>CM037013.1:13215097-14715097 GCA_020875875.1 Dioscorea alata
ACGCAATGACGCAATCTGTTTTATATCTAACCTTCATTGTGTGCACAAACTTTCTTTGCAACATTTTTTTATCTCTGCTATAATACACATGCAAATTAAATGATAGTGGAAAGTGGAAAGAGCCAATCAAGACATATTTTACCAACTCACCATGGGGCAAAAAATTCAACGATCCAGAGTTCCTAACTTTTGATGACCAGTTTTGAACTTAGCGTGAACACGCGCATGCACACACACACCCAATAATAAAAAAAAGAACAGACAACACAGACAATGAGGTCAAAATTTCTCTTCGCCGGAGTATGTCTAGACACCCAAAGATTATACTAAGTAGAAACAAATAAGAATTATGTACCATAAGTCACCATTAGAGGTTCCTTTCCAAGATTTGGTGACTTGTGCATACGTGGGCAACATAAAATGGAACCTGATGACTATTACAGTTGCAACTTGGGGATCATGGAAGCAATTCACAGCTAAAGTAATTATAGCGCAAAACAACTCAATAAATCTGGTTCTATAATTTAAAAGTGTATTGAGCATAGTCTTAATGTCTTTTAGTGACCCTGCATTCATTATATGTTAGTCATTCAAATAAAGTAATTTTTTTTTTTTTTTTGCAAGTTGCAATCAAGATGCTCAATCATTATAGCTTCCACTTAAGGTTTTGTGAAAAGCCAAGTCAGAGATATTGAGATCCATAACTTGAACTCAACCATTACAATTTTTCTAGATCATGAGAAACATCTAGTGTTGACGACAACTAAATGCAGAAGAAAATTCAAATTTAGACGCAGTAGGAACCATTATGAACATAATGAATTACAGGAGGGAAATACATAAAAAAATTTTGAAGAGCACTTCAAATGTTTCCAAAACTTTGTCACTGATTCCATGATCAGCTGTAAAAATATAAGCAGTTTGGTTGTCATTGAAGTAGCTTTCAACAAGATTATAAACACTTTCAGCAATATGATCTACAACTTTGACGATGTTAAGATAGATGGATGAGTGGGGACGATGTGCATGACCATTAGTATCACAACCAAGTAGATGCAGAAATACAACCAAATTATCCTGCAATACTAACTGTTTCAACTTTGGATCATTATAGGATCCATTAAGAAGGCACTGAAATTGATCAAATGACCAATGATCCAAAAAGGCAGCATCTGAAATAAAGCAAGAATTGTTTAGGTCAACTCCAGTAAATATTCAACAAAGGCATATATAAATGTAAAATTATTTACACAATAAGGGATAGTAATATTTAATAATACTAAGGTATCAAAAAGGTTAGAAAATTTTCATATATCATTCTTCAGTACACGAAAATTCAGATTCAACCAAGATTATTTGAGATTTGCATATAATATTTAGTAGCACAATCAAAAGAATGCATGCTAAAGAACTAAACACCTTTAACAATGTCATAACTAAACACTTTCCTTTATGACAGTTATGTCAATTTGATGCATTTTTCATTACACTCAAATCTAGCCCACCTGAGTTTATGACAGTTATGTCTCTTTCCTTCCAACTAGGCATTAGTTCTAGACAAACTAATTGATGCCCAAGTAAACTTTTCAGCAAACAGAAAGTGATAAATCCCTTGAATGACAATGACAATAATGTCTATCTAGTAATGAAGTTAACTGGTAGATGTAAGTTGATGAATTGCTGAACATATCACCTAGCAATTTACTTTGATGCCCTAATAATCTCCCTAGATTGGCTCCTCACTAAGAGAATAATCGAGCTGGATAGTAAAATTAACAAGCCCAAGCTTAAAACAATAAACCAAGTAACTCGATTCATAAAGGCTTGGGCTATTTTCTTTTCACCTATTTATATATAATCATAATACTAAAAATACTAAAAAAAATTCTTTATGATCATGCTAACATTTTAAAGTGTTACATTATAAATAACACCACGCAAACAATGACAAATATTTCACAATGTTAAGATCAATTATAAAGCATGCAAATATCAATTAGTGTCAGCAGATATGGTTAAACCCACATCATCACCACAAGATAAAACCAACAGATAAAAATTTACTCTTGGAAATACCAAAAAACCCTGAGACACCAAAATAAACACTAACATCTCTAAATGGAGAACTCAACAGCTAGAATATATGTATCATGTTCTACATCTGCAACCGGCATGCAAGAAGCTTTAGAAAACATGTTCGCAATTTAATCACTACAACATCAGTTCATGCTATGATATCTTTCTCAATTTAATTCAATATAAAAAGTCTGATAGCTCATGAATTCTTGGAAATTGAGAAATATACCACTTACAGCTGTATAATCATTAGGAATTCTCCTAAACATGCAGATTCACCACATATTTTCAGAAATATGGGTCCACCAACTTTCTAATAATCCAAAAATTCAAAAAACCTCTGCTTGAACTGACGATGATCCTACAAGAACCAACACAAAAAGCTTAATGGAAGGCATCCGAAAGAAGATAAATGCCATACCATAGCATTGTGTATAATCCAAAATCCCTAACAGGAATAGAAAGCAGCTGAAATATTATCTATAATAGAATAAAACTATAAAGTCCATGGGATAAAAAAAAAAGCATAGAAAAAAAGTAGCTGATATTGTTTAAATCAATATCATCAGCCAATCTCCAATTGAAGACCCAAACAGCAAAATTCAAGCAATTAAAACCCTAGCGCACCTGCAATTAAGCACGCTTCAATCTAGATCCAGCCTACTAACTCAAGGTCTGCTCAAAACCCCTGCGCCAAACGAGAATGAAAAGCATCAGCCACCGATGTTGAAAGCGAAACCCTAACCCTACTTCCAGGCGATCGGGGCCAAAAAAAGGGAAGGAGGAGGAAGAGAGGAAGCGGAGTGCGGTTCCGATGGAGACGCGGCGGCGTTCGACGCCCGAAAAGAAGAAGTCGTGTTGCGGGACGTGGGAGGAGATGCGGCGAACGAGGGAAGGACGGAGTGGGATGGAGTTGAGGAAGAGATGGCCGGAGGTGCGGGAGGAGAGGATTTTGGGGAGAATGGAGTGGCCGGCGTTGAGGATGGCGAGGAGTTGGGAAGGAGACGTTGTCGAGGATGAAAGGGTCAGTGGTTTTGAGAAGAAAGGGCTTTTTTCCATTCCTATTGTTTTTAATTATCAAAATAATTCCTATCTAAAATATATTTACCTAATTAACCATAAAAACATCACATCAACCCCATCTCATCACTCATGTGCTTTTAAAATATAAAATATTAGGTATTTTTTCAAAAACACCTTTTATTTTAAAAAAAATACAAAACAAAAATAATTTTACTTTTAAACCATTTTCTTAAGTTATTATTAATAAATATTTATTGTTATTTTTATAAAAAACCAAAAAAATAAAATAATTTTTTAACACGATTTATTTTAAAAGATATATTATTTTAAAAAATATATATTATTATTTATTAAAAACACCAAAAACGTTTTTAACGGCATTTATTTTTAAAAATATATCATTATTATTATTATTGGTTTATATATTTTTTTATTTTTAAGTAATTATTATTATTATTAAAAACTTATTTTTACAGCGTTGTTATTATTATTATTATTATTATTATTATTATTATTATTATTATTATTATTATTATTATTATTATTATTTTGACCGAATAACTTATTTACAGTTTAGAAAACAATAATTGCATTCAAGTACAAATAGAAAATACATTCATCAATGTTCATACATTACATATTTCTACCCCGTGTTGGGCAAGTAGTTCTCTAATGTCCAACTTGTTTACATATAGTTTTTAATAATAATAACTTTGTAAAAATAAATTTTTAATAATAATAATAATTACTTAAAAATAAAAAATATATAAACCAATAATAATAATGATATATTTTTAAAATAAATGCCGTTAAAAAAGTTTTTGGTGTTTTTTAATAAATAATAATATTTATATTTTAAAATAATATATCTTTTAAAATAAATCTTGTTAAAAAATTATTTTATTTTTTTGGGTTTTTATAAAAATAACGATAAATATTTATTAATAATAACTTAAGAAAATGGTTTAAAAATAAAAATATTTTCGTTTTGTATTTTTTTAAAAATAAAGGGTGTTTTTGAAAAAAATACCTAATATTTTATATTTTAAAAACACATGGGTGATGAGATGGGATTGATGTGATGTTTTCATGGTTAGTTTGGTAAATATATTTTAGGTAGGGTTATTTTGACAATTAAAAATAAAAAGATGGCTATAATGGAAAAAACCCGAAAAGAAACCTATTTGTGTTTTTAATATTTTTAATATGAACTGTGAAAATTCATTACAAAATATTTAAATATTTGTGTTGGCACTGTATTTAATTGATATAGATTAATTAATTATTTTATTTATATTTTTGGCACTATATTTAGCATGGTATTATTAATTTATTATATTTGTATTTTTAGCATTGTATTTGACACTATATTAATAAATTAATATATTTGTATTTTTGGCATGGTACCGTATTAATGAATTATTATATTTGTATTTTTTTGCATAGTATTTAGCATAGTATTAATATATTATTATATTTGGTTTTTTTGAACGGTATTTGCCATGGCATTAATAAATTAATTTTTTTTAAAAAAATATGTTTGGCAATGCATTTGGTACTGTCGTGTAAAAGTATTGAATTTGTATATTTGGCACAGAAGTAAAAAAATATTTTTAAAAAAATTATATATTTGACACAGTTTGTTAATTCCGTGACAAATGTTGTGACAAATTTGTCATGATTTTTTTTACGTGCCGATTTTGGGCTCCTTTTTCATCACCTGGGCATTAATTAGGGTTGACCAGTTAAAAATAACGAATCACAAATCAAAATTTAATTTTATTTAGACTTCAAGGGATTGTGAGTTCATGACTTCTATTAGAGAAAAGCCCCTAATATTAATTACACTGGAGATTGTTGCAGGAACCTCTAATTAAGAAAATAAGTTTGAACAAGAAAACAAGATGTGACAATCAATTTCATTCATTTCAATAAACATGAATTCATAAACTTCATTGAAAGTATAAGATGTTTGAAATTTAATCATCTTGACGCAACAAATGATTGTAGGCTTTTATCTCCTTCCAACTATATCGCCGAATACGCACTTTGATTTAAAAACTTGTAAACTTGTGTCTTGAATATTTGAATTTGCATCTTCGACTTGATTTGATTATTCATAAGCTTTAGCTTTCAGGTTTGTGAAACTTTTTGCAACTTACTTTTCAACCCTTTAACATTTGAAGTTGTTGAGCTCAGGGGCGGAGGGACAGGGGGGGGCAGGGGGTCGGCCGCCCCCCTGTCGCCGGTGAGGTCAGTGGACCCCGTTGCCCGTCCGAGCCGTCCCCCTTCCCCCGGCGACCGGCCGGCGCTCCTTCTCTAACGCTCTAAATCAGCAGCCGACCACCTTCTCTAACTTAATCACCGGCGTCGAAGCCAGCCGAAAACACACGACTGAACTAGCCTGAAGGAGCCAGTGAAAAAGCAACGGCCGAAAGGCCCGAAACTAAGGCTAAAGCAAAGGACTGAAGCTTGAAGGAGCCCGTGATTAATTGATTCTTTGGTGACCAACGGGCAACAGCCAACGGGGCAATAATAAGGATTTTTAAAATTAAAAAACCGAATGAAAAACCGAAACGTGGCAAGAAAAATCACAGAGTTATTCGTTGCACAATTACCCTATTATGATGGCTATTAAATAGGTTCACTATATATTAATATAAATATAATATATATATCAATGTTATTATGTTAACGTCTTTACCTTCTTTCTCCAATCTCCATCCACCTTCATCCATCTTTCAAGCTTCCAGCTGAGCAGAGAATTGTTCTTCTTAAACTCTTAAAGCAACTTGCATTTTCTCTCAAGTTTTGAGCAAATAGCAATTCAATAAAACTTTGATTTTATTATTTCTCTGGACTTCGGATCTCTGGCATCTTTCTAAAGAGGTGATTTTTTTCTTGTTTATTTACTTATTTTTGTAATTTGTGATTTTTTTTTTTGAATATTTGATGAAATTTGTTGAAATGTTTGTAGATTGAAATTGATTAATGTGAATCATGTGATACGTGGATAAGATTAGTAATTTAGTATCATTAATTTAATTTAAAAAATTAAGTAGTATTAATTATGATTTACTAATAAATAAAAATGTTTATTTTAAAAAAAATATAAGTTTTCACTTTCAAATAAAATTTTATCTATAATTAATAAGATTTTAAATTTAAAAAATTAATACAAATTAAAATTTTAAAAATTATCGAAATAAATTCATAAAAATTATTAAAACCATAGTCACTTAAATAACATATCACAATTCATCTAAATAATTTTTTTAATTTAAAATACTATTTATATTTGCATAACTATAATTTATGATCATAAATTCATAATAATGATAAAATTGTGTTATATTTTTTGTTTATTGAATGTTAACTTATCCCATTCAGTGCATTCACGGTTCACCATATTTCTATTAAATACTTAAGGATTTTTTTTTAAAATTAAAATATTATTTACATTTGTATAACTTATAACTATACATGTGGACAATGGATAAAAATATTTATTTTAAGGTAATGATAAATTATAGTTATGCCTTTATTTATTTTATTTATTGAATTCTAACTATTCTCAAAAATTTTATCCATGTTTATTAATACATGTTTAATTGTTTATCAATGTATAAGTGTTATTTATCCATGTTTACCAATACATGTTTATCCATGTTTATTAATACATGTTTATCAATGTTTACCAATACATGTATAACATTATAAGTGTTATTTATCCATGTTTATAAATACAAACAAAAAATTCTATTATGATTTAGGAGTTAAGGTAAAAACCTAGTTCAATTTGATTAAGATAAAGAACCCAATTTAGGGTTTCCATTTATCTGATTAAATAATCTATGAATTTATGATTTAGTTCGATTCATTTATATATTTAGTTTGATCAATTTCATAGATATGGAGAGGTTTTTTAAATCTATACCAAAAAGTATTGAAACAAGAACGAGTTCATCGTCCGATGCAAGTACCGCTGCACAAAAGAAAAGTCGTGTTGAGTTTGATCCAAGTGATATTATTGCTGACCCAGGGCTTCGAAAACCAATTGAGGAATATGACACAGGAATAAGAGATCAAGTAAGGGGAGAGTATTTGTTAATGGGTCCATGTCAACCAATTGGCCACAATTTTCCTCGAAAACAACAAGGGAAAGATTTGAGAAGCTTTAAAGAATTGTGGTTTCAAAAATTTGATTGGTTGGAGTATAGTGTAGAGAAAGATGCGGCTTATTGTTTCTATTGTTATCTTTTTAAGCAACCACGGAGTGATAAACTTGGGATTGATGCCTTCACGAAGACAGGGTTTAGTAATTGGAAGAAGGCAATGGAAGTTTTCATTGAGCATGTTGGTGGAGTTAATAGCAACCACAACAATGCAAGACGACATTGTGAGGATTTCAAAAATCAGAGGCAAAGTGTGTCACATATATTCTCTTCTCATAGTAGAGAGATGGAGATTGCATATAGAGCTCGTGTAACTGCTGTTTTGCGTGTTATTAGATTTCTTTTATTGCAAGGTCTTGCTTTTCGTGGGCATGATGAATCTTCTAGTTCCACAAACAAGGGCAACTTTCTAGAGATGCTGAATTGGTATGGAACAGAAGTTGAAAGTGTTTGTCATGTGATTAAGGAAAATGCTCCTGGAAATAATCAAATGACTTCTCCACAAATACAGAAAGAGTTAGTGAGAGCTTGTGCAGAAGAGACCACACGGGCCATTATTGATGAGATTGGAGATAATCATTTCTCTATACTTCTTGATGAGTCTTGTGACAAATCAATAAAAGAGCAAATGGCTGTGATTGTGAGATTTGTGAATAAGCAAGGACAAGTAATTGAAAGATTTCTTGCTGTTGAACATGTTGTTGATACTTCAGCTATTTCATTAAAGACAGCTTTGGATGGATTGTTTGCTCGTTATGGTTTATCCATTTCTAGATTGAGAGGGCAGGGATATGATGGAGCCTCAAATATGAGAGGGTAATTTAATGGGTTGAAGACATTAATTTTGAATGAAAATCCATTTGCTTTGCCCACCAATTGCAGTTGGTTGTCGTTTCCGTTGCTAGGAGCATTTTGGCCATTAGTGATTTTTTCAGCTATGTCACTATGATTGTGAACATTGTGGGTGCTTCTTGCAAAAGAAGAGATGCATTACTTCAAAAGCACCATGATAAGATTGTGGAGAAATTAGAAAGAGGTGAGATCTTTTCAGGAAGAGGCCAGCATCAAGAGACTAATCTTGCAAGACCCGATGATACTCGGTGGGGCTCACATTATACAACTTTAATCCGCCTATTTACTATGTGGGAATCAGTATTATAGGTGTTAGAGAATGTGTGTAATGATGGGAATGTTGCAGATCAAAGAGGCATGGCATCGGGTTTGATACAAAGGATGGAGAGTTTTGAATTTATATTTATATTGCATCTGATGATCAAAGTATTGGGATTAACTAATGACTTGTCAAATGCCTTGCAGCAAAAAGATCAAAACATTGTTAATGCAATGGGGTTGATTGTAACTGTGAAAGAACTTATGCAAGACTTGAGAGAAAATGGATGGAGTACATTTTTAGAAGAAGTCAAGAGCTTTTGTGTTGCAATGTCAGTTTCAATACCCAATATGGAAGATAGTATACCAGTTCGAGGTCGTTCGAGACGTGGAGGGCAATTGGTTACTTATTACCATCATTATCATGCAGAGATCTTTATTGTTGTGATTGATTTACTTAATGCTGAGATGAATAACCGGTTTAGTGAATCTTCTACAGAGTTATTAAGATGCATTGCTTGTCTTGATCCAAGAAACTCTTTTTCCAAATTCGATCATGGTATGCTTGTTCGACTTGCTCAAATTTACTCTGATGATTTCTCCACATCCGATTATCTTATCTTGAAAGAGCAACTTCACATATATATTCATGATGTGAGAAGAAATTCTGATTTTTCAAGTTGTCATGATGTTGCAAGTCTTGCTGTGAAGATGGTTCAAACTGATAAACATTTGACTTTTCCACTGGTTTATCGTCTTATTGAATTGGCGTTGATCTTACCAGTGGCAACAGCAACAGTTGAAAGAGCTTTCTCAGCAATGAATATTATCAAAACATATTTGCGAAACAAAATAGGCGATGAATGGTTGAATAATATGATGGTATGCTACATTGAGAGAGAAATGTTTGCAAAAATTGATGAAGAAACAATATTGCAATGTTTTCAAAATATGCAAAATAGAAAGATTCAGCTCCCCCCTTGAAGTCATTAGTGGTATTTTTATTTTGTTTTTTAAAATATTATTGTGAGTGTATTATTTTGAATTTTAAATTTATAAAAAATTTGTTATTTAAATTTCTGTGTTTTTTAATTTGTAGCTCGCCCCCCCTTCATGCAATTCCTGGCTCCGCCCCTGGTTGAGCTCATTTGAAACTTGTGTTTTGGACATTTGATTTTTGCATCTTATATTTGATTTAGATTACAAGTTGTGGGATCTCTATGTTGACAGATCACAAACTTGATCTGACTTTTCATAAGTTTCGGCTATTATGCTTGCGAAGCCTTTTTCCAACTTGTGAGCTCTTCAACGCTTTAACTTTGATATCTTGAGCTCATTTGTTGATTTGTTTGAAACTTGGACATTTGATTTTGCATCTTGAATTTGATTTAGATTTCAAGTTGTAGATTCTCTATGTTGATGAATCACAAACTTGATTTTTTTATGAGCTTCAGTTTTTATACTTGTGAAACTTTTTACAACTTGTGAACTCTTCAACGTTTTAGCTTTGAAGTTGTTGAGCTCATTTGTTGATTCATTTAAAATTTGAGTCTTGGATATTTTGAGTTTGTATCTTATACATGATTTGGATTTCAAGCAGTAAATTCTCTATGCAGAGGAATCACAAACTTGACTTGGATTTCCATATGTTTCGGCTGTCATGCTTATGAAACCTTTTGCAACTTGTGAACTCTTCAACACTGTAGCTTTGAGGTTGTTGAGCTCATTTGTTGATTCATTTGAAACTTGGATCTTGGGCAATTGAATTTGCATCTTGGATTTTGATTTGGATTTCAAATTGTGGATTCTCTATGTCAATGAATCATAAATTTGATTTTTACATAATTTTACTTTTGAAAAGCTCCAACTTTCATGCATGCGAAGGTTCCTTCAAGTCTTGACTTGTGAAGCTCTTTAAGTCTTTGACTGTTGATGTCTTGAGACTTCTGAGTTTAATTGTCGATTCATTTGATTTTTTTATGTCTTGACTTGTGAAACTCTTTGTGTCTTGACTTCTTATGTCTTGAGACTGCTGAGTTCATTTGTCTATTCATTTGATTTCTCTTTTCTTCTTTTTTTTTTAGTCTTGACTTGTAAAATTCTTTGAGTCTTGACTTCTTATGTCTTTAGACTTCTAAGTTCAATTGTCGAACAATTAGATTTTTTTTTATGTCTTGACTTGTAAAACTTTTTGAGTCTTGACTTCTGATGTCTTGAGACTAGTGAGTTCATTTGTCAATTCATTTTATTTCTTTTTCCTTTTTATTTAGTCTTGAGTTGTCAAACTCTTTGAGTCTTAACTTTTGATGTCTTGAGACTGCCAAGTTCATTCATCATTGATTTGATCTTTTTTGCACATCATCGAGGTGTGACCTTTTGTGTGATAGCTGTAGCTTGCTTAGTCTTGGATTGAATTTCAAGTTGTAATCATGAACCTGATCTCTTTTAATTTTGGCATTTGAGGACTTCAATATCGCATGCTTGTGGAGCCCTTATAACTGTGACTTGTGAAACTTTTTAAGCTTTTGATTTGCTTATATCTTAGAACTTTATAGTTTCATTTGTCATTTCATTTAAAATTACCAGTTCATAACTCATTCGCCTTGTCGAGTCATTAACTTGGTTTCTTTGTGATATTTGAATATATACTTTTTTTCTTTTTTTTTGTTGACTAATGAATGACTTGTTCTTCCATGTGAGACATTCCTTCTTTTTTTTTTTTGTCTTTGCTTGGAGGCTTTCTTTTATTTCATAAAAACATCATTCTTTTATTTTAACTCCAGAGTGTAGCATGTTTTACATTAGACCACATTTTGGATCAACACCTTCAAAGAAGAGTCCTCAATAACCTCCCTATGAGCGTCAAGAGTAAATGGGAAGGTTCTCTCAAAGAGAACTATCGCTATGTATTGGAAATCATGGCGAGCTTTAAGAGAAATCTTCATAGGTCTTCATCAATTCTTTCAGCTTGTGTGACTGTCAAGAGACAATGGAGAGGTTCTCTCGAGGAAAGCAGTTGTGACACACCTCTTGCGAGTGCTCCGCAAGTGCACGAGTCATCGCAGTAATAATACCCCGGTGAGTGGGTAGTATAATCCACAGGGAGTAGGGAATCAAGACAAGAGTAGATGCTACTTAGCTAGTGTGAGAATAATGGTGATGAGTGAAAATAATATGAATGCAATCAATGAAAATAAGCAAAAGGAAAAGAAAAGTGCTAGCAAAGAGTAGAGAGGAAACAATCAATGCAAATATGGGGTACCCGGATAATGCTTCCCCTAGGACTAATTCTTCTAGTGCAAGACTAGTATTATACCTTCTAACTAATGTCTAATGAGTCATGGAAATCCTTAAGCACACGGTCACAAACCTAAGGTTAATCGTGACTAGTTCTAATACTATGCCCCAGCACTAAGTTTCACTACAACCCTTCACTATGTGGATCGCTCAACTAAGCCCCAAGGGAGTCCATCTCCTATAGCCTCACACTACGTGGAACTTCTTGGGGTTCTAGGGATTCCAAGTGATAGACCCTGTCCCTAAGTATAGTTTTAATCCTTTGGTCCAGGTGAAAGAAACCTAGTCTAAGTTAAGCCCCAGCACCAGGATTCACTACAATCTTTCACTCTGTTGCTTGTGCAACTAAGCCCAGGGGAGTTCATCTCCTAGCACTTCATTCTACTTCGATCACAAAGAACTCTTGGAATGCGGAGGTAGGGTAAATCACACCGAAGGGGAAAAGGGGATGTTTCGCTACCTCTCGACTCACCCTCTCGACCCTCTCCAACCTTGTGTAGTCTAATCATATTGAGGTTGTCACACCCTCAAAGGATAACCTAGATAATTCTCAACCCTAGTGTCACGGCTAAGGGAAAATCGAAACAATTAACATGCAAGATTGGAATTCAATTAAAAGCATCAATTAAGAAAGCATAATAAAAGTCATAGAAACAATGTCATCCTAGGGTTTACAAGTCCGAATATACATTAGGGGTTTAGCTCTCCATGGAGCTATACAAAATCAACAAAGTATATGTCTCAATAAGCATAGAACACATGAATAAAACCCCCTTGTGATGCGCGATGATAGTCTTGTGAAGTCGCTTCGTCTTCTCCACCAAGTCCTTTGTCAAGCCTAGGGCATACTTCACCGAATCGATGCCGACGAAAGCTCCTCCAATAGCTATCTTCCAAAAGACATCGATGTCGATGCCTTAGACTTGCTCCAAAAGCCTCCCAAAATCCTCTTCGAATCCTAGCCACAAGCTCTCCAAAAGTTAGGTGAAAGATAGGTCAAGAGTCCCCAAAAACTCTTCAAAACGCGATACTTATAGGGCTAAAATCGGGGCTTCACACGCCCGTGTGGAAAATTCCACACGAGCATGTGGATTCTCTGGAATTCAGTTTCTGGAGCGCAGTGAAATAGTAACCTCCTACAGTGATTTTGCTATAGTACTACTACAATGCCTCACCCAAAATGCTCCCCGAATTCATTGTCTTCATCGAGGGCGCTACGTTGGGCACACAACGAGCGGCAGTTCATGTCGCTTCATCCATTTAAAGCATTGACGAAGCTCGTCCAACATTACACGAGTTAGACTTCATGAGTGTGACTACCTTTGTGCCCCTTCAAATTATGAAATCCTTTGAACACATTGGAGGTTGGCACACACCCACAAGTCTAGAACCCGTGCCTTGATCTTGCTTGGTCCAAGAAGCTCCTCAACAAACACGGACATGACCTAATTTTGCTCCTTTTCATCCAATTCTTCTTCATAACCCTACATGCACAAAAAGCACAAATACATACTAATCATTGATAAAATCTGAGAAAAGTAATACTCAATGTAAGAAAATAACACCTCGTATTACTTATACACAAGCACTTATCAAGTTGTCATGCATTGGACACTGCAACTAGCTTTAAGGGGGTCTTTAAGAGTCTTCAATAGCCCATTCGCTTCAGTGACTGTAAAGAAGCAATGGAGAGGCTCTCCAAGGAGTGCAGTCGCCATGCATTGAACATCATGGTAAGCTTCATGGGTTTTGTGAAATTACCAAAATAC
Organism: Dioscorea alata; assembly: GCA_020875875.1. NCBI lineage: Eukaryota > Viridiplantae > Streptophyta > Magnoliopsida > Dioscoreales > Dioscoreaceae > Dioscorea > Dioscorea alata. The sequence continues at coordinate 13,228,548 of CM037013.1, forward strand.
CCCTCATCTTTACTAAAATCCTTTTTTCTTATTTTTTTTGCATTTAAACCCTCTAACTTTTCAATTTTTCACATTTTTATCAAATTTTGCAAATAAAATCCCAAACTTTCACATTTTCATGGCTTTTGTAGTTAAACCCTCGAGCTATCATATTTTCACACATTTTCTTAATTTTGTCTTCAAATATATATATATTTTTCATTTTCTCCATAAATTTTGCAACAAAGCCCAATTTTTCTACAAATCTATTTTTACCAAATTTTGTAACCGAGCCCCCCTTTTTTTTTTTAACAAAGAATCCAAATATCGAGTCTCAGATTACCTTGAAATACTAGCTAAAGCATGTTTGAACTCAACATGTTAAAAGTTCAAAACTAATTAGAAGAAAATCTAAAGGCCAAGGCATGAGATGGAGGTTTTGATTGAGAAAGCATGCTGGCGTGTAATACATAAAGGCATGCTACCATGTATACAATTCATTACTCACTTAATTAAGGAGTGCATGGTTCTTACGCTCCGTTTGGTTGCAAGGATTGATCCCCAAGGCATGGGGATCAATCCTTGTGCCATGTACATGCCCATGTTTGGGCATGCACCAAGGTGCATGGGGAAGGGATTGAGGGGGAATGTATCCCCCTCAACCCCCTCATACTCATCCCCCTCATTTTGGGGTGATTGACCATGCCTGGATAGGCAAATGACATCTTTACCCTTTACAAATTACAAAATGACATGTTATATACATACACATGAATTCCTTTCTTCACTCCTTGCTTCTGAACCCTGTTGCCGCTATCATCTTCACTTGCTGTTGCCGCCACCGCCGCCACCACCTGCTGCCGCTGTCACCACTTGCCTCTGCCGCTACCAGAACTTGAATTCTCTCTAGATCTGTAAGGTTTTACTTGATGTTTAGATTTATTTTTAGGGATATATGCACATGAAGAACATCGTAGCTTTTGATCCTCTCCACTGTTGTCATAGTTTTATAGTTGTATTAATGGTAGCTGTGTCTATCAATGATTCACCTCTTTATTGGCAAAATAAAGAAGTTCTATGAGCCACAGTTAAAACATGAAATGAGATTTTACATAACCACAATAAACAAAGCTTATAGTTGATAAATAAATTAATAGGTTAAGTAGATCAGACACTTGATTTCCTCTTAATCAGGTTTCTAAGTCATGCTAGATGTCATTCACATGCAACCACCTTGATTTCCTCTTCATCATTACTTAAGTCAACACAAAGTTATTGGCCAATAATAGATTTCGGCAAACCATAAAAACACCAAACAAGGGTGCTGAAACTGATGAGCAAGAGGAACAAAAGGAAGACACATAAGTAATCTTAGCATGAGTGAATAGAATCAATGATTGCAAATTTATATCAACTATGTTTCCAAGTGAAGATGTTATAATGACTTGATTTCTGCCTAACCTGCAATTTATATATCATGAGAAAAACATAGTGAAAATCAAGATTGATTGTGATTATAAACATAGTGAAAATCAAGATTGATTGGATTCAAGCAAGAGAGTGAGTTGGGATGGAGCTCATTTCACTGAGGCCGCAAACAAATGGGTTTTTGATCAAATAGTTAATGACCATTTTTCATATCCTTCAAACTCTTTGAATATGGCATGTTACAATCACAATCACAAAAGTTTTTGAAATCATTGTGAATTTAATATGATTTATTTCTTTTTATATGAAAAAGGAATTCAATAATTGTTGAAAAACTTGTAGCAAGTTGTTGATAATAATGACATGAAGGAAAGGTTTTCAACATGTGGTGAACTGAATTTGTGTTATTTTTTTATTGATAGCAAATGAGTTGTTTATGTTGGTTATTTGATAGTTTGAAAGATTAGCATCTTTTTCATATCATCTTTTCTTGGTATATTAGTTAAAATGATTAATAAATATTTAATTTCTTGAAAAGTTGAAAAAAGAAAAATATATGAAAGTTTATGAAATATAATATATTATTATGGTTTGCTTTTGCTCTTATATCCTTTTAAAATAGGCATAATTATTTTTCTTATACTTATGTAAAATAGATTGGCCAACCTACATGCCCTTACATTTATTTAATAAAAAATGACATACAAGTCATGGGACATTTAAAACGAATTTGTAAAGTTCCTCTGATATTTTCAGTTATCAGTAGAACATTTAAATTTTAGATATGCTAATTTTTTTTCTTCTATTTTTCTTCTTGCATTCAAGCACTTCAATTGTTACTTAATGACATCAAAATCCATATGTATAGAAGTGATTGATGTTGGAAAATTCAATATTGTGTAAAATTTAATGCATTACTTATTCTTGCTTTTCCTATATTATGAATTAGGTATGCTTTTACACAGTGTTAATACTTGCCCAATTTAATACATTATTAAATTTCATTTTAGAAATGGACATCAATGAAATGGACGAGTTCGAAGAGCTTCAACTATATGCAATGTATATGCGCTGCTTTTTTGTAGTAAATGTTATAATCTTGGCATGTGCGATAAGACACCGTGCTCTTAGAAGTAATGTGATTGAACATGGGATTGACTCAAGATCAACTAGGCGACACAAACAACTTGACTATCTCCAACGTCTAATTTATAAAAGTGATGTAAAATGCATTGATAAACTACGTATGGATCGACGTAGTTTTCATCGATTATGTCAACTACTAAGTACGACTGGTGGGCTACGAGGCATGAAAAATGTCATGGTTGACGAAATGATTGCGATGTTTTTGAGCATTCTAGCACACCATGTAAAAAATAGGATAATCAAATTTGATTTTAGCAGATCTGGTGAGACAGTTAGCAGACATTTTCATGCCATTTTGAAGTCAATCATACTCTGCCATAGTGTCTTGCTAAAATAACCAGAACCCATCCTAGAAAATTCAACTGATCATACATGGAAGTGGTTTAAGGTATTATTGAAGTCCATTATTTTTTAAATAAATATTGATTTTTTAGATAGTAACATTTTATTTTTATTTAATATTGAATTGCCTTGGAGCATTGGATGGAACTCATATTAGAGTGAATGTGCCAAAAGCCGATCGACCAAGATATCGATCAAGAAAATCTGAAATAACTACTAATGTACTCGGTGTTTGTAGTCAAGATATGCAATTTATATATGTCTTATCTGGCTGGGAGGGTTCAGCTCATGATGGTCGAGTCCTTAGGGATGCAATAACCAAGCACAATGGATTAAAAGTTCCAAACGGTAAATAAATTATAATTACATTGTTCTTTAGATGCTAATAGTTAATCATTAAAACAAATTTCTAACAATAATTGTTTGTTTGTTAGGATTTTACTATTTGGTAGATGCTGGATATGAAAATTGTCCTGGATTTCTTGCGCCTTTTCGAGGACAACGGTATCATTTGAGTTCTTGGGATGATGGACGCCAACCACGTACACCTCAAGAGTTCTTTAACATGAAACATGCAAGTGTTAGGAATGTAATTGAGAGGACATTCGGTCTTCTCAAAATTTGTTGGAAAATTCTATTGAGCCCAAGTTTTTATAATATAGCAACCCAGCGACGTATCATTAATGCATGTTGCTTGTTGCATAACTTTATTAGAAAAGAGATGACTGAAGATCCTGCAGAAAATGAACTTGAGCTTCTAAATTCGGAGGAAGACATGCAAGATGATACTGAGAATATTACACTTGTTGATCCAACAGATGAGTGGACCCAATTTAGAGTTGACATGGCTACAAATATGTTTAATAGTTTGAGATCAAACTAATTAATTGATAGTTCGTTAGGCGTGTGAGTGTTTCTTGTGGGATCGAAAACATGAGCCCTGGTATCGTGTCGGTGAAGAGACACCAGGAGATATATCGAATCACAAATGTAATATATATATATATATATATATATATATATATATATATATATATATATATATATATATATATATATATATATATATATATCGTTGTCGCTGCCTGTGCCTTGTCACTATGTTGCTTGCTTCATTGCTGCCTTGAAATCACTTTGCAATGTATGGAATAAATTTTGTTGTCGCCTCAAGATAAACATTTTTTTTAGTTAATTTGATTGAAGGGTCATGATTTCACCATCAAGAGATAAGTGTTAACTTGATGGGAGGTTCATGATTTCATCATCAAGTAAGGATAGCTTAAGTTCAAAGCAATATCAATGGATAGATGTAAGTGTGATTGGAGGGTTGTAATTTCATCATCAAACAAGAATGGTTTAAGTTCGAGACAATATGGGATGAATGGTCCAGATTTGATCATCAACTAAAAAAAAAAGTTTAAGTTCGAGGCAATATCAAAGGATGGATGTAAGTTTGATTGGAGGGCTGTGATTTCATCATCAACCAAGAGTGGTTTAAGTTTGAGACAATATGGGATGAATGGTACAGATTTGATCATCAAATAACAACAGTTTAAGTTCGAGGCAGTATCAAGGGATGGATGTAATTTTGATTGGAGGGTTGTGATTCCATCTTCAAGCAAGAATGGTTTAAGTTCGATTAGTTCAATCGGAGAGCTAAGATTTATTTCAACATCTTAAATTTGAGACAATACAAGGGTCCCTCCAATACATAATTATATATAATGTTGGGTTTCTTCAAATAAAGGCCTCTTGAATTCTTCATTTTAATGCACGTGATCGTGCATGTATTTTTACTTAATTGCTACAAACTTAAGTAACATCTCTTTTATGCATAATGCATGTAACATCAAAGTTGTAATTTTTTTTTTTTTAACATGAAACCAATAGTGGTGGGTCCCATATATATTAATATTCAAACCATAACATTCTTTGATTGTACTGATAACATACGTGAGCATGGTTGCACACATGCTTTTCATTTTCTTCTCATTATTTATTTATTTCCATGTCTCTTTCAAGGCAGGCCCCCACACTTTTTTTTTTTTTAATCTCCATGACAGGCTCCATGATAGCTCCTTTACTGACTATAAATCAATTTTGTTGCATATTATAACCAAGGGTTTGTTTATGCAGATCTCATTATGCATATTAGTATATATATATATATATATATATATATATATATATATATATATATATATATATATACACACTTATGTGGACATACATGCAAAGATGCATTCAGGAAAGCAGTCAGAAGTTTCTTTTTATTTATTTTTTTATATTAATAGCATCAGCTACATATCCACAACATGAAAAAGTGGTAAATTTGCTCATATTTCTACCAAATCAACTAGAAACTCCATGTCTTCTTTCTTTGAACTCAAAATCAGTGGCACAAGCTGTGCCATAGAGAGTGGGAGTTATGTTGATAACCTTTCCTTTAGCATTGAGGTTTTATTCAAAGACAAGCCAACCAATACCCATTGTACAGTGAATGACAGAATCATATTTCTTTCCTGATAGGTTCTTCAAGCTTACTCCTTCCGAGGTCTTATAATCTAGCACCTCATCAACATCCAAACTCTTCACAAGCTCTACATTCCGAACACCACATTTGGCTGTAACATCAGAATTCCCTAGCTTTGCTAATTGGACTGCATAGTGACTATCAAAGATACAATTTTGTTACCAGGTTTAAATGACTTTACTCCAATACTAACATCAACAACCTCCCCTGCTTCATGGAAATTTTGGAGGAAAGAACGACCTCAGAGAAGCCATCCTAAATTTTTTAATCAACTGGATTTTAAAGGTGCGCTCTCACTTTTAACAAGATCACATCTTTCTTAGGTGAAGGAACAGGAATCTCAACATGTTTGAGCCCGGCTCGCATGGTTTCACCGGCCATTGAAACAATAGCGAGTTGAGAACCCAAGTAACTAGGGTTAAGGCTAAGAGGAAGGCATGGAGATTGATCGCTTCGAGAACGCTTCTTCCTCTCAAGATGGTGGTTTAGGACCCAAAGTGAGGATGAGTTTGAGGAATTGCATCATGCCCTGAGTTCCATCGCCGAGCTGGTGAGCGACAGCCCCGATCATGGACTTCTTTTGCTTGACGCTTGGGAGATCTTCCATTGAGATCAAATCACAGTCAAACGAGCGAGGGATATTCCACCCTCGCTTGTCTTGGCAGGAGCGGCAACATGCGATGGCGTGAATTTGTATTCAAGTGAGCGAGGGATATTCCACCCTCGCTCGCCTTGGCAGCAGCGGCAACAAGCGATGGCGTGAACTTTTAGTCAAGTGAGCGAGGGATATTCCACCCTCGCTCGGCTTGGCAACAGCGGCAACAATCACCAAAGACGGCAGCAACCACGACAACAAACGCAGCGGGGGAATAACAAATACGGCAACAACTTCCTTCTTTTTTTTTTTATTTATATATATCTATCTAAGTTTGATTAGGAGGAAAAATACGCACCTTCTTCTTTTTCTTCAGTTTTTTTTTTACTTCTCTTTTTTTTTTAAAAAAAAAAAACAAAATCTCCTTTCTCTCTTCGTTTCACTGGCTCCCTCTTTTCAAAGACAATCAAACTTCGCCGTGGACGATCTTGGGGCAGTTGCCTCGATCGTGGAGTCCCCAGAACCAACCCCGTCTATTGACCACAACCATCCTAATATTATTTTATTCTGATTTTATGTAATATATTGTTATTTTATTTTGATTTTTTAATATTATTATATACATTTTATTTTATTTTATTATTATTATTATATATATATACTTATTTATTTATGGGATTTTATTTATTTAATATATTATTGTTTATCTTATTGCTTATCTTATTTTTATTTATTTATTTATTTATTATTATTATTATTACTATTTATTTATTTATTTTTATCGTGGGATAACCACCACTCACGTTTTGTTCTTTTTTTTTTAAAAAAATTTATTAATTTAATATTGTTTTAATTGATTTATTGATTTATTCATTTTATCTTGATATGAATTTTATTATTATTTTTTATCTGATTTTTTTATTTTGATTTTGATTGATTTTTTCTTTATTAATTTTTTTACGTAATTAATTTAATTTAATTTATTTAATTTATTGTATATATTATTATTATATTTTATTTTATTAGTGATCTTGGGATTTAAAGATTTTCAATCGTCTCGAGATCTGTGCTCGCGGCTGATCTTGATATTTGGATATTTTTAGATCGCCTCGAGATCTATGCTCTTGGCTGATCATGATATTTAAATATTTTGATTGCCTCGAGATCTGTGTTCTCGGCTGATTTTAGGATATTTTTTTATTTTGATCACCTCGAGATCTGTGCTCTAGGCTGATCTTAAGATTTGTGTATTTTAGATCGCTTCGAAATCTGTGCTTTCAGTTGATTTTCAGATTTATGTATTTTAGATCGCCTCGAGATCTGTGCTCTTGGCTGATCTTAGGATTTGTATATTTTGATCACCTTGAGATCTGTGCTCTCGGCTGATCTTAGGATTTTTGTATTGTGATCGCCTCGATATCTGTGCTCTCGGCAATCTTAGAATATATCTGAATATTATGAAATTTGTTAATCATATATTATCCTAATTCCATTATAATTTGGTTATATATGATTAAGATAATTATATTTTAAAATTTTGATTTGATTTGAATTAGAATATGTGAAAAATTTTAGATGAACAAATGCCCCCTTCATACTTCTCTCACGAAAATTTTAGTAAGCTTGAGTGAGAGAAGTAGGAACTTCAAATCTTTTGTATTGTCATGGCCAATAATTCGCCAAACGAGCCTTTTTGGGATCTTGACCAATTTTGCAGTGAACTCCCACATGGTCAAATTTTTGCTAGGCATAATCCTGCTTTTGGAATAGGACCTGAACCAGTTGTTAATTATGAAGGGGAAGAGCATTCAGAGTGGGTAAAGCGCCCTTTGGCTCATTTAGTCTCTACGAGGCTTACTCTAAACCGCTGGTATGAAGATAGCAAAATTGATGCAATTTACCTAAAGCCTGAAGGGAGTGTACAAGATTCGAATGTTTTCCGATCTCTTGGACATAAGATCATCAATCACCGTCCAGGATGGAAAGGTAAAAACCCTATCAGAAATGAATTGATCGATTTTCCTGATTATGCTGATTGGGCCCAGCATATTATTAGTAATTATTCCAATGAATTATCCTATGTGGAGCTAGTGGGAGGGATTGTATCTTCTATTGGGCGATATAGTATAGATCTTAATTTCTATAAAGCGTTGGTGGAATTGTGGTGCCCAGAGACCAACACTTTTCACTTCCTACATGGAGAGGTAGGAATTTCTTTGTGGGACATTAAGCGACTTAGGGGGTTGCCTATTTATGGCGACATGTATGATGAATTCGTCCCCACTAATGATGTATTTTGTCAGCGAGGAATTTCTGATTTTTCAATTTTGAGAAGCATTTTTGATGTCTATCAGTGGCTTGCAAGACAGGATTTTTCTCAACATGACAAAGGTGTGTCCTTTGATCATTGGATAGACTTTTTAGAAAGAAAGCAAGATTTGATTCAAGGGCTGATTCCTCACCAAAACCTTCTCCTGATACTGATTTAGCTGCTTTCGTGGCCCTATGGATTTGCTATTTTATTATGCCAGGAAACTATAATGTGATTAGACCAGGAGTTTTTGTGATGGCTTCTGACATTGTGCGTGGAAAGAAAATTGCTTTTGCTCCCGCTGTTTTAGCACGCTAGGATTGAATGCCATGGTCAATAATAAAAAAGGTCCTGGATTTCCTACAAAAATTTTTCCTTCTCATTTTTTATATGTATGGGCCAGATGTCACTTTCCTAGAGTATATCTTCGGAGGAAAATTCATGATGGCACACCTACTATTCCATGACTTTTGGAGATATCGGAGATGTTGTATTATATGAATGCTTCTCCCACTCCATTTGATTATCCTTTGAATGTGAGGAAATTTATCAGACATGAAGACAATTTCATATGGCGTCCATTTCCGTTTCTACAACATAACGGTGAGAGAATACGAGATTCTAGATATTCTACTGGACTAGAAGCTTTGGACTCTTATATCACAGAGTATGTAATTTTTCTTTGTTGTGGAGTTCTTCCACTACGCTGTGCTTGGGATATTTATGCAGAACTTTACAATCCTCATCGATTTGGGCGTCAATTTGGTTATGACCAATATTTTCCTAAGTATGTTAATATCCCTAGAAAGCCTTCCTCCGTTGGGATTCTCGCAGGCTATTGGGTTCATTTTGCTCGCCAAAACACTTCAAGTTTGTTTTATATTCCTAAGCATGACAGGAGTGGTAACTTCTTATTAATCTATGCACAAAAGTGGTTCAACAATGTCCAAGCTTTTTTCAATCAAAGCATCACATCCTTAATTCAAGGGGAGCCTAGCACAAATAGGGAACGAGGTCAATCCTCGAGAAGATCCCAATTTATCAATGAAAGTATTTTCATTGGTCCCTCTAGTCCCATCTCCAAACGGGATCACTCTCCTGATCCATCTACTCTTGTAAAACGGCAACGAACTCGAGGTATTGTGCATTAATTTCCCCTTTTTTATATTGCATAATAACCTTATATATATATATATTGTTATTATTATATATACATATATTATTTTATGATATATTTACAATCATCAGCAGATTCAGCACATGAACCTCTGCCTTTTTCTAGTTTTCTTCGCCAGTTTTTTTTTAACCTCCACTTTTGTCATTATTGTGTGTGTATATATATATATATATTTTAATTTTAACCTCCACTTTTGTCATTATTGTATATATATATATATATATATATATATATATATATATATATATATATATATATATATATATATATATATTATTTTATTTTATTTTAACCTCCATTTTTGTTATTATTATATATATATCCGTCTTTTTCTCGCCGTTTTGTTGTTTTTTTTATTTTCAACCTCCACTTTTGTCATTATTATATATATATAAACCGTTACACCTGCACATTAATTCACCGCCTTTTACACTTCCGCCCCCCCTTTTTTTTTTTAAACTTTCTCCTTTATATATATATATATATATATATATATATATATATATATATATATATCATCAGCATATGTGTTGTTGCTTCTTCCAACTTTCAAATTTATTTATTTATTTTTTGTTTTACTCCATATTTTTTTTAAGTAGGTATACATATTGATGATACGCCATCGGAAAATATCATACCCATCCAAAATGATGAAATCATCCCTGATCAACCACATGGTATGATCAAATTTTATTTTATTTTATTTTAATTTTTTTGTCCTTATTTGCATTTGACCATGTCTTAGGCAATATACCAACTATCTTAGAGAATGAACCACAACACCATTCACCATTGATCCCAGAAGGTGTATATATATATATATATATATATTTTTTTTTATTTATTTATTTGTTTACCTATTCATTCCATATTAACACATCTTTTGAAATTTAGATGTTCAACATGATGAAAGTACACCATCCTTGGGACAAACTCCTTCTGAAGAGTTTATTAAACATTCTCCTTCCTCCACAAAAGCATTAGAGGATGATGATACAAATGTCGAAGTTACATCGGCATTTAAACAAACTGAGGGTAATTTCATTTCACTTCCATTTTTTATTTGTATTCATTTATATATATATATATATATATTTTGACAAAAATTCTTGACATTTATCCATTCAAGCAACTGATGACCCCTCATCTTTAAGACAACATACAGAAGAGTTTGAGCATACTAGTGCTAACATTGACACTAATGCAGGCCCATCTTCGTCAACCCCACAGGGTAATAATAATTTTTTTAATTTAATTTAATTAACTTTTTTTTTATGATTTCTTATTTCTATTAGGTTTGAATAATGCCATATTATTCTTGCGAGATGAGATGGTTGAAAGCATTAAGTCTCTTGATCAATACAACTACCAGACCATTATTGATGAGGTGAAAGCATCAAGTACAATTCTTATGTCCTTTGGCATCAACTTGAACAATCTTGAACATGTTCTTGGGAAGGTATCTCAATATGCATCCTTTGTTAAAGAGCTTTCAGAGAACCCTAGCATCCAAGCTCATGCACATAAGCAAAAAGCTAAAGATCGTGTGCTAAGTACAACATCAGCACTTGAGGATCTTAACAAGCATAGAGTGAATTTGATCAATAACAACAATATGAAGAAGGATAGACTTCAGAAACTTGAAGCAGAACACCACCAACTTCAGAACAAGATTCATGAGATTTCCAACGAGATAGAGATTTTGCGTGAAGAAGTGACAACTTTAGACCAATCCTTAGAAATTTCTACTCTCACACAAACCAACTTGCAAACTACATTGGATGAAAGTAGAACACAACTTGCTGAGGCATAGGAAGATGATTCAGATGATAATCATATTGCTCTCTTCACCACATTGATTGATAGACTGGAGAAAGCCAAGGAGTCTTGCACTCAAGTTCTCATGCATTGAAGAACTTTATCATTGCTTTATTTGTTTAGTTAGTTTGGTAATTAATTTTGAGTATATATATGCTTTAGCAATTGGTTTTGAGACATTTGTTATGAACATAGATATTTTCTTTAGTATGATTTATTTTCTTTCCATTTCGTATTCATATATATATATATATATATATATATATATATATATATATATATATATATATATATATATATATATATATATATATATATATATATATATATATATATATATATTTCGTTACATATGCTTTGGTGATTGGCTTTGAAGACTATTCATTTAATGATGGAATTAAAACAATGTAATTATCTTAATTCTCATTTTTTTGAATGAAGAAAAGCAACCAAAATTTAATGTATTGATTTATGAGAATAAAGCTTTAAAATATCATGCCATGCATTTCATTATAAACAAAAACACACAAAAGTCAATGTTTCGCCTCAGGAAGTACATATAATTGTACATGACCGGTCAACCCTTTTTCCATTTAAAAGGACCAGACGTTCCGTCATAGACAAACATTTTACATTATGCATAATACTTTTTTAAAAAGCGACCATTGATAGGTGGCATGGGTCTTTCTTCATTCGTATCAATGAGTTGGTATGCACCTCCTTCGTAGACGATCTCCACTACATATGGGCCTTCCCAATTTGCTTTGAATTTGCCCCCGGCCCGCTTGTTGGTGATAATAGGTCTTCTGAGGACAAGGACCATTTCTCCTTTTGTAAATATACGAAATCTAGCCAACTTATTATAGGCTTGGGACATCTTTGCTTTGTAAACTTCAAGATTATGTTGTACTTCTATCCTTTTTTCATCAAGAGAGTTTAACTCATCTAGGCGTAGTCAAAAATTATCTTCATTTGATATTTCATTCTGCAACGCCATCCTTAATGAAGGTATTTGAATTTCAAGAGGTAGGACTGCTTCAGTTCCAAACACTAAAGAATATGGCGTGCATTGTGTTGGAGTCCTGTACGTGGTACGATATGCCCATAGCATCTCAGGAAGTCTGTCGTGCCAATCCTTTTTATTTTTGGACACAGCCTTCTTTAGCAATTTTGAGAGAGTTTTGTTAAATGCTTCCGCTAACCCATTTGCTCTCGCATTATAGATAGAAGTATACCTCCAGTCTATTTTGTGATGTTGTGCAAATCTCCCAATTTTAAAGCTTTTGAAAGCAGGGCCATTATCTGAGATAATTCTTCTTGGAGTTCCAAACCTGTATAGGATATTTTCTCTGAAAAAATTTATGATGTTCTCAGTCTTTACTTCTCTTAAAGGAATAGCCTCTGCCCATCTAGATAAATAATCAGTTGCAGCCAATATGAATCGATGCCCAAAAGATGATGGAGGCTCAATGGGGCCAATCACATCTGTTCCCCATATCTCAAAAGGCCATGAGAAGACTGTGGGATGCAAGGGATTCGGATGTTGATGAATAAAATCCCCATGAATTTGACATAGATGGCATTTTTTATCATATTCAATGCAATCTCTGACCATGGTTGGCCAATAATATCCCATGCGCTTAATCTTGAGTCGCATCTTGGGTCCCGATTGGTGTGCACCACATATCCCGGAATATGTATCATGCATGACTTCTTTTGCTTCTTCATATGAAAGACATCATAAGAGTAGCTGATCATATGATCTGCGATACAATGTGTCATTAATAAGGGTGAATCTTAGAGCTCTTCGTTTTATTTGAAGGCTTTCTGATTTATCCCTAGGCAATTTATCATATTTCAAATATTCCATGAATGGTTGCCTCCAATCTTCTTCTGGCATTTCGAGAGTGAAGACTTCCCTGCTCCCTTCAATATTTTCTTCTTCGACATCGATGAGGATTGTACTTATGGGTCTTCTATTTCTTATAGTGATTTGAACTTCATCATAATCTGGATTTGCCAGCTTCTTCGCTATTCTTGCCAAAGAATCAGCTTCTCCATTTTTTGATCTTGAAATCCTCTCCAACTGGACTTGAGGAATTTTTTTCATTAACATTTTCACCTTTTTATAGTATTTAAGAAGTTCAGCTTTGTATATTTTGTATTCTCCTTCAATTTGCTTGATAATGAGTTGCGAGTCTCTAAATATATGGATATGTTGAATTTCCATTTTGATTGCCAATTCCAAACCAGCTATGAGAGCTTCATATTCTGCTTCATTATTTGTGCATAGCTCTGTAAGAAAAAGTGCATATCTAAGGATTCCTCCTTCTGGTGTAAAAACACAAGCCCTGTTCCAGCTTTGATTTGTGGAATCTCATATTTGAGTGCTGGCTTTATGGATGATGCTCCATCAAAGTACAGTCGCCATTCTGCCTCTTTTACTGTAAGCGTCTCTTCATCAGGGAGATCATAGTTTAGGGGTGAGTCATCAAAGAGAGGATGTGCCGCCAAGAAATCTGCTAGCGCTTGCCCCTTAATAGCTTTTTGCGGAGTGTATGTTATATCAAACTCCATTAGGATCAATGCCCATTTTGCAAGTCTTCCTGTGAGTAGTGGCCTCGTCATGAGATATTTTAGAGGATCAATTTTTGATATGAGAATAATTTTGTGCGCCAGCAAATAATGTTCAATTTCTTCACTGCAAACACTAAGGCCAAGCAATGCTTTTCAATGGGTGTATATTTACTCTCAGCTCCTATCAACATTCTGCTAAGGTAATACAATGCATTTTCTTTGCCATCTTTATTGTTTTGAGCTAGCATAGCTCCCAATGACCCTTCTAAGGCAGCAGTATATAGGATTAGTGGCTTTCCTGAAATCGGTGCTGCTAATACTGGTGGATTTAGCAAATACTGTGTAATATCTTCAAAAGCTTTTTGACATTCAGCATCCCACTTAAAAGGCGTATTTTTCTTAACCATCTTGGAAAAAGGCTTGCATCTTCCTGATAAGTTGGAAATGAATCTTTTGATATATGCTAAACGCCCTTGAAAAGACCGCAACTGCTTCAATGTCTGTGGTGGCGGCATTTCCAAAATTGCCTTTATCTTAGAAGGGTCTACTTCTATCCCCCGATGTCTCACAATGAAACCCAAAAATTTTCCTGATAAGACTCCAAAGGCGCATTTCATTGGGTTCATCTTCAATTTATATTCTCTAAGACGTATGAAAACGGTTCTCAAATCTTCAAGATGTTTATCTTTTGAATTTGTTTTCACTACCAGATCATCCACATAGCATTCGACGACCTTATGAATCAAATCATCAAATATTCTGGTCATAGCTCTTTGATACATTGCCCCCGCATTCTTCAAGCCAAAAGGCATCACCCTGTAACAATATATGCCATAGGTGTTCGGAAGGCAGTATGTTTCTCATCATCTGGGTGCATCTTAATTTGATTATACCCTGAGTATCCATCCATAAAGGAGAACATCTCATACCCTGAGGTATTATCGATCATAATCTCCATGACTGGTAGAGGAAAATCATCTTTGGGACATGCTTTGTTCAAATATCTGAAATCAACACATATCCGTATCTGGCCATTCTTTTTCTTCACAGGTACTATACCGGCAACCCAATCTGGGTATTTTTCTTCCCTGATGAAATTTGCTTCGATCAACTTCTTTGTTTCTTCTATTACTTTCTCTTCTAAATCAAATTTCATCTTTCTTGGGGCCTGCTTAATTGGAGTAACACTAGGATCAATAGCCAATCTGTGAACAGCTACCTCATTCTCCAACCCTGGCATCTCATTGTAACTCTAGGCAAAACAGTCAATATATTCTTTCAAAAGAGCCTTGAATGATTCTTTTTGTTCTTCTGTCAGTTGTGTACTTAAGAAAGTTGGCCTCGGGTCTTCATCACTTCCCAAGCTGATTTCAATTAACTCATCAATTGTTGCTTGACCACCATCCTCCAATTCAGGTGGTGCACTTTTCATCTTAACATCTTCTTCTTCCTTAGACTCCATCATGTAACACGAATGCCTGGAAGATTCAAAATAACCTACCCCTCTCTTGTCAGAATGAGAATGGTTCCAAAGTTGATGAAAAGTTTGATATGATTTCTTTGACCAGTTTATTTTGCCCCCAAACTCTTCAACTATTCTCCTGAGTTTATTAGGGTACTGGTTTGGGAAGTTTATAGGTTGAACTTCACTATCCTCTTCTTGTTCAATATGTATAACGTCATCACTTAAAATTTTGTTATTTTTAACTTTGTAGAAGAGTATGCCTCTATTATTCTCATTTTGAGCTGGCACGTAGAATGTCTTCAATTGCTCGATTGTATCAACCTTCAAATCATCTAGGGATTTACAGAGACCATCTGGAACCCTTGTGATATGTAGTGTGCTTTCTTGAGCAGACCCTCTAGTTTGACTTGTGTCACTTTCATCTTCTGAAGATTCAGTATCACTACCATAGTGAGTCAATGTTGATTCATTCTTTTCGGGTATTGGCATAGTCTTAGATGATTTCACCAATGACATTTTCTTTGAGTTTAGTGCTTTGCCTCCTTTGGAGACACCAAGATAGTATTTAGCATCCTCATAATGTATTTCATGAACACCAAAGGGATGAATTTCACCATCAATTCTATGTTCTTCTTCATCCACCATATATTTCATGCACTGATGAAGGGTTGATGGGACCATCCGATTTTCATGAATCCATGGCCTACCCAATAAAGCTTTATATGAAGCATCGGCATCAATCACATGAAACTTCACATCAGACATGATCTTTCCAAACTTGATCGGGAGAGTGATAGATCCCAATGCCTTCTGACTATGCTGATTAAAGCCTTGAATGATGATCCTTTCTGGAGATAGATGGCATATTTCCAGAGCAAATGCCCGAAGAGTATTGAGGGTTATTAGGTTTAAGGAAGACCCTGGGTCAACAAGAATTTGGTTAATCTTTTTCCCATCACAAGACCCTGTCACATACAATGGTCTATTGTGCTCTGCAGTTCCAAGTAATAAGTCTTCATCAGTGAATGATACTGAAAGTGTATGTGTTGCGTACAGAGCTTCTGTCATGTTTATTTCAGCAAAATAAGCCTAATACTCCTCAGGGTTTTGTAGAGCATGTATTAAAGATTCTCTGACTTCTGCTGACATCATCAGTGCATCATATATACTGAGTAGAGCCGGGACTTTCTTCAACTATGCTAAGATATTGTAGTTTGGTTTCTTCAAGGGTTTCTTTGGTAAGACGTTTTCTTCTTCTATCACTTTCTCTTTATTTTTATCATTAGAGTTGGAAGCATGTCTTGATTGGAGTAACTTGCCAGTTCTAAGTTGCATTTGATGTACGTGGCAGGATATCTCATCCTCTTTATCTGGAAAATTCAACTCATCATCAGAATTTTCATGGCATGCTATGGCGTAACAAACACCTCTCTCTTCAAAATCATCGTCATTCAATTCCAATTTTCCCATGGAGACTTGCTTTTGTAGCCATTTTTGAAAATTCCGACAATCTTCTATAGTATGTCCCACGAGTTGGTGATATGGACAGTAATTTGGGGGGCTATCCAAATGCATCAAACACGGCCTTTCGGGCTTGGGGTAAGTCTAGCCCTTCTTCCATGGCCTGATTAAAAAGCTTTCTTCTTTTGTCTTTTCTGATTTCGATGTCTGAAGGAATGGACTTATCCTTGACATTTATTACTGAGGATGCAGGCTTCACGATTTCTTGATCAAAATTATCGCCTGTTGACTCTGGCGGATATCTCCCAGATTCATCCCATATATTAACAGTGATATGTAGTTGCATTAGCCTGTTAGCTGATTCCTCCGTCACTTTTTGAATGAAAGAAGAGATTTCTTTAGCAGGCATCACTTTTCTCAGGACTTTATACTTCGGGGCTTTTGGAGTTAGTATGGTTTCTTTGGCTTTTCTGAATATTGTGGCTCTGAGAGTTTGGCATTTGCCTTCTTTACCCTTTCTCTGAATGTCGTCTTCTTTTGCTGCTTCTTGCTAATGTAAGGCCGACCATGGCGATCATACAGCTCTTCCGACTCAGAAAAACTATCCTCATCATCATCTTGATCATATGTAGGGTATTCAGCTCCAGAAATAGCCCTACAAGTTTCCACTTGCACTATTTCATCATTTTCTTCAACTAATTCCTCAAGTAGCTCTTCAACCTCTTGGGGGAAATAGTCTTTAAGAGTGATCAACACCCTTTCCTTCTGTTCATATTCTTCAAAAGAATCAATATATTCTTCTATGATGGACTTCTTGTGCTTTGAGTGTTCACGCTTTTGTTTCTTGTTCTTATTTTTCTTCTTTGTTTGCTTTATTAGAAGTCTTTCAGGGGGTTTCTCGACATTTCTCCACTTGATTCCTGGGAGTTCGCCTAACTTCTTCAACATCTTCTTTGATTTTTTAGATATGAATACCTCCCACAATTCCTCTGGAACAGATGGAGGTTTACTATCAAATATTGATGGGAGCATTACTTTATTACCCACCACTGTGATTTCTCCTTGGGATGATCCCTCATAGTCTGGGGTTGTCACATACCGGATATGTTCAGCAGGCTATTCCAAAAGGACACTCTTGGAGAGTGTGATCTTCCCTTCTTGATATTGACTTTCAAGCTAATCTTTAAAGACATATCAGTCTTCGATTGTATGCCCCAACACTTTATGGTACGGACAATAATTAGGATGATCTTTCTTACTCTGTTCTTCAGGTCTTTTGCACTCAGGCAATTGTAGACCTCCATTCACGGCATCTTTAAAAATTTTTAGTACTTTATCTCTTCGAAAAGAGTACTTTTTGTTCATTTTCTCCTTCAAAGAAGGAATGGACCTTGGTTCATTTCCAGGCACACCTAAGATGGGTGGCATAGCTTGTTCTGGTTTATGTGGCTCCATTGTGCCTTTTCCTTTATCAACATTAAAGGTTGTAGCAATGTACTTAACACCTTCTGACTTTTTAAGCTTGTCAGTTTTGGAAGTTTGGAAATTAGACAACACCCTCGGGCTAGTCCTTTCCAGTTTCTTGGCTTGTGAAATCAACTCTTGAAATGTGGTGATGCCAAACATACTTAAGAAAGGTGCCATCCAGCTGTCAATGTTCCCGAGTAACAATCCCATTGCTTGAGGTTGATCCAGGGGTTGTTCACATTTAATACTTAGGTTTCTCCATCTCATAATGTAGTCAACTACTTTCTCATCTTTGTTTTGGCGAGTGACTGCAAGATCAGCTATTGCAATCTTATCACTGACACCTCCAAATCGTACTTGAAATGCATCTTTCATATGTTGCCAATTCTGAATCGATTCGGGTTGCAAACTTGCATACCACTCAAATGCAACTCCTGTGAGACTGGCAGAAAATTGTCTGAGGAGAAGTGATTGCTTTGCACTTGTGTCTCCACATGTTGTTACAAAATGGGCCAAGTGTTGATTAGGATTACCAATCCCATTGAATTGTTTGAATTTAGGCACATTGTATCCTTTGGGATAAGGAACCAAATCATGATAGCTAGGATAAGGTTTGTCGCTATCAACTCTTATCTCACTATTTTTGACATTTTTTAGTTCAGTAGCCACCATCTCTTGTATCTCCTCTCTGGTCATTACAACCGAATGTTCTTGGATAGGAATACTTGTTGTTTCTCCTGGCCCTACTTCTTGAACAATCTCTTTTGGTTGAGGGATTGGATTATTTGACTTTTGTACCTGCTCGGGGCGATTTGCCATCAAGGCTGCCATTTGTTTTTGCATCTGGAACACTGTATCCATTAACATCATCATATTTTCATTCATCTTCTTGTATTTTGCTTCCCGATTTTCCAGGATGTTGTTCTGGTCTATACCAAAGGCTGGTTCATCTTCATCATCTTCATTTGGAGGGTCTGCCCCTTTGTAATCTTTTGGTGCATCATGTGGAACATGGATTGAAACTTCTTCTCTAACCATGATTTGAGAATCTGGTGCCCGTCTACGAGATCTTGTGACTGGCCCTGGTTGTTCTTGTTCAGCTGTCGGATCTCCTCGAGCTTCGGTAATTATATGTACAGTGTGTACCTCGACATCTCCATCGAACATATCTTCATCTTCACTTTCCTTCTTCCTGTCAAACTTCGAGTAAGAAACTGAAGCTTGACTTTGTAAAGCTTGCTGTTGTGAAACTTGATCATCTGGCAAAGTGATTCGATCAAAGACAGTTTTACGTGCGCTCATCACTAACTGCCTCTTCGTTTGGTAGAATTCTCTTGGCTTCATCTGGTTTGATTGCAATTTCTTCGATTCTGCATATATCTTATAAATATTGTTGCCAAAGAAATTTTTGTGAGATTTTGGGGTCTACCGCCTTTCTTTTCATATGGCTGGTAACGCAGCTCAGCAATGGTTGCGTTCTTCTTAACCATATTAAGTGGTCCAAAGGAATTTTTGAATGAACCCATTCGATTATCCTTTTGATCTTGGAATGATAGAAAATTTAAATTGTAATTTGGCATTTTCATTTCCTAGGAGTCAGCCTTGAAAACACACTTTTCTTGGGCTTAATTTCCTCGGATCGAAAAATCCCACTTTCTTTCCCTTTGGCAGTAACAGTGAAAGTGGGTTCATCGTTTTCATCATCTGTAGAAACTATCTTCTTAGGACATGACAGCCTCTGAAAAACAGTGGTTCTTGGTTTCTCATCGAGAATATTCTTCTCAAATGCAGGAACAATGACATTTGGGCGACGACCCCTAGATGGAAGTCGTGGGACAGTCAAGTTTTCCTCCAGAGACGGAGTTCTTTTCACAAATTGTACAGACTCTGAGATTGTGCCAAATCTCATTTCAGCTCCAGCAGTTCCTGTGTTGAAAACACAATTGGGCAGTTGGACTTCAGCTCCTTCTCCAAGGAAGATAGTCAGCTTAGGGCTTCCTGGTGCGATTGAACTCTTAAACGCCATTAGAACTGCAATAACAATATAAATATTAATTTTCTTATATATGAATTATGGTAATGCCTTTACTTGTACTTTTTGCCTCAAAGATGGGAGGAGGAATTAAAAGAGTCCCATCGGTCGTGCCAGAATTTGTGGGATCGAAAATACGCGCCCTGGTATCGTGTCGGTGAAGAGAAACCATGAGATATATCGAATCACAAATGTAATATATATATATATATTTATTTATTTATTTTATTGTGGGCTCTTCTATTTCTAATAGAGGCAAGCCTCCATTATTAATTACCCCAGATTAAAAAAAAGAAATCTTGGGAACCTCCGATTAAGGGCTCAAGTACAAGTAAAAGACAAGAAAATTTACAAATTATAAATTTTATTATTTATTTTACACACACACACACACACACATATATATATATATATATCATATATCGTTGTCGCTGCCTGTGCCTTGTCACTATGTTGCTTGCTTCATTGCTGCCTTGAAATCACTTTGCAATGTATGGAATAAATTTTGTTGTCGCCTCAAGATAAACATTTTTTTTAGTTAATTTGATTGGAGGGTCATGATTTCATCATCAAGAGATAAGTGTTAACTTGATGGGAGGTTCATGATTTCATCATCAAGTAAGGATAGCTTAAGTTCAAAGCAATATCAATGGATAGATGTAAGTGTGATTGGAGGATTGTAATTTCATCATCAAACAAGAATGGTTTAAGTTCGAGACAATATGGGATGAATGGTCCAGATTTGATCATCAAATAAAATAAACAAAATTTAAGTTCGAGGCAATATCAAAGGATGGATGTAAGTTTGATTGGAGAGCTGTGATTTCATCATCAACCAAGAGTGGTTTAAGTTCGAGACAATATGGGATGAATGGTCCAGATTTGATCATCAAATAAGAACAGTTTAAGTTCGAGGCAGTATCAAGGGATGGATGTAATTTTGATTGGAGGGTTGTGATTCCATCATCAAGCAAGACTGGTTTAAGTTAGAGATAATATGGAATGAATGGTCCAGATTTGATCATCAAATAAGAATAGTTTAAGTTTGAGGCAATATCAAGGGATGGATGTAAATTTGATTGGAGGGCTGTGATTCCATCATCAAGCATGAATGGTTTAAGTTCGATTAGTTCAATCGGAGTGCTAGGATTTGTTTCAACATCTTAAATTTGAGACAATACAAGGGTCCCTCCAATACATAATTATATATAATGTTGGGTTTCTTCAAATAAAGGCCTCTTGAATTCTTCATTTTAATGCACGTGATCGTGCATGTATTTTTACTTAATTGTTACAAACTTAAGTAACATCTCTTTTATGCATAATGCATGTAACATCAAAGTTGTAATTTTTTTTTTTTAACATGAAACCAATAGTGGTGGGTCCCATATATATTAATATTCAAACAGGCGTGCTAGAATTTGTGGGATCAAAAATATGAGCCATGGTATCGTGTCGGTGAAGAGACACCAGGAGATATATCGAATCACAAATGTAATATATATATTTTTTATTTTATTGTGGACTCTTCTATTCCTAATAGAGGCAAGCGTCCATTATTAATTACCCCAGATTAAAAAAAAGAAATCTTGGGAACCTCCGATTAAGGGCTCAAGTACAAGTAAAAGACAAGAAAATTTACAAATTATAAATTTTATTATTTATTTTACACACACACACACACACACACACACACATATATATATATAGTTGTCGCTGCCTGTGCCTTGTCACTATGTTGCTTGCTTCATTGCTGCCTTGAAATCACTTTGCAATGTATGGAATAAATTTTGTTGTCGCCTCAAGATAAACATTTTTTTTAGTTAATTTGATTGGAGGGTCATGATTTCATCATCAAGAGATAAGTGTTAACTTGATGGGAGGTTCATGATTTCATCATCAAGTAAGGATAGCTTAAGTTCAAAGCAATATCAATGGATAGATGTAAGTGTGATTGGAGGGTTGTAATTTCATCATCAAACAAGAATGGTTTAAGTTCGAGAAAATATGGGATGAATGGTCCAGATTTGATCATCAAATAAAATAAAAAAAAAAATTTAAGTTCGAGGCAATATCAAAGGATGGATGTAAGTTTGATTGGAGAGCTGTGATTTCATCATCAACCAAGAGTGGTATAAGTTCGAGACAATATGGGATGAATGGTCCAGATTTGATCATCAAATAACAACAGTTTAAGTTCGAGGCAGTATCAAGGGATGGATGTAATATTGATTGGAGGGCTGTGATTCCATCATCAAGCAAGAATGGTTTAAGTTCGAGACAATATGGGATGAATGGTCCAGATTTGATCATCAAATAAGAACAGTTTAAGTTCGAGGCAATATCAAGGGATGGATGTAAATTTGATTGGAGGGCTGTGATTCCATCATCAAGCAAGAATGGTTTAAGTTCGATTAGTTCAATCGGAGAGCTAGGATTTATTTCAACATCTTAAATTTGAGACAATACAAGGGTCCCTCCAATACATAATTATATATAATGTTGGGTTTCTTCAAATAAAGGCCTATTGAATTCTTCATTTTAATGCACGTGATCATGCATGTATTTTTACTTAATTGCTTCAAACTTAAGTAACATCTCTTTTATGCATAATGCATGTAACATCAAAGTTGTAATTTTTTTTAAAAAATGAAACCAATAGTGGTGGGTCCCATATATATTAATATTCAAACCATAACATTCTTTGATTGTACTGATAACATACGTGAGCATGGTTGCACACATGCTTTTCATTTTCTTCTCATTATTTATTTATTTCCATGTCTCTTTCATGGCAGGCCCCCACACTTCTTTTTTTTTTTTTTTTTTTTTTTAATCTCCATGACCGGCTCCATGATAGCTCCTTTACTGACTGCAAATCAATTTTGTTGCATATTATAACCAAGGGTTTGTTCATGCAGATCTCATTATGCATATATATATATATATATATATATATATATATATATACACTTATGTGGACATACATGCAAAGATGCATTCAGGAAAGCAGTAAGAAGTTTCTTTTTATTTATTTTTTTATATTAATAGCATCAGCTATATATCCACAACATGAAAAGTGGTAACTTTGCTCATATTTCTACCAAATCAACTAGAAACTCCATGTCTTCTTTCTTTGAACTCAAAATCAGTGGCACAAGCTGTGCCATAGAGAGTGGGAGTTATGTTGATAACCTTTCCTTTAGCATTGAGGTTTTATTCAAAGACAAGCCAACCAATACCCATTGTACAGTGAATGACAGAATCATATTTCTTTCCTTATGGGTTCTTCAAGCTTGCTCCTTCCGGGGTCTTATAATCTAGCACCTCATCAACATCCAAACTCTTCACAAGCTCTACATTCCGAACGAGAAATGATCCCATGGAACCGGTTCCGTGATAGTTACTATAGAACCGAGATGTGGCTAAATCTTATCCGTTGGATTATCTCAATTTAATAATTTTTAAAGTAAAGGGTATGCATCTTTTAAGATAATTACCAATCTATCCCTAGATTATATAATAAAAAACAATAAAATTTATAAACCCATGGCTAAGAATGAGCCACGTCTTGGTTCCGTGATAGTTACCACGGAACCGAGTCTACTGGATCAAAATTCATTCCGAACACCACATTTGGCTGTAACTTGAGGATTCCCTAGCTTTGCTAATTGGACTGTATAGTGACTATCAAAGATACAATTTTGTTACCAGGTTTAAATGACTTTACTCCAATACTAACATCAACAACCTCCCTTGCTTCATGGAAATTTTGGAGGAAAGAACGACCTCAGAGAAGCCATCCTAAATTTTTTAATCAACTGGATTTTAAAGGTGCCGCTCTCACTTTTAACAAGATCACATCTTTCTTAGGTGAAGGAACAGGAATCTCAACATGTTTGAGCCCGGCTCGCATGGTTTCACCGGCCATTGAAACAATAGCGAGTTGAGAACCCAAGTAACTAGGGTTAAGGCTAAGAGGAGGGCATGGAGATTGGTCGCTTCAAGAACGCTTCTTCCTCTCAAGACGGTGGTTTAGTACCCAAAGTGAGGATGAGTTTGAGGAATTGCATCATGCCCTGAGTTCCATCGCCGAGCTGGTGAGCGGCAGCCCCGATCATGGACTTCTTTAGCTTGACGCTTGGGAGATCTTCCAGTGAGATCAAATCACAGTCAAACGAGCGAGGGATATTATACCCTCGCTCGCCTTGGCAGCAGCGGCAACAAGCGATGGCGTGAATTTGTAGTCAAGCGAGCGAGGGATATTCCACCCTCGCTTGCCTTGGCAGCAGCGGCAACAAGCGATGGCGTGAACTTTTAGTCAAGCGAGTGAGGGATATTCCACCCTTGCTCGGCTTGGCAACAGCGGCAACAATCACCAAAGACGGCAGCAACCACGACAACAACGGCAGCGGGGGAATAACAAATACGGCAACAACTCCCTTCTTTTTTTTTTTATTATATATATCTATCTAAGTTTGATTAGGAGAAAAAATACGCACATTCTTCTTCTCTTTCAGCTTTTTTTTTTACTTCTCTTTTTTTTTAAAAAAAAAAAAACAAAATCTCCTTTCTCTCTTCGTTTCGCTGGCTCCCCTTTTTAAAGACAATCAAACTTCGCCGTGGACGATCGTGGGGCGGTTGCCTCGATCGTGGAGTCCCCAGAACCAACCCCGTCCATTGACCACAACCAACCCAATATTATTTTATTATGATTTTATGTAATATATTGTTATTTTATTTTGATTTTTTTTATATTATTATATACATTTTATTTTATTTTTATTTTATTATTATATATATATATATATATATATATATATATATATATATATATATATATATATATATATATATATATATATATATATACTTATTTATTTATGGGATTTTATTTATTTAATATATTATTGTTTATCTTATTGCTTATCTTATTTTTATTTATTATTATTATTATTATTATTATTATTACTATTTATTTATTTATTTATTTTTATCGTGGGATAACCACCACTCACGTTTTGTTCTTTTTTTTAAAAAAAGAAAAATTTATTAATTTAATATTGTTTTAATTGATTTATTGATTTATTCATTTTATCTTGATTTGAATTTTATTATTATTTTTTATCTGATTTTTTTATTTTGATTTTGATTGATTTTTTCTTTATTAATTTTTTTTACGTAATTAATTTAATTTAATTTATTGTATATATTATTATTATTATTATTATTATTATTATTATTATTATTATATTTTATTTTATTAGTGATCTTGGGATTTAAAGATTTTCAATCGTCTCGAGATCTGTGCTCGCGGCTGATCTTGATATTTGGATATTTTTAGATCGCCTCGAGATCTGTGTTCTTGGCTAATCATGATATTTAAATATTTTGATTGCCTCGAGATCTGTGCTCTTGTCTGATTTTAGGATTTTTTTTTATTTTGATCGCCTCGAGATCTGTGCTCTTGGCTAATCTTAGGATTTGTGTATTTTAGATCGCCTCGAGATCTGTGCTCTTGGCTGATATTAAGATTTATATATTTTGATCACCTTGAGATCTGTGCTCTCGGCTGATCTTAGGATTTTTGTATTGTGATCGCCTCGATATCTGTGCTCTCGGCAATCTTAGAATATATCTGAATATTATGAAATTTGTTAATCATATATTATCCTAATTCCATTATAATTTGGTTATATATGATTAAGAAAATTATATTTTAAAATTTTGATTTGATTTGAATTAGAATATGTGAAAAATTTTAGATGAACATTTCTATGTATGTAAACTTGACTATGTTTTGAAAATATGTTTTTGTGGTCCTATTTAAAGGATGATATGTGGAAGCACTTTTGTTATCCTATTATGATGTGTGGTGTGTTATTTGATTGTCTTTTATGTATATCTATGTTATTTAAATTTGCTTTGTGTGGTGTATTATGATGTGTGGTGTGTTATTTGCTTGAAATGGTTGTTTTTCCATGTCTTGATTTAAACTTGACTAATGGTTAATTTTTTTTATTTATTTAGTATGGATTCAGATTCACCAGTTGGACATAGAGTACAAAACAAACACTATTGGACAACCGATGAAGATAAGGCACTTATTGATGCCTTAGTGGAGCTATCTACAAATCCAATGTGGCGGGCGGAGAATGGATTTCGCAATGGCTACCTCGTTCAATTAGAAAGAATGATAAAAGAAAAACTTCCACAAAGCATGATAAAAGCTCCACCTAATATCGAGTCTCGGGTGAAGCTGTTAAGGAAACAGACTAGTACAATAACTGATATCTTACAAATTAGTGGGTTCATTTGGAACTATGAAAGATGCACTATTGAGTGTGAGTAAAGCGCATATGATGAATATGTTAAGGTATGTATCACTACATTTCGTGGTTAATTGTTAATTTAATGGATATATTTTACTTATGCCCCTCATTTTTGTATTTGATGTAATGTAGAACCATAAAGAAGCAGCTGGTCTTTACGGGAAATGTTTTCCATTTTTCAATGATCATGCTCCAGTGTTCACAAAAGATAGAGCGTAGGGAACTGCACGGGGTGACATTGGAGATGATGCAGAACAATATGCGCAGGGAAACATTAGTTTGGATGAGGACATTGGTTTCTCTCAGTTTCCAATTGATGAGTTTTCCATGCCTATGCAAGAACCTGTATCACAACAATCACCTGTGGCTTCAGAAGGTACTAGTACCACCAAATCCCGCTGAAAATGAAAAAGTATTGGTCGGGACCCTTCCATGGACACACTAAATGAAAATTTCCGCAACTTTGTGGAAACAGTTGGATCGGGATTTAGGTCAAAGGCCCAAGCAGCTGCTAAAAAGGATGCTAATCGTGAAGAGCATGAAGAAAGGAGGAAATTGCTACCTCAAATACTTCCATTGGTTGAAGGTCTCTCTATTCATGAAGTGATGTTTATCTTACAGGTTTTGCACAAGCATGAAGATGAACTCAAAACTTTTATTGAGTTACCAGGCAGCATGAAACTACCATTTTGTCATGTACTTCTAGCAAGATTGGGATATATAGCCACCTAGTGTATGAACTATGCATATTAATGGTGTTGTGTTCCTTGTTTTAATGCTTTATAAATAGGTAATGGTGTTATGTTCCTTGTTTTAATGCTTGTTTATGTAATGGATTGATCATGTTATGTCAAACTCAAACTTTGAACTTTCATGTTGGATTTTATGTTTTTCTTGATTGGGGACATTCCTATAATGTGTGTTTTTTTTTTATTGGTGGATAATATCTCAAGTTTGTTAGGAATGTTTTGGATGGAAATTAAAAATGATGAGAGATCAAGTTGATTTTTTTTTTTGAATAATGTTTTGGATGGAAATTAAAAATCTCATTATGGTTTGTATTTATTTTTAAAATATTAGATTTATTAAAATTTTGGTGATTTAAAAATAAATAAATTTGGACATTTGTTTATTTTAAACGAAAACAATTAAATTGATATTTATCAATTAAAAAATGTAAATTTAAAAATTTATATAAAAAATATATACATGAATAACTCCATTAAAATTTATTTATAGAAATTGGAGCAATTTAATAATTATTTATTTTATAATTAATATATATTTAATTAAAATAATCAAGGGTACAAAAGTAATTTTACTAAAATTTTCCTCTATACCCTCTCCTATTCCTATCCATATTCCCTCCAACCAAATATTACTTTTATTCCTATCCCCAATTCCCCTTCCTTATTCTCATCCCCATCCCCATCCCCTTTCTCTTTCCCATTTCCATCCCCAAATTCTCATTCCCTCCAACCAAACGGACCGTTAAAGCAATCCAAGATGCGGGTCCCACCATGACA
Source organism: Dioscorea alata (assembly GCA_020875875.1). Classification (NCBI taxonomy): domain Eukaryota; kingdom Viridiplantae; phylum Streptophyta; class Magnoliopsida; order Dioscoreales; family Dioscoreaceae; genus Dioscorea; species Dioscorea alata. The sequence continues at coordinate 13,256,737 of CM037013.1, forward strand.
AAGATTCACATGGGAATGAATGAAGATTTTTGTTTTGCAAAAAAAATAAAATCTAGACATGTTTTGCATATATGCAACAAAAGCATGTGTATGTATTAGGGGTGAGCAAACCGGGTACCCTATTTTTCGGATCGGTAAAAACTCGACATGTATCCGACCCGATTTAAATCGGGTACCCGGTTTAAACTGGATCGGATATCGGATATCCGGATCCGAATTTAAGTTTTATTTATTCCAAATGTTTATTTTATATAACAACATTACATAAAAAAACAAATATGAAAAATTTAACTTATAACTTAGCATTAAACTCTTATATTATTCTCCACACAACAATATCATAACAAAATTAATAAAGAGTTTTATCAATCTTTGGAATTACCAAAAAATAAATAAATCAAATATCTTCTGAAACTTCTCATCAATAATGATCATTAGTTGCTAGAGAGATAAGAGATTTGAATGGAGGCTAGAGAGAAGAGTCGGGGTAATGACCATTGGGGATTGGGAGGCAGGAATTTGGAATTTTGTCTTTTTATTTTTAGCCCTTGTAAAATTTAAATTTATTAATGTGTGTCTATATATAATAATAATAATAATAATAATAATAATAATAATAATAATTTTAAACCATATAAAATTTAAAATTATTATAATATATATATATATATATATATAATAAAAATTAAAAAACGGATCAAATTCAGATACCCGATTTTTAATTTCTCCTAACCCGGATCCGACCCGGTTTTCATCTAAAAAATTCAGATCGGATACCCGACCCTTTTTTTTGCACCGGGTACCCAAAAAATTCAGGTCAAAAAATCAGATACCGGATCGGATCATCGGATCAGGATTTTTTTGCTTACCCCTAATATGTATATATATTTTTGGATGGAATTCTATAAGAGCATCTACCTCTTTAAAGATATAAGCACTTGACGACCTTCTCAAGCATGCCTCGAGATTCGTGCTAGGGTTATGAACATCATCTTGCTTACCGACAAGTCAATTTGGCAAAGAACTTCTTCGACGAGCTGTGCTAAGGGTTTCATTAATAAATGGCAAAACATCAAATCCTGGAGAGTATTTTTCTTATCATCGAATGTTGTTTCTCGCCATTGATCTTCTCAAAGCCTTAGGATGGAGATCGAGATCTAGGATTGGAGAAGAGAACTAACGACGAGGCTTCTTGGGTTTTGCCAGGGTGGTGACGGCGACAGAAGCCATATATCGTACATGCAAGAGCATGCATGCCTCTACATATGTACATGCTTCCATTCTCCTTGAAGCCATAGCCCTTTATGAACATCGTCTTTCTTACTGTGTGTGAAGCAATCGGAGCCGAAGGACCATCGCCGGACTCCGACAATGCTTGGATTCTCAAGTTTCTCTTCACAAGAATCGGTCATTGATCTCCTCAATGCCTAACACGACCCCTTGTATGTATCCCGCAAGTGCACGGGTTTGTCGAAGTAATAAATTTTACCCTAGTGAGTGGGTAGTCGTATCCACAGGGAATAGGGATTTAAGACATGAGATTTCACTATTTAGCTAAGCGGTGTACGGTGAGTGTGAAGAGAATCAATGAGTGAGTGTGAAAGCAAATGTAAAGAGACAAGGATTAAAATAGAAAGATGGAAGGTGAGAGAGTGCAAGTAGGAGTAAATAGAGAAGGACAAGCAATGAGTACAGTTGGGTGCCCGGACAAGCTACCCCTAGGACTTATGCTTCTAGTGCAAGACAATGCTATTATACTTTCCTATTGATGTTAATTGAGTCGAGGATATCCTTAAACACACGGTCCTAAACCTAAGGTCAACATTGACTAACCCCAACACTATGCCCCGGCATTAGGTTTTCACTATGACCCTTGATTCTCGTTGACTTGTCAACTAAGCCCTAGGGGAGTCCGTCTTCCTAAGCCTCATATTACGAGGGATTGCTTTAAGTTCTAGGGATTCCTAGTGATAAACCTTGTTCCTATGTATAGTTCTAACCCTTTGGTCCAGGTGGAAGAACCCTAGTCTAAATTAAGCCCCAACACTAGGATTCACTTCAACCCTTCACTCTGTTGCTCGCGCAACTAAGTCCCAAGGGAGTTCCTCTCCTAGCACTTCACTCTATCTCGACTGCTAAGAAATCATGGAGCATGGAGGTAGTGAGAATCACACCGGAGGGGAAAGGGGACGTTCCGCTATCTCACAACTCACCCTCTCAACCTTCTTCAATCATAAGTAATCTAACCCTATAGGAGTTGTCACACCTCCAAAGGATAACCTAGATTGTTCTTAACCCTAGTGTCGCGGCTAAGGGAAAACAATAACAAAAAGCAATTAAGATTGAAACTCGAATTTATTCATCAATAATGGAAAAGCATAATAACAATGTCATAGAAACATAATAATCCTAGGGTTTATAAGTCCGAATACCCACAAGGGGTTTAGCTCCGCATGGAGCTATACAAATCCATCAAGATATAAAAGTGAAAACAAATTGAAAGCATCGATGAAAATCCCCTTGCGTATGGTGTGGAAGTGATTTTGTGAGGCCGCCGGACGTCGATGACGATGCCGATGACGCGCTTCGATCCTCCACAAAAGTCCTCTCCAAACCCTAGCCGCAACCCTTCAGAAGTTTGGAGAAAAGATTGGCAAAAAGATGTGTAAAAAGTCTCCAAAACGGGCTTTTATAACGTTGAGTCGCGACTTAAAATCGGCTGAATCGGGATTTCACATGTCCGTGTGAAGTTGCTGAAATGTTGATTTCCGGCAGACAATGAACAGTAACTTGCTACAGTATTTTTGATTCAGTACCTCGTCGAAAACGCTCCCGAATTCACCGTTCTTCATCGAGGCCATTGAATTGGGCACACAATCAATGGTAGATCGTGCCGATTATTTCAAATCTCCTTATTGGTGAAGTTCTCCTAAGCTACACGAGTTAGACTTATTGTGAATGCGATTGCCATTGTGCCCCTCCAAAAGAGGTTGGCACACACTCACAAGTCTACGCTCATGCCTTGTTCCTTGCTTGGTCCGAAAACTTCCCAACAACGGCAAACACGACCTAACTTTGTTCTTCTTCTTCCAATTAGCTCCACAAACCTACAATGCACAAAAGCACACAAATACACACAATTTAGTGATAAAATCTGATAAAAGAGATGCTCATTGTAAGATAATAACGTTTCGCGGTACTATAACACAAGCACTTATCAATGCCATAGTGTGGAGATCGGAATCTGAGATTGGAGAAGAGAGTTAGAGACAAGGAAGAGTAGGCTGGGGTAGCAAGTAAGGTCTCCGACGACGCCACAACCATCACCATGCCGGTTTTCTCAGTGGACCCTCGGAGAGAGAGACATAGTTTCGGAGATCAAGGAGATATATATATATATATATATATATATATATATATATATATATATATATATATATATATATATATGTGTGTGTGTGTGTGTGTGTGTGTGTGTGTGTGTGTGTGTGTGTGTGTGTGTATGTCTGTGTGTGCATACAAGAGCCTCCATGCCAACATGCGTGGTTCCTCTCCTCCTTAATTTTTTGATGAAGACAGAGTGGCTGCGGAGCTTGGAGATGATGACGACAACCTTGGCGGAAGCTTCACCGGGAGCCTTAAAAAAAAAACTTTTCATTCGGTGAGAGAAACATCGGCGACGTCAGGGACGAAGTCGATCAGCAACTCTTTGAAGGATACTACGTTCTTGGACATGAAAAAGGTACATATGGATGGATGAACATGGCGTTCTAGGATCGGAGAAGAGAGCCAGTGTTTGGATATAAAAAAAAGTGGGTGAAGCATGCAAGAGTATACATACAACATACTTCATAGTTCATTCCTAAAAAAACACACACACACAAGGGTGGGCCCACCATGAAGAAAAGAAGATGCACATAGATCAAGAGCCTTCATTCTCCTTCCCCCAAGTCCCACCATGGAAAAGAGATCATGAATTAATGAGCATGGTTCTCAGCCCTCCTTCTCTTTCCTTCTTCTTTCTTTTTTCCTTTTTAATCATTTCCTCTGATTTTTTTTTTCAATTTTTTCCCAATATCCAGGGTTTTCAATTTAAAATTTGGATTTTCGCCAACAACCTAGATTTTCCCCCATTTTTTATATCCGGGATTTTTAAATTTTGAATTATTTAATCCTTATCTCATCCGGTGCACATTTTTTCATATATATTTTATTATTTTATTATTTATTATTTATTTATATATCATTATCCAATCAAATTTTTTATTTGAAACTTGAATTTAATTTAATTTTTTTCCTTTTTTAATCCAAGCAAGGATAAGCCCTAAAATTTTTCATGTCTAAACATGATCATTATGCATCAAAATTTTATTTAAACTCAGATTTAATTTTTTCTTGATCCGAATAGAGATAAGATTGAAATTTTATTCAAATTAAAATTCTCCTCTTTTTTTTTTTTTTTTTTTTTTATATATAAACACTGATATAGGATTTTTCTTGTAGAATTACTTTCTATTATCTTCAAAACCTTTCTTTACTTTTACCTTTGCCCCAAACAAGATATGGGTTGATCCCTTCCCCTAACTTTTCTTTCCCTCTTCTTACCTTGCTATTATGAACCCTTGCTATACTTCATCCAAGCAAAGCCTTATAGATGATTTCTATATATTTTGAGGGATTCTTTGTGAAATTTCCAATTTTTTTAGATAAATAAATTATATATTATTACATGGCTCGACTAAGTTTGGCTTGCCTTAGCTACATTTTTTTTTTGTTTATTTTAGATGGTTCATTTGGGTTTTTCATTAATATATAAATTATGTAACTAATTATAATTTTGTTATTTTTTGAATATAATATATTTTTTATTTAGAAAAATTATGCTGAGCTGAGATGAGAATGGTGGCAAGAAAGACACGCAGGGGGGAGGTTTTGACGGAGTTATATTTAAATTCAATGGATTTAAAATTATTAATATTTAAATGATATAATTTATTTTAAAATTTATTAGTACTAATCACTAAATATATGCACTTTCTGGCTAACCAATTATGAGCACTTCAATCACCTACAGTGACATTCCTAAAAAACAAAACCTGCTTGGTTTCACTGAGAGCTCTTATGATTATGCCATCTTCACTCGGTTCGATATTGCATATATTGTTCACGTTCTTAGCGAGTTTATCAGTGCTCCCCGATCTACTCATTATGCTACACTTCTACGGGTTCTTCGTTACCTCCATGGCACTATTATTTGATATCTACTTTTTCTGCCATGTCCTCGCTTGAGTTGCAAGCATACTGTGATGCTGATTGGGCAGGTGATACTACTAATTGCAGATCTATTATTGGTTTCTCTACATCTGCCCCCACTCCTATCTATTGTGATAACCAGAGTGCCATCAAAATTTCTACCAGTCGTGTGTTCTATGAACGCATGAAGCATCTTGAGGTCTCTCTTCACTTTGTTTGTCATCATTATCTTGTTAGCAATATTCTTTTTCCATATGTTGCCTCTATACAATAGCTTGCTGATTTTCACTACGGTACATACTGTCGCTCGAATTCAGCTTCTAGTTGAGAAACTCTCAATTTACAACCCACTGTGAGTTTAAGGGGCGTGTTAGAGTAATATACCTTTATGTATAATTTACACATCCCTTGCGAGAGTGCTTCGCAAGTGCACGGGTCGTTACAGTAATAAAGTACCCTAGTGAGTGGGTAGTCATATCCATAGGGAGTAGTGATTAGTGACAAGAGAAGTTGTTACTTAGCTAGTGTGAAAACAATAATGGTGAGTGAAATAAATATGTGAGAAATAAAGAAAAGTAAAAGAAAGGAAAGTGCAAGCAAAGGTAAGAAGAGAATAATCTATATAAAGATGGAGCACCAGGACAATGCTCACCTTAGGACTATTGTTTCAAGTGCAAGACTAGTATTATACCTCCTAATTGATGTTTAATGAAACGTGGACATCCTAAAGCACATGGTCCCAAACTTAAGGTCAACCGTGACTAGCCCTCTACACTATGCCCTGGCGGAGAGGATGCTCTCGACGCCTCACACTGTGTGGGACTGCTTGGGGTTCTAGGGAATCCAAGTGATAAACCTTGTTCCTAAGTCCAGGTGAAAGAACCCTAGTCTCAATTAAACCTCAGCACTAAGATTCACTACAACACTTCACTCTGTTACTCGCGCAACTAAGCCCCACTGGAGTTCATCTCTTAGTACTTCACTCTACTTCGACCGCAAAGAACTCTTGGAATGTGGAGGTAGGATAAATCATGTCGGAAAGGAAAAGGGACGTTCCACTACCTCTCAACTCACCTTCTCGACCCTCTCCAATCTAGCTTAGTCTAACCCTATTGAAGTTGTCACACCTTCAAAGGATAACCTAGATGATTCTCAACCCTAATGTCACATCTACGGGAAAATCAATGCAATTAACATTCAAGATTGGAACTCAATTAAAATCATCAATTAAGGAAGCATAATAAAAGTCAATGAAACAAATTCATCCTAGGGTTTACAAGTCCAAGTACCCACTAGGGGTTTAGCTCTCCATGGAGCAATACAATGTCAACAAATATATTGGAAACATAAGCACAAAAACCAAAAAGAAAACCCCCTTGTAATCCATGACAATGGTCTTGTGAAGCCGCCTTGTCTTCTCCAAAGGTTGCCTGGTCAAACCTAGGGCATACCTCGCTGAATCGATATCGACGAAAGCTCCCCCAATAGTTCTCCTCTAAAGGAACACGACATCAATACCGTAAAACGGCTCCAAAAACCTTGCAAAAACCTCTCCAAACCCTAGCCGTAAGCTCTCCAAAAGATGGGCGAAAGATAAGCAAGAAGTCCCCAAATAAATCTCAAAGCACGGTACTTATAAGACTGAAATAGGGCATCCACACGGCCGTGTGGAATTTCCACACGCCCGTGTGGATTCTCTAGAATCTGAATTTTCGACGCGTAGTAAATAGTAACTACTATAGTAAATTGCTACAGTGCTTGCGCCAAAGTTGCTCCCGACTTAATTTTCTTCATCGAGGCCGCTAAGTTGGGCACACAACCTCGCGGTAGATCATGTCGTTTCTTCCTTTTCACATATTGATGAAGCTCTTCACTGTTACACTAATTAGACTTCATGAGTGTGATTGCCTCTGTGCCCCTCCAAATTATAGAATCATTTGAGCACATTGGAGCTTGACACACTCCCACAAGTCTACAACCCGTGCCTTGATCCTTGCTTGGTCCAAGAAAATCTTCAACAATCGCGGACATGACCTATTTTTGCTCCTTTCTCTCTAAGTCTTCTCCACAACCCTGTATACACGAAAGAACACAAATATACATGAATTAATGATAAAACCTGAGAAAAGTAATGCTCAATACAAAAAAAGAATACTTCGTATTATTTATATACGAGCACTTATCAATAATGTATATGTATATATACCTTGCATCTCCCTATTCATACATAATCTTACGTACTCTTGTATCTATTTATTGGATTGTTGCCCTAATGAATGACTGCTTCTTCTCACATTTTCTTACATTACGTATTTAATGATTAATTTTTTTAATATTAAAATGATAGAATTTATTTTTAAATTTATTATTAGTTTTTTTAACATAGCATTTTCTTACATTTTCGAGGCTTTTATAACAAGACTTTTTTGCCCTTTTCAAAATAGCATTGTGAACTATATATGGACATAATTTAAAAAGAAAATTTAAATTGATCAATTTTAAAAGCTCAAGTATTCCTTTTGTGCAACCTTTCTAAGCTAAATAAATAACTAAGATAAATTAAAAATAAGGAATAAGACGATGAGTTATTCTAATGAGCAAGACAAGTCAACGCACTGCCTGGTAGAGTGGTAGGCTTATTTATTTAATCATTTTTTAAGTCGAATTATGATGGAGAGAGTGTTGTTTTAGCTTTTTTACATGTATATTTCTAGTGAAAACCTCGTAAGTTATATGTATTCTTATTAAAAAAATACTTTCATTTACATTTGGCAAGCGGGTCTGGCTCCAGTTCATTAAATTTCTATTTATTACTTTCCAATACAGGCATGGATGGTTACCATGTGTCATTTGTGCTTTCAATAGTTAGGATTCAATTGCTTTTTTTTTTTCTTTCTCTTTATATTTATTTGAGAAAAATAAAACATATATGTATATTTATATAGAAAAGATGATTGAAATTGTATTTTAAAAAATTAAAGAAAAAATAAAGTTTGTTGCAATTGTTGCAAAAGATAAAAATAAAATAAAATTGACATTTAAATTCAAAATTGATCCAATTATTACATAAAATAATAAAATATATTTTTAGAATTAAAAAAATAAAAATAAAAATACAAAAATGACAAAAAATAAAGTGTCTTCTTGCAAAATAAAGCTTAATAAATATAAAAGGAAAGAACAAAGGAAGCAATTGAATCCTGGGGATTGAAAGCACTTATGATACATGGCAAACATCCATGATTGTAAAGCATATTTTCTTTTATGTTTTTTTTAATTAAATAGATGAATCAAGTCATAGGAGTACACAAACGAAGAGTTAATATCTCTGCCCATCTATGCCTTTATCTTGCATGAGTTAAGTTTCTAATTTGACTTTTCAGTAAACACATGAACACCCTATAAACTAAAAGATCTTTTGTGTGTGTATTGTTTTCCTGAGCCTGTTTGATTTTGTTTTTGTTTTTATGTTTACGGAATAGTTTTGTAAAACTGTTTTTCAGAACAAGTTTTTGAATAAAAAAACAAAAGAACTTGTTTGAATGAAAGTGTTTTGAAAACATATCTTAAAAAAAATAAAAAAAAAACAAAAAACCAAAAAACTTGTTTGGAAAAAGTTTTTAAAAATATGTTTTAAAAACAAAAAATATAAAACTTGTTTGATTTAGTTGTTTTATGTAATTGATATTATTGCATGGTTTACACTAAATTAGTAACCATATTACTTTAAATAACTAATATAATAATATATTTTGTAAAAATGAGCCAAAAATGAATATAAATAGAATTGAATATGACATTATAATGCATATGTCGAATGCTCAATAACATTTTTGGAAATAAAAAGTACAAGCATAAGTTCAATGTTCTGAATTATTATAATGTAACCAAATAAAGTACAAGTTCAATGTTCATAATTATTATAATGTAGCCATATTGAGTATTGATACGAACCCCGCCAATGATTGTGACGAAACCCGAAACAAATTTGGCAAGAAGAAGAAAAGCCAAGGATTCAAGAAGAACGGATGGAAAACCTCGACCCAATGCTTAGCGAAGCACGAACCTCGGTAAGGGGATGACGCCACAAAAGGAGATGAAAATCCTATTGATAAGTCAGTTTGAACGCCACAAAGAAAACCCTTAATAAGTTCTTAAAAAGCCTCTTCAAGAAAACAAGAAGAAAATCTCACAAATACTCATAGATCAAAAGTTGTGTTTTATGGATGCTACAAGGGGCTATATATATAGCCCAAAACCCTAGAGAACTTCTAAGAAGTAAAAGTTCAAAACTACCCTTAAAGATAAAAAAAAAAAAGTAAACAACCAACTAAAGAGCAACTTTAGCCCAAAGGCCCACAAAGCCCAACAAGATTAAGCAATTACAAAAGACTCTTAGTTCACATATTAAACTCAAAAACAAATGACAACCAAATCTTCATCAAGCATCTAAGTGGAATTGGCTTGGATGAGTAGGACCAGCTTTTGTTCACCATCAGTAGTGATCACACTCTCTTCCTGTTGTAGAATTCTCCATGCGAAGTTGCTAAGCTCTTCTTTAAATCTTCTAGCTCGAGCCCTCGTCACTGGTCCTGTTGGGACTTGAATTGGATCCTTAGCCTTGATGTCCACATCATTCCCCCCTCTTGAGAAGGATTTGTCCTCAAATCATCACTTACATCAAAAGGACTTAAGTCAGTCACATTGAAAGTAGCACTAACATTGTAGTCACCCAGTAAATCAAGGCGATAGGCATTGTCGTTGATCCGCTAGAGCACTTGAAAAGGACCATCTCCCTGGGGTAGTAACTTGGAACGTCAGTTGGCGGGGAATCGTTCCTTCCTCATGTGTAACCACACCCAATCACCGATCTCAAAAACATGCTTGTGACGTCCCTTATTGGCTTGCTTGATATATTGCTCAGTCCTCCTTTCTATGTTGAGCCGGACCTTCTCATGGAGTTGCTTCACAAATTCAGTCTTCTTGTGCCCATCCAAGTTCACATGCTCAGAAAAAGGTAATGGTGATAAATCCAAAGGAGTTAAAGGATTAAAACCATAAACAATTTCAAATGGTGAAAACTGATAGCAGAATTCCTAGAACGATTATAAGCAAACTCAACATGTGGTAAACAGTCCTCCCAAGTCTTGATGTTCTTACTAATGACAACCCGCAACAAAGTGGATAAAGTTCGGTTAACCACTTCAGTTTGACCATCGGTTTGAGGGTGACAAGTAGTGGAAAACAAAAGTTTAGTACCTAGTTTACCCCACAATGTCTTCCAAAAATAACTCAAGAACTTAGCATCCCAATCTGACATGATTGTCCTTGGCATGCCATGTAGACGTACAATCTCGCTAAAGAACAAATCGGTGATATTGGAAGCATCATCAGTTTTATGACATGGTATAAAATGGGCCATTTTAGAAAACCGATCCACAACTACAAAGATTGAATCCCTTCCACGCTTACTCCTAGGTAATTCTAACACAAAATCCATCAAAATATCAATCCAAGGGGAACTAGGAATAGGTAGTGGTGTGTAAAGGCCATTTGGTTGAACCCGAGACTTAGCTTGTCTACAAATGATACACCGACCACAAATTCGCTCAACATCTCGTTTCATGCATGGCTAATAGAAGTGCTCTTGTAACATGGCTAAAGTCTTAGCTACCCCAAAATGCCCCATTAATCCTCCCCCATGGGACTCTCGAACTAACAAATCTCTCATGGAGCAATTAGGCACACACAACCTATGTTCCCTAAATAGAAAACCCTCATGCCTATAAAACTTCCCTTCAGCGGATTTTTCACAAGCCCCATAAACCTCCCCAAAGTCATGGTCCACATGATAAAGATCTTTAATGTGCTCAAAACCAAGGAATTTAACATCAAGAGTGGATATTAAGGCATACCTGCGTGACAGCGCATCAGCAACCACATTCTCTTTACCTTGTTTATATCGAATGACATACGGAAAGGTCTCAATGAACTCAACCCATCGAGCATGTCGCTTGTTCAGCTCATGTTACCCTTTCAAATGCTTCAAGGATTCATGATCCGTTCGAATCACAAACTCCTTCGGCCACAAGTAATGCTGCCAAGTCTCCAATGCTCGAACCAAAGCGTACAACTCCTTATCATAAGTGGGGTAGTTAAGTGCAGCCCCGCCTAGCTTCTCGCTGAAGTACGCAAGTGGTCTTCCATCTTGCATGAGTACAGCACCAATACCTACACCAGAGGCATCACATTCTATTTCAAAAGTATTAGCAAAGTTAGGTAAAACAAGTAAGAGAGCATGAGTTAGTTTGTGTTTCATAAGCTGAAATGCTTCCTCTTGTGCTGCCCCCTATTTGAATGCAACGTTTTTCTTGATAACTTTAGTAAGGGGTGCCACAATGGTACTAAAATCTTTCACGAATCTCTTATAGAAGCTAGCAAGTCCATGAAAGCTGCGAATGTGACTCACACTTGATGGGGTCGGCCACTCTTGGATGGCTTTGATCTTTTCTTCATCAACCTCAATACCTATAGCACTCACAACAAATCCTAGGAAAACAAGTTTATTGGTGCAAAAGGTACATTTCTTGAGGTTAGCATACAATTTCTCTTTCATAAGGACACCCAAAACCAATTGCAAATGCGAAACATGATCATGCAAATTCTTACTATAAATCAGAATATCATCAAAATAAACAACAACGAATTTTCCAATGAAAGTTTGTAAAACATGATTCATTAAACGCATGAAAGTATTAGGTGCATTAGTTAAGCCAAATGGCATGACTAACCATTCATACAAACCATGTTTAGTTTTAAATGCCGTTTTCCATTCATCGCATTCTTTCATTCTGATTTGATGATACCCACTCTTAAGATCAATTTTTGAGAACACGCAAGATCCATGCAACTCATCTAACATATCATCTAAACGAGGGATGGGGTGTCGATACTTTACCGTTATGTTGTTGATGGCTCGGCAATTAATACACATCCTCCATGTTCTATCCTTCTTAGGAACTAGAATCACCAGAACTGCGCAAGGACTCATGTTTTCTCTCACGTACCCTTTCTCCATCAACTATTCAACTTGCCTTTGGAGTTCCTTTGTTTCCTCCGGATTGCTCCTATAGGCGGGTTGGTTTGGAATTGAAGCACCGGGAACAAAGTTAATTTGGTGTTCTATTCCACGGATAGGGGGTAAGCCATATGGTACCTCCTCAGGAAACACATCCTCGAACTCCTGCAAAATAGAAACAACAACACTAGGCAAGTAAGGGTCATGTTGGTTAGTGTTTAAAAGGGCCTCCTTGTACATAAGTACAATCATCGGCCGTTTTGCAAGAAAAGCTCGCTTAACCTCACTTATTTTTACATAGAAATTTCTTTTCCCTCTAATTTTCCCTCTTTGGCTGAATTCATCTCTCTCTTTTCTCTCTCAATAGATTTAGCCTTGCTCTCTTGTTTCTCACCACTACTCATCTCTTCACTCACTCTCTTGTGATCACTCAAATTCTTTTGATCTCTCATTTTCTTTTGGTCACTTAGTTTTTGCATTATCACTTGATCATCATAAACCTGTTTTGGTGTCATTGGAGCTAGAGTGATGGTTCATTGTTGGAAAGTGAAGGAGTGCTTGTTGGTGAAGCCATCATGTTGCACACGTCTATCAAATTGCTAAGGCCGTCCTAAAAGGAGATGTCCCGCTTGCATGGGTACCACATCACACAACACTTCATCCTCATATTTCCCAATCTGAAATGGCACCACAACTTGCTTAGTAACCCACACTTCACCACTATCATTCAGGCATTGCAACTTGTATGGACAGGGGTGCTTGAGTGTTGGGAGCCCTAGCTTCTCAACCATGAAAGAACTAGTAACGTTAGTGCAACTACCACCATCAATAATAACACTACATACCTTGTCCTTCACATGACAACGAGTGTAAGAGATGTTCTCCCGTTGCACTTCTTCTTCCCCCACCTTAGCGTGCAAGTTCAAGGCTCTCCGAGCAACTAATCCAAGCATCTCACCATGCTCTGCCCCAAACTCCTCTTCTCCCAAAAGATCATCCTCCAATGGTGGAATGTCATCTAGCTCACCCTCGTCTTCAGAATCTAATGTCCCATTCTCCAGAATCAACATAACCCGCTTGTTCGGGTATTGGCTAGCGATGTGACCTCTTCCTTGATATTTGAAACATTTAATTTCACTAGAACGAGACAAAGTTGTGGGTATCTTACTTTGAGAAGCCGTGGAAGTAGTGGTTGAATTTTGCTCAGTTTTGGCCTTGGGGTTGGAGTTACTTTCATCTTTCCTTGGATAATTCGGCTTCCATGGTTGCACTAGGATTTTGTGGGGTGGGTCTCGGACGTGCACTTGTACTACCCTTCTTCAGTTGCCTCTCAACCTTCATTGCCATATGCACCAAGTCTTCCAACTCCACATAGTGATGTAGCTCAACCGTGTTGGCAATTTCCCTATTCAACCCATTCAAAAACCTTGCCATTGTTGCCTCCCGATCCTCCTCCACATTGGCCCGAATCATAGCCATCTCCATCTCTTTATAATATTCATCAACACTTTTGTAACCTTGTCGAAGACCTTGAAGCTTAAGATATAGATCCCGGTAGTAATGAGATGGCACAAAACGACGCCTCATCACCCTCTTCATGTTATCCCAAGTCTCAATAGGCAAATCTCCACTTTCACCTCCTATTGACGCACAACTGATCCCATCACACAATAACATAATCAGTAAACTCAATAGCGACAAGTTTTACCTTCTTCATTTCGGAGTAGTTGTGAAAATCAAAAACCAACTCCATCTTCTTCTCCCATTCAAGGTATGCTTCGGGATCACTCTTTCCTTGAAATGCCGGAATCCTCATCTTGATACTACCCAAGTTGTTGTCTAACTGATTCCGAGGGTCTCTATCTCGACCATATCTCCTAGGGTTGCCCGTTGACATACTATCAAAGTCTCCATCAAAATTTTCCACTTCAAACGCCCCCACACCTTCAACTCCCCGTTGGGGTACCCTATTCCTCCTTGGGAGATTTGGAACAACCGGTGGCTGTCCCGGTTGTGCTCCCTCTTCAATCCTATCCATCCTCTCATGTATTTGCTCAAGTTCTGCCCTCATCATCCTCCTCATTTCCCCAATTATAGCTTGTACTTGCAAATTCAGAATAGTTGGAGGGGTACTTTCCTCGCTTGTGTTTCTCTCCGGAATTTGAGACATGATGGAAAACCTGCAAAGCAATGTTAGATAAAAAAAAATTACCCTCACCACAAAACTCACGTAGTTCACTCCAAGAAATAGTTCACTCAAATTCACTCGTGTATCACTCAATTCAATTTGGCTTTTACCCTCAATTGATCTCACCTCGCTGCCTTTTTCCGCTCGTTTTCTTCTTTGAGTTCTTTCAAAACTAATTAAAAACCATCATCAAAGGGTTCGAGCCGAAACAAACCAAATGGATCGAAGATTTGTTTTCTTGGAAATGGGCTGGATTTTTTTTTGGAAATTCAAGAAAGTTTGGCAATTCAAGATTGGCAATTCAAACTGAAATAAATCAAGAAATTTTGGCAATTCAAGAATGGCAATTCAAATCTAACCAAATTAAGAAATTTTGGCAATTCAAGAATGTCAATTCAAATCTAACTAAATCAAGAAATTTTGCAATTCAAATCTAACCAAATCAAAAAATTTTGGCAATTCAAGAATGACAATTCAAATATAACCAAATCAAGAAATTTTGGTAATTCAAGAATGGCAACTCAAATCTAACCAAATCAAGAATTTTTTTTTTTATTCTTCTTTCCTTTTTCTACTCTTTTTTTTTTCTCTTCTTCTTTTTTTTTTTTTTCATTTTTTTAGAAACTCGGTTCTTCAATTTCCACAAACTTAGATCTTCACAAATTATTTTGTAATTTCGGGATCAACAAAAAGGAAACTCATAAAAGATAGAAATCCCTCTCTCAAAACAAGAACAAAATATGGGCATCTTCAATCAATGAAACCCTAGATCTAGATGCAATTTTTTTTTGTAAGGGAAATGAACAGAAATCAATAGAAGATAGGTCAAAAGGATGAACTTATCTCTAGTACCAACTGATACGAACCCCGCCAACGATTGCGACGAAACCCGAAACAAATTTGGCAAGAAGAAGAAAAGCCAAGGATTCAAGAAGAACGGATGGAAAACCTCGACCCAATGCTTAGCGAAGCACTAACCTCGGTAAGGGGATGACGCCACAAAAGGAGATGAAAATCCTATTGATAAGTCAGTTTGAACACCACAAGGAAAACCCTTGATAAGTTCTTAAAAAGTCTCTTCAAGAAAACAAGAAGAAAACCTCACAAATACTCATAGATCAAAAGTTGTGTTTTATGGATGCTACAAGGGGCTATATGTATAGCCCAAAACCCTACAGAACTTCTAATAAGTAAAAGTTCAAAACTACCCTTAAAGGTAAAAAAAAAAAAAAAAGTAAACAACCAACTAAAGAGCAACTTTAACCCAAAGGCCCACAAAGCCCAACAAGATTAAGCAATTACAAAAGACTCTTAGTTCACATATTAAACTCAAAAACAAATGACAACCAAATTTTCATCAAGCGTCTAAGTGGAATCGGCTTGGATGAGTAGGACCAGCTTTTGTTCACCATCAGTAGTGATCACACTCTCTTCCTGTTGTAGAATTCTCCATGCGAAGTTGCTAAGCTCTTCTTTAAATCTTCTAGCTCGAGCCCTCGTCACTGGTCCTGTTGGGACTTGAATTGGATCCTTAGCCTTGATGTCCACATCATTGAGTATGCAATATGATCACGATGTATCGTCATTTTCAGTCACACTTTCATCATATAATCTTGATAAGTTCTCCTCATCGTAACTAAAGTTCCAATAAGTAGTTCTTCCAACACTACAAGAAGATGTTGAATTAGAAACCGTAATTTAGCAACGGACTTATTTTGTTACTAATTATAACCGATTAGTAATGAATTAGCAATTTGTTTCAATTTTACAAACGGAATTTACATCCGTTTCAACATTTGAAACACAAATGTCATCCGTTGGTAATCCGTTTCTATTTTAGCAACAACCTATAACTCCGTTTGTAAATTACCAACGGACATGTAATCCGTTTGCAAGTTAGTAACGGATTAAAAATTTGTTTATAATATTAGCAACGGAACATAATTCCATTTGTAAATAAAAAATGGAAACAAAACTTCCGTTGCTAAATTTAAAAACATTTGTTTAAAAAAATTATTATGGAGATACTTATTTATAAAAATAATGATTCAACATTTTAAAAATTCATTTAGTTTTTTAAAATAATTGCTTGGAATTTATTTAATTAATTATAAATTTTCTCAACCGTACTCATGAAATATTAATTTCTAATTATTAGATCAATATTTAAAATATATAAATTTTAAAAATATAATAACTCTCTTAAGATATAATTGTTTTAGATTATTAACTCCTTTTATATGTATGTATATCTTTTTAGGATGAAATTTTTTTTGGAAAATTTTTAAATCCCTTATATATTAAACAACATAATAATTTCCTTCAAAGAATATATATATATATATATATATATATATATATATATATATATATATATATATATATATATATATATATATATGTGTGTGTGTGTGTGTGTGTGTGTGTGTGTGTGTGTAATTAAAATAGATAAAATAACTTAAATATAGAAAGAGGTATAATAAGTTTTTTTTATAAAATTTAATATATTTATAAGTAAAAACTAAAATTACAAACATATAAATTTTATTAAATCTAGTTATGAAATATTAATTTGTAATTAATAAAAATAAATTAAAAATATTTGTTTAAAAAATTTTATTATGAAGAATCTTATTTATAGGATTAGGATTTAATGAATATTATTTCAAGATTTTAAATTTTTGATTATTTTTTAAAAATTACTTGGAATTTATTTAATTAATTACAAATTTTCAAAACCGCACTCATGAAACATTAATTTATAATTATTAATTCAGCATTTAAAATATATAATTTTAAAAAATATAATAACTCTTTTAAGATATAATTTTTTTTTACATTATTAACTCCTTTTGTATGTATAACTTTTTAGGATTAAAATTACTTTGTAATTTTTTTGAATGGGTCATATATATATATATATATATATATATATATATATATATATAGAACACCAATAATTTTCTTCAAAGAATATTTAAATTTTCTAAATATATTGACTATTTCGAGATAAATAAATTTTAAAAATTAAAATATTTATAAGTAAAAAAATAAAATTACAAATGTATATAAGGATCCGTTTCTAATTTTACAAACCGATAGGATCTATTTGAAATAGTACATACGGAATTTGAGATCCATTTGTAATATTACAAACGAACGAATATTTGTTTATAATTTTTCAAACGGACCATTCATCCATTTGTAATTTTAAAAATAGATTTCATCTGTTTGTAAAATATTGAATAAATATATTGGTTATTTGATTATATTTTTTTAAATTATTTTTGCTATTAAATTTTCTTAAATATAATTATGAAATATTAATTTGTAATTAATAATAATAAATTAAAAAATATATAAAATTTATACAATATATTATCTCTTTTTTGATAAAATGAATTTTGTAAACAAAATATTTGTAAGAAAATACTTACAAACTTCATTAAAGAACTTAAAAGTATATTTAGTGGCATGGGTTATGATTTTATAAATATATCTTTATACATTAAAATTATTTGGTTTTTTTTTAAATGGCTTGCATATATAAATTAAATATGTATAATAATTTTCTTTAAAAAGTGAATGTATTCATAAAATTAAGATGCATATAATAATAACTGAAATATATTTATAAATATAATGATTATATATAGATTAAATAAATTTTAAAAAATGAAATACATATGATAAAATTTAAACAAAAAGAGTTGAAACAAATAAAGGATCCGTTTGTAGAAATAGAATCAGATCAAGGACCTGTTTGTAATTTTACAAACAGTCAAAGGATCTGTTTGTTATAAACGGATTATGGACCCGTTTGTAATTTTACAAACGGACTAAGGATCTTTTTGTAAAATTATAAACGGATCATGGACTTGTTTATACTTTTACAAACGGATTAAGGACCGTTTGTAATTCTACAAATGGTGCGTTTCTGTGTTAACGGATCCAGAACTGATCCGGATGGGATCCCGATGGAAAAATTAAAACTGGATATATATCTCTCCCTCTCTTTTTCTTTCTCCTCTTCTATCCCTCCTAAATTAGCAATTCTAACCCTAAAAAACTCATCCGAGAGGTCACGACTCACAGTAGTGCATCATCAAAGGTTTTGGTTTCGTCCCTCAACATCATCATCAACATTGTGTAAGATGCACTTCTACTCTATTCTCACCCAACTCTTCTTGTTTTTCATGTTGATTGCTTGTTTATGCCAAGATTGAGAGATGAGATTTTTGGTGTATCAATCTTTCTTTCTTTTTGAGTTTATGTAATTATGTCTTGATCTTCGTATTGATTTATGAGTGTGCTTCATTTGTTTCATCTTGAATTGAGTTTCCAAATTCTTCACCTTTTTCAATGGAATATTATTTGGTTGATTTGGGTTTAATAAGATGATTTCTCTTCTACAGTGTATTTCTTTATGTTTTTTTAGTCTATTTAGAGATTTCTTTAGGTTGGATCAGTTGATATATGTACTGATTTATCATTGTGTTTCATTTGTTTCTATGTTTCATGGAAGGCAGAGAAAGAAAAGTTAAACATGCCCTGCAGTTGGTTCAGGATCTTCATGTGAAGCAAATTATTTTATGTTTCCCTTCCTAATTTGATTATGTGTTTGATTCCGTTCATTCAACATTATAATGATCACGTTAGAATAAACATGACTACTTTTTGCCAATGTTTATATATATATTTGATTAATCTAATCCACAGTCAAGGTAAATACTAACAAAGAGAAAGTCTTATCAATAACCTTAACATATGCTTCAGTGTTGGCCATAACATTAATGGCCAACAAAGAGACAGTCTTATTGATAATCTTAACGCAAGCTTGTTCCTGACTGTTTGGTCATAAGATTAATAGCCAACACCACGTGAACTTGGGCCTTCTCTTGCTTGCCAAAACACCTCATAGTGATCTCGATTTGCTTGTTTATAAACCTCATCCATTGGAGTTCTAGGTTTAGGTTTTTGGATGCTTGTTTTTCTCATTCTATTGCTGGTGTTGCCTTTGTATATTTATGAAAATATTGTTTATTATCTATCATCCATGGTGAAATTGAACTTAAGAATATGAAGGCAAGTGTGTTTAGAGGTTTTTTTTTAAAATATTAGTTTAAAAGGAAAATTTTTTAAATCAAACCGTACTTTGATTTAATTAACAATAATAATAATAATAAATATTTTAAAATTAATTTTTTTTATTTTTTAAATTATTAATAAATATTCAGTAATATTGTTTTTCTTTTATTTTTGACAAATTAGTATTCATATTTTAGAAACTTATTAATAAATATATTATTTAAAATAATTTGAAAACGTGAGGGAGGATCAAAGTTCATTGGAGATATAAAGAAAATATGAACTATTACATTATTTCCTATTAATGTTATAATGTCGTGATTATATATGATATATATTGCCAAGATTTTCATCCTTTTCAATGGAATCTCACTTTTTTTTATTAGAGTCTAATTAAATGAAAAAAAAGTTGATAATTATTTTTTTTTACAGTGTCTTTTTTTTCCTTTAGGTAAAATTTTTTTATTGTGTATTGATTTTTGCAACATTAGGCTTGATATTTCATACTTTTTCTCTCTTATTTTTCCAAGATCTTAACCCTGCTTAATAGTGTCTAATTTTTCACTGATGTTATACAATTGGGATTTCGAGTTAAAATGGAACTTCTAATGTATCCTCTGAGCCGAAACATAACCCAAAGATGATGGTATTTCATTTGCTAAACATAAATAGTTGTATATATTATAATCTTGTATCATATCATCACACTCTACCTAATTTTTCTAATTTTATGATGTGTATTAAGCATGCATAACTTTTGTTGTATATCATATATGTTTCTTTCCCTAATTGTATAGGCAGGGTTTTCATAAATTTCATCATGTAATGATGTGGACATTAAGGCTAAGGATCTAATTCAAGTCCCAATAGGACCAATGACGAGGGCTCGAGCTAGAAGATTTAAAGAGGAGCTTAGCAACTTGGCATGGAGAATTCTACAACAGGAAGAGAGTGTGATCACTACTGATGGTGAACAAAAGCTGGTCCTACTCATCCAAGCCGATTCCACTTAGACGCTTGATGAAGATTTGGTTGTCATTTGTTTTTGAATTTATTATGTGAACTAGAGTCTTTTGTAATTGTTTAGTCTTGTTGGGCTTTGTGGGCCTTTGGGCTAAAGTTGCTCTTTAGTTGGTTGTTTACTTTTTTTTATCTTCAAGGGTAGTTTCGAACTTTTACTTCTTAGAAGTTCTCTAGGGTTTTGGGCTATATATATAGCCCCTTGTAGCAGCCATAAAACACAACTTTGATCTTTGAGTATTTGTGAGGTTTTCTTCTTGTTTTCTTGAAGAAACTTTTAAAGAACTTATCAAGGGTTTTCCTTGTGGCGTTCAAACCAACTTATCAATTAGATTTTCATCTCCTTTTGTGGCGTCATCCTTTTACCAAGGTTCGTGCTTCGCTAAGCATTGGGTAAGGTTTTCCATCCCTTCTTCTCGAATCCTTGGCTTTTCTTCTTCTTGCCAAATTTGTTTCGGGTTTCGTCACAATCATTGGCGAGGTTCGTATCAGTTGGTACCAGAGCTAAGTCCATCCTTTCGACCTATCTTCTATTGATTTTTGTTCATTTCTCTTACAAAAAAAAAAAAATTGCATCTAGATCTAGGGTTTCATTGATTGAAGTCGCTCATATTTTGTTTTTGCTTTGAGAGAGGGACTTCTTTCTTTTATGAGTTCCCTTTTATTGATTCCGAAATTACAAAATAGTTTGTGAAGATTTGAGTTTGTGGAAATTGAAGAACTGAGTTTCTGAAAAAAAAAAAAGAAGAAGGAAAAAGAAAAACAAAAAAAAAAAGAAGGAAAAAGAAAAACGAAAAAAAAAAGAAGGAAAAAAAAAGAGAGTAGAAAAAGGAAAGAATAATAATAAATTTTTTCTTGATTTGGTTAGATTTGAATTGCCATTCTTGAATTGCCAAAATTTCTTGATTAGGTTAGATTTGAATTGCCAATCTTGAGTTGCCATTCTTGAATTGCCAAAATTTCTTGATTAGGTTAGATTTGAATTGCCAATCTTGAGTTACCATTCTTGAATTGCCAAAATTTCTAGATTTGGTTTGATTTGAATTATCAATCTTGAGTTGCCAAAATTTCTTGATTTGTTTCTTTTTGAATTGCCAATCTTGAATTGCCATTCTTGATTGCCAAAAATCCAGCCCATTTCTTGAATTGCCAAAATTTCAGCCCATTTCCAAGAAAACAAATCTTCGATCCATTTTGGTTTGTTTCTGCTCGAACCCTTTGATGATGGTTTTTAATTAGTTTTGAAAGAACTCAAAGAAGAAAACGAGTGGAAAAAGGCAGCGAGGTGAGCTCAATTGAGGGTAAAAGCCAAATTGAATTGAGTGATACACGAGTGGATTTGAGTGAACTATTTCTTGGAGTGAACTACGTGAGTTTTGTGGTGAGGGTAATTTTTATCTAACATTTCTTTGCAGGTTTTTCCATCATGTCTCAAATTCCGGAGAGAAACACAAGCGAGGAGAGTACACCTCCAACTATTCCGAATTTGCATGTGCAAGCTATAATTGGGGAAATGAGAAGGATGATGAGGGTGGAACTTGAGCAAATACATGAGAGGATTGATAGGGTTGAAGAGGGAGCACAACGGGGACAGCCACTGGTTGTTCCAAACCTCCCAAGGAGGAATAGGGTGCCCCAACGGGAAGTTGAAGGTGTGGGGGCGTTTGAAAATTTCGATGAAGACTTTGATAGGATGTCAACGGGCAGCCCTAGGAGATATGGTTGGGATAGAGATGCTCGAAATCGGTTAGACAACAACTTGGGTAGTATCAAGATGAGGATTCCGGTATTTCAATTAAAGAGTGATCCCGAAGCATACCTTGAATGGGAGTAGAAGATGGAGTTGGTTTTCGACTTTCACAACTACTCCGAAATGAAGAAGGTAAAACTTGCCGCAATTGAGTTTACTGATTATGCTATTGTATGGTGGGATCAGTTGTGCGTCAATAGGAGGTAAAGTGGAGATTTGCCTATCGAGACTTGGGATGACATGAAGAGGGTGATGAGGCGTCATTTTGTGCCATCTCATTACTACCGGGATCTATACCTTAAGCTTCAAGGCCTTCGACAAGGTTACAAAAGTGTTGATGAATATTATAAAGAGATGGAGATGGCTATGATTCGGGCCAATGTGGAGGAGGATCGGGAGGCAACAATGGCAAGGTTTTTGAATGGGTTGAATAGGGAGATTACCAACACGGTTGAGCTACATCACTATGTGGAGTTGGAAGACTTGGTGCATATGGCAATGAAGGTTGAAAGGCAACTGAAGAAGGGCAGTACAAGTGCACGTCCAAGACCCACCCCACAAAATTCTAGTGCAACACCATTGAGGCCGAATTATCCAAGGAAAGATGAAAGTAACTCCAACCCCAAGGGCAAAGCTGAGCAAAATTCAGCCACTACTTCCACGGCTTCTCAAAGTAAGATACCCACAACCTTGTCTCGTTCTAGTGAAATTAAATGTTTCAAATATCAAGGAAGAGGTCACATCGCTAGCCAATGCCCAAACAAGCGGGTTATGGCGATTCGGGATAATGGGGCAATAGATTCTGAAGACGAAGGTGAGCTAGATGACATTCCACCATTGGAGGATGATCTTTTGGGAGATGAAGAGTTTGGGGCCGAGCATGGTGAGATGCTTGGATTAGTTGCTCGGAGAGCCTTGAATTTGCACGCTAAGGTGGAGGAAGAAGAAGTGCAACGGGAGAACATCTTTTACACTCGTTGTCATGTGAAAGACAAGGTATGTAGTGTTATTATTGATGGTGGTAGTTGCACTAACGTTGTTAGTTCTTCCATAGTTGAGAAGCTAGGACTTTCAACACTCAAGCACCCCCGTCCATACAAGTTGCAATGGCTGAATGATAGTGGTGAAGTGCGTGTTACTAAGCAAGTTGTGGTGCCATTTCGGATTGGGAAATATGAGGATGAAGTGTTGTGTGATGTGGTACCCATGCAAGCGGGACATCTCCTTTTAGGAAGGCCTTGGCAATTTGATAGACGTGTGCAACATGATGGCTTCACCAACAAGCACTCCTTCACTTTCCAACAACGAACCATCACCCTAGCTCCAATGACACCAAAACAAGTTTATGATGATCAAGTGATGATGCAAAAAACTAAGTGATCAAAAGAAAATGAGAGATCAAAAGAATTTGAGTGATCACAAGAGAGTGAGTGAAGAGATGAGTAGTGGTGAGAAACAAGAGAGTAAGGCTGAATCTAGTGAGAGAGAAAAGAGAGAGATGAATTCAGCCAAAGAGGGAAAATTAGAGGGAAAAAGAAATTTCTATGCAAAAACAAGTGAGGTTAAGCGAGCTTTTCTTGCAAAACGGCCGATGATTGTACTTATGTACAAGGAGGCCCTTTTAAACACTAACCAACCTGACTCTTCATTTCCTAGTGTTGTTGTTTCTATTTTGCAGGAATTCGAGGATGTGTTTCCTGAGGAGGTACCACATGGCTTACCCCCTATCCGTGGAACAGAACACCAAAATGACTTTGTTCCCGGTGCTTCAATTCCAAACCGACCTGCCTATAGGAGTAATCCGGAGGAAACAAAGGAACTCCAAAGGCAAGTTGAAGAGTTGATGGAGAAAGGGTATGTGAGAGAAAGCATGAGTCCTTGCGCAGTTCCGGTGATTCTAGTTCCTAAGAAGGATGGAACATGGAGGATGTGTATTGATTGCTGAGCCATCAACAACATAACGGTAAAGTATCGACACCCCATCCCTCGTTTAGATGATATGTTAGATGAGTTGCATGGATCTTGCGTGTTCTCAAAAATTGATCTTAAGAGTGGGTATCATCAAATCTGAATGAAAGAAGGCGATGAATGGAAAACGGCATTTAAAACTAAACATGGTTTATATGAATGGTTAGTCATGCCATTTGGCTTAACTAATGCACCTAGTACTTTCATGCATTTAATGAATCATGTTTTACGAACTTTCATTGGAAAATTCGTTGTTGTTTATTTTGATGATATTTTGATTTATAGTACGAATTTCCATGATCATGCTTTGTATTTGCAATTGTTTTTGGGTATCCTTAGGAAAGAAAAATTGTATGCTAACCTTAAGAAATGTACCTTTTGCAACAATAAACTTGTTTTCCTAGGATTTGTTGTGAGTGCTACAGGTATTGATGGGGATGAAGAAAAGATCAAAGCCATCCAAGAGTGGCCGACCCCATCAAGTGTGAGTCACGTTCGCAGCTTTTATGGACTTGCTAGCTTCTATAGGAGATTCGTGAAAGATTTTTGTACCATTGCGGAACCCCTTACTGAAGTTATCAAGAAGAATGTTGCATTCAAATGGGGGGTAGCACAAGAGGAAGCATTTCAGCTTATGAAACATAAACTAACTCATGCTCCCTTACTTGCTTTACCTAACTTTGCTAATACTTTTGAAATAGAATGTGATGCCTTTGGTGTAGGTATTGGTGTTGTACTCATGCAAGATGGTCCTTTTCAAGTGCTCGAGCGGATCAACGACAATGCCTACCGCCTTGATTTATCGGGTGAGTACAATGTTAGTGCTACTTTTAATGTGACTGACTTAAGTCCTTTTGATGTATGTGACAATTTGAGGACAAATCCTTCTCAAGAGGGGGGGAATGATGTGGACATCAAGGCTAAGGATCCAATTCAAGTCCCAATAGGACCAATGACGAGGGCTCGAGCTAGAAGATTTAAAGAGGAGCTTAGAAACTTGGCATGGAGAATTCTACAACAGGAGAAGAGTGTGATCACTACTGATGGTGAACAAAAGCTGGTCCTACTCATCCAAGCCGATCCACTTAGACGCTTGATGAAGATTTGGTTGTCATTTGTTTTTGAATTTATTATGTGAACTAGAGTCTTTTGTAATTGTTTAGTCTTGTTGGGCTTTGTGGGCCTTTGGGCTAAAGTTGCTCTTTAGTTGGTTGTTTACTTTTTTTTATCTTCAAGGGTAGTTTCGAACTTTTACTTCTTAGAAGTTCTCTAGGGTTTTGATCTTTGATCTTTGAGTATTTGTGAGGTTTTCTTCTTGTTTTCTTGAAGAAACTTTTAAAGAACTTATCAAGGGTTTTCCTTGTGGCGTTCAAACCGACTTATCAATTAGATTTTCATCTCCTTTTGTGGCGTCATCCTTTTACCAAGGTTCGTGCTTCGCTAAGCATTGGGTCGAGGTTTTTCATCCCTTCTTCTCGAATCCTTGGTTTTTCTTCTTCTTGCCAAATTTGTTTCGGGTTTCGTCACAATCGTTGGCAAGGTTCGTATCAGTTATGGCATTGATAAATAGGTTAAACATACTTGATGTGGTTTGTTTTTTTTTTTTTTTTAATTTTTTAATTTTTAAATTTTTTTAAGATTAGATTTTTATATGAGATGCTTAAAACAAACTTTGTGTAAGTCACTGGAGGCTCATGAATAAAATTATCCATTAGAAGGCAGATGTCTTTTGTTAAATGTAAGATAGTTAGCTATCTGTGATTTCTTTACAGCTTGTATTGTGGGAATAAAATTTGCAAATCCATTATTATCATATTAACAGCAGAAAAATAAATCATAGTTTAGTAAAGAACAAGTGTAAGGTTTCTGTGTTTTTTTCTTTTAAGTAAGAGATAATAATAAGTAAAGAGAAAAAAGGCATAGCTTACTAAAGAAAATTTAGAATTTTGGTGATCTGCAAATTCCTGCATAGAAAAATTTATCAAGTTCAATGGACATGAAATGCTCTACGATAATCATAGCAGTTTCGATGATTAATGAAAATCTGAAATTTCATCAAAAGATAGATCACTTAGATTTCCCATCTTATCAGTAATTCACAGAAATACATACCTTGTTTTTAGAAATTCTACATCACATACCCAATTATATTAAGAAATACCAAAAATTAATGGAGCAGCTAAAATAGTGCGTGAGTGATACATGCTAAGATTGTTATAAGTAGGTAATAAATCATTCTGGTGCCAAATTTTGAAGAACATTCATGGAAGAGCTATGATGCATGTAACAGCTTTAAGACCTAGTCAATATTTGAATTGAAAATAGACAAGTCCAGCATCTGATAATGAAAAATTATATTTATTAAATTCAAAGGATCCACAATGCACAAGGTTTGAGTGACTATCCTTTAGATTTAATGTGTCAATGGCGTATCATTTCAATTACTAGTTGAAACATCAAAAGCCAAACAAAAGCAATGAAAACATTAAGTATACTATATTACTAAAAGGGAATGAGCCATGCAACAAAGAAATTAGAAAAAAAAGGCGGCAGCCACACAAAAAACAAAAAAAAAATTATTAAAGACAAAGATTAATTGTCACATAAAATTTTAATAAGGAAAAATTACAAATAGATCCTTGGTATGCTTGTAAAATTTTGAAGAAACATGCAACTAGTGAATCAAATTTGTTTACAATCAAGTTCTTGTCATTCCTATCATGAATGTTGAGTTAAAGATCAATCAATGCATAAAAAACAAATTAGGATGACAAATTATTTTCCTTACTTTATTTTGTTTAATCTGCTGCAATGTATTACTTGGCTGAACTGAAATTTTATTTTATTTTTACTTTGAAAAAAGTAAATTGTAAAAGAACAAGTAAACAACTAAAACCATAAAAATGCAGAGAACAAACAAACAAAGATGGAAATAAAACATTTAATATTTGAAGCTAGAGGAAGTACGAATGAACATATGCAATATTGTTAAAAAGAGATAGAGTGTTTGAACATTTAGTGGAACGTACAACATGCCTCACTCTCCTCTGACACCCAAAATATGCCATCTTCACCTTCAACTCCACAGTCTGATATATTCGTGTGTGTGTGTGTGTGTGTGTGTGTGTAGTACATTTGAATACTTAAACATAATATTGTATATATATAGTATGTTTGAATACTCATCATAATATTGTGCCATCTAAATTGTAATGGATTTTCATTCTCCTATATTTATATCAAGAGTGATGTAAGCAACTAAGCAGTTAAAGAATTCTAGAGAAAATTAAGTGGATGTGATTCATTGAGAGACATGTACATATTTAAGTCTTGAAACATTATATTTATTTTACTTATTGTCTACCCAAGCAAGTCATTTCAAAAGGTGCATATATATCTTCTTAATGATGAAACAATGATTTAACCTTTTATGCTAATTTTATAAATTTAATCATAAAAGTATTTTATCTCATTCTTTCACATTTTGTTGCATCCTATTGATTAGTTGAATTTTCTTTGCTACCACTTGACGTGTTTGGTTAGCCTTATCCGGAATATTGGTAATTTGGCATTTATTCAAGTGAAGCACATTGCAAAAGTAAGTGCTATGTATTTTTTATGTATATGAATTTAAAAATCAAAACAGATTTTATGAACACATACGTGATATTTCATGGCACTAGATATACAACACTTAACCATTCCGATGCTTTAAACCATCACTAGAAATTGTAATGTTGAATGTGAGCAATAATTTGATATGCATGCAGTTTTCTCTTTAAACACAATATTTTAATTGTTAGAGGTCCAATAAATAATGTTCGTTGATTCCATCCTTTTATAACACAGTGCTTAATAAAATGAGTTCAGAAAGGAGTTGGATGTATGTTAGGCTTAAAGATGGCTTTCTGAACCCTAATTTTTTACAAGGAATCCATGAATTTATTGAGTTTGCAAAGAGGCACCCAAAATGTATAGATGGAATCAAAATCAAGTGTCCCTGTAATCATCGCAAATGTCAAAATCGTGCCTTTTTGGATGAAAATACAGTTAGATATCATCTAATGAACTATGGATTCGTAAAGTATTATTACCGATGGATTCTCCATGGAGAATCTAATGAGCCACAAATCAATGCCTATGGCGAAAAGGATGTAACTACTAAACTAGTTACAAGTGTTGGACCATCATCATATAATATATATGAACAAATGGTCATAGACGCTAGAGGGATCGATTTCTCAACTAGTTTTGTGGAGGAACCTCCAAATGCAATGGCTCAGAAATTATTTGATATGTTAAGAGCCGCTAACCAAGAGGCATGGCCAGGCTGTGAAAATCACTCACAACTATCAGTGGTTGCAAGAATGTTAAATATGAAGGCAGAACATCATTTATCAGAAAGGTGTTTCAATGACCTTTGTCAATTTTTGAAAGAAATGTTACCGGCCAATAATGCAATACCAAGTAACTTTTATAGCACAAAGAAGTTAGTTTAAGTCTTGGGTCTACCGGTTGAGAAAATTCATTGTAGTCTTAATGGATGCATGATATACTGGGGAGGAGACAGTGAACTAATGAGTTGTAAAATTTGTGAGCATCCTATGTATAAGTGCCGACAAGGTAGCTCATATATATATAAAAAATATATTCCATACAAGAAAATGCATTACTTTCCTTTAACGGCAAGGCTACAAAGATTATATGCATCAAATACAACAGCAAAAGAAATGAGATGGCATGCCGAACATGAGACTGAAGAAGGGGTTATGCACCATTGTTCTAATTGCCTTGCGTGGAAGCATTTTAATAACATCTACCTTTCATTTGCAGCAGAAAGTCGGAATGTGAGATTGGGGTTGTGCACCGATGGATTCCAACCTTTTGGGCAGTCGGGTCAGCAGTATTCCTCTTGGCCAGTAATAGTCACTCCTTACAATTTGCCTCCTTTAATGTGTATGAAAGAGGAGTATATGTTCCTAATGGTGATAGTTCCAGGCTCAAGAAACCCAAAAGATATGTTGGATGTGTATTTGCAGCCTTTCATTGCAGAATTGAGGCAATTGTGGGAAATTGGAGCTGAAACCTATGATGCATCAAGAAAGAATAATTTTCAAATGCATGCTACACTCATGTGGACTATAAGTGATTTCCCAGTATTTTCGATGTTGTCTGGATGGAGCACTGCACGTAGAAAAGCTTGTCCGTACTGTAAGGAAGATTCAAATGCATTTACTTTAACAAGAGGGGGAAAGCAATCAGGTTTGATAATCACCGCAAGTTTTTACCTACTAATCATCCATTTAGAAAGAACAAAACTGCTTTTCAGAAAAATAGAATGGTCACAAAAATGGCTCCTGCTATCCAAACTAGTGAAGAAATCTTTAAAGAAATACAAGATCTGAAGCTAAAAAGAGTCATCGATACTGGTGCATATGAGACAAATAGCCGCATTGCTAAGATTTCTGGGTGGAGAAAATGTAGCATTTTTTGGGATTTACCCTATTGGCGAACAAATCTAATCCGTCACAATCTTGATGTTATGCATATTGAGAAAAATGTGTTTGAGAACATATTTAATACTGTGATGAATGTCGAAGGCAAGACCAAAGATAATGCTAAATCAAGAGAAGATTTGAAAGAATTCTGTTATCGGCCTGAGTTAGAAAGAATTGATGCTACGGGGAAATATCCCAAAGCATGCGAAAGCTGAAGCTTTTTGGTATGAAAAGCCATGATTGTCATGTCTTTATGCAAAGGTTACTTCCAATAGCATTGAAGGAACTACACCCATCAGGTGTTTTGCGGCCATTAACAGAATTAAGTAATTTTTTCAAGGAGCTCACTTCGGCTATAATCCAAGAAGAAGATATGTTAAGGCTTAATGAAGAAATTCCTTTAATCCTCTGTAAGATTGAGCGTATATTTCCTCCAAGCTTTTTTGATTCAATGGAACATCTTCCGGTGCACTTGGCTTATGAAGCACGGATTGCAGGTCAGGTACAATATCGATGAATGTATCCATTTGAAAGGTGAGACACATAATTTATTGGTATATCCCCTTAACATAAATAATGTTTATCACTTGACATATACAAATGGAACTTTGTAGGTACCTGAGAAAATTAAAGTATAATGTGAGAAATAAAGCTAAGGTAGAAGGCTCCATATGCAATGTCTACTTAGTTGAGGAGGCATCATTATTCTGTGCACATTATTTCGAACCACATGTGAAGGCAAGGCTTCAAAAGGTGCCACGTAATGTTGACATTGAAGAAGATATAATAGAATGTTCTGGCAATTTTTTAATTTTCACACGTCCTGGAAGGACATTAGGAAAATCAAGAATCAAGTATCTTATAGAAGAAGAATATTCAGCAGCACAGATGTACATTTTATTAAATTGTCCAGAAGTCCAACCATTCATAAAGTATGGCAATTTATTTTCAAATTAAAGGCTTGGTTTTCTTTTTATTTTATACTGATTTGTTTGTTTTTTTTTGTTTTAATATGTGAAGTATCTATGTCGATGAGTTACGCTCAATGTATCCACAGATTGAAGATAGACACATTGATGAGAAATTAGAACATGAATTTGCAATGTGGTTCTACAATTTTGCACATGATCCCTCCAAAAATATTTCCAATCAATTCTTGAAGGACTTGTCAAAAGGACTGTTGAGAACCTATAAATCTTATAGTGGATGCATAGTGAATGGCTATAAATTTCGTTCAACAAGTCACAATTCAGATAGCATGACAATGAATAGTGGTGTATCCATAAAGGGTACAAACTATACTACAACTGAAAATGACTTCTACGGCCAATTAAGAGAGGTTCTATGCTTAGAGTACCCAGGATTACCAATCAAGCGAACCATTTTATTTAAATGTGATTGGTTTGATCCAACACCAAATATAGGAACAAAATGTTATTTGCAATATAAACTTGTGGACGTCAACCATAAGCGGTTCTTCAAGAAATATGAACCCTTTGTTCTTGCCGTTTAAGCAACACAAGTTAATTATACAATGTACCATAGCTTAAAGCGTGACAAAGTTGATTGGTTGGCAGTATTCAAAGTAAAAGCTCGATCCATTGTAGAGCTTCCTAAACAAGTTCTTAGGACAACATCAGTATCATGTGAAGCACCGTTTCAACAGGATGAAATGGAAGCCCCATTGATACTAATCAATGTTTTTGACGCAGAACAGTCTCTAAATGATCCAAATGGGACAGATATTGAAATAGATGATGAAGAAGTAGAGAGTGAAGAGGAGCCTCTACTTGAATCAGAAAGTAATGATGAAGGGGATGGAAATGATGAATTTGCAGAAATTGAAAGTGATAGCCAATGAATTAAGGTAAATCTATAAACAAAATGGGTAACAATCTAATTAAATAATAATAATAATAATAATAATAATAATAATAATAATAATAATAATAATAATAATAATAATAGCATTAATTCACACTTGTATTATATTAGTATATTTTCTGATGTGGTAGTGAACTTTTTTGCAAACCGTCTTACTGAGGTTGAAGGACCTGGATCTGGTATATCTCGGCACTCAGGAGGCTCCATTTCCCACATATGTCATACAGAGAAATTGGTAATGCATTTTTATTTGTATAAAAATAACTTTATTTTCCATATAATATTTCGAACATTAATTTCAACTTAATATAAGTTGTTATATTATTGTAGCAATCGAAGCTTGGTCGTGAACCTTTTCCATATGAGCTTTTTGAAGCGACACATACAAAGAAAGGTACCTCTGACCTTATTGATTCAAGAGCTCAGGCCATCAAGGTAAATAAATCAAATAACTCATTATATGTATTTGAGTTATGGATGAGTAATTTATTTATATATATTTAAGTTGTTGACTTTGTTTACAATTCATGAGTTTTTAATTGATTGTGTTAATCATAATATTTGAATTCTCAATTTTATTGTGTCAGGATTGTTATTTGAACCTTGTGGATCAAGCATCGCAAACACAAGAAGAGGGTAATGAGCCTTCTGTTGTGGACAAAGCAAATATATTCCTTCAAGCTGTGGGAGGCAAAAAGAGACACCGGGTTTATGGAGTGGGCTCCCAAGCATCTGTTTTCTATCCCCAGTTATTACAGATCTCATCTACAGGTGCATCATTTATGGACCTACATGCTAATATTAGACAAGCATGCGATATTGTTGAATTGTTTCTCATTTATAGGTACATCATCCAAGGAGCTACAAGTTAAGATTACACAGCCGAGTGAGACTGTTGATCAGCTACAAGATAAAAACAAAGAGCTTCAGGAGAGTCTGCAAGAGATGAAGGATGATAACAAAGGGCTTCTGCAGAGTCTGCATGAGATGAAGGATGATAACAAGGGGCTTAAGCACAGTCTACACGAGATGAGGGAGGAGAGAGATTAGTATCGTGAACAGATGTTGCGTTAGATGCAGGATATGATGATGGATTTCGAGGCTAAGATCCTTCAGCGCTCACAGTTCACTTTGGACTCACAACCAACTAATGATCATCGTGATATTGACTATCTAGATGAGTTGTAGTTTATTAGTTATTTGTTAGCATGTTTCTTTTGTTAAACTTTGTTTTTGGACATTTGTTTTCTACATGGATTAATGAAATAATTATTTCTTAGCTTTATTAGTTGGAAAAATTAATTTTTTATAACAGGTATTGTATATATTAATTATATAAATAAAAGTAATATTATATATTTTTTTCGTTAATTAGGATTTTAGTAACGGATTAGAAACAGATTAATATGTTTTAAATATATATATATATATATATATATATATATATATATATATATATATATATATATATATATATATATATATATATATTAAAATTTTAATTTTAGCAAAGGATTAGCAACAGAATATTTTTTTTGTTTCTAATTAAAAAAACAAGTTAAAAACATCCCTAGATCCATTTCAAATCCGTTTCTACATTCTAGAACGGAAATTAATCTGTTGCAAATCCGTTGTTAAATTCTGAAACGGTTTAGCAACGAAATAAATTTTGTTGCAGAATTCAGTAATGATTTTGAAAGGGAATAATTTCAATTGTAATTTTCAAAATTTGGAAACAGAATTTATTCCGTTACAAATCCATTGCAAATTTCTGACACGGAATACTATTTCGTTTGTAAAAAATTAGCAACACCTTTTTTATAAGCTGAAAAATTTCGTTTCTAATATGTTGCTAACTCACTTTAGCAACGGATTAGAAACGGAAAAAAAAATGTTTGTAAAATGCAACCAAACACTGTATGTTGTAACAGTAAAGAAAATTCTCGATGCTTAAGGCGCAATCTATTAAAATTCTGCTTTATTTGTTTTAAAGTGAAACCACGACTCACAATGGTATTCAACCTTTCTAAAATAATTTTTCAAATTTTAGGACAAAACGCTCCATTGTTCATATTTCATTTTGTAATTTCTTCAACCACGATATCTATGTGGGATTTAACCACATTTTTGGACCAAAACAAATTCTCTTGTTCCTTTGTCATTTTGCTAGTTGCCATCTATATTGTATGTCATATAAGAAATAAAAGATTACAAAACATGTAATCTATCTAATTAACAAATTTGATTTAACTATTTTTATCATAAAAAACAAAAGAAAGAACTCTGATAAAAGGATGAGAAAAAACCTATCGAAGATGTAGCCAAGGGGAAGTACGCTGGAGGTGCCAGAATCATAACCAAAAGAAACCTTCCGGAGATGGTGCGGAGGGGGTGGTGGAGATCAATTTATGCTTTGCTTGTTTGGGGGTTTTTGGAGGTAAGGTAAGGTAAGGTTTTAGAGGTAACCATGCTTGGGGGAGGGTTTTTTGGTGGAGGTAAGGGTTTAGAGGGTTAGATGGAGGTTTTAAAACCTTCATCTAACCCCCATTTTCCAACCCTCCAAATTGGAGGGTTGGGGAGGTTTTGGATGAAAAATAAATTTTTGTTGACCAAAATACCCTTGGTCATTTACAAAAATTCCAGCATATTTAATTAAAAAAAAAACATACCAGCCTTTACTCATTTCTCTTCTCTGGCCCTTCTTCATTCTTTCTCTTCCAACAGAGCATCGGAACCCTAATCTCAACGGTAATCCATCTCTCTATCTCTCTTCAATTTCGCTCTTCTCCTACTGCTCCCATCTCTCCATCAACCTCTCCAAGAGAATCCCTTCTTGCTCTCAGCCATCTCAGCAGCCCCATAGCCTCCACAGCCCCATAATTTCTGATTTTGTTTTCCTCTATCTTTTCATTTTTTTTTTTGTTAATGATGGTTGTGCATTGTGTTTTTGTTCTCTCATCAGGTTCGTAACTACACTCCACCTCCAACAATCAACAACAACATTAAGGTGAGTAATATTTGTTTTAGTGTTTTCTTGACATTGGTGAATGTATCCTAATATATATGAATGCTGTTGAATTTCAAATGCATGTTATGAATGATGTTGACCAGCGGATGATTGCCAAGCCATTTTTTATAATGAATGATGTTGAAGTTCAGCTGCATATTATGAATGAAAACCAGCTGAATGTATTCTAATATATATATATGATATCATTGTCATTGACCAAATTAATGGGATGCAGAGATATTGTCTCCTTTAACCTAATCAAGATGACAATTTTGTTCACCTTGCCAAAGATAATATATGTTATAATAATGCTTTCTCTTTTTCCATAAGTTTGGTACTTATATATATATATTGAAGCTACATGCTAGTCTTTGTTTTGAAAGTGCTATATATGGTAAATTTTCAAGAAAAAAACATTAATTTAGAAAACCGGAAACTACTACAATTTGGTTAGTCTTTGCAATGATATCATTGTCACTGACCAATTTAATAATGTTTCCATTGCAAGGTATGTTGACATTCATTGAATTAGAATCTATGAATAATAAACTAAGGCTTCCAATGTTGCATTTTGGGACCTATCAATCAATTATTCTTAGCAATAAGATATGGATTGAAGGATCCAAATGGTATATAGTATAATCTAAGAACCTTAATTCTAGCAAAAGTCATGATAAATTTATTGCTTAATTTATTTCATCAATTTGTGAGAAAAGGCATGCTGTTTAAATTTTATTGCTTGTTCATATGAGTTGCCTTTGACCACAATTAAGCTTTAACCAACATCATTAGACTTGCTAATGCTTATAAAACTATGCATATATAGTGATAGAGAACTCCATACCTAACATTGTTAGGCTTCAAAGCATCTTCATTCTACTTTTTTAATTATAAGCAGTCCATGAAAAGGTGGTCTAATACTAAAAAGTTTGGAGTATGGAATAGTTTAGAGAGACTAATAGTAATATAGATACTCAAATCATGGAAATTTTACCACCTTGCATGTACTAGTAAATACCTATATATATATATATATATAATGTAAGACCAGAACCTCATTGGACACAATATATATATATATATATATATATATATATATATATATATATATATATATATATATATATATATAATATGTAAGACCAGAACCTCATTGGACACGAGATCTCAAGATTTATATTGAAACAGTATAAACGTGTGATAGATTTATATTAGTTTTGGATGGTTTAAATTGAAATTTTTTCTTCATTTAATCAATAAATGGTGTACATTAGTTTTCTGAAAACATCACCACTAAAATTTGATTCTAATTTTGATCATGAATTTGTTATGTTTAGATGGACGACGAAAAACAAATGTTGGCTAAACTTCTGATGGCCATAACTACATTGCATTACCAATTTATAAAATTGCAACAATTACATCATTTAGCAGCAGCTGAGGTTGTTATTGCCATAATTGGTTGGTATGCAAGACGTAGGGATGAACCTAGTACATACCAAATCCCACGTGAAATTCGGTTGGAAGCAGACCGAGTACGAGATGGGTTAATGTCGCATCTACTTTCAAGTGATTTATGTCATAATATGATACGGATGAGTCCTAGAGCTTTTCAAGGATTGTGTGACATGTTAGTAAGAGAAGGAGGTCTTACACCAACACCACAAGCTACCGTTGAGGAACAGGTCGCGAAAACACTATACCTACTTGGTCATAATGTTTCGCACCGTGAATTATCCTTTTTTTTCCGGCGATCTCGTGAAACAATTTCTCGCCATTTTCACAACGTGTTAGAATCTATAGTGGATTTGGAGGATAAATTTTTGAAACAACCTGATGGCACAGAAACACCTTCAGAGATATTCAACAGTACTAGATTTTATCCATACTTTAAGGTAATAAGTTATATATTGAATTATATTTTAATGATAAAATACGTGTATGTTCAGAACATAAATGTGAAATTATTTCACAGGATTGTGTCGGTGCTATTGATGGAACACATATTCGTGTAAAGGTCTCTAGTACGGAAGCTCCCAAGTATCGTGGGAGAAAAGATTATCCAACACAAAATGTTTTGGCGGCATGCACATTTGATTTAAAGTTCACGTATGTGTTACCTGGGTGGGAAGGTACAGCGTCTGATTCGAGAATTATCAAGAATGCCTTATCTAGAACATGTCCTCTTAAAATTCCTGAAGGTACTTATGTGCATGATATAATATTAAATTAAACACGATATACATAATTGAAGCGTATAACAAAGTTTAAAATTAATGTCCAGGGAAATATTATCTAGTTGACGCTGGCTTCATGTTGAGACGTGGACTTATTACACCATATCGGGGAGAAAGATATCACTTGAAAGAGTATTCAAGAAATCCACCACGAAATCCATGTGAATTGTTTAATCTTCGACATACGTCTTTGCGCAGTGCTATTGAACGAGCATTTGGTGTTGTTAAAAAATGTTTCCCTATAATTGGGAGCTCTACAGAGCCTCATTACGGTTTGGAAACACAAAAAAAAATTATTTTCGCATGTTGTATCTTACACAATTATTTAATTTGTGCGGACCCTGATGATCCAATTGTAGCACAAGTTGATAGTGAACTTGGTGATGGCACAGAAGATGAACATCATGTTAGTCGGGAAAACAATGAAGAAACAAGGGCAGGAGAGCTTATTAAAGATGCTATAGCAGCTGAAATGTGGCTCAATTATAATGAGTAATTTGAATTATGTGGCACAAGTTGGTGTTTGTCTTATTAAATGTTATGCTTTTGGTACTGTATCATCTAACAATAACTTTTTATTTAATGTATGGTTTTTTACGTACCCGTTCTAATTATATCCTTTTATTCCCAATGTATGACCTTTTATGTTAAAATGTATCGCTTCCATGTTTTCTCTTATTTTTAACTCCTACGTATGCTTTATATGTGTATATATATATGGATAGACACATTGTCATTGCTAATCCTCATTTTTATGTTGTTGTTGTATTTAAGGTATGCCAAAGAGAAAGAATAACACAAATGCTACTGATGGAAATGTCATGTGTCAATGGAATTTTAATATGGATGATGCTTTACTTGATGCATATTTGCATCAACAAACAATGGGAAATAGAATTGGTGGCACCTTCACGACACATGCATTAGAAAACATTGTCAATGAATTGAAGGAAAAATTTCCGGATAAACCAATAGATAAGGAACGGGCTCAAAACCGCATGAAAAATATGAAAAGAACGTTTACCAAATGCTATGATATATTCAAGAATGGGATGAGTGGATTCGCTTGGAATCCAACAAAGGAGATGTGGGAAGCTGAGCCTGAAGTATGGCAACACTTAATTGAAGTGAGTTTTTGTTTTTGTTTATCATGTTTTTATTCAAATTTTTAGTACAAGTCATGCAAGTTAATATTCATATTGGAAGATGTAATCTTCTTACCATTGCTATATTCATAGGCCAAACCAGAAGCTGCTGAGTGGATGAATAAAAGCATCAGAAATTATGACAAGTTAGTTCAACTCTATGGACAAGATAGAACAACTGGACAACATGCTGAGACTGCATCAGAAATGAGAAGAAGAATATCTCAAAATTCAACGAATAGATCTGGTGGACCTCATTCAGGGAACACAATTGATGACATTGATTTCATGGTTTCCCAAAACACAGCAAACTTAGAAAATTTGGGAGAGAATGACATTGAGTTTGCTGAGGAAGCATCTCCTGAAGCTCCAAGGTCTTCCAAGTCCAAGAAGGCTAAAAGGTCCGATAGTCGTGACGATGTTACTGTGTTATCTACAGGGATGGAGTCAGTATCGAATGCGATTGTTCAATCAACAACTGCAATAGTCCAAGTATCTGACACAGTGCTGGGTGTGAC
The DNA here is from genome assembly GCA_020875875.1 of Dioscorea alata. Lineage (NCBI taxonomy): Eukaryota > Viridiplantae > Streptophyta > Magnoliopsida > Dioscoreales > Dioscoreaceae > Dioscorea > Dioscorea alata. The sequence continues at coordinate 13,295,374 of CM037013.1, forward strand.
CACCCAAATTTTGAATAAACTTGGTCCAAACCCAGATCCAATTAAAGCATCCGATGTGTGGGCTACACTAATGAATTTAGGGTTATCACAACCTTTTCTAAACCAAGCTTATTTGTTTCTCATGAAAGATCCTAAGATGTTGGAAGCTATAATGGGATGCCCGGATGAACATCGCAAGTCGTTGTTGTTGATTTCAATGGGCTATGATCAAGAACCACGCGATTGAAAAAAAAAAAAGAAAAGTAAGTTGAAGAACATTGGTGGAAAATTTTGTGTATATTTCAATATCATTCATGTTTCTATATATAGATATGCATGTTTTTGTCTTTGCTATTTATCTTTCTTGGTATTTGTCATTGAATATCTTTACCTATCATTCTTAGCATTTCTCATTGTGATTTTCTGATGCAGGCAATGAAAAGTTTGTTTCATTTGAGAGGAGTTTGCTTCATTCTTATGGATCTTGGGGTTGATGATGATTTCTTATTTAGATGAGGTTGATGAATGATGAATATCAAGTGTTTCACTGTTTTTGTTATCATGTATGGGACATGTTTACTTTCTTTGTTATTGTTGTCATCATGTATGGGACATGTTGGTTTTGGATATTATGTGTTTAGTGTTTGGGATGATGATGATGATGCATGTGTTTATTGGAGCTTATTTGGTAATTGTTTTTGATATTTGGTTCTTGTTGTTGTTGATGTTAAGAATATTTGGGATGGAGAATGAGATATTAAGAATTTTATTTTTTTTATTTTTTTTATAATTGTGGAGAATGAGATGTTTGTTTTTCTTTTATGATACACCTAATGAAGCTTGTTTTTGTTGTAATGTTGTTGTAAAATATTTTGTTGTAAATGTAAAGCATTTTATAATTGTGGTCATGAAATGTTGTAAAATATTTTGTTGTAAATGAAACATTAAAATTTTTTATTGGTATATATGATACACCTAATGAAGCATTTTTTTTTAGTGAAGCATTCATGGACACCATATAATTGTAAAGAGCCTCTACCAATATTAATAAATTTTAAACTATAAAAAAAATTAATTAATATAATAATATTAAATAATATATCAATAATCAAATGTGATGTTTATGTAAACAAGGAAAGAATCATATAAAGTTTCATGTAATTGTAAATGAAATTACAATTTTTGTCTTTTAACTAAGGGGTAATTTGGTAATATTACTATAAAACCTTACCTCCAATTACCTTCAAACCAAACACAACAAGGTTTCAAAACCTCCATTTACCTTACCTTGCCCCAAGCAAGGAAGGTTTCAAAACCTCCTTTTACCTCCCATTACTTTACTTTACCTTACTTTACAAAACCTCCCAAAACCCTCATCCAAGCAAAGCATTAGATGCATGAGAGAAGGGCTTGTTTTGAAAACTCTATAGATAAGTTTCACTTTTATTTTGGGTTGTTTGGAAAACTCTATATAAGTCTCAATTTGATTTTGGGTTGTTTTAAAAACAAAAGTTTGGAAACATCCCAAAGTTGCTTTCAGTTTTGTGTTTTTAAAAACACCTTTTTGTTTTTTAGTTTTTTAAAGCAGTTTCAAAAAATTAGGCCCCAAACAAGTTTTTTTGTTATTAAAAACATAAAACTGTTTCTAAAAACAACAATCAAACATGCACTTTGTTGTTTTTTAAAATCCCCATCTAAGTCACTCAAATTTTCAATTAGATCAAATATCATAATTAAAAATATAAATATAATAATATATATAATATATTTTATTTTAAAAATAGTTCAAAAGTACACATATATAAAAAGTTATAATTAGAGGGGAACATGAGCTGACTTTTGGCCTATCTCATCCAAATCAACTAGACCGAAAACCCATAATAGGCCTACACTATAGCGGGCCTAATTACAGATTGAACTATTCTTAGCCTACACTATAGCGGGCCTAATTACAGATTGAACTATTCTTAGCTAGTGATCCGGGGTCACCAGGGTTGGCCCACTTTTCCCCATTCTTTTTTTCAGTAAAAAGAGAAAAATTGAATAAATCAAACTTGCCATGAATCATTCCCATGACCTCATCCAACCATAAGCAACAAGCTAAGCGCTCAACCCTTCATTCTTTCTTGAAAGATAATAAAACTTAAACTATAAAAACATCTTTTACAAAACATGAAAAAACATTTGTTCAATTTTCTTTACGATCTATATATACCCCTCTGCATCCAATTTTTTTGTATTTAATATTATTTTATTTACTTTAATTGTTATTAACAAACATCATAGAGAAAATAAAATGTTCATAGTTCAACATTGAAATCCATTATTTTTATATTTATTAATCAACTCCATTATTGAAATTACTTAAACGGAATAGAATTTATATCAAATTATTTATAAAGAAAAAATGTTGTTATATATAGCAACATATGAAAAAATATTGTTATACATAGCAACATAATTTCATTGGTGTGCAGTATTATAACGAGTTATTAATTTAAAATCATAATCCTTTTTATAAAATTTTTGTGCATTTTTTTTTTTTTTGGAGAAATCTATAAAATCTTGAGTATTTCTATAAATTTTTTTAACTTAAAATCAAAACATTTTATAAAATTTTGATTAATAAATAATTAATTTAAAATTTGATTAAATTGATATGGAAATTTTTAATCCAGTGTAATTTATAAAAAACTTATAAATTATAAATTTGTATTTATTTTTGTATTAACAATATATTTTAAAGAAAAATTTAAATTATGATAAAATATTTATTATCGGTTAATTTTAACAATTATCTCATTCAAAAATAGCCATTGATATTTTAAAAAAATTCTAGATCTATCATTTCCATATTTAACTTTCTTATGGAAAATATTTTTTTATTTAATAATCTATTGTATTCCCCACCGTCAAATGATTTTTTTTTTAATCAAATGATTCTCAAAGAAATTTAAATTTAATCCCACACCAAATAGTACCATTTTTGAAAACATTGGCAACAGCATTTAATTACGAGTATTTAACTAAATAAATTAGCAACTTTAAAAGTTTTTAATTATTGCAATTTATTTGAAATTATCTTAAATATTTTTTAATTATATATGATTTTTGTTATAAAAAAACCTTGGTCAGCAGTGCTTGAACTTTTAACACTAGCATTGTTATGAATTTTAACACCATTACTTTAACCAACCTAACTATAAGCAATTTAGTAACATTACTCCTTTATTGAAAAAATATAAATAATACATAAATCTTATGTTATTCAAATTTAGTCCTACATACATCGACTATTTTATGAAGAACAATATAGTAACCGCCTATAAAAGGAGTGATAGCCATCTCAAACTTTCTATGTTAATTTTTACTTTTTTTTTTAAATTATATTTTTCAATATTTATTTTAAAAAGTAAAAAATAAAAATAAAAAACATCTGGCTGGCTCATGAACTGGCAGGTTTGGATCATGTTAAGGGTGACACGGACTTGGCAGGGTAAGGCCTTGATTGTCCAGTTACCCGCCCTATGTCCCCTCTAGTTATAATGTCCTTCTAAGATTTTAAAAAGCATTTTCATATGTACATTAGAAAAAACAAAAAAAAAAAAAAGAAACACAAGGCCCTGACTAGTTGAAATTTTCTATTTGCAAGTGATTGCAATAAATATTTTAAAAATAATTTTTAAAATTAATAATCGTGGCACATTCACATCTTTATAAATAATTTACTACTTATTTAAATAAATAAAAATTTTGTCCATTGTTGCTTTTAATTATTGTTGTTCCCATGAATCTTTTTCTTTAAACAAAACACTTGAAGGGATAACGAATTTGGTTTAAGTAATAGAGGCTTAGATCAGCTTAAAAAAGTGATTTCGAGTTTAATTTCTTGTAATGCACAAAAACATCTATAGGAGAAATCTACTATCCATAGGATTTTGAATAACGAGGAATGGTTTAAAGCTCTTGGCTCCTAGAAAACTAATGGGTCAATAGATTAAAAAAACACGTCAAAAAAATGTTGAACAGTGTTAAGAATAACATCCATATATTTTTGATGAAGAAATCAAACATTTAAAAAAAAAAATCAAATTGCTAATTAAGGTCCCTTACATGATTTTCTACTTACTAACCATCTTCCTCTCTAAAACTGCGAGGGGATTTAAAAAAATGAAGAGGTGTATCTATTAATTATTTCATTAGATGAAAAGTCATATAGGAATTTATCTATACCTATTCATCAAGACACAACACTACACTAAGGGTAGTTAAAACTCTAAAAAATACTAATCTAATAAACACCACTTGTAATACAAGGAATGAGAGGTTGTCATTTGTAATTTCATTAATTCATGAATGGATGTTTATTTGAAAAAATATCTCATTAGTGAAGTGGTGTGTCTCATTAATGAAATAATGTGTCTTTTTGATAAAGTGATGTATTGAAGTGGTGTGTCTTTTTAAATGGCACTCACTATTAAAGTGGTGTGTCTCTTTTCTAAACACTATTTCATTCCTGTAAAAATAAGCTCCTATCATTCAAGCCAATTGAATAACAAACAAGCTCTTCACAAATTCATTTGCTTTGTTCTTTGAGTACACAACTTTTACTTTGTAAAAACCATTATTGTCTTTGCTTGAGTTTGGAAGTGTAAACCATACTCAAGGGTCTTCATTGTATTCTAAAGGAAATTTGCCATTCAATCCATTTTGCATCCAAGCTTTGAAATTAGGTGGAGGCGAATTAAGCCTAAAGGAAAATGTTTCCCACGCCTTAAAGGCTTGTGCACTATTTTCTTTCTTATCTCTTCTTTTCTATACCTCAAAGAACAATCCCCACCAATAATCTTTAGGCTTAATTCCTCTTACAAATAAATGGCTTCTTTGAATTATTTGACCATGAACTTTGTGAAGTTTGAGAGGTTTGAAACAGAAACTTTCTAAGATGGCAGAAGATGAAATTTCTCTTCATTACATTGAAGGTGGCGTATGTCCTCACTACTTCCAAACCCGAAGAAATAGAAGGAAAGACCGTTGCAGAAATTAGAGAAAGGCAAAAGTGAAAACATAATGATTTCATTTGCATTAGACATATTCTCAATGGGCTTAGTGATGCACTTTTTGATGTTTATCAAGACTCAATCTCGGCAAAAGAACTTTGGGAGAAACTAAAAGCAAGATACATGCAAGAGGATGCAACAAGTAAGAAATTTCTTGTGAGTCGTTTTAATAACTTTAAGATGATTGATGGTAAATCTATCATGGAACAAATGCATGAAATTAAACATATTTTGAATAACTTCAAACAGCATAACATGCATATGGATGGGTCTATCATTGTCTCTTCAATCATAGACAAGCTTCCTCCATCATGGAAAGATTTCAAAAAGAATCTCAAGCATAAAATGGAAGATATATCTTTTGAGCAATTGGGAAATCATCTTCGCTTGGAAGAGGAGCATAGAAAACAAGATGATACAAAAGATATCAATGCTCATGAGAAAGTACATGTATTGGAAGAAGGGGAGTCCCACAAAAACTCCAAGAAAAGGAAAAAGTATAATGGAGAGCTACATGCACAAGATGACCTCAATAACAAGAAAAAGAAAGGAAGTTGTTTTTTCTGTAAGAAAGTTGGCCATTACAAGAAAGAGTGTCGCTTATTTAAAAGGATGCAAGAGAAGAGTTTCTCCTCAAAGGACAATCTTGTGGCCATAATATCTGAAATTAACATGATTGAAGATAATGAATCATGGTGGATGGATTTTGGTGTAACTCGTAATGTGTGCAAAACAAAGATCTCTTCAAAACGCTCAAGGAAGAAGATGAAAATGTGCTCTACATGTGAAATGCTTAAAGTGTTCAAGTTAAGGGCAAATGGACAGTGGAAATTAAGTTTACTTCTAGAAAGGTTCTTACTTTGAAAAATGTGTATTATGTACCAGAAGTTACGAAGAATTTCATTTCTGTACCTTTACTTAATAAGTTTGGGTTTAAGTCTGCTTTGAGGGAGATAAGTTTATTCTCTCTAAGGGTGGAATGTTTGTAGGCAAAGGTTATTGTTGTGAGAACATGTTCAAGATGAACATTGCTAAAATTAATAATAATAATTATAATTCTGTTTATTTTGTTGACTCTTGTGATTTATGGCATTATCGTGTGGGTCATGTTAATTTTCACAAATTAAATTATATGATGAATTTTGATTTAATTCCAATGACTTCTAGACAACATGAATCTTGCACTACTTATATGTTAACTAAGATAACAAGACAACTTTTTCTTAGAGTAGAAAGTAATTCTAAAATATTAGAATTGATTCATTCTGATGTTTGTGATTTATATGGTTGGCCTACTATAGGTGGCAAAAAATATTTTGTGACATTTATTGATGATTGCATTCGATATTGTTATATTTATTTAATGCATTCAAAAAATGAATTTTTAGAAAAATTTAAGATTTTTAAAACTGAAGTAGAACTTCAATGTGAAACTATTATTAAATGTTTGAGGTCGGATAGAGGAGGAGAATACTATGATCCAAAATATTTTGAGTCTGTTGGCATAATTTATCAAGTAACTGCTCCTTATTCCCCACAACAAAATGGTATAGCCGAAAGGAAAAATAGGGTGCTAAACAAAATGAGAAATGCTTTGTTATCTTACTCTAGTTTAAAAAGTGGATATTGGGGTGAAGCATTGCTAACAGCATGTTATATATTAAATAGGGTTACTAATAAAGAGAACAAGATAACCTCATATGAACTTAAGAAGAAAAGAAAACCCAATCTTAACTATTTTAAAGTTTGGGGTTGTAAGGCAATAGTTAAAATTTTGGAACCCAAAAGAAAGAAAATTGGTTAAAAAGAAATTGAATGAATTTTCTTGGGATATGCTAAAAATAGTAAAGCATATCGGTGTTAGGATTATGCCATCTAATGCCAACGAGGATACTTGTATTAAGGCATTTCATTTGTATTATACAGTCTTATTATTTAATAGGCATTTATTTTGATGTTCATATAAATCTTGTGATGGCATTTTAATTAGTTTTGAACATCGCAGCTCATGTGTATTAAGTTAAACCCTCTACTCTTTGTGGGATAAAGAGGAGAGCACTAGGTACTTATACACTTAAAAGTTCGCAAATCGGAGAACATTTAATTGAGCGTTAAAAGTTCATAAGGATTTTTATGACATATATTTTGACAAAGAGTGCTAGTTGAACACTATGGAATAGTGGGAGTATATGTCATAAATGTATAACTGGGATTGGTGTATTCGAACATGACTCGCAACAAACCAATCACATGGGTTTTACTCTTTAACAATCAATGATTGTGATTGTTAGTTATGATCATATGAGTGGACCTTAGACCTGAGGTATCATGATTAATGTATTTGTGACGACTAGTCTATTGCTAGAGTTGTTAGGCTCTGTTTACCTTTTGGTAGGGCCGATCTCGAAGTACGACTATGTCAGAAAAATAGTAGTTGTGAGTGATCACCAAGAGGAATTCGTTCTCTCCAAAGTAAACGGGTTAGTATCCTATGCAATTATAAGTATGTGAGATTAGAAGACCTTGGCCAAGATAGTCAAACTAATCATGTGGGACATAAAGGGTAGTTTGGTAATCTCACCCTACTATAGTTACTTGTATATGATCGAGTTTAGTGAGTTTGACAATTACCATGTCTCTTACTTTGTTGGGATACAAGAACGAAAGGTTTATACACATATAGTAATCATAATCGGAAATGTTCGTAATGATCTACTCATTCGTGTTCGATTGGGTTATGACGTGGGGCCACGTGGCTAGCTAGGTGTCACCCACGTCCTTTGTTATCCTCCCATTATTGCCAATCAGAACAAACTTAGGGAGTCACGCTTAAAGGGATAACGAATCAGTCTCGTTTTGAGTCAAGGGTAAAATTATCAATTTATAATTCCACTTCATGGCATTAGTGAAATTTCAAATTGGTCTAGAGTTTTTGTCTTGAATTTAAATTTTGATTTAAATTCGATGGAGTCAAATAGTTAATCAAAATTATAAGGACTTAAAGACAAAAGTGGTTTAGTTACATTATGACTCATATTTCTACTAGAACTTATATGATAATTGATAAGTGCTCATGTATAAGCTATACGAAGTATACTTTTCTTACATTGAGCATCGCTTTATTCAAATTTTATCGTTATATGTGTGCATTTGTGTTCTTTTGTGCATGTAGGGTTGTGGAGACGAATTGAGGAGAAAAGAACCAAGAATAGGTCATGAATGTGATTGTTGAGGGAGTTCTTGGACCGGGCAAGGAACAAAGCACAAGTTGTGTTCAAAGACATGTGAGTGTGTGCCAACCTCTAACTGAGTTCAAGGGAATGTGTGAATTGGAGAGGCACACAGGTAGTCACACTCACATGTTCCGGCTTGTGCAACATTATCAAGAGCTTCGTCAATGTGGTTCAATTGAAGATGCGACGTGATCTACCGCACGATTGTGTGCCCAATTCGGCAGCCTCGATGAAGAAGATGAATTCGGGAGCATTTCGGCGAGAGTACTGTAGCAAGTTACTGTTCACTATTCGCCGAAAATCTTGAAAACAAAGAATCCACACGCCCGTGTGAAAATTCCACACGGCCGTGTGGAAAATCCATAAGGGCGTGTGAAACCCTTATTTCAGCCTATAAATACCCCGTTTTTAGATCTATTTGGGGACCTCCTACTATCTTTTTCCTACCTTTTGGGGGCTTGCGGCTAGGGTTTGGAGAGGTTCTTGGATGTCTTTGGAGGCGATTGAAGGGCGTCGACATCGACATCCTTTGGAAGATAGCTATTGGGGGAGCTTTCGTTGGCATCAATTCGGCGAGGTATGCCCTAGGCTTGACAAGGGATTCGTTGGAGAAGACGCGCGGCTCCATAAGACCATCGATACGATTTACAAGGTGGTTTTCTTTATGTTTTTTATGCAAATGTTCTCAAATTCTTTATTGATTTTGTATTGCTCCATGGAGAGCTAAACCCTTAGCGGGTATTCGGACTTGTAAACCATAGGATGACATTATTTCTATGACTTTTATTATGCTTTCTTAATTGATGCTTTTAATTGAGTTCTAATCTCGCATGATAATTGTATTGATTTTCCCTTAGTCGTGACACTAGGGTTGAGAATCATCTAGGTTATCCTTTGAAGGTGTGACAACTTCTATAGGATTAGACTACTCGAGATTGGAGAGGGTCGTGAGGGTGAGTCGTGAGGTAGCGAAACTTCCCCTTTCCCCTTCGGCATGATTTTCCCTACCTCCGTGTTCTAAGAGTTCTTTGCGGTCAAAGTAGAGTGAAGTGCTAGGAGATGAACTCCCCTGGGGCTTAGTTGCGCGAGCAACAGAGTGAAGGGTTGTAATGAATTCTGGTGCTGGAGCTTAACTTAGACTAGAGTTCTTTCACCTGGACCAAAGGGTTAGAATTATACTTAGGAACAGGGTCTATCACTTGAAATCCCTAGAACGTCAAGTAGTTCCACGTAGTGTGAGGCTTAGGATGATGCATTCCCCTGGGGCTTAGTTGAGAGATCGATAGAGTGAAGGGTTGTAGTGAAGCCTAATGTCGGGGCATAATATTGGAACTAGTCACGGTTGACCTTAGGTTTGGAACTGTGTGCTTAAGGATTTCCATGACTCATTAAATATCAATAAGAGAATATAATACTAGTCTTGCACTAGAAGCAATAGTCCTAGGGGAGCATTGTTCGGGTGCCCCATCTTCATATCGACTACCTCTCTTACCTTTATTGCCCTTCTTGTATTCTTTTGCTTTCTTTTATATTTATACATATTAATTCCCCTCGTCATCGACTTCCTTAATAAGTAAATAGTGATAACGCTTGTTTCTAAACACTATTCCCTGTGGATACGATTACCCACTTACTAGGGTATTTTATTACTTCGACAACCCGTGCACTTGCGGTACACACACGAAAGGGGTGTGTCAATAGTATTTATCATATTATAAAGGTTCATATTTTGAATAGAACTTCATAATTGAATAATGCTTATCTTATTATGAATGTTCATATTTTGAATAGGACTCATAATTGAATAATATTTGTCATGTTTTATGAAGTCTTTATAAATATGACTCCTCTCTAACCCTAGAATTAATCAATTAATTCTCTAGTGAGAAAAATCCCCAAGCTCTCTCTTCCTCTCTAATCCTAGCCGCTATTTGGAGAAGAAGAGGAGATTATTTCTTAATTCCGGTGTGTGATCTAGTGGCGTGGGACTTTCGTTCGACGCTAGGAGATCTACGACAGCCCGAGAGACAAATTCAGCACATCAAAGAAAGGCTTTCAAACATCCTGAGGTAATTTTCTAGGCCTTTTAATTAAATTACGACGTTAATTAAAACAATTAGAACATATCGTAAATTTATCATTGCTTCCGCATGCCTCTGATAATGTTATTTGATTTTTGCGATATTACTTAACAATCTGTTCTTAATAATTGAACCAAATGATTCTTATCCTATAAATACATTTATTGAATCAAGAGATGCTATTTTTCAAGAAAATAAGTTTAATTCAATTCCTAGACCAAAAAACATGTTACATTCAAATAAGAAATTAAATCTTGGGGATAAAATTCCTACTGATACATTAGAAGAAGTAGAACCTAGATTGAGTAAAAGGCTTAGGAGGGTAAAAACAGATGACCCAGATTTCTTCATGTTCCTTGTTGAAGGAACAAGTGAAAGAATTCAAAGTCATGCACCTATTAATATAGAAGGTGATTGTTGTACCCTGCCCTATTTTTAACCCTAATATTTTCTTTTAATATTTTTGAACTAGAAGGGCAATTTGGTTTTTTTTTCATGTCTTTTCTTGTGGCCATACTCCTTGTCATTTCCAAGCCATTCCTTTTCATTTCCAAGTCATTCCTTGTCATTTCCATCCATGCTTTGTCATTTCAAAGCCATGTCTTTTTAAAGCCATGGTTTCCTTTCATTTTATCTTTGTTTTTCTCTTGGAGATGGAGACCATGAAAGAAATCCTTCCCTTGATAGATTGAAGCTCCATCTTTCCTTCCTCCTTCCCTCTTGAAGCTAGCAAGGATGTTGGAGTATGATCTCCTATGTTATTTTTCAAATATTGTTGAAATCTTGAGTGAACTTTGTGCTTGCAATTTCGGGGTTACTGTAGCACTAGTGAGTTTTCATTGTTTTCTTGGTTTCTTTGGCTTAGAGGGAAGCCTAGAACCTTTGGAATTCTTTAGAAATCCTTGGTCTTAGTTTTGAGCTAACCCTTGACCTCGTTGAGGTTTGTTTTGCGTGCTTAATTTTAGGGTTTTCCTTGGCTTATTCTTTTCTTGTTGGTGTGTGTGTGTGTGTGTCGTGGTTGGTTAGGTGGTGATAGTTCGGCTCGAGGCAAGGATTCGGTGGAGGAGTAATACTCTCACGGGCTGTACTCGCCTATGTTTTATGAGTGGGATTTATTAAGCATGACCCTATTAGAAAATTTCCAATATCTATGTGATATATATGCTCTATCTCCCTTAATGAGATTTTGTTGGTTTCATGAGTGATTTTGAGATGTTGATTGCTTTGGGAATGAGTTTATGGCTTAAGTAAATCCTTATTGCTTTACACTTGTTTGGAAATTTTGAAGAACAGTTATTATTGTTAAAGATCTTGAATTTCTTATTTGGTGTTTAATGAAAATGTTGGATTTGTGATTGATATCCTTCAAGGAGTTTGCGAAGTGTTTGTTTTGTGAAATTTGAATTTGTGGTGAAATTCCTTGATTTTGCGAAATCTAAGCTTGGACTCATTTTGGGTTGTCAAAATGAAGGATTTCCATGTAGTAGCTTGTGTTGGATTTTTGTAAATCAATTTATGTTAAAATCTTGAGTTTCCTTATGCTTTTATCATTTTCTCGTGGAAATGGCTGAGGTGTTGTGATTGTTGGTTATTGTTGGATATTGTAGTCCAAGTGGAGTTGTGTTTAATGTGGTGATTGGATGGTGATATTCTACTGCAGTTCAGGTGGTAGACCGCCTGATTTCTACGAGGACCAGTTCATGTGGGAGTGTAGAGCCCTAACTGGATATTCATTGGGTAGCCGGAGTCACCAACTGGTAAACTAATCAGTCAACGCCAAGGGCATAAGTACCTTGACAGCCCTAAACCTAGCTGTGGCTACGACAAAGGCATAGGGATTTCTCTAGACCACTTTCTGCTGGGTAAGTGTTGGATATTGTTTTATGATGGGTTTGAGATTTACTTTCATAGTGTTACTTGTCTTGTGTCATCTTGAATTTGTATTGAGGGGATGAAGCCCAGCTGTCGCTCCTAGGAGGGCAGTCTACCACAAATTTGACTGGACACGAGAGTCAAGTATTCTTGAGCTGGTGTTTCTTGCATTTGATTTAAGATTTAACTTGTTCTATTTTCTTTTAGTGTCATCTTGAATGCGTGGTAAGGGGACGAAGCCCAGCTGTCACTCCTACGAGGGCAGTCTCCCACAAATTCAATCTGGCATGAGTATCGTGTTTATTTGCTTCAAAACTTATGTTACTTACTTTGTTATACTTATACATGAAACTATTTTGATTTATATACCTTATGATTAGTGTTTTGTGGTTTTGGTGTTGCAAACCCTAGTTGAGGGAAAAAGGCTTTCTTGGTATTATATTATATTATGCTACTTCTTTTAAAGATTTTTATTATAGGTGATAATATTCTAAACTATTATTGCTTTTGGTAAAGTATTGATTTTGGTGATTTATTATTATTATTATTATTGTTGGTATTTTTGTTAGAGTTGTGTTAACCTCCCATCACTGAGTAACTTTAGTTGTTCACTCCTCCTTCCTCTTCTCAATCTGTGGCAGGTAGTAAGTGCGGCGGTGTGGCAGCGTGCTGAGCATTTACTACTGTTCCATCTGTTGTATTTCTTTCAGTTCATGTATGTTATTTTTGTCCTGAGCATGTTGTTGAGTCTTGGATCCACTAGCTTGTAGAAAACCCTGTGCATTTATGAACCTCCATATTTTCTGTATCTTGCTGTTGCTGCAGTTGTTGTTGTTACTTCCATTGTGTATCATTGTTCTTTTTACTCTATATCTGCGATGGATATTGCTGAATTCCAAGTGTGTTGGCGTCTTGAGGGCTGAGTGGCAGGGTATCCCTCATCGGGATCGTCGCGGCGGTTGTCGCTTCCCGTGGGCCTGTTAGTTGGGGCGTGACAGTGATCCTGAAACATTTGAAGAGGTTATGAAATCTCAAGATGCAGCCTTTTGGAAAGAAGCCATACAAGATGAAATGGACTCAATAATGCGGAATAAAACTTGGAAACTAGTTGACCTCCCACCTGGTTCCAAACCAATTGGTTGCAAATGGACTTTCAAAAATAAAATAAAAGTAGATGAAACCATAAATAAATTTAAAGCAAGATTAGTTGGTAAGGGTTTACACAAAAAGAAGGAATAGATTATTTTGACACATATGCACCTGTCACAAGAATTACTACTATTAGAGTGCTTATTGTACTCGCTTCATTGTACAATCTTGTAATACATCAAATGGATGTTAAAACATCCTTTCTTAATGGAGAATTGGAAGAAGAAGTGTATATGAAACAACCAGAAAGGTTTGTTTTTCCCAGTTAAGAACACAAAGTGTGTAAACTAATCAAGTTTCTTTATGGGCTTAAGCAAGCCCCTAAGCAATGGCATCAAAAATTTGTTGAGGTGATTTTAGCAAATGAGTTTAAAATTAATGAATCTAACAAATGTGTCTTTAGTAAATTTAATTATGGAAAAGGTGTCATAATTTGCTTATATGTAGATGACATATTAATATTTGGCACTAATATAAATGAAGTTATGAAAACAAAGAAATTCTTGTCTAACAACTTTGACATGAAAGATATGGGAGAGGAAGATGTCATTATAGGAATTAAAATTATTAAGGATAACAATTGTCTTAGTATGCCCCAATCTCATTACATTGAGAAAATATTAAAGAGGTTTGATTATTTTAATTGTTGTCTTGTTTCTACACAATTTGATTTTAGTATCAAGTTGGAACAAAATAAAGGTTGTCCTGTAAGACAACTGTAATATGGTAAAATAATTGGATGCTTGATGTATGCCATGACATGTACAAGACCAGATATAACTTATGTTGTAGGAAGGTTAAGTAGATACACAAGCAATCCAAGTAAAGATCACTGGCATGCTGCGTATAGAGTATTAAAAAATTTGAAAGAAACAATAAATTATAGTTTGATCTATAGTGGTAATCCTTCAAATTTAGAAGGATATACAAATGCTTCTAAAAGTGGATGGGTCTACACACTTGGTGGGGGTGCTATTTCCTGGGGATCAAAAAAGCAGACATGTATTCCAGACTCCACTATGGCATCTGAGTTTATAGCATTGGTTGCATGTAGTAAGGAAGCAGAATGACTTAACAACTTATTACTTGAAATTCCTATATGGCCCAAGCCGATGACACCAATAGCTATACATTGTGATAGCCAGTCTACACTATCAAAGGCTTATAGCCAAGTTTATAATGGAAAATCCTGACATATTGAACTAAGACATAGCTCTGTAAAAGAATTGATTATAAGTGGTGTAATTTTGATTAATTATATACGGTCTGAATTAAATCTTGCGGATCCTTTTACGAAAGAATTAGCAAGGGATATGGTGTTAAAAAAATTAAGGAGGTGTTTGGATTGAGGGATAGAACACTGTTGGAATGAGATTGATAATAAATAGTGATCTATAACCATATTTGGGTATATTACTATTAACTTGGGAATGGGTACTATAGGTAATATCATTATGCATAGTGAAGGCATTTCATTACCCCCAAAATTAGGGGGCATGGAGGGGAATAAATAGTATTGATAGTGAATTGACTTTTTTGCCCTTAGTTAAGATTTAATTAAATAATAATTATTTTAAATAACTAATTATAATAATTAAAGTAAATTATAATAAAAATAAATTGAGTCATTTAAATATTATAATAATTAAAATAAATAATAACTAACAAGAATTATTTAATATACATATTACATTATAATAATTAAACTGAAATGACATGTTTGCCCCTATATAATTAAATAAAATAGTAAATAAAAATATTTCATTATGGAAATTAAAGTAAAATGACACTTTTAGCAGGTATATATTTAATTAAATAAACTATTTATAGTGAAATGACAATTTTACCCCTAGTTGAGATTTAATTAAATAAATTGTTTGTTCTAAATATTTAATTATAATAATTACAAAAACTAGATATTTATCTATATGTAATTACTTTATATATTAACATATCATTACTTAAGGGCATTAAAGTAATTTACATACAATTCTCTATTCCACTTTTCCCTTTCTCAATATTTATTCTTTTCAACCAAACACCTTTTTCATTACCATTACCATTACTTTTCCCATTACCATTGCCATTACCTTTCTCATTACCATTCCTATTCCGTGATCCAAACGGACCCTAAAGGGGATGCGATTGAAACCCATAAAACCATAATTACCAATTGTGGAAACCCAACTCACACTTGAGTAACATTAGGTCTTAAGTTCAATGGTGAAACTACACTATTAGAGTAATTGCAAGTACTTGATTTTGTATACATCCTAAGATTGAAAAGTACTTAGTTACCATGAGTTTACAAGGGGAAGATTGAGCTTTAGCTCTTAATAGACTTATAAGCATATATATGCTGGAGTGCCTGTGATGGTGGTGCTCTTGATAGAGTCTATCTATGTGAGAGTGAAGTGGGGCCGCTTCTTGGAGTCTAAGGGCTTGACACTAAAAGTTCTCATGAAAGGGATACTAGACACAAGGCCATCATAATTGTGTCAACTTAAGTGGCATACAATGGTTCGAGATCTTATGCGTAAGGCATGTACACCTGTTCAAATGGGATAATTGGTTCAAAGTTTGTCTACCACATTATTTTGGATGGGTGAAACTATGTTTTTCTAGATGAAAGTTCAAGTCTTAAAAACACTTTTACTAAAAACATGAGATTTCCAAAGTGATTGGAATTTGTGTTCATTTTCAAAATGGTGGGGGTTGTGAGGGGATTTTAAAAAAATGAAGAGGTGTATCTATTAATTATTTCATTATATGAAAAGTCATATAGGAATTTATCTATGCCTATTCATCAAGACACAACACTACACTAAGGGTAGTTAAAACTCCAAAAGACACTAATCTAATAAGCACCACTTGTAATACAACGAATGAGAGGTTGTCATTTGTAATTTCATTAATTAATGAATGGTTATTTTATTTGAAAAGATATCTCGTTAGTGAAGTGGTGTGTCTCATTTATGAAATAATGTGTCTTTTTAATAAAGTGGTGTATTGAAGTGGTGTGTCTTTTTAAATGACACTCACTATTGAAGTGGTGTGTCTCTTTTCTAAATACCACTTCATTCCTATAAAAATAAGCTCCTACCATTATTCAAGCCAATTGAATGACAAACAAGCTCTTCATAAATTCACTTGCATTGTTCTTTGAGTGCACAAAAGATAGAAGCAAACTTTTACTTTGTAAAAACTATTGTTGTCTTTGCTTGAGTTTGGAAGTGCAAACCATACTCAAAGGTCTTCATTGTATAATAAAAGAAATTTGTCATTCAATCCATTTTGCATCCAAGGTTTGATATTAGGTGGAGGCGAATTAAGCCTAAAAGAAAGTATTTCCCTCACCTTGAGGACTTGTGCACTATTTTCTTTCTTATCTCTTCTTCCCTATACCTCAAATAACCATCCCCACCAACAAAAACTTCTAGTGCCAATATTATTCATTAATCATCTTTCAAAGCTCTTAAACCTCCTCACAAGAATGGCTTCCATTAGTGTATAAAGAAAAGCTCTTCTTTTTTTCCTTCTTTATATGCATCTCCTTCTCATCGGAGTCCATCTGTTTCATCAGAGTCTATCTCCTTGGTACATGCAGAGGTTTTGGTTTGGAGAAAGACGAGTCCTGCAAAGAAAGCAAAAGTAAAGGAAGTGTTGGGGCATATTGCCTAAGGGAGACAACGAAATTGAACTGGAGAGGTCATAGAGCGAACTAGTGGATGCGAGGGATATTGAATAGAACTTGGGAGGTCTTTTTTAATATATTATACATAGAGAAAGATTAAAGAGAAAAAAAAAGTATTAATAGGATTTGCATAATATTAGCTCTAATAGTAATAGGACTTGCAAAGAACTCAATAAGCACAACTCCATTTGAATTCAACATCTGCTATCCAAATGGTTAGGAATCCAAAGATAAAACCCAAACGGTCTAAGATCTAAGATTGCAAACCTTGGATTTGAAATTGGAGGGATTAAGTTGGAGACCAGGGGAGGATGCTGAATAGAGTGCCCTAGCGGGAAAAGTGATGATGATGAGAGGAGATGGATTGGCTGCATTGCTCCTCGGTGGACAAAGGGATCTCTTGCTGTTGATCGAGAAAGGAACGCGACTATGACGATTTTTTGGTTTTTGGGTTCTAGGGTTTTTGTTTGAATTTTTATTTTGCTATGATGAGGACTGAGTAATGCATTGGTAGGTGGATGAGTACGACAACCAATTAGATTGTGCCATTTGTATGACACTTCCATATGATTTGGATCTAAAAGTAGAAGGGGATGTAAGGTAACGGGAGGGAAAGGAAAGGAAGGGTTGAATTAGATAGTTAAATTTTAATGAGGGAAAGAAAATGATGGTTGTTTGATAAACTTTGTTTGGTTAAGGGGGAAAGGAAAGGAAAGGATATATAATAATATGATTTACCAATTATACTCTTATAATTATATAAAAAAAATTACCTATTTCTATTTAAACACACATATTATCAATATTTCAAATAAATTCATACTTTAACCAGGTTTTTTTTTGTAGCTGTTGAAATTATTACTCTAGAATTGCCGGTATTGTATGATTCCATTACGTATCAATTGTTATCATTGAGATTCATGAATAGTTCAGATTAATATTTAGAGATAGATCTTACTTCTATTTTAACCTCTTTAAAAAAAATCTAAATCATTAAAGTTTTCTATTTGGAACTGTGTTAGGTCTAATTCCTATCACATTAGTACGATTATTTATAACTACATATTTGCAATATAAATGCGGTGATCAGTTGGGACTTTAATTAAGTAATATTTATTTCTTTGATTGACCTAGAAAACAACAAACAAGTAAATAAACAAATAAAAAAGAAAAAAATACATAATAATGAGGATTTGTGATGGGTGTGGTGCAAACTCATTAAATCTATAATTTCGCATGTTTTCTATTAGAATACATTAACAAGCAAAACAAAAACCTTAACATATGATAGAATGTTGACGATATACAATTAAAAGCACATAATAACAACAAAAAAAAAAATGCAATAATGAGCTTAGAAAGGAGAAGTTTAGTGATATAGTAATGTTCAAGGCAATATAAATGTGTGATTTACATCGATAAGTAGAGAGGGAAAAATAAAAAACACAAGATTAAATTGATGCAAAATATAAGGAATTAACACCAAGGATTTAATCAAGAGTAGAAAATAAAGTGTAAGAATTTGACTTTATAGACAAGATAATTGGTACCCAGTGAAACCTTCATTACAATAAAAGTAGATTGAAAAAAGTGAAAGAAGAACTTTATAAAGTGTTATGTAATTAATTAAAAAAAGTCGAGGGTATTAAAGTTTTTTAAAAAATTATATATATTTTTTTGTTCTCCTTTTCCTGGCACACTAAATTGGGCGTGCGTGCACGGGGGAGCCACCCATAAAAAAGTGAGTTTTCGGAGTGTCAAAATTAACAATTCTTTTCCCATTATTAAATTAAAAAAATTATCCAAACAAAGGAAAGGCTAGCTTTGATCCTCAAAAACCCTCCATTTCTTTTAGTTTCCCTACCTACCTCTCAATCCAAATATAGCACTCATCTTGAACAGAGCGTTGAGTTATGTGTTAGTGTTAGACTTTCGGGTGGATATTTGGGAATGGATTGGATCTTTTATGATTTCAAAGTGTTTTTATTTTCATTTTTAATTTTTTGCATTTAACACTTATTTAATATTTTTTCGATGCAAATTATTTTCCACGGGAATGTTGTGTAGAATGATAGGAACAACCTTATGTTTTAGAGACATTTTAGTTATTTATATTTTTAAACAAATTAAAAAATAGTTTTGCCAGTTTTAATAGTTAATAATAAAATGGTAGTTTTCTATTTCATTTTTTAGAATAGTTATTTATAATAATTATAATTCATAAATGAAAATAAAAATGTTTTAGAAAGATTATTACATCATTTTGTTGATGATAACATGTGAGATTCAACATTTTGGATTATTACAGAGAAAATAAATAATGAGATATTTAAAGTAAATATTGATAAAATAGGTGTTAGTTAAATCACAATAACCACCTTAGGCTAAGAGTGATGAGTTTTTGTGAGAGTTAATATTAGCTATTTAAATTATTTAAATAATTAAATACTTAAATGATATAATTTTTTAAAAAGTTTAATATTATTTATTTTTTTAATCCATAAATTTATAAACTTATTATATCTCCCAGTTCTAGCCAAAGTTCACAGACTCGAACCGGGCGTTAACTCAGAAAAGGTTAGGAGTCAGGGGTTGAGGGGTTCAACCCGGTTGAACCGAGGTCAACAATTTTATATTAAAAATAATATAAATTTTAGTTATATATAATTAAAAAAATCTAATATTGAAGAATAAAAAATAAAAAATAAAAACATGACTTTTCAAATTTTAATCAAGTATTTTACATAAATAAATATTGAAGTATACCACATTAAAAATGTGAAATATACCAAATAATATAAAAATAAACTAGTAAAAAATTAATTGGAAAACATAAAAATATTTAACGAGGAAATAAATAACTAAAAATGTATAAAAAATAAATATAAAAATATTCCCTCGTTCTCTCCCTTTCTTAGTTTTACAATTTTACATTATAACTTCCAAAAATTAGTATATTATAAAATATGAATAAGAATAAGAATAAAAAAAAAATTAGGCATAGACCCTGGTTGATGACTAGGCCGGGTCACCGATCCAATCGACCGGGTTGCCGGTTCAATCCCGATTTTATTAAAATCCGGTTTTATATATTGGACCGGACCGATTTTAACACCAGGTCCGGGTCAACTCGGTCTGGCAGGTCTAGTCCGGGTCTGAAAACATTGGTTCCAGCAAGACTTATCTAATAAGAATTTTTGTAATTTTTTCCAACATAATATCGTGAATGTTACACCAGAAACTAGTTATAGTGACATAATTAAAAAAAATTAAAACTGATCGATTTTTAAATGCTCATGTATTCTATTTTTATAAAGTAAGGTAAAAAAAAACCAAGATAAATAAAAAGAAAGAATAAAAAAACCATGCACCTACAAGGCCAAAACCAAGTAGACATAAAAGGCCTCAAAAACCTGATCCAAAACAGAACAAAGAAACAGACTAAGTGTTTTGAAAAAACAATACAAACATATTCAAATAAAACATACACCCACAAAAAAAGGGGACTTATTATAAGCTAACTATTCAATGATTGCCCAACAATCTCCGCTAAGTTATTCGTCACTCAACTCTATTACTGATCTGAAAAGAGATAACAACAACATTTATGAGCTTGACAAACCAGTAAACACCCACTAAAAATATTGGGATCATTTGCAAAAAATCATAATTTATCAAAATAAAAAATAAGAAATCAAATTTATTTTAAATAAACACAAATGTAAAAAATGAGTATATAGGTCCCCCAAATAACTATTGGCAAAACAAAATAACAAAATTCATATATTTACCCTCAGTGACTCGAGCCAGAATTATCAGAGACCGTTATTCTTCACCGACGGAAATCGGTGGGAAAGTATAGTTTCTATATCATAATACATGTCGACACAGTCAGTTTTTAACCCCTAGTGACAGGGCTAGTGCATAGTTAATTGGGGTCTAGTTTCTATGTTAAAATACCTCATGTTCACAAAACAATAAACTATCAAAATTCAGATTGGGCAAAATACGAGTAATTTTCCAGGCAAAATTTTTAGCAATCGCGTGATCCCATTTTGTCATATCAAAATAAACCAGTTATTTGAATCCAAACATGAACAGATAATTTTAAAAAAATTAATAATAATTAATCATACATTAACAAAATTTAAACAATACGTATTTAGATAAACTATCTAAATACTTTAGAAATTTAATAATATGAATTTAAACAAATATTTAAACCTTTCAAATAATTCTAATAAAAAATAAAATATTATTAACTCAAAATTTCAAATAATTTAAAGTAATTCTGAAAATAATAATAAATAAATAAATAATTCAAAATATAAATCAAAATAATCAGTATTTTTCTCAAAAATTCCAAAAGTTTAGAAAACTAGAATTTTCAAGTATATATACATATAATAGGATTTATATGTGGGATACTTACTTGATTAACACCCAAAAATACTCTCAAAGCTTACACTAAAACAAGGTCTTTTGGCATGTCCTATATTTGGGAAGAGATTCTATTAGTTTCAAAACAATATTTGATGATGCTACAAAGCTTAAGAGGCTAACAAGTAATAGTATTATAAAATGAGATTTTTTAAAAGGGTACAGATGCAAAAAGTTCAAGCTATTAATCTAGACTCCCAAATATTGATTCTTGTGAGGATACAATAGCAATTATCCACTTTAAAGGGCATATGAACAATTCCATCACGGCCATTGAGCACTAAACCCCTCATAACTTTACATATACTATTCCAAATCATAAATTTCAAGATTCCAAGAAAAGTAGACACCTAAGACTATGACTTATCCGAAATTTACATTATTTGGAGTACTAGTCAAAATATAGCATTCATTTGATTCTCCAGCTATTTCTGTAAACTTGTAATTTAGACATATACCTTTAAAATATACATATCTCTCAACCTACAACTCCAAAAGTAAAGAACTTTTACTGACAATCATATAACTCAAAATTGAAAAAGTTTTTTATTTTCCACCGTAGCCAATTCAATCTATATGACCATAAAAAATACCCACCAATCTTGATATTCTACACAAATATCCCATCCGAGAGAGTTTACTAATAAAATAATATTTCATAAAATACAGCCATATAAATTCTAAAAATTTTTCAAGTATCTAGAAAACATCAGCCCATATAACTTTTGTATTTCACTCTTCTCCAAATTCCACATATAGGATTGTGAAAATATCTAAAAAAACTTCATGCTTTCTGCAGAAATATCATTTAGGTAAAAGTGTAGTAATATGGCTATAACTCAATCATTACAAAGGAAAAAATTATGAAATTTCTCAGATCCGTATATCATGCTGACTTCTACAAATTTACTATATAATTCTATATCTAATTCAAAATCTAAAGTCATGAAAAAAATTAAAAGCGCTTCAAGGTCTGCACAGAAGTCTTATCTGAGGTCACTGAATTTAAGGGCAACTTACAGGATACACATCAAAAAAATCTGAAATTTTGCAGTAAGCTAGCTAAGATTATGCTATACAAATTCTGTATTTTGATCTCCTCTAAATTTGGTTTCTAGATCTCCCAAAATTAAAGAGGAATCTCTTCTATGCTAACTGGAAATTTCTGAATTTTATCCTCAAAGAAAACAATTCAACACTCTCACCAAACCCTAACCCTAACTAGAATCATGTCACAACAATCATAAGAAAGAGCATAAAAAATAAATCAGAACCTTACCTCAACAATAATAGTGAAACAAATCCTTGATGATGAGACCCTTTTCTCGTTCTCGCCACCAACACCACCCGCAAAAAAGAGAGAGAAAGAGATGAGGCTAGGTCTCTCTCTTTTTTTCCTAAACGGCGATCCAAAACCGAAGGAGGTGAAGAGATGGCTAGGGCTTCAAAATTAAAAACAAAATCAATGACTAGGATTTAATTAAAGGGAGGGGCTCACAATTGTCTAGTTGTTTTTTTTTTAATTATTTTTAAGTCAAACTAGCAAGGGAAGAATGTAATTTTAGGTTTCTTTTTACATGTTTATTTATATTGGAAACTTGTAAATTTATATATATGTATTAATATGTAAAAAAATATTTTGATCGTTCAAACTCTCCATTGCCAAAAAAAAAGACCTATCATTCTTCTGATTTAAAGTTGATATTAAAAAAAATATATCCTTTCATCTTTATCTGCCAATTTGTTTTTTGCCTTTTTAACATTTTCCGCATTACTGACTATTTTGTACTTTATAAATAAATGCTCAGGTAGTAATTCAATTTTTCAATCATACGAGATACCTTTATCAAGAATATAAACATAATAATTTTTGCTTCTTCACACTAATATTTTTTATAAATAATTTAGCACATAATTAAATAAACAAAAATTTTGTCTAGTATTACTACTTCTTTACTGTTGTTCCTACCAATATTTTTCCTTAAACAAAACACGTCAACGAATACTAGATTTGATTCAAATAATAGAGGATTAAGTCACTTAAAAACATAGTTTTGAATTTAAATATTTATAATACAAAAAAAATTAGTTGGAGATGTCTATTTTTCTAAAGCTCTCAGTTTCTTGCCCTAAAATAATTTAAAACTTTTGACTCCTAAAAAAATTAGTTGGTCAAAAGACCAAAAAAACACACATCAAGGCAATTAATCAATATTGAAAATAACATCCATTTACTTCTTGAATGAAGAAATTAAACAAGAAAAAAAAAAAAAATCAAATTGAACATATTGATTATTGCTGATTAAGGTCACTTGCATTGTTTGCTACTCTCTAACCATCTTCCACTCAAGTACTTCAATGTCAGTACTATTCGTTTATCATCTTTCAAAGCTCTGAAACCTCATGCATGGCTACCATTAGTGGAGAAAGAGACGTTCTTCTTCTTGTCTTTTTTTTCTTGCATCTCTTTCTCATCAGAATCAATCTGTTTGCTCCGACAAGCCACAGTGCAGAAAGCCTTGTCTCCTTGATACATGTAGAGTTTCTTGTATGGAGAAAGACGAGTCCTGCAGAAAAAGCAAAAGTTAAGAAAATGCTGGGGCACACCACCAGAGGGAGATGACGACATTGAAGAAACTTCGGCGAGATCTTAGAGCGAACTCTAGTAGATGCGTGGAATATTGAATAGAACTTGAGAGGCCTTTCTTTAATGGATTATATATAGAGAGATTAGAGAAAGAAGAGTAGCAATAGGATTTGCATAACATATATAGTTCTAATAATAATAGGACTTACATTATATATATAAGGTGAATTTCTAATAGTAATTGGACTAGCCTAATATATACGTTCTTTGTTAAGATATAATTTATATGAAATAGTTATTATATAATATATATAACCAGCATATTAATACACAGTCTATGTTTAGATATGAGTATATAAGGTTACAATTTAACAAAATAATATATTCCAGGATTGTAGGATTTATTTGCTCATATAAAATAATGGGTTAAAATCAGTTATAACATCTAAATTTTTTATTATTGTTGATTTTGATTTTTTTTATTATAAAATTTATATTCTGATTTGATAACTTATAGGATTCATTTTCCTTTTTTTAATTAACTAATATTTTTTGCCCTTTTTATCCAACTTTGTAGTTGTTATTTTAAATATTTGACCTATTTTTAGAGTCCACTTCAAATGGTGATTGAGTCCGGACAAAGACATATTATATTGTTTAAGGGAAAAATTACCACTTTTATATTTTAGACTTTAAAATAAATAACAATTCAAATTTTAAAGGCTAATGACGGATTTAACTTAATAATAACAATGTATTTAGTCTATTATAAAGTACTCAATTTGAAAAAAAAAAAATTTATAAAGCATTATTATAACAATTATTTAACCTACAAAATCTTACTAAAATTTCAATTCAGGTCATCTATTGGCATTACATCCCAAAAATCATACCCACTTAAATTTTAAGAGTTTCTTCATTAAATCACCAAAATCACATATTCTTGAAATCATATCATGTTTAATTTTACTAAAATTTTAATTAAGTCATGCACACCTCATATAAAAAAAAAAAAAATCAGAATCCTCTTTTTCTTCTCCATTCTCTTATGGCCGTATTTGTAGTCAGCCAATTAATTTTTATTTTTATTTATTTTTTTGAAAACGTGGATAAACCACTTTTATTAAAAGAAAGAAAACAAACAAAAGAAACCACGGCAGAGCCGGCATAGTAGAACAAAAAGTCATGAACCACTAGGCGTGATAACCAAATAGACCTAAAACCAAAAAAGAGAAAAGGACCACGACAGAACAAAGCAGAAAAGAACAGAAAGTGAGGAACATACCTCCTCAAGCCCCAATAACCGAAGACACCCTAACTCACAGACTGATCGTGACCATCCTCAGGGCGCGAGGTCCCACCGACATTCTCCACATGAGGACCTAGGAACTCCAGACTGTGACGAATGGAGGTAATAGTGTCCACCAGATTATTTTTCGGCCCATCCGTAGCTGTTGAATACCAAGACAGAAGTGGCCAATTTTCAAAATAGCATTATGCGCAGGTAAGACAATAGCATTAAAGATACAATCATTTCTAGCGAGCCAAATGATCCACACAATAGCTTTAACAACTAGGTCGACCGCCACTCTGCGAGCCGGTCTAATGAGCAGCCTCCAAGAGCCCCAGAGGACGTGTAAAGAATCAGGCAGGTCGGCCAAATGGAGAAGCTTGGTAAAGAACTACCACAAGTTCATCGCGAAAGGGCAACGAAGGAAAAGATGATCAACAAATTCTAACCTTGCATATGGCACATCACGCAGGTGGCCTTTGGTAGCCGATTACACCTTCTCTTCTTTAGATTTTCGAATGTGAGGATCTTGTTTTTCCAAACCAGCAAATTGAGAATGTTAACTTTCTTAGGACACGTATTACTCTAGAAGTATTTCGCCACAGCGCATCTAAGACCACCATCATTGTGAAAGTTATACAAAGATTTAACCGAGAAGACGCCATTTCCTGAAAGTCTCCACCATTTTTTATCCCTCTCCAAACTCATACCATCACGGAAACGATCTTGAATCGGAGATAACTCCTGACACGACATAAATTGAGGTTCCTCTAAAATGTGACAAAGGTCACTCACCGTACCATCATGATGCTACCACTCTCTTAAAGCTTCTGGCCAAACATACATCAGGGCCCGACCATTGAGCTAATAATCTTTCCAGAAGAGGGTTTCCTAACCTGAAATAATGTTGTAGCCAATACAATTTCGAAAGGCCGGAAGACCACTTACAACTCCTTTCTAGAAATAAGAAATCCAACCAGTTTTCCTAGAAAACATGTTCTAATTCGGTATACTGTAATTAAATGCTATCACTTCCGCATCACACCAGGTAGCATCCGTAAAAAATTTCTACCACCATTTCCCCAACAATGCCTGATTGAAATTGCTCAGATCCAAAATCCCCCAACCACACTGATCGCGAGAGCGACATAAGTTTTTCAAGCAAACAAACCTGTATTTTGGATGGTCGATATCTGGACCAAACCACAGGAAATCCCTCCTGTTGCTGTCAATTTCCTTAATGACCCAACAAGGCAACCTGAAGATCGACATCCAATAGGTTGGGAGGGCAGATAGGACCGAGTTATCCAATGTAAGACGACGGCCTAAGAAAAGATGCTGGATCTTCCAGGCAGATAATCTCTTTCTGACTTTTTGAATAAGCCCCTCCCAATCCTGTCTTCTGGATCAACTACCGGAGATAGGAATACCCAGATAAGTAACCGAGAGCGCGCCTATAGCACAATTTAAGTTGTGCCCCACCGCCCTGTCAGGAATCTCCCCAAAGGCACTAGAGTACAAATAGGTTTTTGCAAAATTAGCCTCTAGACCCGTCATACTTTCAAAGATGAGCAAAATCAGTTTCACAATTCTTAGATCCTCGATACCACCAGTAGTTATAACGAGAAGATTAATTTGTTCATCATCTCAGCCAATTAATTTGTTCATCATCTTAGTGTCCAAATTTTTTGTTTATCATAAAAAAGATGAACTTCCATGTAATAATTTTGAGCTATCAAACATTTATCCCTATGGAGTGAGTTGTTAAAAATGTTATTTATTTATTATTGTATTAACAAATTTACCTTTAAAATTACAAGTCTGAGTGAAAATTTAAAAGATAATTATATCTCTAACCATGCTTAGCTCAAAGTGGGCTACCATATGTTGTCTAAATTTGAGCTACAAAGACGAAATACTGAGGTTTTTTTTTTTTTTTTTTTTTTTGAGGTGAAGAAGGATTCATGGGAATTTGGTGAGTGAAATCAATGGGCGGCGTGGAAGATGGTGATGCTCCTGGTGACAGGGCAAAGGCTTGGGGATAGCTCTGGCGCTTGTGACGGGGATGGAGGAGAGGGAGGAATCAATGCGAGGACTGGTGAGATTTCATCCCAAAGGTACCATTGATAGTGAGAATGGCCATATCCAGATATTGGGAATTCCTTTCTCGGTTCAACCATTGTGAGATTTTAGAGATGATTTCCAGATATTCTTGGGTTTTTTTTTTTTTTTAATTTCCAGTTTTTTGTTTTGGATAAATAAATCATCTATCATTGCATAGAGCAGCGGAGCAAAAAATTATAATGTAGGGGCGAATTGCAAAAAAAAATAATTAATTAATAAAATTTTTATATATTTTTTAAATTTATTTATATGTTAATTTATAGTTTAGTTTCTAAAAATTATGTGTTTAGTAATAAATTTTTACAAAATCTTTAAAAGTATAATTTTATATATTATATAAATTAATTTGTAAAAACTAAAAATTAAAATATAGATTTTAAAAAATATATATTACATAAAATAATTAAAAAAAATCAATAGATTAAATAATAAATTTTTGTAAATATTTTTTTAAAATTATTATGTTTTAGACTATAGGTATTAATTTGAAAAAAAATTGATTTTTTTTTAAATTAAAGTAAAAAACCCTAGAGAGAGACATATTGTTAAAAAAATAAAAATAAAAACATGAAGCAAAAGAAAGAGAAAAATAAAAATAAAAACCTATATATATATATATATATATATATATATATATATATATATATATATAGAGAGAGAGAGAGAGAGAGAGAGAGAGAGAGAGAGAGAGAGAGATGTTTAGGCGGTGCAGAGAAGGATGGAGGGCAATAGATAAAAAAGGTGTTAAACCCCAATAACCACCTAAGAGTGATGAGCTTTTTTGAGAATTGGTATTAGTTATTTAAGGACTCGTTTGGCATTGTTGCCAATTCTTGTTTTCTGCTTTCAATTTCATGTTTTGGAAACAAAATTGAGAAAAAATGTTTGGCAGCTCGTTTTTGTTTCCAAAAATTTTGGCAACAATTCTCATGTTTTTAAAAAAAATAGAAAACAACAATTTTATGTTTTCAACTGTTTTGGAAATGTTTTCAAAACTCTTCCTCCAACAATGAAACCCTTCCTCTTCTACTTCTTTCTCTCTCTCTCTCCTTTTAATTTTTAATTTTTATTTTTTGTAAAAAATATATTTTTTTTACAAATTAATAATAATAATTTAAAAAATATATATATTTTTTTAAAATATTTATAAATATTTATTATTTTGGCTTGATATTTTACAAATTAGTTTATATAATATAAAATTTATATTTTTAGAAATTATTTGTGAAAATAATTGTTTGTCCTTGATTTTGATAAACTATGATGTAATATAATATAATAATAATTTATGTTATTAATTTTATTTAATAATATAATCAAGTAAACTAATATGAAAAATAAAGTTTTATGAAAAAATTAAAAATATGGATTTGAAAAAAAAACGATAAAAAAACGTTATAATAATTTTATACTAACCAAACATGTTTTTGTTTACAACTTTTAAAAATAGAAAATAGTCAATGTATCCAAACATGTTTTTATTTTCAAAAAATTGAAAATAAAACGAAAACAAAACAAAACAAAAACAAAACAAAAGCAAAACAAAAACAAAAAACAAGAAAACAGAAACGATGCCAAACGACCCCTAAATGTTTTAAAATTTAAATGATTAAAATTTATTAATATTTGAATGATATAATTTATTTTTAAATTTGTTATTAATAAATTTTAGGTATAATACCCGAATTGGTCCCTCTACTTTTCTCGCTCTTCCCTTTTGGTCCCTCTACTCAGAAATGCGGCCGACTAATCCCTCTACTTTTGAAAATGGCCCAAGATAGGTCCCTCTACCCTTAATATCTTCCCATCTAGTCCCTTTACTCTTGAAAATACAGCCACTAATTTGCCTATTTTAGAGTAAAAGGGACTAAGTAGAACCATTTTCAAGAGTAGAGGGATTAGTGGGGCACATTTCTGAGTAGAGGGACCAAAAGGAAAGAGAGAGAAAAGTAGAGGGACCAAGTCGGGTATTAAACCTAAATTTTATTCAATAAATATATGCACTCTTCATGTCTCTCAATGTTGAGCACACTTTTATAACAAGTGGCGCTATATTTATATACTACGTTTATTTGTATAGATTTCACAAATGACATAAATAGTAATTTGGTATCCACTTATTATTCACGTAATTCTTTTTTTCATAAATTTTAAATTCAAATCATATAAATTCCCAAAGTCTAAGAATTATAAAATATTATAAAATTCTATGTAAAATCCTAAAATTTTGAACCCCAAATACTATAAAATTCTATATCAAAAAGTCTAAAAATATAAATCCTAAATAGTAAATCTTAAATCCTGAGCTCTAAACCTTAAATAGTAAGGAGGAGATTTTTTTATTTAATTTTTATGATTAAGGGTTTAAATAATAAAGAGAAATTAAATCTTTTATTTTTTTTAAATGAAGTGGATGCTGACATGGACTACAACTTGACATCCACGCCATTTAAGAAAGCTATTAGTCAAACCTATTTTTGTAAAAAATCATTACTCTTTTATAACAATAATTTTGCTTTTTTTTCAAAATAGTATGGACATAATTTTTAAAAATTTTAAAATCGATCAATTGTTAAATGCTCATGTATTCCATTTGTATAATAACCTTTCTAAGGAAAAAAAAAAAACTAAGATAAATTAAAATAAGGAATAAGAAGATGAATTATTCGAATGGGCAGGACAAGCCAACGCGGGGCAGGCTTTCTTATTTTATTTTAATTTTTGAAGTCGAACTTTGAAGGGGAGAATGTTGTTTTAGTTTTTTTTTCATGTATATTTCTACTGAAAACCTCTAAAATTATATATATTCTCATTAAAAAGTATCCCTTCAATATATTTGGCAAATAATTTTTTTCCTGTGCATAAATTTTTTATTTGGTAAAATGGACAAGCTGTGTTAGGTAGTATACAAATGTGCTCTTATTCTGCGTGAGCTGAGATTCAAATCATCTTCTCGTGAGGACAAGAACACCTTATAAAAAAAATACCGTGCTAATATATTAAGATGTTGTTGAGGTGTGTATTTTTTTCTAATTAACTAACTATTTTGTATTTATTAAATAATCTTTTAAATCCCCATCTAAATAGTTCAAATTTTCATTCCTATCAAATATCTTCGTTAACAATACTGATATAATAATATATATAATAAATTTTGTTTTATAAATAGTTCAAAAAGTGCAGATGTATAAAAAGTTATAATGTAATTTTAGGATTTTAAAAAGCATTTCTGTATACCTAGTGATTAGTTGAAACCTTCTATTTATAATTGATTGCAATAAATATTTTTATGTGAATTGGCATTAGTTATTTAAATATTTTAAATATTTAAATGATAGAATTTATTTTTAAATTTATTATTAGTTTTTTAAACAATAAATATATGTACTCCTCATGTGTCTGAACAGTTCTGACGAGGCTTTTATAACAAGAATTTTTGCCTTTTCTCAAAATAGTATTGTAAATGTTAAATTGACATAATTTTTACAAAAATTTAGAAGCCCAAGCATTCCATTTGTATTACATTCCTAAGGTAAAAAATAAATAATTAAGATAAATTAAAGTAAGAAATACGACAATGAGCTGTTCTAATTGGCAGGACAGACCACCGCAGAGTCTGAGAGGCTTTTATTTTATTTTAAGTCGAACTATGATGGGGGGAGAATGTTGTTTAAGTTATTGTTTTACATGTGTATTTATATTGATAACCTATAAAATTATATATATTCTTATTAGTAAAATCCTTTCATTTACATCTAGCAAGTTTACTTATTAAATAGATAAATCGTCAGGGATGTATATAGAGACAAAGAAATATATATATATATATATATATATATATATATATATATATATATATATACTCACGAACCTCACGTAATCCTCTCTCTCATCCAATCCTTGCATTAAGTGAAATAATCCTCGGATTAGGTGAAACAATGCCCATCTTTTTCTCCTATAAATAGAGGAAACGAGGGTGATTGAGAAAGTTGGAAAAATAGTGAGAAGAAAAATTAAAGAGTTTGTGTTACTTCTATTACAGGAGAGAAATAGTTGTTCTCCTTGTTAATGGCATAAATCTTTATTGTTATTATTTTTAAGTACTTTTGCTGTGACCCTGTTTTAACTAGTTCATAATTTCACAAGTGGTATTAGGCCCAGACTTAGGGCATGTAAATATATATACTTATCGTATGCTCTATGGCTACCACTAATAGTAGATCCTTCACATCAGAAAATAAGTTAGATTATTATTCACTTTTTGTAGGAATTGGTTACTGCCCTTCAAGTAGACTATGATAGAAGCGATGACAACAAAGTATGAGTTTGAAAAATTCAACTGGTGTAATTCTCACTATGGAAGCTAAAGATGAAGGCTATCCTAAGGAAGGATAATTGCTTAGTGGCTATTACTGAAAGGCCAGCTGAAGTTAAAGATGACAAGTAGAATGAGATCGATGGTAACACCATTGCAAATCTTCATTTGACGCTTGTTGATGGGGTTCTATCAAGCATAACAGAGAAGAAGACGGCGAAAGAGATCTTCGACCATATTATAGCTGCTATTCTAGAGGAAGAGAGTCGGTACAAGAACAAGGAAAACAAGTTGACAAATTCACATCAAGCGAAGGCCTTGATGGCGATGAGAGGAAGACCAATAGAACGTGGCCCTAGTGGGCGCTATAGTCATGGTAGATCAAATTCAAGGAGTAAGAAGACTTTCAAGTGCTATCACTGTGGCAAGAAAGGTCACTTGAAGAAAGATTGTTGGAATCTAAATAAAAATGATTCTAATCCTCAAGGAAATATTGCAAACACTTTAGAAGATGGAAATGCCATGGTATGTGAAGTAGCAACAAACACAGGAAAAACATATATACTGATGTTTGGCTTTTAGACTCAGCGAAAACCTTTCATATGACTTCCAGAGAAGAATGGTTCTCAGGGGCGGAACCAAGACTCGATGGTAAGGGGGGCTAAAGCCTAAAATCAAAACAAAAATAAAAAATAAAAAATAATCCAACAAAATAATTACTTTAAATGAAGAATAATATGCTAATATAACACAAATTTGAATACATATATTAAAAAATATATAGTATAATTTAAATTTTTATTATTACCTATACAAATATATGAGATTTTCAATAATTCAACTAATAAAAATACATTTCAAGTTAGTATTTTTTTTAAAATATGGTAAAATTGATCCATCTCACTACAAACAACCAAACTATTGTTTATACAAAACTTTTGTTCTTTCACTCTAGCATATATGGTATATTATAACATATGTGTATATATATTATAATATATTTGTTAGACCTCATGATCAATTTCAACTTTTTTTTAAATTGCTAAAATTTGTATATAAGATTTTTTTATTAAAATTTTGAAATCCTAGTAATTTTTAAATTAAAAAATAAAATGAGCAAAAAAATGCACCAAGAAGGATTTGAACTTGGGTGAGTCAAAAAGTCATGCACTTTATGGATAAACCCACTAACCACTCAAGCACACCTGCATTTCACACTTATATTTGTTTAAATATTGTATTTTACATTAACTTAAGTTTAGGAAAACCGAAAATAATCAAATTTTATACTTCTTAAAAACTATTCTCTCCAGTGCCGAGGGGGGGCTTCAGCCCCTACTAGCCCCCCCTTGGTTCCGTCCTTGATGGTTCTATCACCACGAACCTATCTCTGGAGATTTTGTGTATAATTGTAACGATTAAGCTTTAAAGATCGTTGGTATTGGTACTATCAAACTAAAGATGCATGATAGAACAACTCAGACTATACACAAAATCAGACATGTAGAGGGACTGACTAAAAACTTATTGTCTATTGGACAACTTGATGATCTTGGCTGTAAAATCGAAGTTCAAAACAAGGTGATGAAGATAATTCAAGGACCGCTTATATATATGAAGGCAAATAAGATAACTGCAAATTTATACATACTGAAGGGAGAAACTTTGTAAGAAGGAGAAGTTTCAGTTGCCACAAGTGCTCCAAGTAAAAGATGCACAATGATATGGCACATGAAACTTGGACACACGTCAGAGTAAGGAATTAAGATTCTTGCAGAAAGAAATTTGCTTCAAGGTCTCACAAAGGTAATACTACTTTTTTATGAGCATTGCATTGCGAGCAAGTAGCATCGACTGAAGTTCAACACACTTAATTCTAGAAGCAAAGCAATTCTAGATTCACTCTAATGTGTGGCAAGCACCAGTTACATCCCTAGGAGGAGCAAATTACTTTGTGTCATTTATTGATAACTATTCTAAGAGATGTTGGGTCTATCCTATCAAAAGAAAGATAGATGCGTTTCAAGTCTTTAAATTCTACAAAGCGTGGATGAAACTTGAATCTGGTGGGAAGATCAAGTGCTTGAGGACAGATAATGGAGGAGAATACACTAGCAAAGAATTTGATGAATTATGTATGCAAGAAGGCATCAAAAGGCAGTTCACTACAGCATATACTCCTCAACAAAATGGAGTGGCAGAGCGGATAAACAGAACTGTGTTGGAAAGAATAAGAGCTATGATGGGAGCTGCAAGCCAAGACAAGAAGTTTTGGGCAGAAGCAGTTAGCATCGCCTGTTATATGGTGACTCAGGCTCCATCAACTTCAATCGAGTTGAAGACACTGATGTAGATGTGGACTAGTAAGCCAAATTAACTATTCAAACCTTTATATATTTGGAAGCCCTATCTATGTAATGTATAATACCCAAGAAACTACAAAGTTGGATCCAAAATCCAGAAAATGTATGTTCTTAGATTATATTGATGAAGTTAAGGGGTACCACTTGTGGGATCCCACTGTCCATAAGGTTGTAATTAGCATGGATATTATCTTCGTAGAAGACAAAGAAGAAGAGCAAGCAATTGGTGGAAACACTTCAAAAGAAAGCATAAAGACTATAACAATACAGGTAGAAGAAGAAGAAAAAGCTGATGCCACACAAGAGCACGAGGTACAAGAGCAAGCTGAATCTGAAGTTCCAGAAGTATGGTGGTCAACTTGTACAACACTACAATATATAAGGTCTTCCCCGGCGTTTATAAACGCCACCAAATCACTAAGTGATGACTTTGGGAAACGCAGGACCAAATGCTGGGCATTCTAACGTCGCTGAAGGAGTGGCATTTTTGGATCAAACGCCACCCATTTGCGGCGTTTGACCAGATAAATGCCGTCAATGTTGTAACCACATCTCCGATTAAGCCTCGGATTTACCGGCCTTTTTTGTCATAAACGCCGGCAAAATAATTTTGTATAAGATACAGTTTTTGTTTTATTGGCGGGGTTTTAATAAATTAAATGCCACCAAGGTTCGGCCGTGTTTGGTCATAAACGTTGGCAAAAAAATTTTGTATAATATTATACAGTATGAATTTCAGCACCCATCATATTACAAGAGCCTGTGTCTCATACAAAATCACAAAATTTCCAACATAAAAGCTCCAAAACAAGCATTTTACTGTAATTGAATATTCACATTGCTTCATAATTTGAACCAAATAAAAAAGAAAGAGAGAAAGCAGATAAAAAGATGCTTGCAAACATAGAAAAAGATATAAGTGGTTTAATGACAATAGACAAGATGTGATATTTTTGCTAACTATTAAAGGAGCAGACAATTATCAAAGTAACATTGGAAAATGATAGATATATGTTTAACCTATGCGGTCAAGCCAAAGATTCTGAATAAGATGCACTAATGTTACAACCAGACCTGAATGCCTGGACATGAGTAGTTTTTAGAAACAAATCAAAACTAGTTGCATTGATGGAAAATGCATGATTTTCTTGAATTATGACTTGGTTCTCATTCATTGTCTCATCAGCATACTTTAGTCTTTGATTGAAATGCACACCCACTTGTAATAAAAAAAAATAAACTAAATAAGCACAGTGAATTAACAACATGCTCTGGTAGATATGCTTTACCATAAAAGAGATAATTAACTTCCTTAGTGATTGATAATAAAAATCTTAGAGACATATGTTATGAAGTCCCCCGATAAAATGAGATTCAGTTAAAACACAACTAAGAAATCTAAGATGAACAAATACCAGAACATTCATCAATCTTGATCATCAAACCTCCTAAGGAGAAGCCTGATTATGCAAGAATACATGTAGAGTATTAGATACTATTCATAAACACAACATTATATATATACTTAATGTACAAATACCTAAACATGTACACTAGACCCTGCTGTGTTAGCCTTAGGGGTCTGAGATCCAGTGCATTGATTCTGCAATAATTACAATTACATGGTTAAAATATATAAATGAAAATAATAATATAGTAGTAAAAGCTTGCTATAAGATGTTATTGAAAGATACAAGATATATATATATATATATATATAGAAATAGAGAGAGTCTAGGACAAGAATTAGTCTAGTGAACTGGAGCAAGAGCACATGGCCATGTCTTAAAAATAGAAGAAGAAGATCACATAAATAACTTTTCATTAGAAATTGCAATTCAAGTTTGAAATACCTGCGATTGAGAAGATGATCCACCTATGGTAGGCAGGGGGATAGTGGCTCCTTGGAATTGCTGTTGCAAGAATGTATAAAGTACATTGTAATTAGCACGTTCTCGGCCAAGCTCATCTTCCATCTTTTGGAACTTTTCATCCATCTGTTGGTGAAGTTCTATGCACTCAGATGAATGACCACCACATGTCGCGGGACGACGACTACCTGAATGGCCATAATACTGTGTGGGTGTAGGACCCAATCCAAGCCCCTTTACTCGGCCATGTCGCTCTTTCCCAATCACTTGAGTCAAAATCTCTGTTTCAACCATTCCCTCATCCCCATCTATTAAGTCATATTCAGCTAGTTTTCATTTTCCTTTTCCTACATTTATGTAAAAGTCTTTTAACAAATGTCATTTTTGAAGAAAGTAATAAAAGAAAGGAAAATGCCCAAAGACTTAATACCATAATGTCTTCTGTCTCTTTATTCAAATATGATCCATCTTTTTTAGTATGGGTCGCTTTGAAAAACTCAAAACGTCCTATTTTCTTTCCACTTCTAAGCTCCTAAATGATGAAAATATAGATTAGCAATGTTAACAGCAAAGCATACTCTTTGGCAAAAATCATATATAACCAAGTATTGAATCTTGAAATATTTAGCAATTTGTTACCATTTCATTTTCTTTTCTTGCGAAACTTTATGAACCAGAAGTGTGTGTGTACTTTTGTTGCTTTCTCGAGGAAACCCCAACTTGTTCTGATTCCTGCATAATAACATGAACATTATATTACACATATAACATAACATGATTATTACATTTAAAATAAACAATATATTATTCCAACCTCTCCTTTCCTCGAGTACCAAAAGTCAACTAATTCTTCCGGTTGCCAGTTAATGGTCCCTTCTGGATGTTTCTCTTTATTTGCTTGCAACCCATCTTCTCTTTTGAAATATTTTTTCTTCAAATCATATTTATAGTCCCTCCATTTCTTTCCCAAAGACTTAAGCACATAGTCTTTTGGGATTTCAAGAACAAAGCACATCTATTTGACAACCAAAAATAACGCAAAACCAAATATTATGACCTTAATAAGATTGTTATGTAAATAAAAAGCATCTTCTGCATAACACTAATTTAAGTATAAAAGTATACCTCTATGAAGTTTAATAATTCGTCTTTCAATGTTTTCGGCACTTTATTCCAAGTCTCATAGTGAAGGCCAATCTTTTGGCTAGAGCGAGTGATCATACCCAAGAATGAAGAAAACAATTGTGCCTCAGGCCCAATTGGTTGTCCAAGCCGGTTTGCACTAACCAGTACTTTCTCTTCTGGAGGCATTGCCCACAACTCCTTCAAAGTTGTTCGTCCTCTTCCTTTATGGCGGCCCACATTGTCAACTACAAGAATTCATGTGCCCATTTGTCAAGACAAACTGGTTTAATCCATTACTGAAAAAATTAATTGAGAATTCAATTGCACAAAATACCTGTGTTTACATTAACCATTCCACTGGTATTTTCATGTATGTTACCATGGTCTTGGTTGTCATCATCTCCATTACGGTTTGAATCAGTATCTGACGAATGAGTTGAGGTGCGAGGTTGAACTTCAAGCATTCGAGCAGATGAGGTGCCAACTTCATTAGATGTAGCAGCATTTTGACTTGTACTTGTTTCAGATCGGATTACTTTCATAGCCTTCAATTTCAATCTTGGCATCTTGATGTTGTCTACATGTCATCATAAAATTTTCTAAGAAAATTTGATCCAAGAAAAGCAAACATATAATTGTGACTAATAACCTAATTTATTTTATGTTTACGCACATACTGATACATACAAAATTTTCAAGCTAATTTATTTTACTTTGCTCAAAATACAGTTGAGCAAAGTAAAATAAATTAGCTTGATCCATGGAACAATGGAATTGGATAAACTAACTTACCCAACTAATGATGACAATGGCAATTTCAAGCCTTTCCTAGCAAAACTTTTGAACTTGCCACGCTCGACAAGCTTCTTAGCCTCGCCTACGCTCGACAAAACTTTTGGATAAACTAACTTACCCAACTATCTACATGTCATCATAAAATAAATTAGTTTATTAGGTTATTTTTTTACATGTCATCATAAAAAAAACATACTAATGATGTAATGAAACAAAGTTCAGTTGCCTATTTCATAGGCAGCAGGTGAAACCGCTCCACAAATTATTCATACAACTTGTCCGATTAAAATGTAAAAACTTCCCAACCTCCACCATCACATCTCAAGGGCACAAGTTTTGATTGTTCTATTCATCATAAAGATCACATGTGAAAGAAGTAAAATATATCCAACAAACCTCTCCGAAACTTTTTAGCGTAATCCCAGCCACGCTAGAAATAATCAGCACTATAGCTTGAGAGGATACTTAGTTCTGACTTCATTTTACCAACAAGTCTCTTATCTTGCAGCAACTTTTTAGCTACTTCTATTTCTTCAATATTTCATACTTTGTACCTGAAAAAAATGAAAGAAAAGCACATGCACTCAATGCACAGGCAGGAACACTATTGAAAAAGAAAGTCAAAATACATTTTTGTGCTTAGTTGAGAGGGAAATCAGGAGTAAAGGTATCTTATCTTGATTGCTATATTAAAACAATGGAGATCTTCAGGTAGGATTTTCCCACTTAAGATTTCTCAACTTGCATAAACTATCATTTGAGCATTCGGGACAACAAGCAATAATAAGTGAATGAACATACTCTATAGGAAGTTGAGCCTCAGCAAACCTAGTTGTCCATTGAGTAGAACTTTCCTCTAAGTTCCTCTTTTTCACCTGGAAGAGTTAAAAAAAGAAGAAAAAAATTAAATTCAGAAAAGCCATTCCTATTTTTGATGAGCAAATCCACAATTAAGCGCATTAAAAAAGCCCTCGACCTTGAGATGCTCAGGCACAACATACATGAAATGCAGCCAGGAGGTTTCATGGCAATAGGCATGAAATGCTAAATCATCATTTGATCACAAAGAACTGTAACCATTTCTGCAAGGATATCTGTTATAGGCTGACAGGAAATGGAATTCCAAAATGGGTGAATCGCCTTGCAAGGATTGGTATGCTTCTTTTTTACATTGGCATTTGCTGCTATTTGCTTTGAAAGAAACATGAGTGATCTAGGATACATTATTAGTCATTCATTATTTTCAGGAAAAAGAAACCACTCATACCAGGAAAAGTTGTTTCCTTACTAAAAGATAAATTATGTCCAATTTGCCATTAGTATTTTGTTCATGATGATTCCTAGGTTTGAAAAGGCACTTTGCAAAGAGTTCAAAGAAGATTTGAGAAATGTTGAAAAATTTTGAGGCTAGATTTTATTGTCTGTTGGGTTTACCAGATATCCAATCTTGCTTTCTTTTGAATATTTACTCTTTCTGTTTTTCATGTTTCTACTACTCTACTTGTTCTTGATACATTTGACAAGGTTCATACTCCATCATAATTTCACCTCTTGTTTGATTCAATTTTTTTTATCACCTTTCATGGTTTTGTTGGGTCATTTCCATTGAAAATTCTGCCTCCCTAAAAGTTAACCTTGGATTATGGCACTGTCAAACTCTCTCCTTTCTCAGCTCTTACTCATGTATGCATATAGCATTCATGAAAATCTGGGCTAAGGATAAAGAAGTTATTTTGATATGTTCATCAATGACACCATATTTTAACTGTGGTTAGGTTTAAAAAAGGTAAACATTACTAGGTCTGAGAAGTGTAAGGGTGCAGGTTCAACATCTGCAGCTTGGCATCATGGTGAGAACAAAACAGGCTTAATTTAGCACTTTTGGAGATTATTAAAGCACTTTTGGGTTCAATGATTGTTAGAGAGTGAATAATAATTTAGTGAACTTTTGAAAAGTGTCCTGATAGATTGAAATGTTACATGTGGATTTGGTCATGGATTGGCGGAATGTGGCTCGAAGTTTGACAACTAAACAGTTCAAGCAACTCCAATAATATTGAAAAACCTGAAAAAAAAAGGCCAGAACCAATTGTGAAACAATATAGAAAATAAAATGAAGAGTTATCTATATGACATGGAATAATAGACCAAATCAGTAGTATGGAAGAATACTCAAACTAAAAGTAGGTAGTAAAGAATTTAACTTCTTAAATGACGCCTTTTTTGTTTAGCTTATGTTTTGCTCATTATGTTGCATATACATCCTCACTGACATCTTCACGAACCCATTGGTCATCATCATTAGAAGATAAAATCCTTTCACTAGTAGTAGGAAAACAATCAGTTCGAGGACCACTTTCTGTCGATTCATCGCCCATGTCATACACTTCCCTAGCTTGATTGCGTATCACAACATACCATTCAGATTCGGTGGGATCCTTACTGTAGAAGACTTGCTTCACTTGTGATGAAAATACATAAGGCTCATCAATGACATGAGCATCGGTGTGGATTAATCTAGAAAAATTCACCATTGTAAATCCATATTTGTCTTTCTTGATACCTCGACTATTAGTAACATCAGCCCAATCACATCGAAACAACACAACTTTGAATTTTTTAAAGTAATCTAGCTCGATAATGTCATTCAAAATCCCGTAATAGTCAACATTTCCTTGCACGTGGTTAGCATCACTTGCGCTAGCATAACTCATTGTTGAAGAATTAACAAGGCATCCGGAATTTTGAGTTCTCCTTAATCTCTCGTGGGATTTGGTATGGAAGCGAAATCCATTGTTGATATATCCTTTGTATCGCTTAACAATTCGGTTTGGTCCTTGTGCAAGGAACCTAACTTCTTCGGTCACATCTCTTCCACGAGAAACCTAGGAAATTGCGACAATATATGTATGGAATTAAGAATTGATGAATTTATAGAGCATTATGATTCCTATTTTGTAGCACTTACAACTTCCTCCAACCATTCATGGAAGGTCTTAGTGAATTGCATATCCACATCACGAGCAGTTGAACGGCGACCACGCATTTGCTGTCTCAGGATATTCTTATACTCACTACAATTAATTGCAATACAAATTTTTAACTTATGCCATACAAAGTAAAAGACATGAAAATGCTTCACTTACGATTGTAGTGTGAAAGTAACGTCATGGTGTAGTAAGACATATCGATGTGCTTGTGGCAATGATTTAGCATCTAATTCTGCTACTTCAAATTTGCCAATTGGTTGTCCATGACTATGAAATAAATAAGGTCCCCGAGTACCTCATCATGAACTTCTCCCAAATTCCTTGGGGATTTATCAAATATTGTTCCAACATCCTCTAGATATCGGGAACAAAAAGTCACACATTCCTCTGCCAAATAACCTTCGGCAATAGAACCTTCAGGGTATCTCTTGTTGCACACATAATTCTTTAACTTCAACAAGAACCTAAAACATGTATGTCGTGTCACCAAAAAAATAAATTTAATTCATACTAATTAAAACTACGACTATAGTGGAAAAATGTTACCGTTCAATTGGATACATCCATCGGTAATGGACAGGTCCACCAAGTTTGGTTTGCAATGGAAGGTGAATAACCAAATGGACCATTATAATGAAGAAAGATGGTGGAAAAATCTTCTCTAATTGACATAGAACCATCGCTGCCCGATATTGAAGTTTGTTGAGATCTTCAACCTTGAGAACCTTACCACAAAGAATTTTGAATATATTGCAAAGATCAAAAATGGAACACATCACTTGTTTTGATGATGATGAGCGTAAAGCAATTGGAAGCAAATCATGGAGCAATATATGATGATCATGTGATTTTAGAGAATGCAGCTTCCGTTCTTTTTGGTTGACGCATCTTGATATATTTGAGGAATACCCATCCGGAACTTTAATGTCCTTCAAAACTTGACAAAAGACATCCTTCTCCCCTTTTGTCATTGAATAAACAGAAGGAGGCAACCTTGTTCTTCCATTAGGAAGATATTCAGGATGTAGAACATGATGAATTCTCATATCCACCAAAATCAAGTCTGGCTTTCAAGTTGTCCTTTGATTTGCCATCAACATTAAGAATGGTTCCAATAATATTTTCACAAACATTCTTCTCGATGTGCATCACATCTAGATTATGCCGCAGAAGGAGATGCTCCCAATATGGTAAATAAAAAAAAATACTTCTCTTTTTCCACAAATCTGCTTCATGTGATTCGTCTTCTTCCTTATCCATGGCACTATCTTCTTGAAAATTGGATTCTTGCCTTTGTCTTTTCCTTGAGTTGCTACAAGTCTTTGATTTTCTTAGCCTCTCTTTCATTCGTTTCCCATAACTATATTGCACATCATTTAACATCAACAAGATTTCTGA
Organism: Dioscorea alata; assembly: GCA_020875875.1. NCBI lineage: Eukaryota > Viridiplantae > Streptophyta > Magnoliopsida > Dioscoreales > Dioscoreaceae > Dioscorea > Dioscorea alata. The sequence continues at coordinate 13,337,741 of CM037013.1, forward strand.
TCCACTTGTAGATATTGGAGCCTCACGTGCCTCGAAGGTACCATCAAATATATGCTTTTGGAGCCTATATGGATGATCTTTTGCTAATCACTACCGATGTCCCATATAACAAAGCTTTTGTCCGTTGGATAACCATCTTGACGATGTTTCTGTAGCACAACAAGGGCAAGCATACTTCCCCTTTGTGCTCCAACCAGATAAAATTGCATAAGCAGGGAAATCATTTATTGTCCACATTAGAGCAACTCGCAAATTGAAATTCTGTTTCTTTGATGCATCATATGTCTGAACAGCAACCCATAGTTGCTTCAGCTCCTTGCTTAGAGGTTGCAAGTAGATGTCATTGTCATTTCCTGGACCATTAACTCCAGGGATAATCATGGATAAGAGGAAAGAAGATTTCTTCATCCCTTTCCACGGTGGCAAATTATAAGGGATCAACACCACCGGCCAAGTACTGTAAGAAGTACTTAGTAACTTGAATGGGTTAAAACCATCAGAAGAAAGTCCGAGTCTAATATTTTAAGGATCAAAAGCAAAGTCTGGATATCTCTTGTCAAACATTTTCCATGCTTCAGCGTCAACAGGATGCCTCAAACACCCATCTTCTATACGACCATCAGCATGCCAAGTCATATCTCCGAAGTCCTTGAGGACATGAATATTCTCTGTAATCTTGGGATGATGGGAAAATAACGCAAAACTTTCGCTGCTCTTTTATGAACCATTTCATCATCATCATCATTAGAAGAGTGGTTAGATTCAGTGGACAACCAACGAGAAGTGCCGCAAACAACACAAGCTTGTTGATTTTCTTTATCATCCCAATAGAGCATACAATCATTAGGGCAAGCATGGATTTTTTCATAACTAAGTCCTAAGTCTTTGATGACCTTCTTATATTCACGACTATTTGTAGGAATGGCAGCGGCTGGGAAAAATTCTTTCAAAAACTCAATTAGGTAATCGAGTGCTTTCCCAGTCATCCCACACATGCATTTTAGGTGGAAAAGCTGAATGCAAAAATACAACCTGGAATGCTTCGATCCATCATAAAGTTTTTCATTCATATCTTCAAGTAACTTGTAGAACTTTGACGCTTCTGTAGAAGGTTCTTCCTCGCCTGCCCCATCCTGGCCTTCGTCTTCATCATTCTCAACATTTCCAATATTAGGTCCAATGCCTCCATGAACATCATGACGAATGTTGAAAGCATCACGTAACAATTCTCCCATGGCACCATGGCTACTATGAAAGGTTGAAGTAGGACGAGCGGAGCTCGGAGGCACTGTAATTGTGTCATCCAAATTAGATGTTGAAGAAGGAGCACACTCCCCATGGAAGAACCAGCAAGTGTAACCTCGTAGAATTCCATCACACAGTAAATGTTCTTCCACTACTTCTCGCGTGTGCCAATGAACATTCGCACACTTTACACAAGGACAAACAATCATGTTGTCCTCACTTGACTTATCAAATGCAAAATCAAGAAATGCCTCCACTCCTTCTGCATACTCGTCAGACAATCTTGATTTATGTATGTTACCATCAATGAAGTTAATACAATGTTTAATATATATATATATATATATATATATATATATATATATATATATATATATATAAGAGAAAAAACAAAGAACTTATAAACTTATTATTATTAATAAGTTTATAAGTTCAATCATTTTCATACTTTATGTTCTGAGTATATATATATACTCAGAATTGAGACTGGTTACTAAACTGTGATCTAGTTTCAGTGGCCCATCACGCTTTGATGTGACTTTTTATTCTTATATATATATATATATATATATTCTTTTTTTTTAAAAAAAAGTAAATAAACTACATTCATTATGCAAAACAACTTCTGTAATTCATTTACACTCATTAAAAAAGAAAAAAATACATTGATAAATTTGATAATTAGATGAAGATAAGAAAAACATTAAAGATGAAAAATACAATCATGACTTGACAATGTAGTTCTACTCTCTTAATATAATTGTTTTGTTTGAAGCTGCTAATTGTTTTGTTGAAACTACATTATGCTTCACAGTTCTGCAAATTCCAGACAAACCACACATACATGGAGTTAAAAGGGATTTTTCAAATCAAACACTTAAATTCTATCAATGATATCAAGATAATATTGTTTTTGTTGCTATTGAGTATCTATGATATCCTAACATGCCTTAAAAAAGGTGCAGTCTGAAAAAAGCATACTAAACATACATAAAAGAAGTGTCATTATCTTGTGTAAGAGCAACAGAACTTTGCAAGAATTTAAAGAGACATCATTTTGGAATGAATTCAATTAGTAGTTTCAGTTAATGTGAAAGCAACATGGACGTGGCTATTGAACTATGAACCAAAATACCATATCCAATTGGATGGTGACTCTATTGCATAATAATGCACTCCAAGTAAGAACAACTTAAGAGCCTTTTAATCACTAGAATCCTGAAAGAAATGAAAAGGATAAGTTTGACAAAACCACATTCTACTTTATGGCCATTACTGCAATACCAAATGCATCAAGGTTCAAGGGCGAAGGCAATGGCATACACTTTCTTCATACACTGCAAATACAGGATCAGAACTTGACTTCCCATACTTCCTTTTCTCCATCAAATGGACACAAGGGTGGTATTGGCATTTATCTTGTTGGTTCTGCTACTAATTGATAATTGTAAACTTCAACCAGTCTAACTCTAAAGAGTTAATTTAGATGGTGACATGTGAAACATGCTAGATGCATTGAAGGTCTATATGTTGATAAAGAAAAGGCATTCAACTAGTAGCTTTTATATCATTTAACCATAATAACATGTCCATTGAAGGTTTAAATGAGAACTGTTAGCCACAATGAAACTAACAATAGTAGCAGGCATTCTCTTTCAATCGATCTGAAAATTTTCCATGATCAACAGTTCTTTGGTCTTTCAACTATTGCCGGGCAAGTAATAACCCCGAGAATTAAATGCTCCTTATTAGCAAAACCCAATGCATAAAATTGCAGGTCAACTTTGCGCTTTGGGACCACAACCAAAAAAAAAAAAGAAAGCTCATTTAGAAAATATGAAGTATGTAATGTACCCCGATTTGAAAATCAAAGCTCAGGTCTAGCAGTATACAAATAAGAAAAATTCTTGTCAAGTGGTTACCTCTCTTTGGCGAACTGCTGCCTCCTTCCTGCAAATAAATAGCACAAATGTCATCAAGATAGGAAACAAGAAAAAGTTGGAATATATGCAAATGTCAACACTTGCCTATTCAGTAGTCGAGCCTCCAACAAAACCCCTTCACCAAGATTAGCAACCTGAAATTAAGATGATACAATGGATTTGTCTCTTCAAGTTTTAAAAATATTTATGTCATACAGACATGAAAATAGAGAAAAGGGTGAGACACAGAAATTTCCCCTGAATAACAAAATACAAAGATAGATTCTGTCTTCATGCAAAAGTCCACAACTACCAGAATAAGGTGAAATGATACATAGCATAAGAATTTCAATGGGGTAAGCATTGCAGTTTCTTTCTTTTCAATTTTTTTTCAATTCAATTCTAACACTTTTTCTTTATCAGTATCTTGATTCAGGTTTTGTGCAGTTATGTAACTCTTCCTCTGTATGCATTAGTAACACATAAATAATTTCAGAACATAACTTTATTCCTAAACAAGCATTGATTAAAATTTTCCATCCATAACTTATAACAAAATTAATAACTAAATAAATTATTGTTGGTAATCCAACTTCATTAGCCGATTAAGTAAGAACCACCAAAACAAGCATTTAAATTCTGCAGACTTCTTTCAGAATAGTTTATTCTGAGAATTGGATAATCGGCTAAAACAATCTAGTACCTATTTTTTGAATGCTCTTGCATTGCATCATTTGCACACCACTCTTTTATTTCCTTGATCTCTATTATTTCTGCTATTTTTTTTTTCTGATAGTGTCCAGCCATTGCTTTCTTCCAAAAAACAAATATAAGTTTTAAATTCTGCAGACTTCTTTCAGAATAGTTTATTAATATTGTGTTTGATCAAAAGTTCAAGTATTATTTATATATCATGCTCTCTAATTCCCTCTAATCATCATTAATTTTCCTAAATCATATATATCTCCTGTCCAATTGTACATCATCTCCAAATTAAGTCTCTAATGATATTCCTTTTGCTTGGGACAAACCCAACAATGGAAACTCTTTTAAATATTTATAGATTCATTATGATGTACTTTGCAAGTTGAAAACTAAAGACATAATAAATCTCTTCATGTCATTAGAATCCACATGCAAACTCTAAAACTTAATTATTAATGGTTAGTTAATCTCATTATAAGTACAAAATAAATTAAGCAGAAATTTCAAAGAAATGAAAACCAATCATACAACTACCTCCATGATTCTAAAGCACATATAGAATATAAATAAGGGGACAGCTCTATCTCCTATATCCTTATCCTTACACTGAAATCTAATGCAAATATAAGGGACAAGACAGTACTGCATGGCCTATATATCATCTCATATCTAAACAAAACATCATTCATGACCATGACCATTATAAATTATAAATTGGCTCTAGCTAGTCTGATACCATGTTAAATCAATTACTGTGGCTTTAATATATATATATATATATATATTTCATATCTTCTAACCAAGGACAGCATATATTGATATACAGGGTAGACTAAAAAATTATGCCATTAGACGATAATCATGAATAATACATGATGTATCCTATCGAATTACTATCATGCCATCCCAATATTACTGATAACCATTCAGAGTTCAAGGACTAACAATCATTCTAGTAGTAAATACTGAGAATTTCTATAGTACAATTAGCATTCCTATACAGGTATATCGGATGTTAACTTATGCATCAATTTTGGATCTTATCCACACAAACACACACACACACTAGTTCTTCTTGCCATGCTTGTGATTGAACTATTAATTAAAGTCACCATCTTTGTCATGCCAGCAATATTTATTTTATCTCAAATTCAAAGTCCAACATGTTAATCTTTTACTCTTAAACAAATAGCCTCTCCCTAGATTAATTACATTAATTTACAAGGGTATATACACAAAAACAGCCCACTTTTATCAAAAGCATAGCCTTGTTGATGTATTGACCTTGCTTAGCCTGCACTAAACTATGTTTTTGAAAGGGAAAGAAATGAGCAAACTGCGGACATTTCTCACCCACCTGAACTCCATAGCAGGGTAATTAATTATATATATACATAAACTCATATCACCATCTCCATTTCTCTCTCTCTCTCTATCTATCTATATATATATATATATATAGTTCAAGACAAAGAGCATAAGTTGAAAATGATATTGGGCCCATTTCAATTAATTTCTTTTGGATTATTGATGTGATCTCTTAGTCTAATATATGTACTGATCAATGAAAGACTATGAAATTTATGGTCATTAATCATGGAAGAGTCTTCTTTAGGTCATACATATGTCTGATCGCAGATGAAGAACTCCAAAATTTGAAAGGATAAATCTCCACTCCTGTTACTCATTTTAATTCCTTGTGACAATAATAGCATGAACACTAAATGACCATTCATGAAAAAGAGAGATTTAAAAAAAAAAAAAAAACATCCAACAAGATAAGCAATCCAAGAAAAATATAAGAAAATTAATACCTGAAGAGCTGAACACCTGTAATCCGAGAGCAATCCTAGCGTTCTAGCAATGAAATCGAGATCGATCACACAGAAATTCCTAAAAAACTCGGATCCACAGGCAAAAACATTAATACATAGAACTTGGTAGAGATCGCAATACGAGGAAAACAAGATTGATACATTTAATTTGGACTGTAGAGAGACTTAGGGATTGAGCAGCAAGAGCCGGCGAACTAACAAGAGGAGGTGCACAGAAAAGGACGACGATGGGGATTTAGATGCGGAGGATGGGGATTTGGAGGACGACGATGGAGATCAACAACATTTATCGACAACCCAGGCCAATGGAGCTTGAAGACAACCGCCAGCTAGGGTAAGGAGCGAGCAAAATAAAAACCTTCCTTGCGTTTTCTACAAACAAGCGCCGCCATATCAAGGGATGCATTTTAAATTAAAATTATTAAAATCAAATTTTCCAGGCGTTTACAAAAAGCCCCGCAAAAGCCAATATATTCCCGGCGTTTCTAGAGTAAAACGCCACTAAAACGAAAGATTTCTCGGCAGTTGTCCTGGCATTTTACAGAAAACCCCGTTGATGTTCTCAAATTCTTTGCGCCATCTTTTTCCACTTAGCGCGCGAGTGCACATTACCGGCGTTTAACTGGTAAACGGCACCAATGGAAAAACAACACCGGCGTTTCTTACATAGAACGCCGCTAGGGTTCAATTCTTTCATCCCAGATAGACCTTTCGTGGCGTTTTACTATGAAAATGCCGTATTTATGCCGGTGTTTATTAAAAATGCTGCCAACAAAATGCCGCTAAAACACCATAATGCTGTAGTGCAAGAAAGACACCAAGTTGGTATTCTGACTATATTATGGAAAGTAACATTGAGTATTGTCTTCTAACTGAGGATGGAGAGCCATCAACTCTTCAGGAAGCACTGAGCAATTCAAATGCATCTTAGTAGATGGTAGCAATGCAAGAAGAAATTGAAGTTTTTCATAAAAATAGAATATGGGAACTAGTATCACTACCACAATTGCGAAAGCCCATTGGCAACAAATGGGTCTTCAAGATTAAGCGCAATAGTAATGATCAAGTAGATTGTTATTGTTCTAGATTACTAGTGAAAGAAAATGCTCAAAAGGAAGGAATTTACTTCAACGAAATATTTTCACCTGTGGTTTGACTCACAACAGTTTGAGTAGTCCTGATGGTGTGTACTACATTTAACTTATAGCTTGAGCAGTTATATGTGAAAACTGCATTTCTTCATGTAGATCTTGAAGAAGAAATTTACATGCTCCAACCAGAAGGATTTAAAGAAAAAGGTAAAGAGAACTCAGTTTGTAGGTTGAACAAATCTCTGTACAGTCTAAAACAGGTGTTAAGATGTTGGTACAAGTGATTTGATTCCTTCATCATGAGCCTTGGATACAACAAATTTAATACAGGCCCTTGTGAATATGTTAAGAGATTTGAAGAAGAAGATTTTGTTTTCTTGTTGTTATATGTTAATGACATATTGGTAGTATGCCCTAATAATGATCGTATCAAGCAACTTAAGGCACAGTTGGCTAGAGAATTTAAAATGAAGGACTTAGGACCAGCAAATAAGATTCTAGGGATACACATTTACTGATGACAAATAATAGAAAGATTTGTGTTTCTCAGAAGAATTATCTGAAGAAGATGTTGTGGCATTTCAACATGCAAGACTGTAAGCCAATTTCTACCCCAATTCTTATTAATTTGAAGTTATCCTCAAGTATGTGTCCTAGCAATGAAGAAAAAAGGATGGAGATATCTCGAGTACCATATACATCGGCAGTGGGAAACCTAATGTTCACCATAATCTGTACAAGACTAAACATTGCACATGCGGTAGGAGTGGTAAGTTGATACATGGAAAATTTTGGACGGGAGAACTGGAATACTGTAAAGAGGATCCTCAGATATGTTAAAGAAACCTCAAATGTTGCATTATGTTACAGAGATCAAAGTTTATTGTCAAAGGATATGTTGATGTTGATTGCGTAGTTGATGTTGATTATGTAGGTGATCTTCACAAAAGCAAATGCATCACAAGATATGTGTTCACACTAGTAGGAGGAGCTGTGAGTTGGGTTTCAAAATTGCAGTTAGTCATGGCTACATCAACGACAGAAGCAGAATACCTAGTAGCTACATAAGCTAGTAAAGAAACAGTGTGGTTGAAGATGGTACTGGAAGAACTCGAGCACAAGCTAGAACACATTTCTCTATATTGTGACAAACAGAGTGCTTTGCATCTTGTAAGAAATCCAACATTTCATTCATAGACAAAACATATCATAATTCAGTATCACTTCATTAGAGAGAAAGTGGAAGAAGGAACAGTGGATATGCAGAAAATTTATACAAAAAACAACCTAGCAGATATTCTGACAAAAGCAATCAACATTGTCAAATTTATATGCTGTCAATCCTCATGTGGCCTGATAGAGACGTAAGCAACATTGAATGACAAGGAAGAAAGAACGGTGTAAAGATTTGATTATCTGTCAATCAAATCTTCAAGTGAGAGAATTGTTAATAACATGTGTTGTTGTACATGTGAAATATATATATATATATATATATATATATCCTCACCTATAAATAGAGGGAAATAATCCTCATCTTTTTCTCCTATAAATAGAGGGAATAAGGGACATTCTCATTGCACCATTTAGCTGAGGAAGAGTGAGGGTGAGCGAGAAAGTTGGAAAAACAGTGAAAAGAAAAATTATAGAGTTTGTGTTGCTTCTATTATAGGAAAGAAGAAGTTATTGTTCTCCTTGATAATAGAAAGCTTGTAACTCCTATTTTTACTATAGTGAAATTCTTCTACTTTGCCCATGGTTTTTACCCTAACTTATTTTGGGAGTTTTCCACATAAAATCTATTTCTCTCATCTTTATTGTTATTATTTTCAAGTACTTTTGTTGCGATCCTACTTTACCCAGTTCCATAATTTCACAACACCTTAGCCTATCTTTGCTTTCACTTTGTGTGAGTTAATTAATTTCAAAATCATTTTTTCAGTAAATACACAAACACTCCATGCATATAATCCCCAAGAAACTAAGGGGTTGTTTGGTTTGATGTAAGTGGGTGTGATGTAAAATATTTTACATGTAAAGCTGCTTTTTGGTGTTTGGTTTGCTGCAAAACCATAAATTACATGTAAAAAAACTTACAAAATAGGCTCATTTTGCAGCATTTCAACTTATGGCCAAATTGGTTGAAATGTTGTAAAACTTCTTCCTTACACTCACTCTTTTCAATGTGTTCAATCTCTAGCTTGGACCAACACCTGATCCAGAAGCTCAAACAAAGATACTACATCACTTTCCACCGATGAAGTCGTTGGCGTCGCCGAGGATGAGAACTTCGGTGGCTTCCTAGTGCATTTCCAACAGAATGAGTCTGAAGGAGTAAATGTCGGTCTTCTAAGAATGAAGCGTGTAGGGGCTGTCATGGGTGATGATGGTGGGCGCTTCAACTTGTTTTTAGACCCTATTGGTCCCTCCTCTTCTCCCACACCACATTAACCCTTCCTTATAGGAGAACGAGAGCAACAGTTGCTTGTTGAGGAACAAGCCATCCAAGTTGCTACACCATTGCTATAGAGAGAGAAGAGAGGAACATTAAAGAAAAGGAATCGATCAATGTCGGAGAGTTGGAGATATCAAACATCTTCACACGCTGCGATCGCATTAAAAGGTGATTATGGCATCGTCATGGCCTCCAAAGTGAAACAAGGAGAGCGGAAGTAGCAACAACATCAATGAAAATGGAAAGAGAAAAGAGAAAAGAGAAGAGCATGGTGCTATAAGATGAGGAGGCATTACAGAGAGCTTGAAGAGAAGAGAGCATGGCGCAGGAGAAAAGGCAAAGGAGAAGATGTTGATGAAGAGAGATGTTAATTATATTTATTTAGTAATCTAATTAAAGAAATATTAATTAAATTGAAATTTAATAAATAATCCATCAACTTAATGAGTTGTTTTTATTTAAATTAATATATATGAAAATTATAAATTCAATAATAAATAAGGGGTAATCTCACCATTTCACTTACATGGTAATCACATCTCTCAATTTACATCGAAGTAAACAATAAAAAAGTAAATGCAGTATTTTTAGTTACATCAAAACATTAAACCAAGTAACATTGATGTAATTTGAAATACAACATTTTCACTTACACTTAGAGATGACAATCTGTACCCTACCCAATGGGTACGGGTATTACCTGTTATTTTTTGAGCGGGTACGGGTCGGGTAAGGGTATGCCTCTACCCTACCCATACCCTTACCCGTTGAAGAGAGTACGGGTAAGACCCGTACCCGTACCCTACTACCATATATATATGGTAGTAGGGTACGGGTACGGGTATATATATATATATATTAAGCTAATTAAATTTTTTGATTAATATTAAGAATCAAAATTAAATTAAAAATTTAAACATAATAAATCAAATATAAAAAATAATGTCATAATAATTTACTAGTGTTATGCCTAAAAGAGATAAACTTATGTTAAAAATAATATTCGCACTGGCAATGATTCTTATAAGTTTTTAAAAAATTAAAATTTAACCAAGTATACAAGTATATTGTTAGGTTGTTACTCAAACTTTTAAAAACAACAAATTGAATCTAAATTTTAAAATTTATTTATAAATTCTCTCATTATGATGATTTTCTCATTATATTTGAAAGTGCATAATATTATCAAAATTAAATTTTGGATATATATTAAGAATCGTAATTAAATTAAAAAAATAAAATATTATATAACAAATATAAAATATAATGTCATAATAATTTGTTAGTTTGTTACTCAAACTTTTAAAAACAACAATCTAAATTTTAAAAATTATTTATAAATTCTCTCATCATTATGATAATTCTCTTTGACAGTGCATAATATTATCAAAATTAAATTTTGGATTTATATTAAGAATCATAATTAAATTAAAAATTAAATATTACAAAACAAATATAAAAAAATAATGTCATAATAATTTACTAGTGTTATTCCCGAGTTATGCTGCTTATGCACGGGATGGGAGAGATAAACATTATAAACATGTGTTAAAAATAATATTCGCACTGACATAATTGTGATGAGTTTAATAATAATGTTTGAAAATTGAAAATTAACCAAGTATATTGTTACTCTCAATCTTTTAAAAACAACATATTGAATATAAATTTTAAAAATTATTTACAAATTCTCTCACTATTATAAATTAAAAACAACACATAGATAATGAAAATCAATTAACTTGTTATCTTATATTAATCAACTTGTTATTATTATTATTTAAACTTAATTTGGTAATTTGAATAACGGGTAAACGGGTACCCTGCGGGTAAGGGTAAGGGTATGATTTTTTTTTACTCTGAAGGGTATGGGTAAGGGTACGGGTATGGGATAGAGGTTAAGGTAAGGGTTTTGGCATACCTTACCCATACCTTACCAGTTGCCATCCCTACTTACACTGTAATTTCACTTACAGCTAACCAAACAAGCCCTAAGAGATCCTTTGTGTATGTACTTTTTGTCTTTTTTTCTTAATTAATTTACTATTTTGTACTAATGAAAGAAATTTTTAGGGTTTTTTCCTAAATTGGCCCCAACATTTTTTAATATTGTCAAAATGACCCTAGGTTATTTTTTTTTATCAAAATGGCCCTAGGACCATCACATCAATGCCCAGCCAGCACCCATGTGCTGACTGGGTTGTTGACTAGGCATTTTAAAATTAAAAAATTATTTTTTTTACATTTTAATCCTTCACATCTTTTATAGTTATTTAAATAACTTATTTGTGGCATTTTTAACCTGAAAATTTTTTAAATTTTTTATTAAAATAGAAAACATTATTTGAAATTAGAATTATTATTATTAATTATTAAAACAATAATTATTTAAAATTATTTTATTAATATTTTGACACTCTCCATTGCTCGAGACATGGCGCGCACAGCAATGGAATGTCCAGATGGCTCTCGGTGAGCCACCCGGACCTCAGTAAAGGACTAAGTGGTGCACGCTCATGGTGGTGATGCTTGTTCCTAGAGTACCAGGTTTTGTCCGCTCGATGAAACTTGACCTAAGAGGGTTTTTTGTGATGCCAAATAATGTGGTGGGGGCGTCGCGCCGGATGCCGCCGTCACCCGAACGGCTTTGCCAACGCAGCCGTTCCACTTGATCACCTAAGCACGCTCGAATTAAAGTCATGACCTGGTCGTGATTTTATCACTAAAATAATTTAAAATAATTCCCACTATAATAATAATATTTTACTAATAATAATATAAATAATTTAAAATAATTCCCACTTCAATAATTGCCACTCTAATAATAATCAAAATATTATTAAAATAATTTAAAATAATTACTGTTTTAATAATTAATAATAATAATTCTAATTTCAAATAATGTGTTCAATTTTAATAACAATTTTTAAAAAACCACAAATAAGTTATTTAAATTATTATAAAAGAGACGAGGGGTTAAAATGTAAATTTTTTTAATTTAAAAATATCCATTCAGCAACCCAGTCACATTGCTGACTGGGTATTGATGTAATGACTCTAGGACCATTTTGACAAATAAAATGGTCCTAGAGCCATTTTGACAATTTAAAAAAAAAAAAGTTAAGCCAATTTAGGAAAAAAGCCCCAAACTTTTAAATCTCCATCCAAATAATTCAAATTTTCAATCAATCAAATATCTTCATTAAAAATATAAATATAATAATATATGTTATATATTTAATTTTATAAATAATTCAAAAAGTGCACATATAAAAAAGATTATAATGTCCTTTTAAGATTTTAAAATGCATTTTTATACATACGTAAAAAGAATACCCTACGGCGTGACTAGTTGAAACCTTCAATTTGCAAGTGATTGCAATAAATTTTGACACATTTTTATAAATAATTTATTACTTATTTAAATAAATAAAAATTTTGTCGATTGTTGCTTTGTTGTTGTTCCATGAATCTTTTTCTTTAAACATAATATGTGAAGGATAACGGATTTAGTTTAAATAATAAAGACTTATATGAGCTAAGGAAGTTATTTTGAGTTTAATTTCTTGTAGTGTATAAAAGCACCTCATAAAGGAATTTTTTTTTTTTTTTTTTATAGGACTCTCAATACTTATCTCAGAAATGTTTCAACATTTCAGCTCCCAAAAAAACTGAGTCAAAATATTAACACAACACATAAAAAAAAATTAAACAGTATTGTAAATAACATCCATATATTTTTGAATGGAGAAATTAAACAAGAAAAAATAAATAAATTGAACATATAAATTACTGCTAGTAACATTACTTGCATTATTTTCCACTCTCTAACCATCTTCCACTCAAGTACTTTACCTTGTTTGGATGGAAGTAATCATCGCCCTCTACCATGATAATTGAAGTGAAATAACATGTTTACTGTTAATGATATATTTTAATTAAATTAAAATAATTTAATTTAATTAATTAATTGTACTAATTAAAATTAAGATTGATATTTAAAATATTTTATAAAAATATAAATTAAAGGGCATAAAAATAATTTTATCCTATATCCTTTCATTATTTTTCTCAATCCCAATATATTTTTTCTCCAACCAAACAATTCCCATCCCCTTCTCCAAAGTTTACATTCCTATTCCACTATCCAAAGTTTTTATTCCTATTCCCATTCCCATCCCCATTCCGGCATCCAAATACTATTCATTAATAATCTTTCAAAGCTGTGAAGCCTCTTTTCACACATGGCTTCCATTAGTGTAAGAAGAGAAACTCTTCTTTTCCTTCATTTCTTGCATCTCCTTCTCATCAGAGTCTATTTTTTTCCTCTGACATGCCACTCTACAGAAAGCCTTGTCTCCTTAGTATATGTTGAGGTTTTGATTTGGAAAAAGACAAGTTCTGTAGAGAAAGCAATAATCAAGGAAGTGCTGGGCCATACTGCCAAAAAGAGACTGACGACATTGAAGGAGATCCGACGAGGTCTTAGAGCAAAAGTAGTGGATGCGTGGGATATTGAAGAGAACTTGGGAGCCCTTTGTTTAATATATTATATATAGATAAAGATCAGAGAGAAAAAAATAGTAACAGGCTTTGCTAACATTAGTTCTAATACTAATAGGTCTGACCTAATATATATAGGTTCTTTGTTAAGATAAAATTTATATGAATTAGTTATAAAACATAATGCCGGCATATTAGCAGGCACTCCATGTTTAGATATCAGTAGATAAGCTAATAATTTAGCAAAATAATATATTCCACGATAGTAAGATATAGTTGCTCATATAAAATAATTGGTTAAAACCAGTAGTAACATCTAAAGGGGGGCACGGGCCAGTTAACCGGGCCCGGGTCGGGTTTAGCCGCACCCGGAACCGGCCCGGCTATTGTGAAAGACCCGCCGGGCTGGGCTGACCCGGCGGGCCCGCCGGGTCACGGGTCACCATCTTGTGACCCGGACCCGGCCTGGATTAGCAAAGAACCCTCCGGTCCGGGTCGGGCCCGCCTGACCCGGCGGGCCGGGCCCGGCTGGGTTTTAATTAATTTATGAATAATTTAAATACATTTTAAAATAAAAATAAACTTAAATTTTATGAGTGAGATTTGAACTTGGATCATCCATAACACTAACAAGCTTGGTTACCAACTACCCTATTAAAATTTTATGTATTTATATTAAAATATTATAAACAAAAAGAATACTTCAAAATAAATTGAAAAAAAAAAGAAATAGTTTAAAACAATTTTAATAAATTGGAAGAATTTGAAACCACTCAAAATAAATTAAAAATAATAATAATAAATTACATTAAGTTTGTTTATTTATTGAATTAAATAGTTTATATATTCTTTTGAGTTATAAAATTATATTATATGAAAAATCATAGTTATAAAAATGTACTACTTAATATTGAAATTTTACTATCTATTTGTTTGAGAGATTAACATAAAATTTATTGATGATTGACATAAAATATTAGAGAAATAATATTATAAATAATCTTATTAATTGGTGATTGAAATTATGTTATATAAAAACTTATTAACATAAAATTTAAAACTCATGAACTTAATGTAAAACAAAAAAAATAACTAATCTTGTTAATTGGTGAATGAAATAATCAAATAAAACAATACATGTAAATATAAGAAAAATCAATACTAAATTATTATATTATAACTAAAAATTTAAAACACTAGTCATAATAAATATATAGAATTTGATAAGTAAATAGAAGTAAAAAGTAAAAAATTCAAGTAATAAAATAAATTAAAATAATTGGATAAAAAACTTATTAACATAAAATTTAAAACTCATTAACTTAATGTAAAAGAAAATAACTAATCTTATTAATTGGTGGTTGAAATAATCAAATATAACAATACATGTAAATATAAGGAAAATCAATACTAAATTGCTATTTTATAACTAAAAATTAAAAACACTAGTTATAATAAATATATAGAATTTGATAAGTAAATAGAAGTAAAAATAAAAAATTCAAGTAATAAAATAAATTAAAATAATTGGATAAAAAAACTTATTAACATAAAATTTAAAACTCATTAACTTTGAATTTGAATTCAAAGTCATGTCTTCATTATAAATTTATTTTAAAAAATAAATAAATCATCACTAACAAAACCTAGCCCAATTGGTTGCTCAATGAGCTTTCCTCTTGGAGGACCAAGGTTCAAATCTTGGAAATAGCAAATTTAAAATTTTTAACGCATAAAATTGGAAAAAAAAAAAAAAAACAAACAACCCGCGGGCCCGGCCCGGCTCGCCTGGTCAACTGACCCGGTGGTTTTTGCCGGGCCGGGCCAAATGTCGGCCCGTGCCCCCTCTAGTAACATCTAAAATTTTTTATTATTATGGATTTTATTTTTTTAAATATAAAATATATTTTTTTTATTTGCTAACATATACAATTTTTTAAATTTCCGTTATTTTAATTAGCTAAATCTTTTTTTTTTTAATCTTTTTATCCAATTTTGTTGTTATTATTAAATATTTGCATAGTTTTAGAGTCCATATCAAATGGAAATTGAGTCAAAACGAAGGCAAATTGCAAATTGTAACAACCAAATAATGACTTTTATATTTTGGGACCCAAAATAAATAACAATTTAAATTTTAACGGTCAATGGTAGATATTATCGTAATAATAACAATATAATTAGTCTAGTATAGAGTCTCTTTTTAATATATATATATATATATATATATATATATATATATATATATATATATATAATTTTATAAAACATTATTATTAGAGTTAGTCTACAAAATCTTACTAAAATTTTAATTAAATCATCTATTACTTTCACATCCCAAAAATTATACCCTCATAAATTTTAAGAGGTTCTTATTTGAATGATCAAAATCTCATATTCTGAAAATCATAACATATTTAATTTTATTAAAATTTTAATTAAATCCCACATCTCGTAGAAAAACATCAGGGTCTTCTTTTTCTTCTTTAATCTCTCATGGTCGTATTTGTAGTCTATCAATTAATTTGTTAATCATATTAGTGTCCAAATTTCCTTGTTTATCATAAAAGAGATGAACTTTCATGTAATAATTTGGAGCTATCAAACAATTTTCACTAGTCGATTAGTTGTTAATTTTTTTAAAAAAATTTTATTAACAAATTTTCTTTTATAAATTACAAGTTTGAGTGAAAATTTAAAAGATGATTATATTCTAACCATGCTTAGCCCAAAGTGGACTATCATATGTTGTCTAAATTTAAAGCTACAAAGACTAATTATAATATGAGGGTAATATATGACAAAAGGTATTTAATTTGGGTCCACGGCTCTGCCACCACGGTAATAGACGTCCCCGGCGGCTTCCTAAACAACCTCCCCAATTGCTCCTTGGAGTCCCAGTTAAAAAAAAAAAAAAAAAAAATCACGAACTTGGTGATAGGTCAAAGGCTTGGGGATGACTGCGTGATAGGAAGAGAACGCTGCAAGTCACTAGAGATTGAGCCTTTGCAAAAATCAAGAACTCAAGATGGAAGCTATTAAAACTATTTCCAAAAAAATGATTCATTGTTTTGATATGTTTGTTGTTATTGTAAAAAAATCAAACTAAATGCAATACAAGACTTTTATACTAATTTCCAGCTGTTAATGAATTTAACTAATATAACAGATCCTTGTTGAGCTAGCTCATTGCTTTACATATATCAGTTAACTTAGCAACTTTTGTTGTGCTAGTAGATACTCCTTTGACGTGCTACTTTTAAATCCCTGTTTTATACCAATTCCCTTCCTCTTAAAATGCTCCTTTATTAAAAAAAAAAAAAATGCTCCTTGTCCTCAAGGAGAAAACTCAGGAAAATGTTTCCGAATTTCTTTGCTTGACAAATCCTCTCTCCAGTATGGCTTGTAGGTAATCTTCCTTAATATGGGAAATTGCAGGTAATTTAGTCATTTCCTGCTGTGTTGCATGTGCAAGCTTAAGTAATGAATCATGGAACACATTATGTATTTTGGTTCCTTCTTGAAGTTGCAACTTACATGCCACTGCACCAATCCGTTCAATTACTCTGAATGACCCATAGTACCTCTTATGAAGCTTGGAATGTTTCTGTACAATTGAATGTTGAATATTGGCCTGCAACTTGAGTACAACCAAGTCTCTGTTGGAAATAATCTAGACATATTAGTTGTTTGAAATAATCTAGGTTTACCGAGTCTTTAGCAAACTGAATGCATGTAATTTGTAAGTGGGTAAGTGTGGTTACACACGTTGTTTTTTATGTTTGTTATGGTCCTGGTCAATAGGAACGTGGGATGACACGTTCCTACTAGTTGATTAGTTGAAGTTGTTTTTTCTTTATAAGTAGTACAACTGGGCATTGTTTTTAATGAGAATGTGAGTAATTTTAATTGAGAAGTTTCTTTCTTCTTCTAGTGTTTTTACTTTAAAGCTTGGGTGTGTGATCCTGGAAAGTCATCACGTGGTACCAGAGCTGTGCATGCCCAAGTATTTGAGGTACGAGTCCATGGCTCTCACTACTCAGCTGGCGACAAAGGAGGGTGGCGGTGTGCCGTATCAATGTCCGCAGCTGACGCCGTCCAACTATGCAACATGGGCGATCAAAATGGAGGCCATCATGGATGCTCAAGGAATCTGGGAGGCAGTGGATCCGGTAGTCGGAGTGACTGTAGACGAGAAGAAGAACAAAACTGCTCGCGCATTCATCTTCCAAGCAATTCCCGAAGATGTTCTTTTACAGGTGGCACAGAAGAAAGACGCCAGGGACATCTGGGAGGCGTTGAAGACACGGTATCTGGGAGTCAATCGTGTGAAGAAGGCTCGGTTGCAAACCCTGAAGAATGAGTTCCAAGCGCTACGCATGAAGGAAGGTGAATCAATTGATACTTTTGCTGGCAAGCTGAGCAGGATGGCGAGCCTCTACCTCAACCTTAGCGCTACGCTAGATGATGCTGCACTCGTCAAGAAGCTGCTTGACTCTGTCCCCGACAAGTTTTTCCCGGTGGTGGCCGGGATTGAACAATTTTTTGACATCGACACCATGCCATTCGAGGAGGCAATAGGCAGATTTAAGGCCTACGAAGAACGAGATCGACTCCGGGACGGTGCTAACAACCAAGATGCCCAACTCTTGGTCACTCACACCGAGTGGCAGGCGCGGGAAAAGAAAGGAGGGATCAACATCGACTCGTCAAGGAGAAACACCAGTGACGGTGGAAATAGTTCACGAGGGTGGACGTGGCCGTGGACGTGGCCGTGGACGCGGCCGTGGTAGAGGAGGTCGGGGCGGTGTGCCTCCGACACGCCAAGACGGCGAGGCTAGTCGCGGACCAGGTACGGGCCGTGATAAAAGCCACATAAAATGCTTTAACTGTGACTTCTACGGGCATTTTGCCTCAGAGTGCAAGAACAAGCGACGTGAGGAGGCACACCTCACACAAACACAGGAGGATGAGCCAGTGCTACTCATGGAGGCCGAGACACGCAAGCTAGTGCTACTGAATGAGGAGAAGGTGGAACCGCGACTACGTGCCGACGGCGACACGCACACAAGCACCGACGTATGGTATTTCGACAACGGAGCAAGTAATCACATGTCGGGTGAACGAAGCAAATTCCACGAACTTGACGACTCCATCCATGGACACGTGAGATTTGGCGACGGCTCCACGATGAGGATTGTAGGAAAGGGAACGATCGTGTTTCAGTTCAAGAATGGAGAGCAGCGCATTCTTTCTGAAGTATATTATATCCCGGCACTGTCCAGTAACATAATTAGCATTGGACAACTCACTGAAAGAGGTAACAAAATCATTATGGAAACAGTCTTTCTTTGGTTGTATGACTCAGATGGCAAGCTCCTAGTAAAGATTAGGCGGTCACCAAATCGAATGTACAAGGCGGTGATGGAGACATCTGAGGCAGTGTGTCTGCATGCAAATATAACCAATTCGGCATGGCTGTGGCACACGCGGATGGGCCATGTCAACTTTCATTCTCTCAAACAAATGGCTGAGAAAGGGATGGTGTGTGGATTGCCAAGGATTGACCACCCCATGCAGGTGTGTGATAGCTGTCTTCTAGCCAAACAATCACGCATGCCATTCCCCGCGGTAACAACGTATCGAGCAAAGAAGAAGCTGGAGTTGATACACGTGGACTTGTGCGGTCCGATCACTCCATGCACGGCCGGCGGCAACAAATATTTTCTGCTGCTTGTCGACGACTACTCACGGTTGACATGGGTGTACATGCTCAAGGAGAAGAACGGTACACTCGGCGAGTTCAAGAAATACAAGGCACTCGTAGAGAACGAAGCTAGTTGCAAATTGAAGACGCTTCGTACTGATCGGGGGGGGTGGGGGGGGGGGGGGGGGGGAGAATTTCTCTCGAAAACTTTCAATGATTTCTGTGAAGAAAATGGCATTAACCGTCATCTCACCGCACCGTACACGCCGCAACAGAATGGCGTCGTCGAGCGGAGAAACCGCACTGTGGTTGCTATGGCAAGGAGTTTACTCAAGAGCATGAACATGCCCGGCAACATGTGGGGAGAGGCAGTACGACATGCAGTATATTTGATAAACCGAGTGAGTACCAAGGCACTGCAAGTAATCACCCCATACGAAGCTTGGACTGGTTCAAAGCCACGCCTTGATCACCTGAGAATTTTCGGATGCATGGCACACATGAAGAGACCAGCTGTCCAGTTAAGGAAGCTCGATGACCGTAGTATGCCGGTAGTCTACCTCGGCGTTGAAGCAGGAAGCAAGGCACACCCTCTGTACGATCCACGTCACGACAAAATTCACATAAGTCGCGATGTGGTATTCGAGGAGGACCGGAGTTGGGATTGGAGTGATGAAGGTGCAAAGGATCCTGTCACATGGGTCCCTTTCACCATTCAGGAGCTTGAAGAAGATGGCCCGATAGATCCAGCAAGGTCAGCAAGAACGCCGACTGCCGCTGAAACTCCACCAGCAAGAACGCCAACTGCTGCTGAAACTTCGCCAGCAGGGTCGACAAGAATACTATCAACTGCGGTAGATGCAAGTCCGGCATCATCGACATACGACGAGACTCCATAGCTGTTTCGGTGACTCACTGACATCTATGATGAAACTGAGGAGGTGCAGATGCTGCCAGATGAGAAAGAGGAAGAGTTGCTACAAGTCATCATGCAAGAATCCTTGACATTTTCAGAAGCTATCAAAGAAAGAAGTTGGGTTGAGGCAATGGATGTGGAAATTGCTTCGATTAGGAAAAAAATACTTGGTCTTTGGTGGAATTACCGGCAGGACAAAAGGCAATTGGTTTAAAGTCGGTTTACAAACTCAAAAGAGATTCAGAAGGTAACATAGTAAAGTACAAGGCCAGACTTGTTGCGAAGGGATACGTACAATGACAAGGAGTCGACTTTGAGGAAGTATTTGCTCCAATTGCAAGGATTGAAACCGTGAGATTGTTGTTCGCCTTAGCTGCTCAATGTAAGTGGCGAGTGCACCGCATGGATGTCAAAGCAGCCTTCTTGAATGGAGAATTGCAAGAAGAGGTATATGTTTCACAACCTGAAGGTTACTTGGTGAAGCAACAAGAACATAAAGTTTATCGACTCACAAAGGCACTATATGGTCTTCGCCAAGCACCCCGAGCATGGAACCAGAAGTTGGATAGGAGTCTTAGAAGATTGGGCTTCACAAAGTGTCCTCAAGAACATGCAGCATATGTGAGGACTGAAGAAAGAGAAGTACTAATCGTCAGAGTATATGTTGACGATTTGATCGTGACTGGATCACAAGACGCAGTCATCAAGAAGTTTAAACAACAAATGATGAAAGAATTTGAAATGTCTGATCTGGGCCTGCTCACTTACTATCTTGGTATAGAGGTGGAACAAGGAGAGGACAATATAAAGCTCAAGCAATCGGGGTATGCTCAAAAGATTCTACAACAGTTCAGGATGGATGACTGTAATCCGTGCAAATGTCCAATGGAGCCAAAACTGCAACTAGGCAAGGACATTGAGGGAGAGACAGTAAACCAAACTGAGTATCGACGTGTCATAGGAAGCTTAAGGTATCTACTGCACACTCGGCCAAATCTTGCTTACTCGGTCGGAGTGGTCAGTAGGTACATGAAACGGCCAACTATCGCTCACCAAAAGGCGGTCAAGCAGATTCTTAGGTATGTGAGAGGCACTGTCGGGTTTGGTTTGGAATATACATGCGGAGGAGAAAGAGAACTGGTTGGTTACAGTGATAGTAACTTGGCAGGAGACATAGATGATAGAAGAAGCATTGGTGGAGCTGTGTTCTACCTCGACAAGAGTATAATTTCATGGGCCTCTCAGAAGCAAAAGAGCGTCGCACTCTCATCGTGTGAAGCTGAATTCATGGCAGCCACAGCAGCAGCTTGTCAGGTAATTTGGTTGCGGGAATTACTCAGCGAAGTTACGGGAAGTGCACTAGAACCAGTTAAATTATGTGTTGACAAAAAATCAGCGATCACTTTGATGAAGAATCCAGTCTTTCACGGAAGAAGTAAACATATTAGTACTCGATTCCATTTTATTCGTGAATGTGTTGAAAGGGGTGAAATAATAGTAGAACATATTAGTGGAGATGAACAACGAGCTGATATCCTCACTAAATCACTTGCCAGGGTGAGATTTACAGAAATGCGCCAACTCATCGGAGTAAAAAATCTGGAGAATGAAGCCTAGATTAGAGGGGAGAATGTTGGAAATAATCTAGGCATATTAGTTGTTTGAAATAATCTAGGTTTACCGAGTCTTTAGAAAACTGAATGCATGTAATTTGTAAGTGGGTAAGTGTGGTTACACACGTGGTCTTTTATGTTTGTTATGGTCCTGGTCAATAGGAACGTGGGATGACACGTTCCTACTAGTTGATTAGTTGAAGTTGTTTTTTCTTTATAAGTAGTACAGCTGGGCATTGTTTTTAATGAGAATGTGAGTAATTTTAATTGAGAAGTTTCTTTCTTCTTCTAGTGTCTTTACTTCATTCTGTTAGTTGCTCCAGTCAAATCATGTTTGAGAACTTCAATTATAGCCTCCCTGTCTTGCATGAATTTATCTACACTATCCACCTTAAGAGTCTCTTGGTATATATGGAATATGGATTAGAGGAGGAAATCCATATAAGGTCTGAAATGGAGATATTTTAATTACGGAATGGTAGGATGTGTTATATTAGAATTTAGCAAGGCTGATCCATTAGAAACAAGAATGAGGAACGTCTCCAGACATACACCTAAAATATGTCTCTAACTTTCTGTTCACAACTTCACTCTGGCCATGAAACTAAGGATGGTAAGCTGTAGTTAGATGTAGAGAGACTCCTTGTGGATTAATATTTGGTGGCCCATGCAATTTGAAAACATCTTCCAAGAAGGGTTGAGCAACAGTCTTGGCGGTATATGAATGTGTAAGTCTCACAAAATGTGCATATTTTGTTAACGTATCAACTGTTAGAATTATCACAGATTTACCTTGAGACTTGGGGAATCCCTCAGTGAAGTCCATAGTGATCTCTATGAAATACCCTTAATGGTGGAGCTAGAGGTTGTAAAGAGTAGAAAGAGCTGGTCAGTGATGATGATCACACCATCAAGCGGCCGTTTTCCCTCTTCATTCTTATACCAATATGACACACCCTTTACTTGTGTGTACCGCAAGTGCATGGGCTGTCGAAGAAATAATACCCTGGTGAGAAAATAGTCAAATCCACAGGGAGTAGTGATTCAAGACAAGACAAATTGCGACTTAGCTAGTATGGAAATAATGGTGGTGAGAGAAAGCAATATGTGTGCAATAAAAGAAAGAGAAATATGAAAGAAAGAAGAGTGTAAGCAAAGAGTAAGGAGGAAACAATCAATGCAAATATGGGGTACTCGGACAAAGCTCCCCCTAGGACTAATGCTTCTAGTGCAAGACTAGTATTATACCTTCTAATTGATGTCTAATGAGTCGTGAAAATCCTTAAGCACACAGTACCAAACCTAAGGTCAATCGTAAATAGCTCTAACATTATGCCCCGGCATTAGGATTCACTACAACCCTTTACTCTGTTGATCTCTCAACTAAGCCGCAGGGGAGTCCATCTCCTATAGCCTTACATTACGTGGAACTGCTTGGGGTTCTAGAGATTCCAAGTGATAGACCCTGTTCCTAAGTATAGTTCTAACCCTTTGGTTTAGGCGAAAGAATCCTAGTCTCAGTTAAGCCCTAACACTAGGATTCACTACAACCCTTCACTCTGTTGCTCACGCAACTAAGCCCCAGGGGAGTTCATCTCCTAGTACTTCACTCTACTTCGACCGAAAAGAACTCTTGGAAAATGGAGATAGGGAAAATCATGCTGAAGGGGAAAGAGGACGTTTCGCTACCTCTCGATTCACCCTCTCGACCCTCTTCAATCTCATGTAGTCTAATCCTATAGAAGTTGTCACACCTTCCAAGGATAACCTAGATGATTCTCAACTCTAGTGTCACGGCTAAGGTAAAATCAATACAGTTGTAAAACAAGATTGGAACTCAATTAAAAGTATCAATTAAAAAAGCATAATAAAAGTCATAGAAACAATGTCATCATAGGGTTTACAAGTCCGAATATCCACTAGGGGTTTAGCTCTCCATGGAGTTGTACAAAATCATCAAAGTATATGTATCAACAAGTATGGCAAACATGAATAAAACCCCCCTTGTGATGCGTGGCGATGTTCTTGTGAAGCCACTTCGTCTTCTCCACTAAGTCCCTTGTCAAGCTTAGGGCACGCTTCGCCGAATCGATACTGATGAAAACTCCCCCAATAACTATCTTCCAAAGGACGTCGATGTCAATGCCGTAGAACGCTCCAAAAGCCTCCCAAAATCCTCTTCGAACCCTAGCCGCGAGCTCTCCAGAAGTTGGGCGAAAGATAGGTCGAAAAGTCCCTAAAATAAATCCGAGTCGCAGTACTTAAATGCTAAAATCGGGCATCCACATGGCCGTATGGATTTTTGGAAATCAATTTCTAGCACGCAGTAAACAGTGATGTTCTACAGTGATTTGCTACAGTAAACTGCTACAGTGTTTGCGCACAAGTTGTTCCTGACTTCATTTTCTTCATCGAGGCCGTTAAGTTGGACATACAACTAATGGTAGATCATGTTGTTTTTTTTTCTCTTTATTGACGAAGTTCTTCAATGTTACACGGGTTAAACTTTATGAGTGTGACTGTTTTTATGCCCCTCCAAATTATATAACAATTTGAGCACATTGGAGGTTGGCACACACCCACAAGTCTAGAACCCATGCCTTGATACTTGCTTGGTCCAAGAAACTCCTCAATAAAGGCGGACATGACCTAATTCTGCTTCTTTTCCTTTAACTCTTCTCCATAACCCTACATGCACAAAAGAACACAAATGCACACTAATCAATGATAAAATCTGAAAAAAATAATGTTCAATGTAAGAAAATAATACTTCGTATTACTTAAACAAGAGCACTTATCACAATATAACCCGGATCTGTTATCTCTAACCCGGATATGTTATCTCAACACTCCCCCTCAATGTGGGCAATAGATATCAACCATCCTAATCTTGTTACATGATTTAACACATTCTTGAGGACACAATCCTTTAGTTAAGCAATTAGCTAGTTGTTCGCTGACACACCCTTTGCGTGTGTGTACCGTAAGTGCACGGACTGTCAAAGTAATAATAATACCCCGGTGAGAGGGTAGTCAAATCCACAGGGAGTAGGGATAAAAGATACAAGCGATTGCTATCTAACTAATGCAAAATACAGAAAACGAGAACAAGATCAATTGTGTGTGTGCATAGGTAATCGAAAGCAAGAAGAAAATAAAGAGAAATATGGAAGGCAAGAGAGTGCAAGCAAAAAGTGAGAGAAGGACAATCAATTAGTGAAATAGGGTACCCAGACAAGCTACCCCTATGATTAATGCTTCTAGTGTAGGACAACACTATTATACTCTCCTATTGATGTTTAATGAGTCGAGGATATCCTTAAATACACAGTCCCAAACCTAAGGTCAACGTGACTAATCCCAATCATTATGCCCTGACATTTGGTTTCACTACGACCCTTAACTCTTGTTGACTTATCAACTAAGTCCCAGGGGAGTCCATCTTCCTAAGCCTCACACTATGCGGGATTGTTTTAAGTTCTAGGGATTCCTAGTGATTAGCCCTGTTCCTATGTATAGCTCTAACCCTTTGGTCCAGGTGAAAGAACCCTAGTCTTAATTAAGCTCCAGCACTAGGATTCACTACAACCCTTTGCTCTGTTGCTCGTACAACTAAGCCTTAGGGGAGTTCATCTCCTAGCACTTCGCTCTATTTCAACCGATAAGAACTCATGGAACGTCTAGGTAGGGAAAATCACACTGGAGGGGAAATGGGACGTTTCGCTACCTCACGACTCACTTTCTCGACCCTCTCCAATCTCAAGTAGTCTAACCCTATAGGAGTTGTCACACCTCCAAAGGATAACCTAACCGATTCTCAACCCTAGTGTCACGGCTAAGGGAAAATCAATACAATATGCAATTAAGATTGAAACTCCATTAAATTCATCAATAAATAAAGGATAATAACATGTCATAGAAACATAGTCATCCTAAGGTTTACAAGTCCGAATACCCACAAGGGGTTTAGCTCCTCATGGAGCTATACAATTCCATCAAAGTATATGAAAGAATACAAATCGAAAACATAGATGAAAACCCCCTTGTGTAGTGTGGCTGTGGTCTTGTACGGCCGCCGGGCTTCAATGTCGATGCTGATTGCGCGCTCCATTAATCCTTCAGAAAGTCCTCTCCAAATCCTAGCCGCAGCCCTGCAGAAACCAGGAGAAAAGATTGGCAAAAAGATCCAGAAAAAGTCCCAAAAGGGCCTTTAAATAGTATTGAGTCGTGGCTTCAAATCGGCTAAAATCGAGATTTCACACGGCCGTGTGGAATTTCCACACGCCCGTGTGAAGTTTCTGTTTTGCTGAATTTCGGCGAACTGTAAACAGTAACTTGCTACCGTATTTTTTGCCATAGTACTTACTATAGTTATGCTACAGTACTCTCGCCGAAATGCTCCCGAATTCATCGTTCTTCATCGAGGCCGTTGAATTAGGCACACAATCAACGGTAGATCGTGTCGATTGCTTCAATCCTCCTTCTTGGCGAAATTCTCCTATGCTACACGAGTTAGACTTATTGTGAATGTGACTGCCTTTGTGCCCCTCCAAAGGATGTTGGCACACACCCACAAGTCTAGGCTCATGCCTTGTTCCTTGCTTGGTTCGAGAATTCCCCAACAACGGCGAACACGATCTAACTTTGCTCTTTTCCTCCAAACTAGCTCCACAAACCTACAATGCACAAAAGTCTAATAAAGTCTGATAAAAGTAATGCTCAATGTAAGACAATAACACTTCACATTATTATAACACGAGCACTTATCATTCGCCATAATGAACATGACTTAGTTTCAAAATCCCATCATCCAATCTCTCCTTAATGAAGAAGCGATCAATCTCAACATGCTTTATGTGATCATGCTGTATGAGATTATTAGCAATACTAATAGCTGATTTGTTGTCACACTAGAGCTTCAATGCTTTACCTCTAAATAGTCGCAGCTCTGACAACAAACTTCACATCCAAAGCATCTCACAAAGACTAGTTGCTATAGCCCTGTACTCAGCTTCAGTTATAGATCGGGCAACCAGCTCTTGTTTCTTGCTATGCCACGATACAAGGTTACCCCCAACGAAGACACAGTAACCTGAGGTGGACCTCATGTCATCCAAGCAGATAAGTGCCCATAACTCATGAACCAAAGACCTTTCCCTGGGCTTCCCTTCAAGTATCTTAGAATTCTGAATACTGCCCCCACATGTTCAACCTTGGAATCATGCATATACCTGCTCACTACACTCACAGCATATGCAATATCAAGTCTTGTGTGCGATAAGTAGATAAGGCGACCAACAAGTCTTTGATAGCACTCCTTGCTCACCGAGTTACCAGATTGAGCACACAACTTGTGATTTTGCTCAATCAGAGTAGAAGCTACTCAGCACCCTAGAATTCCTGTTTTAGTGAGTAAGTCCAAAGCATACTTCCTCTAAGAAAGCACTATTCCTCAGGAAGACCGTGTAATCTCAATTCCAAGTAAATATCTCAGTTAACCCAAGTCCTTAACTTCAAACTCTTTACCCAGCCTTCGTTTTAGGATAGAGATCTCCTCAACATCATCACCTATAATAACAATGTCATCCACATAGATGGCCAGAATTGTGACATGGGATTTGGAGTGCTTGTAAAAGACAGTGTGATCCCCACTACAATGCATATAACCTATACCACACATTGCACGTCTGAACCTGTCAAACCATGCCCTTGGAGATTGCTTCAACCCATATAAAGATGATACGCGTGGTCCGCAAGTGCACGGGTCGTCAAGTAATACCCTGTGCGTGACACAGGAGTTGTATTCCCTGGGGTCCCAAGAACTGCTATTACTTCCCCCTAGACGGCATTGTCTAGTCTACCAATTATATGATAAAAACAAGATAAGAAGAATAATAAAGAGAAAACTATAAACACATGGACTAAGGCTCACCACATAAGCATACTAAGGAAACAAGTAACAATGAAAGTTTGAGGTCCCCGGGCGAGGATCCTGATAAGTGCTTGTGTTATAGTGACGCGAAGCGTTATTATCTTACTATGAGCATCTCTTTTATCAGATTTTATCACTAAATAGTGTGCATTTGTGTATTCTTGTACGTTGTAGGTTTGTGGAGCCAAGTTGGAAAAGAAGAACAAAGTTAGGTCGTGTTCGCCATTGTTGGGAGGTTCTCGGACCAAGCAAGGAACAAGGCACGAACTTGGACTTGTGAGTGTGTGCCAACCTCCTTTGGAGGGGCACAAAGGCAGTCACATTCACAACAAGTCTAACTCATGTAGCCTAGGAGAACTTCACCAAGAAGGAGACTTGAAGCAATCGGCACGATCTACCATTGATTGCGTGCCCAATTCAATGGTCTCGATGAAGAACAACGTATTCGGGAGCGTTTTGGCGAGTACTGCAGCAAGTTACTGTTCCAATTCACTGTAGCATGTTACTGTGCATTTTCTGCCGAAGATCAAGTTGCCAGAGAATTCACACGGGCGTGTGGAATTAACACACGGTCGTGTGAATCATTTTCCAGCAAGCCAGAGACTTCACACGTGCGTGTGGAAATTCCACACGGCCATGTGAAGTAATTTTTCAGGAAGACAGAAACTTCACACGGGCGTGTGGAAATTCGACACGGCCGTGTGAAGCCCCGATAAGTTCAAATTTAAAGCCGCACTCAGCCTATTTAAAGCCCGATTGGGAGACTTTTTTGAGTATCTTTTCACCTATATTTTTCTCCAACTTCGAGAGAGTGCGGCTAGGGTTTCGGAGAGGACTTTGTGGAGGATTGGAGCACGCCAACGGCATCGTCATCGACGTCCGACGGCAGCACAAGACCACGACCACATCACACGTGAGGGGGTTTTCATTGATGTTCTTATTTTGAAGTTTATTTTACACTTTGATGAACATGTATAGCTCCATGAGGAGCTAAACCCCTCGTGGGTATTCGGACTTGTAAAACCCTAGGATCATTATGTTTCTATGACATTGTTATTATGCTTTTCCAATATTGATGAATAAATTCGAGTTTCAGTTTTAATTATCTTTTGCTATTGTTCTTCCTTAGCCGTGACACTAGGGATGAGAACAATCTAGGTTATCTTTTGGAGGTGTGACAACTCCTATAGGATTAGACTACTTAAGACTGAAGAGGGTTGAGAGGGAGAGTTGTGAGGTAGCAATGTACCCCTTTCCCTTCCGGTGTGATTTCTCTCTACCTCCGTTTCCTTGGTTAATTAGCGGTAAAGATAGAGTTTTAGGGCTCAATCTAGACTAGGGTTCTTTCACCTGGACCAAAGGGTTAGAACTACATAGAGGAACAGGTTTTATCACTAGGAATCCCTAGAGCTTAAAGCAATCCCACGTAGTGTTAGGGTTAGGAAGATAGACTCCCCTGGGGCTTAGTTGACAGGTCAACAAGAGTCAAGGGTCGTAGTGAATCCTAATACCGAGACATAATGTTGGGGTTAGTCACGGTTGACCTTAAGTTTTGGGACCGTGAGTTTAAGGATATCCTCGACTCAATTAACATCAATAGGAAAGTATAATAGCATAGTCTTGCACTAGAAGCATAAGTCCTAGAGGTAGCTTGTCCGGATACCCTATCTCACCCATTGCTAGTCTTTCTCTTTTAACTTCTACTTGCTTTCCTCTTGTCTTCCATCTCTCTATTTATTTATTTTTGTCATTTATTTTAATTGTTTCCATAAATTCACTCATCACTCCGATTATTTCTTTTCGTACACCGCATAACTAAATAGTGAATTCTTGTGTTCTAAATCCCTATTCCCTGTCGATTCGACTACCCACTCACCAGGGTAATTTTATTACTTCGACAAGACCGTGCACTTGCGGTACACACGCAAAAGGTCGTGTCAAGTTTTTGGAGCTGTTGCCGGGGAATAGGCATATTTTTAATACTAGTTTTTGCTACTTTAGTTATTCACTTCGTTATCTATTTCACACCTTATTTATCTATCACTATTTTCACCAATTCTTTTCTTTTTAATTTCAGTTTACCGAGGGAATGTTTAATGCAAGCGAAGCTTTTGATACACTTGTAGGATTAGTCAAGGAAGTGGAGCAGAAAATACAGTTGTTTATCGCACAACCATTTCCAAATTATATTGATTGTGGGTAATCAGTGAGACAACCTTGTACAGAAATAGTGGATAGTATTGATCAGTTTTGCAAGGAGCAGAACATGAATTATGAATTGGGCAGTGTGTTGGACGAATTTGATAAATCAGCTCTAGCTTTTGCAAATGGTGACACAGAAGAAACCCTTGAGAACGTTCTTGCACAGTTTGAATCAGGTTATTTTGAGCACAAACAAGAGGCCTTTTCAATGGGTATTATAGACCTGATAGAGGAAGTTTGTGAATTGGGGATTAGAATGGAACACCAGGACCAACCCAAGGAATGTGATTTGGAGAAGGTTTCAGGGTATAGTAATGAACAGCAAACTACAAAATTTGAAGAGATTGGCAGATCAATTGGAGACCGACTTCGACCATCCATCGATGAGCCACCTGATTTGGAATTGAAAACACTTCCAAAACACTTGGAATATGCATTTCTGGTAGAAGAGATGAAGTTGCCCGTGATCATAGCATCGGATTTCTTCTTGGAGCAAAAAGACAAATTGGTGAATGTGTTGAAAAAGCATAAGTCTGCCTTGGCGTGGAAAATTGCAGACTTAAAAGGTATAAACCCTTCATTCTGTATGCACAAGATTTTAATGGAGGACAACTTCAAATCAGTGATCCGACCTCAACGAAGACTAAACCCGAACATGAAGGAAGTCGTAAAAGCGGAAGTGGTTAAATTATTGGATGCAGGGATCATTTACCCCATTTCTGATAGTGCTTGGGTAAGCCCAACACAGGTGGTCGCGAAAAAAGGTGGGATGACAGTGATCAAGAATGAAAAGAACAAACTCATCCCAACCAGAACGGTCACAGGGTGGAGAGTTTGTATTGATTACAGAAGACTGAATGATGCAACCCGTAAAGACCACTTCCCTTTACCCTTCATTGATCAAATGTTGGAGCGATTGGCAGGGCATCAATTTTACTATTTTCTAGATGGGATGTCTGGGTACTTTCAGATCCCTATTGCTCCGGAAGACCAAGAGAAGACAACTTTCACTTGTCCCTACGGGACTTTTACATATAGACGAATGCCGTTCGGATTATGCAACGCACCTGCTACATTCCAAAGGTGTATGACTGCTATTTTCGATGATCTTGTCGGAGACATAATGGAAGTATTTATGGATGATTTCTCGGTGTTTGGTGATTCCTTCGACATATGTTTAAGAAATTTGGAAAGAGTGCTGATAAGATGTAAGGAGACAAATCTTATGCTAAACTGGGAGAAATGTCATTTCATGGTTCGAGAAGGCATTGTTCTCGGACACAAGATTTCCCATTTGGGTATGGAGGTGGACAAGGCAAAAATCGAAGTCATAGAGAAACTTCCTCCACCAATGAATGTCAAGGGAATTCGGAGTTTCCTGGGACATGCAGGTTTCTATAGACGGTTCATCAAGGATTTCTCGAAAATCACTCAACTGTTGACTAAACTTCTCGAAAAAGATGCTCCGTTTGATTTTGGGAAAGATTGTGCAACAGCTTTTAATGTGCTAAAAGAAAAACTAGTTCAAGCTCCAATCTTGATTACCCCTGACTGGAATGAACCTTTTGAGCTCATGTGTGATGCTAGTGATTACGCTATAGGAGCAGTTCTGGGACAAAGGAAGAGCAAGCAATTCCAACCCATCTATTATGCGAGCAAGACTCTCACAGATGCACAGGAGAATTATACTACTATAGAGAAAGAATTATTAGCAGTAGTATTTGCTCTCGATAAGTTCAGGCCATATCTTATCTTGTCAAAGGTCATTGTGTTTACAGATCATTCAGCTCTCCGTTACCTCATGAACAAAGTCGATGCAAAACCAAGATTGATCCAGTCGATATTACTCTTACAGGAGTTTGACATGGAGATAAAGGATAAAAAGGGAACTGAAAACGTAGTGGCAGATCATTTGTCACGGTTGGAAGGGAGCATTGGGCAAGAGCCATTAAATAAGGAGATCAATGACTTCTTCCCGGAAGAACACTTATATTCAATTCAGGAATTAACATCATCAGGTGATACACCGTGGTTCGCAGATTTTGCTAATTACTTATCAGGAAAAGTCCTCAAGCCAGGGCTCACATTCCAACAAAAGAAAAAGTTTTTTAGCGATTTGAAGAACTATTTCTGGGACGACCCATTCCTTTTCCGCATCTGTGCAGATCATATTGTTCGGAGATGCGTTTCGAGGAAGGAAGGATGGGATATCCTTGCTCATTGTCATTCAGGACCAGTTGGGGGCCATTATGCATCAAGTAGAACCGCGGAAAAAGTTTTGGCAGCAGGGTTCTATTGGCCAACCCTCTTTCACGATGCACACCAATTTGTTCTTCGATGCGATAATTGTCAGAGGTCAGGGAATTTGTCTCGGCGGGATGAGATGCCTCAGAATCCTATGCAATTTTGTGAGATATTTGATGTTTGGGGCATTGATTTCATGGGGCCGTTTCCAAGGTCTAACGGGAACCAATATATATTAGTGGCAGTTGATTATGTCTCCAAATGGGTCGAAGCACAAGCATTACCGAGTAATTATGCTAGAACTGTGGTGAAATTCTTAAAGAGGTTATTCACTCGGTTTGGAACTCCGCGAATCATCATTAGTGATCGAGGGACCCACTTTTGCAACGCCCAATTAGAAAAGGTATTGAAATGATACGGGGTACGTCACCGCCTTGCCACTCCATATCATCCCCAAACTAGTGGTCAAGTAGAAGTCACTAATAGAGAACTCAAGCGGATTTTGACGAAGTCTGTGGAACAAGGAAAGCGGTACTGGTCGGAACGGTTGGATGACACACTCTGGGCCCATCGCACAACATACAAGACGCCCATAGGAACTACTCCGTATAATCTAGTTTACGGAAAGTCATGTCATTTACCCGTGGAACTTGAGCATAAAGCATATTGGGCAATCAAAGCAATAAACTTCGATTTGAGAAGAGCGGGTGAACGAAGACTGCTTCATCTTCATGAGCTCGATGAATGGAGATTGAAAGCATATGAGAATGCTAGAATTTACAAGGAGAGGATTCAGAAGTGGCATGACAAGCACATCAAATTACCTAAAGAGTTCAAAGTCGGTGATCAAGTTCTACTATTCAATTCCCAGTTGCGACTCTTCCCCGGGAAACTAAAGACTAGATGGTTTAGCCCATATACAGTCACTCAAGTATCACCCCATGGTGCAATTGAGATCACTCATCCGGAGAAGGGCACGTTCAAAGTAAACGGACACCGGCTGAAACCATACTTTGGCGGCGAGGTTTGTAATGATGATAAAGAGATATTCTTTCTTCAACCTCCATAAGGTAAGCAAGGTACGTCAAGCTATGTGACGTTAAACAAGCGCTTCTTGGCAGACAACCCAAGGTTTACATGTTTTTCTAGGATCTAGTTTAGTTTTAGCATGAATAAAAGTCTTAGTATTGGTGTCCTAAATTTTTAATGCTTATGCTGCGATTTTATTGTGGATTATTGATGTTTTCGTGTGCCTAAACGATAATTGATGAAGATTTAGCTTGTTGAGCATGTTTTCCATGATATCTGGTCGTGTTTTGATGGTTTTCATAGGATCTAAGCATCATAGTTATGTTTCTGAATTTTTTCCTAAGTCTATGAATTTTTCTAGTAAACCAGAGAAAACACACGGCCGTGTGTTACCCATTACGGCTCAACCAGAGAAAGGCACAGAGGCGTGACCTTGTCCCTGTGAAAACCTTCAGAGAGAGGGCACACGGGCGTGTGAAATTAACACATGCCCGTGTGACAGCCTGCAGAACCAAGCTCTCATTTCAGAGAAACCACAGGGGCGTGTGGGTGCCCCTGTGAGAAACCTAGTGCTACGGCACACGGCCATGTGAGATTAACACACGGCCATGTGAATACTCTGCAGAAACCCCTCTTCCTCCCGAGAATTCACAGGGGCATGTGGCTGCCCCTGTGAGAGAGCTTGTGAACGGCACACGGTCGTGTGGAGTATTCACACGGCCGTGTGGTATACTTAGCAATTCCCGGGATGATCTAGTGAAGCCACAAGGGCATGTGAGGTGCCCCTGTGGCTAGCCTTGTGTTCTTGGCCAGGTTGGGCACACGGCCGTGTGGATTTAACACACGGCCATGTGAAAAGTTTCAGAGACCTTCTGTGTTTCCCGTGAATCCACAAGGGCGTGGACCAGCCCCTGTGGACCTCCCTTGTGAAGGCACACGGCCGTGTGTAATTAACACACGGCCGTGTGAGGTAGTTCAGAGAGAGACCAGAGTGCACACAGGAGCGTGTGTTGGTCCCTGTGAACCCTAATTTTAGAGGCACACGGCCGTGTGGATTCCCAGAACTTCAAAAAGCCAAAGATTTTCTTTTGGAATTCATTCGTATTTCTTTCACTTTCACTCCAAAACACTCTCTGACCTCCTTCTCCACTTTCCCAACTGTTTCCTACAGTCATCGAGGTTTCTTTTCAAGCTTTCCGACCGATTCTGAATTTTCCCCATCTATACCGTCGGTAAGAACGACAAACCCTTCTTTTTTATCAATCCGGATTTAGAACGTTCATGATAAGTATTTCGGCTGTTTTACATGATTAACCTGGTTACCAATGAGTTACAAGGGTTTTTAAGCGAATTTTTTTGTGAGAACATGGAGTTTTGATTCTACAACCTTGCAACCATGTCCGCCCGATAATCCACACGGGCGTGTGGAATTTCCACACGGCAGTGTGGAGCCTATCAGGGCAAATTATTATACTCAAATGATTAACTCCCTTTTATAATTCTTTTCAGGAATGGCACCTAGGAAAGAGACTAATAAACGGGCACGAGAACACTCTCCAGAACCAACCGACTTCACCACACCTGAACACCGAGAAATATATAGAAGATTGGCGAAACTCAAGATCGGGCAATCTCGGTATTTGGACGTAGACTGTTTAAGACCAGCTGATTGGGGTAATGATATGGCAGACGAGATTGAAGAGCTTGTTGCAGTGGGAAGTTGGAAGAGCTTACTATCTATTCGAGATCCAGCGAATCGTCTGCTTACTTTGGAGGTGCTCTCATCCTTCAAGTTGGACAAAACAAGTAGGGAGTTGACGAGTGCCAATTCTATATAGTTTCAGGCATTTGGGCATATGTACAATATGTTAGTGACACATTTTTCCATTTATATGGGGTTATACAACGAGGCGTTCACAAAAACAGAGGAATACGAGAGCCTTCCAACTGACTATCCCGGCAGTTTGACCCCTCAAGGAGCTTACAGAGTATTGTGTGGACAAGGGAACTATGAACCAGGTATATCAAAAGCTACTTGTCTATCACGACCGGCTTATAGATACATTCATGGCATTCTAAGTAGGTCAATAAACGGCTAGGGCGATAGTACAGGGGTTCTTAGTCGGCAAGAGCTCATTTACTTACATTCAATGGTACAGAAGGAGCCGCTCCATCTTGGATATATACTAGCTGAATCCATGCGTCATCAAAGTCAGTACCCCAGGCTTGGAACGATTTTTTCAGGGCCATACATCACAAGACTTATGAAGGGGATGGGTCTTCGGGCAGCGATCAGAGGGATAGAAAAGACGGTCACACCTTCACTAATCAACTTAGAAATGTTGAGATAGATGGGAATGGCCAGAAGACATTACCAACAGTACGTGCTCAACTGGCCCGATGCCTTTCTACACGAGGGGACACAAGCAGCGATAGAGCCACCCCCGGAGCACACAGAGGCCGAGGCACCACCCACAGCACCGAAGCCACCTCCAGTGCGTATTTTCTCCCCTTCTCGAGGCCAGGACAAGTTCGAGCGCCTCGAGAGTACTGTGAGAGTGCTAATGGTTGGAGGGGTACAAATTACCCGATGGTCACGGCGTATTTGTACATGTATCCCTTCTAAGCTTGGTGAGTCTAACACTAGGGCAATGGTCATGCAACCTAGTATTATCTAAATATTGATACACAGAGTTCTCATGTATACCAAAGCATTCAAATACACCAAACTTAAACCACAAACCACACAAGTACCATACATGTAAATCAAGTATCCATACAAGCAAGTTTATCCCAAGGTTCACCGGATGCCCGGTGACCTTGGGAGTCTAGTTCATCATCAACAAAGGAGCAAGAGTAAAAGATAAGAAATACAAAGCAAAGCTCAAACAAGCTCCTAGATCTTCTCCTTGATAGCACTCCTCTTCTTCCCTTTGATTTGCACCCTAGATCCACCTTCTCCCGCAACCTTGAAGCTCTAGATGACAGTGGTGGAGAATGGTGGCCAAAAGACAACCAAGATGATGCCCTAGAAACCCTTTTAAAGATGATCCCGTGCCTCTTCACGGGTGAGCTCACAATCCATATGTGGCCCGTGAGGTAGCCTGTAATGTGAGTCGAAAGAATCCGCAAAGTTGTAAAATCGCTACAGTAAAGTCTCTACAGTAACACTGCTACAGTATTGTCTGCCTTTGAATTGCTTGTGGTTGACCTCACGGCTGTGAGCTTGCCCGTGAGGGTTTCCAGACTTAGAAAATTCCTCAAATGTGTGTGCTTCAGGCTGCTACAGTGTTTCTACAGTGCCCAGGACCCTGAAACGACGATTTTGGCATAGATTTTTTCTCAAATTGCGTCGTTGAGCTCTCCTAGGCATCTTTTGCACTTGAAACACAAAATAAACCAATTTAGACCTAAAAGGGCATCAATTCATTATCAAAATACGAAAAGGCATGCGCAAGTATACGTATAAAATACGTATATTTAGACGTTTATCAGAAGACTTCTTCAATCTACACACTTTTCCAACTATCTATGGAGTAGTAAAGCCAGGAGGAAGCTTCATATACACCTCCTCTTGTAGATCTCCATGCAAGAAGGCATTTTTGACGTCCAGCTGATGTAACGGCCAACCAAAGTTCACTGCACATGAGATCAAAGTCCTCACCGAACTCATCTTTACTACTGGGGCAAAGGTCTCATCATAGTAAATCCCATAGGTTTGGCTATACCCCTTTGCAACTAGCCTCGCCTTGTACCTGTCAATCTTCCCTTCAGGAGTTTGCTTCAGAGTGTACACCCACTTACAACCAACTGCCCTTTTTCCAGCTGGAAGAGACACAAGTTCCCAGGTCTAACTCTTCTCCAAGGCTTGGAGTTCCTCCCACATATCACCTTGCCACTTAGGATCCTGTTTTTCCACTCTCTAGTCATTCAGTATTGGCACTGACTGTAATGATGCAATGAAGGTTTTGTATGCAGGAGATAAGGAAGAATAAGAGACAAAGTTAGCAATATCATTCTCAAAGACAAACCTAGCTTGAGGTTTTCCAGCATTGGCTCGAGGTTCTCTACGTTGGATAATAGGTAAATTAAGAGATGTAGAGACATTACCACCCGACTCAAAGGGAGACGGGGAAGATCCGAAGGAAGAAGGAACTGAAGAGAGGCTTGTGATAGTGGCATGCATGGATTGGTCCGTAATCTCAATCATAGGGAGTGTGAAGTGCTGTTGTAGCTCCGGCTGCAGCTTTGCTTGCTTCCCCTGGACACCTGTCTGAACTCTCCTTAAGTGCCTCCTTTTGTACACCTTCAATTCTCTTTGTCCTCGTGTCAGGTCACTATTGTCATTTCCATCTTGACACTCCCCTTGATCTATGTCATTTACAGGACATGGTATTAGCCCCATAATCACATAGCTACTATTCTCCCCCTCTCAACCTGCACCACCTGTGCAGGGAGAGAATTCTTCAAAGGGAAATGTCAAATCCGTCTTCTTACCATAAAAGGGCTCTGACTCCCTGAAGTTCAGATCGATACTCACAAATAACCGACGCTCAGTCGGGCTCCAACATTTATAACCCTTATTGGTAGAAGAATACCCAACAAAGATACACTTCAAGGCATGAGGGTCCAACTTCCCCACCGAGGGCCTATGATCTCTAACAAAGTAGGTGCAACCAAACACCTTAGGAGGAATATTGAATTTGTTCTCACCCAGGAGCATCTCGTATGGTGTCTTCATTCCCAGCACTCGTGAATGCATTCGGTCAATGAGATAAGCTGCTGTCATCACAGCCTTACTCCATAGGCTCTTTGGCACATTCATCGTGAGCATGATAGATAGTGCCACCTCCATCAGATGTCTATTTTTGCGCTCGGCCACCCCATTTTATGCAGGTGTATCTGGCAAGTTGTTTGATGCAAGATCCCTTAAGCTGACAAGAAGGATGCAAAATCCTTATTAACATACTCAGTTCCATTGTCAATTCGTACAATCTGAACCTTTGCATTGAATTAAGTCTTCACACAGGCATAGAAGCCTTGAAAACACCGAAGCACCTCACTCTTGTGTTTCATCAAATAAATCCAAGTCATACGAGAATAACAATCAATGAAAGTCACAAACCACTTGAATTGACTAACTGAAAGAACTGGACAAGGTCCCCATATAACCGAATGAATAAGAACAAAAGGTTCCACACTTCGAAGACCAATACTAGAATAAGTAGAGCGTGTATGCTTGCCAAACTCACAGGCATCACACACAAGTTTACTCCTATCTACCTTGCCCATTAATTCTGGTTGCAATCGACGTAAGCTATCAAAAGATAAGTGACCCAGACGACAATGTTGGAGTAGCAATGTAGCCTCTACTCCTTCACACACAACAGCAGCAATAGCAACATCAACACTCCCCTGATCCAAGTACCAAAGTCCATCACACCTGGTGCTAGTCCCAAGCCTCCTCCTGATTCACTTCTCTAGAAAAGACATGATTCATGGTTAAAGAGAACTTGACAGTCTAATTGATAAATAATAGAGCTAACTGAAAGAAGATTAACTGGGAATGAGGGAACAAGCAGGACAGACGAAAGTGTAAGTGACGAGGTGCATTTGACTGAGCTAATCCCTCTAATGGGTTGAGAAGTCCCATCAGCAGTTTGGATGGTCTCATTATGAGGATGCCTATATGGTGAATATGATACAAACTCACTACATGCACCAGTAATATGCCTAGATGCACCTGAGTCCACAATCCATTCTACATGCGATTTGTTTGTAGATAAAAGTGCCTGAGCTTGAATGCCTGTACCCGCATGGGCATAGTTGGCAAAGTTACCTAAAGCAGTGGTCATAGCAAGATCCTGTGTACCCTGGCCCTTGCCCTTGGAGCTCTTAGTCTTCAGTTTCAACAGTCGTAACTCTTCCAACTCAGCAACATCAGTAGAGACATCTCAACAATCTAACCCTCATTAGTAACTGCTAAGTTGGCTTTAGGACCAGCACGACCTCTACCACGACCTCCTCCATGTGCACCTTTATAGGTCCCTCTGCCACCACCTCCAGTACGATCGAGACCATGATTACGCGGTTGTGGGCAATTGAAGCTGAAATGCCCCTTTCTCCCATAGTTGTAGCACTCTCTATCATCAATATCAGCCGCATTACGGATTGCCTCCACCATCCCAGCAATAGTCGGAGACATCAAACTCATTATCCATCACCAAGTTGCCAACAAATCAATGATTGTAACTTCAACTCTAATGAAGAGTTTCAGTCCACTATACCATGAAGATAGGCCCCTCAATAATCAACTAACAAGAATTTCAGCCACTCAAATAATCAACTAATCATAAGAATGTCACCCCACTAATCACAAGCCCACCAAGGAAACCAGCTACTCAAATAAGAGCTTGAAGAATTAATCTTCAAAGAACCATAATCACAGGTGCCCCATCAATTCCTTTCTTCAGATCAGCCTCAACAACACACCTCCACCTTGGTTCCTTCACCTAAGGTGGTCAGATCTCAGAATGACACGATCTTTGTAGGATAGCAATGAAGCCGCACCAACCTCAATGTGTTCGGTGTCTCTGATACCAAGTAAAAAGAGCTGGTCTGTGATGATGATCACACCATCAAGCGGCCACTTTCCCTCTTCATTCTTGTATTCATATAATCTCACACTCACTCTCTCTATTTTACAAACCCTATATATATATATATACCAATACAACTTAGATCCGTTATCTCAATATAAAGTTCCCAGTGAAGCCACATTTTCATATTTATTTTGTTGACAAAATGAACATCCTCTTATACATTCTCCAACAGTTTTCCAAAGCCCTTCCTGTAACTGAAACCCATAAATGTCCCCCAATGGCAGAATCATGGTACAATTCCATGAATTTTATCTTCAAATTTACTGAGTCTCCCACCACCAAGTTTCCTTTCCTCCTTAGCTCACCCTACTACCAAGTGTAATTTAGATGTGAATTAGGATAAGCTTGTATATCAGAAATAATCTTCTTCGAGGTTGTGTTTTCTTCTCATGTAACCTTGATTGTAGGCAATAGTTGATCAGGAATTAAATGTGCCACTTTTATTGATACTAAAACTGCAACTAATGTAGAAAGTGCATCAGAAGCCTGATTCTCCAAACCCCTTTTATATTGAATCTCAAAATCACATTACTGCATTTTAATAGCCAAGCACATTAGGTGGGAGTAGTCAACTTTTGCTCCATCAAGTATTTAAGGCTCAGGTGATCTGCTCTATTTAGAAAATGAAAATGATATAGCCATTAATTCCTTTTCATAAGTGGAACTTAGTTGTTTTCTTTTTGACAGGGCTTTACTAATGAATGTAATAGGATGTCCCTCTTGCATTAGAACAGCTCCAAATCCATTTCTAGATGCATCTGTTTCAATAACAAAGGTTTTGGAAAAATTTGGCAAAGCTAGTATTGTTGTAGAAACTCATTTAACGGTTTGGCGATCATTCCATACCTTGCACAAACCTCATGTAGTAACCAGTTAACCCTAATTTTTTTTAATTGCTTAATAGTTTGTTGAACTGGCTAATTTTGAACTACCAGTATCTTCTTGGAATCTGTTTGAATTCCCTTTGTAGAGATCACATGTCCAAAGTATTCAATACTTCTAACTCCAAATTTGCATTTACTTTCTTTAGCAAATAACTGATGCTTCCTCATCAACTACAGTACTATGTGTCGATGCTGAAGATGTTCCTTCTTACTCTTCCTGTATACAAGAATATCATAAAAAACAAAAAAACAAAACTAGGACATACCTTCTCAGTAGTGGCGTGAAAACTTTATTCATTAATGATTGAAATGTTGAGGATGCATTGGTTAAGCCAAAAGGCATAACCAAGAATTCATAATGTCCCTCATGTGTTTTAAATGTAGTCTTATAAATGTCTTCTTCATACATTCTTACCTTCCATTAACCAGACCTCAAATCTATTTTTGAGAAAATTGTTGTCCCTCGAAGCTCTTCCAACAATTCTTCAATCAAGGGTATTGGAGACTTATCTTTCATTGTGATCTTATTCAAGCCTCTATAGTCCACACACATCCTCCATGATCTTTCTTTTTCACCAAAACAACTGGAATAGCAAAAGGACTGATACTGTTTCTAATCACACCTGTACTCAGCATGTCTTTTATCATTTTCTCAATGACAGGCTTCTGTATTGATGCATACCCGTATGGTTTAGCATGAATTGGTTGAGACCCAGGTTTGATGATGATCTTGTGATCATTTTCTCTCTGAGAGGTAACTTTTTAAATTCTTGGAAGACATCCATATATTGTTGTAACACTCAGCTAGTTCTGGCCATTCCTACTTCTGTATCTAAAAATCCCTGAAAGGTAACCCAATGTACAAAAATCCATCAAGTCGCTTAATGCTAAGCACATTAAGAGCCTAATCTCGACCAAACTGATCCCTGAAAGGGAATACTGTCTTCCTTGTAATTCATAATTCATTTTCAGTTCTTCAAAATTCCAACTGATGGTTCCCAAAGTTTTAAGCCAGTGAATTCCCAGTATCAAGTCATAACTCTCCAAGGGTAACAAATACACATAAGTTCTAAATTCTTATTGATGTATACTCCATTGGAAATCATGACATAAAGCTTCACACTATAATTCTTGGCCATTAGCCACTTTCACCCAAATTCTTGGAACTTCCATTACACAACACCTCATTTGCTTGGCTAACCTTTCATTAAGGAAGTTATGGTTACTAGCAGTATCAATCAAAATGTACAACTTCCGTTTCCCACAACTTTCTTTAATCATCATTGCTTGATTAATACTAGTTTCCCACATTGCATTCAAAGAAAGTTGACCTTCTTGAATGGTTTCAACTATCTCCTCTACTTCCTTCATCTCATCATCTTCATCTTCTTGATCTTCCAACACTTCTTTAATCTACATAACATACACTTGCCTTTTCTTACCTCTATGCCCTGGTGTATATTTCTTATCACACTAATAACATCGATTATTAGCCTTTTTTTCATCAATTTATTTACTAGTAAGGAAACTAATAGGTTTCTTGGTCACACTACTATTTTCAGAAGCATTCACAGTTGTCTTATGAACTAAACCTATTTTATGGTTCCTACTTGAAGCAATAATTGTAAGAGGCTATGATAAGAACTTACTGCTGAACTAACAACTGATTTATACATAGGTCTAGATCTTTGTTGCAGGGATGCCACAGATAGTTCTTGTGACCAAGCTAGAGGAAAAGCCTTAAATAATGTCTTAGGACTTAACATTCAAATAGGCAACTAAATTTAATCAAGCAAACCAGAAAGGAAGAAACTAAGAAATTGTTCTTTAGAAATACCTGTTTTTGGATATATCTCATCAAATGTATTGAGATAATCTTGAAGAGAATCCACTTACTTCGCGTGCCTTAATTCAGCCAATGGATCATCAAAGACATGAGTCTCAAATCTTACTCCCAAACCCTTAACATACTCATCCCAGTTTGAATAAGCATGATAACCCTTGAAATTGATAAAACCTTGATGCCATTGAAATGCTCTTCCTTTCAAATGCAACGCTGCCATTTTCACACTATTCTCTGGACAGATTCCTTCCACTTTAAAGAAATACTCAACCCTTAATAGTCAACCTTCCAAACCTTCACCATTAAACCGGGGAAACTTTAATTTGGTGGTGCTTCCCTAAGGATTGAGTTCTTTACTATGGAAAACTCACTCTCCCTTCATCATCTCCAATGGATACAGGTTCCATGACTGATCTCTAAGCCTTTTTCTTCCTTATTCCTGTGATTCAGCCCCAAGATCATAGTCTTGAGCTCCGTCACCATCTCCTATAATCCTGCTTATTGCTAATGCTCTGATTAAATCACCAAAGCCGCTATATTGAATCTCCATTCTAGTCATACCGAGGAGCAACTGTCTCTGATACCAATTGATAGGTGGAGAATGCTACAAGTCACTAGGGATCGAACCTTTGCAAAAAATCAAGA
Organism: Dioscorea alata; assembly: GCA_020875875.1. Lineage (NCBI taxonomy): Eukaryota > Viridiplantae > Streptophyta > Magnoliopsida > Dioscoreales > Dioscoreaceae > Dioscorea > Dioscorea alata. The sequence goes on from CM037013.1 coordinate 13,381,174, forward strand.
ATTCAAGATTAAAGCTATTTAACTATTTCCAAAGAATGATTCCTTATTTTGATCAGTTTCTTGTTATTATATAAAAAAAAAATCAAACCATAAATGCAATACAAGTCTTTTATAATCTCTAGCTGTTAACAAATTTAACTAACACAACTGATCCCTGTTGAGTTAGCTTACAGCTTTACATTTATCTCTGATAAATAATTTAGTGGACTCGGTTACGTGGTAGTTTTAGCGGAACCCAGATATGGCTCATTCTTAGCCATGCATTTATAAATTTTATTATTTATTTATTATATAATATAGAGATAGGTTGGTAATTACTTTAAAAGATTATTGCTCTTTATTATAAAAGTTATTATAGTGTATCAAATAAAAGTTTACATTTGACGAGAAGACGAGTAAACACTCAAGAGCTTCAATAAAGATATATGATATCCAATATATATAGTGTATCAAATAAAAGTTTACAAAAAACAACCAAGTCCTATTTGTTATACGTATGATCCTGAAACAACTTAAGCCCATCCATTTCGTTTAAAGGATTGACAACCATCAATTTAGTATTAATGTGTTTAGGAACACAATTAATAAATTAACATAAAACAAACTTAATGGTTTGGAGATAAAAAAAAACTCTCGCTTTAACCCAAATATGAAACTCTTTAACCATATACCCAACAATATTATCTTAATATACTCTGCATCCAGAGAAGAAATAATAACCCAAGAAATGCATTTCTTTAGAAGATAGCTTTGTGGGCAACTATAAGAGGTAACTGAATGTTGATTTGAGAAGATCAACAAAGCCAACATAGTCTTAATTCGAACAATCAACAATATCAAAGTTGATAAACATAAGCATGTAGTCATAGTTCCTTACAAGTACCTCGTAACTTTTTCTATTGTTTTCTCATAATCTAATTATTATAATAATATCTTCATAACATTCCAAATGCCAGACTTTTAACAAATTTGAACATAGATAGGGCTTCCCAAACTTAATAATACATAATGTTTTCAAATTTCTTTCTTTCAAAACACAACTATTAATAATAAACTATATATTAGGTAAACAACTTTTCAAATGAATATCTCTCACAAACTTTATTGATATAAATTTCTTGAGACCAAACTATAATACCTCAAAATCACATTTTATGATCTTAATGGTGATGACATAAGATACCTTAATTATATCATTCAAACCAAAATTCTTTCAGAGTAATTACTTCACCTAATGCATCGACAATATATCTATATCATCCATAAATATGACTAAATATATATACTAGCTCCCACTAGCCTCATGGTATATACATGATTCACGTTATTCTGTACAAAACTAAATAAAGTGATAAAATCATGAAATTTCAAATACCACAAATGGAAGACTTATTTTAGTTATTATGCAGATTTATTAAATTACACATCAAAACCCTTACCTTCAACAGAGAGGAATCTTTGAGGTCATACACTTCTTTTCCAAAATTTTTATTAAAAAAAAAATTACTTTTCACATCTAAGTCTAAGTGAGTCATAAATGCCATAATAACAAGAAAAACCTATAGAAAACTTGAGAATATCTCTTGTAATCTATTCCATCTATATGAATAAATCTTTTCACAAAATAGTATTATCTTGTGTATGAAGCTCGTAATTACGCTTGCAGAACTTGGCGTATTTGATAGCCATAGATGCAACAAAGCTTTTGAGCACCCACAAGGATCTTAGAATGCACCTTTGTAGGCATTAGACTTAAATAGGTATCTTGAGCGAGTAGGAATCATTATTCTCTTATTATCGAAACTCAACCCTAGTCTACTTGGTTCTTCCACCCTTTCATTCTTTAGTCTTGTTTAGTAGTTAACTCGTTTTCCATCCTTTTGGTTTGACTAAACATTAGAGGATCAACTTGTACTAGAAGTCCAGTCCCTATGATTCGACAACCCTACCCCCTATGTGGGGTACCATTTTATTACTTGTAACGATCCATGCACTTGTGGAAAGTTCATCAAGTTTTTGGCGCCGTTGCCTGGGATTGGAAACTTTTAGGAAAATTAAGATTCTGGTGATTTAGTTTGTTTATATAGTTCATATTTGTGAATATCTCTTTTCGTTTGGTTGATCATTCTTCCTATCTTTCTTTTCATTTTTAATTTTGATTCGTGCGCTCATCGTGTATTTCTATCTTGTAAATACTCTGTTTTCTTTACCTTTATCTTCCATTCTTATTCACCTCTGCAATTTTGATTTCAGTCATCATGGAAGAGTTGCTTGCTACTTTGACGAGTCACTCTCATTTCACTACCTATTAGGATGAGAATACTTGTTCTCATGACAATGAACACGGTCATATGAAACAAATATCAAAATTTTATGAGTAGATGACTAATACGAAGTATTATTTTCTTACATTGAGCATTACTTTTCTCAGATTTTATCATTGATTAGTGTGCATTTGTGTTCTTTTGTGCATGTAGGGTTGTGGAGAAAAGTTAGAGGAAAAGGAGCAAAATTAGGTCATGCCCGTATTTGTTGAGAAGTTTCTTGGACCAACTAAAGATCAAGGCACGGGTTCTAGACTTGTGGGTGTGTGCCAACCTCTAATGTGCTCAAATTGTTCTATGATTTAGAGGGGCACAAAGGCAGTCATACATAAATTCTAACCCTGTAAAATTGAAGAACTTTGTCAATAAGGAGAAAAGAAGAAACGACATGATCTACCATTAGTTGTGTGCCCAACTTAACGGCCTTGATGAAGAACATGAAGTCGGGAATAACTTGGGCGTGAGTACTGTAGCAGGTTAATGTAACAAACAATGTAGAAAATCCACATGGCCGTGTGGATTCCTGATTTTAGCCTTTAAAAAGCCGCAACTCAGATTTATTTTGAGAACTTTTCGACCTATTTTTCGCCCAACTTCTAGAGAGCTCACGGCTAGGGTTCGGAGAGGATTTTTAGAGGCTTTTGGAGCATTTTATGGCATCAACATCGACGTCCTTTGGAAGATAGCTATTAGGGGAGTTTTCGTCGGCATCGATTTGGCGAGGCTTGCCCTAGGCTTGACAAGGGACTTGGTGGAGAAGACGAAGCGGCTTCATAAGACCATTGCCACGGATCATAAGGGGGTTTTATTCATGTTTGCTATGCTTGTTCATACATACACTTTGATGATTTTGTATAGCTCCATGGAGAGCTAAAACCTTAGTGGGTATTCGGACTTGTAAACCCTTGGATGACATTGTTTCTATGACTTTTATTATGCTTTCTTAATTGATGCTTTTAATTGAGTTCCAATCTTGTTTGATAATTGCTTCGATTTTCCCTTAGCCATGACACTAGGTTTGAGAGTCATCTATGTTATCCTTGGAAGGTGTGACAACTTCTATAGGATTAGACTACACGAGATTGGAGAGGGTCGAGAGGGTGAATCGAGAGGTAGCTAAACGTCCCCTTTCCCATTCGGAGTGATTTTCCCTACCTCCATGTTCCAAGAGTTCTTTGCGGTCGAAGTAGAGTGAAGTGCTAAGGAGATGAACTCCCCTGGGGCTTAGTTGTGCGAGCAATAGAGTGAAGGGTTGTACTGAATCCTAGTGCTGGGGCTTAACTGAGACTAGGGTTCTTTGGCCTGGACCAAAGGGTTAGAACTATACTTAGGGACAGGGTCTATCACTTGGAATCCATAGAACCCCAAGCAGTTCCACGTAGTGTGAGTCTTAGGAGATGGACTCCCCTGGGGCTTAGTTGAGCGATCAACAGAGTGAAGGGTTGTAGTGAATCCTAGTACCAGGCATAGTGTTGGAGCTAGTCATGGTTGACTTTAGGTTTTGGACCGTGTGCTTAAAGATTTCCATGACTCATTAGACATCAATTAGAAGGTATAATACTAGTCTTGCATTAGAAGCATTAGTCCTAGGGGGAGCTTTGTTCGGGTACCCCATCTTTGAATTGATGTTTTCCTCCTTACTCTTTGCTTGCACTCTTCTTTCTTCCATATTTCTCTTTCTATTATTGCACACACATTGCTTTCTCTCACCACCATTATTTCCACATTAGCTAAGTAGCAATTTCTCTTGTCTTGAATCACTACTCCCTGTGGATTCGACTACTCTCTCACCAGGGTATTATTATTACTTCGACAACCTGTACACTTTCGGGGTGTGTCAATGACACAATAGATTCAGTTCATGAGTACAGAGATGGGTACGTGCAAGGAAGATGAGGAACAAGAGATAAATATAGGACAGGCAATGTCAGTTTTAGTTGGCCTAGGCAGTGATACACCCTATGAAGAGGATAACAACAATAAATTCATGGACAAATAGTCCACCCACAGTGGAAGGTAAATAAATGATACAATGCATAGGGGTATCGATATTTAGGGAGGTGGTGTTAACAGTGCATATTTAGAACTGACACACACCATGCGTGTGTGTACCGCAAGTGCACGGGTTGTCGAAGTAATAATAGTACCCCGGTGAGAGGGTAGTCGAATCCATAGGGAGTAGGGATTGTAGATACAAGCGATTGCTATCTAACTAATGCGAAATACGGAAAGCGAGAGCTTAATTGTGTGTGTGCAAAAGTAATCGAAAGCAATAAGAAAATAAAGAGAAATACAAAAGTAAGAGAGTGCAAGCAAAAAGTGAGAGAAGGACAATCAATGAGTGAAATAGGGTACCCGGACAAGCTACCCCTAGGATTAATGCTTCTAGTGCAAGACAATGCTGTTATACTTTCCTATTGATGTTTAATGAGTCGATGATATCCTTAAACACACGGTCCCAAACCTAAGGTCAACCGTGATTAATCCCAAACATTATGCCCTGGCATTAGGTTTCACTACGACCCTTAACTCTTGTTGACCTGTCAACTAAGTCCCAGGGGAGTCCATCTTCCTAAGCTTCACACTATGCGGAATTGCTTTAAGTTCTAGGGATTCCTAGTGAAAGACCCTGTTCCTATGTATAGCTCTAACCCTTTGGTCCAAAAGAAAGAACCCTAGTCTCAATTAAGCCCCAACACTAGGATTCACTATAACCCTTCACTTTGTTGCTCGCGCAACTAAGCCCCAGGGGAGTTCATCTCCTAACACTTCGCTCTACTTCGACCGCTAAGAACTCGTGGAACACGGAGGTAGGAAAAATCACACCGGAGGAGAAATTGGATGTTTCGCTACCTCACGACTCACCTTCTCAACCCTCTCCAATCTCAAGTAGTCTAACCTATAGGAGTTGTCACACCTCCTAAAGATAACCTAGACGATTCTCAACTACGGCTACGGGAAACTCAATACAATATGCAATTAAGATTGAAACTCCATTAAATTCATCAATAAAGAAAGCATAAAAACATGTTATAGAAACATAATCATACTAGGGTTTACAAGTCCGAATACCCACAAGGGGTTTAGCTCCTCATGGAGTTATACAAATCCATCAATGTATATGAATGAATACAAATTGAAAACATAGATGAAAACCCCCTTGTGTAGCGTGGCCGTGGTCTTGTGCGGCCACTGGACTTCGATGTCGAGGCTGATGGCGCGCCCCAATCCTCCACAAAGTCCTCTTCAAACCCTAGCCGTGACCCCCAGAAACTAGGCGAAAAAAATCCAGAAAAATTCCCAAAAAGGCCTTTAAATAATATTGAGTCGCCGTTTCAAATAGGCTGAAATCGGGATTTCACACGGCTGTGTGAAATTTATGTTTTGCTAATTTTCGGGGGAACAGTGAACAGTGCTGCTATAGTCTCTTGCCAAAATGCTCCCGAATTCATCGTTCTTCATCGAGGCCGTTGAATTGGGCACACAATCAACAGTCGATCATGTTGATTTCTTCAATTCTCCTCATTGGTGAAGTTTTCCTTATGCTACACGAGTTAGACTCATTGTGAATGTGACTGCCTTTGTGCCCCTCCAAGAGAGGTTTCCACACACCCACAAGTTTAAACTCGTGCCTTGTTCCTTGCTTGGTCCGAAAACTCCCCAACAATGGTGAACAGGACCTAACTTTGCTTTCTTCTCCAAATTGGCTCTACAACCCTACAATGCACAAAGGCACACAAATGCGCGCAATTTAATGATAAAATCTGATAAAAGTAATGCTCATCGTAAGATAATAACACTTCGCATTATTATACCACGAGTACTTATCAAACTTCCCCACACTTAAGCTTTTGCTTGTCCTCAAGAAAAAATAAAACATTAAAGTACTTGGGAAAAACAATTAAAAGCGCTCGGCCTTAGGTTCACCAAAAGTTTGCAAAGGAAGCATTCTACAAGTAAGAGGAAATTAAAACATTGCATAAAGATATCATTGCTCTAGCTAAAAACTTGAATAAAAAAGGACAACAACTCAGAAATGTGTAAGTGTGTGTGAACTCACTCAAGATAACCCAAAAAGTACTCCTCAAACTCGTGTTACAAGGACTTATTTAAATACAAAGGTAGGGAGGTAGTAGCTTCACACAACCTCTAAGGTAGCCTTTTTCTAGGCGGCCGCCAAAGGTGGCTTTCACGTTTTCGAGGAGGTAGCTCTTTCTACTGAGGTAGTAGCTTTCATGCTTCTCATGAGATAGCTCTTTCTCTCATTAGGGCATAACTTGTATCCGACTTATGAGAGTAGCTACATACTTCATAGGAGGTAGCTCTTTCCACCCCAAATGCACAAATAAAACAAACAAATATTCACAAACTCACTTTTCTTTTTCTCTTTTTCATTTTTTTATATTTCTCAAAGTAAAACTAAAAACTCACTAAAACGATAATAAACTAGTCCTTAAAAACATCATGCTTGAGTTTCCAAAAGATTTCAAGAGTGAGTAGTGCAATATGAGATAATCGAATAAACATTCCCTAAAATTCAAGTAGAAACTAGAGCATGATGAGATATAATGTTAAAAATTCTCCTAAACTCTAAGAATACAACCGTTGTAACTAAGGTGAACTGCCACGGGCTACATGAGCATATGCAATTGAACGCACAAGTAAAGGTGTGTGAAATGTGAACTCCCCCCCATACTTAAGATGTACATTGTCCCCAATGTACGCATGCAAGCATAATGAAAAGTATAGAAATTAAAACAATTAATGTAGGGGTAGGCAATTGAAACATTACTCCCCTGAACTCCAAGTGTTGCGTTTGATGGAGCTAGGTTCATTGAGAGTTGAGTCTCAATGGGTTGTGGAGCACACACGGTCCCATGACCATGCCTATGACTATCCGTCAAATTCCAAACATCCAAGATCATCTGCACACATACACAAGGGGTTCAGTGTAGCTCAAAAAAAAAAAACTCGAGTAATAAAGATAAAGCAATGAAATATAACTCGAGAAAAACAAAAGAAACACAAAAGATAAACTTAGAAGGAAGATCTTTTCTGAGTACCATAAGTCCCAAAATAAGAAATAAAAGTACAAAATGAAAGAAAAATAAAATAAACTATGATGCCTCAGCGTCGGTGTCCTATGTTAGAGCCTCTGGTGCTGTGCTAGGCTCAGCTGGCGTTGGTGGATCGGCATGTGGTGCGGGAGAAGGCGGTGGAGTCGAGGCTTGAGGCTGAGCCACGAATGGGGAGGTCATGGCCTGTGTGAGTAATTGATGGATGCTGCGGAACTGTGCAATAACCTTTGAATGCTGCGCAATCTGAGTGGCCCTGACCTCGGCCACCTCGGTCTGAAGGACCCCTACAGCACTCTCGAGGTGCTCAAACCTGTCCTGGCCTCGAGATGGGGAGAAAATACGCACTCGAGGTAGCTTCGGTGCTGTGGAAGGTGCCTATGTATTTGCCTGTGCTGGAGGTGGCTCCAATGCTGCTGCGACCCCTCTGCCTGCTTCCCCTCTATTGACTCTTATTGGGGAACGATCATAGAATAGACTCTCGGTCCCGATCTGCGGATCATTCCCATGAGTCTCATCGTCTCCGTGCCCAAGGGAGCAGGTACAATCGTCTTCTTGGCCCCGCGCACTACATCCAAGAGATCCATGTCGATGAGGAGTCTCGTAATATAGGGGTCTGAGAAGATGACACCCACTCTGGCGTAATGGCCCTGATGGCGTAAGTAGTCTGCCAGAATGTGTTCCAGATGCAGCGGCTCGCTTTGTACCATGGAGTGTAAGTACAACAACTCCTGACGGCTCAATACTCCTGTACTGTCCCCCCGGCCGCTCACTGATCTGCTCAATACTGCATGTATATATCTGTAGGCTGGGCGGGATAGGAACGTAGCCTTCGAAACCCCTGACTCGTACTGCCCCTGGCCGCATAATGCTCGGTACACCCTTTGGGGAGTGAGAATGCCCGGGTAGTCTGTAGGGAGTCGCTCGTACTCCTCGGTACCAGTGTATGCTGCGTCATATAACCGTAATCGGATATAAAACTGTGTGACACTCATACTTTGGTGCTGTTAGAGGGCTCTAAACTAAATAGCATCAGCCGAGCCAAAACTGGAGTACGAGCGATAGAACTCGAAGGATGCGAGGACCTCTAATATTAGTGCACGGATAGCTGGCTCTCTGATCTGCAATAATCGCTCCTAGCTACCAACTGAAAGTAACTCCTCGACCTCATCCGCAATAGTATCGCTGATAAGTGCTCGTGTTATAGTAATGCGAAGCGTTATTATCTTGCAGTGAGCATTGATTTAATCAGATTTTATCACTAAAAAGTGTGCAATTGTTTACTTTTGTGCATTGTAGGGTTGTGAAGATAAATTGGAGAAAATGAACGAAGTTAGATCGTGTTTGCCGTTGTTGGGGAGATTCTCGCACTAAGCAAGGAGAAAGGCATGGGCATAGACTTGTGAGTGTGTGCCAACCTCCTTTGGAGGGGCATAAAGGCAGTCACATTCACAATAAGTCTAGCTCATGCTAACAAGGAGAACTTCACCAATTAGGAGATCTGAAGCAATCGGCATGATCTACCATTGATTGTGTGCCCAATTCAATGGCCTTGATGAAGAACGACGAATTCGGGAGCGTTTTGGCGAGTTACTGTAACAGTACTGTAGCAAGTTACTGCGGTAAAAACACTGTAGCAAGCTAATGTTCATTTCGGCCGAAATTCAGAAAACCAGAGAGTTCACACGGGCGTGTGGAAATTCCACACGGTCGTGTGAAATCCGATTAGTTCAATTTTAAAGCCGCGACTCAACATTATAAAAGCCCGTTTTGGAGACTGTTTTGGTGATCGTTTTGGCTCTTCTTTGCCCTAACTTCTGGGAGGTGCGGCTAGGGTTTGGAGAGGACTTCATGAAGGTTTGAAGCGCGTCATCGGCGTTGACATCAACGTCCGATGGCGGCACAAGACCACAGCCACATCGCACACAAGGGGGTTTTCATCTATGTATTCAAATTGTGTTCTTATTATTATTTTCATGGATTTGTATAGCTCCATGAGGAGCTAAACCCCTTGTGGGTATTCGGACTTGTAAACCCTAGGATTATTATGTTTCTTTGACATTGCTATTATGCTTTTCCATAATTGATGAATAAAGTTGAGTTTCAATCTTAAATTCTTTTCTTTTATTATTGTTTTCCCTTAGCCGTGACACTAGGATTGAGAACAATCTAGGTTATCCTTTGGAGGTGTGACAACTCCTATAGGATTAGACTACTTAATTTTGAAGAGGGTTGAGAGGGTGAGTCGTAAGGTAGCGGAACGTCCCCTTTCCCCTCCGATGTGATTCTCCCTACCTCCATGTTCCATGATTTATTTGCGGTCGAGATAGAGTTAGGTGGTAGGCAATAAACTCCCCTAGGGATTTATTGCGCAAATACCAAAGTATAGGGTTGAAGTGAATCTTAGCAACGGGACTTAATTTAGACTAGGGTTCTCTCACCTGGACCAAAGGGTTAGAACTATACATAGGAACATGGTTAATCACTAGGAGTCCCTAGAACTCAAGACAATTCCACATAGTGTGACGCTTAGGTAGATAGAATCCCCTAGGGCTTAGTTGAAAGGTCAACGAGAGTCAAGGGTCGTAGTGAAACCTAATGACCGGAACATAGAGTTGGGATTAGTCACGGTTGACCTTAGGTTTGGGACCGTGTATTTAAGGATTTCGTCGTCTCAATTAACATCAATAGGAAGGTATAATAGCATTGTCTTGCACTAGAAGCATAAGTCCTAGGAGTAGCTTGTCCGGATACCCATCTTTTCCCATTGCTAGTCCTACTCTTTTACTTTTACTTGCACTCTCTCGTCTTCCACACTTCTCTTTTAATTCTTAATTTTACTGATTATTTTCGCCCTCACTCACCAATTTCTTTCCACCGGGGTATTTTATTAAGTACCTATTCCTTGTGGATTCGACTACCCACTCACCGGGGTATTTTATTACTTCGACAACCCGTGCACTTTCGGGCCCCTGTCAATCGCCTCCCTGTACTGCTCTCAGTGCGCTCAAGTCAGGGTAGCGCGACTGGCCAAATCTTAAGCTCGATAACCTCTTGAAACGAGTCTGGTGCTCGGGAACACTGAACTCTATATACTCTGGTGGAGGTGATGGCTGGCGAGGATGCTTACCGATTGCCTTCTTTGATCTGGAAGCCATATCTGCAAAATTGAAAAAAAAAAATGATGAAATTCAATTTAAAAACACAATCTGCAAAATCCACACGGCCGTGTGGAAATTCCACACGCATGTGTGGATCTTCTGGCGGACACAGCCGCACGGCCGTGGGGCTAAAAATTCCGTATTTTACACAACAATTCATTCTAAATCCTTTCTAAAAGCATTCGCATACAATTTAATCATGCAAACCAAGCGAAATAGTTGAAAAGAATGACTTGAATCAATATTGACGAAGAAAACGAGGGTGAAGTGCTTACCGACGGTGTGAATGGTGAAAACCTAGAAATCGGCCTGAAAACAACCTCTAAAGCCTCTAGAATCAAGTGAGAGAGTTGGGAATGTGAGAGGAGTGCTCAGAGAGTATTTGAGAATGAAAGAATTGAGAGACACAAGTGAAATTAAAAAGAAAACCGCGGCTTTTGGCGTTCTGTGCATTCACACGGCCGTGTGGAAATTCCACACGGCCGTGTTCCTCTACTGTTAGGGTTCACAGGGGCAGACACACGCCCCTATGTGCACTCTGGTTACTCTCTGAACACCCCCACAAGACCGTGTGAGAACCCCACATTCATCGTTCTTCATCGAGGCCGTTAAATTGGGCACACAATCAAAGGTAGATAATGTCAATTTCTTCAATTCTCCTCATTGGTGAAGTTGTCCTTATGCTACATGAGTTAGACTCATTGTGAATGTGATTGCCTTTGTGCCCCTCCAAGGGAGGTTGGCACACACCCACAAGTCTAAACTCGTGCCTTGTTCCTAGCTTGGTCCGAAAACTCCCCAACAACGGCGAACAAGACCTAACTTTACTCTTTGTTCTCCAAATTGGCTCTACAACCTTACAATGCACAAAGGCACACAAATGCACGCAATTTAATGACAAAATCTGATAAAAGTAATGCTCATTGTAAGATAATAACACTTCGCATTATTATAACATGAGCACTTATCAAGAACTTACATCACCTACTCATTTAGATATTGAGCTTAAGGAGTTTCCAGCATACTTGGAACATGCCATCTAGGAGGAAAACTCCAAACTGCCAGTTATCATTTTCTTCACACTTGAAACAAACCAAAAAGAGCAATTCGTGGCCTTGCTCCGCAAGAATAAAAAGGCCATTTCTTGGAGTATTTCTAACATCAAGGGAATTAATCCATCGTTCTGCACACATAAATTTCTAATGGAGGATAACATCAAGCCGAAGGTGCAATCATAAAAGAGATTGAACCCCATCATGATAGATGCCGGAATAATTTATCCGAATGTAGATAGCCCTTGGGTTAGCCCTGTTCAAGTGATACCCAAGAAGGGAGGAATGATGGTAATCTCCAATGAACACAATGAATTGATTCCAGCCTGTATAGTGATGGGGTGGCGATTTTGTATCTATTATCTGAAGCTAAAAGATGCAATGTGTTTCCCTTGTCCTTCATTGATTAAATGTTGGAACGGTTATCCAAACACATATATTATTACTTTCTTGATCGGATGTTTGGGTACCTACAAATCCCGATGGCACCTAAGGATCAGGAAAAGACCATTTTCACTTGTCTGTATGGCACATTTGCTTATAGGAGAATGCCTTTTGGATTGCGCAATGCACTAGCAACATTTTAGAGGTGCATGATGTCCATATTTGATGAATTCATTGAAGATATTATGGAAGTATTCATGGATGATTTCTCTATTTTTGGGGATTCTTTCGAGGGGTGTCTGCATAATTTGAAACGGGTGTTTTCAAGATGCGAGGAAACTAATTTGGTGCTAAATTGGGAAAATGTCATTTTATGGTAACAGAAGGGATAGTGTTGGGGCACAAGATTTTTGGTGACAGGATCGAAGTGGACAAATCTAAACTTAAAATAGCCGAGAAACTTCCTTCACCAACCTCCACAAAAGATGTTTGAAGTTTCCTTGGCCATGTTGGTTTTTGTAGAAGATTTATTAAAGATTTCTCAAAAATCTATAAGCCAATTACAAAACTTCTGGAGAAAGACACACCTTTCAACTTTGACCAAGAGTGCCTCACGGTTTCCATTTGTTGAGAGAAAGCTTAGTCTAGGCACCTATTATGAAAGCTCCTGAATGGGATCAGTCCTTCGAACTCATGTGCGATGCAAGTGATTGGGTAGTCGGAGTAGTGCTAGAGCAAAGATACGACAAGCAATTCCATCCAATCTTCTACACAAGCAAGACTCTAACTCTTGCTCAAGAAAATTACACTACGACAGAAAAAGAGTTTTTGGCCATTATCTATGCTTTTGAGAAATTCTAATCTTATTTAGTGCTATCCAAGGTCATAGTGTACACTGATCACATAGCAATCAGATACCTCCTCTCCAAAATTGATGCCAAGCCACGACTAATTAGATGGATTCTCCTTTTGTAAGAGTTTGATTTAGATATTTGAGATAAGAAGGGTTCGGAAAATGTGGTGGCAGATCACTTGTCACTTTTGGAGTACACAGAAGGATACGACAATAAGCACAGAGAAATTAATGATGTTTTTCCCGAGGAACATCTTTACTTGGTTCGAGAAATGTCTGCTAGCTAATGATTGTCCTTGGTTTGCTGACTTAGCGAACTACATTATAGGACAGGTCATCCCTTCACATTTCTCTTATCAACAGTGAAAGAAATTCTTGTACGACGTCAAGCATTATTTTTGGGAGGACCCTTTTCTTTATAAATTTTGTGCTGACCTGGTAGTTGACGCTGTGTCTCGCATTTGTAAGGATGGGAAATTCTGAAACATTGTTATTTGGGAATGGTAGGGGGTCATTTCAGTGCTAATTAGGGATGTAAATAATACACCTTTACTCGCAAGGTACTCGAGTTCGACTTGGTGAAAACTTGAACTCGCCTCGGTTACGGTCGAGCCTAGCTCGAGTAGTCGAGGGAGCCGAGTTCAAGTATTATGATACTTGGCTTGAGTGCTCGCGAGCCTAATCAAGCATATATAAATATATATATAATATTCGATTTATTTAATGAAAATCAAAAGGAAAAACTTTTGAGCTCGAGCATAATGTTTATGGTCATTTTTAGTCTTTTCGAGCTTAGTCGAGCAAGCTCGAGTGGCTCAATTTATGTACTAAGTCCAGCTCAAGTTATAAAATGAATACTCGATGAAAAATTTTCGGTCAAGCTTAAGCTCGATCGATTACACCCCTAGTGCTAATTGTAGAGTTGATAAGGTTTTGGAAGCAGATTTCTTTTGGCCGACGCTTTTCATTGATGCTGATAGGTGCTTGTGTTATAGTGACGCGAAGCGTTATTATCTTACAATGAACATATCTTTTATTAGATTTTATCACTAAATAGTGTGCATTTATGTATTCTTATACATTGTAGGTTTGTGGAGCTAATTTGGAGAAGAAGAACGAAGTTAGATCATGTTCACCGTTGTTGGGAGGTTTTCGCACCAAGCAAGGAACAAGGCACGAGATTAGACTTGTAAGTGTGTGCCAACCTCGTTTGGAAGGGCACAAAGGTAGTCACACTCACAACAAGTCTAACTTGTGTAGCTTAGGAGAACTTCGCCAAGAAGGAGACTTGAAGCAATCGGCAAGATCTACCATTGATTGTGTGCCTAATTCAATGGCCTCGATGAAGAACGATGGACCCGGGAGCGTTTCGGCGAGCACTGTAGCTTGTTACTGTTACAAACACTGTAGCAAGCTACTGTTCACTTTCGGCCGAATTTCAGAATTCTAGAGAATTCACACGAGCGTGTGGAATTAACACACGGCCGTGTGAATCAATTTTTCAGCCGACAGAAACTTCACATGCCCGTGTGTTAATTCCACAAGGCCGTGTGAAGTGCCGATAAGTCAAAAATTTAAAGCCGCACTCAGCATTATAAAAGCCCGATTTGGAGACTTTTGATAGATCTTTTGACCCATCTTTCTCCCCAACTTCTGGAGAGTGCGGCTAGGGTTTCGGAGATGTCTTTGTGGAGGATTGATGCGTGTCATCGGCATCAACATCGACGTTCGACGGCCGCACAAGACCACGGCCACACCATACGAAAGGGGGTTTTCATCAATGCTTTTGTTTTGTTCTTTCTTTCATATTTTGATGAACATGTATAGCTCCATGAGGAGCTAAACCCCCTCGTGGGTATTCGGACTTGTAAACCCTAGGATTATTATGTTTCTATGACATTGTTATTATGCTTTTCCATTATTGATGAATAAATTCGAGTTTCAATTTTAATTATCTTGTGCTATTGTTTTCCCTTAGCCGTGACACTAAGGATGAGAGCAATCTAGATTATCCTTTGGAGGTGTGACAACTCCTATAGGGTTAGACTACTTAAGATTGAAGAAGGTTGAGAGAGAGAGTTGTGAGGTAGTGATGTATCCCCTTTCCCTTCCGATGTGATTTCTCCCTACCTCCGTTTCCTTGATTTATTAGCGGTCGAAATAGAGTGAAGTGCTAGGTAGATAAACTCCCCTGGGGCTTAGTTGCGCAAGTAACAGAGTGAAGGGTTGACGTGAATCCTATGCATTGGGGCTTAATTTAAACTAGGGTTCTTTCACCTGGACCAAAGGGTTAGAACTATATATAGGAACATGTTTTATCACTAGGAATCCCTAAAGCTTAAAGCAATCCCACGTAGTGTTAGGCTTAGGTAGAAATACTCCCATGGGGCTTAGTTGTGTGAGTGACAGAGTGAAGGGTTGACGTGAATCCTAATGCCGGGACATAGTGTTGGGGTTAGTCACGATTGACCTTAGGTTTAGGATCGTGTGTTTAAGGATATCCTCGACTCAATTAACATCAATTGGAAAGTATAATAGCATAGTCTTGCACTAGAAGCATAAGTCCTAGAGGTAACTTGTCCGGATACCCTATTTCATTCATTGCTAGTCTTTCTCCTTCTACCTTTACTTGCACTCTCTTGTCTCCCATCTCTCTATTTACTTTCTTATCTTTTATTGATTCCATAATTCTCTCATCAAACCAATTATCACTTTTCGTACACCGCATAACTAAATAGCGAATTTTTGTGTTCCAAATCCCTATTCCCTGTGGATTCGACTACCCACTCACCAGGGTAATTTTATTACTTCGACAAGTCCGTGCACTTGCGGGACACACGCAAGGGGTCATGTCAGATGCCAGAAAGTTTGTTGGAACTTGTGATCAATGCCAGAGAAGTGGAAATATGTCCAAACTTGATGAAATGAAATAGAATCCTATTCAACAATGTGAAGTATTTGATGTTTGGTCAATATTCTTCATGGGACCATTCCCGAATTCAAATGGAAACAAATATGTGCTGGTGGCAGTTGGCTATGTTTCCATATGGGTTGAAGCACAGGCACTCCTCTTAATGCCAGAGTGGTAGTTAAATTCATAAAAAAGCTGTTTTTTTCATTTGGCTCCCCAAGGGCTATTATTAGTGTCGAGGAACACACTTCTGTAACACTCAATTTGAAAAAGTGATGAGAAAATATGGTGTTAACCATCGCATAGCCACTGCTTACCACCCTAAACTAGTGGTCAGGTTGAAGTCACAAATTGAGAATTAAAAACAGATTCTCGAAAAGATAGTGCATCATAACAAGCCTGACTGGTCAGAATGATTAGATAATGGCCTTTGGGCCTACATAACGGCTTAGAAAACTTCCACAGGGAACACACTTTATAGGTCGGCTTACAAAACTTCCATAGGGAACACACTTTATAGGTTGGTTTATGGCAAGGCTTGTCATCTACCCATCGAGCTAGAGCATTAAGCTTACTGGGCTATTAAACTGTTGAATTTCAACATGGAGGATACACATTGAAAATGAGAATTCCAATTGAATGAGTTAGAGGAACACACATAGAATGCTTATGATAATGCATTATTGTACAAGGTGAAAGCAAAAGGAATTCATGATAACCACATCAGAAGGAATAAGAAATTTCAAGTTGGAGATCAGGTTCTACTGTTTAACTCGAGGTTGAGGCTCTTTCCTAGGAAACTCAAGTCTCGATGGTCTGTACCTGACACGGTCACTCAGACATTTCCTCATGGTGTAATTGAAATCTCACCCCACGAAGGAAACTTTCAAGGTTAATGGGCATCGGTTGAAGCCTTATGCATTAAGAGAAGAACCTCTATCTTCCACAAATTTTAGGTATATCAAGCTAGTGACATTAAACAAGCGCTCCTTGGGAGGCAACCCAAGTTTCCACTTTTGTTTTAGTTAGTTAGTTTTGTTGCTTCATTGTGTTTTGAATTGATTTGTAGCTGTGCATTTCTATTTCATGCGCTCTCTCTTTGAAGTGGTTTTTCTTTGGCCGGTGTTTCCTGGGTTTTCTTTCGATTGTGTTACTTTATTATGCTGGGGTTTGCCAGGTCTTGGGTTGTTTCAGGCTGAGCACGCCTATGCTCAAGCCATGATTTTCTCTGTTTTTATCTTGTGAAGCATTCTAGGATGAGCATGAGTATGCTTACCAATGAGCATGGTTTCTGTGCTCTTTGCATGACCATGTTTTGCTTTCTGATGTCTTTGGGACTTTTCCTGAGATAATCATGGGGAGGAAGCATGGCGTAAGCAAGATTGTTCTTTCCCCGCACAGCTGACTTAACGTGCAAACCTAAGCACTCCTGTGCTTAGGGCGTGCTTGGGGCGTAACCTTTCAACTTCCTACTTTCTCCCTTAAAAATCTAGTTGCCACCAGTTGGGTTGGTTATCATATTCTCATCTTCTTTTTTCGCTCCAGTTGTCTTTGTTTTCTTAAGAGTTTTGTTATTTGCTACCATTCCCTTGCCTTTTTTACCCCTCGCTATCTTGATCCCTTCTTCGACGTCGGTAAGACGTATGACTTAGATGCATTGAGTTCTTTCATGGAGATCGTGCTACTTGCGTTCGTACATGTTTGATTTCCATGATTTTATTTCAATTGAACCAACGCCTTTGTTAGACGGTATGGTCCATTAGGAATGCTACTCATTTAGGGCTTTAGAGAAGATGTCACATGAAAGCACGATCGTACTCTCCGTAGAAGCAAGACCATGCTTCCTTGGGTTGTAGGGACCCTTTCTAGGGAAGCACGATCGTGTTTCCATGCCAAGCACGATCATGCTCTCCTTTTTGCACGACCGTTGATAAGTGCTCATGTTATAGTAACGCGAAGCGTTATTATCTTACAATGAACATATCTTTTATCAGATTTTATCACTAAATTGTGTGCGTTTGTGTATTCTTATGCATTGTAGGTTTGTTGAGCTAATTTGGAGAAAAAGAATGAAGTTAGATCGTGTTCGCCGTTGTTGGGAGGTTTTCGGACCAAGCAAAGAACAAGGCACGAGCCTAGACTTGTGAGTGTGTGCCAACCTCCTTTGGAGGGGCACAAAGGCAGTCACATTCACAATAAGTCTAACTCATGTTGCTTAGGAGAACTTCACCAAGGAGGAGACTTGAAGCAATCGGCACGATCAACCATTGATTGTGTGCCCAAATCAATGGCCTCGATGAAGAACAACGGACTCGGGAGTGTCTCGGTGAGTTATTGTTGAAGCAATGTAGCTTGTCAATGTAGCAAAACATTGTAGCAAGCTACTGTTCACTTTCTGCCAAAATTCAGAATTCTAGAGAATTCACACGGGCGTGTGGAAATTCGACACGGCCGTGTGAATTAATTTTCCAGCAAGCCAGAAACTTCACACGCTCGTGTGGAAATTCCACACAGCCGTGTGAAGTCCCGATAAGTTCAAATTTAAAGCCGCACTCAACATTATAAAAGTCCGATTTGTAGACTTTCAAGACATCTTTTGACCTAACTTTCTCTCCAACTTCTGGAGAGTGCGGCTAGGGTTTCGGAGAGGACTTCGTGGAGGTTTGGAGCGTGTCATCGGCATCGTCACCGACGTCCGGCGGCCGCACAAGACCACGACCACACCATACGCGAGGGGGTTTTCATCAATGCTTTTTATTTACACTTTCTTTTGTATTTTGATGAACATTTATAGCTCCATGAGGAGCTAAACTCCTCGTGGGTATTCGGACTTGTAAAACCCTAGGATTATTATGTTTCTATGACATTGCTATTATGCTTTTCCATTATTGATGAATAAATTCGAGTTTCAATTTTAATTATCTTTTGCTATTGTTTTCCCTTAGCCGTGACACTAGGGTTGAGAGCAATCTAGGTTACCCTTTGGAGGTGTGACAACTCCTATAGGGTTAGACTACTTAGGATTGAAGAGGGTTGAAAGGGTGAGTCGTGAGGTAGCGAAACGTCCCCTTTCCCTTCCGGTGTGATTTCTCCCTACCTCCGTTTCCTTGGATAATTAGCGGTCAAGATAGAGTGTTAGGGCTTAATTTAGACCAGGGTTCTTCCACCTGGACCAAAGGGTTAGAACTACATATAGGAACAGGTTTTATCACTAGGAATCCCTAGAGCTTAAAACAATCCCACGTAGTGTTAGGCTTAGGAAGATAGACTCCCCTAGGGCTTAGTTGACAGGTCAACAAGAGTCAAGGGTCGTAGTGAATCCTAATGCCGGGGCATAATGTTGGGGTTAGTTACGGTTGACCTTAAGTTTGGGACCGTGAGTTTAAGGATATCCTCGACTCAATTAACATCAATAGGAAAGTACAATAGCATAGTCCTGCACTAGAAGCATAAGTCCTAGAGGTAGCTTATCCGGATACCCTATTTCATTCATTGATAGTCTTTCTCTTTTATCTTCTATTTGCACTTTCCTGTCTTCCATCTCTCTATTTAATTTCTTGTCTTTTATTATAATTGATTTCATAATCCACTCATCAATTCGATTATCACTTTTCGTACACCGCACAACTAAATAGCGAAATCTTGTGTTTTAAATCCCTATTCCCTGTGGATTCGACTACCCACTCACCAGGGTAATTTTATTACGTCGACAAGCCCGTGCACTTGCAGGATACACGCAAGGGGTCGTGATCAACAGTGTTTCTCCTGAATTTCTGTAACTTAATTTCAATTGGATCATTTGCTGTTGTAGTTGATGTCGAGGCGCTGCACCACATCTAAGACAAATTTTCTCACTGAGATTGTTTGCTATGATATTCAAGAAAGGCTTAAATCACTTGTCCGGCATGATAGATTTGCCTGACTTTCTACTCACCAATTTGGGACACTTTGCACCATCGATTGGGATACCCTACATTCTTTTAATTTGTTTGATGAGGTGGAATGAATCTTGAGCGGTGGCACATGGTGAACAACTCTCACTATAAATGAGCAGGCCTGCCTTGAGTCAAGTTTAGAGGTCCATGCTACATTTCATATGCATCGAGGCCAATATGTGTGGAATGAAC
The DNA here is from genome assembly GCA_020875875.1 of Dioscorea alata. Taxonomy (NCBI): domain Eukaryota; kingdom Viridiplantae; phylum Streptophyta; class Magnoliopsida; order Dioscoreales; family Dioscoreaceae; genus Dioscorea; species Dioscorea alata. The sequence goes on from CM037013.1 coordinate 13,401,061, forward strand.
ATAATGCAGTCCATCTTCAACTCCTTGGTTATGAGCACCATCTGAGCTACATGGAATTCACACTCTGGTCTCTATGTTCATGAATATACCACCACTGATGAATACCAGCATCTTCATTCCTTCCCACACCTTGGAGAGAGCTACAGTCATCGTTAGAGATGGTTGAGCTCTGGTAGTAGCAACTTCACTCCAAATGTCTCCAATGCCTCATCCCTCTAATCCCCTGCACTCCTCTTCATCCACGCTTTACTCAGCAGAACAGTTACGGGTAGAAATGGTAGTACTGGCACTATCACGAGGCAAGAGTTGTACCAACTTCTGAGCATGGCAGATAATTACCCCTACCATCTGGGCTTTGTTCTTGCTAAGTCATTTAACCACCAAGCCATTGACCCTCGTGCAAGTACTATCTTTGCAGGCCCATACATCACTCGTCTGATTAAAGGGATGGGTTTGGTTGACTGTGTTGATCAAATGACTATCTTTGGTGGGTTTAACCCTATCATTTTTCATAGTTTGCAAAAGTTGGGCTTACCCATGGCAAGCACTCCCAGGGGAGATTGACAGGGACCCGAAAGTGCACAGGTTATCAAAGTAATAAAGTACCCCGGTGAGAGGGTAGTCGAATCCACAGGGAGTAGGGATTAGAGACAAGGGTAATTGCTATTTAGCTAGTGTAATATGATGGTGGTGAGAAGAATAAATTTTGTGTGCAAGAAAATGAAAGAGAAATATGAAAGACAAGATAGTGCAAGCAAAAAGTAAAGAGAGGAACAATCAATGTGAATAAGGGGTACCCGGACAAGCTTCCCTTAGGACAAACGTTCTAGTGCAAGACTATGTATTATACTTTCCTATTGATGCTTAATGAGTCGTGGACATCCTAAAGCACACGATCCCAAACCTAAGGTCAACCGTGACTAGTTCCAACACTATGCTCCGGCATTAGGCTTCACTACAACCCTTCACTCTATTGATCTTTCAACTAAGCCCCAGGGGAATTCATCATCCTAAGCCTCACACTACGTGGAACTGTTTTATGTTCTAGGGATTCCAAGTGATAGACCCTGTCCCTAAGTATAGTTCTAACCCTTTGGTCCAGGTGAAAGAACAATAGTCTTAGTTAAGCCCCAGCACTAGGATTCACTACAATCCTTCACTCTGTTGCTCGCACAACTAAGCCCCAGGGGAGTTCATTTCCTAAAACTTCGCTCTATCTTGGCCGCTAAGAACTCTTGGAACAGGGGATCGGAAAAATCACACTGAAGGGGAAAGGGGACGTTTCGCTACCTCACAAATTACCCTCTCGACCCTCTCCAATCTCGAGTAGTCTAATCCTATAGAAGTTGTCACACCTTCAAAGAATAACCTAGATAATTCTCAACCCTAGTGTCACGGCTAAGGGAAAATCAATACAATGAACAATCAACATTGGAACTCAATTAAAAGCATCAATTAAGAAAGCATAATAAAAGTCATAGAAACAATGTCATCCTAGGGTTTACAAGTCTGAATACCCACAAGGGGTTTAGCTCTCCATGGAGCTATACAAAATCATCAATGTATATGAATAGACAAGAATAGAAAACATAGATGAAACCCCCTTGTGATGTGTGGCGATGGTCTTGTGAGGTCGCTCCGTCATCTCCACCAAGCCCCTTGTCAAGCCTAGGACACACCTCGCCAGATTGGTGCCGACGAAAGCTCCTCCAATAGCTATTTTCTAACAGACTTTGATGTCGATGCCAAAGACTCGCTTCAAACCTCCATAAAATTCTCTCCAAACCCTAGCCACGAACCCTCCAAATGTTGGGAGAAAAATAGGTCGAAAAGTTCCTGAAGAAATCTGATTCGCGGCTATTTAAAGGCTGAAATCGGGCATCCACACGGTAGTGTGAAATTTCCACAGGCCCGTGTGGATTCTCTGGAATTGATTTTCTGGCGCGCAGTGAACAGTAAACTGCTATATTAATTGTTACAGTAACTGCTACGGTACTTGCGCACAAAATGTTCTCGATTTCATGTTCTTCATCAAGGTCGTTGAATTGGGCACACAACCAATGGTAGATCATGTCGTTTGCTTTGTTTCTCTTTATTGACGAAGTTTTTCAATGCTACACGGGCTAGACTTTTATGAGTGTGACTGCTTTTGTGCCCCTCCAATGGAGGTTAGCACACACCCACAAGTCTAAAACTCATGCCTTGTTCCTTGCTCGGTCCAAGAACTCCTCAACAATGGCGAACATGACCTAATTTTGCTCTTTCTTCTCTAACTTTACTCCACAACCCTATATGCACAAGAGAACACAAATGCACAGCAATTAACGATAAAATATGAGAAAAGTAATGATCAATGTACGAAAATAATATTTTGTATTACTTAAACACGAGCACTTATCAGAGATTCATCTATCTCTTGATCCATCTTCCCTTGTTAGATCACCATACCTTGGGGGGTGGACATTGCCGATAGGGCCGCAGATTTTAGTTCCTCTTTTGCCAGTGCCGCTTCTGATTCTTCTAAGAGTGTTGCATTTTGATCGTCGCGCAACTCCTTTTTATTTTTATTTTTCAATATCTGGACTTGTATTTCTTTTCTTATTTTGTTGGACTTGTGTGAGTTCAGTTAGTAAGGGGTATCCCCTACTAAACTGACATTTGGTTTGTTTACTTTTATGCACTTTTTGTTTGCATTTTTAGTACTTGGTTTCTTTTGTCATTATTTGGACTATGAGCTTCACTTATGTGACTCTTGTCTTATCTCAAGATTGTTTGTGTTTGAATGGCTATTGGAATACACGTTGAGAGCAGCAACATCACTCTCCATGTTCGGGAAAGTTATATGAACCCCCTCTTTATTTTTATTCTCAATCTTTGGACTTTATTGCATATACTTGTACACTGAGGACAATACACTATTCAACTGCGCTCGAGGGTTCTTGTTTTACTTGTATGGATGATTTCATGACTTAGGATGATCTATGATTGTGTTGATAGAAGCTCTTAAATCTAAGGTGGATTGTGCTTGTTAAGGTCCTTATTATGAGCCAAATTATTTCTCACTCTTGTTTTGAAAACCTAGATCAATTCACATTAACCTAGTTGTGGAGCAACTTGTTTGGAGTTGAATTGTTTTTAGAGACTTGTGTGTTCATTATGTAAAAAAACTGGAAAGTCAGATTCCTTGTGGAATGCCCTATCGGTTGATTGTAATTACGATGCAAAAAGATGGTAGAAAGAGTTATCACCCAGAAAGAGTGAAAACTGATCTTGAGTAGTCAAATTTTGGGCATTACTAGTGTAAATTTGATGACCTACCAGGAGAAAATGCAACTTTCAAGGCGTATGAAGCTACTACCCAGTAGTTTATTAAGAACAAGGGTCTATGTTCACTTTGCTTACCCAGGGGCACATGGAGCACTAGACTTAGGGTTGCACACACTCATTAGGTTTTTAAAATGAGAGTGAGATTTTTATTTAAGCATTCTTGATCTTTTATTTAACTGTCTTTGATACCTCTAGACTTTGGAGTTTTCTATATTAATGAGATTAGAGATCATGCACTCATCTTTTTCTTCATATTGAGCTGAATGAAATTGCTTGAGGACAAGAAATGATTCAACTGTGGGGGTATTTGATAAGTGCATTTCATATCGTATTTTGTATACCTCCAATGCACTCTTTTGCTTGTCTTTTAGCAACTTTTGTTTATGATTGATGCTATTCTGGATATGTTGGTCTTTTTTGTAGGATTTTAGGGCTCATAACACATATGAAGTGAAATCAAGGACAAAATCAACCAAACAAGAGGATTTCTCTAAGTGTCCAATGCAAGCACGGTGAAGCACGGGGGTGCTATCTCCCCATGATTATCTCTGGATGGGAGTTGTTTATCCTTTCAGGAGAAGCACGGTTTGTGTGCTCCTTTCATGGTCATGCTCAAGCTTAGTATAGGTGGAGCATGACTGTGCTCTCCCAGTGTTTTTCTCTGGATACACTTAACCCTTTTTGCTCGATAGTTCCAAGATTAGCATGGTCTGAGCACGACTGTGCTCAGATCGTGTTAAGCCTGAAAAGTCCTTTTTATCTTCTAGAATTAGGGTTTGAAGGAATATTTGGTTCAGGAGACTTCTTCTCCAGTGAGGGAGCTCTCAAGAGAATGATAATCAGCTGCCATTACAAGAGCTAAGGAGAACAAGGGGAGTTAGAGATGCCAGAGAAGAGGAGTTACCCATTCCATGGAGTTCTTGAAGTACATTTGAAGAGATCTTGTAAAAGGGGGAAGTCTAGATATCTCTATTCCTTATGTTAATATTCTTCTCTCATTTATATTAATTCATAAAGGGCTAACTATTCCACGGTGCACTAGGATTGTGAATTGTGTTATCTCTTATACTTTGACTACTTGAGTTTTAATGCCTATGAAGTTTTATTGCTTTCTTGTGTTAATTCATGTGTTGCATAACTTGACATGCTTGATTTACATAGATGCTTGTATAAAACTTGGCCTATGTGGATTACCGTAGTTATTATTACCTAATGTAGTTGCAAAACTTGACGTGTATGAAGCCTATAGTTACACTTGCAGAACTTGGCATATTTGATAGCTGTAGACAGTGACGGAACCAGAACTTACCGATAGGGGGGGGCTAAAGTCAAAGTGTAAAAAATTATCAAATAAAATAATTATCTACAGTAAAAAAATAGGTCAATAATATAACTATATTTTGAATATACATATAGTAAAAAAAAGAACATTAACTATAATTTGAACTGCTATCGTTGTCATGATGTATTTGACTAAAAAAACAACTATGTTCAACTAGACAACTAAACAATCATTCATTCACTCTAACATGTATATTATTATTTTATAACAACTAATTTATATTTGCTATGCCACATTATCAACTTAATTTTTTTAATTATTAATTTGTTTCTATAAATTTTATTAATATTATTCATAAATTTTTATTGAAAATTTAAATGCCACATTATCAATTTAAATTTTTTTCCTTAAATTTTTATAAACTTTAAAATTTCAGCAACTTTTTGAAAATAAGTAAACTTGTTAATTAGTAGAAGTATCAAAACTTAACACTACAACCCATTATCAACTTAATTTTTTAAATTATTAAATTTTTTTTATAAAATTTATTAATATTATTCATAAATTTTTATTGAAAATTTAAAATTTCACTGCCTCATTATCTATTTAATTTTTTCCTTAAATTTTTTTAAAATTTAAAATTTCATCAACTTTTTGAAAATAAGAAAACTTGTTTTTAATTAATAAAAGTATCAAAAACTTAACATTACAACCAATTATCAACTTAGTTTTTTTAAATTATTAATTTATTTTATAAATTTTATTAATATTATTCATAAATTTTTATAAAAAATTTGAAATTTCAATCCCTCGTTATCAAGTTAATTTTTTCCTTAAATTATTTTAAATTTAAAATTTTAGCAATTTTTTAAAAATTAAAAAAACTTATTTTTAATTAGTAAAAGTATAATATAAAAAAAAAACTCAAGATTGTAGCGTATGGGATTTGAACCAAGGTGGGCTCTAACAACCTACCTCCCACCAACCACTCAAGCACATTTTCATTATACAACAACTAAACACACATAAAATATTATCTACTATATATATATATATATAACCTAACTTCACCGGTGCCGAAAAACTACCTCACCGGAGCCGAGGGGGGGCTGAAGCCCCTGCTAGCCCCCCTTGGTTTAGCCCCAAGCTGTAGATGCAACAAAGCTTTTGAGCATCAACAAGGATCTTAGAATGTACCTTGGTAGGCATTAGACTTAAGTCGGTGTCTTGAGCGTGTAGAAATCATCCCGAGGCATTGCTCTCTTGTTATTGAAACTCAACCCTAGTCTACTTGGTTCTTCCACCGCTTTGTTCTTTAGTCTTGTTTAGTAGTTAACTCCTTTATCACCCTTTCGGTTTGATTAGACATTAGAGGATCAACTACTACTAGAAGCCCAATCCCTGTGGTTTGACAACCCTACCCGCTTGTGTCGTACCACTTTATTACTAGTAATGATCCGTGCATTTTCGGAGAGTTCATCAATAGCCAAGGCTGGGGGCCTCATGGGACCCTTGCGGGTGCAAATGGCTTGTGAGGCTCACTGTCCTTTGTCCTATGGCCTTCACGGTGAGGCTTGCAGTCATATAGGCACCCACAAGGTTCCTGGAGACTTCCAAACATGATTATGCGGGTTGGAAATTACACGTATGGACCTAGAAAAATGAAAATTGGGCATGGCCTATCTTGCAACTTCAAATAAATTTGATATACAATGTCTATAACACAGAAATATGCATTAAAACACAATCAAACAACAACAATTAAAATGAAAAAACTAGAAAGTAAGGACAAGCATGGATCATTCAAACAAGCACAAGAACAACATAACACAACCATGAATATGATGAACTAAACTCAACAAACAATTAGAATACAAAAAATGAAAAATGAAGAATTTGAAACTTGAGTTGCCTCCGAAGAAGCGTTTGTTTTATGTCATTAGCTCGACTTACCTCTTTCTTACCTCATGGAAGCTTGAAGATGGTGTGTTCCTCCCTACTAAAAGTGGCATAAGGGCTACCAAAAAACACAAAATGTACCTATTAAGATGGTGCAGAAGTGGAGATCATGGATGAATTGCCTTTTGGCCTCCATGGGCATTGTGTAATTTCAACTTTGGCGAATCTTTATGTGGCTTGAACCCTCTCTCAGCTTCTTCTTCAATCCCAATTGAATTTCCTTGAAGCTCTCCAAAAAATTGTTTTGGCTTCCAAGGAAATAGGTTTGGTTGAGAATTTCTCAAGCTTGGCATGGATGGGTTCTTGGATGACTCCTGTCCATATCTTCCTCCTCAACCATGGTTGAATTTTCCTCAATTCCCTCATAGAATTGTTTTGGATGTCCAAGGAAATAGCTTTGGTTGAGAGTTATTCAAGCTTCGCATGGGTGGGTCCTTGGACGACGTCAACCTCCTACCCACATCTCCTTCCTTGACTCTTTTCAAATTGATTTCGATAACCCACAAGAGTTGTTCGGATTTCCAAGGAAACAAGTTCGGTTGAGAATTTTTTAAGATTGGCATGTGTGGGTGATTGGGTGTCTTAAATCTCCTACCCACCTTTTTTTTTCAAACTTGGTTTGATGATCATAAATTTCCCATAAAATATTCCTTGGCCTCCAAGAAAAAATTTTTGGATGGGAATGTCAACGCCAGGCATAGGTGGGTTCATGGATGACTTTAGCTTCCTACCCAAATTTTCAAATACAATTCCCAAAATTTTTCTCATGCACTTGACCAATATTGAAGGGATAGATTGGGTTTCTTCCACTTCCTCCCAGATAGATGTAGTGACTAATGTTGAGGCAAGTATCTTCTTGAACTGTGATAGATTGGGTTTCTTCCACTTCCTCACATTTTTCTGCAGCCATGTTTTCATCCTCCCCCTTTTCTTCTTCAATAGCATCTTTGGGTAGAACTTCTACCATTTACACATTACTTGTTTCATTCCCAGTTATTGCACTGAGAAGTTCTCCCACTTGATTCTCACATCTTTGAAAGGATGCGTGGAAACCTTCAATTGTGGTATTCATGGCTTCAAGCTTGGCATTGGAGGCTTCAAATTTTCTTTCAATGTTCATGATGAACCTTGTCAATATATCCTCAGTACTAAATTGCTATCCTTGTGGTTGTTCACTCTGAATAACTAAAGGATGATAGCATGACAGTTCTTGTCAGGGGGATTCTTCTAGCAATTCTTGGCAAGGATGCTCCCTTTGTTGTGTAGGATGATGTGCCCAAGAGTTTGGGTGTTCTTCCCAATATGGATTGTAGACATTATGGTGTGGATTGATTTGGCTTGCTTTTATGGCAAAAATTTCTCCATCTTTTCCTTAATATGCATTGTCCAATTGAGTTGATTCTTATTTTATTTAAAAGTTATATTCAACATCTATCTTTTCGATGTAGGACAAATTTTAAAATTCAAAATGGATGACAGGTTAGCAATATGATTTTTGGCGTAGGTCTGATTGTTGAAGCTGCACCAGACTTTATAGGTGTTGATATACGGAATCAGCCATAGCTTTCTAATTTATTGTCTAATTAAGTTAATTCATATTTTATTTCAATGTCAAGTTCAACATATATCAATTTGATGTAGGAAAAATTTTGAAATTCAAAATATATGACACGCTAGGATCTGGTTTGAGTTGCAGGTCTAATAGATATAACTATACATGAGTTTATTGATGCAACTACGGTGAATAAGTCATAACTTTCACTTTTTCTTGTCCAATCGAGTTGTTTCTTATTTTATTTGAAAGTTAAGTTCCATATCTATCTTTTCGATGGAGGATAAATTTTGAAATTCAAAATGGATGGCGGGTTAGCAATCTGTTTTTTTTCATAGGTCTAATTGTGGAAATTGCACCTCAGTTTATAGGGGCACTATATCGAATCAGACATAACTTTCTAATTTACTGTCCAATTTAGTTGATTATTATTTTAATTGAAATTTAAATTCAACATCAATCTTTTTAAAGGAGGACAAATAAATGGATGGCAAGATAACAATCTGGTTTGTGCTGCAGGTCTGATTATTGTAGCTATAATCGAGCTTATAGATGTAGCTTCCCCGAATCAGTCATTAGTTTCTAATTTATTGTCCAATTAAATTGATTGTTGTTTTATGTGAAAGTTAAATTTAACATCTATCTTTATGATACAAGAAAAATTTTGAAATTCAAAAAATGACTATAGGTTATCAATCTGGTTTTTGTCTCAGATTTGATTGTAGAAGATGCACCTACTTTTATAGGTGCAACTATATCAAAAAAGCCATAACTTTCCAATTTATTGTATAATTTAGTTGATTATTATTTTGTTTAAAATTTAAGTTCAAAATTTATCTTTTTGATGTATTAAAAATTTGAAAATTCAAAATGGATGATAGGTTAGCAATTGGGTTTTGTCATAGGTATTATTGTAGAAGCTGTATAAGAGTTTATAGGCATGGATATTATTAATCAGTCATAACTTTTTAATTTATTGTCCAATTGAGTTGATTTTTATTCTATTTGAAATTTAAGTTCAACATATATGTACTCAATGTAGGACAAATTTTGAAATTCAAAATGGATGACACATTAGCAACCTAGTTTGGATCGCAGGTCTATTGTTGTAACTATACATGAGTTTATTGACGCCTCAATGATAAATTAGTCATAACTTTCAATTTTTCTTCTCCAATTGTGTTTATTTTTGTGTTATTTGAATGTTAAGTTCAACACATATCTTTTTGATGTAGGATAAATTTTGAAATTCAAAATGAATGACATGTTAGCTATTTGGTTTGAGTCGCAGGTCATATTGTTTTAGCTATACATGATCTTATAGATGCAGCTATGGTGAATCAGTTATAACTTTCTTATTTATTATTCAATTAAATTAATTCTTATTTTAATTGAAATTTAAGTTCAACATCTATCCTTTTGATGGAGGACAAATGTTTAAATTCAAAATGGATGACAGGTTGGCAATTTAGTTTGAATCACAGGTTGGATTCTTTTAACTATACATGAGGTTAGAGATGTAGCTACGCTTTATCAGTCATAACTTTCTAATTTATTATCCAATTGAGTTGTTTTTTATTTTATTTGAAAGTTAAGATCAACATCTATCTTTTCAATGGAGGACAAATTTTGAAATTTAAAATATATGGCAGGTTAGCATTCTGGTTTGAATTGCAGGTTTAATTGTTATAGCGGTACATAAGTTTATAGATGCAGCTACGATGAATCCATCTTAACTTTCTAATTTATTATCCAATTCAGTGGATTCTTATTGTATTTGAATATTATGTTCAACATCTATCTTTTTAATGGAGGATAACTTTTGAAACTACAAATGGATGATAGGTTACCAATTTTTTTTATGTCGTAGATCTAATTATAAAAGTTATACATGAGTTTATAGATGTAGGTAAGCTGAATCAGTCATAATTTTTTAATTTATGGTCCAATTGAGTTGATCCTTGTTTTATTTGAAGTTACGTTCAACATCTATCATTTTGATTAAGGATAAATTTTGAAATTCAAAATGAATGATCGGTAAGCAATCGAGTTTTTGTCACTGGTCTCATTGTAGAACATGCACATTAGTTCATAGGTGTAGGTATATCGAATCAGCCATGACTTTCTAATTTATTATCTAATTAAGTTGATTTTTATTTTATTTAAAAGTTGGGTTCAATATATATCTTTCTATAGAGGAGAAATTTTGAAATTCAGTTTAGCAATCTCGAGAATATTCCATCGTTCAGCTCGAGGTACATATTTAAATTCAAATAGAATGATGGGTTAGCAGTCTGGTTTAGGGAAGATTAAGATTACTAGTACTAACCCTAGTTCCAAAAAATTGACCTAACCAAAATAGTGATGTGTGTGAACAAAAGAAAGTAAAAACAAGAAATATGGAATAAAGGAATAGAGAAATCAGGGGAAGAAATGATGTCCAGACATAGCATCCCTCTATGGTTTGGTTAAGTGTAGGACAAAGGTTGTCTAAACATGCAATCTTATTTGAATCGAGAGATTTCCTAAATCATACTAAGCCTTTCTTTCAGGGGTGAAAAGTAACTGAATTGGTGTAGTGCTGATGCAGTCACCACACAATCGTATTAACAATCAGTGAAATCTCGATATGAGTTAACAAGAATTTCTTAAATAAGTAATCCCTCTTGTGAAGAGATTACCCCTACTACGAATAAAGAATAGAGATGTGATTTTTATTAAATCTATTGCACATGATTGCAAAGAGCATGGAAATACTCATTAACTCACTCGGGAGGATTGAGAGAGAAGAATTCTCCAAAGTACCCTATTTACTGGCTTACTCACAATCTCCTCTAATCGCGGTATGTCTATGCTAGGTAGGTATTTCTACTCATTTCAGAGCATATCAAGTATGAAAACTAGGGATTTTGCAATAATAGCAATCAAGTATTACAAACACGCAATTAGGTTCAAATATGAAAGATTACAATTAGGAAAAAAAGTAAATCACAAAGATCCACAACCAATGTTAAAAGATAAAACCCCAGAGTTCAACTATGCCCAAACATCTAAAATATTAGCCCTCTATCAATGAAGGTCAAGCATTCAAATTACAAGACACGAAGATAATGGACATAAACATAAAAACCCCCTTCTTAATTGTGCCAAAATAAATCACCAGAAAACTCCAAGGAAGCTTCCGCGAACGCTGACAAGGTAAGCTTGACAACTACGATCTTCCTCTCCACTATGATGGATCCAAATATCCTCCAAAAGTCACCTTTAATGCCTTGGAGATTAATTTCCTCTCTTTCCTAGCCTTACCTCAAAGAAAAGAACTAAAACTTGCCCTAAAAGTCCTCATCAGATCTATTTATACTTGGCCACGTACGGGCTACTTATAGGCATAAGGACATGGCCGTAAGGAGCTAGAGATGATGGATATGAGCCTTACAGGAATACTTATGGCCATAAGTCTCATCCATAATATCTTTTATTTTTGTTACAATTCACTTACGGCTGTAAGCGCTAGACCATAAGTTTCACTGTGCTGCCCTTAAGACTGCCTTTACTTGCGGAAGCTCTACTTGTAAATTCCTCTAGATGGTCCTCACGGGCTTCCTAGCTCCCTTTTACAGGGTATAAGCATGCTTGCAAGGTTCTCTGGAAGAGGTTTACTACCGTAAGTCAAGTCGTAAGCTGTTCTTAAGCCATCCTTTTTGACTTGTCCTTGTTCAATTGATGTTGAGAAAGCTCTATCTTCTTTGTTTAGGGTCTAGAATGCTTTTTTTTGTTCTTTCTCATATTTAAGTGCTACCCGAGGACTGAGAATGCAAAATATACTTTGTTTTAACATCAAATTCCACAATATGTTTCTAATGCAGGTGTACAAAATGATATAAAATAATAGAACATTTTACACTCATATATAGACTCCCTTTAGGGTTTTATAAGTTCAGGACAATGATGGTAAGTTTAGCAATCCTTATTGAACTGATAAAGGCTAAATGTACTTATTTTCATGTACATTTCTTATACACTTTGCATGTAATTTTTATAGAATTGATGCTTGTTTCTTGCTAAATCTTATATTATTTGCTTTGTAGGGCAGGAAGAAGCTATAGGGAACTCGAAAACAGGATTTGGGCTGAAAAGGATTCTTCACAACCCACAAGGAAACCGTAAGAAAAATCCCCAAACTCTTGGCCAAATCAAATTGACCCTCTAGGCACAAGCTAGACCTCTAAACTTACCAAATTCACCTCCTTGCATGCTCTGAACGCCCTTTTTTCATGCTTGTTTACTTGTACTTTCTATTTGCGGTTTTGATTCTTTCTTTTTAGTTTTCTTTCACACTTCACTATTTTTATTAGGTTGATTGTCGGATTTAAATTCAGTATTAGTATTCTTTAGTTTCTTGTGGATAGATACCCTTGCTTTTTAGCACACTTTATTACTTGATTTTCACATACACTTGCATTTAGTAGGTGAATATGGTTTTACCTATCATTACATATGTTACCTAACCAAAAACCTAACAACTCTTAGTGGGAATGATCAATTTTTTTTAATAGAGGCACTTCCTACAAACAAAAAAAGGGGGTAAACTACTTGATTGGTCACTAAACTTTTCTTGTTTTCCTATTTTGGTTACTGAACTGCTAAAAATTTTAATTGAGTCACCAATGTTAGTATTTTCCTCCAATTGGATCACTCACTCCAATGACATTACCCCGATGCTCACATGGACTACCACCTCACCTATCACATGTCAACCTCTGCTGTGTTGTTAAGGCCCTCTCACTTGTATTGTTGATGTGACATTCCATGTCAGCCAAATAACTTTCCACGCCATTATTCCTTTTCTTTTCTTTTCTTTTCATCTTCTAACCTTATCTTATCACCAATGGTCGAACGACACCGTGTTAATTTTGGTTGTTCAAAAAATAAATCAATCGGTGATCTAGCCACTACCAATGGGTGCTCCTTTGACAGAGGTCTCACCTTCTCTATCAAACCCTCTGAAACACCCTTTCTGTGTGTGTACCTCAACTTCATGGGTGGCGAAGAAATGAAGCACCCGAAGATTGGGTGATCGTATCCACAGGGAATGAGAGTACTATCTACCACTTTAACCTTGTTATCTAACCTTATAAGTAAAGTTGGTGATATAGTAAATTGACAAAACTAAATGAGCCATTAATGAGAAAAAAAGAGAGCATGGAGAAAATTGATGAATAAGAAGTAGGTGCTTAAACACTGATCCTCCTAAGATTTCTAACTTGAAGAAAATAACCCAACTAAACTTAATTTAAATGATTTGAGTTACGGTGATACTAAAGTACCCAATTCCTCTTTAACGGTAATCGGTGTCTATTCCAATAGAAACCCTCTACCTATGACCTGTCATGTCACAAGGGTTTCTGTGTATGCTTTGCAATCTAGAGATCCCGGTTGACCAACTAGACTCCCAAATTAGGTTAGCTCTTTCTCAAGTCAACTAACCCTTAATCCAATAGAAATCCCTTTCTATAACCTATCACGTCAAAGGGATTTTTATAATTGCTTGAAGAACATGGGAGCATGAAGGTAGACGTGATCAAATCGGAAGGGAAGTGGATACTCCTCTATCCTATGCTCTCTTCTCCTCCTCTCCAATCTTGGTAGATCTATTCTAGCTGGGCTTGCAACTTTTTACAAGAACGTTCACACACAAAATCAATGTTGTCACTACAAAGATCATGAGACAAGAACAACACAAGATTGGAACTCAAACCTTTGCCTTAAATGCCCTTATTTCGTGATCGTACACGGCCATGGATGGATTTCTCATGGCCTTGTGTCTCTCTACTGCCAACTAGTCAAATCTTCCAACGTGATTTCCCACAGCTGTGCATATCTCTGTTCCTTTGGCAATTCCTCTAGATTGTTCTTTACATGGTCATGTATAAATTTCTCTGCCTTTCCAAGCTAATCGCATTCCCATCCTTCCCATGCTTGTCTATAATGAATTCCATGGCCATGCTTGTCCTTGGTTTTGTCTTGATTTGTTCACCACAACCATGTAGAATGATCCACACGGCTTGTACCCCTTTGAACTTCCTCAAAACTTATCACTTTAACTTTTTTTCTTCGGCTAATGCTTTTTAACCATCCTATATACAAAAGTGAACAATTAAGATATAGATGAGCCCATAAATGATAAAAATCATGCCCTTCGTATGCAAAATGCTCACTCAAAATATGTTGCAAGTTAACGTCCAATTATGTTGATTCTTGTATAAATTGGAAACTTAAGTTCAACATCTATCTTTTCGATGCAAGACAAAATTTGAAATTCAAAATGGATAACAAGTTAGCAATCTGGTTTGTGTCACAGGTCTGATTATTGTAGCTTTGCATGAGTTTATAGATGCAGCTATGCTAAATCAGTCATAACTTTTCAATTTATTTTTCAATTGATTTGTTTGTATTTATTTAACAATTAAGTTCAACATCTATATTTTATTTGGAGGATAAAATTTGATATTCAAAATGGATGACAGGTTAGCAATCTGGTTTTCGTCGCAAGTCTAATTGTTGAAATCGCACTTGAGTTTATAGGTGTAGCTATACCGGATCAGTTATAACTTTCTACTTTATTATAAAATTGAGTTGATTCTTTTTTTATTTAAAAAATTAGTTCGATATATATCTTTTCTATGGAGGACAAATTGTAAAATTCAAAATGGATAACATGTTAGCAATTTGGTTTGAGCCACAAGTCTAATTGTTGTTGCTATATATGAGTTTATAGATGCATCTAATTTGAGTCAGTCATAACTTTCTAATTTATTATTCAATTGTGTTGATTGTTATTTTATTTGAAAGTTAAGTTCAACATATATCTTTTTAATAGAGCACAAATTTTGAAATTTAAAATGGATAACAGGTTAGGAACCTGTTATGATTCGTGGGTTTGAATGTTGTAGCTATACATGAGTTTATAGATGTAGCTAAGCTGAATCAGTCATATCTTTCTTATTTATTGTCCACTTGAGTTGATTTTTATTTCATTTGAAATTAAGTTCAACATCTATCTTTTTGGTGGAGGTTAAACTTTGAAATTCAAAATGGATGACAAGTTAGCAATCTGGTTTGGGTCGCAAGTCTGATTGTTATAGCTATACATGAGTTTATAGATCCAGCTATATTGAATCAGTCGTAACTTTTTAATTTATTGTCCAATTGAGTTGATTATTATTTGATTTAAAAGTTAAGTTGAACATCTATCTTTTGGATGAAGAAAAATTTGAAATTCAAAATAGATGACAGGTTAGTAATTTTTTTTCACAAGTCTGATTGAAGAAGTTGCAATTGAGTTTATAGGCACAGCTATCTTGAATCAACCATGGCTTTCTAATTGAGTTGATTCTTATTTTATTTAAAAGTTAAGTTGAACATCTATCTTTTCATTGAATCGGCTATAACTTTCAAATTTATTGTCCAATTGGGTTGGTTCTTACTTAATTTGAAAGTTAAGTTCAACATCCATATTTTTGATGGAGGACAAATTTTGAAATTCAAAATGGATGACAAGTTCAGAATTTGGTTTGAATGGCAAGTCTGAATATTGTAGCCATACATGAGTTTATATATGCAGCTACACTGAATCAGCTAAAACTTTCTAATTTATTGTCAAATTGAGTTGATTCTTATTTTATTTGAAATATTAGTTTAACATTTATCTTTTTAATTGAGGACAAATTTTAAAATTCAAAAAGTATGACGGGTTAGCAATCTGCTCTAAGTTATAGGTCTGATTGTTGTAGATGTATGTTTATAGATGAAGCTACACTCAATAAGTTATAACTTTCTAATTTATTGACCAATTGAGATGATTATTATTTTATTTGAAACCTAAGTTCAACGTCTATCATTTTAGTGAAGGAGAAATTTTGAAATTCAAAATGGATGATAGGTAAGAAATTTGGTTTTTGTTGTAGGTCTGATTGTATAAGTTATGCCTGAGTTTATCAGTGCTGCTATACAGAATCAAAAATAATTTTCTTATTTATTTTCCAATTGAGTTAATTCTTTTTTATTTGAAAGTTAAGTTTAACATCTATCCTTCAGATGGAGGATAAATTTTAGAATTCAAAATGGATGACAGGTTAGAAATCTGGTTTGTGTCACAGATTTGATTGTTGTAGCTATTTATGAGTTTATAGATATAAGTACGCTGAATCAGTCATAACTTTCTAATTCAGTGTCCAATTGAGTTGCTTTTTTATTTTATTTGAAAGTTAAGTTCAACATCTATCTTTTTGATGGAGGATAAATTTTGAAATGGATGATAAGTTAGCAATCTGGTTTTTGCCATATGTCTGATTGTAGAAGCTGCACCTTAGTCTATAGGCTTAGCTATAACGAATCAGCCAAAACTTTCTAATTTATTGTCTAATTTTGTTAATTCTTATTTTATTTAAAATTTAAGTACAACATCTATTTTTTCAATGCATTACCAATTATGAAATTGGAAATGGATGATAGGTTAGAAATCTGGTTTGGATCGTAGGTTTGATGGTTGTAGTTGTACATGAATTTATAGATGCAGCTACGCTAAATAATTGATAACTTTTTAATTTATTATCAAATTGAGTTAATTCTTATTTTATTTGGAAGTTATGTCCAACATCTATTTTTTCAATGAAGGACAAATTTTGAAATTCAAAATAGATGACATGTTAGCAATCTGTTTTTTGTCACAGGTCATATTGTAGAAGCCGCACCTGAGTTTATAGGCTCATTTATACCGAATCAGCCATAGCTTTGTAATTTTTTATCCCATTAAGTTGATTCTTATTTTATTTGAAAATTGAGTTCAATATATATATCTTTTCTATGGTGCACAAATTTTAAAATTCAAAATGGATAACATGTTAGCAATCTGATTTGATTCGCAAGTTTGATTATTCTTGGTATACATGAGTTTATAGATGCAGCTTAGTTGAATTAGTTATAATTTCCTAATTTATTGTTCAATTGAGTTGATTCTTATCTTATTTGAAAGTAAAGTTTGACATCTATCTTTTTTTTGGTGGACCTATTTTATTTAAATCAGAATGGATGAGAAGTTAGCAATCTAGTTTTTGTTACAGGTCTAATTGTATTCGCTACTCCTGAGTTTATAGGCACACCTATACTGAATCAACCATAAATTTCTAATTTATTAGCAAATTGAGTTGATTTTTGTCTTATTTAAAAGTTGAGTTCAATATGTATCTCTTCTATGCAGGACAAATTTTGAAATTCCAAATTGATGACAGGTAGCTATCTTCTTTTTGTCGCATGTCTAATTGATGTAGTTATACATGAAACCAGTCATAACTTTCTAATTTATTATGTAATCAAGTTGATTCTTATTTTATTTGAAATTTAAGTTCAACATCTTTCTATTTCATGTAAGATAAATTTTTGAAATTCAAAATATATGATAGGTTAGCAATCTGTTTTTTGATGCAGGTCTGATTGTTAAAGTTGTACTTAAGTTTAAAGGTGCAGCTTTACCGAATCAACCATAACTTTCTAATTTATTGTCCCATTGAGATGATTCTTATTTTATTTGAAAGTTGAGTTTAATATATATCTTTTCTATGGAGGAAAAATTTTGAAATTCAAAATGGATAATAGGTTAGCAATTTGGTTTGATACGCTGGTTTGATTGTTATAGCTATACATGAGTTTATAGATGCAATTAAAATAAATTAGTTTTAACTTTCTAATTTTCTATTCAATTGAGTTGATTATTGCTTTATTTGAAAATTAAGTTTGAAATCTATCTTTTTGACGGAGGAAAAATTGTGAAATTAAAAAAATAGATAGATTAGTAATCTGGTTTGAGTCGCAAGACTGATTGTAAAAGCTGCTCCTTAGTTTATAGGCGCAACTATACGAATAAGCCATAACATTCTAATTTATTGTCTAATTGAGTTGATTCATATTTTACTTGAAAGTTAAGTTTAACCTCTATCTTTTTTATGGAGGACAAATTTTGAAATTCAAAATGGATGATAGGTTAGCAATCTTTTTTGAGTCACAATTCTGACTGTTGTAGCTTTACATGAGTTTATAGATGCAGTTATGCTGAATCAGTCATAACTTTCTAATTTATTTCCAATTGATTTGATTCTTATTTTATTTAAAAATTAAGTTCAGCATCTATCTTTTTGATGTTGGGTAAATTTTGAAATTAAAATGGATAATAGGTTAGCAATCTAGTTTTTATTGCAGGCTTGACTGTAGAATCTTCACCTGAGTTTATAGACGGAGCTGTAGCGAATCAGACATGACTTTCGAATTTATTATAAAATTGAGTTGATTCTTATTTAATTTGAAATAACAATTCAATATATATCTGTTCTATGGAGGACAAATTTTGAAAATGGATGACAGGTTAGCAATTTTTCTTGAGTCGTAGGTTTGATAGTTGTAGAGATACACGAGTTTATAGATGCAACTTTCTAATTTATTGACCAATTTAATTGGTTCTTTTTTATTTGAAAGTTAAGTTCAATATATATCTTTTCAATGCAGTACAAATTTTAAAATTCAAAATGGATGATATGTCAGCAATCTAGTTTATGTCATAGGTATGATTGCTCTAGCTATACATAAGATTTATAATACATTATTTTTATAAGTATTATTCACCTAGATTTTTAATATTATTCAAAATGAATAGAATTTATACCAAATTATTCACATAGAAAAATATTGTTATACAAAACAACATAATTTCAATGGTGTGCACTAGTATAAATATATTGTTAATTTAAAACTATAATTCTTTTTACAGTAATTTTTTAGTATATTCTTTTTAATGGAATCTATAAAATGTCATGTATTTTTAAACAATTATGGACTTCAAATCATAAAATTATTTGAAAACATGATTAATAAATAATTAACTTAATTTTTTAAATTAATAAGAAATTTTTTACTTAATTTAAAAAAATAAATATAAATTTTTAACCATTTTCATGTTAACAATATATTTTATTAGGAGAGGTCTAAATTAAGATAAACATATTCAGTATGACATAATGTTAACAAGTCTCATTAGGAAAAAAACCATTATTCCTTTTTTTTTTTTTTTTTTTTTGATATTTCCTTTCCATATTTGAAAATTTTTTATAAAGGAATAAATTTCTTATTTAATAAGATTTCTTCAATTCCCCTAATGATTCCTTTTAATCAAATGATTCTTAAAGAGATTTTCATTTAATCATGTGTCAACTAATATCATGTTTTGATATTATCAAACATCCCATAATAAAGTATTTTAAAAAAAATTAAATTGATAACTATAAAAGTTTTAATTCTTGTGATTTATATGAAATTATCTTAAAATATTTTTGAATTTCAAAAAATTATATTGTAATTTTAAGGGACAAAAATAGCAATGGTTTAAGAAAATAGATTAATAAATGAAACTTTTTAATTATTGTAATTTATTTTAAATTATTTGAAATATTTTTTAATATTAAAAATTATATTTGTTTTTTGAAAAAAAAAATTAAAATAATAGCTTCCTCTCGGTCTCCATTGCAACCACTCTATGGAGGGTGCTTCATCCAGTGAGGTTAATCATTTGTTCCATGCGAAAAAAAAATCTACCACAACTATTAGGTTCCTCTTTATTTTTTTGGTTTTTTTTATTTCTTATTCAAAATTGCAGGTTTAAGTTTTTTTAAAATTTATTTTGCAAATTCTGATATTTTTTTATCGTTTCTCACACTAAGATCTTGGCAGGAGAACAAGCGATCTCATTGCTAAATTAACCGGTTCGTCTTTATCTTCTTTTTTTTTTAAACAATTTAAATTACCCCTTTTATGTCTTTATCATTTTACAAATTTTTATCTTTAATTTTTTTGTTTGGTAGGCTAAGATCTTATAGGATAAAGAATAATATATTTGATTTTATTCCTAAATTGCAAGGTTCTCTTTATCCCTTTTTTATCTTTTACTACTGCATAGATTTGAGTAGATTTACTGCATTCATATTATTATTGTTGTTGTCGTCGTCATCGTTGTTGTAATAATAATAATAATAATAATAATAATAATAATAATAATAATAATTATTATTATTATTATTATTATTATGTCTTAGATTTGTTTACTCTTCTTTGGTTGTTATGAATATGATGTTGGCATAGTAAATGTTTTTATGGGTGAAACAATTTTTGTAATGAACTAGTTAATACATGTTAATGATATTAGTTTAATGATTAAAAATGTGTAAAAGTATAGTCATTTCTAGTGTACTATCACTCAGGAGGCATCTATATTTATAAATATGTTTTAAAATGGTATGGATATAAATATATTATAAAATCGTATGGATTGAGATATGAAGAAAGGATAAAGGGATAAAATTTACATCACAATAGTAAAGAGCTAATAAAGATATTTGTGGAAAATTTGAGAAAATAAAGCAATCAAGCATCTTAAGTGAGACAATTTAATACCAAAAAGATAAAATCAAGGTTGAATTATGAGATAGATTTAAAGATGTACATACGTGTAATTTTATTTGTTTATTTATTTATTTATTTTGAAAATAGGTACCTGTAATTAAACATTCAAACTTATTTTAATATTTATTTTAATATGGTCCCTGATCTACATAAAAATTAAATGTGTTTTCCTTTCCTACTATTGAAGGTTATATCATGATAAAACCTTAATTTCTCTACAATGTCAATTAATTTAATTTTAATCTACTTATCTATTTTTAAGTTTTATCTGTTTATTTGAATTTGTTCATACATGTTAATGATAAATTTTGGAGTAATGATGAATAAATGTCTGGAATATGTTGGCAAAAAAAATTAAACTTGTATTGTTGCTTTGCATTAGTTGTCATGGATGGGATATTGTTGCATGTACTCTTGCTAGTACTGATTTATTTACAATTAACTTTTTTTTTTTAACAAAAATTTGAAGTAATTGGGTTGGAAATGAAGTTATATATAAAATATCTTTGGGAATGCCTTTGTGTTGACACTATTATTGTTATTATTGTTGTGTTATTTCTCATTTATGATTTACATTTCTAATTTTTATTTATAAATGTTTAACTATGCTAATTTGAAAGGTCATGTTAATAAAATAGTTTCTAAACTAGTTTTTATGACAACTATAACTGATTTCAAGGCTTCTTATTGTACATGCTGTGAGTGGCCAAAGTATGGCTTGGTATTAATTAATTATAAAATAGTGATAGAATGACATTATTCATTATGATTTTTTTATTTGTTTCATATTCTGAAATTATTTATTTCTTACTAATCTTACATTAGATGGATTATTTCAAGGATGATGATGAACTGTACCTCTTGGAAGTAACCATTTTAGTTGTCACCTATGCTGTATTATTATTGCTTCACAAGAAAAGACAAAGAATTTGTAGAGAACCATCATGTGAAAGGTTAGAAATAATGGAAAATTCTTTGTCTAGGTTGATAGATGGAAATAATAGTACTAGTATCGACATGGTTCGCATGAACAAATCTACTTTCTTTAACCTATGCTCAATATTGCGTCAAAAAGGCCTTTTGCGTGATACATTACACATGAGCGTGGAGAAGCAATTATTAATGTTCTTGCACATCATAGGACACAATCAATGAATAAATGTTATTGCTCATAATTTCTTAAGGTGTAGGGAGACCATTAGTAGGTACTACAATCACGTGTTATATGATATGAGTGAGTTACACCATGAAAACATGCAGCCACTAAGTACACAAATCCAACCATATATAGCGGTGAGAAGTAAGCTATATCCCTACTTTAATGTATTTTTATATTAGATGTAAATTACATATATTTTCCTAGGATTAATTCTAACATAAACTGTTTGACATTAGTATTGTATTGGGCCTTAGACGGGACACATATTCATTCTTCAGTCCCAACATCTGAAGTAGCAGCATTACAGGGGAGAAAACCTTACCCAACACAAAATGTTCTCGCAACTGTCAATTTTGACTTGTGTTTCACTTATATTCTTGTTGGTTAGGAAAGATCAGCACATGATTCTCTAGTTCTCGTGATACACTTGAAAGACCTAATTGGTTAAAAGTACTAGAAGGTATTTAACTTCTCTATTTTGTTTGGATTAAAATTCTAGAGAATAATGTAAATGTAATGATTAAATTTATCAATTTATTTTATGTATTGTAATTAGGGAAGTATTACTCGATTAATGTTGGATATGCCACAAGACCTAGTTTTATACCCCCTTATAGGGTGTTAAGTATCGCCTAAAGGAGTTTGCCTCTTGGACACTGATAAGTGCTCGTGTTAAAGTAATACGAACTATTATTTTCTTACATAGAGCATTACTTTTCTCAGATTTTATCATTAATTGTTGTGCATTTGTATTCTTTTTGTGCATATAGGGGTAGGGTTCAATCTCTCCTTCCTCGCGTTCTGAACCCAATTCTTGCAATTGCTCAGGATACCCTCTTTTAGCTTCTAGGTCTATTTCTTAGTTCAAGATCCTATTTTTTCGCTGGTAAATAGGGGATAGGATCCACTCTACTCTGGCAGCTGAGCTTCTGGAGTGAGTTTAAAGAAGAAAGAGCAAAGTTAGGTCATGTTCGCCGTTATTGGGGAGTTCTTGGACCAAACAAGGAACAAGGCACGAGTCTAGACTTGTGGGTGTGTGCCAACCTCCTTTGGAGGGGCACAAAGGCAGTCACTGTAGCAATTCACTGTAGCAATTACTGTACTAGTTTACTGTCACTATGCACCAGAAAACCGATTCCAGAGAATCCACACGGGCGTGTGGATGCCCGATTTCAGCTGATTTTTAACCGTGACTCAGCACTATTTAAATGACTTTTTCGGGACTTTTTGAGGATCTTTTCGCCTATCTTCTGGAGGGTCACGGCTAGGGTTTGGAGAGGACTTTGTGGAGGATTGGAGCGAGTTCTCGGCATCGACATTGAATCTCGTTGGAAGATAGCCATTGGGGAAGCTTTCATCGGCACCGATCCGGTGAGGTGTGCCCTAGGCTTGACGAGGGGCTTAGTGGAGAGGACGGAGCGACCTCACAAGATCATCGCCACGCATCGCAAGGGGGTTTCATCTATGTTTTCTATTCTTGTTTATTCATATACATTGATGGATTTGTATAGCTCCATATAGAGCTAAACCCCTTGTGGGTATTCGGACTTGTAAGCCCTAGGATGACATTGTTTCTATGACTTTTATTATGCTTTCTTAATTGATGCATTTAATTGAGTTCCAATCTTGATAGCTTGTTGTATTGATTTCCCCTTAGCCGTGACACTAGGGTTGATATTTATCTAGGTTATCCTTTGGAGGTGTGACAATTCCTATAGGATTAGACTACTCGAGATTGGAGAGGGTCGAGAGGGTGAGTTGTGAGGTAGCGAAACATCCCCTTTCTCCTTCGGTGTGATTTTCCTTACCTCCGTGTTCCAAGAGTTCTTAGCAATCGAAGTAGAGCGAAGTGCTAGGAGATGAACTCCCCTGGGGCTTAGTTGCGCGAGCAACAGAGTGAAGGGTTGTAGTGAATCCTAGTGCTGGGGCTTAATTGAGACTAGGGTTCTTTCATCTAGACCAAAGGGTTAGAACTATACTTAGGAACAGGGTTTATCACTTGGAATCGCTAGAACGTAAAGCAATTCCACGTAGTGTGAGGCTTAGGAAGATGGACTCCCCTGGGGCTTAGTTGATAGATCAACAGAGTGAAGGGTCGTAGTGAAACCTAATGCCAGGGCATAATGTTGGGATTAGTCGCGGTTGACCTTAGGTTTGGGACCGTGTGCTTAAAGATGTCCGCGACTCATTACACATCAATAAGAGAGCATAATACATTGTCTTACACTAGAACATTAATCCTAGAGGGAGCTTGTTCGGGTACCCCTTTTTCCATTGATTGTCCCTCTCTTACTCTTTACTTGCACTCTCCTGTCTTTCATATTTCTCTTTCATTTTCTTATTTCTCTTAAATACTCTTGCACACACACATTGATTTTTTCTCTCATTATTCGTACTTCACACTAGCTAATTAGCAAATTCTCTTGTGTATAATCCCTACTCCGTGTGGATTCGACTACCCTCTCACCGGGGTACTTTATTACTACGACAACCAGTATACTTTGAGGCATTCATCTGCAAGTACCTCTATTGAGCATGCATTTGGTTCTTTAAAGGGTTGTTTTAAAGTCCTCTCGTCTAGGCCTTTATTTTTCCATTTAAGACACAAACAAAACTCGTATTGGCATGTTATATCTTACATAATTACATCCTTAATTGTGGCCAAGATGACTTTATTCCCTCTGAGGAAGATTGGATACCACAACAGCATTTGCAAACCACATCATTAGGGAACAAAGAGAAGAAGAACAATAATGGCTGCTAATCATGACAATTTGTAGCTGAAATGTGGGCCAACAAATAGTTATATCTCTATATAATTATGATAAATTAAGAAATCATTTGTTCTCTAATGTTTGTGTATTGTATGGTGACTTTCTAGTGCATACTTATTTCTCTACTTATACTAAACATTGCCAAGTATTTATATAAAAACATTGATGTGTAACTTGATATTGGTTATTATTATTACACAATTGAATTATTTTAGTACTTGCTTAATTCGAAAAATATTGTGCTTTGCTTTTACGAATTTACTACTTCACATATTATGTGAAATTAACAATTATCATAGTTTGTTGTGTATCAAATTTTATTACAGGATGGAAAGGTACAATGTAGAAATGGATAGCCAAAATTTGTCAGCTATGAAGCCCACAACAGCGACACCGAGACATAAGAGGTGCACACCAACGAAAAGTCATTTTTTTATAAGATTTATGGCTAGCCATGTTGAACAAGGACTGGAAATTGATAAAGGGTTTAAGCCACATGCAATTCATGTCGCTATTCGAGCCATAAGAGATGCATTTAGGATGACATTTATAGAAGCTAACATGGGTAATGATCTCATGACAATATAAAGAAGGTGGGCAAGAATTAAAAATTTGAAAGAAATGAGTGGCATGGGGTAGGGATAACAACCTAAAAATGATTTTTATGGGTGAGGCAGAGTAAAGCAATTATGTTAAGGTACTTGTTATATTTCATATTTATTTATATCTTAAATATTCAAATGTTAATTGGTGATTTTAAAATTTATTTATTGACATACAGGTCCACGCACAAGATGAAACATATTTGAACAAACCGATTGAGGATTATGACCTACTAGAAGCTGTATGTGGCAATGGCTAAGCTAGTGGTTGTTATGCTATTCAATTTGAGAATACTATTAGTGTATAAATGAATTTCAACGCAGAGCAGGAAAAGTCTCACCATAATAAATATTATGATGATTTGGCTTTTGTAGAGATAAATGCACAAGGTAATGCCTCATCAGTGACCCAAAATCGAGGTAGCCCTTCTGAACCCATGTTAGCAACAAGCCCACAACAAAAAAAGAAAGGAAAATCAAAGTCCAAGGCAAACACTAAAGAT
Organism: Dioscorea alata; assembly: GCA_020875875.1. Classification (NCBI taxonomy): domain Eukaryota; kingdom Viridiplantae; phylum Streptophyta; class Magnoliopsida; order Dioscoreales; family Dioscoreaceae; genus Dioscorea; species Dioscorea alata. The sequence goes on from CM037013.1 coordinate 13,426,723, forward strand.
GATAGAATTCGTGAACCGACCACTACTGATGGGTTGAGGGCATGACACGCTAAAAAAATGAGCACACGATTCCCTGGCCGTAAGTGCACGAGTTGTCAATTAATAACCTCTCATACAAACACAAGAGGGTCGTATTCCCAAGGGCCCCGAGATCTACTATTACTTCCTTTTCGGTATCACTGTCTAGTTGATCAAAACAACGTTGTTGTTTGCAAAAATAAAAACTAAATAAAATAAAACTTGCGAGTAAATAAAACAAGCTAAACAACACAATCGTGAAAACTTGCAAGAATGAAGAAACCTTGTGAAGGAAGGCCTCAGACGAGGATTACCCCTAGAGAAGACTATACATGTATGACAATGAGAAATTAGATACAAGGTTGGCTTGGTTTTGGTCTGATAGACTCGAATGTCGACTACCCCGGAACCTCCATGGTGTAGCCTGATGAGTGCATTTTGTATTCCTATTTTGTATACCTCCAATCCAATATTTTGCTTGTATTTTAACACCTTTTGTTTATGAATGATGCTATTCTATGTATGTTTGGCTTTGTTGCAGGCTTTTTGACAGGGGCCCGAAAGTGCACGGGTTGTCGAAGTAATAAAATACCCTGGTGAGTGGGTAGTCGTATCCACAGGGAATAGGGATTTGAGATATAAGTATTCACTATTTAGCTAACGCATTGTGCGAAAAGAAATCAATGAGTGAGTGCGAGAATAATTGGTAAAAGCAAGAATTAAAAGAGAAGTGTGGAAGATGAGAGAGTGCAAGTAAGAGTAGAAGAGTAGGACAAGCAATGAGAGAAGATGGGTATCCGGACAAGCTACCCCTAGGACTTATGCTTCTAGTGCAAGACAATGCTATTATACTTTCCTATTGATGTTAATTGAGTCGAGGAGATCCTTAAACACATGGTCCCAAATCTAAGGTCAACCGTGACTATTCCCAATACTATGCCCCGGCATTAGGTTTCACTACGACCCTTGACTCTCGTTGACCTGTCAACTAAGCCCTAGGAGAGTTCGTCTTCCTAAGCCTCACACTATGTGGAATTGCTTTAGGTTCTAGGGATTCCTAGTGATAAACCCGGTTCCTATATGTAGTTCAAACCCTTTGGTCCAGGTGAGAGAACCCTAGTCTAGATTAAGCCCCAATACTAATATTCATTACAACCCTTCACTCTGTTGCTCGTGCAAATAAGCCCCAGGGGAGTTTATCTCCTAGCACTTCACTCTATCTTGACCGCTAATGAATCATGCAATACGAAGGTAGGGAAAAAATCACATCAGAGGGGAAAGGGGACGTTCCGCTACCTCATGACTCACCCTCTCAACCCTCTTCAATCCTAAGTAGTCTAACCCTATAGGAGTTGTCACACCTCCAAAGGATTACCTAAATTGTTCTCAACCCTAGTGTCACGGCTAAGGGAAAACAATAACAAAATTAATCAAGATTGAAACTCAATTTTATTCATCAATAATGGAAAAAGCATAAAAACAATATCAAAGAAACATAATAGTCCTAGGGTTTACAAGTCCGAATACCCACAAGGGGTTTAGCACCTCATCAAGCTATACAAATCCATCAAAATAATAATAAGAACACAAATTGAATGCATAGATGAAAACCCCTTGTGTGCGATGTGGCCGTGGTCTTGTGCTGCCGTCGGACGTTGATGTCGATGCTGATGACGCGCTTCAAACCTCCATGAAGTCCTCTCCAAACCCTCGCCATTGCTCTCCAGAAGTTAGGACAAAGAAGAGCCAAAAAGATCCCCAAAATAATCTCAAAAACGGGCTTTTATAACGTTGAGTCGCGGCTGAAATTTGAATTTATCGGGATTTCACACGGCCGTGTGGAATTTCCACACGCCCGTGTGAACTTTCTGGTTTTCTGAATTTCGACCGAAAATGAATAGTAGCTTGCTACAGTGTTTTGCTACAATAACTTGCTACATTGTTGCTGCAGTAACTCGCCGAAACGCTCCCGAATTCGTCGTTCTTCATCAAGGTCGTTGAATTGGGCACACAATCAATGGTAGATCGTGCCGATTGCTTCAAATCTCCTAATTTGGTGAAGTTCTCCTTGTTAGCACGAGCTAGACTTATTGTGAATATGACTGCCTTTGTGCCCCTCCAAAGGAGGTTGGCACACACTCACAATTCTATACTCATGCCGTGCTTCTCGCTTAGTCCAAGAATCTTCCCAACAATGGCGAACACAATCTAACTTCGTTCCTTTCCTTCACTTTATCTTCACAACCCTACAATGCACAAAAGTAAACAAATGCACAATTTTTAGTGATAAAATCTGATTAAATTAATGCTCATTGCAAGATAATAACGCTTCGCATTACTATAACACGAGCACTTATCACTTTTAGGGCTCAAAACACATAATTAGTGAAATTAAAGACAAAATCAACCAAAGGTGAGCACGGGTGGAGCATGGGCATGCCATCTCCCCATGGTTTTCTCTTGATGGAAACTCCTCTGATCTTTAGCGGAAGCACGGGGTGCTATCTCCCCGTGATTATGTCTAGATGGGAGTTGCTTGTGCTTTTAGGGGAAGTACGGTCTGTGAGCTTCTTTCATGGGCGTGCTCAAACTGAGCATAGGGGAGCACAACCGTGCTCTCCCCATGATTTTCTCTAGATACACTTAGCCCTTTTCACTCAAAAGATCCAAGATTAGCATAGTCTGAGTATGATCATACTCAGACGTGATAAGCCCGAAAAGTCCTTTTTATCTTCCAGATTTAGGGTTTGAAGATATCTTTGGTTAGGGAGACTTCTTCTCCAGTGAGGGAACTCTCAAGGGAACGATGATCAACCATTACCACATGAGCTAAGGAGATCAAAGTTGAGCTAGAGACACCGGAGAAGTGGAGTTACCCATTCTATGAAGCTCTTGAAGTACAATTGAAGAGATCTTGTAAAAAGGGAGAGTCACCATGTCTCTCTTACTTATGTTTATCTTCTTCTCTCAGTTGTATGAATTAATAAGGGACTAACCGTTCCACGGTGCCCCGGGTTTGTGAACTATGTTGTCTCTTATACTTTGACTGCTTGTGTTTTAATGCCTATGGAGTTCTATTGCATTCTTGTGTTAATTCATGTGTTGTATAACTTAGCGTGCTTGATTTGCGTAGTTGCTTAGCAAAACTTGGTGTGTGTCGATTGCCGCAGTTGTGATTATTTTGTGTAGTTACAAAACTTAGCATGCTTGAGACCAGTAGTTGCTCTAGCAAAACTTGATGTTTCTGAGAGCTGTAGATGCAACAAAGCGTTTGAGCATCCACAAAGATCTTAGAATGTACCTTGGTAGGCATTAGACCCAAGTCAGTATCTTGAGCACATAGGAATTATCCTTGGGCATTACTCTTTTGTTATCAAAACTCAACCCTAGTCTACCTGGTTCTTTCATCCCTTTGTTATTTGGATTTGATTAGTAGTTAATTCCTTTATCCACCTTTTGGTTTGACTAGACATCAGAGGATCAATAAGTACTAGAAGTCTAGTCCCTGTGGTTCGACAACCTTATCCCCTCGTGGGGTACCACTTTATTACTGGTAACGATCCGTGCACTTGCGGAGAGTTCATCATAGCCCTAATCCAATACGGGTTCCTCCATCCATAAGATACCCTTACGGTGTCTTTGGGAACATGGGGTCACTCACTTTGGGCTAAAATTACCCTAAACCTCGCAAGGAGCTACCAATACCAGCTATTGGTATAAAGAATCCTCCTTCAATCATCATAAGACCCAATACAAGCTAGCATCCCGCCAAACAAGTATTTTTCAAAATTAATTCTACGGAATCTATCCATTATAGAATGAACAAGTAAATGATAGATTGAAACCAATAACACAAGCCACACATTTAATTAAAACAAATGAACATCATACATACAAAGTTTCCTCCTAAGGTTCACCCGAAGCCCGGTGGCCTTGGGAGTCTAGTTCAACATGGTAAAATGAAAAAGTTCAAAATACAGATAAAACATAGCACAAATGATCAATGAACTTCCTCGAAATGTAGGCTAGAAGGTGATGATGAGAACTAGTCGGATCCAAGCCGTCAAGTTCCTTAATGCTCTCCTTGATGCTCCCCTTGATGCTCCCTTCTTCTCTCCTTCAAATGCTGTCCAAAATAACCTCCTTGGATGATAGATTCGTCTAGGATTGCTTGGAGGTGGATGGTGATGAAGCTCTCTCTCAAAACCCTAAGGATGGGTATATAAACTCGGGCAAGTGTGCTGGCATGTATGCGGGCAAAACCGAGGCTATACAAGCCTTATTTGTCTTCAAAATGGCAAATCCCGAGCCTATACGAGCTGCTATTCAGCCGCACACAAGTCCGCACAGCTTTCCGGCCAGTCTATGTGGGCTAGTGTGTGGGCCGCAGAAAGTGCATGAAAGATGCATACGAATGTTCTGAATTGAAATAAATACATAAAGTGCATAAAGGACATCAAAATTAATCCAAAGAGCATGAAAGAGCAACGGGCTCATAATTGAAACATGGTGTATTTAGACATCAACTACAATTAAAGATGCATTCGAATTAGTTATATCTAGCCAATCATTGAGCTTTGCAAAAGAGCTTTCGACAAAATGTAAGAAATTTCAAAAGCATGGCTACTCGACACGACAAGTTGGAATGGTATACCAGTATTTGGTGGGAGATGATGCAAGAGGTTGAATATTATTTGGAATGGATGATGACTTCCGCAAGATTTGGGTGGATGATTTCTTTGAGTCAATTACTCAAGACCTTTGAAATATAGAAATGGTAAGAAATTCTTCATTACAAAATGCTATCCTTCTCTTCTTCATTTTTCACTCCTATTTAAATATGATTTAATTTTTAGCCTCTATGTTTTTTTTTTCAGCATGAATTAGTCAAGCTTGGTGCATTTCCTCATATGTGGTGGACATCTTATATCTTTATATTCTACCATCTTTATCATATTTCTTCTCCAACGTACCTATCTTATTTTTATTTATATCTATCTCTAACTTTGAGACACATGGATGTATGTAGTTTATTAGTAGACGGTATAAGTGTGATGCTTATGGATTTAATATGAATATGTACTCTTTGAACTAATGTGATGATTGGTATGAATTTAAATTGACGTTATGGATCTAATGTTGATGATTGTTATTTTTCTTCAATGTGTTAATTCAGAGGAGTCTAAGCTAATGATTGCTAATAGGAACTTACATTAGCTTAAATATAAGTTTTAATGTTTATGCACTCATGTTTGGACTTGGGACCAGGTAGGCTATTGAATTTTTTTTAGGACTTTATGATCAACACAGCAATTTGTGTGTAAGAACCATTTGTTTTTGTTGTACTTTTGTCAATTAAATTTTGCTCTTATATTTATGTAGTCAAACTTAATATAAAATACAATTAATGAATATACATAATTAATACTTAGAGCAAGATGTGGTGAGAGTAATAATGAAAAAAAATTAAAAATAAAGGCACGACATTATTTTATTTTAATAATAAATGGTTATTATTATATTTTTACCAACACTTTGCTTTAAAAAATTATAAATAGTGTAATATATTTCATATAATTATTAAAAATAACAATAAATGGTAATAAAAACATAATTATCTATTAAATTAAGTGATTATGTACATAATTATTTTTTTACTATTAATAATATTTATTGTGTATTTATATTTAATTAATTTAATGATAACGCAAGTGGAGGTAACCTCACCAAGGGTATTTATATCGAGTGGTGATCCCACGGACTCGGTTCCGTGGGATCTATGGTGAGACCGAGATGTGGCTGCATAGCAGCCACATTTGTTTTTAACTATTTTTTAAACAATTGTTATAATTTAAAATATAATTAAAGGGAAAAGAGTACATTCCTTCATAGATTTTCCCCTTCTTCTTCGTTATCTCACCAGTCTGTTTCATTTCCCTTTTTCTCAACATATCTCCATAGATCCAGAAAAAAAACCCTAATAAAACCCTCGAGAGCCTCCATTTCCCTGATCTCCGTCGGCCAGCACCGTCAATACATGTTATTATGTTACTATCACAAGAGTATTTCAATCATTCCACAGCCTAGAAGCTCTGCTGGAAAGTGTCCAAACCATCAGTTTCAAAATGATAAAGAATATACTATCATAAACAATACTATTGAAAATTTAGACTAGCGAATGAGTGTCAAGTAATAATATATTTCCTAGCAAATGGCTATACAAGACAATCATCAAGAGGTGGAGGAATTGCAAGTCCAAGCTCCAGAGAATAACTAACAAAGGCAATATGGCTGATAAGTGCTCGTGTTACAGTGATACTGTTGTACCCTGTCCTGATTTTAGACTTCAAGCCTATTTAGATTTTTGTGCATGCATTAGGGGTAAAATAGTCATTTACCACTAATGGCATCCTTTCATAATTGCATAATAGCTATAGTGTGAAACTAGCCGAAAACCAAGGGCAATTCGGTCTTTTGGACCCATTTTTGATTTAATTCTTCTATAGAGGGCATTTAAGTCTTTTGGCTTTAAAATTTAAAATAATCAAAGAGAAGAGACCAAGACCTGGCCTTCTTTCGTTCTTTTCTCCTTTACTTTCTTTCCTTCTTCTTCTTTCCTTGTTCTTGGCCGACCACTACCTTCAAAGATAGAAAATCTCCGGCGAGTTTTCCGGCGAATCAAACCTTCCCCTCTTCCTCTCGTCCTCTAGTATACGGTAAGCCTTTAATCCAAGTTTTCTTCCAGTATTTTTCCTTGTATTTGTTGGTTTTTAGAATGTTTTTGAAAACCTAGATTACTACTTGGATCTTTGGTTTTTTAAGGCTTAAATTGAAGCCATTGCTTGATTATTGTTGTGTGAGAATGTATTTGGTGAAATTTCTGAATTTTAATGCTGTAAATTGAGAGAATCTCTTGTATTAGGTCCGGCTTTACTGTAGCACATTCCTAATTACTGTGGCAATTTCCGAAATTACTGTGGCACCGGGAAAGTTTGATGCTTTCTTGTATTTTCTTGATCCATATTGAAGCCCTTCTTACTTGGAATCCATTGGAATTAGTTATACTTCGGTTTAAGGTCGTTTGGGTCCAAAATGACGACATTTTGCCCTAAAACCCTAGAGTTTTATGTTCAGTTTGCATAATTGCATTTGCATGCATTTCGACCCCCATTCATGTATTCATTAGTCTTAGAATTCCTGCTTGTGTATTGGTGGCAAAACATCTTCCAAGGGGAAGGAAGTCACCGACCAGTGAGCGCGTCTCGAGACGAGACGACTGGTTCTGTGAGTGGTTTAAATTTTAATTGCATAGATTTAATATGAGTATTATCGTATTTCTTTATGTGTTTTATAATATAAATTTGATAATATGGTATTTATCTTGAAAGGAGCATGTTTACATGTGTAAGTATTTTTATACGAAAATGGGAAATGGTTGATGTATATTCCCGTGTTTAAACTTTGTATGATGGAATCCCTGAGTTGGGAATTTGAAATGATTTTATTATTGAACTTGATTTTGATGGTGACTATGGACTTTAGTCCGACACTGCAGTGGGGGTTCCACGGTCCAGCCTGATGGGAGACGGCGTGGTTAACCCTGAATTTACCCTGGTCAAGAGGTGCGTAGAGCCATTGACAGGGATTCTTTTATGTGCGAAACCCGGGGTCACCACACGGAGAATCTCAGTGGCCAACACCAAGGAAGGCAACGTTTTGCTTTTAAAAAAAAAGGGTTTTAAAAACACCTTGGTGGTCCCGCAGCTAGTCGCGGCCACGATTAGCTTGGGAATTGTTTGAGGCCAGCCTGTATTTTATACTATGTTCAATGTGTTGGAAAAAGGTTAATTATTATTCTATTGATACTCATTAAGTTAATTGTTAACCTGTTGAATACCTGAATACATGGAACTATTTTTACAGGTTATTACTATTGTGAAAATTTGGAAATTCGAAATACTTGATTACTCTATTTTATCTATGCTGTCACCACTCACTGGGTAACACCTGTTACTCAGCACTCTCTTTTTCTCCTTTCACAGATTGCGACGTTGGACTAGGTTGTGTTGGACAGCCAGTAGAGTGACTTGTCAGTTCTCTTGTCTAGGTTAGTTTGTGGTGTGCATGTGAACCTTATGGATCCACTAGACTTGGTCTTTTATATTTTGTTCTGGTATTTGTATTTTCTGGTTGTATTTGTAACCCTGGTGTATGTGGTTGTTAAGTTTCTGCTGGATCTAGGGTCCCTAGTGTAAGGGAACCCTACTACTATTTTTATTATTCGGTATTGTCTTGTTCTTCAGTTGATTGTGTTAGCATGTTTGTGTTGAGCCTTACGGTAACCTGAAGGTGGGGCTGTCGTGGGACCCACTTCTTGTTATCGTGGCGATTGCCACGTGTCCGGCTAGGTTCGGGCGTGACAAATACGAAGACTTTGTGGAGGATTAGAGCGCGTCTACGGCATCGACATCGAAGCCTGTTGGAAGATAGCTAATGGGGGAGCTTTCGTCGGCACCAATCCGGCTATGTGTACCCTAGGCTTGACAAAGGGCTTGGTGAAGAGACGGAGCTGCCGCACAAGACCACAACCACACATCACAAGGGGGTTTTCATCTATGTTTATCTTTCTTGTTTATTCATTCACATTGATGGATTTATATAGCTCCATGGAGAGCTAAACCCCTTGTGGGTAGTCGAACTTGTAAACCCTAGGATGATATTGTTTCTATGACATGTTATTATGCTTTTCTTAATTGATGCATTTAATTGAGTTCCAATCTTTATTGCTTATTGTATTGATTTTTCCTTAGTCGTGACACTAGGGTTGAGAATCATCTAGGTTGTCCTTTGGAGATGTGACAACTCCTATAGGATTAGACTATTTGAGATTGGAGAGGGTCGAGAGGGTGAGTCGTGAAGTAGCGAAACGTCCCCTTTTCCCTCCGGTGTAATTTTTCCTACCTCCGTATTCCAAGAGTTCTTAGTGGTCGAAGTAGAGCGAAGTGCTAGGAGATGAACTCCCCTGGGGCTTAGTTGCGCAAATGACAGAGTGAAGGGTTGTAGTGAATTCTAGTGCTGGGGCTTAATTGAGACTAGGGTTCTTTCACCTGGAGCAAAGGGTTAGAACTATACTTAGGAACAAGGTTTATCACTTGGAATCCCTATAACGTAAAGCAATCCCACGTAGTGTGAGGCTTAGGTTTAGGACCCCTAGGGCTTAGTTGACAGGTCAACAAGAGTTAAGGATCGTAGTGAAACCTAATGCCGGGGCATAATGTTGGGGTTAGTCACGGTTGACCTTAGGTTTGGGACTGTGTGTTTTAGGATGTCAACGAGTCATTAAACATCAATAGGAGAGTATAATACATTGTCTTACACTAGAACATTAGTCCTAAGGGGAGTTTGTCAGGGTACCCTATTTTACATTTGATTGTTTCTCTCTTTACTCTTTATTTGCACTTTCCTGTCTTCCATACTTATTTTTCTTTTTTTTCTTTTAATTACTCATACACACACACATTGATTCTTCTCACCGCTGTATTCTCGCACTAGCTAACTAGCAAATTCTCTTGTCTACAATCCCTACTCCCAGTGGATTCGACTACCCTCTCACTGGGATAGTTTATTACTGCGACAACCCGTATACTTTCGGGCCCCTGTCAATGGCACGAAAAGGACTGCCAATATTCAACAGTATATTGTAAAGACAACATTGAAAATTAAATCTGGTAATTGATAAACAGTAACCTTCGTGAATCATCACTCACAGGTAACATGTTCCAAACTTAAAAAAAATTCAAATTCTAAAGCTCCAATAAAGAAAAGTTGGCATCATAATTTATAAGAAATAGAAACTCGATCCCATAGTCTGACTTGGGGAAAAAGAGCTTACAAGTTTATAATTTTCATCAAAAGGAAAAAAATGATGGAGAGAACAATGAACTAGATCATTAAGAATCATCCCCAAATTCTGAATCCTGGCCCTAATCAGAATCATCGTCGTAGTCATCCATCCTAAAGAATTTCACCGGATCGCCATCTCCGAACTCATCATCCATCTCGCTATCGCTGTCCTCGTCCTCGCTCGCCATCAGAACTAGATGGCCGCGAGCGTAGCCGTGATGGAGATCCAAAGCTGAAGCCCGATAAATTGGGAGCAGAACAAAGCGAGGAAAGAGAACTGCACTGGAGACGAAGATGGAGCACTCCAGGATCGATGGTGACGGTGTTGGCCGGCGGGAGAGCTGTACTGGAGACGAAGATGGAGTGCGACAGGATTGATGGCGACGGTGCTGGCCAACACGAAGCGTTATTATCTTACAATGAACATATCTTTTATCAGATTTTATCACTAAATTGTGTGTGTTTGTGTATTCTTATGCATTGTAGGTTTGTGGAGCTAATTTGGAGAAAAAGAATGAAGTTAGATCGTGTTCGCCGTTGTTGGGAGGTTTTCGGACCAAGCAAGGAACAAGGCACGAGCCTAGACTTGTGAGTGTGTGCTAACCTCCTTTGGAGGGGCACAAAGGCAGTCACATTCACAATAAGTCTAACTCATGTTGCTTAGGAGAACTTCACCAAGGAGAAGACTTGAACCAATCGGCACGATCAACCATTGATTGTATGCCCAAATCAATGGCCTCGATGAAGAACAACGGATTCGGAAGCGTTTCGGCGAGTTACTATAGAAGCACTGCAGTTTAACTACTGTAGCAACCGCTGTAGCAACCTACTGTTCACTTTCTGCCGAAATTTAGAATTCCAAAGAATTCACACGGGCGTGTGCAAATTCCACACGGCCGTGTGAATTAATTTTCCAGCAAACCAGAAACTTCACACACCCCTGTGGAAATTCCACACGGCCGTGTGAAGTCCCGATAAGTTCAAATTTAAAGCCGCACTCAACATTATAAAAGTCCGATTTGGAGACTTTCAAGACATCTTTCGACCTAACTTTCTCCCCAACTTCTAGGAGAGTGCGGCTAGGGTTTCGGAGAGGACTTCGTGGAGGTTTGGAGTGCGTCATCGGCATCGTCACCGATGTCCGGCGGCCGCACAAGACCACGGCCACACCATACGCGAGGGGGCTTTCATCAATGCTTTTTATTTACACTTTCTTTTATATTTTGATGAACATGTATAGCTCCATGAGGAGCTAAACCCCTCATGGGTATTCGGACTTGTAAAACCCTAGGATTATTATGTTTCTATGACATTACTATTATGCTTTTCCATTGTTGATGAATAAATTCGAGTTTCAATTTTAATTATCTTTTGCTATTGTTTTCCCTTAGCCATGACACTAGGGTTAAGAGCAATCTAGTTTACCCTTTGGAGGTGTGACAACTCCTATAGGGTTAGACTACTTATGATTGAAAAGGGTTGAGAGGGTGAGTCGTGAGGTAACGAAACGTCCCCTTTCCCTTCCGGTGTGATTTCTCCCTACCTCCATTTCCTTGGATAATTAGCGGTCAAGATAGAGTGTTAGGGCTTAATTTAGACTAGGGTTCTTCCACCTGGACCAAAGGGTTAGAACTACATATAGGAACAGGTTTTATCACTAGGAATCCCTAGAGCTTAAAGCAATCCCACGTAGTGTTAGGCTTAGGAAGATAGACTCCCCTGGGGCTTAGTTGACAGGTCAACAAGAGTCAAGGGTCGTAGTGAATCCTAATGCCGGGGCATAATGTTGGGGTTAGTCACGGTTGACCTTAAGTTTGGGACCGTGAGTTTAAGGATATCCTCGACTCAATTAACATCAATAGGAAAGTATAATAGCATAGTCTTGCACTAGAAGCATAAGTCCTAGAGGTAGCATGTCCGGATACCCTATTTCATTCATTGATAGTCTTTCTCTTTTATCTTCTATTTGCACTTTCCTATCTTCCATCTCTCTATTTAATTTCTTGTCTTTTATTATAATTGATTCCATAATCCACTCATCAATTCGATTATCACTTTTCGTACACCGCACAACTAAATAGCGAAATCTTGTCTTTTAAATTCCTATTCCCTGTGGATTCGACTACCCACTCACCAAGGTAATTTTGTTACTTCGACAAGCCCGTGCACTTGCGCGATACACGCAAGGGTCGTGATCAAGTTTTTGGCTCCGTTGCCGGGGAATAGGCGTATTTTTAGTACTTATTTTTGCTACTTTAGTTATTCACTTCGCTTTCTATTTCTCACTTTCTTTATCTATCATTGTTTTAATTTTTTTTCTTTTCTTTGTTTTGGCTTCATGTTATGACCCGCGGGAACCCTTCGATTCTTGTTGAAGGAGACCCGGATATTGGTAGAAGAACCCATCGTAAAGGGAAAGAACCTGTGGAAGAACAGTCCAAACAAGCCAATATAGATTCAGAAGGGTAAGAAGCAATGGCAGAATAGAATGAACAACAGGGGACGTTGTCTGATTTTGCTAGACCCATGGTGATGGGGACCCAATCAAGCATTGTGAGGCCCCTAATTACTACGAACAACTTTGAGTTGAAGCCATCGTTCATTCAAATGTTGTAACAGTCCGCACTGTTTAATGGGTTGGCCGGTGAAGATCCCAACAACCATCTTGAGAACTTTCTTGAAGTGTGCGACATGTTGAAGATCAACGGTGTAACGGATGACGCAATTAGGTTGAGAGCCTTCCCATTTTCATTGAAGGGAAAAGCGAGGCATTCGTTACATTCATTACCGAGAGCATCCATCACTATTTGGGAGGAGATGGCTGACGTGTTCTTGGCTAGGTATTTCCCTCCGGGAAAATCAGCGAGGCTCCGGAATGAGATCTCATCCTTCATGCAAATGGAATTGGAGTCTCTATTCGATACATGGGATAGGTTCAAGGAGCTCCTTCGAAAGTGTCCGCAACATGGATTCCCCGAGTGGATGATCATTCATACCTTCTACAACGGGTTGAATCCAAGTACCAAGCAACTTCTAGATGCGGTGGCAGGAGGAACTCTAGGAAGCAAGACTCCCGGTGAAGCCCGGAACCTTATTAAAGAGATGGCTATGAATAGCTATCAATGGAACACAAGGGACCGAAAGAAGGTGGTCGGAATTCATGAGGTTGACGCAGTTACATCTTTGGCGGCACAGGTGGAAGCACTGAGTAAGAAGTTAGATGTTCTAACTTCACCAAGAGTTGCGGCCATTATTACTTGTGACGGTTGTGGGGGAGGTCACACATCGAGTGATTGTCCGATTGCTATTGGAGGCACTAGTAGGGTGGAGCAGGCTGATTTTGTGGGCAATGCGTATCGAGGACAAGGCCAAGGCAACCCGTATAGTGGCACTTTGACACGACCTTTTGTGTGTGTACCGCAAGTGCACGGCCTTGTCGAAGTAATAAAATTACCCCGGTGAGGGGGTAGTCGAATCCACAGGGAATAGGGAATAAAAATACGAGAAATTGCTATTCAGTCGTACGATATATGAGAAAACAATAATCGGAGTGATAAGTGGATTTATGGAAATTAGAATAAAAGCAAGGGGAATGAATAGAAAGATGAAAGAAAGAAAAGTGCAAGTAAAGAGTAAAAGAGAGAGACTAGCAATGAATGAAAATAGGGTATCCGGACAAGTTACCTCTAGGACTTATGCTTCTAGTGCAAGACTATGCTATTATACTTTCCTATTGATGTTAATTGAGTCGAGGAAAATCCTTAAACACACGGTCCCAAACCTAAGGTCAACCGTGACTAACCCCAGCACTATGTCCCGGCAATAGGATTCACGTCAACCCTTCACTCTGTTGATTGCTCAACTAAGCACCAGGGGAGTATTTCTACCTAAGCATAACACTACGTGGAATTTCTTTAAGTTCTAGGGACTCCTAGTGATAAACCTGTTCCTATGTGTAGTAGTTCTAACCCTTTGGTCCAGGTGGAAGAACCCTAGTCTAAATTAAGCCCCAGTGCATAGGATTCACGTCACCCCAAAGCCTTGGGGGAGTATGTCTACCTAGCACTTCACTCTATTTCGACCGCTAATAAATCAAGGAATCGGATGTAGGGAGAAATCACATCGGAAGGGAAAGGGGTACGGTGCTACCTCAAAACTCTCCCTCTCAACCCTTTTCAATTTTAAGTAGTCTAATCCTATAGGAGTTGTCACACCTCCAAAGGATAACCTAGATTGTTCTCAATCCTTAGTGTCGCGGCTAAGAGAAAACAATAGCAAAAGATAATTAAAATCAAAACTCGAATTTATTCATCAAAATTGGAAAAGCATAATAACATTGTCATAGAAACATAATTATCCTAGAGTTTTACAAGTCCGAATACCCACGAGGGGTTTACCTCCTCATGGAGCTATACATGTTCATCAATTTATGAAAGAAAGCACAAACTAAAGACATCAATGAAAACCCCCTCGCGTATGGTGTGGCCATGGTCTTGTGCGGCCGTCGAACGTCGGTGACGATGCCGATGGCGCGCTCCAATCCTCCACAAAATCCTCTCCGAAACCCTAGCCGCACCCTCCAGAAGTTGAGAAGAAAGATAGGTCAAAAGATGCCCAAAAAGTCTCCAAATCGGGCTTTAAATAGGCTGAGTGCGGCTTTAATTTTGAACTTATCGGGGCTTCACACGGCCGTGTGGAATTTCCACACGCCCGTGTGAAGCTTCTGTCTTTCCTGAAAAATTACTTCACACGGCCGTGTGGAATTTCCACACGCCCATGTGAAGTCTCTGGCTTGCTGGAAAATATTTCACACTGCCGTGTGTTAATTCCACACGCCCGTGTGAACTCTCTGGACTCCCGATCTTCGGCAGAAAATGCACAGTAACTTGCTGCAGTAACAAGCTACAACGCTGCTACAGTAACTTGCCGAAATGCTTCTGAATACGTTGTTCTTCACCGAGGCCATTGAATTGGGCACACAATCAATGGTAGATCGTGTCGATTGCTTCAAGTCTTCTCTTTGGTAGAGTTCTCCTAAACTACACAAGTCGGACTTGTTGTGAATGTGACTGCCTTTGTGCCCCTCAAAAAGGAGGTTGGCACACACTCACAAGTCCGGGCTTGTGCCTTGTCCTTGTTTCGTCCGAAAACTCCCCAACAACGGCGAACACGATCTAATTTCGTTCCTATTCTCCAAATTAGCTCCATAAACCTACAATGCGCAAAAGTAAACAAATGCACATATTTAGTGATAAAATCTGATTAAATTAATGCTTATTGCAAGATAATAATGCTTCGCATCATTACTACACGAGCACTCATCAAATCCCCCCACACTTAAGCTTTTGCATGTCCTCAAGCAAGATAGAACGTGAAAGTACTTGGGAAGAACAATTGAAAGTGCTCGGCCTTAGGTTCACCAAAAGTATGCAAAAGAAGCATTCTACAAGTAAGGGGAAATCAAAATATTGCATAAGATTACCAATACTCTAGTCAAAAACTCGAATCAAAAAGGATAATAACTCAAAAACGTGTAAGTGTGTGCGAGTTTTCACTCAAGAGAACCAACGAGTACTCCCCAAACTCTTGTTATAAGGACTTATTCATATACACAAAGTAAGGAAGTAGTAGCTTCACTCAACCTCTAAGGTAGCCCTTTCCTAGGCAGCCGCCAAAGGTGGCTTTCACACTTTCTAGGAGGTAGCTCTTTCTACCGGGGTAGTAGCTTTCACGCTTCCCATGAGATAGCTCTTTCTCTCATTAGGGCATAACTTGTATCTGACTTATGAGAGTAGCTTCATACTTCATAGGAGGTAGCTCTTTCCACCCCAAATGCACAAATAAAAGCTATAATAATATTCACATGCTAGGTTTTTTTTTTTTTAGCTACATAAGACTTCACAACTTACTAGTGTAGTACTAAACTAGTCCTTAAAACTTCGAGCTCAAGTTTCCAAAAGATTTCAAGAGTGAGTAGTGCAATGAGTTGTAATCGAGAAAAAATTCCCTAGAAATTCAAGTAAAAACTAGAGCATGATAGATACAATGTTAAAAATTCTCCTAGACTCTAAGAATACAACCATTGCAACTAAGGTGAACCGCCATAGGCTACATAAGCATAAACAATTGAGCGCACAAGTAAAAGTGTGTGCAATATGAACTCCCCCCCACACTTAAGATGTACATTGTCCCCAATGTACGCATGTAAGCACAATAATGAGTAAACATTTAAAAACAATTAGTGTGGAAGTTTGCAATTGAAACATTACTCCCCTGAACTCCAAGTGTTGCGTTTGATGGAGCTAGGTCATTGAGAGTTGAGTCTCAATGGTTTATGGAGCACACACGGTCCTTGACCGTGCCTATGACTATTCCTCAAATTCCTTACATCCAAGACCATCTGTGCACACATACACAAGGGTTCAGTACAACTCAATAAAAACGAAAATAAAGCTCGAGTATATAAAGATATGATAATGAGATACAACTCGAGACAAAACAAGAGAAAAATAAATGCAAACCCAGAGGAAGAGTCCTTTCTTGGTACTACAAGTCCAATAGAATATGAAAATAAAAGTGCGACAAAAGTAAAATAAAATAAAACTACGACGCCTCAGCATCGGTATCCTGCTGTGGATCCTCTGGTGCTGCTGCTACTGCTGGGACTGGTGGATCTGATGCTGATGGAGATGGAGGTGGAGTCGGTGAAGGGACTCGTCGAGGTCGCACCACTGATCGCTCGAACAACTGTATCACTGTGGCAAGCTGTGCCGATAGCTGAGCGAACTGCAATGCCTGAGTGGCCCTCAACTCGGCAAACCCTGCTGCCTGTGCGGCCCTCATCTCGGCCAGCTCTGTCTGCATAATACCCACGGCGCTCTCGAGGCGCTCGAACCTGTCCTGGCCTCAAGAGGGAGAAAAGATGCGTACTGGAGGTGGCTCCGGTGCTGTGGGGGTGCCTCGGCCTCTGCCCCTGCCTCTGTATCCACTGGGGGTGGCTCTAACACTGCATGGGACCCCTCGGCCTGCTCTGACTGGGGTATGATCATATTATAGACTCCCGGCCCTGATCTGCAGACCATCCCCATAAGTCTGAATGTCTCTCTGGTGAGCGGGGCTGGTGTAGCGATCTTCTCGGCCCCGCGCACCCCATCTCTGAGTCCCAGGCCTATGATGAGGCGTGTGATGTAGGGACCTGCGAAGATGACTCCAACCCTGGGGTACTGGCCCTGGTGGCGCATGTACTCGGCTAGAATGTGCCCTAGGTGGAGTGGCTCACCCTGTACCATGGAGTGTAAGTATAGCAGCTCCTATCTGCTCAGTACCCCTGTACTGTCCCCTCGGCCACTGATAGACCTGCTCAGGATGGCATGAATGTACCTGTACGCTGGCCGGGAAAGAAATGTCACCTTCGAAACCCCCGGCTCGTACTGCCCATCCCCGCACAACGCCCTATAGATCCTCTGAGGTGTCAGGGTCCCCGGATAATCAGTGGGCAGTAATGCGTACTCCTCTGTCTCGGTATATGCCTGATCATACAGGCCCATCATGATCGAGAACTGGGTAACGCTGATGCTGAAGTGTCGACCAAGGGCACGAAACTGGATCGTCTCGCCATTTGTGAAGCTATCATACCCTCGGTCGAACTCGAATGTTGATAAAACCTCGAGAGTGATTGCTCGAATTGCTGGCTCTCGAATAGATAACATTCGACCCCAACTGCCTACAGCCAGCAACTCCTCCACCTCTGTGGCTATGGCATCGCCCCCCTGTATGTCTCTCAATACGCTCAAATCTGGGTAGCGCGATTGTCCAAATCGAAGTGCCGAAAGTTTCTTGAACCGTTCTCTGTGCTCGGGTATATCAAACTCCATCTCCTCGGGGGGTGGAGTAGCTACTCGTGGACGCTTGCCTGCCGCTTTCTTAGACCTAGAAGACATATCTGCAAAGTTGCAAAAGAAAATTTTCAACAATCAGTCCAAAAACTCATTCTGCAGAAATCCACACGGCCGTGTGTTAATTCCACACGCCCGTGTGGAGCTTCTGGCGAAGAGAGCCTCACGGCCGTGGGTTGAAGAATCCAAAATTTACATCCAAATTTATTCTAAACTCATTCTAAACACATTCGCATACACGATAATCATTAAAAACAAGCGAAATAATCAACTAAGAACTAATCAAATTGAGAATTAACGAAGAAAAAGGTTTTGAAGTTCATACCGACGGAGTGAATGTGAAAAACTTAAAATCGGCCTAAAAAGACTCCAATAAAACCTCAAAAATCTTCTGAGACGGTCGGGAAACTAGTAGAGAGGGTAATAGAGAAATTTAGAGTGGAAGAATCAAGAGGCACGAGTGAACTATAAATTAAAACGCGCGGCTTTTGAAGTTCTGGGATTCACGTCAACTCTTCACTCTGTTGATTGCTCAACTAAGCCCCAGGGGAGTATTTCTACCTAAGCCTAACACTACGTGGAATTGCTTTAAGTTCTAGGGACTCCTAGTGATAAAACCTGTTCCTATGTGTAGTAGTTCTAACCCTTTGGTCCAGGTGGAAGAACCCTAGTCTAAATTAAGCCCCAGTGCATAGGATTCACGTCACCCCAAAGCCTTGGGGGAGTATGTCTACCTAGCACTTCACTCTATTTCGACCGCTAATAAATCAAGGAATCGGAGGTAGGGAGAAATCACATCGGAAGGGAAAGGGGTACGGTGCTACCTCACAACTCTCCCTCTCAACCCTCTTCAATTTTAAGTAGTCCAATCCTATAGGAGTTGTCACACCTCCAAAGGATAACCTAGATTGTTCTCAATCCTTAGTGTCACGGCTAAGAGAAAACAATAGCAAAAGATAATTAAAATAAAAACTCGAATTTATTCATCAAAATTGGAAAAGCATAATAACATTGTCATAGAAACATAATTATCCTAGAGTTTTACAAGTCCGAATACCCACGAGGGGTTTAGCTCCTCATGGAGCTATACATGTTCATCAATTTATGAAAGAAAGCACAAACTAAAGACAACAATGAAAACCCCCTCGCGTATGGTGTGGCAGTGGTCATGTGCGGCCGTCGAACGTCGGTGACGATGCCGATGGCGCGCTCCAATCCTCCACAAAATCCTCTCCGAAACCCTAGCCGCACCCTCCAGAAGTTGAGAAGAAAGATAGGTCAAAAGATGCCCAAAAAGTCTCCAAATCGGGCTTTAAATAGGCTGAGTGCGGCTTTAATTTTGAACTTATCGGGGCTTCACACGGCCGTGTGGAATTTCCACACGCTCGTGTGAAGCTTCTGTCTTTCCTGAAAAATTACTTCACACGGCCGTGTGGAATTTCCACACGCCCGTGTGAAGTCTCTGGCTTGCTGGAAAATATTTCACACGGCCGTGTGTTAATTCCACACACCCGTGTGAACTCTCTGGACTCCCGATCTTCGGCAGAAAATGCACAGTAACAAGCTACATCACTGCTACAGTAACAAGCTACATCACTGCTATAGTAACTTGCCGAAATGCTTCCGAATACGTTGTTCTTCACCGAGGCCATTGAATTGAGCACACAATCAATAGTAGATCGTGTCGATTGCTTCAAGTGTTCTCTTTGGTAGAGTTCTCCTAAACTACACAATTCGGACTTGTTGTGAATGTGACTGCCTTTGTGCCCCTCCAAAAGGAGGTTGGCACACACTCACAAGTCCGGGCTTGTGCCTTGTCCTTGTTTCGTCCGAAAACTTCCCAACAACGGCGAACACGATCTAATTTCGTTCCTATTCTCCAAATTAGCTCCATAAACCTACAATGCTCAAAAGTAAACAAATGCACATATTTAGTGATAAAATCTGATTAAATTAATGCTTATCGCAAGATAATAATGCTTTGCATCATTACTACAAGAGCACTCATCACACTTACAACCCGGGGTGGAAGAACCACCCAAATTTCTCCTGGAGCAACCAAGGGCAGTCACAACAAAAGAACAACACACCACCAGGATTTCAAGGACAACAAGCACCGAACCTAGAAGGCCGAGTGACCGGGGTAGAGGGGAAGATGACCGATCTCGAGAGAGCCCTCACGAGGTTTATTGCTTCGTCGGATGCTAGATTCCAATCGGTGGAAGCTACACTTCGCAACCACACCGCCTCCTTACATAATTTGGAGAATCAAATGGGGCAAATTCCGAAGACATTGGCGGAAAGACCTCAAGGTAGTTTACCTAGTAATACGGATACTAATCCGACGGAACAATTGAAGGCAATTACCTTGAGGAGTGGTAAAGAGGTTGAGAGAAATCTCCCTCTAGACAAGACACAAGAGACACCCGAGGTCGTGGAGAAAGAGGAAGGAACGACAAAAGAAAAAGAGGTGACAACACCACCCTACAAGCCGAGGATTCCCTATCCTTCATGATTGAAGAATGACCAAGAGAATGAACAATACAAGAAATTCCTGGGGATTTTTAAGCAGTTGCACATCAACATACCATTCACGGAAGCATTGGCCCAAACGCCCAAGTACGCGAAGTTCTTGAAGGACCTCTTGACCAACAAGAGAAAATTAGAGGAGAGTGCATCTGTGATCCTTGATGCCAATTGCTCAGCCGTATTGCAAAAGAACATGCCGAGCAAGAGAAAAGATCCCGGGAGTTTCATAATACCATGCAACATTGGCAACTTGGGTGAAGAGATGGCATTGGCCGACTCGGGGGCAAGCATCAATGTCATGCCCTCCACGTTCTTCCAAAAGCTAGGCTTAGGCGAGCCTAGACCCACTTGGATGACACTTCAACTCGCGGACCGGTCGGTGAGGCATCCGAGAGGAATTGTGGAAGACGTGTTGGTGAAAGTCGACAAATATATATTTCCTGTTGACTTCGTGGTGTTAGATGTTGATGAGGATGTCGAGGTTCCATTGATCCTTAGAAGGTTGTTCTTGTGCACTTCTAAGGCTTTTATTGACATGGACGGCGGGGAGCTCACATTGTGAGTGGGAGAAAACAAGCTTACATACCGCCTCGCCGAAGCTATGAGACACTCTCTTGACTTTGATGATACTTTATATTTTCTTGACACTACCGATGAACTAATTGATGATTATGTGCAGGAAATGTTGAACCCGGATCCATATGAAGGGTGGCCGGACCAAGATGTGGAGAACGAAGAAGAAGTGCTTTCACATGGTCTAGTCGAGAATGAAGTCAAGCCGGACCCGGGACTCATGAAAAAGATGAGGAGAAAAATGAAGAGAGCAAGGTGGCGCCACACGAAAAGACCCAAGAACAATGGGGATAAGCAAGAACGGAGTAAGGGTGGTTCACCCTTGTGTGGTAACAGAATCGCTAACTCTCCCTCTATCCTACAAAGGTTATGTAATGCATGCTTTCAGGTTGTAAGAAAAAGGTCAACCTTCATTCATAAACCTCCGTAAGGTAAGCCAGGTACGTCAAGCTAAGTGACGTTAAACAAGCGCTTCTTGGGAGGCAACCCAAGGTTTTATGTGCTTTCCTAGGATCTAGTCTAGTTTAGTTTAGTTTTAGCATGAATAAAAGCCTTAGTTTTGGTGTTCTAATATTTCCAATGCATGTGCTGCAATAATTTTTGTGGATTGTTGATGTTTTCATGTGCCTAAACGATAATTAATGAAGTTTGAGTTGGTTGAGCATGTTTTCCATGGTATCTGGTCGTGTTTATATGGTTTTCACAGGCTCCAAGCATCATACTTATATTTCCAAATTTTTCTGTAAGCCTGTGAATTTTTCTAAGTAAACCAGAGAAAACACACGAGCGTGTGTTACCACTTAGAGCTCAACCAAAGAGGGCACAAGAGTGTGACCTTGCCCCTGTGAGAAAACCTCAGAAGGGGCACACGGCCGTGTGGCAATTCCACATGGCCGTGTGAGATTTTGATGAACTTAAGCTCTCGTTCCAGAGAGTCCACAGGGGCGTGTGGGTGCCCCTGTGAGAAACCCTGTGTTAATGCACACGACCATGTGGAAATTTCACTCGGCCGTGTGAAACTCTGCAGAAACCCCTCTTTTTCCCGAGAAACCACAGGGGCATGTGGCTGCCCCTGTGAGAGGGCTTGTGAAAAGCACACGGCCGTGTGAAACACTTAGAGTTTTCGCGGGTTAATTAGAGAAGTCACAAGGGCGTGTGAGAGCCCCAGTGGCTGGCCTTGTGTTCTTGGCTAGGGTGGGCACACGGCCGTGTGGAATTTTACAGAGACCTTCTGTGTTTCCCGTGAATCCACAGGGGCCTGTACCAGCCCCTGTGGAGTCCCCTATGAAGGCACACGGCCGTGTGGGAGTCTCACACGGCCGTGTGGGGTAGTTCAGAGAGTGACCAGAGTGCACACAGGGGCGTGTGTAGGCCCTTGTGAACCCTAATTTCAGAGGCACACGCCCGTGTGGAATTTCCACACGGCCGTGTGAATTCCCAGAACTTCAAAAGCCGCGCGTTTTCTTTTGGAATTCACTCGTACCTCTTGATTTCTCCACTCTAAACCACTCTCCGACCCACTCCGTCGCTTCCCCGAGCTTCTCTGGGTTTTCTGGAGGTTTTATTGGAGTTTTTTCGGCCGATTTTTATAGTTTCTTCATCCACACCGTCGGTAAGAACTTCAAGCCCTAAAACTTCTTCAATTCTTGATTTAACTCATTCTTCTTGATTATTTCGCTTGTATTGAATGATTAAATTATATGCGAACATGTTTAGAAGGAATTTAGAATGAATTAGAGTGTAAAAACGAATTTTTGGACTCCACGGCCATGATGTTCTGTCCGCCCGATGATCCACACGGCCGTGTGGATTTCTGCAGAGTGAGTTTTTGACTGGTTTTTAACTGTTTTCTTTTACAACTTTGCAAATATGTCTTCTAGGTCAAAGAAGCAAGCCGGGAAGCACCCCCCTGAGCCCACCCCACCAACCAAAGAGATGGATTTTGATTTAACGGAGCACAGGGAAAGATTCAAGAGATTATCGGCGCTCCGATTTGGACAGTCGCGCTACCCAGACCTGAGCGCACTGAGAGAGATACAGGGGGGTGACACTATAGCCACAGAGGTGGAGGAGTTGCTGGCAGTAGGTAGTTGGGATCGGTTGCTATTTATCCGAGAGCCAGCGACTCGAGCACTGACACTCGAGGTCTTATCGACCTTTGAGTTCGACCGAGGGTACGATAGCTTTACAAATGAAGAGACGATCCAGTTCCGTGCACTCGGTCGATACTTTAGCCTGAGTATTACCCGGTTTGCGGTCATGATGGGCCTCTACGATGAGGCATTTACCGAGACGGAGGAGTACGCGCTACTGCCCACCGATTACCCAGGGACCCTGACACCTCAGAGGGGTTACAGGGCGTTGTGCGGGAATGGACAGTACGAGCCTGGGATTTCGAAGGCGACATTCCTTTCCTGGCCACCATACAGGTACATCCATGCCGTACTGAGTAGGTCAGTGAACGGTAGAAGAGATAGCACAAGGGTGCTGAGTAGACAAAAGTTGCTCTACCTACACTCCATAGTACAGAGCGAGCCACTCCATCTGGGGCACATTCTAGCTTTCTACCAAAATTCAGAATTCCAGAGAATTCACACGGGCGTGTGAATTAATTTTTCAGCAAGCCAGAAACTTCACACGCCCGTGTGGAAATTCCACACGGCCGTGTGAAGTCCCAATAAGTTCAAATTTAAAGCCGCACTCAACATTATAAAAGTCCGATTTGGTGACTTTCAAGACATCTCTCGACCTAACTTCTCCCCAACTTTAGGAGAATGCGGCTAGGGTTTCGGAGAGGACTTCGTGGAGGTTTGAAGTGCGTCATCGGCATCGTCACCGATGTCCAGCGGCCGCACAAGACTACGGCCACACCATACGCGAGGGGGTTTTCATCAATGCTTTTTATTTACACTTTCTTTTATATTTTGATGAACATGTATAGCTCCATGAGGAGCTAAACCCCTCATGGGTATTCGGACTTGTAAAACCCTACGATTATTATGTTTCTATGACATTGCTATTATGCTTTTCCATCGTTGATGAATAAATTCGAGTTTCAATTTTAATTATCTTTTGCTATTGTTTTCCCTTAGCTGTGACACTAGGGTTGAAAGCAATTTAGTTTACCCTTTGGAGGTGTGACAACTCGTATAGGGTTAGACTACTTATGATTGAAAAGGGTTGAGAGGGTGAGTCGTGAGGTAGCGAAACGTCCCCTTTCTCTTACTGTGTGATTTCTCCCTACCTCCGTTTCCTTGGATAATTAGCGGTCAAGATAGAGTGTTAGGGGTTAATTTAGACCAGGGTTCTTCCACCTGGACCAAAGGGTGAGAACTACATATAGGAACAGGTTTTATCACTAGGAATCCCTAGAGCTTAAAGCAATCCCACGTAGTGTTAGGCTTAGGAAGATAGACTCCCATAGGGCTTAGTTGACAGGTCAACAAGAGTCAAGGGTCGTAGTGAATCCTAATGCCGGGACATAATGTTGGGGTTAGTCACGGTTGACCTTAAGTTTGGGACCGTGAGTTTAAGGATATCCTCGACTCAATTAACATCAATAGGAAAGTACAATAGCATAGTCTTGCACTAGAAGCATAAGTCCTAGAGGTAGCATGTCCGGATACCCTATTTCATTCATTGATAGTCTTTCTCTTTTATCTTCTATTTGCACTTTCCTGTCTTCCATCTCTCTATTTAATTTCTTGTCTTTTATTATAATTGATTCCATAATCCACTCATCAATTTGATTATCACTTTTTGTACACCGCACAACTAAATAGCGAAATCTTGTGTTTTAAATCCCTATTCCCTGTGGATTCGACTACCCATTCACCAGGGTAATTTTATTACTTCGACAAGCCCGTGCACTTGCGGGATACACGCAAGGGGTCGTGATCAATGGCGACGGTGATGGCCGGCAGAGATCGGGGAAATGGAGGCTCTCGAGGGTTTTATTAGGGTTTTTTCTGGATCTTTGGAGATATGTTGAGAAAAAGGGAAATGAAGAAGACTGGTGAAAGAACGAAGAAGAAGAGGAAAATCTATGAAGGAATATACTCTTTTGCCCTTTAATTATATTTTAAATTATAACAATTATTTAAGAAATAGTTAAAAAAAAACGTGGCTCATAGCATCCACGTCTCGATCTCACCATAGATCCCACGGAACCAAGTCCGTGGGATCACCACTCATTTATATCCTAGGAATACATCCAACCAAACACATGTTTTCAAAATCCATATTTACAAATCCATCCAAACAAAAACAAATTCTTGAAATCTTGCATTTTAAATTACAGCCAACCAAACACTAGAGTTGATACTCCTGCACTTTCAAACCCAGGATTTACAAAGGCATTTTAATTGGAAATCCACTACATTTTCACCTACATCTAACTAAATACTACCGTAATGAATTTTTAATTAATGTGTAGTTATAAATTCTTGTATTTAAATATAGATAAGAGTCAAAGCTAGTGTTTGGTTGGATGTATTTTAAATAGCGGATAACAAAATTTTCTGTTTGGTTTAGATAGTGTTTGGTTAGATGTTGTTGAAAAAAGTAGTCGATTTCCAATTCCAGTGTATTTATAAATCCTGGATTTAAAATTGCAGGAGAGCCAAATTTAGTGTTTGGTTGACTGTATTTGAAAATACTGGATTTCTAAATTTTGTGTTTGGTTGGATGTATTTCTAAGATGTAAACACCCTTGGTGAGTTATGCCCACCTTGGGTCTACATTAAGTTTAATTAATTTAAATGCACAATTAAACGTTATTAATATTAACAAAAATAATTATATATATATATATATATAATTATTTAATTTAATATATAATTATGTTTTCATTTTATTGTTATTTTTAATAATTATATTAAATATATTATACAATTTATAACTTTTTTTGAAGAAAAATATTGACTAAAATATAATAATAAGTGTTTATTATTAAGGTAAAATAATGTCATGCCTTTATTTTATTTTTTAAATTTTATAAGATAAATTATAATAATATACTCTTCTTTATCCTACACGATGGAAGATCTTAGCTCACCAAACAAAGAAAAATTAAAGATAAGAATTTGGAAAATAATACAATCATAAAAAAAAAAGGAAATTTATAATCTTTTGAAAAATAAAAAATAAAGATAAACTGGTTAATTTCATTCAATCTCACGTGACACAACGTGCGAGACTCATTGGATTCCAAAGGGCGAGAGACTGAACTACACCTAATTTGGGCGTAGTTATAAATCCAACAAAATCATTACCAATGCATTTCTAACTGCTTTAAATTTCTCAAATCTAGCTAAACAAACATTAGATTTTGAAGATCTTGTAATTCCAATTACATGTATTTTAGGTGCCATTTCGTTATATGTACTTATAAATGTAGTGGATTTCTAATTACAGTGTAGTTATAAATCCTTGTATTTAAATATACATGAGAGTCAAATCTAGTGTTTTGTTGGATGTATTTTAAGTAGTGGATAACAAGATTTTGTGTTTGGTTCGAGGGATTTGTAAATCTGGATTTGAAAAATTTATGTTTGGTTTAGGTAGTGTTTGGTTAGAGGTAGTTGAAAATGTAGTGAATTTTCAATTATAATATATTTATAAATCCTTGTTTAAAAATGTAGGAGAGCCAAATCTAGTGTTTAGTTGACTATTTGAAAATGCTGGATTTCTAGATTTTGTCTTTGTTTCAAAGGATTTGTAAATCTAGATTTTGAAAGCATATGTTTGGTTGGATGTATTTCTAGGATAAAATCACCCTTGGTGAGGTTACACCCATCTTTTGTCAGCATTAATTTTAATTAATTATAAATACACAATTAAATATTATTAATAGTAATAAAAAAAACTAAGTATATAATTACTTAATTTACTATATATTTATGTTTTCATTATAATTTAATGTTATTTTTAATAATTATATTAAATATATTACGTAATTTATGACTTTTTCAAGAAAAGTATTAATTAAAATATAATAATAAGTGTTTATTATTAAGATAAAATAATGTTATGCCTTTATTTTTAATTTTATCCTTTTATATTAAGATAAATTATAATAATATACTCTTCTTTATCCTACATGATGTAAGATCTTAGCTCACCAAACAAAAAATTAAAGATAAGAATTTGCAAAATAATAAAGACATAAGAAGGGGAAATTTATAAGTTTTTAAAAACATAAAAAAAAAATAAAGATGAACCGGTTAATTACATTCAATATCACGTGACACCACATGTGAGACTCTCATCGGATTCCAAAGTCCAAGAGACTAAACTACACCTGATTTTGGCGTAGTTATAAATCCAATGAAATCCTTACCATTGCATTTCTAACTACTTTGAATTTCTCAAGTCCAGCTAAACAAATATTAGATTTTGAAAAATCTTGTAATTTCAATTACATGTACTTTTAGGTGGTGTTTGTTTGACCAAATTTGGAACTTCATGTAATTACAATTACAAAATCATTGAAAATCCTTTGTGTGTTTAGGTGGATTTGAAAAAGCAGAGGGAGATTGAACTATAATAGATGATGGATTTGATGGATTTGAACGACGTCCAATTTAGGAGTAGTTCAAAGTGCAGGATTTTAATCAATAAAGTACATCATACCTGATAGTCACGTGAGGTTTAGATGTGGGTTATTTGATCTTCATTCTAGCCACTTATCAAATATATATATAGTACCAAATATTATGATCTTGTTAACAACTTAAATATAATTAGAAGTATTACTTTAAATTTAAATCCTCTACAAATTGTACCCAAACAATTATTTTAATTTTAAATTCAATTTTACTATGGATTAGATAATTTATCATTTTTAATTATTATTTAATTATTTTGTTTTTTAAATGAAAATATGTTATGGCTTATTCCAAAGAAGAAATTTATTAATTTAACACATTATTTTTATCATAAAATTACACAATATATGATTATAAATAATTTTTAGGGCTAAAATAAATTAGAGGGATAAGCATAGCATATTTAACATAAATATTAAATAAATAAATAAAATATATTTAATGAAAGATGGTCATTTCTCTTTGGTTTGTTATTTTTAAAAATTATTCCATTGATTATAGAAATTTTTTATAAATTGAACTAATACAACCAAAATTTAATAATATTATATATATATATATCCCTCTGACCAAACACAAAATTTTATAATCCGACATTCCAACTACATCAAACTAAACACAAAATTTAACACTCCTTATATTTTTAAACATAGTAATTACAACTACATTGTAATTTAAAATACACTGCATTTTTAACTACACTTAACCAAACACCACCTTAGGTGGCGATTGGTTATATGTAGTTATAAATGTAATGGATTTCTAATTACAGCGTAGTTATAAATCTTTATTTTATATATATATGTTTGGTTGGAGGGATTTGTAAATCTAGATGTGAAAAACTTATGTTTGGTGTTTGGTTAGATGTAGTTGAAAATGCAGTGGATTTCCAATTACAGTTTATTTATAAATCCTGGATTTAAAAATGCAGGAGAGTCAAATTTAGAATTTGGTTGATTGTATTTGAAAATACAGGATTTCCAGATTTTGTGTTTATTTGAAAGGATTTGTAAATCTGGATTTTGAAAACATGTGTTTAATTGGATGTATTTATAGGATATAAACACCCTTGGTGAGGTTACCTCCATCTTGGGTCAGCATTAAGTGTAATTAATTATAAATGCACAATTAAATGTTATTAATATTAACAAAAATAATTATGTATATAATTACTTAATTTAATATATAATTATGTTCTCATTATAATTTATTGTTATGTTTAATAATTATATTTAATATATCGCAATTTATGACTTTTTTTTTAAAGCAAAGTATTGACTAAAATATAATCATATGTGTTTATTATTAAGATAAAATTATGTCATGACTTTATTTTTATTTTTTTCATTTTATATTAAGATAAATTATAATGATATACTCTTCTTTATCCTACACGATGGATGATCTTAGCTCACCAAACAAAAAATTAAGGATAAGAATATGCAAAATAATAACGATATAAAATAGAGAAATTTATAAGTTAAAAAAAAAAAAAAAAAAACAAAGATGAACTAGTTGATTTTTCATTCAATCTCATGTGACACCACATGAGAGACTCTCATTGGATTCCAAGGTGGAAAAGACTGAACTACACCAAATTTGGGTGTAGTTATAAATCCAACAAAATCCTTATCACTGCGTTTCTAACTACTTTGAATTTCTCAAATCTAGCTAAACAAACATTAGATTTTGAAAGATCTTATAATTCCAATTATGTCTATTTTTATGCGACGTTTGGTTATATGTAGTTATAAATGTAGGGCGTGGTTGTTTTGGTGAATTTGAAAGTTCTTGTAGTTGGAATTACAGAGTTTCTCTAAATAACTTGTTTGGTTTAATGGATTTAAAAAGTTAAGTGGATTTCAAAGTACTTGTCTACTGTGTGTGGGTAAATTTGTAACTATGCCCAAATTGGGTATAGTTCCAAATGCTGAATTTGACTATTTGTCAATTCTTCACTTGAGGCTTTATTCTAGGGTGACTGCATCCTCATAACCTCTTTTTCTATTTTTAACCCCTTCTCCTCTCTTTACTCTTTGGATCTTAAATCTCCATTCTTATGCTTCATCGACCTCCTACATCCGGTGCTTCATTGGCCTCCTTTCTTTTTCACCTTTTGTCACTTGCACCAGGTCAAGGATGATGCCATTCTTTAGCTTTTGCCATTGTTGTGTTCAATTGCTGATGATTTTAGATTTATTTATTTCTTTATTTCTAATTGAGTGCATGATGCTGGATTGAAAGATAAGATAACTTTTTTGGCACAGAGACCAGATTTATGTATTTTTAAAATATATATATATGGAATTGGTTAAATCAACAAGATAAAGTAATATTAGATATGGTTGATAATGGTCTCTGTGGTTCCTTGTTTAATTGATGGTTTGTTGGTAGAAATCACTTTTTTAGATAGTTTGAAATTTTTTGAAGAAACCATGTCTTCTCTGATTTGATAATCAAAATGAGGGATTTTTTTTTATAACCTAACAAGTGTTCTAGGACAGTAAAGACATAATGTTGCCATTTTTTAATAACTTTGTTGCTTACTTATGATGGTTGTCTTGATAGCCCATTACTACTGTGATGGATGTAGTTCATAACATGGTACTTTTGTGAATTGGGATTCACTTCTTATCTAGCCTCTGTTTGGAGCATTTCTTTTTGGTGGCATTGAAATTATACCTTTATTTTGGTTTGTCAAATTCAAGTTATCAATTTAGATGAGTTATGCCTTCTAGGTTTAGCTATATGCACAAGCATCATTAAAATAACAGCATGATAATTTAATCCATCTACAAGTTCATTGTTTATTATTACTATTATTATTGTTGTTGTTGTTATTGTTGTTATTGTTTGATTTATTATTTTGGTATGCTAAAGCACCATTTGTTTCTATGTCACATGTCATTATCTTATTGTATAATGACTTTGCCAAGTATAATTGACGGGAGCGCTATGGGTGTGTAAATTATGCAGTCATATAAGCATGCAAGTATGTATTTAATACTACAATTGGTCTGTGATACCGCAAGTGTATGGGTCATCAAGTAATACCTCATGGATGAACAGGAGGGTCATATTTCCCCAAGAACGGCGAGAGGCTCTTATTACTTCCTTTTCACTTAATCAATAGCCTAACCATTTATACTCTTTCTTTAGTTCTACTTATATAAAACTATTAAACAATACAATTGGAGACAACGTTAAGAATACTTAGTAGGAGTTGGGAATATGTGCTAAAGTTATCTTGATTATTAATTATGGTAGCGTCAAGTGTCAATCATGTTCTAGGTTCGAACTGAGGGAATTCAAAGGCCTACTAGCCCCAATAAGCCATGGCGACTAGGTCTAAATCACTAGAAAATTAAGATGGAATCCCACGAGAAGAGATCAATCATACCCTAAGCCTAAGGGACAATCAATCCCTAATCCGAAGACCTAGTTATGCCTAACCTCTTAGAGCATGCATAGATCTATTATTGCATGGGCGTCATCAATATAGGGCATATCCTCCTCATCCACATCAACATGTAACAATCAATTATGAGCATGCAATAATTACAAAACTAGAACAATTTATATTAATCAATCAAGATTCATAAATAATAACTTGAGGGACATAGACATATAATTCCTCTTGAATTAGGTTCTTATGGATCATATAAAACAAAGCATCAAAGCACAAGATAACCATAAGACCAAATAGAGAATAAATAAGCGGTTAATAAATTCCTAGACTAACTCCCTCTAATAGTTCTCTGAAGATAGGGATTTGAGGATCCCAAGATTTTCCGATGACGTGTGTCACTCACGCTCCTCTGATGATGATCTTTGAACATGCCTGTCAAGTGTTATCTTCTCCGATTATGCTCGTTAACATACTCTTGAGAAATCAGCCAGAATCCGTTAGAATATGGAAGCAACACCATCTCCTGCCGCTTAGATCTTCAGAAATCCTGCTGCCCTAACTTCTTCAGAAAAAGAATCTCCCTGAATTTAGAGAATAATGGGGTATTTATAGTATTCGGCTCCGCCAGGGCCTCACCCTAGGCGTTGTGATGCCTGTTGTGAGTAAGTTGTTGCTTATGCTCTAAGTCGCATCCTGGCACGATCTTTGGGCATTTTACGTTTTGACAATGACCATTATGGACTTCACAATAGCTGTTATGAGACCGTTATAGCTTCTATACTGCTACCAGTGAGCTCATGCTACCACGGCTTGATCATAGTATGGTGAGTGTAGATAATGGCCGTTATGGGTTGCCATAACGCCCGTTACGAGTCATGGTGCAGCCTTGATTCAGCAACTTGCTTCATTTTGCTTCAAAACAACCTCGAATTCACATTTTTTTTCCTAAAACATAAATAAAAGTTGTTGTAAACAAAAAAATGAAATTTCATCCTAATGAGATGCTAAACAAGTATAATTTCATGCCAGATGCAGTATAAATGATACAGAAAATAAGATCAATTTAGCACTTATCAAATATCCCCACAATTAAGTGTTTGCTTGTCCTCAAGCAAATAAAACCGATAAAAATAGAATACATGATAGGAGCTTAATCTCAAGCAACTAAGTATGGAGTTTCAGTAGTACAAGAGAAACAATCAAATGCCAGGTAGCATGATTATTCTTCTACAAAGAGTAGTCTACTCTATGACAAAAATTATTTTCCTAAGTGTTAGTCTCCTAATCCACTATGTTATAGTCTGGAGGCAGCCCTCTCTCTCACTAAGGCATACACTTCATAATTGACTTGCCAGGTAGCGACTACACACTGCAATGGAGGTAGCTCATTTCTGCTGTACATATATCTTATCTTGGAGGAATAAAGTAAGTATTAATCATATCCCCATTATAAAACATTACTCATTAGACAAACATATGGTACAAGGTGAAGTCAAGAGGGACACAAGGTAGGGTAGACTCGTAGATCAGTCAAACTCTTGAGAGGGAACGAAAGAATTGCTAATCTAGCATATCATGTCCCTAGACCAAAGAAACTCCAACAAGTAAGTGCAATGCCTTCAAAGATCAACACTAGCATGTGTATAAAATACAAGCACCCTTAAAAAAAATTTACAAGATAGATAGTATAGTAACAAAGTGTAGTATAGTACGAAATTCTCAATAATCACGCAAAGAAAAGCAAACATACACTTCATCCCCACACTTAAAGATGTATATTGCCCCTAATGTATGCATGCATGCATAAGTGTAGTGATATATAATGAAAAGAAATTAAAAGAATGTATGGTCACTAGTACTCCACTAATTTCTTAGTTTGGTTGACCAGGGCGATGAAGTTACCCTTGTCCAAGCAATAAGTTGTGCGGGCCAAAAAAGCAGCCAATCACTTCAAACCCTAATAAGACACAATTGGAGTAGTTAAACAGAATGATAATTAAAACCATAACCTCTTGTAAAAATAAAATCCTCTAAGATCATAAGGCACAAAAGCAACAAGAGAAGTGTCCCTTACTGTAA
This sequence comes from Dioscorea alata, assembly GCA_020875875.1. Lineage (NCBI taxonomy): Eukaryota > Viridiplantae > Streptophyta > Magnoliopsida > Dioscoreales > Dioscoreaceae > Dioscorea > Dioscorea alata. The sequence continues at coordinate 13,459,737 of CM037013.1, forward strand.
TAAACTGTTCAATGTACTGAAATATAAAAGTACAAAAGTGGTATATAAAATTAAAATTGTGATAGTCGGCAGGAGAAGTAAGATGCGGTATATGGTCGATAGAGGACTAGTGATGTCGGTGAAGTGGGAGAAGACTCTAGCGCCACTGGAGTTGTAACTATATGTGATGTAGATGCTGGAGTGGTTGAGGGGTCCTGACGATGCAGATGCGCCAGATTCTGTTGAAGTAGACCCTCGATCCCCACTTAACCCTTCTCGAGACGAGTCAAGCGCTCCTCAAGGGGTAATGGAGCTGATGTAGTTAATACGACAGTCATTGGAGGAGAAGGAGGAGTAGCAGTAGCAGCAGCTGGAGCTGGGATCGGGGGAACTTCGGTGGTGGCGGTCTCTAGAAGAGACTCCTCATCATCAAAAGACTCAAAGTCGTTCTTATGGACCACCTGCACTACACATCATGGGGGGTGTCCCACTGCTCAATCATGCTCATGGCCTGGAGCGTGGTGACTCCGAAAGGGTGCATGCCCCTTCACAGAACATGCCTGAGCAGCGATCGCTCAGACCAAGCCCCCATGCAAGCCTAGTGATGTAAGGACCAAGGAATATGGTCACCAGGCGGGGGTCTTGAGACTGATGTCTCAACTGGCAGGCGAGTGCGTAACCGATGTGATTCGACTGTCAAGCTACAATGCTCTATAGAAAGTATAAGTCCAAGAGGTTCATGATCCCCGTGTTGTCTCCTCGCCCAATCAACATATGTCATAGGATGGCTTGGAGGTAGCAGAACACCAGGCATCCTAAGGTAGACGCCTTCGAAATCCCGCATACGTAAGACTCACTGCCCTGAAATGTATGGGTCCATACCTGATCTAGGCTCAGGTGGATTGGTAGGTCGATGTGAAGCTCTGAGTATGATGTTGTACGGGTGTACTCCACGTTTACCATCGCCATCAAACTGAGAAGTCCTTGTAGGACATCATATACTCCTCCCCGAACATCTAGAAACTGACCGTCTCCTGATGCCCAAGGCTGATGATGGTATGGTCGAGCTCAAAAGAGTTCATGACCTCCATCATGAGCTCCCACTATATCGGCTCATCGATGCCGAAGAATTAATTCCAGTCCTGAACTGAAATAAGGTCCTGTACCTCATGAGCGAGACCGGTACTCAAGCCCTCTCGAGGGCTTGCTTAAGAATAAGAAAGAGGAATCTTATCGAAATATCATATTGTCATAATCCAAAATTTACACAAAAATTGAACCATTTAAACCATGATCATGAGCAAGTGTCAAAAACAACAAAAACCAATGTTTTCAGACCCAGACAGGACATCGACCCGGAAAAGGTTAAGGGTTAGGGGTCGAGGGGTTCAACCGGGGTCAACAATTTTTATTAAAAATAATTTAAATTTTAGTTATATGAGATTCAAAAAGTCAAATATTGAATAATAAAAAATAAAAAACATGACTTTTAAAACTTTAAGCAAATATTCGACATAAATAAATATTGATATACACCACATTTAAAATGTGAAATACAACAAATAACATAAAAATAAACAACTACAAATTTAATTGAAAAAAATAAAAATATTCAATTAAGAAATAAACAACTAAGAAATCTATTACAAAAATATGCATAAAAATATTCAATCTTCATAAATTCAAATACATCAAATACCATAAACATAAACTTGTTCAAACCTCCATAAATTAAAATATAAACATGAAATAAAAAACTAAATAATCCTTTAGTTTACAATTTTACATTTTACCTCCCCCCCCCCCCCCCTCCCCCCCCAAACATTAGTATATTATAAAATAGAATAAAAATTAAAAAAAAAATTGTGCAAACCCGGGTTGGTGACACGGTCGGATTGTCGGTTCAATCCCAGTTCTATTAAAATCCAGTTTTATGTATTGGATAGGACCAATTTAAAGACCGGGTCCGGGTCAATCCGGTCTGACCTCCCGGTCCGATCCGGGTCTGAAAATCATGACAAAAACTAGAGCAAACATGTAATAGTGGATTCAGAATTGTAACCAAGCATTACCCATAGATTCTATGCCCGATTCATAACTAGAGAGTTTCTCGAGCATCAACAATTCTATCTGACGCTCCTCCATGAATCTCTAATCGACGAGCCTCTTGTAACGGGCTCTATGCTCGGAATACCTGAACCGCGATATTGATGGCCAAGAAGACTCTCCGATCTTCTTCATCTTCTCGGCCTCTGCCTAGGGACCATTAGCAGTTCTCTTTTGACCCATAACTTGCAATTCAGAAAGATTACAGAAAATCAATCAATAGAATACGGAAAATGCAATGTAGGAAGGAACAATGGGTGCACAACGTGTACATCACGGTCGTTATATGACTATAACAGTCTCTCACCACCCGTTATCAAGGCCGTAATATATCTCTGGATTGTTACACCGGGTACACAACGGCCTGTTGTGTTACTCAACAGCGTAGTTATGCACTGTGTTAGGGCCACCACAGGCACACAAAGTCTGTGGTACATCCGTTGTGTCCTTAAGTGGAGCAACGACCAGCTAACAACGGACATGCTATGGGTGTGTAAATTATGCAGTCATATAAGCATGTAAGCATGTAAGCATGTATTTAATACTATAATTGTTCCGTGATACTGTAAGTGTATGGGTCGTCAAGTAATACCTCGTGAATGAACACGAGGGTCGTATTTTCCCAGGAATAATAAGCGGCTCTTATTACTTCCTTTTCACTTAATCAATACCCTAACCATTTATGCTCTTTATTTAGTTCTACTTATACAACACTATTGAATAATATAATTGGAGACGACGTTAAGCACACTTAGAAGGAGTTGGGAATATGTACTAAAGTTATCTTGATTATTAATTATGGTTGGCGTTAAGTGTCAATCATGTTCTAGGTTTGAACTGAGGAAATTCAAAGGCCTACTAGCCCCAATAATCTATGGCAACTAGGTTAAATCACTATGAACTTAAGATGAAATCTCTTCCATCCCATCCTCCTATGTTTGCCTTAAGTATAGGAATCCCACGAGAAGAGACCAATCAAACCCTAAGCCTAAGGGATAATCATTCCCTAATCCAGAAACCTAGCTATGTTTAACCTCTTAGAACATTTATAGATCTATCATGGCATGTGTGTCATCAATATGGGGCATATCCTCCTTATCCACATCAACATGTAACAATCAATTAAGAGCGTGCAATGATTATGAAAACTAGAACAATTTATATTAATCAATCGAGATTCATAAATAATAACCGAGGGACCTAGACATACAATTCCCCTCGAATTAGGTTCTTATGGATTATACAAAATAAAGCATCAAAGCACAAGAGAACCACAAGACCAAATAAAGAATAAATAAGCATGTAAATAATTCCTAGACTAACTCCCACCAATAGTTCTCCGAAGATAGGGATTAGAGGATCCCAAGATTGTTCGATGATGTGTGCCACTCACGTCCCTCTGATGATGATCTTTGAAGATGTCTATCACATGCAATCTTCTCTGATGATGCTCGTTGACATACTCTTAAGAAATCTAGCCATCCTAGCTTCTTCGGCAAAAGAGTTTCTCCGAATTTAGAGAATACTAGGGTATTTATAGTAATCGACTCTGCCACAAGCTCACCATTGGTGTTGTGATGCCCGTTGTGATTAAGTTGTTGGTTGAGCTCCAAGTTGCATCATGCCACAGTCTTTGGGTGTTATGCGTTTTGACAACGCCCGTTGTTAGGTTGTTATGGCTTTTATGCTGCTTCCAGTGAGCTCATACAGCCACGGCTTGACTACGGTAGTGGTGAGTGTAGACAACGGGCCTGGAGGGTTGCCATAATGCCCGTTGTGAGTCATGGTACAGCCTTGATTCAGCAACTTGCTTCATTTTGCTTCAAACCGTCCTCGAAATCACTTATTTTTTCCTAAAGAAAAATTAAAGGTCATTGTGAACAAAATAATGAAATTTTGTCCTAATGAGATGCTAAACAAGTACAATTTTATGCTAGATGTAGTGTATATGATATAGAAAATATGATCAGTTTAGCACTTATCATTAATGATTTAGTAAACACATTTGTTGCTTATCATTGTTGTTGTTATTGTTGTTGTTGTTGTTGTTGTTGTTGTTATTGTTGATGATGATGATGATGATGATGATGCCATTGTTTGATGTATTATTTTACTTATTCTTTCCATGTTCTAAAAATTTTAGGGTTACAATATTTTCAGTACCTGTTCAACTCAAATAATATTGTGCTTTGCTTCTCTGAATGTCATGCATATTTATATCTTGTATACATTAAAAAATTATATATGTGGACACATTAAGTACATATTATCATTGTTTATGTGGAAGCATTAAGCATTTATTTCCTGTTTACATTAAACAGTGTTATAGAATGGAAGGATATGATGCATTTAAGGGCATCCAAGCATCATCGGCTATAAGGACTACTACAGTAACATCTGGACACAAAAGATGGACACCATTTGAAAGTCGTTATTTCATACAATTCATGGCTAGCCAAGTTGAAGAAGGATTCAAAATAAATAAGGGATTCAAACCACAAGCAATTCATGCTTCTATTCGAGCCATGAAAGAAACATTTGGTGTCGCAGTTACAAAACCTAATGTGAGAAATCATCTCAGGACAATACGGAGAAGTTGGACAAGGATAAAAAAAAAAAATTGAAAGAGATAAGTGGCATGGGTTGGTAGAACAACCTTAAAATGATTGTAATGGGCTAGGCAGAGTATAGAGACTATGTTAAGGTAGTTGTTATTATTTCTTAACATAAAGATCTCAATTAAAGTTTTTGTTATTTATTTGTTAAAATACATATTCACACTCAAGATGAGCTATACTTTAACAAAACAATTGAAGATTATGATCTTTTAGAGGCCATATGTGGTAATGACCAATCCAGTGGTTGCCATGCTATTCAATTTGGAAATACTATTGGCACATAGATGGACTTCAACACTAAGTCAAAAGCAGTTCCCCCTCCTGAACAATTTGATGAATTTTCTTTTGGGAAGACAAGTGCACATGGTAATGCTTCATCATTGATCAATAATCATGGCAATAATGATGATCCCACATCTGCAACAAGCCCGCAAAGAAAGAAAGAAAGATAAAGCAAAGCACAAGGCTAGAAATGAAGATAATGCTATCCATGAATTAGCCATCACCATCAAAAATGCATTTGAGTCTATTAAAATCTAGTCGATCGCTAAGCTTTGCAAAAGATCTTTCAGCATAATGTAAAAAAGCTAAAAGAGTATGGCTACTCCGCACGTCAAATTGGTATGGTATATTAGTACTTGATGGTAGATGATGCACGCAGTCAAATTTCTTCGTAATGGATGAAGAGCTTCGCAAGATTTGGGCAAATGATATCTTTACTTCAATTGGTGGAGACCTTTGAGATGTGGAGATGGCAATAAATTGTTTATTATAATAAGTTATTCCATTTACTTTCATTTTATGTTCTATGAGTTGTTAATTTTGTTGTTTCTATTTGATTAAATTAATAGATTATGTAGTATTGCAGATCCTAGATTTAACTTGTGACATGGCTAGCACTATAAGTGAAGATGAAGAGAAAGAAACATGAAATCAAGAATCTCTTGTTGTTGTTAAGTTGAATGCAGCTATTATGAGTTCTTGAGACATTATTATGTCATTGAAGAACTTTGATAAATGTTAGGGACTTGGAATGTTTGTATATCCTTTTCATTATTGCTACAATGTCATGACATTGTTATGTTTTAGCTTTTTGAATAGACAATGTTGTTATGTTTACCTTTTTAAATGGTCAATGCTATTATGGTTTGTGATGGGTGTGTAATATTCTATTATTTCATATCATTTTGTATACTCATTAGGCTTGTATTATGATTATATTATGGAATTCAGTGCTAAACATAGTGTAACTTGCACTCTTAGGCTTTGGGCAGCACTTAAACATGAGAGGAACCAAATGAAGCACTCCAAATCCAAAACGAAGAATATGGAGCTCTCTCGGCATGAATTGAATAAGAACAAGGCAAACAGGATGGCTTACAGGCAGCTTACGGCCTGGCTTACCACCGTAAGCATCTTTCAGAGAATTTTGCAGCCATGCTTATGCCTATAAGGGAGAGTTCAGAGCTTAACTAGAGGACCTTACAGGCAGGACTTACACTCTTAAGGACGTCAGTAAAGACCATCCACAGGAGTTTACGACCAGAGCTTACGCTCACAAGGACAGCACAATAAAGCTTACAGTCTAGCTCTTATGGCCGTAAGTGATAAGTGCTCGTGTTATAGTAACGCGAAGTGTTATTATCTTACAATAAACATATCTTTTATCAGATTTTATCACTAAATTGTGTGCATTTGTGTATTCTTATGCATTGTAGGTTTGTGGAGCTAATTTGGAGAAAAAGAACGAAGTTAGATCGTGTTCACCGTTGTTGGGAGGTTTTCGGACCAAGCAAGGAACAAGGCACGAGCCTAGACTTGTGAGTTTGTGCCAACCTCCTTTGGAGGGGCACAAAGGCAGTCATATTCCCAATAAGTCTAACTCGTGTTGCTTAGGAGAACTTCACCAAGGAGGAGAGTTGAAGCAATCGGCACGATCAACCATTGATTGTGTGCCCAAATCAATGGCCTCGATGAAGAACAACGGATTCGGGAGTGTTTTCGGCGAGTCACTGTAGCAGCCAGAAACTTCACACACCCGTAATTCAGAATTCCAGAGAGTTCACATGGGCATGTGGAAATTCCACACCGCCGTGTGAATTAATATTCCAGCAAGCCAGAAACTTCACACGCCCGTGTGGAAATTCCACACGGCCGTTTGAAGTCCAGATAAGTTCAGATTTAAAGCCGCACTCAACATTATAAAAGCCCGATTTTGAGACTTTGAAGATATCTTTTGACCTAACTTTCTCCCCAACTTCCGGAGAGTGCGTCTAGGGTTTCGGAGAGGACTTCGTGGAGGTTTGGAGCGCATCATCGGCATCGTTACCGACGTCCGGTGGCCGCACAAGACCATGGCCACACAATACGCAAGGGGGTTTTTCATCAATGCCTTTTATTTACACTTCCTTTTATATTTTGATGAACATGTATAGCTCCATGAGGAGCTAAACCCCTCTTGGTTATTCGGACTTGTAAAACCCTAGGATTATTATGTTTCTATGACATTGCTATTATGCTTTTCCATTATTGATGAATAAATTTGAGTTTCAATTTTAATTATCTTTTGCTATTGTTTTCCCTTAGCCGTGACACTAGGGTTAAGAGCAATCTAGGTTATCCATTGGATGTGTGACAACTCCTATAGGGTTAAACTACTTAGGATTGAAGAGGGTTGAGAGGATGAGTCATGAGGTAGCGAAACGTTCCCTTTCCCTTCCGGTGTGATTTCTCCCTATCTCCGTTTCCTTGGATAATTAGCAGTCGAGATAGAGTGTTAGGGCTTAATTTAGACCAGGGTTCTTCCACCTGGACCAAAGGGTTAGAACTACATATAGGAACAGGTTTTATCACTAGGAATCCCTAGAGCTTAAAGCAATTCCACATAGTGTTAGGCTTAGGAAGATAGACTCCCCTGGGGCTTAGTTGACAGGTCAACAAGAGTCAAGGGTCGTAGTGAATCGTAATGCCGGGGCATAATGTTGAGTTTAGTCACCGTTGACCTTGAGTTTGGGACCGTGAGTTTAAGGATATACTCGACTCAATTAACATCAATAGGAAAGTATAATAGCATAGTCTTGCACTAGAATCATAAGTCCTAAAGGTAGCTTGTCCGGATACCCTATTTCATCCATTGCTAGTCTTTCTCTTTTAACCATTATTTGCACTTTCTTATCTTCCACCTCTCTGTTTAAATTCTTGTCTTTTATTATAATTGATTCCATAATCCACTCATCAATTCGATTATCACTTTTCGTACACCGCACAACTAAATAGCGAAATCTTGTGTTTTAAATCCCTATTCCCTGTGAATTCGACTACCCACTCACAAGGGTAATTTTATTACTTCGACAAGCCCGTGCACTTGCAGCAGATATTTGAGCAGGCCATTACCTCCCCTTTTGTAGTCCGACCTCGAGTCTCTACTCCACCACCTCCGTCTCCTCCAGCAGCAGCAGATCCACCAGCACCAGAGGCCCCAGCACAGGACACCGACTCTGAGGCGTTATAGTTTTATTTTTATTTTACTTTATTTTGTACTCTTTATTATATTTTGGACTAGTAGCACCCAGAAAGGATCTTACTTCTAAGTTTATCTTTTCTGTTGCTTTTCTTTTATCTCGAGTTGTATTTATTGCTTTATCTTTATATACTTGAGTTTTATTTTTTTCTTCATTGAGCTATACTGAACCCTTGTGTGTGTGTGTGCGCAGATGGTCTTGGATGTAAGAATTTTGAGGAATAGTCATTGGCACGGTCACGGGACCGTGTGTGCTACACAGACCATTGAGACTCAACTCTCAATGACCTAGCTCCATCAAACGCAACACTTGGAGTTCAGGGGAGTAATGTTTCAATTGCCCACTTCCACACTAATTGTTTTTTTATTATTTTACTTATTATTGTGCTTGCATGCTTACATTGGGGACAATGTACATCTTAAGTGTGGGGGGATTCACATTGCACACACCTTTACTTGTGCGTTCAATTGTTTATGCTTATGTAGCCTATGGTGGTTCACCTTAGTTGCAACGGTTGTATTCTTAGAGTTTAGGAGAATTTTTAACATTGTATCCTATCATGCTCTAGTTTTACTTGAATTTTAGGAGATTTTTGCTCGATTACACCCTATTGCAGTACTCACTCTTGAAATCTTTTGGAAAATCAAACTCGAAGTTTTAAGGACTAGTTTAGTATTACTTTAGTAAGTTGTGAAGTAATATGTAACTAAAACAAAAAAAAAATTGTGAGCTTGTGAATATTAGTTTAAGCTTTACATTTGGGATGGAAAGAGCTACCTCCTACGAAGTATGAAGCTACTCTCATAAGTCGGATACAAGTTATGCCCTAATGAGAGAAAGAGCTATCTCATGGGAAGCGTGAAAGCTACTACCCTGGTAGAAAGAGCTACCTCCTCGAAAGTGTGAATGCCACCTTTGGCGGCCGCCTAGGAAAGGGCTACCTTAGAGGTTGAGTGAAGCTACTACTTCCTTACTTTGTGTATATAAATAAGTCCTTGTAACAAGAGTTTGAGGAGTACTAGTTGGTTCTCTTGAGTGAATTCGCACACACTTACACGTTTTTGAGTTGTTATCCTTTTTAATACATGTTTTTAGCTAGAGCAATGATAACCTTATGCAATGTTTTGATTTCCCCTTACTTATAGAATGCTTCTTTTGCATACTTTTGGTTATTATCTTACAATGAACATATCTTTTATCAGATTTTATCACTAAATTGTGTGCGTTTGTATATTCTTATGCATTGAAGGTTTGTGGAGCTAATTTGGAGAAAAAGAATGAAGTTAGATCGTGTTCGCCGTTATTGGGAAGTTTTCGGACAAAGCAAGGAACAAGGCACGAGCCTAGACTTGTGAGTGTGTGCCAACCTCCTTTGGAGGGGCATAAAGGCAGTCACATTCACAATAAGTCTAACTCGTGTTTCTTAGGAGAACTTCACCAAGGAGGAGACTTGAAGCAATCGGCACGATCAACCATTGATTGTGTGCCCAAATCAATGGCCTTGATGAAGAACAATAGATTCGGGAGCGTTTCGGCGAGTACTGTAGCAGAAATGTAGTTTGTACTGTAGGAAAACACTGTAGTAAGCTACTGTTCACTTTCTGCCGAAATTCAGAATTCCAGAGAGTTCACACGGGCGTGTGGAAATTCCACACGGCCGTGTGAATTAATTTTCCAGCAAGCCAGAAACTTCACACGCCCTTGTGGAAATTCCACACGGCCCTGTGAAGTCCCGATAAGTTCAAATTTAAAGCCGCACTCAACATTATAAAAGCCCGATTTGGAGACTTTGAAGATATCTTTTTTACCTAACTTTCTCCCCAACTTCTGGAGAGTGCAGCTAGGGTTTCTGAGAGGACTTCGTGGAAGTTTGGAGCGCGTCATCGGCATCGTTACCGACGTCCGACGGCCGCACAAGACCACGGCCATATCATACGCAAGGGGGTTTTCATCAATGCTTTTTATTTACACTTTCTTTTATATTTTGATGAACATGTATAGCTCCATGAGGAGCTAAACCTCTCATGGGTATTCGGACTTGTAAAACCCTAGGATTATAGTAACGCGACATAGTAGAAACAGGTTTTATCACTAGGAATCCCTAGAGCTTAAAGCAATTCCACATAGTGTTAGGCTTAGGAAAATAGACTCCCCTGGGGCTTAGTTGACAGGTCAACAAGAGTCAAGGGTTGTAGTGAATCCTAATGCCGGGGCATAATGTTGGGGTTAGTCACGGTTAACCTTAAGTTTGGGACCGTGAGTTTAAGGATATTCTCGACTCAATTAACATCAATAGGAAAGTATAATAGCATAGTCTTGCACTAGAAGCATAAGTCCTAGCTGTAGCTTGTCCAGATACCCAATTTCATCCATTGCTAGTCTCTCTCTTTTAACTTTTATTTGCACTTTCTTATCTTCCACCTCTCTTTTTAATTTCTTGTCTTTTAGTATAATTGATTCCATAATCCACTCATCAATTAGATTATCACTTTTCGTACACCGCACAACTAAATAGCGAAATCTTGTGTTTTAAATCCCTATTCCCTGTGGATTCGACTACCCACTCACTAGGGTACTTTTCTTACTTCGACAAGTCCGTGCACTTGCGGGATACACGCAAGGGGTCGTGATCAGGGTTTCTATGTTTATTTCTATTCTCTTTATATCTTGTAACTTGGATGATTGCCCTCCATTAATGGAGGGCTAATTTCGTTGATGTTTGGCATAGTTAAACTCTATGGTTTATCTCTTGATATTGGTTGTAGAACTATGTGATTTACTTATTTACTTAATTGCAATCCATGCTATTTGAATTTAATTGCGTGTTTGTATGCTTGATTGCTAGCATGCGAAAGCCCTAGCTATCATATTTTATGTGCTTTGTGCCAAGAAGAAATTTTCATCTAGCATAGACATACAGTGATTAGAGGGAATTATGAGTGAGCCTAGAAATAGGGTACTTTGGAGACCTCGTCTCCCTCAATTCTCCCGAGTCTGGTAATGAGATTTCCATGCTCTTTGCAATCATATGGAATAGATTTTAGGAGAAATCACATTTCCGTTATGTATTCGGATTTGGGGTAATTTCTTTTCATAAGGGAAATTACCTACTTAAGAAATTCTTGTTATCTCACATTATGGTTTTACGAAGTGTTAATGTGATTGTATAGTGACTTCATCAGCACTGCACCGATTCATTTACCCTTCACCCTTGAAAAAGGGGTCTAGTATGATTTAAGAAACCTCTCGGTTCAAATAGGATTAAATGCTTTGATAAGTGCTTGTGTTATAGTATCGTGAAACGTTATTATCTTACAACGAGTATATCTTTTATCAGATTTTATCACTAAATTGTGTGCATTTTTGTGCTTCTGTGCATTGTAGGTTTGTGGAGCTAATTTGAAGAAGAAGAACAAAGTTAGATCGTGTTTGCCGTTATTGGGGAGTTTTCGAGCCAAGCAAGGAATAAGGCACGAGCCTAGACTTGTGAGTGTGTGCCAACTTCCTTTGGAGGGGCACAAGGGCAGTCACGCTCACAATAAGTCTAACTCGTGTAGCTTAGGAGAACTTCACCAAGAAGGAGATTTGAAGCAATCGGCACGATCTACCATTGATTGTGTGCCCAATTCAATGGCCTCGATGAAGAACGGTGAATTCGGGAACGATTTCGGCAAGTACTGTAGCAGCACTGCAACACGTACTGTAGCAAAAAAAAAAAAAAAAAAAAAAAAAAAAAAAAAAAAATTGTAGCAAGTTATTGTTCACTGTCGGCCGAAAATCAGCATTTCAACAACTTCACACGGGCATGTGGAAATTCCACACGGCCGTGTGAAATCCCGATAAGGCCAATTTTAAAGCCGCGACTCAGCATTATAAAAGCCCAATTTAGAGACTTTTGACACATCTTTTTCCCAATCTTTCTCCCCAACTTCTAGAGAGCGCGGCTAGGGTTTCGGAGAGGACTTTGTGGAGGTTCGGAGCGCGTCATCGGCATCATCATCGACGCTCAGTGGCCGCATAAGACCACGGCCACATCATACGCAAGGGGGTTTTCATCGATGCTTTCAATTTGTGTTTACTTCCATATTTTGATGGATTTGTATAGCTCTATGAGGAGCTAAACCCCTTGTGGGTATTCGGACTTGTAAACCCTAGGATTATTATGTTTCTTTTACATTGTTATTATGTTTTTCCATTATTGATGAATAAATTCGAGTTTCAATCTTAATTGCTTCTTGTAATTATTTTCCCTTAGCCGTGACACTAGGGTTGAAAACAATCTAGGTTATCCTTTGGAGGTGTGACAACTCCTATAGGGTTAGACTACTTAAGATTGAAGAGGGTTGAGAGGGTGAGTCATGAGGTAGCGAAACGTTCTCTTTTCCCTCCGGTGTGATTCTCCCTACCTCCGTGTTCCATGATTTCTTAGCGGTCGAGATAGAGTGAAGTGCTAGGAGAGGAACTCCCCTGGGGCTTAGTTGCGCGAGCAACAGAGTGAAGGGTTGAAGTGAATCCTAGTACTGGGGCTTAATTGAGACTAAGGTCCTTCTACCTGGACCAAAGGGTTAGAACTATACATAGGAACAGGGTTTATCACTAGGAATCCCTAGAACTTAAAGCAATCCCACGTAGTATGAGGCTTAGGAAGACGAACTCCCCTAGGGCTTAGTTGACAGGTCAACGAGAGTCAATGGTCGTAGTGAAAACCTAATGCCGGGGCATAGTGTTGGGGTTAGTCACGGTTGACCTTAGGTTTGGGACCATGTGTTTAAGGATACCCTCGACTCAATTAATATCAATAGGAAAGCATAATTGCATTGTCTTGCACTAGAAGAATAAGTCCTAGGGGTAGCTTGTCCAGGTACTCATCTTTTATCATTGCTTGTCCTTCTCTATTTACTCCTACTTGCACTCTCTTACCTTCCATATTCTATTTTATTTCTTATCTCTTTTTAATTGCTTTCACACTCGCTCATTAATCCTACTCTCACTTTCGTACACCGCATAGCTAAATAGTGAGTTCTTATGTCTTAAATCCCTATTCCCTGTGGATACAACTACCCACTCACCAGGGTAAAATTTATTACTTCGACAAGCCCGTGCACTTGCGGGATACACGCAAGGGGTCATGTCATGCTTAGATAACATTTGTTCTTCACTTAACAAACCTTAGAGGGATGTTATACGTGGACATCGTTTCTTCCTTTGATTTTCTTTATTCTTTTATTTTGTACTCTTTGTTTTCACTTTCTTTTGTTCACACACATCACTCATTTGGTTAGGCTAATTTTCAGGACTAGGGTTACTACTAGTAATCTCATTCTTCCCTGTGGACTGGCATCCTGCTTTCCAGCACTATTATTACCCACTCGACATGTATACTTGCGTCCCTATCATTTAGCTCTTTTCATTGGATAGTGAGCATATTATTTTCTTTTACATGCATATTCTCTTTAAATTGATTGAAATTGTTTTTTTAATTAGCCATGAGTTTTATTTGACCAAGATTTATTCTAATTTGCTTTCATTTATAAAACTAGCTGTTAAACACATGTATCTTTATAAAACTAGTTTTCATATATAAATTAAATAAATATATACCTAATTATTTATTTTATAATTAATAAAATTTAATAGGGTATTTAACACTTGACAAAACATATGAGCACACAAGGTGGGGGTAACCTCACCATCGGTATCCATAACCTTTAAATACATAAAACCAAACATGAACTTTTCAAATCTGGATTTCCAAATCCCTCCAACCAAACACAAAATTTTATAATCTAACACTCAAAAAATCTAACCAAACAATGGATTGGACTACCCTGTATTTTTTAATACAAGAATTTTCAACTACAATGTAATTGAAAATCTACTATATTTTCAATTACATCTAACCAAATGCTACCGTAGTGGATTTCTAATTATAGTGTAGTTATGTATTTCTAGTTATGTATTGAAAATCTACTATATTTCTAATTATGTATTTCTAAGATTTAAACACCCTTGGTGAGGTTACCCCCACCTTGGCTTAGCATTAAGTTTAATTAATTATAAATGCATAATTAAATGTTATTAATAGTAACAAAAATAATTATGTATATAATTACTTAATTTAATATATAATTATGTTTTCATTACAATTTACTGTTATTGTTAATAATTATATTAAATATATTACACAATTTATGTTTTTTTAAAAGAAAAATATTGATAAAAATATACTAATAACCCTTTACTATTAAGATAAAATAATGTCATGCCTTTGTTTTCAATTTTTTAATTTTATATTAAGATAAAATATAATAATATATTATTTTTTTTATCCTACAGGATGGAAGATTTCAGCCTGCAAAATAAAAAAATTAAACTTAAGAATTTGCAAAATAATAAAGACATACAAAAGGGGAAGTTTACAAGTTTAAAAAAAAAACAAAGAAAAAATGAACAAGTTAATTTAGTAATTAGATCGATGAACTAGATTTTTTATTGTCCTATGAAGATCTTGGTCTAAGAAACAATGAAAAGATAATAATTCTGTGACCTTCTCATTCAGTCTCACATGACACCACGTGTAAGGCTCTCATTGGATTCCAAAGTGCATGAGTCTAAACTACGCCCAATTTGGGCATAGTTACAAATCCAATAAAATTCCTTACTACTGCATTTCAAACTATTTTGAATTTCTCAAATCCAGCTGAACAAACATCAGATTTTGAAAGATCTTGTAATTCAAATTACATGTACTTTAAAATCCGTTGAGATTACCCTCACTCTAGATAATTATTAAGCTTTGTTAAGTATAAAATACTGTTTTAGATTATATTAATTAAATAAAATAATTAGGTATATATTTAATTAATTTTATATATGATTATGTTTTTTGTTTCATTAAAATTTTACAAAAGTCTAATAAATAATTATATTAAATATTCAATTAGTATTGCTTTTGTAAATTAAATATTTGCATGTATGTTAAAAAATAAATATTTAATAATTAATTAATTAATTAATTAATATTTTTTTATAAATTTTGTGGCCTCTCAATCTAAAGCTCACATGACACGACGTGCTTCAAATTTTCTCCTGTAGCATGAACTACGACCAATGTAGGTGTAGTCCCAAATCCCATTATAAAGTAGTTGTAAGAACTTTGAACTTCTCAAATCCAATTAAACAAGCATCAGATTTTGAACGATATTGTAATTCCAATTACATGCATTTTTAAATCTAGCCAAACAAACACACCCTTAGTATGGTTTTTTTTTTTTTTTTTTTGAGATAGAGAGCCTTTCAAACCCTTTGTAACACATTAGATCCATTGTTTAAAATATTATATACTATTCAATGTATTTATGTTGTTGTGCTAATCTTGATGAATTTCTTTGAAATCATGCTCATGGATTTCAATCTGATATTTATATTTATATTTATTAAATTAATTTTCATGATTATCAAAATCAAGGATTATGAGTATAATATGGTTTATAATAATTAGATTTTGACTTTGGTTTTGAATTAAGAAAATATAATAGTTTGATATATGGGTATTAGTTTAATTATTGTTAATTTTAAATTATCATGAATTTAATTATTGTTCATAATTTCGGTGTTATCATGGGAGGTTATTTCCCATGATTCTAAGATTATCTTTCTAATAATCATTAGGAAAAATAACAACTTAATGATGCTTGTTATAGGTTTGCTTAGTTGTTTACTATGATTTGTGGAAACAGCATAGTCACCAAAGTGATCTTTGTTGTAGAAATTCTTAGTTTGTGAATAACTATGGTGTTAATGCATGTTTAATCTCATGCGGGTGACATGTCGGCCCAAAAGAATGTTGTTGTTTGGCAGATATTTGTTTCCATATATAGTAATGAGTTTTGATAGTTATAAGTTGTCTGTTCTGAGTACTTAGTCAGCCAAATGAAAGCTTTGTGCCTGACTTGATCTTGCTATGAAACTTGATTGCTATAACAAGTTAATCACTAGTGAGTTGAATCTCTATCTAAAGACTAGGTTTGATATCACATCAATTAACTTGAAGATGGGATGTTGTTATTTGCATGATTATTAGACTTCTAGTTATTTAATTGTGAGCTAATTATTGTTTATTGTTTATTGTTCTCTATACACTTGAGATCGTAAGTATTGGTAATGTGGTATGTTAAATCTACTCACAGAGGCATTAATATCTACAATTTTTCATGAGATGCCGCTCATATGGCCGTTGTTAATAGAGATGCTTTTTGATTAGTGGGAGTTATCATCCAGTTTTAACTCAGCTTAAAACTTGTATTGATATTATTATATCTTTAAATGGATTTTATGAAGTTTCTAATTTATTCATTATTTTAGTCTGAACGATAATCTCATAAAGTTTTTAGAGTTGGACAAGATGAAAATACGTAAGCTTAGATCACATTGGCTGACAAATTTAATGTGACACATCCATAATTGATCAATGAATTAGTTAAGTCGGTATATGTGATCATTGTGGGTTTAATTGGATAAGCCTAGCAATTACTACCTTTTTATTCCATGTATAGACGAGGTTGATGGACAACATTGATTTAGATGGTTTTTTTTTTTGTTGTTGTGAGCATTTGGTTGTTGATAGTACTTGTACACAATTTTGAATTCTCGAAGATGCATGGTTTTGTAGTCTGAGTGGGAGATTATTGGGATGTGGAATATACATTATGTAGGGATCTAATAATAATAATAATAATATATATATATATATATATATATATATATATATATATATATATATATATATATATATATTAGACATACAATTATCACATTAATAATTATGCATATATATTACAATCATTGATTTAAATAATTTTTAGATTGTGTCCTAATCTTCTAAATTGGATATTGTGTGGATTTATATAATAATATGTAGAATTTATGGGGACCAAATCCTCAAGTCTATGATGGGCAAACTTATAATTAGCCCAATAAGTTTTTTTATAAATAGGGTGTAGTCCATGATTGATGCATACTAACAATTTATATTCAGAATTAGGGTATTCTTTGATTATGGTTCCCGTCTCCACTTCTATGTGTGATCTGCTAGAAGAGCCACAAAACCCAATTCATTTGGGTCTTTATAGAGATTATTTCCATTAAGTTCCATTAATTTGTGATATGAGTGTTCCTCCTAAAGTCAAACTCTTTTGTTTGGGGAGTGCCTAAAAACATTATCCCTTGCACATCTAGCCTTTTTGACATGGAGTTTTGTTATGAATCTCAACAACAAAACTTAAGAATTCCAAACCAATCACCAGATCACAAGATCTATCACCAAAACATCTCAACTCATAGAGAATTGGAATTAACCTCAATAAACCACATGTTAGATCCACAATAAATAATCAATCAATGGATCCAAGCACCAGACAATCAAATCAAATCACTCCCAATGTCTAACTCACCATAGAGTTTAGCATGAATTTATCCATCATCCAAGCAAGAAATTAGGAACAAGAACAAATGCAAACCAATTAAAAGAGCAAGAACAAAGATAACCAAATCTGGGAAGAAATCTCCACCGATTTCCTCTCTCTCCTCCTCTAAGCAGAGCCTCAGACTTCACTACAACCATGCTCCTCTTTCCCCTCTATTCCTCTATTTAAACTCCAAAGATAATCTCTCAAGTGAGTATTTTTACACCTCTCCCTCATTTTACTTCTTAGCTTCATATCCACCGTTGGTTGTATAACAACCTTCTTCATCTTACCATCCATGTGTCCTTCAGACAGCTTTTCACTACTTGTCGCTACCATTGGTGTGTCATTTTTTAAGGATGATGACCTAATGTGACCCTGGTTATTCATTAACTTTTCATTAAAAACAATATCTTCATCAAAGTATGCAGCATCCTTCCTTGATTTGTCCACCTGGCTTTCATTTAAGGGTTCTCACCTTTTAATCTCCATTTGACTCTTGACAGCCACCTAGCTTCCTCTCATTGGTTCCAAAGATAACCGATAAGGGAACAGCATTACATCTGCCCCTCCTCCCCCCATATCATAAAAGACCTTGTCCTCAAGGTTGGTGAAGAGGTTAGGATACTAAATCTTCATGACAACAACATCTTCCCAAGAACTTCAGCAATGAGCAACCCCAACCATTGTATTAATACCAGATTGATTGGCTTCCCATGATGAAGAACTGTCTAAATCTGCAAAATAACTTCTGGATGAATAATTGGATCCTAATCATCAGTCATAGGTTGTAGAATTGGAATGCTATCAACTGGGTTATCTATATATAACCTCAAAATTGAAACATGGAAGATAGGGTGAATTTTAGCATCCTCAGGTAATAAAACTTGAAAAGGCACAAAGTACTTCATGCTTAATTTATGATTCCTTTGCAGAAATGCAAAATTCTGCCTATATGGTTGTAACTTCACCAAGGACCCAATCCTCCACTTCAAAATTAACTTCACAAAGCTTCTTGTCGGCAAAAGGCTTCATGCATTCTTGAGCCTTAACCAAATTAGTCTTCAATTGCTGAAGAAGATTGTCTCTCTGTTTGCAACAATTTTGAAACTAAAATTGGATCTTCAAAATGGGCCCAATAAGAAATAAGTACAGGTGGTGCCCGCCCATACACTGCTTTAAAAGGATTCATCCCCAAACTGGTGTGAAAGGCAGTGTTATAAGAAAGTTCTGCCTATGGTAGCAATTCAACCTATGTCTTGGGATTATCAGCAATAAAATGGCACAATTAATGATCGACACACTTGTTCAAACTCTCAGTTTGTCCATCAGACTCTGGAAGGTATGCAGATGACATAGTAAATTTTGTGCCCATTTGTTTGAATAAAGCTTGCCAAAACTTACTAGTAAAGGCCTTATCCGTGTCACTCACAATAGTTTAAGGTAAGACATGCAATTTCAGGACATGTGTAAGAAATGTTTGTGCCACTGATTATCCTGTAAAATTCTCCTTGAGAGGTATGAAATGTCCATAATTGGAGAGTCTGTTAACAACAACAAAAATCACTAAAAATCCCTTAGATAGTGGAAGTCCACAGATAAAACCCATTGTAATGTCTTCCAATATTTGAGTCGCAATTGGGAGAGGTTATAGTAGGCCCACCGGATGAGTAGTTAAGTGTTTAGCTCTCTGACAAATATCACAACATTGAAAAAATGTTTTAACTACTCGCCTCATTACTGGCCAACAAAGTTGGGAAGCCAATCTGACAAAAGTTTGTAATTGTCCTACATGTCCTATAAAAGAAGCATGGTATTCCTATAATAAAATGTTTTGTATGTGAGAATCATTAGGAATGGTAATTTATCATGCCACCACAACAATTTGTGCTTCAATGATAATCAGGATGCTTATTCTAGCCTTGCGCAATATTAGAAATTATATTTTGGAATTGCAGATTTTGTGATTGGGATTGTTGAATCATTTGTAATAATGAGCTTTTGCTAGTACAGAAAGCCAATAGAAAACAACTGTAGAGTCCATCAGCCACTAAATTTTCAACCCCAGGTTTATATTCAATAAAGAAATCAAATCCAAATAGCTTTTGTAGCCACTTTTGTTGTTCAGGAGTCTATATTACCTGAGAAGTTAAGTGTTTCAAGGCATGTTGGTCAGTTTTAATCACAAACTTGTAACCCATGAGGTAATGCCAGAATTTTTTACAGCTTCAGTGAGGGCATACAACTCTCTAATGTAAGGAGATTGAACTTGCATTTTCGGGGATAACTTCTTGGAGAAAAAAAAAGCAATGGGGTGTTTATTTCATCTTAACATAGCTCCTATTCCTGTGCCAGATGCACTAGTTTCCAGTGTTAATGGCTAAGAAAATTTTGGTAGAGTTAGGACAAGTGCAGTAGTAATAGCCTATTCTAACTGAGTGAAAGCTTCCAATGTAACAGAATTCCAAACAAATTGTCCTTTTTCAGCAGATCTGTCAAAGGCCTGGCAATGGTAGCACAATGTTTGATAAAATGCCAATAATACTCACTCAAGCCCAGAAATCCCCGTAATTGTTTCAGTGAACTAGGACTTGGTCAGTCAACAATTGCTTGAACCTTGGAATTATCCATAGTCACTCCATGTACAGAAACAATATAACCCAAATACTCTCCCTCCTCCAATCCAAAGCCACATTTAGAGAGTTTAGAAAATAATTTGTTTTCCTGTAATGTTCTGAGAACAATTTCCAAATGTGACATGTGTTTAGCCCAAGACTTGCTATATGTGAGAATGTCATAAAAAAAAACCAATAACAAATTTTCCAGAAAGCAAAACTAAATGTCTGATTCATTATTGCTTAAAATGTGGCTGAAGCATTGGTCAACCCAAAAGGCATCACCAACCATTGATAGTGACCATTATGAGTCCAGAAAGCAGTTTTAAATTTGTCCACATGCTTTAACAAAATTTGATGATAACCTAATTGAAGTTACAGCTTAGAGAAGAATTTAGCCCCACATAGTTCATCCAATAACTCATCAACTGTAGGAATTATATAAGCATCTTTAATGGTGATAGCATTTAATGCCCATAGTCAATACAAAATATCTGCGACCCATTCATTTTTCTCACTAATAAGATAGGAGAAGAAAAATGGCTAGTACTAGGTTCAATTAAACCTTCACAAAGCATATCTTTCACCATATTCTCAATTTCATATTTTTGGCTATGAGGATATCTATTGGGCTTAACTTTGATAGGACATGCTTCGGGCAATAATGGAATTGAATGATCATAAGCCCTTGAGGAAGGCAATCCAAAAGGTAGAGAAAATACCCTATTATATTGACATAGTAATTGCTATAACTCAATTGGCATATTTGCATGAAAATCCAATTGTGCATCAGAAGGCAAACATCCTTGTCTAGAAAATTTAGCAACAGAATTATCGTGATGAGAAATTGTAGACATTGATAGAGTATAACATGCAACAATTGATTTGGTGGAACACAATCTATTTAACTGATGAACTAAAGTCAAATGAGATTTCAATTGTCTATCACCTATCAATTAAATGAGTTGATTGTCCGCCACAAATTGTATATATAATTGATGATAATCAGCAATGTGGGGACCCAATGTAGCCAAGATATACCCAAAATTAGGTCAGCACTCGTGACTTGTAACAGATAAACATCCACACTCAACATTGTATCCTGTATTGTGACCTACAAGTTATTAACAAGACCCTCCACTTGCAAAGCATTCTCGATCATTACCCACCAACACCATAAATGTTGGGACTAGAATAACTACCAATTTGAAGAAATTTTGCCACTCTAGGTTGCAGAAAGTTATCGTCACTCCCTCCATCAAGCAACACTTGGATAGCATAAACATTTACATAAGCCATTGAACCTCAATGTACCTTAAATTAATGCAATATCCATAGCATGAAGTGACAAACTGTGAAATTCATGTGTCCACAATTGATCTGAATAAAGAATTACTGCCATAGGTGTCTCATCAACAATTTCCTGTAAGCCTTCATCCCATTATAACAATAATAACCTTCAATTTGGATATTTATGCTGAGGAGAAAATTTCTCATCACAATTATAGCAAAGGCCCTTAGCCCTTCTATCTTGCATGTCAAAAAAAGACATCTTTATGTAATTTGCATTAGGAGCTGGAAATTCAGAGGTAGAGGCTGAAGGTCCTGGCAAGGCTAGTAATTTATGGGAATTTACTAGAGGAGCTGGCAATGCTAGTGGAGTAGGTCTTCTCAAAATGTCATAAACATCTGGAATGTAGGACTATCTGAATTTTCCCTAACGATCACTAATTCCACCAAACCCATATTTATCCTCATAAAGTTTTGCAAGAGTTACCGCCTTAGTAATAGTATCTAGTTGCCATGGGATTATATCTCTCTGTAATTCTTTCTTTAACCCATTGATAAAGTAGTCCAATAAGGCATCAGTAGACAAGCCTTCAACCCCATTTGCCAAGGATGTGAAAGTATGGTAGTAGTCAGTAACAGACCCCTCCTACAGTAACTTAAAAAGTGTATATCTAGGGCAATCAAAAACAGATGACCCATAAGTAGTTTCAATTGCCTTAGCCAAAGCTTTCCATGAAGGAACATCACCTGATTTTTTGTAACATTAGGTACCAAGGTACTACAGTCCCATCAAATTATATGGTAGCTATTTACAACCAATATGAATCTGAAATATCATAGTAATCAAATAATTGCTCAGCTTGAAATATACATTAAAAAGAATTGCTGCCCTCAAACCGGCTAAGATCTATCTTAGTAGAACGCTAATTTGAATTATACTGTGATCTTACTTCAGCCAATGCAACAGATTCTTCCATAATTACAGAAGGTTGTAAGGAAGAAGATACTAATTGTTGATTTTGAAGAGATTCCTTACACTTCGCAATTGAAGCTAATGATTGTTCAATCAAATTCATGCATTCATCCTCACTTGATCCTTCTTCTCTTTTTGATCAAAGACAACCATCACTTTTTCCACCTTAGTAGAAAGTTCCTTGAAAAAAGTATGCTCTGCCATTAATAGAGATTGACAATGAAAGCACCAAAAATGCTATGAACCTCATCAACAAAACTTCGGAATTGCAAGCCAGTCACTATATCACAAGATCTATCTCCCGAAAAACTCAATTCATAGAGAATTGGAATTAACCTCAGTAAATCACATGAATTATTAGATCCACAATCAATACTCAATCAATGGATCCAAGCACCAGACAATCAAATCACTCCCAATGTCTAACTCACCATAGAGTTTAGCATGAATTTATCCATCATCCAAGCAAGAAATTAGGAACAAGAACAAAGATAACCAAATCTGGGAAGAAATCTTCACCAAATTCCTCTCTCTCCTCCTCCGAGTAGAGCCTAAGGGTGTGTTTGATATGTAACTAAGTACAACACAAGCAGTATAGAACAGAAACAAGTAGTTGTGGTACACCACATCTATTTGTCCTGTACCATGTTCGATATTTTATGGACAACACAAAATTTTTTGTTCTGTTATTCATTTGATTTCTCGAGTACTAGATAAAAATACTATAAAATTACTTCTAATACCCTTTGTACTATCCTATGTTTGTTTTACAATAAACAACTTCACAACAAGCTCTCGTTTTTAATAATTTTAATTAATTTTTTATAATTAATCAACTTATTAAATCAGAATTATATTTTGTAAAAAAAATTCAAAATATATGCAGAATTAATTTCTTGTTAAAAAATACATGATAAATTCAATTAATATATCAATCCGCTAAATAATAATTTTTTTATATGAGATCGCTAATATGTTTGATATGTTTATGATAATCATATCCATGATTCATGAATATAGATATAAAGAGATTCATATTTAGGTTTTATACAATTTAAAGTTTAATTTTTGGATAGAAATATAAAAAAAAATATATCTTAATTTCATGATTTAAAATTTTAATTTTAAGATATCAATCTTACATTGAAAAAATTATATATTATTTAAATTGAAATGAAAACATAAATAACATTAGGAAACTATAAAATATAGTAATATAATTCTAAATCAATCATTAATATAATTAATCCCTTGTTTATTAAGTTATTGAATGAAATAGATAAAAAAAAACTTATAATCTCATCAATATGTGCTTTTTCAACATGAATCTTTAACCGATATCTCTAGAGTCCCTGAAAACTCTAAAATTTCAAAGAAGCCTTAAAATTTTAGAGAGACGAGAGAGAGAGAAAAAAATAGAAGAGAGGAAAAAAGGATGAAAGAGAGAGGGAGAGGGAGAGGAAGTGGGAGAAGCGGACTATGAAAATGAGGAAGGGAATCCAGGGAGGAAGAAAAAGAGGTGCAAGGTCAAGGACTTGATGAGCGTCATGGGATTTGATTTACATCATCGTAATTTTTATTCTTTATTAAGGGTAATTTAGTCTTTAGTTGTGTTGTACCATGATAAATTTTTTCTGAGGTTTTGGTGGTAAAAAATTTTAACTACTTGTGTTGTACTCTGACATCCTCTTGTGCTGTACTCTCAATTGTTTTAACAAACCAAACAAAGAACAAGAGAATTTATGCTGTGTTGTACCTCAAAATTTTGCATATCAAATGGACCCTCAGACTTCACTATAACCATGCCCCTCTTCCCCCTCTGTTCCTCTATTTAAACTCCAGAGATAATCCCTCAAGCAAGTATTTTTAACGTCTCTCCCTTGTTATACTTCCCATCTTCATCTCCACCATTTGTTATATAACAACCTTCTTCATCTTACCATCCATGTGTCTTTCAGACAACTTTCCACTACTTGCCGCTTCCATTGGAGTGTCGTTCTTCAAGGATGATGGCCTCACATGATTCTAATCTTTCATTAACTTTTCATTAAAAAACAATATCTTCATCAAAGTAAGCAGCACCCTTCCTTGATTTGTCCACCTAGCTTTCATTTAAGGCTTCTCACCTTTTAATCTCCATTTTGACTCTTGACCACCACCTACTCCCTCCCATTGGTTCAGAAGATAACTTGTAAGGGAATATTACAATTTTCTTCTAATTCTTTTTGTATCCACTATAGTTGTGTTTGGTGCTAGGGATATCCCGAGATGGGGATGGGATATCCTTGGCTACAGTTCCCATCCGGGTGTTTGGTTTCCAAAATGGGGCTGGATGGGGATGGCCCCCATCCTTGAAAACAGGATAAGTAGCATCCCTCTAAATCGGTGGGACGCCGCTCATCCCGTAATCTCATCTTTTCTCTCTCTTTTTTCCATCCTTCTCCATCGCTCTCTCTTAAGCCAGCCAAGAGATAAGCTCATCCGAAAGAGTAGCCAAATCTGTTCGCTATTGAGAGCCTCGACATATAGACCTGTAGATTTGATCTCCTTTCTTCTTTTTTATTCTCAAATTGATTAATACAAGGTGTTCTAGATCTCAGGGGGTTTTCTCATTTCTTTTCAGACTGATTGATCCAAGATGTTCTAGATCTCAAGGGTTCTATCCAACGTTTTTTATCTTAAGCTTGAGGGAAAGTCTATGGCTGTTAGAGGTAATGGCATTCTGTTTTCCAATTTGTTTTGGTTTTGCTTTAATTTTTTCTCCTTGAGTTGGTCTTTGTTTTTCTATTTTAATTTTAATTTATGGTTTAGTTTGAATTTGAGTAATAGTTATTTCATTGATTGTTTGGATAGAGAATGAAAAAGGAGATCATTTTATATTTCCATTTCGATCCCATAATCTGCAACCAGAAAATAAAAAGGAAAAACACACACTAAAGAAGCAACAACTAGCCTAACAAATTCCTAACAAACTTCAAGATTTCCTGAGATCTTAATTAGGACCAACTTAACCAAGTTTCAGCCATGACATATATGTGACCATAAGGCCAATCAAGCACAAGATAATTTTCCCTTGAACAAAGCTTGATGAAGAAAAAATAACCACATCGTTGTAAGTACTAAATCTTGTCAACAAGGGTTGATGTTAACTGACATTGCAGACCACTACAAAGTTCTGAAAGACAAACTCTTCTGTGACACCAAGGCAACCATAGCACAACAGAGTATTTACAGTAAATTATATTGCCATACTCCATAGTTAGGTTGTTCACAAATGTGATCATTCTCCAGACCTGTACTTGCAAGAAGCAAGAAATAACTATACACATCAATATTTAAATTTGATTAACTTTTGATGAGAAGCTCTTAATATTGCACTTTGCCAAGAAGATTCAAAAAAGAAAAATAATTAATTATTACTTAAATATTGAGACTTACCTTAATAATCTTGAATGCTTCTAGTCTATTAATTAAAAAAACTATGAATCTAAAAAGAACCATAATGGAAAAGCTTCTAATCCCAGTCCATAGCTCAAAAGCACTATGTTTTGCATGCAAGACACTTCTTATGGCCTGCTTCATTCAACTAACCAGGACCTTTAGCGATTGACATTAGACCTAGCTTCCATCAAGAACAAACCAATCTATGAATCACCACCCGAAAAGAAGCCAACATCTTAGTTTATAAGCTTCTTCTCTAGCATAATCATATTGTAATTTTTTGTCTCATTCACTTCATTCCAACCCCAAAAACTACTTAAGAGAAGTAAGATAAAAGTTTCACCACTAATCATGAAAATTCATCAGTCATCTACTCATGTATTGAACATCAAGAGTTCTCCCTGCATCAATTAAAGCATATGAATGCATTCACTTGATAGCTGACCAATTTTGCATGGCCATGTTAAATTTATTTTATTTATTTCTTTAACCTTGTGCAAAAAGTTTGATGTTGATAGACTGAAATATTTAATCAAGATTATAGAGAAACCAAAGTTTACTTAATAAAATGGCATGGTACAGTGATTTATTATTAAACACAATGATATAGTAATTCCATGTCTTAATTGTTGGTAGTTCCATCCAATTCAATTATTGATTAACTTTTGTATCATGTGGTTGATTTTTCATGGAAAGGAATAAAATAAAAACCTCACGGAAATTATGAGAGGTCGCAATAATTGCAACCCAATTATGGGAATTATAGTGACATATATAAGTAAGCATAGAGTATATAGTGCACCCAATTCCCGTAGAGCCTTAGATAGGGAGAATTATCTTGACTGCTTGTTAAATGATGACAACACAACATGTATTAACATGGTTAGAATGAATAAATTCACTATCTTTAGCTTGTGCTCATTACTACGATTTCATGGGCTACTCAAAGATTCAATGAATGTCAACGTGGAAGAACAATTGCTGATGTTCTTGCATATTGTTGGTCATAACCAATGAAATAGAGTCATCGGATATAATTTTCTTAGTTTTGGCGAAACTATTAGCAGATATTTTAATCTTGTCCTACATGCCATTAGAGAATTACAAAAAGAGTTTATCGAACCTCCATCAAGTACTTTATCAACCTACATTGCACAATGGTCAAGATTCTTTCCATACTTTAAGGTACATAATTATATCTACATGTTTACCAAAAATATAAAACAATCATATTTTAAGAATGACCCAACAAACTTACGTGTTCTTAGGATTGTATTGGGGCCCTTGATAGCACATATATACATCAGAGTGTTCCAATAGACATGGTTACATCTTTTCGTAGTAGAAAGGGTTTTCCAACACAAAATATGCTTGTCGTAGTAGACTTTGATCTTAACTTCACTTATGTGCTTGCTGGTTGGGAAGGGTACATGACTTGATGGTCTTGCGTGATGCTTTAGAAAGACCCAATGGTCTTAAAGTGTCACAAGGTATATATTGCAATTTATTTACTAATTAATATACAAAACATAAACTGCTATTATAGTATATAGCATAATCCTATATCATTTTGTTGTTCAAGAAAATATTTTCTCGTTGACGCAAGATATGCTATAAGACCTGGATTTATAACACCTTTTAGAGGTGTTAGATATCAAATAGCTCACAAGCACCAAATAGCTCACAAGCGCATACATCTCAACAAGCACAAACAAGAAAGAAAGGTAAATAAAGAGATGCTAGTGTTGATTTTGTCTTGGCACAAACTGTAGATTCAAAAATGGATAAACTTGCACTTGCAATTGAGGAGCATAACCCAGTCACTCTTACCACCAAGCTAAGTGAACTGTGCATGAAGGTTACTGAAGTTGGTTATTCAACACGTGATGTGGCCAAAGTTTATTCATATTATGCAGATAGTTAGACCAGAACATTCAAATTCTTGGGCGCGCCAGATATTCTCCACCAGTACATGGTAGAGGAACTTGTAGGACCGCCAGGACAAACTTTTTAGTTTGAGATTGTAAACGTGCCATGTATTTTGCTTGAAAGTTTATCGCTTGTGTTTATTAGTTTTGAACTACGACACTATATCTACAATATTTTTATAACTTTGTTGTAAACTTATAACTTCACTTATAGTGTTGGATTTGTTAGTAGTGTGTAATGCTATCAGATTGTAATTCTATTTTGAGGTTTATTGAATTGTTGTAATGCTAATGTTTTCATTGTCTTAATCCATAATCATTTTGTCATTAGCTACAAGAATTAAGTTAAATTTTTGTTTCTTTACATTATGATTTAATTGTTTATCAATTACTATAGTTTAAATGTTTATTTAACTTGATATTTCGAATTAAATTCAATTCAAAAAATCAAGTTAAATAATAAATTGCTATGCTATTCATTAATAATCCATTAAAAATATTTCATGCTAAATAAATAAAAAAATTATCTATTAATATATGTTATTTAAATCACATACTTACCTAAAATATTTAAAAAAAATAAATTTCTTTAATCATCCACTAGTAATAGAATTAATTAAACAATTTGAAAATATTTTTAAAAATTATCAATTAAATAAAGGGTAACTTCATACTACTCCCATATCCATCCAACCAAACATTCAAAAATGGATATCTAAAACTTTACATATCATTATCTCTTTAACCACACACCAAACAATCTTTATCCTTACTATTAAATCCTTCCAACCAAACACTTAAACATAATATTTCATCCATAAATATCTTTCATCCATGAAATACAATATCTCATTATCGAAACACTACCTACATTCATATCTTTAAAAACGTGATTTTTCAAGATTGGTTTTGTTTTCCTCAAGTTTGGATTTTGGAACTGATGTTTTCACTGTGGATGACCGTTAGTCTTGGCCAGTTGAGTTGTCCAAGTCTTTTTGGAAAAATGATTTTGAGTCGCTGTCAGCCAAAACTGGTCCACTCCTCCACATGGTGTCTGTAAGTTTAATCTGGCGCAGCCTAGGTGACTGGACAACTATCAAATGGGTTGGGAGCTATTATCAGCAATTGTGAATGTCAAGTGATTATGTTAGCTCCCACGAGAATATCTACACCTTCGTCATCAAAACTTGTTGAAGGAGCCACAATTTTAATCTGCATGCAAGTGGCCTTGGATAGTTGCTTCTATCATTTAATTGTGAAATCGGATTGGGTCACAATCGCTCTCAACTGCAAAATCTCAGTAACTCCATTTTGTTTCAAGATATTGCTACTTTATTATGACTTTAATCTCTTTTGAAAAATAAAAATAAAAAAACTTAATGTCTTGGAAAATAAAATAAAATTTAGTGAGAGAATGAAATATTTTTAATTTAAAAAACAAGACATGCTAGTAATTTTGTTATTTTTCAAAAGTAGCAACTAAAAATATCATGAGAAATGATTCCATGGATACGGTTCTGTGGTAATTATGATAAAACTGAGATGTGGCTCATACTCACCCATTAAATTACTTCAATTTAGTGATTTTTAAAACAAAAATAATAATCTTTTAATGTAATTACCACCTATCCCTGTATTATATAATAAATAAAATAAATAAAATTTATAAACCCATAACTAAGAATGAGCCACGTCTTGCTTCTGTGGTAGTTACTATGAACCAAATCCATTGGATTATTTCTCAAATATATCATATCAAAAGTTTTTATCATTATTAAAAAAACATGATTGTTTTTAGTGCAACAAACACTTCAAAAACCTTTAATTGCCATACAAAATGGAGAGACTTCTTTTAGCAATAAATCCTTCTATAGATTAACATTCTATGCAAAAATTCTAAAGGTCAAAGATTTAAATAATTAAAATAAATAAAAGTATAATCGGTGAAACAACTCATTACAAAAAAGTTTTATCACATAGGTGAGTCCAACGACTCCAACCATGTGAACAAAATGAGTTTTTTAATTCTATTATATAGGTAACACATCATTAAAAAAAGTTTTAAAATTAATAATAATTATTATTTAAACAACAACATTCCTATATAAATATCTTTATAGTTGATAAATATATTTAAAAATAAAAAATAATTTTATAAATTTTTAAGACTCAAATTGTAAATATATATATATATATATATATATATATATATATAACCTTTAAATTTATACCTGAATTAATATATCTTTTTATATGTATGAACTCAATTATAATCACATGAGAAATAGAAATTCAAAAAAGTGCTTGAATAGATTTTAAAAATTAAAAATAAATAATTTTATGAATGCTATCGTTTTAATAATAATAATAATAATAATGCTTTGCAAAAATAAATATATGTTTTTTAAATTTAAATTCAATAAATTAACAAAAATGATAAAAAAAAATCTTGTGATGAGAAAAAAAAATCCAGAGATGTATTTTGGTGCCGTTGAATAAATGCTTGACAAATACTTGATAAAATATCTCCAGGTTATTTTAATAAACAAAATTGTTTTTGAAGTTATTGGGTTAAATGAAAAAAAAATTGAGTTAAAATATTCTCCCTCAAATCTATTTTACATGTCTCATTTTATGGTGTGTTTATTTGACTGGATTTAAAAATACATGTAATTAGAATTACATGATCGTTTAAAATCTATAATTAGATTTGAGAAAAGTATTTACAACTACTTTATAATGGGATTTGGTTGAATTTGGAGATATGCTAAAATTGACCGTATTTCATTCTTGAAAGAGTTAAAATTCAAAGCACACGGTGTCAAGTGAGTTTAGATTAGGAGGTGACATCACATAATTCATAGGATATTAATTAATTAATTAATTATTAAATATGAATTTATTAAAATTCATGTAAATACTTAATTTACAGATGCAATATTAATAGAATATTTAATATAATTATTTATTAGACATTTGTAAAATTTTAGTGAAAAAAAACATAATTATATATATACTTAATTAAATATATACATAATTATTTTGTTATAATTAACATAATCTAATGCGGTATTTTATACTTAACAAAACTTAATAATTATTTAGAGTGAAGGTAACCTCATTAGATGTAACGAATATAAGTTTTTCAAATCCAGATTGATTAAATATAAAAAATAAAATTTTAATTTTAATAAAAAGTTCTATGTTATTTTTACTCTAATTAAAAAAAATTAAATCTGAATTTTAATAAGAATTTGATTTTTATTCTGATATGTAGCACTGATGGAGATTAGAGGGAAATATGAAAAATAAAAGAGAGAAATATATTAAAATTCCACTTATACCCTTTTATGTAAATGAGATGATATTTTACAAAAATAATAGTTTATATTTAACCGTAAATATTAACATGATTTTTATTAAATATTTGCAATATATTTAATTATTTATTTTAAATTATTGTTATTAAATATTTCATCTAATTAATATATTATATTAAATAATAAATAAGTAGCATGTTTTATTATTATTAAGTATTTACAATATATTTACTTATTTATTTTAATTAATTAAAATGAAATATTACAACAACACATTTTGTTATTAATTAATAAATAAATAACGTGTTTTAATTTTATTTAATATTTTTAATATGATATTTATTTATTCTAATTGTAATTAATATTTCAACCAATTAATATAATTTAACAATTGTTTCTTTATTAAATAAATGAATAACTTAATCTCTTGTTTTTCCCCATTATCTTCTTTAAATTTTTTTAACGGATAAAATTAACTCTGAAATATATCATGTTCTTCACTAAAATAATAAAAAATTTATAATCTTCAATTAAAACTCTAAAATCTTAAAAAGAGATTTAATGGATAAAATTAACTCTGAAATATCTCTTGTACTTTACTAAAAAAATAATAAGAAATTCATAATTTTCAACTAAAACTCTAAAATCTTAAAAAAAAAACGATAAAACAAAAAATTTTCAATATTTATTCATGGATTCATAAGTGCAAGCTAGAAGTACATCGGAAAGCATGACGACGTCGTCAAACAAGAGCAGGCCAAGAAGAACCCAGAATCGGTGCCAGAAACAGGATCCAAAACCTACTCTAAAGCCAACATGACCTTGCTATGACTCCAAAGACAAGCCTGAAGCTACCGCCGGCGACGCCACTGCCGCCAAGAAGAAGGATGAAGCAAGCGCTGACACCAGCGTGGCCAAGGAGAAGGATTTCGGTGGTGAAGCGACAGTGGAGGTGGCGGAGAAGGCAAGTTGCAGAGTTTCAGCCTTTTTCCGGATCTAGTGAAAGCAACGGGAGAAATTTTTTTATAATGAAGGGCATAATAGTATTGTCTAACTAAGGAGAACCAAGCCTCCCAGTTTGCTCAGGAGTGTAAAACACCCAAGTTGAGTAATCCCAATCCCATTAAAATATATTGTTCACCCCTTTCTGGTTACCAAACATGGGAGTGGGATGCCTGGATGCATGTGATTCCCAGTCCCAAGGCATCAATCCTGAATCTAAACACCCCCTAATTAGCTTGGTTAAAGTGTTTTCTTTTGTTATTGAAGTACTTGATTTGATCATAGAAAATCCAAAGTTTGAAAAAAGGGGTGAAGCAAGTCGTTTGCTAGATACATTGCAATCTTTTAATATGGTGTTTTGTATTATTTTTATGAAGAACATATTGGGAATCACTAATGAGCTATCACTAGCATTGCAGAGAAAAGATCAAGACATTGTGAATGCAATGAATTTGGTTAAAATAGCTAAGAATCAATTACAGTCTATGCGAGAAGATGGATGGAGTTCTTTGTTGGATGAGGGTTTCTTATTTTCTGTAAAACATGATATAAATGTCATTAACGTGGATGATGGGTATATTGCTCGTGGAAGATCTTGACGCAATGCAGAAAAGGTGACAAATATGCATCATTATTGGGTTGATCTCTTTTATTCTATTATAGATTTACAACTTCAAGAACTCAATAATCATTTTAATAAAGTGTCTACTGAGCTACTTATTTGTGTTTCATGCTTGAGTCCAATGGATTCTTTTTCATCTTTTGATAAAAAAAGATTAGCTCAGCTTGCTCAACTATATCCAAGTGATTTTTCAAAGGTGGAAGTCCTTGCTCTTGAGAATCAATTAGAGACTTATATTATTGATGTGAGATCCAGCACAGATTTCAGTAATCTACCAGGAATAAATGATCTTTTTATCAGAATAGTGAGAATAAGAAAAAATATTTTATATTCGTTGGTTTATATGCTTATTAATCTAGCTCTACTTTTACCAATTTCAACTATGATTGTGGAGAGGGTTTTCTCTGCAAAATAGATTGTGAAGACTTGATTGCGCAATAGAATTGGTGATCAATTCTTAACTGATTGCTTGGTGACGTACATTGAGAAAAATATTTTTGATTGCATAGATAATGAAACTATTATTCATTGTTTTCAAAATATGAAAACTTGTAGATGTCAATTATGAATTTGTTCTTGTCAATATTTTGTACTAGTTGTTTATGTAAAAGACTTTAACTAGTTATGATATTTAACTTGTGTTATTATATAATTTTGATTGTATTCAAAATTTGATTTACAAGATTTTATTTTGCCCCCCTTATAAAAAATTTCTAGCTCTGTCACTGTGTGTGTGTATTCCTTTGCTTATGATACCATGCAAAAATATCTGGCCTTTTTTATTCCAAGAAAAAAAATCCTCATAACCCATGCTCATTTTCCATTTATCGCATGTGCATCTCCTTCATGGTGGACTCGCCTTTTTGGATTGTATTTTTTATGAAGCCTGCATGCATGCTTTTCATTCTCTCTCTCTCTCCCCTTCTCGCCAACTCCGTTGACTTCTAGGGTTCCGGTGATGATCAAGCTTCTTTTCATGCTACTCGCATCGAAGGTGGCGGTGGTGTTCTTACTGCTTTTCAAGACTCCATACTGTAAGCTCGATGTCTTAGGTCTTGATTGGGTGAAGCATCTCTTATGGGATAATCCCCTATTTCTTGCACTTATAATTGACTAGTTGCGCCATGATATCAGAGAGCTAAGGGGGTTGCGAAAGAGTGTAAAAGCTGTGACAAAATAGAATCGGGCATTAGAAGAAGTAAAAAATGGGAGTTCAAAGGGGAGCAAATCAAAAGAAAAGCAACTCTTAGAATCACACGAGAAAGTAAAACAACTGGAACTTAACTCATAATCAAGATTAAATGAAGCAAAAGTAACAGAAGCAAATGTCTTTGCTTTGAAAAGGCAATCTAAAGATTTCCTTCATGAGTACGACCGTATGCTATAATAAAATCAAACCCTTTGGAGCTAGTTGGAATCAATTGACCATTTCTTATCACATACTGATAGCAAGAAGAGCAGTTGACTGCATTCTTGCCCCTTCTCAATCCATAATGAGTTATAATGTATGTGACCTTGTTATTCTTCTAATGCAATTAGCTGTGCCTTTGTAGATGTATCGATAAATTTGTTTAAGCGTATTTTTTTCTCTGGAAGAAAGGGGGTTGGGGGGGGGGGGGGTGTTCTTAGTAAAAGAAAAAGGGAGAACAAAGTTTGGGTTAAAAAAAAAAGAATGAAATGAAAATTTTATGAAATTCATTAACTGTTAAGGGTATTTATGTAATTTTACAGGTTGGAAGACCTTCTGAACTTACTTTGAGATCATCAACCCTCTTAAGAGTCAGAGAATTTCTTATGCTCACTTTGAGGTCATAGATACTCATTGGAGTAAGAAATTTTTTAAACTCACTTTGATGTCATAGACACTCTTAAGAGTAATGGAGAAATTTTAAAGATGAAGACATTTTTTATTACACTCACTTTGAGGTCATAGACACTCTTAGGAGTGATGGAGAAATTTTAAAGATAATGGCCTATTTGGATGCATAGTAAATTTTTTTATAGGAATTTTATTCCATAGGATTCAGAAATGGTTCTTATGGAATTTACCACAGAAAAAAATTCCTATGGAATCCGTGTTTGGATGTGCACAGGAATTTTTCCATAGGAATTTTTTGTGATCGCAGCACAACATTAATAACAAAAATATTTTAAGGATCCAAGTATTAATTAATTCAAGCTCCAACATCCTTTACCACGAGCAACAAAAACTAATATGAGTCTCAAAATTACTAAAACTGATTACAATAAGAATCAGCAAAAGAAATAATAACTTCTATAAATTAAGAACCCATCAAGCTACCTCGAGACTCTATCCAATCCAAATACATACAAAAAGAAGCATTGGATTTGAATCCTATCACATAACACCACTACCAATAGCTTGAAAAATCAACAAGTTACTATGATAGCAGTATTACAAACTACAAATCAGTTCAATTTACAAGATCTGCTGCACAGGTTCAATGCACCCAAAAGACCTTCCAAAGATGCATTCTCCTCATCGATCTAACCTGCCCAAATCTTTCCAAGTGCAAAGCAGTAAATGAGAATCCAAACAAGAATTCAATTCCATGGCAGTAACATAAACCCAAATTCTCACACTAGAACAGTAGAAGTGCTTTACAAAAAGTCATTCTCATCAATATGAAGCAGTCCAATCAAAGCAATAATTCATCACCACCTTCCATACAACCAACAACCTCTAAATCTCAATCTCAACAGCACCAAAACCTGATTACACCACAAAACCAATAAACAAAAACACAAATTCCTCCCAAATAAGCAGCATTCCAGCTTCCTCCAAACTATCCAGCAAGAAAAAACTCAACAAAATTCTCATCCAAACACTACAAAAAAAAAACCCTTTTGCCACGAACTCATTTCGTCTCCGATAGTCCTTTTTTCGTCACTGAAACACATTAACAACAAAGATCTTCGTCGCTCCACTTGGTTGCCATAGGCTTGTCGCTAACCTACATACCACGATGAAACTTTACTTCGTCGCCAACATTTTGGAGGGGCGACAACCATCATTCGTCGCCATGTTCGTTGCTGACTGTTTCATGGCTTCGCGCTCAAACAATTTTACGCCAATTTTTTCGCTCCAAATTTCATCGCAAAAACTTTCAGCGACGACAAAATGTCGTCACTGAAGATATCAGGCGTTACAGCAGTTTCAATTTCTATGACGAAAAAGAGGTTCTTTTGTGATGAAATATGTTGTCGCTAAATAAAAAAAACTATTTTTCCAAATTTATTTTTTGTTTGCATATATAATTTCATTTCAATTCTGGCTGTATGTTTCTACCATAAATTCAATTTCATAAACAAAATTATATTAAAATTTATAAATGCATCAGTTTTACAAAATAACATTTCAAAATATATAACTATTCCCAAATACTTACATAACAAAATATGTTAGTCTTGATATTCCAATATCTAAGAAGTACCTATCTATCATCAAGTCCTCATAATATGTTAAGTCTTGATACACCAATATTAAACTGCCTTATATATATCGTCCTCATAAAAATCATCACCATCAACATTATCACCATCATCATCATCATCATCATCATCATCATCATCATCATCATCATCAGGAAAATTAGCTGCACATCGAGCTGTTATCCTCTTAACAGATCGTAGAAGTTTATTGACCGTCGCTTGGAGCTGATTCACATGTCCTCGAAGCATATGCACTTCTTCCCAGGATGCACCAATAGATGTAGCATGTGAGGAACTCCCTACATTCAAGGAGCAGCCAAGGCCCCCACATTTCTTCTTCTTATCTATGAAGATACTCATCTGAACTGAAAGAGGAACCTGAATATCTTCTAGTGAAGTCCCTGATGCCTCAGCTAATTTCTGCTTGATCTTCAATAACTCTTCCTTGTAATGTTTCTACGAGAATTAAACAAAAAAGATAATTAGTTGCATAATAATTATCCTAACCAAGTTTCAGAAATATTTCAGAAATATTAACCAAGTTTAATTAGAGTCTTGAATAATCAAAATTACCACAAAATTAAGAACATGCATTTCAATAACACATAGATTTATCTGTGTGAAAAAAAAGAGAATTCAAGAAAGTTTACCAAAAAGGAAGAGAGAACAAGACGATGAGTTAGAGATGAAACAAAACTGAAGAAATAATATTACAGTGAAATGTGTGCATTGAAGTAGAACAAATTATTAATGCACATACAAACTTCATTTATATGAACAAGACAGCAATGAACATATATAAATATATAAAGAAAGACAATGCCATGAATTCAAGGACCAACAAGTAAATTTGATGTTTTGCTCATACAAGTAAATTTCTCAAGTAAAACATTTGGCCAACTGAACAT
Organism: Dioscorea alata; assembly: GCA_020875875.1. Classification (NCBI taxonomy): domain Eukaryota; kingdom Viridiplantae; phylum Streptophyta; class Magnoliopsida; order Dioscoreales; family Dioscoreaceae; genus Dioscorea; species Dioscorea alata. The sequence continues at coordinate 13,496,977 of CM037013.1, forward strand.
GCTTGTTTCTTAGGAATTTTGGATGATAGGATGTGCATAACTTAGCATCCATTAGTTGTAATCAGATATATCAGTTGCTGATGACAAAGATCAGGAAAGTAGTAGGATTTTCAAGGTAAGCATTTAAGGACCATCAAATTCATAGTCGAACAAACAAACAGTTAGGAATTTTATGATAAGAGATGTTGATCATAAAATGTGATAGAATTTATCTGAGCATTATCTCTTTGCATAATATGGATTAGGAACATTTATGATTTTTATGTGAAAGAGTAGAATTATTTAACCATCAGCCTATTGGAGAAGTATCTTGTTGGGGATTCTGAAAGATAGTTCTACTCGGACCAAGCAAAAAACATGGTTGTACCTAAAGTTGATTGAAGCAGCTTCGAACAATTAGTTAAATTTTTACCTTGATCTTGAAAGACTATGGAAGCTTATAGTATAGATTGTTTCAATTTGCATAAGTCACTAACCCTGCAGATTGATTATTTCTCATCAATAAATGCTGGAGAAGACTTCAAGAACATGTTTCCCTTGCTTTAGTAAATAATTGTATATATTTCTGAAATCTTTGTTTGATCCACTGTGAATCTGATCAAGTTTGCTCTTTACTTTCAGAAAAACCGTTAATTTTCAAGATAGACCAAAGCAGTGAACATTCACTTCTTCATAGACACTTACAATGTTTACAAGAACATAATGGCATTACAAGGTCATAAGATGCCAATCAAACATCTACCAATACAGCATTCTTATCAGACTTTTGATTATATACAGTCTTAATCTTAGCTATAGATAAATAAACATGACAGTGAAGAGTATTGTAAGCAATCTAAAGACATAAATGAAGAACATCTCTAAAATTCAAAGCAGAATTATGGTAACAGGTATATTGTCAATCTATATTCAATTTGCAAAGAATAGTGACAATTAGTTTCACATTTTTGCTTAGAAAATTCTTACACTGCTACACAAACATCAAAAACTCCAGTGCATTGCAACAGGACAAGAATTCATTAAGCACACAAACACTGGAAGAAGCAAAATACAGAATGACTACAGAAATATGATACATACAGACCAAAAAACAGAATGGCTATGTGGTGGATGTCATAAATCAATTGAGGGTTGATATTTTTTGAGCTATCATTGAACAATAGGCCATGTTATTCGTGTCTTTTGATGCAATGCTAGATTTTCTTTGTACTCTCTAGAAGAGTGGTTTGTAATTTATCATCTTATTTTCTTTTATGCATAATTCAGGACATTAAATATTTGTTGCTCTGTTTTATTTTGCTAATTCAGCAAGTTATGAATAGTACAACAATGATAGCTAATTTAGTAATGAAAAAGTTCTTATACGACTATACACGCTTTGAAATCTTCTGTTGAAATTGCAGTTAGGTTGATGATTTTTTATTTTTTTGGTTAATTATTTGATTGTGCTGAACTTTCTGATATGGTTTTATGTCCAAGTCAAGGTTGCGGTAATAACATACTAATCTATTTTCAATCTGTTATGTCATTTCATGATAGCATGTGTTAAGCTTAGTCCTCCAGAATATATGGTTGTGTTCCATTTTTGTTCCAAACTGTATACAAAGTTGTCATTCCTGTACAGATTGATATCTTATTTATTCTTACCGCCCTTCTCTCCGCCTCAGGACTGATGTAAGTGCCTTTACGCTTAGAATAGTGTGTCTTATCCCAAGCCTCAATAAGATTACCCTAATTTTTATTTGACAAAGACAAAATATAAAGTGAGTGATATACAATAGTATCATCAATATATATAGAAATGACCCAATTTAAACTTTAACTAATCAAGTACCTTGGCATGTTCCACATGTTTGATTAGTGAGCAGGATCCTCCACAGTGAGGAACCACAACCTTCTGCCTGTTTGCTGCATTAGCTGTGCATGCTTTCTACAAGGTCAACATAGTGAGAATATTGCTAATACTAACAAATATCATGGAAATACAATTAATATACCTTATATCACTCATTAGTGTACACAGTGTCAACTAGGTAATGCCACTGCTCAATTTTTCTTTTTTCCCCGAACAATTTCGAAGGTGGGGGAGTGGCACGCGCAACCATAAGATCTTGAGCAGCTAATTGCTTGTAATGCTTGTGGAGTTTTGCTCGCCACCCTTTATATCGCTTTCCCATTTTGTCATTAACCCAACACCAAATGTTCTCATCATTTAAATCCACAGCAAACTTGAACTAATATGATTAGACATACACAAAACAGGGCAAAGAAAAATAAGAATTTTAATAAATGGTTAAGAACCAAAATTTAATTATGAGATCATACAAATAATAAATAACTAACCTTTAACGCTTCAGCAACATCCCGCTTCACTGCCTGATCAACTTGGCTCCAACCTCTATCGACACCAATTAATGGAGCTCCGCTTCGAGTAACACACCAATTTCAGTCGAGTCTTTGACTCACTGACATTAAACAATTAGCAAAATAGAAAGCAGACCTCAACATAAAACAATAAGAATTAACTGCATATGAAGTTCATGGAATAATTGTAAATACTTGCAAATAATAATTGTGAATATCCACATAGCTTGAATCTGAACAATATGTTTGATAGTGAATTACAAACGATACATATTGCCTGCACCTTAAAGTGGGAAAAATATAGACAATGGGGGAACTTCAAAAACATATATCAATAATAGCATTCCCTGAACATATTCCTTGTTCTTCAGTTACAGAAAAGACATGTTTTGAAATCCTAGTTTCATTTGTTTATTATTAATCCACCACTTCCAACAGAAGACTTGAGTTTAACATAGTTTTAATAATTTGCATAATCTCTTGATAGACCAACACAAATTTCCATTGTTTACTGGTACAAGTGCAATGACTTGTAGAATTGCTTGAGATATATTCCAGTCAAATGATTTTTCTCCTCACCACACATTGAGCTCTAGGAGGGATGATGCTAATTAAGATAGTCAATATCAAAATCATATTTACAGATGAATAGAATTAATTTTGAGAAAAAAAATACGGTTAGCTTAAATTGGTCACTGCAAAATCCTCTTCCAACTTAAACCTAACTACATTAAAGTCTTAGACAATATAGTATTCTCAAAATATATAAGTAAACTAGCAGAAAAATTGAAGATTAATTTGAGCAACACGTGAACTTCGATTAAAAATTGAAGATTATTTTGATTGCTGATTGCAATAAAAATTTACTCAATTGAGAAAAACAAATTATACAGGTAATTAGGAAATCATCTTCTAACATTAGAGTCTTAGACACACAGCATTCTCATCAAATATAAGCGCACTAGGAAAAAAATATAAATTAAAGATTAATTTGAGAAACAGGTGAATTTCATCAAAATCCAACATATTCCTATTCAAACTTTTGTTCAGCCAGCAATTCACTACATTTTCTATAAAAAAAAAAGTGTTATAAGATTGTATCAAAGTGGTGTAAATGTCAGGCAATTACCAAGTTAAGGTGACAGCATTGCATATGATAGTTTGATAGAATTACTTTAGGTCTCGTGTATTGTATATAGTGCCATGTGATGCCATACCCTTTCACTCCACTTGTTGCACATTCTGTTAAACCATTAAGATCAAATTAAACCTAGACTATGATTTGATCAACATCATTGTTAGCTTAAAATCTAAGTTACAGGCTCACATGGAATGAAATATATATTTCTGTTTATGATTTTTGTGCACCTCTACTTATATTAACAAAGTACAATTTGTCTGTTACTTAACAAATGAACTCCTTACCAGACTGTTGAATTTAATTCTTGTATGTATGCAGGTCGAATACCTATGACGGCAGAAAAAAAATTGGATTGGGAAGCCAATGATAGAACCAGCGGGTGTCAGAAATAGTGTAGATAATCACTGGAATGGAACAGAACAAACAAAAAAAACCATCTGAAATAACCATCTTGTTGTGAAACTAGCACACATAACATGAATGCTGCAAATGCAATGATACCATAAAAACAAACATCCACAAATTTCATGTGGATTTAATCTGTGATCCCTTTCATAAAAACATACATATCATACTAAATAAATCGCAGCAGATAAACAGAGGCTGAAAACACACGCCCGATTAACATCAGCCATCCATGCTAAAGACATTGACACTGCCATTGATCCACACTATTAACCACTGAAACAAGCTACATCAACAACAAACCACATTCACAAAAATCAAACAAAACCTATAAATAAAACACAAAAAATACGAACAATAGCGATCCAAATCAAACTCTAACACACCAAAACACAAGCAAAACCTAACAGATCTACCCGAAAACCCATCATCTTCCCTCCAATCATACAACAACCAATCAAAACCCCTAGATGAGTTTTTTATACCAAAAAAACAGCGATTACAGAGCAAAACATCCGAAAAACAACATCAAAAAGAGGAAAAAATAGATGAATACCTAGCGGAGAAGCTCCGCGATGGATCGATTCTTCCGATTTCCAATATTTTTCTCCAGTTTTTCTATTTTCGGGACATGTTCCACAGAACCGAGAGAGGAACAGAGAGAGATAATAAAGTGTGAGGGTGAGTGAGTGAATGGAGAGAGAGGGTTTTTATAATAAAGTTTTAAAGCATTTAAAAAATTTAAATTCCAAAAGAAATTATTTATAATAAAGTGTTGTTTACTTACATGATTTTTTTAAAAAAAAGTTTTTATGAATTAAAAAATTAGTTATTTAAATTTTTAAAGTATTATGAAATATATTTATTAAATTCATATTCCTAAAAATATTATTTATAATGAAGTGTTAGGATTTTTTTTTTACTTACATGATATTTTGTAAAACACTTCAAATATTTTTCAAAAATTATGAAATATATTTATTAAATTTTATCTCTTAATTTTTTTAAAATTATATTAATATTTTTTTGGGATTTAAAATATTAGAAATTTATATATATATATATATTTGTGTGTATGAAATTTAAATTTTAGTTTGTAAATTTTAGCAAAACCAAATAATTTTGGTTAAATTTTAGTATGTAAATTTTGGCGCCACATTTTGGGCGCTAAAACAGTTTGGCACGAAATGAGGATGCAACAGCCATGAAATAATTCGTCGCTAAGGATTTAAGGGGTCGCGCAGATGAGATGCATCTTTATTAGCCACGGCCATGTTAGAGACGAAGTAATTTTCGTGGCTAAAATAGCCTTTAGAGATGAACCTAGGTTTCGTGGCAAATAATTTCGTGGCTGAAGGGTTATTTTCTTGTAGTGAAACCAACAACACAAGAAGATCTACAAATCGATTCAGAAACAAAATCAAACACCCAAACAAAGCAAAAAAAAATCATCACCTGGCTGTTGAACACCATCGAATCCATCAAACACCCTACCAGGATTAGCGTTATAGTCCTCCACTTCAAGCCCTTCCATCCAAAATCAAAACCCTAGCTCTCCCCAAACCCTAGAAAAGATCGAAAGCAAGAGAAACCCTCGCTGAGAAACAAGAGCTCTCGGCGGCGGCTGTGCAAACCCAAGCGTGCAACCAAGACTAGGGTCTGGTGATGCTCGGCAAGGCAGACAGCGGGGCGATGCTGGTAGTGCGCCGAGGGTGGGAGCGGATTGGCGCTGAGGTGTTGGGTTGGAGCTGACGGAGAAGAAGGAGTAGATTTGGTTTGGAGAGGAAGAAGGGAAGACAAGGGTGTTTGGAGAGATGCGGCCCGAAAAACAAAGAAAAAAAAATCCAGTTCCCCCACTTTTACAAATTCCTATGGAATTGATAAGATTCCATGGTAATTTAATACTGTAAACTGATGTCCAAATAGCTTTTATTATAAAATCCTACATAATATTAAATTCCATAGGAATCATCACTATTTTTATGGAATTTTGAGGTACCCAAACAGGGCCTAAATGTCTTTCTGAACTTACTTTGAGTACTTTGTAATGCTCACTTTTAGGTCATAGATGCTCATTGGAATGTGAAATTTTCTTACACTCACTTTGAGGTCACAAACACTCTTAGGAATGATGAAGAAATTTTAAAGATGAATGTCTTTCTGAACTTACTTTGAGGACGTTAACCCTCTTAGGAGTTAGAGGATTTCTAATACTCACTTTTAGGTCATAGATGCTCGTTTGAGTGAGAAAGATTCTTAACCTCACTTTGAGGTCATAAAAGCCCATTGGGGTTTGAAAATAATATTATAAAAATTATTTTGAGATCATGGATATGGAGTAATGATAAATTATGAAATTGTAAAATCCACTTTGAGGTTTTGCCACTCATAAGGATTATTAAAAAAATCAAATCCATTATATTATGCCTTGAGAATTATCATAAATCAAAATCAAAACATTCAAAGAAAAAAATTCAAAGTCAAAACAATCAAGATTTAAGATGTGAGATAGTCGAGACTTAAAAAATTAAAATGAATCGACAATTGAACTTAGCGGTCTCAAGACATCAGAAGTCAAAGACTTGAAGAGTTTCACAAGTCAAGACTTGAAGGAAGCTTCACAAACACGGAAGGCAAAGCTTTGGAAAAGTAAAATCATGTAAAATCAAGTTTGTGATTCATCAATATAAAGAATCCACAACTCGAAATATAAATCAAATCCAAGATGCAAACTCAAATGTCCAAGATACAAGTTTCAAATCAATAAACAAATGAACTCAACAGCCTCAAAACATAAAAATTTAAAAGGTTGAAGAATTCACAAGTTGCAAAAAAGTTTCACAAGCATGAAAGCCGAAGCTTATGAAAAGTCAAAACATGTAAAATCAAGTTTGTGATCCATCAACATGGAGATTCCAGAACCTGAAATCCAAATCAAATCCAAGATGCAAACTCAAGTATCCAAGATACCAGTTTCAAATGAATAAATAAATGAGCTTAAAAGCCTTTAAGGCATCAAAAGTTTAAGGGTCAAAGAATCCACAAGTTGCAAAAAAGTTTCGCAAGCACTAAATGAAGAAGTTTTTTTTTTGTTTGTTTGCAAAATCATCAAGTTGGTGATTCTCAAAGTGTGGACGATTTATAACTTAAAGTCTAAATCATATTGGAGATGCAAATTTCAAAATTTAACGAAGACCAAAAGTCAATAAATAGTCGGAAGGAGATGAGGGGGCGTTTGATTGCAAAGAGTGGAATGGAGCGGAGTGAAAGAATAATGAGAATGAGAGGGATTGGGAAAAAAAAATGGAAACGAAAACTATGTTTTGTTGGAAGTATTGGAGAGGTAGTTTATTGAGAATGGGAAAAGTGAAACAAAAAAATATGATAAAATGACTATTATGCCCTTTATGCAAATGAATTGTGAGAATTATATTTTTAAAAATATTTAATTTTTAAAGTAAATTAATTGTTATAACTAAATATTTAATTTTTATAAATCACTAAATCTCAAAAGTTTTGTTAATATTAGTAATTAGCAAGTAATTAACTATAATAAATAACTAATTTCCAATTCAAATATATTTTTAAATAAATATATTATGAACCATAATAATTGCTTTTTTAGGTGTTGATATTGATTAATGTCCAAATTTGTTGTTAATATTATAATAAACAATTAATTAGCTAATCTAAATAATTAATTACAATTTGGTTAATGTAAAAAAAGGGCAATATTGTAATTGCTCTATTCAGGAATCAAGAATCCCCTCAAAACAAAGATGATTGTGAATCCTTCTCCACAACCTCCTCACTCCTTCATTATACCTCCCCCACTTCCATTACTCCACATCCAAAGCAGGGTTTCCCTAATGTAAGTAGTGATTACCATTCCATTCCTTTAAACCAACACCCCAAAATGCTACAATCACTGTTTATTTAGACACATAAGTCTAAGTTGCTTAAAGATAAAAGGAAATAAGTAAAGTAGGGTCAAGATAATTAAATTCAAGACCCCTTGTACTTTCAATGAAGTTTGTGAATTCAGTTTATTAAAATGAACGAAATTGATTGTTTCAACTTATTCTTTGTTCACACTTATTTTTTAATCGGAGCTTCTTGCGACAATGTCCAAGGTAATTAACATTAGAGGTTTGGCCATAGTGGAAGTTGGAAACCCAGGATCCCTTGAAGTCTAAAAAAAATTAAGGTATTGTTTGGTTGAGGGATTTTGGAGGGGATAAGTTTCACTAGTGGTTATAAATATTTCATCATTATAATGCTGTGAACACAAATATTTTTTTTGTAACGTTGTAGTCAAAAAACTATTCTCCGGTTGCACTGATGGCCACAATGGCATGTTTGGGGTTATTTCCGGTAGAGTTGATGACGTAGCCACAAAACACATGATCCACGTAGGAAGCCTTTTGTTGCCACAGCGTTATAATGATGAAACATTTGTGGTCACAACGTTACAAAAAAATCATTTGTGGCCATTAGTGCGACCGATGAATAGTTTTGTGGCAACAATGTTACAAAAAAACATTTGTGGCTACAACGTTATAATGATAAAACATTTTGTGGCCATCAATGAAACTATCCCATTTTGGAGGGATAAAACTTGTTTGGTTAGAGGAGTAAAGAGGAGGATGAGGAGTTTGTGTTTGTGTCTGATTAAAGAGAAGAAGTGAACAGGTAAAGTTGAGAAGAAGGCTGAATGCGTTATGTGTTTTTGAAGTGAAGGTATGTTCTAGAGTTATATTCAGGTTTCAGTCTTAATTATGTGAATTTTCCAGCAAGATTAAAGAGGTTTGAGTCTTTGATGTCTCTTGTGAAGTTGTTATCTATATAATCAGGATTCCAACAATTTGGAGGGGTAAAACACTCCTCCAAACCCCTCACATCCCACTCCTCCAAATTGGGGTCTTTTGGAGGGTTGAAATTATTAATAAAAATTTAAATATTTAAACATGTATAGAAAGACCAAATTACCCTTTATCAATTTGAGAAATTACCATAATATCATTTAAAATTTAATTTCATATTTGATATTTTTTCTTGAGTTTTTAACATGTGAAGTGAACATTAATAATAATATAAATGTTTAAAATGATAATAATATAAAAATGATAAACAAATATAAAAATTTGAATAATTATAATATTAGTTTAAAAATAATAATATTATTTGTATCATAATAATATTATTATACAAACAATATTATTAGTGATATAGGTATATATAAAAAAATTATTATGATCAATTTTATAAGAAAGAGCAAATTAGTAAAATATACATTACATCTTTTCCCACTCCTCCTTCTAACCAAATAACAAAAATAGATTACCCTTCTACACTCCTCTTTTGAATCAAACATAAAATTTTTTTAAACCTTCCATTTTTAATTGGTCAACCCTAATTAAAAGTCTTGTAAAAATAAAGGACCCCACATATATTTTTAAATCCCTCCAACCAAACACAACATTTTATAATTCATCACTCTAAATACATCCAACCAAACGCTAAATTTGATTTTCATATATGTTTAAATACAAGTTCTTATAATTACATTGTAATTAGAAATCCACTGTATTTATAACTACATTTATATTTTAGAGGTTTTTTTGAGTCTTTTTTTATTTGTCTATTTAATTTTTTTGGAAACATTAAATACAAATTTTTGTAAATTTATCTTTTATATTTAATATAATTTTATATGTTCCAATATATCATATATTCAACTACACAATACAAAAATATAATTTTATATGTTCCAATATATCATATATTCAACTACACAATACACACACACACACGAATTCAACAAATCAAACAAACAAATTAAAAACTCTACCCGGCCTGCACCGATTTCTGTTCACTAGTAAACAAAAGCATTGATTGATCTGAAATACCATCCACGAAAAATAACCCAGGTGTCCGTTGGGCGTAGGAGCACAGGTTGGCCCATAGTCTCCCACCCACATCTCCACAGACTAAGACTCCACCAGCTCCACATGCACATGCAGCCATTCCTTTATTACCGCCGGTAACGAGGCCATCTATCCCAACTTTCTCTTCTTTGATCTTTCCAACCCCGCTTTATTAATTTTTTTTTTAAACCCCTCTTTTTTTATTGTCACAATTTTAAAACCCCCCTTCATCCCCCTGCAAACGGTCCGAGTTCGTGCGCGGGCCCCACTCTCTTCCCTAACCCACATTAAAATATAACAAATAATAAATTAATACGTTACAACCTAATTCTCCCGTTGACACTTGGACCCCACACACCCTTACGTGGGTGGCCCCCACTTCTCCCACTACTACCTCATTATTAAACCAACCTCCTTCCATCACTCCCCATTCCCACTCTCTCTTCTTCACTCTTTCCCTCCCACTCACCAAACTCAACAACAGAGAAAGAGCAAGAGACAGTGTCCTCAGTCCTCTCCAAACATGGGGAGGAGGCATCTCAGCATCATCACTCTCACTGCATTGCTCCTGCTCTTCTCCTTCACATCTTCAGGTAACCAATCATTTTAAACATCTCAAAACTAGTCCCACATTATGCAACAACTATAACAACATAAACATCTCTTCTTTTAACCATATTTTCAGAAGCTGGTGCTGTGGGAGTGAACTATGGCCGAGTAGCCAACAACCTTCCATCAGCCACCAAAGTCGTGCAGCTCCTGAAGTCTCACTCCATCTCCCAGATCAAGCTCTACGACGCCGATCCATCTGTCCTCCGCGCTCTCTCCAACTCCGGCATCAAGGTCGTTGTCACCCTCCCCAACGAACAACTCTACTCGGCTTCTACCCGTTCATCCTTCGCCCTCTCCTGGGTCCAACGCAATGTTGCTGCTTACCACCCTTCCACCCTCATCCAAGCCATTGCTGTTGGCAACGAAGTCTTCGTCGACCCGCGCAACCTCACTTCCTACCTCGTCCCTGCCATGCAAAACATCCACGCTGCTCTCGTCCAGCTCCACCTCGACGACACTGTCAAAGTCTCGTCTCCTATCGCACTCACCGCGCTGAGATCCTCTTACCCGCCCTCGGCCGGCGCGTTCCGTAACGATCTCATCGAACCGGTTCTCCACCCCATGCTCGACCTCATACGTCAGTCCCAGTCTTATCTCATGGTTAACGCTTATCCTTTCTTCGCCTACGAGGCCAACACTGATGTCATTTCGCTTGACTACGCTCTCTTTCGACCCAACCCCGGAGTCGTCGACGCCGGCACTAATCTCCGGTACTACTCCCTCTTTGACGCTCAGATCGACGCAGTATTTGGCGCATTGTCGGCTCTCAAGTACGATGACATCAAAGTAGTCGTTTCAGAGACCGGCTGGCCATCCAAAGGTGAGACGAACGAGACCGGTGCGGGTATCGACAATGCAGCAGCCTACAACGGTAATCTTGTCCGCCGTGTCCTTTCAGGCCTGACCGGAACTCCTCTCCGCCCTAACCTCGACTTAGAAGTCTACCTTTTCGCGCTCTTCAACGAAAACCTGAAACCCGGTCCTACTTCAGAGCGAAACTACGGTTTATTCTACCCAGACGAAGGAAAGGTCTACGACATCCAGTTCTCCGGCAATGGCGGTAGTGGTAACAGTAATGGTGGTCTCCGGTGGGAGGAAGACAGAGGCAGGAGCAAAGGGAGCAACGGAAGTAGTGGGAAGGTGTCTCAGCGCACGACGGGTGAGACATGGTGCGTGGCGAATGGCATGGTAGGGAAGAAGAGGTTGCAAGAGGCGCTAGACTATGCGTGCGGTCAAGGGTCGGGCGGACTGCAAAGATATCCAGCCCGGCGCGGCGTGTTACGACCCGAACACGGTCGAGGCGCATGCATCCTTCGCGTTCAATAGTTACTACCAAAAGATGGGTCGCGGTGCTGGCACTTGCGACTTTGAGGGCGCTGCTTACGTCGTCTCACAAGTACCCAGTGAGTATTTTTCTCTTTGGTGATTTTTACTTGGCTTTCGGATCTCCGTTGTTCATGGTGCGGTCCAGCGCGGCACTCAGTGGGAGTCACGAGCGCGCATGGCTCGGGTTACCATGTGATGTGACGTTTCGTGCTGGATCTTGCACTGTTTTTCTTGAGGACAATGATGCTGTTTTCTGCCGCAGTGACTTTTGATGCGGGAATTAAAATTTTATTTTTTATTTTTTATCTTGCAGAGATTGGAAAGTGTGCCCTTCCGACGAGATATTAAGCTGGAAAGGATGAGGAATATTTTCTTCACTTGGGTTACTAATGTATCTGTGTATGGTAGTCAAAGGGCATGTGAGCCGCATTAGGGTTTACCTTTTTTTTTTTTTTTGAATTATCTTCCTTTTTAACTATTCTACTTAATTGGTTTAAAAGTCATTAGATTATATATAGTCAGTATGTTTATAAGCTTATTAATGCAATTTCTGTCTTGCATCTTTTGGTGTTATTTTTAATTTTTCTTGTGCCTGATTCTTTAAAGTTCTGTCACGCCGTTGTGGGAATTATTTCAATATACTAGTGTACTGCTGAATATGCAGATGGTGTGTGGCTATGCGTGGTGTGAATTTTGGTATCTGGAAGACTATGTAACGTGGAACGTTTTTCGTTTTTTTTATATTGGGAATTCTGTGTAAATGTTAATATTTTAGGCCACTATCAAAACAGGCCAGATTCAACTGCCCTTCCATCTACTTCTTTTTGGTTTTGCATATAATCTCTTTCAGCTAGAGATCTGATGTCCAGAGATTACTCAAAGGTGCACATAGAGTGGGAATCTAGTTTTGTACTGGATCACACTTTGAATGAGCTGGGACCTCTGTCCTCAAGCTTGCTAGTGTCCAGGAAAAGATGAGGCATGCCATGTGTATGACTGAAAGGTAGCAGGAGGAAGCGCCAGTGAAATTTCCTTAGAGTAGTATAGTAGCTCATCAAAAAGACTTGTCTGAAATAAATGGAGGTTGATAAAGCATATAATTTAATTTTAATTATCTCCCTGCATTATTGTCGCCTGATCATATTTCTCGCCATAATGAATGGACCTTTTTCAGTACAGGAGGTCTCTTTGCTTGGCCATACGGAACATTGGTGCATGTACCCCTAAGCAACGATGTCTCTCACAAGAGAGACCCTTAATTTGAGCCCATCCTGTCACACAGTGCTTCAGCAAAATGTATCGCCAAGCTAAAACAGACAAATTATTATGCGCATATTACAGTCAGCTAGCTAGGTGTTCTATTTTGGTTTTTTTTTTTTTTGTGTGTTTTTATTTACTGCAATGCCTTTTTTATACAAAGCAGCATTGAGGGTTTCACATCCTACATTCACTTCATCTGGTGAACCCCTGAAGTTTGACAACCTCCCAGTCAATGAGAACCTCCCAGACAACTCATCGACGCACACTGCTTCATTCTCCAGACTCAACGTATCTACGTTGATCATCTGCAAGTGCATATTAGCCTCTTTGAATTTGGGCTCATTGGGGATTTTTTTTTCCTCAAAATGAGCAACTAGGTCATTATGAAAGACATAGACATGCACAAATCTTAGTAGAGCAAATAAGGGTGGAGTACGTTTTCACAAATATACCCTCACTCTTAATTCAAACTCTCATTATTTATGAAATGTTCTAAAAAAAACTCAGATACTAATAGACCACTTGATTATTGGTTAGCCTCATGGGGGATTTAGTCGACCAGAATATTTGCTAGTAATTATACTCAACTCCGTTGCAAAATCAAATTGATCTGTGAATTACAAACTAGGAGTTTTGGTGATGAAAATCTTGAGTTACATTTAGAGTCAGAGGTTTTATTTGTGTATAAATTTGTGTTTAATGTGTTGAGTTGCAAATTAAGAGTTAGGAGATTGAAAGACATAATTAAAGTCTTTTTATCAAGATTGTTAGATCCGGCCTAAGTATTAACCCGGTAAAGTTCAGGGGTCAAGGGTCAAAGATTCAACTAAGGTCGAATCAGAGTTGAATTGGAGTCATAATAAATTATTTGAAATATATTATAATATTTAATAATTATAAAAATATAATATGATGTTTATTTTTAATAGAAAAATATATTTTAAAATTTTAATTTTATATACAATAATTATAAAAATATAATATAATCTATATTTTTAATAAATAAAAAAGTATAGTTAATTAATTTGATATATACAATTTTAATTATATATATAATCGTTAATTTCTTAAAACTATAAAATATTTTTGAAAAATAAAAATAAAAATAAAAATAAAAATAAAAATAAAAACATCTCATCTGCCTGTCGGGACTCAAAAAAATTTTAAAAATAAAAAAGCCTCTCGTCACTCACAAAAGCCTCTCTACCCGTTGCTTCACTTTCACTTCTCTACATGGTATCTTCTTGGTCCTATATGCTTCTCTCGCTCATCTATCTCCTTCTTTATCTCCATTGAAAGCCGATGCTCATCTTTCACTATCTCTACTCTATATTCTCTTTCTTTATTATTCATTAGATTAGGCAATTTTGACCGACCAATTTAACCGTTTCCTAGTCAAATCAACCCGGTTTTTTAGTTTTTAACTGGGTTATGTAGAGGCAGAGTTGAAGGATATGATGGGACCGCCCTCATGGCCTGTACCCGGGTTTTCATATCAAATCGGACGGGCTGGTCCGAGTTTAACTATATGGCTTTTTATGAGGCCGATTCCCTTTTAGATCAAACTGGTTAGACCGGTCCGGGTTTGACTATATGGTTTTTTATAAGGGTTGTTCACATTATAGTTTCTCTACGACAAGGTTTAATATTTAGTGATAGCACCAACCGCTGGCATGCTTTGGTTAGCTTGTCTACCACTCTAGTATTTTTGAAGCCACATTCGATGATGATTTTGTTAGAATTTAATCAGACTTAATTACGACATCTATGTCGTATATTATATGCGGAAGCAGGATCATATACCTCCAGCCATAGCAAATTGTTGAAGACAACGAGAGCCTCTAAATCCACGTTTGAATTAACCAGGGACTCTTCCAATCTATCCTGTCCTCTCCCACCGATGGTGCTAGGTATTTGCAAGAACGATAGATCGGAGACCCCTGGTGCTGTCCTATATATAATCCTTACTATCAAAGGATTAACTCTACTTAAAATTTAAGTAGATCATTATCCAAAGTGCCAATTAGAGTTAACTTAGAACTCCTATTAGATAAAGTCATGGACCACTTTATATAGTTTGAATTCAGGTTGAATTAATATCATCACGAAGTTAATTCAGAATAGAACTCAAACTAACATTCTCCCACTTGGTCCAACTTTATCATAGGTAACTTAATATCCATTAACATTAACCCATGAATCCGTATGTCCACATCAAAGAAATAAATTACACGAATCATGGCGGTAAGTCATCATTATAACCGAGTATTACCTTCCATGCATTACGATGCAATCTCTCTCTTTAATGCAAAACCTATATATGGCATTTTATCATAATGAAAAAGCCAGATGCTTATTCGGGTCCAACACAAGCAAACAAATAATGCATAAACTTAATAATTGTCATTCTCAAACTTAATGTATACACTTAAAGAGAAGACAAATAAACAAATGAATAAATGTTTAAGGGTTCAATACTAAAGTGATATTAATTGTTCATAGAGAAGAACCAAGTCCCATATGTTCAACATGATCTCTAAACAATTTCGGCGTGATTCCTTTCGTCAAAGGATCTGCAATCATCAACTCTGTGCTAATGTGTTGAATGGTTACTTCACCGGCATTCACGCGTTCCTTTAGTGCCAAATACTTGATGTCGATGTGTTTACTTCGACTACCACTCTTATTATTCTTAGAAAAGAACACAGCAACAGAATTATCACACTACATCCTCAATGGCTTAGATATAGAATCAACGATTCTAAGCCCTGATATGAAACTCCTCAACCAAATACCCTGAGAACTCGCCTCGAAACATGAAACAAACTCGGCTTCCATAGTGGAAGTAGCAACCAAGGTCTGTTTTGCACTTCTCCATGAGATAGCACCACCGGCCAACATGAAAATGTAACTGGATGTTGATCTCCGAGAGTCAAGACAGCCAGCATAATCTGAATCCGAGTATCCAATGACCTCCAAGTCATTTGATCTTCTGTATGTAAGTTTGTAATCCTTTGTACCCTAAAGGTACCTCATTACTTTCTTTGCAGCTTTCCAGTGGTAAATCCCTGGATTACTTTGATATCTTCCCAACATCCCCACAACATATGCTATGTCCAGTCTCATACAGACCTGAGCATACATAAGACTTCCAACGGCTGAAGCATACGGGATGTTTTCCATCTGTTCCTTTTCCAAGTTATTTTTAGGACACTGGTCCAAGTTAAACTTGTCACCTCTCACAATAGGCGCAACACTAGGCGAACAATTTTCCATCCGGAATCTCTCAAGAATTTTATTAATATAGGCTTCCTGAGACAAACCCAAAACACTACGATGTCTGTCTCTATGTATCTTAATGCCAATGACATAAGATGCCTCGCCCATATCTTTCATATCAAAATTCTTAGAGAGAAATCGTTTCACCTCATGCAACATACCCTTATCATTGGTTGCAAGCAAAATATCATCAACATATAGGACTAAAAAGCAAAACTTACTCCCACTGTCTTTATAGTATATGCATTGATCCTTAATGTTCTCAACAAAACCGAATGATGAGATAACATCATGGAATTTCAAATACCACTGTCGGGATGCTTGTTTCAGTCCGTATATAGATTTTTTAAGCTTGCAAACCAAGCTTTGACCTTCACTAGAGAAGAATCCTTCAGGTTGTTTCATAAACACCTCTTCATCTAGATCTCCATTAAGGAAAGTGGTTTTCACATCCATCTGATGTAATTCCAAGTCAAAATGAGCAACTAATGCCATTATAATATGAAACGAGTCCTTTTTCGAAACCGGAGAAAAAGTCTCTGACACGACCCCTTGCGTGTATCCCGCAAGTGCACGGGTTTGTCGAAGTAATAAATTTACCTTGGTGAGAAGGTAGTCGAATCCACAGGGAATAGGCAGATAGAATATAAGGTTTCACCAGAATACGGAGAACGATAATAAGATTGATGAGTGAAAATAATGCAAAGCAATAAACTAAATAGAGAGATGGAAGAAAGAAGTGCAAGTAGGAAAATCGAGAAGGACTAACAATGAGTAAAGGGGGGTATCCGGACAAGCTACCTCTAGGATCTATGTTTCAAGTGCAAGACTATAATATTATGCTCTCCTATTAATGTCAATTGAGTCGAGGATATCCTAAGACTCACGGTCCCAAACCTAAGGACAACCGTGACTAACTCCAACACTATGCCCCGGTATTAGGATTCACAACACCCTTCACTCTGTCACCTAGATGACTAAGCCCCATGGGAGTCCATCTGCCTAAACCTCACACTATGTGGAGTTGCATTATGCTCTAGGGATTCCTAGTGATTAAACCTGTTCCTATACGTAATTCTAACCCTTTGGTCCAGGTAGAAGAATCCTAGTCTAGATTGAGCCCCAGCAAATAGGATTCACTACAACCCTCCACTCTATTACTTGCGTAACTAAGCCCTAGGGGAGTTTATCTACCTAATGCTTCACTCTATTTCGACCGCTATTAAATCAAGGAATCGGAGGTAGGGAGAAATCACATCGAAGGGGAAAGGGGTACATTGCTACCTCACAACTCTCCCTCTCAACCCTCGTTAATCTTGAGTAGTCTAATCCTATAGGAGTTGTCACACCTCCAAAGGAAAGCCTAGATTGCTCTCAACCCTAATGTCACGTTTAAGGGAAAACAATATGAAAGGATAATCAAGATTAAAAACTCAATTTTATTCATCAATGATGGAAAGCATAATAATCAATGTCAAAGAAACATAAGAAACCCTAAAGTTTACAAGTCCGAATACCCCACGAGGGGTTTAGCTCCTCATAGAGCTATACATGTTCATCAACGTGAGAAATAAAGCATAAAACATAGACATCAATGAAAAACCCCCTCGAATTAGTGTGGCCGTGGTCTTGTGCAAACGTCGGACCTCGAAATCGATGCCGACGACGCGCTAGAACCTCCACGAAACCCTCTCCGAAACCCTAGCCGCACTCCAGAAAGTTGGGGAAAAGATAGGTCCAAAGATCCCTCCAAAGGTTGCAAAAATCCCCTTTTATATTGTTGAATCGCGGCTTTAAAATTGGACTTATCGGGGGCTTCACACGGCCGTGTGGAATTTCCACACGCCCGTGTGAAGCTTCTGTCTCGGCTGAAAAATTAATTTCACACGGCCGTGTGGAATTTCCACACGCCCGTGTGTCTTCACTGGATGGCTGAAATTGCAAAACACACGGCCGTGTGGAATTTCCACACGCCCGTGTGACTTCTCTGTCTGGCTGGAAAATGGCTCACACGGTCGTGTGGAATTTCCACACGCCCATGTGACTTCTCTGGAACACTAATCTTCAGCTGAACAGGCTTGGTAACTTGCCGAAACGCCTCCCGGGTCCATTGCTCTTCATCGAGGCCATTACTTGGGCACACAAGCAACGGTAGGTCGCGCCGATTGCTTTAAGTCTTCTTCTTTCGCGAGATTCTCCTAAGTAACACGGATTGGACTTGTTGTGAATGTGACTGCCTTTGTGCCCCTCCAAAAGAGGTTGGCACACATCCACAAGTCCAAATACGTGCTTCGTTCCTTGCTTGGTCCAAGAACATCCCAACATTGGCGAACGCGACCTAATTTCATTCTTATTCTCCAATTAGGCTCCACAATACCTTCAATGCACAAGAGAACACAAATGCACACATTTAGTGATAAAACCTGATAAAAGGTATGCTTAATGTAAGATAATAGCGCTTCGCGATACTATAACACAAGCACTTATCAGTCTCATTATAGTCGATGCCCTCTTTCTGAGTAAATCCTTTAGCAACCAATCTAGCCTTGTAACGCTCAATGTTGCCTAGCGAGTCTTTCTTGGTTTTGTAGACCCACTTACACCCAATGGCTTTCGCCTCTTCAGGCAACTTGACTAGATCCCAAACACCATTATGTGCCATGGATTCCATCTCATCCTTCATAGCATCATACCACAACTTAGAATTACTACAATTAATAGCTTGTGAAAACGTTTTAGGGTCATCAACGGCTCCAAAATCATAGTCAGATTCTTGTAAATACACAACATAATCACTAGATATTGCCGGTTTCTTAATTCTAGTTGATCTTCTTAATGCCACATCATTATCATCTTGATGAAGTTGTTGCTCAATAACTTCAAATTGATGTTGTGGGATTTGATCAACTGGATCAGCAGGATGTGGTTCCTCAATGATTGTCATTTCAATGTCTTTCAAATCTTGATGGTTATCATGTGAAATAATCAATCTTTGATTAGTGTCCAGAGTTTCTTCATGATCTTCTTCAAGACCAAAGTCTAGAGGTTGATCACTCCCACTAATCAAGTCATTCTCAAGAAACTTGGCATTTCTTGATTCCACAATTCTAGTGCTATATGATGGACAATAAAACCTATAACCCTTGGACTTTTCAGCAAAACCAATAAAATAACCGCTAACAGTTCTTGGGTCCAACTTTCTCTCATGTGGATTAAACACTCTTATTTCAGCTGGACAACCCCAAACACGCATATGTTGCAAACTCGGTTTCCAACCTTTGAACAATTCAAATGGAGTTTTAGAAACTGCCTTGGTCGGAACATGGTTTAATATATACGCTGTTGTTTTAAGAGCCTCAGTCCACATAGATCGAGGAAGTTTGGAGTTGCTAAGCATACTCCTTACCATATCCATTAAAGTGCGGTTTCTTCTTTCAGCTACACCATTTTGATCTGGTGAGCCAGGCATAGTATATTGGGCCACAATACCATGCTCTTCTAGAAAAATCGCAAATGGACCTGGTGCTTGTCCATCCTCTGTGTACCTACCATAATATTCTCCACCTCAATCTGATCTCACGATCTTTATTTGCTTACCGCATTGTTTCTCTACTTCAGCTTTAAAGATCTTGAAAACATCTAGTGCTTCACTCTTATTATCAAGCAAGTAGAGATACATAAAGCGTGAATAATCATCAATGAAAGAGATGAAGTATTTCTGATCATGCGAGTCCATCTCTGGACTGCAAATGTCTGTATGTATGATCTCTAATAAGCATGAACTCTTCCTAGCACCTTTCTTAGATTTGTTGGTTTGCTTACCCTTTATGCAATCCACACAAGTTTGAAAGTCGGTAAAATCAATAGAGTCAAGGATTCTATCATTCACCAACTTCTCAATTCTCTTTATGGAGATATGTCCCAATCTCCGGTGCCATAACATGGAAGATTTATCATTCAAAACACTACGTTTAATACCAACATTTACTTGATCATGCAACACATTATAAGAAACGTTATTTTGTAAATAAATTTGGAAAAGACCATCACACAATGCACCATTCCCAATAGGAGAAGAATTATAAAACAAACGAAAATATGTTTCATAAAACTGAAAGGAATATCCTAATGGTACAAGTTGTGAAACTGAAATTAAATTTCTAGAAAAACTAGGAATATAAAAGGTCTTTTCCAAATCTAAAACAAAGCCTGAATCTAAAACTAATCTGCATGTCCCGACTGCTTCTACATGTGAACGAATCTTATTCCCTGAATAAATAAATTGTTCACTCTTCGTCGGTATCCTTCGGCTTAAGAAGCCCTGCAAGGTATTAGAAATATGGATTGTAGTACCAGAATCAATCCACCAAGTGTTATGACAAACATCAACCATATTAGATTCATAACAAACAAAGAAAATTTCAGTACCTTTCTTCTCAAGATGAATCTTGAGTTTCGGACAATCCTTCTTCATGTGCCTTTTCTTCTTACAAAAGAAGCACTTGGACACCTTCTAGATCTGAACAGGTAATTTGACTTTATCCTTGTTCAGGTTGGTTCGTCCTCTCTTCTTACCTTGAGTAGCCATATGTGCACTTTCACTCTTTTCTAATAACAGCCTTTCCTCCTATTGAACACATATGGTCATAAGCTCATTAATAGACCATTTATCTTTATGTGTGTTGTATGAGATTTTGAAAGCGTTATACTGATGTGGAAGAGAGTGCAAGATAAAGTGCACAAGGTAAGCGTCTGAAAAATCGATTTGTTCTAACGCCTTAAGTTGAGCCGCTAAATCTCTTATCCTCATGATGTGCTCTCGCACACCTTTAACACTTGTGAGTTTCATGGATAATAATTTGGTCATGAGAGTGCTAGCAAGAGCCTTATCTGAAGATTCAAATTGATCATCAATTGCCTTCAGCAAATCTCTTACATGTGCACAATCAGGGATTGAACCACGGATACTAGCAGATATACATGTCTTAATGTACATCATGCTCAAGCGATTAGATCGCTCCCACCATTCATACAAGGCAATAGCAGCAAGAGTGCTATTGTCTGTCGGCACAGGTGGTTCATCCTTCCTTATAGCATAGTCAAAATCCATGCATCCCAACTGGAGGAGAATTAACTCCTTCCAAGTTTTATAATTATCACCCCTTAACATAGGAACATGACATTTTTTATCAAAAGCATCTGATTGTATAGCTACAATAAACAAAATAACATACATATCATACTTAATATTCAAGGCAATAAAACAAGTTGGTATGCTTACCAATGCAAGCCATACCGAAAAACAAAACATGAATCAATTTGTTATCACAATCTGCCTGTGGGCAAAGATATAGATACAAAATAGATTCATCGATAAAACTAATGGATAATTAAAATTCCTTAATACCTGTGGGCGACTTAAGAAATAAAAATTAACCATTATTCTATCCTGATTAATTATAAATATAACAAAATCCCTGTGGGGTAAAATCATTATATCAAATATAATTAATCACAATTTGCCACTTGATAAAACTAATAAATAATTAAAATTACTTAATACCTGTGGGCGACTTAAGTAATAAAAATTATTCATTATTTTATCCTAATTAATTATGAGAAATATAACAAAATCCCTGTGGGGTAAAATTATTATATTATTCATAATTAATTACAGTTCATGTCATTTAAGCTAGATGCGATCAATTACATTCACAATATGTAATCTATAATTTTTATAAAAATAAAAATTATGAATATTGTGGCCACTTCATAATTAACAAAAATTCATTCGATCACATGACATACCAACTATATACATGAACAAATTCAATGTAAACAATTAATTGTACAAATTATAATTAATGCACTTAATGCATGAAAAATTCATACAAACAAATTCTGAAATTAAATAAATAACTAAATAGGGTTCTATATGCAAAATACACCAAGTAAAGCAATTTTGCAAAAATATCCAGTAAACTATTTTATTAAAACCATTATTCAAATTAATAAAATAATTAAACTTTAGGGATGGAAAAAGAAAAACCCTAAATTTTTCTCACGGGGAGCCGCCGGCCAGACCGCCGTCGGTGCGCGCGCGACCAGGCCAGCGCCTGCCTGTGACCAGGCCGCGCGCTGCCCAGGCCGGCGTGTGCGCTAGCCAGCGCCTGCTCACCCAGGCCACGCGCGCGGCCAGCGCGCCTGCGCTCTCACGCGACAAGCGCGCCTACGCCCGCACGCTGCGGCCAGCGCGCCTGCGCTCGCACGCGACCAGCGCGGCCAGGCCAGGCCTGCGCGGGCCATGCCAGGCGGCCTGTGCGCGTGCGCCAGGCCAGGCCCTGCGTGGGCGCAGCCAGCCAGCCAACGCCAGGCCCAGCCCGGTGTTTGCGCATGCGTGGTCCACCGCGGCCTATCCGCTGCCTTGTCCATAATGGATTTGGTTTTGGGCCTAATACCCAAATCTTTCAAACCCTAAACTAGCCTAATTTATTTCATTATAAACATGCAAAAACATTAATGGATTTAGTTCATACAAACCCTAACTCATGCATGTTTATTATAATTTATATGAAATAATGCATTAAATTCAAACAATGTGTAATATGTAAATAACACATACATGTCAGAATTTAATCACGCTAGGTAGAGGTATTAATCAGGCTCTGATACCAACTGTTAGAATTTAATCATACTTAATTACGACATCTATGTCGTATATTATATGCGGAAGTAGGATCACATACCTCCAGCCATAGCAAATTGTTGAAGACGACGAGAGCCTCTAAGTCCACGCTTGAATTAACCAGGGACTCTTCCAATCTATCCCGTCCTCTCCCACCGATGGAGCTAGGTATTTGCAAGAACGATAGATCGGGGACCCCTGGTGTTGTCCTATATATATTCCTTACCATCAAAGGATTAACTCTACTTAAAATTTAAGTAGATCATTATCCAAAGTGCCAATTAGAGTTAACTTAGAACTCCTATTAGATAAAGTCATGGACCACTTTATATAGTTTGAATTCAGGTTGAATTAATATCATCACGAAGTTAATTCAGAATAGAACTCAAACTAACAGATTTGGCATGCCATATTAAGTAATAACCAATCCATATCTATAGGACGGTGGACGGAGCTGCGGAGGTGAAACCATGATTCGTTCATAGGCATAGTCATCTCTACTAAAATCGGGTAAAAACAAATGAAATATATTGGTTTTTTTTAAAAAAAGCTACAATGTAGCAATTTATTCAAATGAACAAATAAACATTGCAAAAGATGTACAAATTTAAAACAAAAAAAAGTTAAAAAAGACATTAAAAATTAGTGTAAATTATTTAAATAGTCACCCAATTATTCTATTACTCGTATTTCAGTCATTAAATTATAAAAAAATTTCAATTGGGTCACTCGGGCTAACTCCATTAACAGCGTGCTAACGTGGCATGCCATGTCATGCCCTTTACCACATCAACATGCCACCTAATAGAAACTCTCTATCTTAGAGTTAGTCAACTTATATAACTGGTTCATTATATCAGATAAACAAAACGTAATTTGACTTTTGATTTTGATTTTTTAGTTAGATAGGTTGCAACAGTGTCTCTTATCGAATTTGATTTATTGTCCACATGGCATGCTGATATGGTAAGAGGCCATAACGTGGCATGCCACGTCAGCATCCGTTAGCGAAGTTAGTCCGGGTCACCCAATTAAACGCGGATATAAAGTTAGGGTATCCAATTAAATTTTTTTTATAATTAAGTGAATGAAATAGGAGTGAACAAATAGTTAAATAACTATTTAAATAATTTACCATAAAAATAAACTGTGAATATATGTTTAACACTTTTCATCAATCATGGAGGTAGGCCTAGAACTCTAATAATACAGTGAAATCATATGACAATGCATTGCTTGTGTTACTAACTTGTCAGATTAAAAGTTCCATTAGCTAGGAATGACCTTAGGGTAGGGCCCGTTTGGTTTACAATAATGATACATTACCACAGTAAGATTATTGTGGTAATGAGGTCGGGAATGCTATATGCCCAGGAATGTTGTGGTAATTAATGATAACCATGTTTGATTGGGAACTCGTAATATTGGTAATTTTTCATTACCATGTTTGGTTGACTATAGTAATCAATTTCGTAAAGTTCTAAATTTTCCAAAATACCACTATATCTAAAATTTTGAGTAAATTTAAATTTAAAGTAAAATAAAGTTTTAGATAAGAAATAATTAAAAGCAACTTTAAGGCTGAGTTTAACAGTAGTATCCAAGAGAAAGACAACTTCCATTCATATGCAAATTGTAACAATAATATTATTATGAACATTCACATTCACAATAACGAAACCATTGCCACTTGAAAGGTTATTGAGGTCCAAGAGGCGTCATGTTACCATATAATATTGTTAGGATGAATAAACAGTGGCAACACAAGATATTAAAATATAGTGAGAAAAATAAAAGAAGACACCAAAATTACGTGGTTTGACTTTTTGATGCATACATCTATAGGAGATGGAGGAGAAATATTCCACTATAGAAATTGTAGTTTTACAAATAAAGATTTCACCCAATGACTCTTAATTAAAAAATCCTAAAACAACCATTCATCCAGGAAGCACTCTGTTTTTGTGGTGATCTTAACGTAGCCAAAGCCCATGTACTTATAGGCAAATGGAACATCTAAAAGGTCCATGTATTCATACGTGGATGCCAAAAATTGTGACTCCATGCATGTTAATAATGGAGGCTTCATACAAGTTAAAACATACTTGTTAAAAATGAAGGGCTAGCCTAGGGATTAGGCATGGTAATTTGTCAATATATGTAAAATTGAAAGCATATTTTACACACTTAACAAACATAAATCCCTGGATTTTCAATCTATGATTCTATGCAAAAATTAAATATTAAATTGTTATTGAACTATTAGTATGCGTAGGTCATGTTAGAGTGAAATATAAATAACATAGTCGATATAATTTCTTTTCACCTATTATTCCTTGGGTCCAAGAGCACAAATCAGCTTGCAAACATGCTTTTGGTGAGTGGATTTTCTCTTTTTCTTATGTTCTCCAAAAATGGACAATTACTTTTTTTAAATGATAAAGATTAAAGATTAATATACAAACAGGTGGAATAATTGAGGAATACATAAGAAGCTTGAGGAAATTGTCGAGGAATGCCACACCCTACTGGTTGGTCTATTTGATCTTTGACGGGGATCATTTCGAGATAGTTGAGAAAAATAGCAACTCTGTTAGTTTAGCTTTGAAAATATGTTCATGTCATAGGTGGCAAATGTAAGACATTCCCCGCAAACACGCAAGCGCTGCAATAATGCAAACGAATGTGAATATTTATTGATATGTTGATGACTAACTTCATAGTTGAACCATATCAATTAGCATATGTTGACAAAATAATTCGAATCCCGGACAATGATAAGCCAATCAATAAAAGCCGTGAACTACTCTTGCGGCTGCTAGCCACAAAGATGCCACTGAGTCGTTCAAGAAGAAAGCTTATAGAGCAGCAGTTATCTACTGTGCGTGAGTTACGCTGCAACCATTTCCATAAGGCTTGGCACAACAAGAGATCTTGCAATGGACCGATTGCTAACTGATACTAGATGATTTATACCTTATTTGCAATCACTTAGTTGTTTAAAGGGAAACATCCATTGTTAAACATAATCATAAAACTAATGTATCTAAGCTTATTTCTTTAAATAGAAACATCTATTCCTAAGCACAAACACAGTACTCATGTATCTGAATGGAACAGTTTCAACTGAAACATCCACTATTAATCACAAATAAAAAACTAATGTATTTGAACTTAGTAGTTTAAATCCAAATTAGATTTTCACTGGTTGTCTTCTTACTCCTCCGATCTAGGTTCAACACCGCCACTGCTGATACCTTACATAAGAATGACTACGACATAGTCATGCATATGACAAGAAAGCTTGAATGAGGAAGATGGAGTTTCTCCCCATTAAGGAGTTTCTCTATGAACCGCATAACATAGATAGGGCAGTTGAGACTCCCTGCCTTCTATTATGAATAATTACAATCAGGGGTCAAGGGGTAGCCTGTCGTTTTATGCTCTCCAAGCTTGATTGCGATTCATATTCATCTATCATTTCCTCCATGCATGTAGCTAGTTTACTCATTGCAATCGTGGGATTAGACTCGGGGTCCAACTGTACTGTGCAATTTTTGTGTCCACGCATATTGATTTAATGCATGTCGATTATCCATCGGTAGCAACATCAACCCTAAGATACATACCATTGGTAGCTTAACAAAGTCCTCTTCACCTTCTTTCTTTCAAACGAGATGGATAAGGTTTCTTTTTAATGGCATCTTTGTGCTTATCAGAGATTTTACTGAGATATTTATCTTCAAATGCCTACTATTTTTTGTGCTTACGGAAAACTGCACCATCTCTGTGGTATTCAATCTTCTTATTTCCTTGTTTGTGTCCCCTCTACCTTGGTCGTTTTGGTTGTTTTCTCTTGGGCTTTGGTTTGAGGCTTCTTGTCGAACATTTGGAGACTTTTTTCTAGTGTTTGGGGTGAGTTTCGAGGTGTTTTTCGAGTGTGTGGGTCGTGTACAGGCCTCACAACCCAAGCAGGGGGCTGTGCGGCCTCCTGCGCGCCTGCGCAGGAGGCCGCGTAGCCCGGGCTGTGAGGTGCGCGGGCGGCGTGCGCCCTAACACTGGGCGGTGCAGCTTTCAGCCAAGGGACACACGGGCACTCCGCGGCCGCACACGGGCCGCGCAATCTGGGTTTTTGGGCGCTTTAAAGCCCGATTTGGACCCTTCTTCTTCATTTCTTTTCCCCAAACATTCCTACTTTCTTCCTCTCTCCTCTCTCACCATTCTTAGGTGTTTAAGGGCCGATTTTGGAGAGGTTTGTGGGTGTGTTCTTGGATCTTAGGTGCGATCCTCTCTTGGCTCAAGGTAAGCTTCCTTCCTTGCTTGTTTTCCCTTGTTCTTGGATGAGAATATCTAGGGTTTGGTTGGGGTTTCAATTGAGGGCTTGATTCTTGTTCTTTTTCTTCTTCTTTGATGGTAAAACTTGAGAGAAGAAATCTTGTTGGTTTGTATGCCCTCGATCTGGAGAAATCCTTGAACCTCTTCTCACCTTGCGGCCGGAATTACTGTAGCACCGAACCCAAATTGGTTTTTCTTGTTTCCCTTATTGATTTTAAGGGTTGTGAGATCTTTTCTTAATAGATCTACTAGTTTGAATTTGGGAAACCCTAGAAGCCATCATCTCTCCATTTTGAGCATTTTTCCTTCATTCAAGTTAACCAAGTTGTTGATGATGTATGGTTGCTTGTTTTGGTTGCTTAAATGCTTCTAGGAGGTGAGACTTCAAGCAAAGGGAAAGAGCCGGTGGCGTAGCGACACCGGAGGTTTCTAGCTCGCCAAGTTTGTGAGTGGGAATTACTAAATTATAAAACTATAAACCATGCATGTTTTATAATACTTAAAAGTGCTTGATTTTGAATGGTAAACTTCTTGTTGTTAGTAAAACTTTTGAATTGTTTTCCATGAAAGTGTGAAACTATGATGATTTATGATTTGGCCTATTTCATGATTATTGATGAAGATTTTATATATATAACTTGTGGTTTGGAAAATACTATATTTCAAAGTATAAGATTGCAAGTTGTGTGTTTTCAAGAGGTTTGATTCTTCTTGTTATTATAACCATACAAGGCATGTTTGACACAAATTGAAAATTTCTTGTGATGATGCAATATTTGAAGTGTATTTTCAAAAGATACCTTTGTATGATGATCTTGATGAAAATGATTTCATTTAAAAAGATATGTTCCCATTATTCACTCTTGAAGTGATATTTGAAATTGTGAACTCTTATGATCTCTCAATGAGAATGATGCTATCATGTGATGTATATGTTGAGCCTACGGGCTGAATTATTATGTAAATGTTTGGATGGTGACATGGGAGCCAAGCTCTAGTACTTGCTGCAGTAAGAAGTGGATGGTTTCCACGGGCCGACCTGTTTAGAGGTAGCGTGGAAAACTGTCAAACCAGTTATGCCATGTCAGGTGGGAGCGTAGAGCCTTGACTTGGATATTGTTGGGTTATTCGGAGTCACCACACGGCTTACCCAGCGGCCAATGCCAAGATATGTGCATCTTGGTAGCTCCGGACCTAACCAAGGCCACGGTTAGCGATGAAGAGTTTTCGAGGCCATTCTGGATGCTATTGCTTATTTGAAATTGTTGATTTACTTGTTTCTGAGCATCTTGATATACGAAACTATCGAATTTATTGTGCAAATTTTGGATTCCAGAATAGTATGATTTTTCTTGATATTTTCAAAGGGATGTTATTTTGCATTTCATTGAGAAAGCTAATATTCGTATGAGATAATTGTTATTCAAAGTATCTTTATTCTTTTTAAGAATTGAAACATTATTATGATGTTTTATATTCATTTGATCATGCTTGAGTTATAGTTCCATGTTTAGCCCCTCACTGAGTAACCTAGTTACTCACCCCCTCTTTCTTCCTCCCAGGTGATAGCACAGTGTAAGGGTGGAGGCGTGAAGTGCTTGGCAAGAGTTGTATCTGTATTCCCTTTTGAGTTGTATATGTTGCCTAGTTTTTGGAATGTATTTTGTGGGATCCACTATGTTGTCGTTGAACCTTATTATGTGTTTCTCTATTTGAAGTACTTTTAAATGTTAGTCTGGTCCAGGATTGTATGAGTAGTACTTACTATGTTTTGGGGCCATTGTGGTTGTTGTTATACTAATTTTATGAAGTGGCCTTACATTTTATACTTGTGTTAAATTCATAGTATTGTGTGATGAGGTTGTTCCATTCCTTTATTATTGAAATATCATCCACTGTTATAGTTGTATTGTACATGAAACAGGTTAGCCTTACGGTGACCTTAGGTTGAGGTAGTGTTGGACATCCCCTGGGTTGTCGTGGCGGTATGTCACGTGTGGGACCCGCGGGGCAGGGCATGACATACTTTAGTGGTATCAGAGCCCTAGTTTAGAGTTAGTCTTAGGTTTAGACAGTATAATCCAGTTCTAGAGTCAGTTCTTTGATTGGGTCAGTCGTGTGATTCTTTGTCTTTGTAACTAGTGGATCACAATAGGAATTGCATATAGCATTGTTGCATATTGAGTTTCTTGCTAAAAAGATGTCTTGTGTTTCTTTCAGTAAAATGCCAGCACAACGTTCACGCGCTCGCCGTGGGAGAGTTCTTATAGGTAAGAGGCGAGGAGAACCATCCCTGTCCTCATTTCCATTGCCACCTAGGTAGGAGGCCAGTTCTAGGCATGATCCTACAGTGGCAGCTTCTGTGCATGCCCTTGTGGTTCAGGGAGCTGCTCCAATGCAAGGTTCCGTTCCAACTCCTGAGGTAATGGAAACCTTTAGGGCTCATTGGGCTACCAAGGGAAGGCAACCTACCTATCAGGAGTATCAGGACTTCTTAGATTATTGGAGAAATTTTGGGGGACAAACTTAGACTGCCGCAGCACCAGCTCAAGCCACACCAGAAACTCCAGTAACTCAGCAAGCTCCAGCAGAGGTCAGTGGACCTAGCCAGACCTTAGCACTGTCTAAACTCTTGAAGGAAGCCCGACAGCTTGGATGTGGTTCTTTTGATGGCACCAGTGATGCCATGATTGTTAAATAGTAGATCAAGAGGGTTATTGCTGCCTTTGATGATATGACCCTAGGTGCTGAGATGAGACTCAGGGTTGCTACTAGAATGCTAGAGGGTCGAGCTCGGATTAGATAGCACCTTTCGTTGATGAGATTGACCATCATATTTCCCACAACAACAATAAGGCATTAAGCAGGGCGTCGATTCTTAAATAGAAACAGATATAAATGAATGAATATATGACATTTTAAATGGAAAATGTTTTCTTTGACTAGAAGATATCATTGGTAAAAAGAAAACGAGTTTCATGAATACAATAAGATATATGTATACATCACTTATATAATCAATTCTCTTTCAAGGGTCGAATCATGACGATCTATAGTTAACAGGAGGATACTACAAACCCGTTATAGGAAAATAAATAACAAAATCAGAAACTCATATGAATGAACAGAGGGGTAGGATTCTTCTGTAAATATACAAACATAAAGGGTAGAAAACATAAAATCATGTGAAATCCGACGCAAAAGCACATAAACATACAAAAACCAAAATTCTTAAATTTATATTGGCAAGTCCAAACAACCCGATCAAGCCCAAATCACTTATCACTTTGTAAATTTTACATCACAAGTGTATACAACACATGAAAACTAGGAAACAAAAAAGAAGAACATCAAATTCAATCCCCCGATCTTCTTCTAGGGTTTCCCACAAGTTCCTTCCTACCTTAATGTAATGGCTCTCTATGGTTCTCCAACCAGGTTGGATCTCCTGTAAGCAAGGATGAATGATTGAAGGTCTCCAGTAAAGCGATAATATGATTGCAAGGGCTTTAGGAGACTAGATACTAGTGACTGCAACGATCGAAGAAAGTGTTTGTGAGGTTGTGAGATGAGAATATAACGAAAGAGGAAAAGGTAGGTACTTGGACGATTGTTTGTTCCTCCTTGGGATTGTAGCAACCCCAAAGAGCTGGTTCCTGTAGCTGATGGCACCAAAGTGGAAAGAGAGAGAGAGAGAGAGAGGAAGGAGTACTTTCAATTCTCAATTCATTACAGGGCATTTTCATCATCTCACTAAAAATTTAACCATGTTAGGCCATCTCCAACCCAAAACTCTATATTTGACGCTTCAGTACTCAAAAATACAGCTTCTACAGTGAAATCTTCTCCAACCATCATCTCTATTTTTAACTCTAAAATAGAATATTCTAAGAATATTCTTCTCCAATTACCATCTTTATCAATAAATTTAATCATCTTTAATTTTATTTCATTTTTAACCGTTAAATTTAAATATGATACTATTCAAAATATATTTTAAATATTTATATTTATTATAAATATTTATATTTTGGGTGTTATCGTTTTTTTTATCGATGATAATGTATGTTTTAGGATTATTTTCTATGTTTTTATTTTATCGTTCATGTAATTTTCGTTAATTTTAATGAATTTATATTTCACAAATTATTTTCTTTAATTTTATATTTCTTATTAATTAAAAAATATAAATATAAATTATTATTTTAAATAAATTATAAACTATAAATATAAATTAAAAAAATAGAAAACAGAATTAAAAAAATAAAAATAAAAAAATCATATGAACAGACAATTTTAAAAAATATAAATAAAAAAAAATAAAAAAAATAGATAAACAAAATTTAACAATAAGATATAAACAGAATTTAAAAATAAAAAAACAAAAAAACAGATAAAAAGATTTAACAAAATCAGAAGAAAAAAAAAATATATATATATATAGCGCTGCTACAGTGGCGCGCAAGAAGTTGCGCGCCACTGTAGCAGAATTCTAATTTGGAGCAAAAATTGGCGCAGGATTGGAATCATGCGCCAATTTAGCCCACTTACTTCAATAATAACGTCTGGTTGGAGTTGCCCTTAGTGGATGTAAGGGTTGAGAAGTATCTGATTAAAAAAAAAAAAAAAAGGGTGTTTTGGGAATACGCAAATTTGGTTGAACCAAGTGTGGATTTATGGGACTTAGAGAGATTTTTAGTTTATTTTCAATAATAATATTAATAATAAGAGATATTGATTAAACTAATTTTATTAAATAATTTTGTAATAAAATGTTATGAAAATGTCTCACCTGATGAAATCTAAATTCTTGAAATGAAAATTAAATATTACACACAAATTAAATGTTACACGCATTCATATAAAATTTTGGAATACTCCCCTCCATTACTTTTAACTTGTCATGTTTTGGAGCTCTTTTTTGTTCATTTTTACTTATCATATTAGAAATTGTGTGCAATATTAAATAATTTTTTCCAAACTTAACCTTTAATTTAATGTATTTGCATAATTTTCAATAAATCACAATCACCTAAGCTTTAAATCATATACTCCATTTAGTGGAGTTTTAAATAGGGTAGTTTTGAAAAATAATTGAATTTTTTTATAAAATATAAATAACTAACTAACTTCAACAATTTTTTTTAATCAATATGAATTAGGTAAATGTGACAAGTAAAAAAAACGGATTGAGTATTTTATTTCCATGGACATTCATACAATTTAGTACTTTAATTTTAAAAATATGACTATTTAATTTTTTTTTTTCAAAATCTTATTTGAAGTTTATTTAACTATTATTTTAATTTTTTTTTTGGTAAATTTGCATTTTTTTATTTTAAAATAAAAAAATAAAAAATTAAATAAGTCAGCTTGCGTTACGTTAAGCTTGGACTGCGGTTTGTGCTGGGTCAATCTCTTGTGCTGTCAATCCTCTAGGGTTGCTGGGGTGTTCCAACCCACCACAATTAAGAGATGGGTTTAACACCTTGGTACTTTTTCTTTAGAATTCCTATTAATAGTTTTTTTTTAAAATTTAGTGAATTTCATCCAAAAATCATAATGAATTTCTTTCTCAATTTTGTTTAATAGCAGCGCAAGTTATATTGATAATCCTTTGGTTTTCTATTCAAAATTATTGTAAATTTTAGATTCGCTTAACCTAAGCATTTGGACATATTTAATATTCTTTTTTCTTTAATACTATTTCTCAAAATCAACTGCAAGTCTGACTTCAAACAATGAAAACTCAAATTTTTTTTTTCAAAAAAATGCTTATAAGTGTATTTCCAATATGTACTTGTTTATTTTGAATATATGCTAATAAATTTACATTTTAAGAGGCTTATAATAACTTTCGTAATAATCAAGGACTTTTTGACAGTGAACTTCATAACGGAAGGTTTCAGAAATCATACGGAATAAATCCAAGATCAACCAAAACAACCATAAATTTCGTTTGACAATAGAAAAAAAAGCACAAACTGAAGTCTGACATTTTCTTTCCAAATAAACGAGAATTTTTTTTTTTTTTGACGCTAGGCGACAAACACTCAAATTTAAAGTTTAAGTCAAAGATGAGTACAGATGTGAAACGCACTCACAAGCTCAACAACACCTTGCCCTCACTTTGTATAGGCAGGCTTCGATTTCGAGACCTCTCCAAATTGAAAATCTTATGTAAGAGACCAAATACCAATAAGCTAAACAACCATTGATATTAACAAAAAAAAACTTGATTAAAAAAAAAATAATAACAATGCAGAAAAATAAAATTAAAGAAAAATCAGAAAGAAGCTTCCCTATATTTTTTTTTCCCTCTTTTGTTTTTTTTTCCTTTCTCTGTAAAAAAGGTTTACCTATGCATGTTACAACATGGGAACAGACGATAACAATTCAGAAGAAGAGAGCATCCCTAGTTTTCTACAATGTAATATTCACAATGAGGCCAAGAGTAGGGGGGAACGTGAAAGAACTAAATGAAAGAATGGAAAATGCAATCACTGGAAACACAAAACAGTACCTATGGACTTTCACTTGGCTCTTCTTCGGTCTTTCCAACTTTATCCTTCTTCCTGCTCCTCCTGTGCAGTCTCTCTTGTGATTGCAATGGGTATCTGGGGAATTTAAGGTTATTTTTCATACATGAAGAGCTGGAAAGATAAATTTAGAAAACACCCACTTACTTGGTACTAAGTTTCTTTCTTTCTCCCAACTGCAACAACAAATGGACATTATAAGCTAACTTATACATAAAAAATCATAAACATGGTCTGAATCCATTTTATACCAAAATTGAAGATGCAGAACAAGTTGAAGATAAAACGAAGTTTCGATGATCACAAAATGAAGATCATGATTAGACTAGTTGAGACATGAACTACTGGCACAAAAAGTTGAATCAAAATTGTATTTCAAGTCAAATATTATATACATTTTACAATTAACGTAATGTTGAGTTAATCTTGTCAAAGATTTGGTCAATTAGCAATCCTAATCAGGAAATCTAGAAATAGATCAGGTTTGAACAAATGATTGGTAAAGGAAAAATCTGCAATGTCTGGGAAGGAAATAATATTCCAACATCTGTCCAACAGTATCACAAGGAAAAAATAATCTAGCAAAATTTATGCCTTTATGAATTTTGCTTTTAAATAATTTACCATTTTGGTTGGCAACAATTAAGTAGTAAAGCCAATATGGCATCATCTTAAACTGATTAATACATAAATGATTGCACAGAAGCAGGCAAAACCAACAGCAAACAAAGCCAACTTACAAGGCCAAATGAATGATGGGAATCATAGACTATTTTATCTCAACCACAAAGTATTATTAAACAGAGATTATCAAGCAGTACTTTTGTTGGCAGCTTATTTTCCTTTCACCAAATGACAACAAAACCATCATAATGAAAGAAAACTCTTAAGTCTACTAAATTAAATCAAATGTTTTTTAAGGCTTACTGGAATTTTCACTCTAGTCGGAGAGCCAGCAATAAATTTTGAAC
Organism: Dioscorea alata; assembly: GCA_020875875.1. Classification (NCBI taxonomy): domain Eukaryota; kingdom Viridiplantae; phylum Streptophyta; class Magnoliopsida; order Dioscoreales; family Dioscoreaceae; genus Dioscorea; species Dioscorea alata. The sequence continues at coordinate 13,531,821 of CM037013.1, forward strand.
GGCTTGATCTACGTCTAGCACGAGATAAGCGCAGAAGGAACTCTTGAATGTGATTGTAGATACTGCAGTTCATCATCAAACACAAGAAATTAACATAAACTCAAAAATACAGACCATCAAAAGATAGTCACATAATGATTCAAATCTTAACTCATGCCAGTTACAAAACTACTACAGACACAAGGGTAGTAGCCAGTACAACATAAGGGAATGTAAATACTGAAATGCTTGCCGTATTGTACCATCAAGAAAAATATACTAAAGTAGTTTACCATTGTCTTTAATTGTATGGGTAATAAAGTGAAAATTAAATTTACTGATGTTATAACAGACATCCACCAAAATTAATCACAAAAAAGTACTATTTTTCCAATATGCATGGAATAGAATTATGTTTGAGAACCTGGTGAAGGTAACCAAACAGCAATGACATTTAATCTTCCGATTGCAAATTATGATGCTGAACAAGCTCAAGAATAATTTATATGACAAACCATACCTCAACCGATGCCTATTGCAAGTCGTGAAAAATGCAACAAAACCATATAAAATGCTTCGAATTGCACGGAAAACCTGCAGCAAATTTTGTCATAATCTGTAATGTCAGCAATGTGGTTAATCATCAAATCTAACAGGCAGTCAAACCTGAGAAAAGAGGTCATTCCAAAGTGAACGCCACATAGATGGTTCATAGGCACTCAATGCAGCTTCAGATGAGGTTCCAAACTGAAACATAAGCACAATAGACGACCAAGTCTCTCGCAGGATATAATAGGTGCGGGAGAATATTGTTGTAAAGACACTTGCTATAGCAAGTACCAAACGAAAAGGCGAAACCAATATCTCCCAGAAGACCCAAATGACAGGGTATATAACAGATGTTGCTGTTATGCAAAATAAAAATATTATTAGCATATGAAGCTGAAGAAAAATAACTTACAAGAATATGCTATATAACAAAAAAAGCAATTCAAATGATGTCTTACAAACATTCCATATGACACTGAAGATGAACCAGAGAGGCCAAAGTATAACCTGCAATATGCCCAGGGCCATATTGCATGTAGATCCAAACAAGACCAATAACATAGAACTCAAGCTCTCCACTGTTTCCAGACAAACATTCCATAAAGGAAGAATGAATCCTACAAGTTCCATAACTGGTCCAATGAAAGGCTTCATAATAACTGAAAGCAACGATCTACTGGCTCGTGTAATCGTAAGGAACCACTTGACCGCTTTCTCAAAGTTATGAAGAAACAACATTGTTCCCAAATATCTAATCCTTGAAATCATTTCCCAATTTTCGATCCACTCAAAAAAGGGCCCAAACAAGCGTGCCACCGTTGCTTTTAAAAGTGGGACATTTTTATAAAGGTCATAAAATCCTATAAGGACTGTGACAATAGAAATCAGAACATACAAAGCCCTTGCTAAAGGGCACATCCATGGCCGATAGATTTTGCAGAATACTGGATATGACTGAAGGAAAATCACCCAAGAAGGAAGTCCATATTCCAACAAAGTAAGAAGCCTCAGATCAGACATGATTATGTCCTTCAATCTAAATGGCAAATCATGATCATTGAATCTAAAAAGAATTAAGACATCCTTGTAATTGGTAGACTCAAAAATTAACAACTCATGTTCACTATTTGAGCTGAAACTAGGAGATGAAGGCATCGAATATCTTGGAGAGCTCACTATTTCACTGTATGGTTCTTCAGAAACCTCATCTAATTCACTTCCAATGCTTGTTGATTTGATTATTTTTCTTTTCTTGTAAGGTCCAGTAGCAGGAGGCGGTGTGTAAAGTGAGTTCATAGTGTGTTCTATTTCTCCAAAATCAACCATAGATTTGCCAGAGCCTTCGGAATGGAAGTTCTCCACAAGGACATCATTATGATAATTCGTCTGTTCTGCAGAGTTTTCACAAGGGTTCTCCAGAATATCTTCTTGAGCATCATAAAAGATATCACCTGAATGGAACACTTCACATCATTCACCACATTCAATTGGCAAATTTGCAACAAAAAGGGAGGACATTCTAGTTTGCACATACTTACGACACAGATACTATCCAAAAAATTCTGCAAGTGAAACCGCTCAAGGTAGGTTCCTGAAAACCATGAAGAAATGTGGTGCGCAGCTTGTTCAACACTGTCAAATTCCCACCTTTTCATAAACTTAGCCTCCAATGCCATAGAGGTGTCAGTCTGTCAAAGAAAAACCCAGAAACATGCTTACTCCTATAAATTCCACACTTATTAAGAAGTACGGAAGCTAGCAACTGGATCAAGAAACAGTTAATGAAGCAAGCTACTGAGATCCAGGGACAGTACCTGCAATTCATTCAAATAGTTGATACCACGAACATGAGACCATGCCACTTCAAAAACAATAAAACCATACAGAGTATGATGCAACTCTTTATTCAACAGAAAGGAGTTTTTTAATTTTCTCATAGGTATTATGGCTTTCTCTTGGTATAATGCTGCATCTATCAAGGAAAACCATCTATACAACCTTTTCCCCTTCAAATTGGCAGGTCTTGAGCCATCTCCAAAGTCGAGTTTTTGTCCAGCATCCTTTCTCTCAGTTGAGGTATTCCCTAAATTAAACTTTCTTGTGAAGCCATTTCCCTCTCTCCTCCTTCCCCTGGTGTTTGCAAAAGGAGACAATCGAGACTGAAAAGAAGAATATGAGTTACAAAGGGCCAAATAGGGACCTTAAATATTTTAATTTAAGGATTTCTAAGTACCTTTGTAACCATCAATTGCCATAGATGAGCAGGCCTTGTGTCTAGGTCAGTCAACCATGGTCTATTGTCAACTAGGATAAAGAGCTTGTTGCTCTCAGGGGCCAAAAAAATAGTTAACTGTGAAAGATAGGATTGCAAATCCCTGAAAAGCACATCAAAGGACATCCAGCTTTCAGTATTGGCATTAAAAAAAAAACCATTATGAGCAACACAAGGACTTCAAAGATATAATTAGATTGATTTCTACCACTAAATGAAGGGATTATGCTCTACATTTGATGGAAACTGTCAATCATAAAGCTATCTATTGCTTAACTGCTATCTCATGATTTAGCCTCTTCCCCAATCTAAAATGAAGTTTGTGTGGATGACCTTGTCTCATATGGTAAGTCTTGAGTTCACTATCCTGTGTCATAAACCATAAATGTAACACAACATTACATTGATTTACCAATATTCAACTGTAATGGTAAAAACCATCCTGTGAAAATTCAACCAACAAAGTAATAATGAACACATTAAAAGTCTAGGTGAAGAATCATTCGAAATGGAGAACGAAAAACACAGTATAATACCATTAAAGAAGGTTGACATCAACAATAGCATTCTATCAATCATGCCAAAGCTCATTATTTCTAATGTAAATTTATTCCAATTCACAACATCATCCAAAAAAAAAGAAAAGGTTATTGATTAAAAAACCAATGTTATTAAAAAAAAAGTGTCTTTTAACTTGGATGATCTTTTAAAAAAACCCCTAATTTACATGTCACAGTAATACAAATGCATTCACCACAAAAATACTCCAATGCAAACCCGAAAAGAACAAGAAGAAAACAAGATTAAAACTTAATTCACCACCATGTATGCAGGTATAACAGTAATTGAACAAAAACAAACAAAATCAACCAATGCTCACCCAATCTGCAAACTCGTCAGAGGGAAAAAATATTTGTCCTCCTTGGTCCCCATCTCCAAATCCGTCTAACCAAACCTAAACAATCACAACACAAACCCTAACAACAAAACAAAATTCACACAACGCCACACAAAAACAAGAAATACCAAACCTGCAAAATAATAAGAAGAAGAAGAAGAAGAAGAATTCAACACAAGAAGACCGAAATTCCCCCTCTTTCCCTTCATGCCAATCTCCACCAACGCCAAAGCTTCGAAATTCAAGAAAACCCAAAACACAACTCAGAAAACCAATTACTCCCTTCTTGCTTTGCTTGCAAGGCGTGTCTGGAGATGCCAAGAAGACGTCTCAACACACAACCATCACAACCCCGGCTCCGAATCCCCAAAATCCTCGTAACCCGGCCCTCTCCCAATTCCAGCACTGCGGCTATTAAAGCACACTGCCCACCTGCCGGCCGGGGCCGGGGCCGGTCTGGACGAGCCGAGACACGGACACGCGTGCGCGAGTCAATTCGCACAGCCAACGACGCAGCCAAATTCAGTTTCAATACCGAAACTCAAAACACACACACACACACACACTCTCTCTCTCTCTCCCGCTCAAGATGATGAGCTTTAAGATTCGAGAGATGAAATCTTATGGTTGAGATGAAAAGTGAATGGTGGGCCCGGAGTAACTGTTTAGTTATGCGGAGTGAGAGCGGAAATTATAAATATACATGTTGGAGCACAGCACAATGGGATGATGCGCTGGCGCACATGGGGGGGTGGGTGCGGCGCGGCCGGATTTTGTTTTCACATTTTTGGATGGATATCTTGAGTCGATCTCCATCTCCGTGATTTAACTGCCTGCTGCGTAAAATGTTTGTTTCAACAAAAATAAATAATTAAATACATAAATTTGTTTTATTACCAACTATGTACTTTAACTGTTTTAAATATAACAAATTTCTTTTTTTTTTTTAAATTAACTCTGGCGATCAATAGATTATTTTTTTAGCCCATTTGTGACAACGCAATAGACAACCTTGTCCATTACTGCAGTTTAAATAAAAATTACAATTTATATATATATTCCATTACTGCAGTTTAAATAAAAATTACAATTTATATATATATATATATATATATATATATATATATATATATATATATATATATATATATATATATATATATATTAACTATGGTTTTAGAAAAATAATAAGACAATTTGATGATATACCAAAAAACTTATTGTATGTTAGTTTAAATCTAATTTGGATTCAAATTATTTTCGTCATAATTTAAATTTAAGTATTGGATAATGATCAATTTTAAAATTATTTTAAAGTAGAGTTAATCTCGTGATACAAAATCATATATAGACCGGGGAGGGGTCCAAATCTAATATTCTCGTAAATATCTAATCCCATTGACATCGACATCGACGAGAGAGTCGGTTTATTTAAATGCAAATCTTAATCCCTTCTTTTATCCTGTCTACTTTGTTATAGTTGGAAATAAATTATTCTAATTATGTTATTTACTAATTATTTAATTAATATGACGTATTAAATTTCATACACTGATTTTACAATATGACATTTTCACACACTTGGATATCGTATACAATACGCTAATTATTCCTAACATTTATCCTGTAGAAAATGAAGAGCCACTTGTTTTGTGGCAGTATTCCGACTTCATTGACATCTTATTAATATAATAAAAAGCATTTATTATTCAATTTTATTTCAAAAATCACTGGTTAACTGATAGAGATGTGTGAAATTATGATAGTGAATTTATTTTTTAGAATATTTTGATTTATATTTTTTTTTTATACATTTAAAGATTTGAAATATATTTTCATTAGTTTTATTGAGGTAGGATGGAAGGCTTGTTTACCAATCCATAGCAGGATCATGCATGGGTCATGTGGTTTGTTTTAGAAGTTCTATGAAGTATAAAAAAAAAATTTCTAAATTTATTCTTTATCTTTAATATATTTTTATAATTTTCAATTTTTTTATAAACATATTGAAAGAGGAAATAAAAGATATAATTAAAATCAAGAGGGAAATTAATGAAATTTTTATAAATTTTTAAATAAAGATAATTTTGAAAAGTTGATATATTTTTTATAAATTTAAAATTATTAACTAATTTTAATGGGTTTTCTTAACAGACATGAATTAGTTGAAGTCCACATATAACTAAATAGGCCAGAAAAAGTAATTTCTTTTAAAGGATATCCTTAGCCTTTTATTATTCGCATTCTCACAATAGAAATGAAACATGAAGAAGGAGGTTATGCACAATCATTATACCACTTAATGAAACATGAAGAAGACTTGGTCTCGTGGGACCAAATAATGAGGGTTGAAGGTGATGCACAACCATTACATTAAATGGAAATAAATATGGTAATGCAAGGAGATATGTATTTGCTTCTCTTAGAAGGAGGTCATGAGGCTGTTTTCTGGAGTTTAATGTTATTATTATTATTTTTTTTTTGGCAAGAGGAACAAACAGCCCGTAGGCCCTGCTAGACTACTAGGGGCGTGCACAAGCCTCGGCGGAGCAAGTGGGGGCGGGGCCCGCGCACACGTGGGCGCTGGGACCACCCGCGCACAACCACCGTTCACAACTTCCAAAAATGTGTCCTCACCCGATGATCGAACTCTCACCACTTGATGAAGAGCTCTATTGGGGACCCGTATACCAATAGACAGTGTGATCGTTGGCTTCCGGAGTTTAATGTTGATCACGTTGGGGTCAATATCTTGGGGTTTTTCTAAGCTGCGTAATATTTGGGGTGACAGGAAAGAAAAGAAGATCATTTTACTAGGTATGTGGAATACCTTTTTTTCAATCTTAAATATATGTCCATTTTAGTTGATCTAAGTCCATTAAGAAGCTCAATTAAATTAGTTTATGGTTTTAAATTTATAAAAAATATACCAACTATCTAAAATTATTTTTTTATACAAAAACACCAGTAGAAATGTATAGCTATCTAAAAAAATTTCTAGGAGAAGCTGCAAGAGCAGTATGGGAATCATATAAGTTGAATTATCCCCAAGATTTTGCCCGAGATCTTGAATTAAGAGATAACCCTTATAATTTTGCGAATAAAGTTAGATTATTACTTCTAGAAGATTCTCCTAATGCAAATTATGGAAAACAACAAATTGACGCTATTAAGAGATTAGAACAATTACAAATAAAAAATTGGACATTTATAAAACCCTTCTTATTAGATTTTATGTATTACAGTAGTATAGCTGGATGTTTTTATGATAAGACGATAGGAGAAAAACTATTTATGAAATTACCAGAACCTCTAGGAACCATAATACATACAAAATATAAGGATATACAAAGGCCACCCCAATTAGACAATATTGCAACTAGAATAAAATTTATTATGGAACAATTGGTAGAAAAATGTACTGAAATACAGATAACAAAACAATTCAAAGGAAAAGGTGAATATAGTTTCTGTAAAAATATATATACACCCCAAAGATATGACCAAAAAGATAGACCTAAGAAAAATACTACAAAAATAAGTATCCTTCTAAAAAGAAATACTACTTAAAAAGTACTTCTAGAAAACCCTATCTAAACAAAGATAAACATGTAAGAAAATTTAATAAAAATAGAGAATATAAAAATAAACTAAGTTGTTTTACTTGTGGAAGTACTAACCATTTAGTAAGAGATTGTACTAAAAGAAAAAATTATCATAATAAAGAGTCAGTTCTAGTTGACTGTGTAAATGAGGATTTGTTACAAATAGATGAATATGTCAGTGACACAGAAAGTATTTATAGTATAATAAGTTATCCTGATCCTGAAAATACAGAAAATTATGATAGTCCTACTGAAGATGATGAATTTATGGAAAATATATTAGAATCCAATAGAAAATATAGTGATTGGAATGACAAAAATCTAGACCAATTAGACCAATTAGGAGATATGCTAACCTATCTAGATATTTAAAATGAGAAGACCTCCAGCATATCATAGAAGCAAATATCATAAAACAAATAAAGACCATCCAAAACAATTAAAAGAAGAAGTTAACATAATAGAATATATGTTTGCAAAAGTAAGAAGTATTATAAAGCAAAATGAAAAAATCAAGATTATACGAAGTCTAGTACTAGATAGATTAAATGATGACATGACTTGTATCAGAAAACATGTAAAAAGACTTTATAATGAAGATGATCCAGAATCTTCTAATTCAACTAAAATAATAAATCCTTTAGATTTTCTTACAGAAGCAGAATTAGATGATCTAGAACTTGGTTTAAATAACTTAGACAATATAATATTTTTAGAATGAATATAGAATGTAACCATAATTGGCTTAAAAATAGTGGCAGTAGTGATAAACCATGTTACTATTGTAGTCTATATCCATCATTAAAATTAAGATATAGATGCCTAAGATGTTTAAAAGAAAGCTGTAAATTCTGTTTAATAGATAAATATCAATTACCTCCAGAATCTTCTTATTCTAATGAAATACCTAGAATCAATAGATATGAAACATTAGAATTACGGATCTTATATTTAGAAACAATTATACAACAGCTCCAAGATAGAATACAAAAATTAGAAAATGGAACTAGATAGATCAATACTCTTAAACCATCCTTATATCTCTCAAGAAGTTAAAAATTCTTATATAAAAATGTGGGCAAATATGGATCAATATGAACTATCAAAAAATAAAACTCAGTCTATTGATAAAAATGAAATAGTAAATATTATTGGAGAAAATGATAAACAATTAGATGATAATATAGAAATAGAAGAAATATATAATGACGCTAAAACACAGGCAAGCCTTGATATAGTTAAATTTAATAATCCAATTTATAGTATTAAAATTCCCTGTCGAATACAAATAGATGAATGGAAATTAGATGTTATAGGATTAATTGATACAGGTTGTTCTACTTCTGTTTTAGATGAAAACCTAGTTCCTACTATATATATAAAACCTTTACTACCTGAAAATCAATATCGAGCAGAACAAATGGATGGGAAATTATTTACTTACACAAACCAATTAGCCCCTTGTAAACTTAGTTTTTTCGCATATAACCAACGTCTTACAAATTATTTAAATTTTAAAGGAAATATTAGCTTAAGAGATTTTAGCTCAAGACGGACTAGGTTTATTATAGGATTGAATATCTTAATAAATTTCTTCCATGGATGCATGATAAATTCATTAGGAATAAGTTTCTTAGGAGTCCCCTTCTTACCATATACTTCAGAAAATTTTCTTAAAAACCATCCTATTAATAGACCAAATTGTTGTAACAATTGTAAAAATAACAACCAAACTTGTTGTCAAGAAAAAACTAGTGAGACACTTTTAGAATTCAGTAAATGTAGCCTCTTTGATGAATTAACACTTGAACCACCTTTAGAACAATTAATAAGCCCTAACTTCCTTTATGATTTATTGTCTTCAGGACATTTAGAAATTGATGATATACTTAGTAAACTAGAAAAAGAAGAAATAATAGGAGAAAACCCGTGGAAACATTGAGATAAAAATAAAATAGTTTGCAAATTAGAATTGAAAGATCCAGAATTTAGAATACAAAATAAAAAGATAGAATCTACAAATGAAAATATAAGTGATTATAAAATGCATATAGAAGAATTATTAAAATTAGGAGTAATTAGAAGAAGTACTAGTAGACATAGAAGTCCGGCTTTTATTGTTAATAAACATAGTGAACAAGTTAGAGGAAAAAAGCAGAATGGTTATTGATTATCGCAGACTTAATGATAATACTATAGAAGATGCTTATGATATTCCTGACAAAATAGAACTTATAAATACAATACAAGTAAGTAAAATTTTTAGTAAATTTGACTGTAAGTCTAGATTTTGGCAAGTAAAAATGGATCTTGCTAGTATAGAATGGACAGCTTTTACATGCCCTTTAGGACATTTTGAATGGCTAGTAATGCCTTTTGGATTGAAAAATGCCCCTAGTATATTTCAAAGAAAAATGGATAATATCTTTGGAAAATATAAACAATTTGTCTGTGTTTATATAGATGATATTTTAGTCCACAGTAAAACTAAACAAGAACATGTTAGCCATTTAAAATTAATTCTTAGTGAATTTCTAAAAAATGGTATCATAATTAGCGGAAAGAAAGCTCAATTTTTTCGTAACAATATAGAATTTTTAGGAGTGGAAATTGGAAATGGCCAAATAAAATTACAACCCTACATAACTAAGAAAATATTGGACACCCCTCTTATCAGAGACGTATAATCTTTACAACAATTTTTAGGACTTGTAAATTATGCAAGACCATTCATAAAAAATTTAGGAAAATTAATAGGGCCTTTATATAGTAAAAGTTCTCTTACTGGAGTTAAAAAATTTAATATTGAAGATGATAAACAAGTAGAAAAAATAAAAGAATTAGTAAAAGATCTACCAGATCTTAGATTACCATTAGATACCGATTATATGATTGTAGAATCAGATGGTTGTGAACTCGGCTGGGGAGCAGTTTTGAAAGACAAACCTAATAAATACTCTTCAAAAACTGAAGAAACAATTTGTAGATATAGTAGTGGCAAATACAAAGAAAAAGGACCCACACATAGTATAGATCAGGAAGTCTTAGCAGTATGTTATGCATTAGATAGCTTTAGATTATTTCTATCAATAAAAAAGATATCTTAGTTAGAACAGACTGTGAAGCTATTGTAAAGTTTTTGAAAATAAAAATAGTAAGAGAATTAGTCAACGTAGGTGGTTATCATTTAAAGACAGAATACTCAATGGTAATTATAGAGTAAATTTAGAACATATTAAAGGAAAAGATAATACTCTTGCAGACAGACTCTCTAGATGTTTATTTGCAGAACAAGTTATAGAAAAGCCTCCTTAGTTTATACTTACAGTATAAACCTTTACTTGACCATATGCTTAGAAACAGATGGGGATTACAAAGCCAGTAAGTTCCTACGTATCTGTTCTAATGTGGAAGTAAAGTATCCTGTACCAGACCTTAGCTTGTTCATACGCTTAGCCTTAACGGAGATTATAATGCCAATAAGTTCCTCTGTGTTAAGAGCTAATGTGAAAGCTATGTTTCTTGTCCTTAATTATAATATTTAGAAAGTTACTAATAAATTATTATTTGATTTTGCAGATGGAATCAGCATTAGCCAAAAACCATACTTTCCCTATTTCAAAAGTCCAATTCCCAAAAAATCCCTATACTGGACTAGCCAGTTATCCTTTAGAACCACCACTATCTTTCAATATACCACCCCACCTTACATTAGATGCTCAGGAGAGAAATTATATTGATAATCTATGGGCAAATAATAGAAATCCGAATTTTCCAAAAATCCTCACTTCTTTTAGTGATTATCTCCATGCAAAAAAACTTGAAAATCTAGATGAATGACCCTATCCTTAGGCCAAAATCTTTAGATGCCTTTTTAGAGCTTCAACAAACAAATCAAATTCTCTCTGGAGAGGTGATGGATCTCAAACAACAACTAGAAATAATGAAAAAAGATCTTGAAAAGGAAAGAAATGAAAAAGAATTGTTAAAAAAGGAATGGGAAAAAGATCTGGAACAAAAAGAGAAAACATTTGAAAAATTTCCGCAAAAAATTAGTCCAGTTCAAACTATTGTAATGAAAATAATTTATTATGAAAAACAGAAGACACAGTTCAAGATAATTGAAGCTTTGCAACAAATTGCCAGCTTACCCCCACGACAATCCAAGATTAGAGGCCTTAGTTTTTGCATGACTAAGTATAAAGGCCTGAATCATCCAGAATCAGTAGAATGTATTTGCACTGAAGGATTCTCAATAACGCAAGCTACTATAAATCTTTTAGAATGGGAAGATACTTTTTCTGTTGACCAAGAAAAGGTTTCTATTGATCTTTTGTTCGAGTTAGGACTATTAAAGAAGTTGGTTCTTACTGAAGCTAGACAGATGAGGTTCTTAAAACAATTTCCTTCAAAGATAAAAATTCTTTTGAGTTCAATGTTAGAATATTATCCAAAGCATTTTGCAGTCCTAGACATTATGAGCATTCCTCCAAGTTTTCAGAATTATCTTGCTCAAGTACAGCACTACGTTCGCATAGACATGGTCCATTGTGGCACACCAGCAGTTCATCTATGGAACAACGAAGAATTTTCTTCAAATTATATTGACATCCCAATTATTGAAAGACTTAAGAGGTGGAGGGCCTATTCTTTAGGAACTACTCCTAAGAAATTCAGAGCAAACTATCTTATAGGTGAACAGTCGAATTTAAAATTTTTTTCTTCAGTTTGTACCCGAAGCTATAAATCTCCTATGCAAGGCACTCTTATAACAGAACCTGAACTCACAGAACATTTGAAGAAATGCAACTCTTCATGGTTCGAAACCACTCTGGGAGATGACAGAACTTTTATAAATGAATTAGATGATGATCTCTTAGATTATGCCATGCGTTTCAACGACAACAACGACTCAGATCTAAACATTCTTGATGACATAGGCGAAGCAAATCTAGATAATGCTATGGAAGGATGAGTGGATTCCTTCTTATCTTATTCACATGTAAAGTAATTAATTCCTTGTACTAGATATGTAAGATTTGGTCTAGAAAGCAAGAAAAGGGTACAGTTTAAAATAGGGTAGTACCCCTATTACTTGTACTTTTCTGCTTTCCACAAATGCCCCCTTCTTTGTAAAAATAATAAGGGCATTCTGGTATTGTACTATGGCCCTGCTTGCCTATAAAAGCAGACCCCATGTAATATGTTAGTGTGTGGAAAAACCTTGAATGAAAGCTTGAGTTTGTGAAAAATTTCTAAGCCTTCTCTTGAGTTCTTCTTTTCAAAGTTAGTTTCTCTCTTTTATATAGTAGTAATAGAAGTAGATTTTTAGAATAGAATTTTGCTTGTCTATCTTATGGTAGCTTAACACTCCTCTCCCGAAAGGGAAAGGAAGGTTTTGCTAAACTAATCTCTGCAAATTGGTAGAAAATTAAGGGTTATACCTCTAACCATTCTAGCCAAAAGTTTGGTGAAGATGTTTACCTTGTCTAGGTGAAGGGCATCAAGCAAAGTATCTTACTTGACTCTTCTCAGACTAAAGGACCGATGAAGAAGTACCCGTTGAAGGCATGGAAGCCGTGTGAGGGGAAAAAGTAGCGTAGGTATGATGTCTGAGAAGGAACAAGTAAGAGAAACGCTGAAGCTTGGTAACAGTGAAAGGTATATATCAGAGGTAAGGAGATGAACATAAAATGAAACAGGTGGGCAGAGATTATCTTAGTAATAACTTTCTGAGTACTGAGTAAGGGCTTTTAAAATTATGCCTTCTGATGAGTTATTTGCTTCAATATATGTAAATTTTAGTTTCTTATTTTTTGTAGTTATAAAAGTAATTATCTTAGTTTTGATTCTCGCAAGTTTAAATTCAGCTTCTATTATAGTTACTCTAGTAAGGTATTTAGTTACTATTGTACGTTCTCGTGGGTTTCGCTATGGCAAGAACCTATGGAACTAGTTGGTACTTTACATTTTCAAAAAAAATTAAAAAACATAGGAACAAATTAGAAATAAAAAGTAAATTTCAAAAAAAAAAATCAATTATTCATGGTTTTTCTAAATTGACATATAAAAAGAAACAAGAGAAAAAAAGACTTATAAATAGGGATGGAAAGAGTAGCAGATAAAACTTGTGGATGTTACTCATTTTGAGAAAATTGAAAGTTCACTATATACACTTATCATGATAGTTCTTAAATCTTGTTGGACCAATGAACTTGGTAAAATTTTGCAAAACTTTGAGGATGTGTAAAACCTGCTAATATAGATTGTATTTTAAAATTACAAGAGGATCAAATGAAATAAATTATTATATTTGCTTATGAAGAGTTGCATCTTTTAACTTCTTATCAAATGAAAAGTTGGTTTCCCATAACTGCTTTATTAATAGTTAACTTCTCCAATCGTCCCATCAAACGATGTTTTACCAATAGATACAATTTTTATTTTAAACACCATATTTTCTATAAATTTCCTGTTATTATGGGAGGTTTTCTTAGATTGCAAACTAACAAAACTCAGGCTTTATTATATACTGAGGGTGTATTACTATTAAACTTGTTTTCCAAACAAATTGTTTGAGGGCAATTAACACCTAAAAGAAAGTGATAATTCACGCCTCAAAGCCTTTCATTATCCAGTTTTTAGATTCTGTTCTAACAAGTATTAGGTGTTAATTATGGAGAATCATTCCGAAACAACCTTTAAAGTTACAAATCAAGATTTCGTCAAACTTGATCATTTTGATAGGACAATTTTTACTCTCGTTGAAAGGATAAGATGATTTTTTTTTTTTACTGGTTCGAAGATTTCATATGTTCTTGAACTAAATCTACTAGAAAATTGTGCACCAACACCGGAAGATTCTGATGAAAAAAGACACAAAGGCTGAAACGAGAAGAGCATGAACTACTTTGTCGTGGCCATATTTTGAACACATTTTTTTATCGTATGTATAATCTTTTTATATTAATCACGTCACCAAGGGAAATTTGGAATTATTTGGAGTACAAGTACAACACAAAAAACAAAGAGTAGATAAGTGTATCGTTATGAAATATTTTGAATTCTCTATGATAGAACATTTCTCCCTATTAGATCAAGTCCATGAATTGAAAAATTCTAGTTTCAAAGTTTAAAGATTTGAATATTCAAGTTCCATAATCATTTCAAGTAAGGGTTGTAATTTCGAAACTTCCCTTAAGTTGGAATGATTACAAAAAAAAAAAAAAAAAATGCTTCATTCATGTGAAAGTTTTACTTTAGATCCAATGCAGAAACATCCTCGAATTAAGGAAGAAACATGAATTCAGGATGGAAAGAAACCTATTGAAAATGTTTTTAAAGTGAACTATGTTTATTCTTAGAAGCAAACTATTGGAGGAAAGAAAAGAAAGCACAGTGAGACAAGTTTAACACCAACAACGACTATAAGTCTAAGAAAGATAAGACTTCCTTTTTCTGTAAAAAGAAAGGGCACTTCAAGAAAGAATGCATATTTTGAAACGAATAAAGGACAATGAAGACAACTTTAACAAGAAAGTGAATGTTTTAGAAGAAGATATCAAATAGCTTGTAGCAATGGTTTCATATTTTGGGTTGTAGTATGAAAATGGAAGTGAACAAGGCTATCGTCCCCAAGTCTTATGATTGGTAGTTTGATTCCAGTACCATTGTTCATATCTGCAACAATAAAGATCAATTCAAAGACTTTGAAGATGCTGTAGATGGATATAAAGTGCAGTTGGGCAGTAATGATACTACAAAAGTGCTAGGAAAAGGGATAATTGATATTCACTTTACTTCTGGAAAGAAATTAGCTTTGATCAATGTTATTTATGTTCTTTAAATTAGAAAGAACTTCGTTTATGCTAATCTTTTATGTAAAAAAGGGATAAAAGCTGTGTTAGAATCTGATAAGTTGATCATCTCTTATAATGGAGTATTTATCGGTAAAGGCTATGCCAATGATGGAATGTTCAAACTTTCACTTCATAATAATAAAGTTATTACTTCTATTTATATTGCTAAGTTTTCTAATTTTTTTTTGGCATGCTCAGTCAGCACATGCTAATTTTATATCATTAAAATTTATGGCTAAACATGGAATAATTGAATATAAGGATGATAATCATAATAAATGTGAAATATGTATTCAAGCTAAGATGACAAAATTACTATTTCCTAAGGTTGAAAGAAGTATAGAATTATTATAATTAATTCATTCATATGTATGTGAGTTAATTAATGGTTACTTAACTAGAGAAGGTAACCAATACTTTGTTACTTTTATAGAAGATTACTCTAGATATACATATGTGTATCTTATTAAACATGAGGATGAAAGTTTTGAGAAATTCAATGTTATAAATCAATTGTTGAAAATCAAAAGGAAAAGAGGATTAAAATTTTTAGAAGAGCTAGAGATGGAGAGTATTCTCCTATAGAATACGTCCTTTTGTGAACATCAAGGATTAATACATGAAAGTAGTGCACCTTACACTCCTCAACAAAATAGATTGACTGACAGAAAGAATAGAACTCTAGTTCATATGGTTAATGCTATGATTTTGAATGCTAAGTTATCAATTAACTTATGGGATGAGGCATTACTCTGTGCATGTCATATTCATAATCATATTCCTTCAAGAAAATTTAAAGTATCTCCATATGAGTTATGGAATGGTAGAAAACCAGACTTAAAATATTTAAGAGTTTTGGTATGCTTAACATTTTATAGAATTCCAGATCCTAAGAGAACAAAATAATGACCTAAAGCTCTAAAAAATGTTTTTGTAGGATATGTTGAAAATTCTAAAGGTTATAGACTTTTAGATTTAGATTCAAATGTTATAGTGGAGAATCAAGAGATGTTCATATTATTAAATATATAAATTTATTTTGATTTCACTAATGAGTTAATACCTACATTCACACATGGACATGTGGATAGTCCTAATACATCTTCTGTTTCTAATACTGATTCTTTTATTAATAACAAAAGAAGTAATGCTGATATACAAACTACACTAAGAAAGAGTCAAAGAGTTAGAAAACAAAAGGTTTTGGATCCAAATTTTATATCTTCTCAAGCTATTGTTTTCCTTGTGGAAGGTAATGGAAACAACTGTATCCTTAGTAAAATACCCATCTTAATGAATATAGAAGATGATCCAAAAACATTTTCTAAAGCTATGCCTTCAAAAGATGTCACATTTTGGAAAGAGGCGATAAACAATGAAATAGATTAGTTGTTATCTAATAATATATGGATATTAGTTGATTTTCCTCAAATATCAAAAGCTAGAAGATGCAAATGGGTGTTTAAGAGAAAATATAATCCTTATGGTTCCATTCTAACCTTTAAAGCTAGTCTAGTAGCAAAAGAATTCAAGCAAAAAGTAGGAATTGATTAATTTGACACGTATACACCAGTTGCAAGAATAACATCTATTAGAGTTCTGTTAGTACTTGCATCCATTTATAATATGTTTGTCCATCAAATGGATGTGAAAACAACTTTCTTAAATGGAGTTTTAGATGAGGAAGTATCTATTGAACAACATGAAGGGTTTGTTTTACTTGGAAATGAGAATAAAGTTTGTAAATTAATAAAGTCTTTGTATGGATTGAAACAAGCACCAAAACAATGGTATCAGAAATTTGACTCTATAATTATAGATATGGTTTTACTCTAAATTTGCAGAAAATTATGGAGTTATTATATGTCTTTATGTGGTTGACATGTTTATTATTGGAACAAATATTGATGGTATTAAAGATACAAAGAAGTATCTATCTTCAAGATTTAAAATGAAAGATTTAAATGAAGCAGATACTATCTTGGGTGTCAAAGTTAGAAGACATAGTTGGGGTTTTGCACTATATCAATCTCATTACATATAGAAAGTATTGAACAAATTTAATCATATGAAGTTGAAAGAAGCCAATATTCCATATGATGTTTCCTCCAAACTAGTTGAGAAACTTAGAAGGACTATAGCCCAAGTTGAATATGCTAGTGCTATAGGATATTAGATGTATGCCTACATTGCACCAGGCAACATATTCTTTTTCAGTTTGTAAACTATTAAGGTATACAACTAATCCTGGTATTGAGCATTGGAAGGCAATAACAAGAGTTCTTAGATTTCTATAGAGAACTACAAATTTGGGATTATTTTATAATAACTTTCATGGTGTACTAGTAGGTTATACTGATACCAATTGGGTTACAAGCACAAATGATAACAAATCCACATCTGGTTGGGTTTTTACTTTAGGTGGAGTGCTATTGTTAGTGTTAGCCCTAGCCCCAATTCGTTGATCTGAACCTTTATTAGTTATATGTTTTTTAATAAAACCTGGCTTGTTTTATCTTACTACATTTCTGTGCATGTATGCTTGGATAGAACTATCCCTGAGAGTTTGTTCCGCACAAGTTGCCGAATACGTGATTCAGGCAGTAAAACCTTGGTGCGTAAAGGAACAACTTTCTAAACATCCCTAGTCAATTACTGTCATGGGAATGATAGTAAACTAAGACTAGTATGCCTATTGTGTGATGATCATGTTTTACGGATTATAGGACATGTGATGTCAATCAATAGACATAGACACGTGTTAGTGAACAGCATGTCTGGATCGATCTGCTCATGAGATCACTACATGGTTGCAAAGTCATAAGTGGTTCTCGTGTAACGCTTATACTGAATCTTTAGACTCAAGGTCGCTATGGAGCTTGGATGAATGTTGGTGTACTTTGACATACGCTTAACATCATTCGTAACAGAGTGACAAGTGTGGGTATGATTGGGTGCATCGAGATTCATAGCGAGTAACATTTGCAATGCGAGGGGATTGCCACTCTCTGAGGAGAGAGAATATCACCGGCCACTTGATCGGTGAAACTGAGTAGTGCGTGGCCACGCCCAAGTGAAATGGTAAGGGTTATCATTTATTTGACCTAGTCAGTTCACCGAGGATCAAGAAATCGATCGACAAATAAGTAAGGGTGACTAAGCTCCATGCCTTATGTTGATCGAGATATTCAATTGGCAAAGGAATCATATAAGGTTACGAGGTTAGTTGATTACCCAGTCGACCTCCGTTTTAATTCTGGTAGTCACATTGTCATGCTAGACGGCATTGGTGATTTATGGGCCTTAACGAGGTTAAAATTTCATTGCCGATTTTAAAACGGGCCTACAGGATCGCACATGTAAAAGCCGTGAAATCCGGACTCAATCTAATGAGTCGAATAGCTAAATGGTGTATAGATAAATCAAGAGTTGATTTGGTCTACCCGCGAATGTGTAAAGATTGAGTTATGAGATAACTTAAAAATTGAGGGACTTAATTAGAAATTAAGTGTTAGCTTATTGGATCTAATATGATTAATATCCAATAAGAGGAATCAACGGTTGATATTGCATTGGGATTGGTTTTAGGGTTTTATAAATACATGTGTATTAGAGAAAACCCTAACCCTAATCTTTCCTCTCCCTCTCTTCCTCAAAGGAGGCCGCCGGTCCGCCCTAGCCAAGAGGACGCCGCCGCCGCCGGTCCGCCCAAGCCGAGGCCGCCGTCGGGTCCAATTGTTGGTCGCTGTCATCCTTTGCAAAGGTGTTGTCCGCCTTTTCCCCCCTTTTAGAGAAAGTTTTCTCCATCCGGATAGCCATTACTCGGCTCCGGCAAAGGTATAGGTCGACACTCTTTTGATCTTTCTTGTTGATTCATGTATGTTAGTTCACATGCCGGCTTTTTCATTGATATTTCTTTATCAATGGAGATCGCACGGGTGAGAGCCTTTTGAGATTATTTCATAATGGTTGTGGAATTTTTCTCAAAAGATTCTCACATGTGAAACATTCGCCGAGTGTCAGTTTTGGATTTACAATTCCTTACACATGTTTACGATTAGGTTTTGAGATCTAATTTTAATTGTTATTCATATTTCTCGATAAGAGTTATCATTGGATACTAGCAATCCATTCCGGATTGTTTCCGGCTTGTGTGTGTGTGAGAGTAGAGGGGAGTCGCGTATGTGCAATCCCTTTTTTTACTACACCCCTGGAATTGTATTTATTTATTTATTTTAGTATTTTATATCTTTATTCGCTTCCATTGCATGCTAGGGTCCATGCTAGTTTTGTTTGTTATCCGCTGTGCATATTTTTTGTTCTAGAATGCTCGTAGACCCTTGTCTATCTCAACATATATTGATAAGTGTTTGAGTAGACATATTTATTCATGTGTTTTACATGCATTGAGCATCAATTTTATCATGTTTTATGTTTCATAAAATGTATTTGGTGATCTTTTGTACAAATAGGTTGTGAAGACCTTAAGATAAGAAAAGGGAACAAAGATAAGCTATGAAGACACCGTGTGGGAGTTTTTGTGCAACATAAAGATCAAGACATAAGAGGAGTTCATACACATGGGGGTGTGTGCCAACTTCTAAGAGAATCCAAGCTAGACTTTAAGTTGGAAAGGCACAAAGGCAGTCACACTCACATGTCCCTACTTGTGTGAAGAATGCAAGAACTTCCCAATGATGATTCGACGATGAAAAGCTTCATAACCTACCGCGTGGACATGTGCCCGACATGTGGCCTTAAGAGAAGAGTGTGTGAGCCGTGCTTATGAAGAGAGCTGTAGCAAAGTACTATTCATGTGACCGCATGAAAATTCCATGCAGTCGCTTGGGAATTTCTACAGCTCACGCAGGCATGTGAAATCTCACATGGTCTTGTGGATGCACGTGATAGACGTGGTTTATGACTATAAATAGCCATTTTGCCCTATTCTTTGGGAGACTTTTTGCGAGTTTATGACTGAAGGGTGAAGCAGCTAGGGTTTGAAGATGAGGTCTTTGGTGAATTTGGGAGGTGTTCTTCACTAACCTTGATAGATCTTTCCTCTGTCATAGTATCAAGGGAGCCTTCGACAATCTAGCTTTAGAGAAGGATTCTTCAAGACGTTGAGCAACCCATCAAGACCATCATCATGAATTCAAAGGGGTTTTATTCCATGGTTTTCATTGCTTTTCATTGCATTATTCTTCACTTTGTAATGTGCCCCATGGAGGGTTAAACCCTAGTAGGTACTTCGGTATGTGAACCCTAGGATCTTATTCATGTATTGATTTACTTTAAGTTTTCTATTAATAATGAGTTTATTTGAGTTTCAATCTTGTTTTCTCATTGCATGCATGTCATATTAATCCTTGTGATTGATTCATTTGCATGATTTGTTTGTCTTGGTGAGAGAGAAGTCTCCATTAAAGCTAGAACTCCAAGATTGAAGAGGATTGAGAGGGTGAATCATGAGATAGTGGAGTGTCCCCTTTCCCCTCTGATTAGTGCATCCTATCTCCGTATTCCATAGATTTTATGTAGTCATATTTGGTGTGAGGTATGAGATTGAGAGATTTCTCCGTCGGGACCTTGTGTCATGTGCCCACAGCCAAGTTTAGTCCCATATCGGTTGTGTACTATAGGGGTTTGGGCTTACAAGGGATTGGACAACCATTCCTTTCAAACCAGTCTTTTGGGATGTGGACCCAGCCCCTGATTAGTGGTATCAAAGACACTCTGGTGTAACTAGTGGTGTGGGGCCAGAGGTGGGCCGAAGGACCAGGATGGGTCCTTGGACTAGTTTTTGGGGTGGGGTGAACCGAGCATGCCATGTGTTCCTGATGAGGGCGTTAGGATTGGGTCAGGGAAGCCTGTCACGTTCCCACAACCAAGTTTAGTCCCACATCGGCTGTACACTAGAGGGGTTTTGGGTTTATAAGGGGTTGGACAACCCTTCCTTTTAGGTCGGTCTTTTAGGACGTGGACCCCAGCCTTTGACACTTGTAAAGGGTTAGGGCTCTTTCACCTAGAAGTAGGGTTAGATCTATTTTTAGGAATCAGGTGTACTTTTAGGAATCCCTAGAGTCTAATACGGTCATATGTGGTGTGAGATGCTGAGATTGAGTGATTTTTCCACCGAGACCTCGTGGGGGACTAGTATCACTGGCCTGGAGGCAGGGACTGATTGTTCTTGAATTTCCTCGAGTCATATAACTTAGTTTAGAAGCACTAGTAAGTCTTGCACTTCATGTTAGATCCTTGGGGGAGCATTGTCCGGTGCTTCATCTTTATTAATTGAGATCTCCCTTATTTTTCCCTTGCTTGCTTGAGGCTTTCATATTCTTGCGATTGAGTTCATTCCACCATAATTTTTTATTCCGACTAGATAACCAAGACATAGTTATTATTAATACTTCTGTTCCATGTGGATTCGACTACCTTACTCACCGAGTATTTTATTACTTTGACACCCTTGTACTTGCAGTACACGCACGCAAGAGGTGTGCCAAATATTATGGGTATCCAAGAAACAAACATGTATAACTCATTCTATAATGGAATCAGAATTTGTTGCCTTAGGAGCTATAGGCAAGGAAGAGGAATGACTGAGAAATTTATTACTCGACATAGAGTTGTGACCACAACCAATGCCCCCAATTTCTTTGCACTATGATAGTTAAGCTACAATATCTAGAGCACTTAGTAAAATATTCATAAGCATCTTCCTTCCTTGTTTTCTTAAGATGTGTTTTATATGCGCAAAAAAATTAGTAAGAATACAACACAATCTCTCTTATCTCTTATTTGATTTGCAAATAGGTTTGGAGTACTACAAAAAGTTGTTCAAGTGAGGTACAAAATGCTAAAAAATTTGTCCCACTAAAATCACTTTATAAATTTTTAATTATAGGACAGTATAACAAAAGATATAATAAAAGATAATTTTAGCCCCACGTTAAAATAAAAAAATACAACACCTGACCAATAACTACATTCTAATAAAAATTTTTAGAAATTTTTAAAATATAATTATTTTGGTAAGCAATTAATTAATATAGTTTGGGAATTAAAAAAATAGTTATTTACTACTAACTTTACTAATTATAAAAATATTTAAGTGGTCACTATTAAAAATGAGGAAAATCTTCAAAATATTTTATCTTGTGAAATTTTTATTTTAAAACAACATAGGACTACCAAAAAGGTATTATAATAATTTTGCTGTTTGTTTTTCTATTACATGTGTGAATCAAATGGAAAACAACAAAAAAAATATCAAAGAAAGAAGAATAGAAGTACTTGTTTTGTTCTACAACCACTCATACTGTGTTGTACTACTTATGTTTTACCCATAGGCAAATCGAATGGATCTTTATAATTCTTTTCACACACATGACATTATTCAACATTGACAAAGGATTAATTTAGTTCCTTTTTAAATGAGTGTGGCCCGGGCACCAAACTAAAACTACCAAGGGGCTGTTTGGTTGCATGTAAGTAGGTGTATGTGGTTGTGATGTAAGTTGTTTTATATATAAAAGTGTGTTTGGTTAGCTGTAAAACATCACTTGCATGTAAAAGTAATTACATAATGATCGTGTTTTGCTATATTTTGACTTACATCCAATTTGGCTGTAAGTGGAAATGCGGCAAAACAAAGGGTTAACTTTTCCCAACGACTCTCCATCAACAACATCCACAACGCCACCACCACGACCTCTTCATCATCTCCATCAATGCCACTACTGCCAATTTCTTCGCCTCCGATCCTAGCTTCTCCGTCTTCCTCTCACCAAACTTCGACTCCATCGGCTTCTTCTCCCAAACCCTAAGCTCTGGATCCGTAACCCCTTCCTCTCACGCTCTTCTTCTTCTTCTTCTCCATCACCTTCTCTTTCCATTTGAAGCCTCTTCTCCGATCTCATAGCTGTTGTGATTCGGGAGAGATTTTTGACTAAATTTTGAAGTTTTTGGTTTTTTTATTGGATTTTAGCAAGGAAAGTGTTCTGCAAGAAGGGTTGTGGTACTGATGCCGAGACTTGGGTTCTTGGTTGTTGTTTAGTTGAAATGTAATCTCTGTGTATTTTCATCAGATGATGTTGCTTTTGATGTAGAATAAGAGATGTGTTCTGCTGCTGAGTGTGATTCACTGTTTATCTGATTTCTTGTTGTTATGATTTTGAGCAATTTGTTTGTTTTCTTGATATTACTTGCATTCATTAAGAATGTAATTAGACTTCGAATTGATTGGAGATAGTGGAAAATAAAGGGAATTCTGAATAAATTGCTTGCTAATTTTGTGTAAGCTGATGTCCATGAATGTTTATTTAATTTGTCGTATTATATGATATGTTTATTTAATCAAAGTTTGCAGTATATGTAAAAAAATGATTACAAAAATAGTTGTTAACCCTAAATTAATTAATGAGAGTTAAAGTAATTAATATTAGTATTAATACTAAATTAATTAATTTTTAAACCGTAAATAATGACAGTTAAAGTAATTAATATTTTTAAAAGATAAAATTAAATCCTACCATATAATTAAAAAAAGGAAATTTCCAAAAAAAAAAACCCCCAAAGTTTGTAATATGCACAAAAACACACCCTAAATTTGAATATCCATAAAAAAAACCTTCTTTTAAATAGAATGATTTTCAAACCCCCTAGAATGTAACGGTGATTGACAGAGTTAATTTTGAATTTTTTGGACGAAATTACCCCTTGTGTGGGAAGTTGTGGAAAGTGCGCATGGTTTGACCATAATGCCCTTGGGTGCGTTATGTTTTTTCTGCTTTTAGAGAAAGCGGTTTTATTTTCTTTGTGTAATCCCGAGAGAACACCATTACTGGCGCCTGTTATTTCCTATCGTCGCCTCTTCACCTTTTTCCCTTTCCGAAGTTGTCATTGCCTGTGCATCTTGCTACCATCGCCTCTTCACTATTTTATCGAAGGAGAACTCTCGCTCAAGTCTTCGGCATTTCATCAGTTTTCCCACCAAGCTAATGAGGTGAGGTGGACGCCGTTGAAGAAGTTGTGCAGTTTTTCTTTTATTTTTTACATTCTGTGTGTTGTTTTTGCCCGTTTGGTTTGTAAAGTATTATGTGTGTTGTTTTTGGTCGTGCAGTTTTATGGTTTCATTATTGGATGATATTAAAGTTTGCAGCGAGATTTTTCGGATAGGGTTTATTTTTTTTGTTTCATCTGTGTACACGATTGAAAGCGATAATGTTGTGATGAATGAGATTTTTTTTATTGTTATGCAATCTCATTTTGTTGTTTAATATTTATAATGTATTTTTCCCCTTTAATTTGATATGGTTGCATTATGTAGTGTTTAATAGTATCAGTGTAAGAATTGAGATTTCTGTTTAATAAATATGGTTTCTATGTAATAAATGTGGTTTCTGTTTAAGAAATGGGGTTTCTGTTTCACAAATGAGGTTTCTGTTTAATAAATGAGTTTAAATAGATGAGTTTCAGTTTAAAAATAGCTTTACGCTTAAGAGTTGTGAATGCTTGCTTAATGTGTTATTCTTCTTGTAGGCTTGTGGTCATGGCAGTCAACCTAATTAATAGATGATGCTACATAACACCGCTTGTCGAGACTTTGACTAAATTGAAAGTTCAAATGAGTGGACGACACTGGGAGATCATCAGAAGAACACCGTTTGTAACTTTCACCGAAATTGAAGCTGTATTCCAAGAGAGGGCCTTCTTTGATTCTCTGCTGCAGAGGTATGATGACCGCACCAACAAATTCAGGATCGGGGCCAGCCTGGTGAGTTTTAGGCCTAAAGATGTGGCTCTCATCCTCGGGCTACGTTGTGATGAAAACACAGTCGTATTCCAAAAGAAGAAAACACACTCATCTTTCAAAGTGAAGTATTTATCGAAAAGATATAAAAGACATAGAGACTCCATCAAAAGAACACTTGAGCAGATCAGCAGAGAGGGGAAGAGGAGAATTTTGTAAAGCTCTTTGTGGTCTACCTTATGGGTACTATCATCTTCCTAAACACTTCCTGCTCTGTTCCAAATTGGATCGTGACTATGTTGACGACCTACCGGCCATGGGATGATATGCATGGGCACAAGAGACCCACAAGTGGCTTATGGAGGATGTTTCACAAGCGGCCACTCGAGTGAAAGCAAGATGCGCGGGAACAAGACTAACACAGGTTACGTCAAAGGTTACTCGGTTGCGTTGAACATTTGGTTCTATGAGCTCACCGGCACCGGCAAGAAGGTTCATTTTGGCAAGACTCCAAGGATCCTATGCTACGGTAAAAACAGTTACCGGAAGCAAGTGTCCATAGGAACCATGTTGTCATCTCTCGAAGGAAAAGAGGTAATAAATCATTAATGTCTGTCTAGAGTGACATTTTTACTGTATAAATTTGTTTCTATTTAAGTTTACTCTTTGTCATTTAAAAATATTATTTTGTGTTTAACAAAGGCTTTTAGTGTTTAAAATTCCTTTTTCCTATTTAAGTTTTTGGGTTACAGTTTAAGTATATTGGTTTGTGTTTAAGAAAACATTTTAGTGTTTAAAACTATTGGTTGTTATTTAAATTATTGGGTTAACGTTTAAAACTATTTGTTTAGTGTTTAACACTATTGGTTATTGTTTAAGTTGAGGTATTTGACTGAGATTATGTTGTTTACAGTTGTTAGTTTTCTGAATTGGTCGCCGCGAACATGGGTGAAGAAGTATATGTTCGGACCACCTGTCGCGGAAATGCCACTGGCTACGGAGGTGATATTGCTCCCGCTCCATTGCTGAGAAAGAGAGATGAAAGGCCAACATCCTCAAGGGGCGTCCGACGCCGATCTCCTTCTCGGAGCCCACCCTGCGCATGGAATGTTCGGCGGTGGGCAAGCCCCTTCCTCCACCATCCCCGAGACCAATAGCCGATGACATTACTGTAGGTCTATTACAAGCGTGCGAGATTCTGATGGAAGAGTTACGCCGGCTTGTTGCTCATGTGGAGGCGCTGGAGTCACATGCACAGTCGAATACGACGTCGCTCCCTCTGCCAGTTGACTATAATACCAGTTCAAATAGCTCGGATGCTACCGACGCAACCCCGGTGTTTACCGACGATGATGTCATTGCCAAAACATTTCGAAGAGGCTCACGTCGGAAGAGGCTTGCTTGGAGGAAATCAATAATGTTTCTCCCTTCGCCAGCTGACCTTGAGCCAATAGTAGCACCATCTGATGTTGAACCAACAACGGCAGAGGCTCAGCCAATAGTAGCTCCATCCGCGTCTTTGAAAATAGGCCCAACAGTGGCTCTGCCGGCTATAGCGGATGTGTTCCAGTTGATGATGTCACTGCCAATGTTGATAAGATCATTGAATCCCTTGCTAGTGAAATCCCTGTATCGGAGGAACCAGCATTGACAGACGACAGTGGCGCATCGAAGGAAGACACATTCCAATAGGGGAATGATGTGGACATCAAGGCTAAGGATCCAATTTAAGTCCCAACAGGACCAGTGACAAGGGCTCGAGCTAGAAGATTTAAAGAGGAGCTTAGCAACTTGGCATGGAGAATTCTACAACAGGAAGAGAGTGTGATCACTACTGATGGTGAACAAAAGCTGGTCCTACTCATCCAAGCCGATTCCACTTAGACACTTGATGAAGATTTGGTTGTCATTTGTTTTTTAGTTTAATATGTGAACTAGAGTCTTTTGTAATTGCTTAGTCTTGTTGGGCTTTGTGGGCCTTTGGGCTAAAGTTGCTCTTTACTTGGTTGTCTACTTTTTTTTATCTTTAAGGGTAGTTTTGAACTTTTACTTCTTAGAAGTTCTCTAGGGTTTTGGGCTATATATATATATATAGCCCCTTGTAGTAGCCATAAACACAACTTTGATCTATGAGTATTTGTGAGGTTTTCTTCTTGTTTTCTTGAAGAAACTTTTTAAGAACTTATCAAGGGTTTTCCTTGTGGCGTTCAAACTAACTTATCAATTGGATTTTCATCTCCTTTTGTGGCGTCATCTCCTTACCGAGGTTCATGCTTCGCTAAGCATTGGGTCGAGGTTTTCCATCAGTTCATCTTGAATCTTTGGCTTTTCTTCTTCGTGCCAAATTTGTTTCGGGTTTCGTCACAATTGTTGGTGAGGTTCGTATCAGGATGTCAACGAATAAAGACGCTGTAGCGATACCAGAGTCGAATAAAGACGCTACAGCAACTACCTGAATCAAAGATGTTTCTGCTATTCCAGGTGATGAATCTTGTGCCGGTAACGAACAAAATAAAGACGTTGTTAATGAAGGCCAAGGAAATGGCAACGAACAAACAACGATTACTAACGTTGACAGTACAGTCCTTGTAAATCAACAGTTCGAAGATGTGCGGAAGAATTTTCTTCCGAAGAAGAAAAGATATGCCAGATACACGTGCCTTGACAAATTCGAGAAGGAGATATTAAGAATCTTCCTGAACTGCTGGATGGACTCGTAAGCATGAAGTATTTATGTTATCATTTAAATATATGTAGTTTCCGTTTAAATATTCATGTTATCATGTAAATATTTGAAGTTTCCGCTTAAGTATGTACATTATTGTTTAACAAATACAGTTTATGTTTAAGTTTTTATGTTATCGTTTAAATTTTTATTGTTTCCGCTTAAATACTTATGTTATCATTTAAATGTGTGTGCTACTATTTAACATCAGGACTGTCATATGGAGGAATGACTTTCTTAACACGACACGAGCCATTGTTCACGTTGCTGGACGGGAAAGAAATGGTAACAAATGATGTCATGGACCTCTTCATATGCATCATTCAGAAGTCGCTTAAGAGAGTGTAGTATCTGTATAAGAAGCGCGGTTCCATCATGCGTCCACTGACACTAATCATATTGATACAGGAAGACGCAATGGAGACGCCTCTCACTATAATCGATAATGTTGAGCGGAACTTACATGATGTCGACATCGTGATTATGCCAATAATTCTTAATGGCCATTTCCATGTCCTTGTTTTGGATAACAAGAAACAAGAGTATAGGCATTACTCTTTATGCTAGAGTGAAGAATACGACAGAGACGTCATCGATATAGTAAATTACATGTTAACTGGAGCACACACATCGTAGTTCCTATTTGTCAATTTTAACTTTAAATTGTATTTTCTTGACAGCGGAAACTATTCGACAATTGCGTCGAGGTGGAATTTGGCGAGACGGTGACAACCTCGTACCCCCTAATTCATGACTTGCACGCTCTAAGACAGAAACGAGGAAGTATTGACTGCGCAGTGTATGTGATTTGGTTGATTAAGCAAATTCTCGACGATGAAAAGCTACGGCTACCGCATATGGATGTCCCTTATTTTAGATTGAAGTATGCCGCACGCATTCTTTTGGATGAGAGCGCAACCGGCGTTAGTGATAAAGCAAATACATCGCAAAAAGTATAAGTTTGTTTGTTAATTATAATGTACACTTGCTAACTTAAATTCTTTTTCAATAAACTTATTGAATTTTTTCATGTAAATATCATTATCTCCATATAATAAAGAACGACTATCTGTATGCTTGGCAGTCTTTGTTTAACCAGCAATGTCTATTTCTAACTCGTAATGTTACTGTTTAACTTTCATTGTTTCTGTTTAAATTTCAATTTTTCTATTTAAAGAACAAAGTCCCTATTTAAAGATCAACGATTGACATGTAAATAAGTATTTTCTATGTAAAATTGTGTTAATATTTACAATAAATGCAATAGTTTGTAACAAATATTAATGTTACTATTTATTAATGTTACTTTTTAATATCAATGTTTCGATTTAACTTGCATTGTTTCTGTTTAACTCGCAATATTTCTGTTTAACTTTCATTGTTTCTATTTAAATATCAATGTCTCTATTTAAATAACAAAGACCATGTTTAAAGATCAACGATTGACACGTAAATAAGTTTTTTCTTTTTCAATTTTGTGTTGTTTACAATAAATGCGACAGTTTGTAACGAATACCATGTTACTATTTAACTGTCAATGTTAACTATCAATGTTACTATTTATTAATGTTACGTTTAACTATCAATGTTTTGTTTTAACTCGCATTGTTTCTGTTTAACTCACAATATTTCTGTTTAAATTTCATTTTGTCTGTTTAAATATTAATGTCTCTTTTTAAATAACAAAGTCTTTGTTTAAAGTTTAGGGATTGACAAGTAAATAATTTCTTTTCCGTTTAAATTTGTGCTTATTTACAATACATGAGACAGTTTGTAATGAACAATCAGTTGAATTCAATGCCTAGTTAGTGACAGTTTCATTGCAAGATCTACAGTTGTGACCGAACGCGTGACAGCGACTGCAACATAACTCACGGACCTTGGGCGCTTGCGACTCGATCCTCTTCGGTCTCGGACGCTCAAGTTCCTTTCTCGTGATAGGTAGAAACAAATGTAGTTCTCAATTGTCATTCGTAGGTTTGTCATGGTCAGGTATGGGGAAAATAGCTTCCTTATACACCTATTTATACTTATCCACAGTGAGATAGCCGCTAATAAATCAGTGAACGTTGATGTCTGTCTACATTATTGCAGCGCAAGCGTGTGTGCACGGGGTACCATAAACTTGTCACCTGCAACATAAGCATGTTCTAATCGATAGATCTATGGAGTTGCTACACTGGTCAATCACTTCGTAACGCTCATCGACACAATAACCAACATAAAGATTTTGGCTTTCCGCAACAAGTTCCTCTATCTTCATATGTATATCGGGGCATAAGTATTTCTTCTATTTGTTCGCTTGCTCACGACAGGTGCATAACATGCGCATTAGCTTGAACCTGTATAGTTAAACATTATAAGTGATTATTAAGCCAAGACACTCAAAGTTAAATAGAAACAAATATGTTTAAATGATAACAAACTATATTGAACGAAGAGCTTGATATTTAAACAGAAACAAAGATACTTAAATGGAAATAAACATATTTGCAGGGAAACAAAGATATTTCAATAGAAACAAAATCAAACATTCAAATACCGTATGGAGTCGACCATTTTCGTCAACGGTAAATGACGAGCTTCTTTGATCCACGCATTGAAGGACTCTGCGACATTTGAACACATCTCGCCCCAACGTTCACTTCTGAACAAATAATTAGACCAATGTGACATATCTGATTTATGAAGCAACTAGTGATACCCTTCTAGTGATGTGGCCTACAGTCTATTCACCGAATCATCAAATTCTTTAGTCGTGGATGCCCACGCTATATGTAATTATATGGACCAACACTCCTACTTCAATGCCTTCCCAAGTCTAACATTGGCTTTCATAAAATTAGCCTCAAAGTGTCGAAGGCAGTATGTATGTGGGGAAGAAGGGAAGACCCTTGCAATGGTGTTCACAAGGCCCTCAGACTTGTCTGACACAAATGTAATAATCTCTTCATACTCTCCGTCATCGTATAATGTATCACCTAACTTGGTAATGAACCACATCCAATTGGCATCTGTCTCGTTATCGACAATACCGAAGGTCACATGGAAAAAAACCATTGTTTCCATCTTTGCATGTGGCACCCAGCAGAGTACCCCGATATTTTTCAAGAAGGTGGGTACCATCGAGAATAGTAGTGGCCCGCAACCCCTTTTGAATCCCATGATACACGCATGAAACGAAAAGAATGCACGTTTAGAACGCTCACCGTCTCTTTCCACAATCGCAATGCTGCCAGGTTTGTCTCAGTCACCTTATCCATATACCAAAGTAATAAATCATAGCTAAAGACGTCACTGTAGTCGAGGATCACCCAGGCACACTCTTTAGACAACCAAGCTTGCTTGTATGGAATGTGGACACCATGTTCGAGTAACATGTCCTTCTAAATGTCGATGGCCTTGTACAATGGCAGGTCTTTAAGCTTCTGAATCACTCGTGCGTTTACCCATTTTTTAGACGCTTTTGGATGTAGCACTGAGGTAATACCACCACCGCAAGTGTGTGACGGGTGCATTGTCTTGATTCTGAAAGTATTTTTATTGTATTCCTTTGATGCATAAAGGCACCATTCATAACCAACAGTAACACATTCTACAGTCACCCTGTGTTTTTCATTCTTTATGAATTTGAAGTCAAAATTCTGCTTGATTACAAAATTTTGAAGTGCGTTTCTGAAATGTTCAATGCCTACAAAACGTTGTCCGATATCCAACGACAACATTTCAGATTGATCTGACAAGGATGGAAAGCCTACCACACCGTCAAGGTTGCCATGAGGTGGAACATGTGCACTCGCAGAATCAGAATACCTACCAACACTTCAGTTTAATTGGAAACATAAATGTTTAAACAGAAGCTGAAAACTTTAAGCGGAAACATAAAGTTTTAAATGGAAGCTGAAAACTTTAAGCGGAAACATAAGTTTTTAAATGGAAACTCAATATGTTAAGTGGAAACATAAAATTTTAAAAGGAAACTCAATAAGTTAAACAGAAACTCAAAAAGTTAAGCGGAAACAGAAACTTTTAAACGGAAATTGGGCTGGGGCAGGGATAACAAAGAAAAACTTATGGTTTTGCTTTGTTTGAAACTGGAACTTATTTTTTAAGCGAAAAATGGAATAATTAAGCGAAAATATATAATTTTAAGAGTAAACACAAAGAAGAAGAACTTTACAATGATAAGAAATCATTTTGAGTAGGATGCGACAATGGCATATCATCTGTCTCAACCAAGAGATCAACTGCAGCGCATTTGAAGAGGGAGTACACATTACACATGAGCTGGAAGTCAACCTCATTTTCTATTGGACAAATCATTTTATGTCCATTGGGTGTGATAAACTTCACTTTGACACGGGAAACATCAAGACCCCATCGCTCACATATCTCCACTAACACTGAATCCCAAGAAGTCTGTGTCGCGAACACTAGCACTCGTCCCTCCCCATTGTATCTAGCAATAGCATAAAAACTCTCCATAATAAACCTGGATATAAATATAAATTGTTACTCTCTCTTGCAGGATGATCAAAGTGAGGGCAAGGAAAAGATTCTCACGTTATCAGGCAACCGACAGATATCAAAAGAATGCAAACCAAACTTTGTTACTCTCACGCAGGATGAGTCTTCCAAACTTTTTTTGAGAAAAAGCAAAGCAAAAAGGAATGAAAAAAGAATGCCAAAACGCACACAAAAAGGTTTGACATGATGTGATTGGGTAGTTCTTTTCCCACCATTTACAAGGGTAAAGAAGAAATTTCACAACATGAACCCAGTCCAAGTGACCCACAGGGGGCAAAAAAAGAAAGTTAAACAATAACAGAAGGGCTATCTGGGGTATTCAAAACTTACAGAGGCTGATTTGGAAGTTTTGAAATTCCCAAGGGGTAAACAGTAATTTTTCCTTAA
This sequence comes from Dioscorea alata, assembly GCA_020875875.1. Taxonomy (NCBI): domain Eukaryota; kingdom Viridiplantae; phylum Streptophyta; class Magnoliopsida; order Dioscoreales; family Dioscoreaceae; genus Dioscorea; species Dioscorea alata. The sequence goes on from CM037013.1 coordinate 13,564,379, forward strand.
AAAAATTTATAAATAATATTAAATAACTAGTGTTAACAACATGTGATAAGGGTAATCTTACCACTTCACTTACATGGTAATTATACCACTCAACTTACATCAAACCAAACAAGAAAAAAAAAAAAAAAAAAAACAAATATATCATTTCAAATTACAGCAAACCAAACAACTGTGATGTAAGTTAAAATATAACATTTTCACTTACACTGTAACTTAACTTACATGTAATTTTACTTACAGACAACCAAACAGCCCCTAAGTATCACCTATAGCAAGGCAGTTGGCATTTTCATTTCTCTCTCTATTTAAAGGTCAAGGCTTGGAATGCTACTCATGGGTTGTCCATAATTTTTTTTTTTTTTAAATACTCAAAGTAGGAATTATAACAAAGCATAATATTAATATTGGGTTTTAAATCCAACATCCCACTTCAAACAAAATCTTTAATTGGGTCCATTTGATACATGGAAATTCCAAGTACAAGCAGCATAATTTTTTTTTTTTTTTATTGTTTTTGCAAATAGGCTAGCAGCATAACATAAAATCATAATTAAGTACATAACAACTTCAGGACCTCAATTTATCTTCTCGTGGAGGATATTATTCTTTATAAAATAAGGAAGTGTTTAATATAACTAAAATGTTTTATTAAAAAAAAGAATTTATTGAAATAAATACATAAATAATTATATATGATTATTTTCACAAAGCAAGAATATTGAAAAATACATGTATGTAGACAATTAAAAATTAATATATTGAAATAAAATATGTCGCTGGTAAAATATAAGAAAATATATAGCCTAATAGGCATCAAATAACTATTAAAATAAATAATATATAATAAATAAATAAATAAATAATATATTGAAAAGCAAAATAATAAGCAACATATAATTATTACTACCGCTATAATAATAATAATAATAATAATAATAATAATAATAATAATAATAATAATAATAATAATATGTAGTGGATAATCAAATTGAAAAATATTGAGGAAAAGAAAACAAAATAAATTTTAGGCGGTTGTCAAAATAAGAAAACCCATATAGATAAAACCCTAATATCAACACAATCATTACGAAATTAAATTTTAAAACAAAAATAACAAATATATATATTTATATATATTAATTATTGAGAAACTGGAAATATCAGAAGAAAAAAAAAAAATCAAACTAGAACCAAACCTACTGGTCCAATTAACCCAAATCTTTAGTTTGGGTTTCCTTTCTTTGGTTTTTACGTTCTTCCCTGATAATAGTAATACATTTGTTTAAGAAAACATTGATTTTGTAAATGAAACCATTTGTTGGTGGTGGTCTAGTTAGGAAGAGCATTCACTTTCCTAGGAAGCCATGTGAGTTATGATCACGTGGCATAATGATTACCCCTCCATTCTTAAATACATATCATTTAAAAATGTTGCATAAGAACTAAAAATAGCATTAAATTATCTAAATTTTAACATAAAAAACAACCAAATTATTATGGGGTCGTTTGACATTGTTTATGTTTTCTTATTTTTTATTTTTGTTTCGCTTTTGTTTTATTTTTGTTTTATTTTTAATTTTTTGAAAACAAAAACATGTTTGGATACACTGACTTTTCTATTTTAAAAAACTGTAAACAAAAACATATTTTGTTAGTATAAAATTATTATAACTTTATTTTATTTTATTTTTTCAAATCCATATTTTTAATTTTTTTATAAAAATTTATTTTTTATATTAGTTTACTTGATGATATTATTAAATAAAATTAATAACATAAATTATTATTGTATTATATTATAGGGTCAAACAATTATTTTCACAAATAATTTCTAAAAAGATAATTTTGTATATTATATAAACTAATTTGTAAAATATCAAACCATAATAATAAATTTTTATAAATGTTTTAAAAAATATATATTTTTTAAAATTATTATTATTAATTTGTAAAAAAAATTATATTTTTTACAAAAATAAAAATTAAAAATTAAAAGGAGAGAGAGAAATAAAGGAGTAGAAGAGGAAGTGTTTCATTGTGGGAGGAAGAGTTTTGAAAACATTTCCAAACCAGTTGAAAACATAAAATTGTTGTTTTCTGTTTTTTTGGAAACATGAAGATTGTTGCCAAAATTTTTTAAAATAAAAACAAGCTGCCAAACATGTTTTATCAGTTTTGTTTCCAAAACATGAAATTGAAAACAAAAAAACAGGAATTGACAATAATGCCAAACGAGCCCTAAACTATTCATCGCTTCAAACCATGTATTTTTCTTGGGACTATAAATATTATTCTCTTCATTTATATAACATAGAAAATTGAAGATGGGTAAAATTGGAAGAAAAAAAAAAGAATAAATATTGCATTGATATTGTAAAACAACAATTATTTTGGATTTTTTTTTTTTAAAAACGACATGTACTTTGGAATTGAGGGAGTATTTTTTGGAGGTTCTAATAAATTGTGTGGAATGGATCAAGATAGTGGGAAGTGTGATTGTACCAAGTTTGTTAAGATAGTGGGAGATGCGGTATTTGAATTAGTTACGAGTTTATTATATTTCACCTTATATAGGGTGATTTGGATTATATGAATGGATAAGAGAAGGAATTATTCTCTCATCTCTCTTCTCGCCTCTTTATCGAACTTAATGGGAATAATCCCTATAAAGGCTTAGATTTTCTTGTTGAAATTGCTTGGGAAACAAAATAAATGTAACAAAAGCGTACATATACTTAAATCCAATGACACAAATGATAGGGTCTTATGGTTTTTCTAACTGATCACACACAGAGAAATGGGAACCCCATGAATTCTCACATTATTACATTTATTCACACATCTAATTTAGATAATTAGATTTCTATCGAAAGTTTATTTGGATAACATAATTTTTTCTAATCCCTCAAACTCCCTCTCACTATCCCCCTTAAACCCCCTCATTCCCTCTCCGTTCTTACCTCCTATCATTAGTATGCGTCATTTTGGTGCTTTTGTTGAGAGCATGGTGGAAGTGATCAAAACTAGTTCCAAAACTATCGATGACAAACTATTGCTAGTCACTGTGCAATTAGTCAGTTATAACTCTGTTTTCTCAAACCTTGAATCTCTCTGCACCATAGTAGAGATGCTGCAGAAATCCATGGCTTCCGAACAAACAGTCTAGTGGCTTTTTTGTCATTTGCTAAATCGCCATTTGTTAGCTTTTCAAGCTCAGCATCAACCACCATGGTTTTGATCGCTCAGTTTCCGAAGTTAGAAATTCCACTCTTTGTCGACAACAATGTCCTTGGGTGGCTGTTCCAAATCAAGCATTTCTTTGCTTATCATCATGTCCTTGGGGATCAGAAACTTATGACTGGTGCATTCTATATGTCCTAGTCAACACTCTAATGGTATCATTGGATGCATTCCACCAACCAACTGACTATGGGAGATAAGCTTTTTTAATAGATTGACCTTTGATTTGGGCCCTCATCCTTAATGAACCGAGCTTGATCTACAAACTCAAGCAGCTCACTACTATATCCCGTTACCTTTGTGATGAGTATATGATTATATATGGTGTTCATACTATATTTCTAACACTGCACATGTATTTACAATGATTCTAGCCAATTTTGTTGCTTCATTGCTTCTTTTACCATTTCAGGGACATTTAAACCATTATGGAGTACTTGGAATCAAAGTTGGTATTTTGGAGCAATTTTTGAGTAGAAAATGAGATTTTCCTTGAGACCCATGGCTTTATCCACGGCATACCTAGAGGCGTGCACTGTAGCCAAGTTATTGTAGCAAAGTTACTATAGCAATGTGGAAAAATATCCAAAACAACCATGATCGACCCATGGGCATGGGTTGACCATTAATGAGAGTGGGTTAGCTGTGATCATCTAATTTTGCTCCTAAAGTTTGCATTCAAAGGACAGCGCAACCCACGGCTATGGGTACCCCGGAGGGCGTCATTCTAGGGTTTTTATATAAAAAGCGAGGATGTGATTTGATGTGGGAGCTTGGGCTGACTTTCCTCCATCTTTTGAGGCCGACTTTGGCGAAGCTTGAGTGGCAATTCTCCTTGGTGATTTCAAGCTTAGAGTAGGGTTTTTTTTTTTCTAATCTTAACACACGTGTGATTTCCGCATCCACGAGGATCCATATGGAAGGCAGTCAATCATAGTTGAAGCATCATTCAAACAAAGTCTGCGAATCGAGTGAGCTCCCCTTGCAATGATGTGGTGGTGAGCCTCTCGAGAAAGCGTCATTCGGTACTTTCTTGGAAAGAGCTCGGGGAAGAGGAGAAGAGGCAACATCCACACCACATCATTAAGGGAGTATCTATTATGTTTAGTTGCCTTGAGTTATCTTCCATGTTTTTCATTGTGACATCTTTATTATGGTAGCTTAAGAGTTATTTCGGCATTCAAGCTTGGATGAAACCTTAATGAACTTGTAATTGGTTTTCATTTTTTATATTGGATTATGTTGATTTGGTTGTGATTTGCTTGTGCTTTTCTCATGATATTGGATTCATTATAGGGAGAGCTTGAATCTAATTACTTTGTCGCGTAGTCGGAGATGTGAGAAACCCTAACAATTAGGACCCAACACAAGTGAAAAGAGTTGGGACATTTCTAGAGATAATGTGTCTTAATTCTTCCATTTGGCGCTAGAGTGAGAAACTCGCCCTAATTTGAGAAAGGTTAGAGAGAGAATCTCGCCTTGATCTTGAGAGGTTCACGGAATGTATTGCAATCATATGGAACTTTGGCTAAAGAGAGAATCCTGCTAGAGTTTTGTAGCGGATTAGCCATCGGTAAGATCGAGAGAGTTATCAGCGTTTCTTTAGAATCTCTCGGTCCAATCATTGCAACCTTTAATCCAATATAGATCTCCAATTACAAGTGTAGTCATAGGTGAATCCCGATTTGAATACCTCCCCTCATTAATTGGTTTAGTCTTCATCTTTGTTTTCTTCATTCTTAGGTTTAGTAATCCTTAATTATACTCATTTCACACTAATTTATAGCCTAGATAATAGGAGAGGGATTACTACTAGTACTTTTTCCCCCTAAGAGATATGGCAACCCTACTTTCTACTTTATTGCTTGTGCGGCCCGTGCACTTACTGGCACGACCACTTAGTTGGAGTCCATCACTTAGTGACTTTGAAAATCTTTCCACTCGAATATCACGGTTGAGTAATGCCAATTTTCGTTATTATTTTCTGTCTGGCCTGCATGACGACATTCAAAGGGAACTATACCTATTGAAGCCGCAAAGCTTACATGAAGCTATGGGAATGGTGAAACTAGTGGCAGATAAATGCAATGCTTCCGAAGCAACACTAGCCTAATTCCCATCGAATGAATCATCAACAGTTCCATCCATTGTAGTGCTACTAGCTCCTGCACAACCTAGAACTTGTCCACCAACTTATCTTATTAAAAGATTAACACCGATAGAGATGGAAACTTGGAGGAATGATGGCCTATGTTTCAGTTGTGACAAGAATTTTGTGTTCTGATTTTGCTATCAAATACCCTAATTTCTCTTCTTGGTAGCGGATGATGAGGAAGAGACACCACCAAATGCTCCCTAGCTGGTTTGGGTTTTATTCATTATTCTAGAAGCTAGTTTGGGTTTTATTTGGTTTGAAATTTTTATAGCTCTGTGCAAAATATGAACATAGTTTTCTTTTTTAACTAGTAATTTGGCTATGTGAGACATATTTATATTAATTTTATAATTGTATTTGAGACTTTTATTTCACACTTTTATATATTGGAAATTAACAATTTACCATGTAACTAATTTTTATTTATTTTAAAATAATATCAATAATTTCTACGGTTATGCACACAATAAATATATAGTTTTTATATTTATATTGAACTAATCTATTCCAATATTTATATAATAGTTAATTTAGTTTAAAAATATTTATATGCTAAATTTTAAAAAAGTATATTTGAATAAGTTTAAAAGTTTTTAAGAAAATAAGGGTTTAAAAAATTTAAAACATAAATAAATTTTTAAAAATGTGCAAAAAAAAAAATTATATTTCAATAATAATATATTTTTATAAAGAATAGGAATTTAAAAAGCTACTATGTTTTAAACATAATAACAATTTTATTAAAAAATGGATTAAAAAAAGCTAAAAATAGGTCAGAAAGAAGCGGTAAAATGCAAAACAAAATAAAAATTGCATTTTGAGATACTCGGTAATGTGAGCATTGATTTAATAGCGCTAGGATATTTTGACAAATAAAATAGATCTCTGATATTTAAATAATTAAAAAAACTCATTTGAAAAAAAAAAAAACCCTTATAAAAGATCCACTCTTTAGAATAAAAAATCTGAATATCAACAACCTTCTATTTCTCCGCAAATACCATTCAAGAAACAAATCAGCAAATTGTAGCAATCCTAGATCCTCTTTATTAGGGTTGCTATCACCAACCCTATAAAAACCATCCATCCAAGATCCTCATTCACCCCCCAGAACCCATCCATGGCTTCAAAAAACAAAGAGAAGGAGATTGTTGGGTATGTAGGGTATGCTGAAGTGGTTGGCAACCCCACAAGATCAGTTAAAAGCTCTGGAAGTAGCACTGTAGGACAATGGAAATGGGATGGAGTGCCAATAGATGAGAAGCACAGGGTGGCTTGGGAGGACAAAAGCACCGGAGATTACTACCGATACAATGCGGCGGAGAAGGTCAACGAGGATGGGTACCGTAGGTATGTCAATGTCTCCACCGGCAACAAGAGCACCGGCTACTCTGCCAAGTTTCATGCGGAGGAGAAATATGCAAAAAGTAACAGTGGTCGCTATGTGAATGATTACTGATAGGTTTTGGTTTCTTCTGGTTGGGTAGAAAATAATAATGGATTATGAATAAATTTTTATATATTTGTTTTTCTTTGGTTTGATTATGTTAGGGTGAAATGAATTTATTATATCATTGTTATAATTTTAATAAAATGTTTTGAAGTGTGAGTTTTAAGAAAATGTAAGTGGGAGGAGTGCCGACCAATGCTGTGGCCATTAGTATGGTAAAAAATAAATAAATACTTTGTGTTGATTCATGTTTGTAATAAAAAATATAAATATGTCAACCATTCTATACTGTTCATACACTGTACACAGGGCTCTAACACTATTCATATACCGGGGCATTTGTCGTCTATATATATATATATCAACCATTGGATAATCTAATGATATATAGTGGTATATATGACACAAAAATCTTAAAAAGAAAGATAAAAGTTTGAATCTTTGTCTTAATAGTTTCAATTTGTGTGTGGGTTTTTTTTGAAAAAAACAGTGATATTGATTTTGCCTATTTGTCAAAAAATAAAATAAAATAAAATAAAATAAAATAAGAATGGGTTATGAATCAAATTTTATATATTTAATTGATTATGTTACTAATATAATTCTTATCCACATTTTAAGTTATTATATAGTTAATGAAATTATATATATTAGATATAAGATTTTTTTTTTCTTTATTTACTAAAATTGAAGTTTGAGGGAAAACCGTATACCGCAAGTGGAAGGTTCCATGAGTTGATTAAGGTTTGTGGAGCTTTGTTATTATATACATTTTAATTGATTATGGTTTTTTTCTTTTTGGTTTTTGGCAAAATTCAATAAAACATTATCTGTACTCTCATCTTACATGAGCTTTAGATTTGAACTCTAATTGATTATGTTCTTATATAATTAATGAAATTATTATATATTAGATTTTCTTTTTTTTTTATTTATTTTAGTGAAATTGAAGACTTGAATTGGAGTGTCCGGCACTGATGGTTGTGTGGAGTTTGAGACACCAACAAGCTTCGATATTAGGTAATAATTTCTTTGTCGTAAGGCTGTTGTGACTTAATTTTAAAGTCATTAGTTTGGGTTGCACAGAGAATGTTTAGTAATAAAAGTAAGTTTGGTTCTCTCTAACTTTGTGTTCCTCTTCTTGCTTCTTATTTTCTTGATGCTGCTTCAGTGATCTCAAGTATTAAGATGGACTTCTCCTCTTTGTTGATAAAAGCTATGATATGAAGCACAGACCCATATGCAAATTCTAAACCGAAGCTTTCTCTATAAACTCAATTTCAAAGTTTTTTTTTTAAGAAAAAGTTTACCTTATCATTTGTCAATCAAAACATTAAAAGTAATATAAGAAACATAGAAAGTTCCAAATAGAAAGTAAAATTAAAGTTAAAAAATTTATGTTGAGTTGTTTTCTTCCAAAAGAAAGAACAATCCAACTGATGATGATCGACCCTATTTGAGTATTTTTAACAAATTAACCATCCTTGAAACAAAGTTAAAAATTTAATAGTTTAAAAATGGTAATAGATACAAGGCCATATATTTTAGATTTGTATACCTTTATACAATGTAGACATATGAGTCCATGGTCTTGATTTAATATAATAAAATAATAATAAAAACATAAAACACAATTGAACATGCACCAATGTATGTCCACAAAGCCCTTCAATCCTTACTTTATTGTATGTTTTATGACAATTTTTTTTGGCATGCTTTATAGCATGCTTTCTTGCATGTTGAAAGAAGACATGAGGAAGAATAAAGTATTGAACCGCTCGTACTATAAGAATTAAGACTTTTAGTGACAACTTTATTGTGTCACCAAATTATTTTGCCATAAATATTATATTTTTGTGTCAAAAAAATTAATCGACGTTACTATTAATATATTAATAGTGACAAAAAAATTTTGTGTCCAATTTTCGTCACTAAAAGAATATAAGATTTTGTGTTAAAAATTTCATTATAAGAATGATATGTAATTGTGACAAAACATATTCTTGTCACTGTAATTTTCCATTTGTTACTGTGTCGTCATAAAAATATAAATTAAAATATAGTCTTTTATAAGTTGGTATATGTTGTTGTAAAAATTATATTATTAATAAAATATTAAAAAGTCTATTTTCCTATTTAATCTCAAGATTTATGTATAGATTTTAAAATTTTATTAGGTGTTTTTAGTAATTATAGATAAAATACAAAAAGTTTTTAAAATTATAATTTTATCCAATACTCAAAATTTGTATTATAAGGCTTAGAAAATAGGTCTTTATTTTAGATCATACCTAGGATTAGGATTAGAGAAAATTTTAAAAATTAAAAGTAAAATTAAATAAATATTTACCAAATCTCACAAAATAAAATCTAAATAATGTAAATTAAAAAAATAATAAATTTTAAAAAGATATATATCCTAAATGGGCGTAACATAAAAGAGGAATAAACCAAGATGGTGAAACTTTGAGAACTTATGTGACTAGGAGATTGATGACAACGGTTTGGTTTTTTTTTTTCCTTAAATTCTTTTACTTAATTTATGCAATCGATAAGTGATAATTGTTGTTTTTATTTATTTTTTCATCTTCTAAGTTAGGTTTATTGGATTTTTCTTCAATAATGATTATTTGTTAGTGTTTATTTTTCGACACTTTGAATCTAGGTTATAGTAGGAATATGTTGTTTAGATTTTAATTGTGTGGTTTTATTCCTTTTATTTTTTTAAATGATTTTTTGTTATCTATTTAAAATAACAAAAGCCAAATACAACATGGAATTTTTCTCTTCTCAACGGAAAAGAAATAATGGTTTGAAAGCTATAAGTAAATTAGAATTTTTGAAAATTTTAAAATTATTTTCTTGGATTCTAATTTTTTTTTTTTGTTAAATATGTAGAATAAATATCAACAAGGGAGAATAACATTTGAGTTTTAAGGAGTTAAATTTTAGCATAAGCTCAGGCTGAAAACCAAAAAGGAGATTCAAAGGCATAACGGATACTTTATTACTAAATTTACATTGGAAAATAGTTTAGGATAATTTTATAATTGTATTTTGGATATTTAAATTTCTAATTTTATATATTCGAAATAGTAATTTTGTACTTTTTAGTAATATTGATATGTTTTTATATAATATAAAATACTTTTATTTGCTTATGTGATAATATTTTTCTACTAAAAGTTTATTTTTCCCGATAAAATTGACTAAGATATAACTATGTAATTATCACAAATAATTTTATTTATGGCAACACTTGTTATATTAGTGTAACATGAAACTATCTCTAAACAACATTAGTAACGAAGTGTAGTCATAATAAAATGAACTATTGTGACCACTATATTCGTCACTATTTTGTATTTTTTTTTTGTCAACAAAATTATCACATATACTAAGATCTTTGTGATAATATAATTTTATCACAAATACCAATGTTTTTAGTGGCAACAATTTCGCCACAAAATTTTTAGTAATTGTGGCCATATAGTTTTTCACGAATATTGAAGTTTTTAGTAACAATATTTGGTCACAAATTTTTTGTGTAAACTTAGGGGGACTGTTTGGTACTTCCCCGTTAATATATATATATATATATATATATATATATATATATATATATATATATATCAACATTTACATTTTCATAGACACCTATGTAAAAGATCATATTTGCATTTTTTTTCAAGAGAGTACTTACATGTATAGTTGTATAAAAGTTCACTTTTTTTCCATATACCCTACAGAAGTTCATATTTGTGCTTAGGCCCGTATAAAAAATTCGTATCTATCTATGCAACATAGGGGGAAAGCCAGAGTTTAGAGAAAATGAAAATAAAAATTATTTAGTACAAGTAAAAGAGTAATGCTATTTAGACCAAATTAGTAGACTGAATTAGTAGTCTGAATGACATGGATGCCAAATTGGTATCCATGTCAACATCCCGTAATTATTTATCTATCTCTTTTTTAGCAAAATTTTAATTTTTTTTTATAATCTAAACCCTTGTTTTATAATTTTTAAAGTTTAAAGATTTATCCAAAACTCTAAACCATAACACCCTAAATTTTAAACCTAAATATTATAAAATATTTAATCCAAAATTCAAAAAATATAAACCCTAAACCCTAAATCCTAAACCCTTAATACTAAATCCTAAACCCTAAATTATAAATCACACCCCTAATTAAGGGGTTTGTGATTTATAATTTAGGGTTTAGGGAGGGGTTTTCAGATTATTAGATGATAAAGAAAAATTATTTTTTTATATAAAAAAAACTAATTTCTCTTTGACTTGGATGCTAGCATGATGCCAATTTGGCATCACGTCAACTAAATATCATTACCAATTCGCCCTATCAATTCGGTCTAAATATCATTACACGAACTAAAAAATGAAAGAAATAACATAATATATTTTTATAAATATTTTTCTAAAAATATATTTTTAAAATAATATATATACTAATTTATAGAAAATCAAGTTATGGAATAATAATTTTTTATGAGTAATGCTATTTGAGACGAAATATTTGTCCAAAACCACTAACCGAATTGTTAGTGCAAATGCACTTTAATGATTGGCATAATTTGACACCTAGTCAAGGTGACGTGGCAAGCATGATGACATGGCATGGTCAATGACGTGGAATGAAGGATGACATGGCAATCAATCTTGGATAGGTGGAAAATATCATGGGAGATCTTGGAGAAGTTATTTTTGGCAAGAAGTTGTAATTCTCATGGAGATTAAATGAAGATATTGTTCAAGCTATTTTAGGCAAGATGATCAAGCAAGCAACAAGTTGATATCAAGATCTCATCAATACCATATTTTAGAAGATTGATTGAAGACTAAATATGGGTGGAGCTAAATGAAGAGAATCCTATCAATGGAATGATTCTTAAAGACTATTGAAGGCAAGATTTGAAGATCCTTGTTGAAGATTTGAAGAACCTTAATAGAGATGATATGAAGTCTATTAAGGGTATGTTTTTGAAGATGCGCCTATTGATGGCAAGATTTGGATGATGGATTGAAGATCCTTGAAGACCAAACTTGGGTGAAGTGAAGACTAAGTTTGACAAGTTTCATGAAGACGCACATAGGACGTGCGCCCCTTGTGAGGGGGCTGTGTGGTGAGGAGCTGAAGAGGGAGGTTAGTTGCTGGTAGTTCGGATCAGGTGATCGGGCTGCATCGACTCAGATGGAAGGTCTAGAGGTCGCTTAGCAATGGAGCCAGAATTCAGCCAAGCCAACAGCCAGGGCCAATGTCGCAACATTTGTTATAACATAAGTTACGACATCTAATTTCGGAAGGTTCCAAAGTTAGAAGTCGCGGAAATTCTAAAAAGGGTATGCGCTATATTTGGGACGTTGAGGCGTCTATATATACAACCTTGGTCTAGGAATGGGTACGACTCTTGAAAGAGGGAGTAGGGAGGTACCGGACAATCTAGAGAGGGTAGTATTCTTTGTATGTGAGAGAGTGACAAGTGTGTTTTGTACTCTTCTATCTTTTACCCCTTTTTAGTGGATTGTTGATCTCCGGGCATGGCCCCCCAGATGTAGGCAAGTGGATGCCGAACTGGGTTACCAACATCTTGTGTCTCTTCTTGTGTGGTTTGTGTTTGCTTTTCTTGAGTGCTTAAGTGAGTGAGTGTTCCTCTAAGTTCACAAACCCCAACCAGCGGAACTAACAAGTGACGTGGCTGAATGATGTGGCATCCACATCATCCCACTTTCTCTCACCCCCAAATAAACAAATAACTAACCCTAGCTTTTACATCCTATCTTCTTCGCCATCCTCGCTGTCTCTCACCTGATGCCACCATTGCCGACATCGCCACCGTCGCCGACGTCACCGCTGCCAATGAAGTCGAGATCAGCAGGTATCTCCGCCACATCAACCTTGTCCCTATTCGCAGCTGCTGCATAGCATCACCGATGACCACGATCACCAATGCTACCTCGTCTACGACCACAGAGGAAAAAAAAGGAAAGAAAACTCCCATCAACGTTTGCGTATATTTTTCCCACAAAATTTCCTCCTTTTTTCTATTTTTTTAAATTAAAAATGCATTTTTTTTATCTAATTTGATCAATTAGCTTATTTTTTTCATTTATGATCATACACAATGTAGAATGCCTGTGAAGTGTTTGTTTAAATGCCACAATGTAATGTTGCTTAAGTTTTTTTATTGTGATAATGATGGTGGTGGAATGCCCACATAATGCTTGTTTAAATGCCACAATGGAAAAGCAATGTTCTTGCTTTATATAAATGCTGCAATGTTTTAGATAATGTTGATGATGTTACGATGGACCATGGACAGTACTCAGATCTTCTATGGCTATTAACACACCCCTTGCGTGTGTGTTCCGCAAGTGCACGGGTTGTCGAAGTAATAATTACCCCGGTGAGTGGGTAGTCGAATCCACAGGGAACGGAAGTACTAGTAATGACTGATTCTTAGTTATCTAGTCGAAATAATGATATAGAGCAATGGATGTAATGTGTAAAATAAGAAAATCGCAAGAAAGAAAACAAATAAAAGGAAAAGGTAAAGGAGATCTCAATCAATGAAGATGAGATACCCGGGCAATGATCCCCTTAGGCTCTATCATGAAGTGCAAGACTAACTAAATGCTTCTAACCGAGTTCTATGAGTCGAGGTAATCCAAGAACAATCAATCCCTGCTTCCAGGCCACCGATACTAGTCCCCTACAAGGTCCCGGCGGAGAAATCACTCAATCTCAACACCTCACACCCTATATGACCGCAATGAGTTTTGGGATACCTAAGAGTGAAACCGATTCCTAAAATTAGATCTAACCCTACTTCTAGGCGAAAGATCCCTAACCCTTTACAAAGGTCCCGGCGGAGAAATCTATCAATCTCACACCTCACACCCCATATGGTTGCATAAAACTTAGGGAATACGGAGATAGGAAACACTCAATCGGAAGGGAAAGGGGACACTCCTCTATCTCAAGACTCACCCTCTCAACCCTCTTTAACCTTGTATGTTCTAATCCCTAATGGAGATCTCTCTCTCACCAAGGAAACAAATCAAGCATACCAAACAACCATACGAATCAATAAGGCATGCAAGAAATTATTAAACAAGATTAAAACTCAAATAAACTTGGAATTAAATGAAAGCATAAAGAAAGTCAATACATGAATCGAAACCTAGGGTTCACATGCCAAAGTATCTACTAGGGTTTAGCCCTCCATGGGACTTATTACAAAACAAAAGATAATGAAGAAAAAAGCAATGTAATCCATGAAAATAAACCCCCTCGAATTCGTGATGATGGCCTTGATGAATCGTTCAACGTCTCGAAGGAACCTTCTCCGAAGCTAGGTTGCCAATGGCTCCCCGATGCTATATCATCGAAAGATCTATCGAAGTTGGTGAAGAACGACTCCCAATATCGCCAAAGACCTCGTCCTTGAAACCCTAGCCGCTCTTGCCTTCAAACGTGCGCAAAAAGTCCTTTTAAAATCGGCAAATCGGGGTATTTATAAACCTGAAAACGTGCCAGCCGCGTGTCTTCACGCGACCGCGTGAAATCCCACGTGATCGCGTGGGCTGCAGAATTCCCACGCGGTCGCGTGAACAGTAATTCTGCTACAATACTACTACAGTAAAATGAACATTGGTTTTGCTACAGTACTCTCCATAACCATGATCCAAACTCTCTCATCTTGAGGCCACATGGTCGGGCACACGTCCATGTGGTGAGTTATAAGACTTCTCCTTCTTCGAATCATCATTTGAGAGCTTTAACTATCTTCACACAAGTTGGGACATGAAGGTGTGACTGCTTTTGTGCCCTTCCATCGCACAAATCATCTTGAATTCTTCAGGAAGTTGGCACACACCCTCATGTGCATGATCCCCTCTTGTGCCTTGACACTTGTGTTGTACAAAAACTCCCAACAATACGTCTTTATAACCCATCTTTGCTTCCTTTTCCTCCTTTAACACTTCCACAACCTGATTGCATAAAAGAACACCAAAATACACTTTATGAGACATAATCAATGGTAAAATGATGCTCAATGTATGCAAAACAAGTCGGTAAAACATGTATATTCAAGCACTTATCAGCTATTTGAGTATGGTGGGTTGTCCCGGGCATGAAACTACTTATTCCTTGGGGACTATATAGATTGTGGCAAGCAAAGCATTGAGAAAATCTGCCTGCTCTTGGCTTACAAAATCAAGTTCCTAGACAACTTCTTCCTCATTGATAATATTTTGTGGTTTTTGGCTTACAAAATCAATTTCAGCCTCCTGCACCTCAATGAGTGGTTTGTGTGTACTGGGATAAATGCCTCTCTTCCTTAGGTTCTTCTCATATTTCCTCTTCTTTCTCTTCTCCTAGCTTGTACCTCATTACTTTGTCCTTTCTAAGATAACTTTTACCTTCTCACTAGTCAAAGAACTACAACGTGAAAAAAAACTCAAACCAAGCACCAAAAGAAACAGAACTGCTTGAAGAAATGCAAAACTAAAGCTTCATGATAACATGCTTTAATATTCACTTCAAAAAATGCCCCAAAACTAGAAATATGGCAAAAAAAAAAAGCCAACTTTCACCTTCTCACTAATGAAAGCATTACATAATTAGAACAAATGAACAATCAAACCAAACACCAAAAGCAAAAGAACAATCCAAAGAAACACAACACAAAAACTCCACCAAACAACAACATTGCCACATTCTTAAACAACTCATTAACCACCAAAACAATAACCAAAAAGCATGCAATTAAAATAGGAAAATACAAGGTATTGCAAAACAATTGGATATAGAGACAATTCATCAAACACATGATAGCCAATGAATCAGAGAACAAAAACAGAAAGAGAAACACAGAGATTACAGATTCCGGCTTTCCAATGATCTTGGTGACGATCTTAACGGAATCCTTGAGGATGTCAGAGGCCACCACGGCGTCGACGGTGACGTTGGTGCTGAGGTTCAAAGTTCGCATCTTTGCTATGAAAATGAGAACACACACGAAGAGGGACAAGGTAGCATTGGCAATCGTGGTCGTCGGTGATACTATACAGCAGCCGGGGAGAAGAACGGAGTTGCGATGGCGGAGATAGCTGATGATCTCGACTTCGTTGGTGGCGTCAGCGTCAGCAACGGTGGCGGTGGTGACAGGCGAGCAGCCTGCGGAGAGGGACGTTGTTGCCGTAGCGGGGATAGCTGCTAATCACGACTTCGTTGGCGGCGATGATGTCGGTGATGGTGGCATCAGGTGAGACAACGAGGATGGTGGCGTCAGCCGGTGAGACAACCAGGATGGCGAACAAGATAGGATGTAAAAGTTAAGGTTGGTTATTTGTTTATTTGGGGTGAGAGAAACTGGGATGATGTGGATGCCACATCATCCAGCCACGTCATTCGGTCTGGTTTCGGACAAATATTTCGTCTCAAATAGCATTACTCATTTTTTATAAAATTTTTTTGTATATAGCCAATTTATTAAATGTAAAGAGATTAAATAATAAAATTTTATAAATATGTTTTTTAAATTATAATACTTTTAAAATATTTTTAGATTATCTATACTAACTGTGTAAAAAAACCAACTGGCATCGGATGGCAATACTTATTTTATTTTAAATTGTTAATCATTTTATTCAGATTTTATTATAAATAAATAAGCTTATATTTTTTGAATTGTTTTTCTTATTTTTAAAATTTTTATTGGAGATAATAAAGATTTTTATAATTTTTATCTTATATAAGGGGATTTTGTAAAGTGGGGTGTTGATTGATAATAAAGATTTTTTTTTTAATTTATAAAACTATTATATAATTTTTATATAATATAAGGGATTTTGTAAGGCATGGGGGTAACTCCGTCCATGGTAACAATATAAATTTTCATATGAGCATATGCATCTATATTTATAATCACAACCAAATAAAACTACGTATCCTTATACACACCACAAAAAAAATTTCTATACATAACCAGATAAAGTTATATATTTCGTATACACCACTACTAAAATATTTACTTTTGTATAGGTACATATTTGTGCATATATCCCATAAAAATCACATAATATATATACCAAGGATCATATAAGTAAATACTAAATAGGCATTTTGATGTGTATATATATATATATATATATATATATATATATGATTTTGAAGGGGGTTAAAATACCAATTTTTTTTTTTTATGTGCTTATATTTGTAAAATTATTGTTGGTCACCATGATTAGTTTATGCATTTGCAGGGTCATATATGAAATTATGTACTTTATAGGGGTGCATATGCAAATACAAACATTTATACAGGTTTGATGTAAATATGAATTTTTATATGAATGTCTAAGAATTTTTCAAAAGATATATATAAATATTAACTTTATTGGTGTGCATATATGCAAATATTATTTGTAAAAAGAAAAATATAAACTTTTGTTAGGGTGTATCTATGAATATAAATATTTAATTAAACACAGTCTTTTATAAAACCCTAGAATAATAATACCAAAGATTGCGCTGTGTATACAAGAGTTCTCCCAGATGTCGTCGGTCCCCTCCGCCGGCGGTGGTCGCCTGAGCTGCGAAGAGTGCGGCGGAGAGGACTTCGATGACGGCGATGATGGCTTCTATTATTGCCGCCTCTGCGGCTCCCAGAGCCAGGACCTCCTCCACACCGCCACCAATGCCGAGGACGTCGGCGCCCCAGCCGACGGTGCCGTCTACAACCTCTTCCGCCGCCGCGCTCACAATGCCCCATCCACCCCCGTGCCCAATCTTCCCTCCGGCGAGGACCTCCTCCGAGTCTTATCCCAGCAACCAACCTCCACCTTGGATGGGTTGAGGACCTGTTCTTTCAAGACAGAGAAGGAGGAGCCCTCGGATCCTAGGGATTTTGGTGACGCCGCTGAGCAATCAAAGGATCCCGAGGCCGTGGGGTGCTCAATCAGGCTCAGGTATGTGCAGGGCCTGCAGCTGATGCTCCAGTGGCAGTGCGACACGCTCGTCCAGCGGTTCAATGTCAGCAACTCGATTCGTAGGATTGCTGCACTTGTTTGGATGAGACACCTAATTCGTTCTGGTTTTCTTGAAGGCAATTGGATCAGGAGTGTTCTCTCTGCTAATGGATGTAAGGTTCATACTCTTTAGCTTCTTCTTCATTTTATTTTATTTGGATGTTTGTCTTCAAGTTATTTCAGTGCATTGAATGGTTTTCTGTCAAATAATGTTCTTTCCATAGTGTATGTGGAGAAAAAGGAAATTGTCAGGCTTGTCAAGGGAAAACTCAAAGTAAAAGTTGTCAATTTGAACAAGAAAAGAGCATCAAGGATTTGGCTTTACTCGCTGAGGAAGGCGATGCCGATTTATACTACATTGGCTATTTCGTTCTTGGCTTGTCACCTGGCAAAAGAGGCTATTCTTCCGACTGATATTACAGAGTGGGCATTAGATGGGAAGCTGCCATACCTTGCTGCATTTGTTGAAATTGATAGAGATCTTGGGTACTCTTGGATTAATCATTTGTTGAACTCGAGGAGTTTGTTCAGGCCTGTCCGAACTATTGGAGCATGGCAATTAGAAGCTACGGCAGCTTCTATTGCACGACATGTTGGTTTACGCCTTCCTCCAGTGAACTTCAATGCGATTGCCTCTCGCTATCTTAAGGAGCTTCACCTTCCGGTGGACAAGATATTTCCATCTGCTTGCAAGCTTTATGAATGGTCGATGCCTGCAGAATTGTGGTTGTCCAGTAATATGTATAGATTTCCGACTCGTATATGTGTAATGGCAATACTTGTTGTGATTATTAGAATTTTATACAATATTCATGGACAAGGGACATGGGAGAGGATTGTTTCTGGTTTGAGTAAATGTGCCACACAGGGTCCGGTGGATGCTAAATCAGATTGTGATAATCTGGGTTCTGTGCATGAATCTTGGAAGGGACTTGATGATTCTCAACAACTTGGATTTACTCCAGGCTTATCTTCACAAGAGAACTTATCAGAAACACAAACTACTGATTTCAATGCTGAAGAGTTGTTGGCAGAACTTGAAGCTGGGTATTCTAAAATCTGCACAAACCCTGGTAAGTGTTGTTAATTTATGTGAGCTTGGCTGTCGTTTTGTAAGATTTTCCTCAATGTCCAGATTTTTACTTCTGCGGACTTGGTGAATAGTGGAATGTTTTCATTGTTTTGCAAACTTAGATTTGTTGGGAACAACGATTCTTGTTCCTGATCTAATTCATAGTTAGAAAATCTATACGCTGCGCACTTTGGGATCTTTTCCATTTCATATGAAGTTTAGACCATCAAACTTTCTAAGAATGATGAAAACAAGATGCTTGAACATGCTTTTAAATTTGTCTGCTATGCATAGTTTCTTTTATTTGCTTACTTGCTAGAGGGATGATCACTAACTTTGCTTCATCATCGGCAATGCTTTGGTTTAAATTATGTATTTTTACTTGTGTTATTTATTCAATGAATTTATTATTATTTTTATTTTAATAGATCATTTAAAAGACCTGCGGTCTTACCTCAAATACTGTGGTGATACTATTTTTGCTGGTTTAACATCAACCTCTACTGAGAGGAATATGATAGAAAGATTGTGGGAGATTTATGATAATCAAGAGGTAATATCTGTTCTGTATTGCCATTTTTATGTCTTTCTTGCTAGTAAGAACTTGTAACTTGTCTTTTGGATGAAGACTTCATGCAATATTTTTTATTTTACAATTTAAGTTTACCTTAATCCAATGATAGGCTGACAATTTTCTTTAGTTTAACCAATTGCCAATGTTCAGAGTAAAAATGTTCAACATCATTGGTTACAAATGTGTTGTACCATGTATCCATAGTTGGTAAATATTCGGAGATTGATTTCTAGATTGGAATTATGCTGGTTTAATTTCCTGTAAGTAGTGACGATTCCTATTTAAATCCTTCCAGTCACATTTATTTAATGCCTCTAATTGAAGCACTAACTTACAAAATTGTTTTGTGGAGCATACATTGCATGAATGATATTTCCTACTTATCTATAAAATTTTTATATACTTTTATTTTCGGGGAAATTTTTTATTTTTTGAATTCGCTCTGCCTAGAAATCTGGTCCCAATTCGTATGATCTAAATCGATATGATAAGTTTAGTAGATACGACCATTATTCGCTTATATTAGCTCACCCCCTTTTTTGGAAAAAAGCTTATTGCTGGTTCTTGTGAGACTTTCAAAAGGAAATATGAACAAATTCAATATTACAAAAGCCTTAACCAGTTTCTATATTACAAGAACCTTACCAGTAGTCAAGACATGCAAAACTTGCTCTCATAATTAAATTAGGAATGAAAAAGGTCCTGATAATGTTTAGTTTAGAAAGCCCTATATCTCAATAGTGCATTTACAAGTTTTGAGCTAGAAACATTTCCTACTAAGGGTTCCAGAAAAGTTTGAACCAGCATTAGTATATATATATGGACATGCTCGCCTTCTTGAGCAATACCGAATCTATTGACCTTCAGCTTCAACATGTGTGTGTGTGTGTGTATAGTGTAGGTGCAGTTAAGGCTTGTAGATGTTTTGAAATATTTAGTGAATCCCATTTTTAAAATTTTCTAACGTCTTTCTGATAACCTTTTTCTTTATAAGCTTGTACTCTGCTGTCATCTGAATTTTGTATTTTTCCTATGCTATGTCTTCTTACATTTTGTTTTCTTCCTTTTTTGTTAATATCTTGCTTTAGTTTGTTTTTAGCTGTGTTGTATCTTGCATCTTTGAGCTAGACTGTCTTCAAATTTTTTTTTAAAAAATTGGCTTAACTCTCAGAAAGAAATAACATGCTGCATTGAAATTCTGGGGAAAAAAAGGAGGTTCATGTGTTTTCTTGAAAATTGACTCTATTGGTTAGGCTGTAAGTTACATCGTGGTCTTGGCTTGTGCTTCTTTTTTACTTAGAATAACTTGTGTTATATTAGGGAACTGCATTACTGTAAGCTGCCATAATTGAATGATAAATCCATTCAATTGATTTCAGGATGAGGAACCTGTTTATGATATAAAAGAAGGGTTAGTCAACCTGGGAAAGAGATCGAGGGATGAATTACCTTCATTCTTAGATGGCAATGGCTGTGATGATTGTACTGATCACGTGATGGGTGATCCACTGGTACCAGAAATTTTAGGTGATGATAAAGGAGATGCAATTCAAAAGATGAAGTTGAGTATGGAGGGGAATGGGTTCCGTTACCTTCCACCAAGGGGTCGGCAAAAGACAAATGATTATCTGCATTATAGGAGGCAGCTAGCAGATGGAAAACTAATTTTTGTTGCACATGCGGATTACTATGTTTTGCTTTGTTCTTGTGCTAAGGTAGCCCGAATTGATCCCAGGATTTTGCATTTGGGTGTCATGAAGCTTGAGCGCAGACTTGACTCTATTGAAAAGCAATTCTCAGACAATTCTCATAACCCAGTCGATGATAAGTTGTGAAAACATTCTTTGACTATGTTAATTGTTCTCAACTATTTTTTTTTTTTTTTTGTTTGTGTTGTTTTGTTTGTGTGTGTGTGTGCGGAGCAGTATGCTTGTCAATACTAGCTGCACCAGGTCATATGATGCAAATTTGATTTATTAGCAAATATTATGTTTTATAAGGTGTATGATGCAAATTATACTCCAAGATTTTTCCTTTCAATTCTCTTAAAATATCTGGATCACACACTCTTATCCTGGTTGTAGTGCTTGCTAAAAAAGCACAGCTCCTCTCATATTGTGTACTGGTTCTTGTTGAGATGCAGGCTGGTGTGGACTTGGTTGCAGACTTGCTAGGTGTCACACTTGGCCCTAAGGAGAGGAATGTTGTGCTGGGGAATAAGTATGGCCCTCCAAAGATTGTCAATGATGGTGAAACTGTTCTTAAGGAGGTAAACAAGCCCACTGTAAATGATTTTTATATACATTATGTTTTTTCCTTGATAAAAGTGGGGAGATTTTATCATCTTCTTTATATTTTGATGCACAACCAACCTGTCTGTTTAATTATTGGTATTGAATGTGTCTCTTTAATTGGCTGACACATTTTTATGTTCATGTGGAGATTTGTTTGGTTAACTGCTTGAATTACTATTTTTTTTTTCTTGCAATTTTGTTTGTTAAGATTGAATTGGAGGACCCTTTGGAAAATCTTGGGGTGAAGCTGGTAAGACAAGCTGGTGCAGAGACCAATGACCTTGCTGGCGATGGCAGCACTACCTCTATTGTTCTTGCTCGAGGCCTTATTGCTGAAGGTGTGAAGGTACATTCAAGATATTATGGTTTTTCCCAATTTCCTGTTGTTTCTTTTCTTCTGTGGATTCCTTAAGCTGTTCTTCATGTTGATGTCGTAATGGAATTGCTTTCTTGGATTACAAAAGATATGCATTTCTAAGTAAAAATACTCAAATGTGAAATTAATCCGTTGATATCTGTAAATTACTTTAGGTTCTCTCAGTTGGAATGAATCCTGTTCAAATTGCACGTGGAATAGAGAAGACTGCAAAGGCTCTTGTTTCTAAACTCAAATTGATGTCACGGGAGGTGTAGTTATTATTCTCTTTTAATTTAGCATACTTTACGTGAAGCCGAATATTGTTGATATTCCATCACCAGATTTTTTCACTATTCTTGAATTCATATATAATTATAGTCCAATGATCAGCTTGAATTTCTACCAATTTTGTAATGGACCACTTCTGATGCTTTGCTCTTAATGTCTCCTGCAGCATGATTAAGTTAGATGCTTGTTCTGCAGATTGAAGACCATGAAATTGCACATGTTGCAGCAGTAAGTGCTGGGAATGATCACACAATTGGAAATATGATCGCTGATGCCCTGAGAAAGGTTGGAAGCCGGTGCGGTGAGAATAGAGCAAGGAAGATCCTTGGGCAGCAGTCTAGAGATTTTAGAAGGGATGCCACTCGACTGTGGATATTTGTCACCTTATTTTGTTACTGATCGTGCCAATATGTTTGCCGAATTTATTGATTGCAAGGTACATTGCTAATTGTGTATTATCAACAGATTATTCTGCCAGTTAATTAGTTGGAGTGAATTTTGTTGTTCAGATACTTTTAGTTGACAAGAAGATTGCAGATCCAAAAGCGATGTTTAAGGTATTGGATGGTGCAGTGAAAGAGAAGTATCCACTCTTGGTCATCGCTGAGGGTGTCGAGCAAGAAGTTCTAGCTCTGATGATTAGAAACAAACTTAAAGGTGCGTTTAAAGTAGCTGCTATTAAAGCTCCGAGCTTTGGAGAGGGCAAGAGCCATTTTTTGGATGACCTTGCTATACTGACAAGAGGTATTGAACTTGGTTACAATCTGGAAGTTATTTGAGATGCTAACATATTATCAATGTGACAATAAAAAGTTTATTTTACCCGAGTAAATATAATTTAAAGCTCTCTTGCTGTTCTTCATAATTTCTAGTTTATCTTACTTCTATTTGTTACAGGAAAAGTTGTCCGTGATGAGATGGGATTGACTCTTGAAAAGGCTGGGAAAGAGGTCTTAGGTAGTGCTGCGAAAGTGGTGGTGACGAACAATTCTACATTGATTGTTACAGATGGAAGTACCAAGCATGCAGTGGAAAAACGGGTTCATCAAATAAGAAGTCTAGCTGAGGTGAATATCACATGCATGTTGGTATTATCTCTTGAAAATTAAAAAAGAAGAAATAGATTGGCTTCTTCTTTGAATTCTATGCTTCCATCCTATAATTAGATTCCTGGTGTACAATTTGAAAAATAAACTTTCCCACCTCTTGACAAGGTGGGTAGGGTGAAAATGGGCGGTATAAGGTATTTGTTCCTTTGTTACGCAAGCCAATAGTTTGGTAAAGGTATTCTCATTACGTACTTCCTGTCATTCTTATTGAAATGGGGAAATTATCTTATGAAATGAAAGAGCAGAATCAGTAAAGAAAAAACATGCATCCACCCTTTAAAACTATAAAAACATTCTTGTTTTTTCTGAGTTTTTAAAATTTATTGTTGTG
This sequence comes from Dioscorea alata, assembly GCA_020875875.1. NCBI lineage: Eukaryota > Viridiplantae > Streptophyta > Magnoliopsida > Dioscoreales > Dioscoreaceae > Dioscorea > Dioscorea alata. The sequence continues at coordinate 13,588,301 of CM037013.1, forward strand.
TGCAATTGATTAAACCAAAATTTTTCACAGAACAAATGGAATGAGCTAACTAGACTGATGCAGAATATTAACACCATGATCATTGTGATTGATTCATCTCTTGTTTATTCTAGCTTGATTTTGTAAAACTGTTTATTATGTGGAATATCATTTATCAACCTCTATTGGAGTTAGCTGCAGTTACATAATTTTATTGTTACTAGGTTTAGGATGTAAAATTGTAAACTCATTTTAGTGAAAATTCTCATTATTTCCTCAGAGCACTGAAGAGAAATTCAAAAGAAAATACTAAATGAAAGGATAGCAAGGTTGTGTGGTGGGATTGCTGTTATTCAGGTAAGGTTTCACAAATTGCTTGCCTATAAATAAAATAAATGAGTACTGTTGCATGATATGCATGCTTCAGCACTTAGATTAATATTTACATGATAGGTAGGTGCACAGACAGAAGTTGATATGCAGGATAAAAAGCTTAGGATTGAAGATGCTATTAATGCAACCAAGGCAAGTGAAGCTCATATGTATTTTTTTTTTTTTTCTACTTTTACATAACAATAGTGATTCCTTTTTTCAACTGTGATGCAGGCTGCAATAGAGGAAGGTGGTGTTGTTGGTGGTGGATGCACTCTATTAAGATTATCGACAAAGGTGGATTCAATTAAGGCATCTTTGGACAATGATGAGCAAAAGGTAATGCTTTAATTTTTTCTACATATCAACACTAGCATAGCTCAAGTTGAAATGACAAATCACTAATTTGACTTGAATGGTTTAAAATTGCAATGTTGGTCTCAGATCATGTTGTGGCTCTTAGTTTAAGTTTATTCATTACATATTCACCCCACCATATCTGTTGATTGAAGGCATTGATATAGAAGATTGTCAAATGAGAGTTTCAAATGGAACCAATCAGATGCATTGGATATGGTGATATTTTCTTTACAAGAATCCTTAATATTGAATTAATGGAAATTGGTTCTCTTATTCATGTTATGAACTTTGGGGTTGGAAAGTTAAATAATACAATCTTGTTGATTAAAATTATCACTCCTTAGACATGATTGTTAGTAGTATCAAAATATAGACATTGTTTTGAATACTGCTATGCAGAAAAGGTAATGCAAAAGAAATTATTCTAATAAACTCGTTGAGTCTCATATCTGTCATTTAGACAACCCTTGCAACTTACAGGTGGGTGTAATGAGTTCAAATGTTTCAAACAGTTGTAATTGAGATTTAGATCTCTGGAATTCCACTTGTCGGATTCCTTAGCAAGTATGGTCATGGCTTCTACTTGAGCTTTTTTCTGAATGGATCAAGATACGACCAAATATGGCATAAAAGGCATTTATTCACCTCCTAAATATTGCGGATGACCTGAACCAGCAGGAAAGGCCAAAAATTTGCTTTCATTAATATATGCCCTAGCATGGACTTATTGCCATATGTTTCTGTCAAGGTAATATAGTGGTTTGAGTTTTGAAAGTAAAAATTACCTATTTTTTAATTTGTACAATTGTACTCTGGTAAACAGAGGAGTCCTTGAGGTAGTGGTTAGGGATATATTAAGTTCTGCTTTTTACTAGGAGCTAAGTATCTCAACAACTTGGAGAATAATGACCAAGGTTTATCCCCCAAAATAAATTATTCCAATGGTCAGGTGAGTAACCATAAAGAAATTTATGAGATTCAAAGTAGAATTTGAAGATAGAAAGCAACATTAGCTTTTTAATGCTCAGGTTTCTATATGATCTACATACATAAAGACAATAGTGAATTAATATAGATTGATCTATTAGAATTTTAAGCCTGTTTTAAGTTGGTTTCTGCCACCGCAAGGTTTTTTTTTTGTCTCAATGGAATTCCAATTTATTGAATCTGAAAGCATGATTTCATAAGCAAAATGTGCCTTCCAATTATAAAGAGTCAAACTGGCGAAACCAGAAATGTCTTTGGACATAAGCTATCCTGAAAGCCTTGAATGCCTTCAATCCATTATTTTGTGATCATTAACTCTTAGCTGACATAAAATGCTCTGTTTTTATTGGATAGTGAGACAATTTATTGTTGTTTGATTGTTTCATCTTGCTTATGGTGGGTTGCAGAATATGCTTGTCAACTCCTCTTACATATAATTTTCTCTATTTCTGCAGATTGGTGCTGACATCTTCAAACATGCCTTAAGTTATCCCTCAAAATTAATAGTAAAAAATGCTGGGATGAATGGCAGTATCATTGTTGGGAAGGTCTCAGAAGATATCAATCATTGTGGACATTAAATCTGACTTTTAAATTCAACTGAAGCTGCTAACTGTGTTGTTCAACATCTAAACTAAAACAATTCTTTTTTCTTGCAGATTTTGTCCATAGAAGATTTAAGGTATGGATACAATGCAGCTAAGAACCGTTATGAGGGCCTGATTGCAGCTGGGATTTTAGACCCAACAAAGGTATGGATAGCCTATAGAAGTAATTGTTAATATACTTACCAGAACTTATTTATCCTATCAAGAGACCAGCCTTCTACTATCAGGAAATTATTTATGTGTGAAAATACGTATGTTTGAACTTTGATTATTTACATGTGCCATGTGTTTCATTTGCATTCTAATGTGCTCACATAGTTTTGTAGGAAATGAGTTGTTTTAGATTTTGAATCATTAACACAAGTTTTTCTAGTAAATGCAGGCATTTTTGTGTATATTATCTTGAACTACCCCCAAGTTGCAAATTGAACTCATATATATATATGGATAATTTTATAGCCTTCTTTGAGACCTCTAATCAAATACAATTACAAAGAATATGATATATATATGGATAATTTTATAGCCTTCTCTAAATTTTGAGACCTCTAATCAAATACAATTACAAAGAATATGATAGGCAGAGTCAAGCACATTGGGTAATAGTTTTCTTCTAGTAAAGGACAACTGGAGTTTTGGTCAGATGGCATGAATTGGGCATGGTAACCTTAGATTAAGCTTTTCTTAAGAGTTATGTAGAAAACATGAGAATATTCCATATCTGGAGGTCGAGTTTTGAATTTTCAATTGAGATGCCATGTCTCTTACATCAGCAGGTAATGAGAAACTGGTCCAGTAACTTTTTATTCATATAAATTTAAATAAAAGCTTAGATCATACTCAATAAAGGACAGTGAAGCTCAGATACAAGCTTATATTTCATTCTTAAATATATAAATATAAACATTTTATTTCTTAGGTCGGATAAGCTGAAAAACGATTATAAAACATATGTGCTCATCCCTGTTTATATCTTGAACTATCCTGGCTAGTATAAAAAGATGGAAGGACTTCTGACATAAATATATACATTTCATTCTTTAGGAGTTCATTAAAAAATAACCTATCGAATTGGTTTATCTGCATTCGTACTTAACCTGGGTAAATCCATCAATTCTGTTCAGGTTTCCCGAGGATAGATTCTTATTAAGATTGTTGCAGAACACCCAAACATATAGTGATTGCTTTAATGCCATCATTTGTGCTTTTGCTACAATACTTAGTACTACAGTTTTACAACAATATTATTTTTGTTTAAAGAAAAATTATATCAAGGGCCTTGAAACCATGATAGATGCAGTCTAAGCATTATATCAATCAAAAGTTGGGAACCTTTGAATTAATTGATAGAGCTACAAATTTAAGAGAAAACTCCTGTTATAATAGATACATGGTTATTTGAACACGAAAAAGAGAGACATTATCTTTTACACTTAACTAGAATAAAAGCCTAATAATGATGAGATAAAGTATCTTTGGATTAATTCATATGTTAATTGTGCTCTAATAACCCATTACTAACCCATTAATAACACAGACTTGATGTTGGTTATTGTCAAAATTCTATTGGAAAAGGAGTGCTCATTAGTTAATTATTTTTATCTAAAGAGACTCATGTAACTTGTGGTTTCTAGACAAACATATGAACAAGTTTCAAAATTTATGCTTTGTTTGATTGAATAGCAAACGTAAATTACTAAATTATTTCTATATATATATATTCTCTTTTTCTTTCAAATTTGACTTGCTTAAACTCAGCTCACTGTTTATAATTCAAAAGCTTCTCTTCAACATGGTACTCTTAAGGTCAAGATTTCTTCTAAAATCCTTCTACTCATTGATGGCTACTTCTTCGTTCTATAGTATTACAAGTGACGCAAGTCATGCAAAATAAAATTGTTTAAATGTTAAGACAGACAAAGCCAAAGATAAGTAGATCATGCGAGTTCTACGTATTGATGAAATTCCTGAATGGAAACAGGTAGTTAGATGCTGTTTGGAGAATGCCGCTTCAGTTGCAAAGACCTTTTTGACATCAGATGTTGTTGAGATGAACCAACCGAAGCCCATCCATATGAAAATACCCCCGCCACCTTACAAAGTGATGTCAATACCAGGTTCTTTATCTTGAGATGTATTTCCATATTACACACTTATCCTATACCAACAAATTCCATGTTAACTGTTTGTTCTTTTCTTCTACTTGATTCTCATGTATCTATAATGGAGGAATCAAGGTGTTTAATTATTGACAAGTACACTTATGAATCGATTGCTTCAGGTACGGCCCTGAAAATTTGAAGCTGAAGCTTGGAAACATCAAGTGTTTAATTGGCCTTATGATGATCATCTGCTTGTTTATGCATTCCTGATGTTCATAAATCAGGCATATATTAGCAAGGAGAATGTTGGCTGTGCCTGTGAGTTTAAATCAGATATGTCATGCAGTGAAATCAATAAGATAATTCTTCCAATAGGGAATAAAAGCTCAAAAGACAAGTCGACAATACGAGTTATCCAGTAGAGTGTTTGAGGATGGAATGTCTAAATTACCCCTGATAGAAGTGTTCTTTTTTATAAACGTGTTTAGATGCAAATGTTGTTGGAAAAACAAATCATTATGTTAGTCATTGTTAGTTTTGACTCTTTCAAGTATGAAAATGTTCAATTTAGCCCCCCGTAACTTGAATGAAAAAAAAAAAAAAAAAAAAAAAAAAAAAAAAAAAAAAAAAAAAAAAAATATATATATATATATATATATATATATATATATATATATATATATATATATATATATATATATTTTGGTTCTTTTATCTATCATGCCATTAGTTGGGTTGCTCAGGCGGCTATACTAGCTGCTGAAAAAAGAAGAAGAAATATTTATTTATTTATTTATGAAATAAACAAAGGAGCTAACATTAAGATAAGCAAAAAACAGACAAAAACCACCAAGTGATTGTCTTAGAAACTAAATTTCTAGACACGAGATATTTAATAACCAACAGGGAAGATCAAGACCCCCCTTTGAAATAAAGATAGGGAAGAGAAAGATTTCGATGAGTATATTTGTCTAAAAAATTAGTTTGCTTTCTCGCAATAAATTCCAGTTATAGGAATGAGAGTAAGAAGTAAAATTCTTCATAACTACAGGAGAATTCCAATGGAATCCAAGAATGGACGGGAGACTCTCCTAAAAAATTTTAAGGATAGCTGCTTCTTATTTATTGAATTTAAGGCTACAACTAGCATGCCACAATGACCACCAAGCACAGGAAGCAATTAGAGCCTTGATGGCCTGCTCACTTAGAATGATAATGCCTAAGCAACCAATCACCTGAGAAGAAATCAATGATTAAATCCATATTTGCACCCGTATATGAAGCCACCATATTCTAGGAAATTCTACTTCTATAACACTTCTAATTGACATGCATGTCTTTCAGTTTCAGCGTCCAACTCACAAAAGGCACAATACATGGATGGTCCAATATTGAGATATATAAAAAAGAAAAAGTGGTATATATTCTTCCATGCAAAACTCCCCACAAGAATGGCTTAACTCGAGAGACAGTGTAGAGATTCCATATGGCATGCCAACCGTTCCAATTATCTATCCCAGATGACCCAGATTCAGATGATTGTAAACCATACAACTAATTTTGGTTGTAAAACAAGTAGGCTGGCATGCCTAGTGACGGGAACAAGCATTATCTATTTGTAATTTAGATAGCATATTCTAATTCAACAGGTGCCCAAGAAAAACCTATAACCCATTGAAATTATGAGAGTTACCATTAACAAAATTAGCTATAGATAATGAATTAATCAATAATTGCATATTAATTAAAGAAGGTTTGAGCACCAAGGTGGTGTCAAAACACCAAGGGGTCCCTTTACAAATCAGTGATAGTAGTGTTTCAATTTTTAATCCATCATTAGGCTTGGATTACCTCTAGTTGTTTTACAAGGATTTATAGAACTGGAGGGAAGTTAAATGATGCAAACTTGGCAACACAACAAAAGATAGGCAGGGTCAGGCATTCAACTATGACCGTGAAATTCGTAAATTATGTCGTATCTTAATCGAGTTATCTATGTGTAGCATCCTAGAGTGTATTAGTTTTTGAGTGTTTTGGTTATCACTATGCAATTAGGAGTATGATGTTGAATATAATCCCGGTAAGAAGATAATTAGATGGTGCTAGTTTCAAAAAAAGTATGTCCTGGCATAGCAGGTGTTTGCTAAAATGCCAGAGTGGTATCTTTGTCAGCAGTTGCACAATTGGCTCTATATAGTGATCAATGAATGAAAGATAGGGCATTAAGTCCCATTTCCAACTTCATCCTTGCCTTTATCCCTTCTTCTACCTCATCTATTCCCTCTCCCTCTTAATTCTTCTCTACTTTCACTCTTTGCTAATTCACCAATTGAGGTTTGCATCGATTTGGTGCTTTCATTGACTGTATGACGAGCAACTCACCGCCATCACCAAACAACTCTCCAAACTTGATGCGGTTTGTACCATTGTAAAACAACTCTCTGAGAATTTTACCACATTACAACAGTCCTTCGACATCTTGCAAAGGTCATTGGTTGCCCAACAGTCTACGATGCCCGATATTATGGCCAAACTAGGGAAATTAGACTTTGGTGCCGCCCAACCTCCCTTGCTTCCACCATCCATTCCACCATCCTTACCCCTGCCTCCTCCCAATACCCTCAATCTAGGTCCCTCCAATGCTATTCAGCCACTTCCTGCCTCACGCATGCCCAAGTTAGAGATTCTCCTATTTGTAGGGGAAAATGTGTTGAGTTGGTTATTTCAAATTAACCATTTCTTCAACTTTGACAAAATTCTTGCTGATCAAAAGCTCACCATTGCGGGGTTCTACATGTCAGGGCCAGCCTTCCAATGGTATCATTGGATGCATACGGCATCGCAACTTTGCTCATGGGAAGAATTCACAAGATGGGTTGAACTGCGTTTTGGATCTTAATCATTCATCAATCATGAAGCACACTTCTACAAGCTTAAACAAACTGCTACAATTTCCAACTATCTCCATGAATTTGAGTCTTTGTCCACTAGGATCATTTGGCTCAATGGTACCAACCTCTTGAATTGCTTTCTCTCGGGATTGCGCTACGACATTCAACGTGAGTTATACTTGCTTCGGCCTCCGACATTGGATGACGCCATGGGAATGGTCCGATTAGTTGAAGACAAGTGTAATGCCTGTTTATACAAAAATTGCATGTCCTAATTCTAATCGAATAAAAATGTTAAAATCGCATATAGCCAAATCCTAATTGAATTAGGACAATGTTTGAATATATTCAAGATAAGTCCAGAAAACATTTTTGAGACAATCTAAAAAAAATTAATTAAAATCTGAATATTGGCCGAGAGTGCATATCTCGAGGCAATTTAAAATATTCAAATCTCAAGATCAGCCGAGAGCACAGATCTCGACACGATCTAAAATATTCAAATCTCAAGATCAGTTAAGAACACAGATCTCGAGGTGATCTAAAATGTTCAAATCTCAAGATCAGCCGAGAGCACAGATCTCGAGGCAATCTAAAATATTCAAATCTCAAGATCAGCCAAGAGCACAGATCTCGAGGCGATCTAAATATTTAAATCTCAAGATTAGCCGAGAGCACAAATCTCGAGGTGATCTAAAATATTCAGATCTCTAGATCAGCTGAGAGCACAGATCTCGAGGCGATCTAAAAAATTTTCAAATCTCCGGATCAGCTAAGAGCACCGATCTCAAGGCGATCCAAAATTTTCAAATCTCAAAATTGCCCCTGAGAACATATCTCGAGGCAAACTACAAATTATAAAATCGTCCCCGAGAACACATATCTCGAGGCGAAATGCAAATTACAGGATTGCCCTTGAGGACACATATCTCAAGGTAATCTCAAATCTCCGGATAGCCCGAATACACATCCCGAGGCGATCCTAAATTTCATATAGCCTAAGAACAGATCTCGAGGCAACCTGAGAAAGTGCAAATCTCGAGGCACCAAAAACACATATCCCGAGGCAAATTGGATTTGAATTTTGAAAATTTAAATTTAATCCTATCCTTGTTTTTTTTAAAAAAAATCAAATTCAAATTTTGATCCTATCCTCGTTTTAAAAAAAAAATTAAAAAAATTAAAAAAATTAAAATTTAAATTTGATCCGGAGTTGCGATTCTACGGCGGAGGTTGACATTTAGGATAAGACGGGGTGATTTTTTTTTTCTTTGGAGGGAATTCTCTTCTCTTCTCAATCAGACAAAAAAAAAGACAAAAGAAAAAAAAAAACTCTCTTCTCTTTTCAACCGGACAAAAGCAAAAGAAAAAAAGAAAAAAAAAGAAAAGAAAAAAAAAAAGAAAGTATCATTTGCGATCTTGCTTGTCTAAAGGTAATAATAATAATAATAATAATAATAATAATAATAATAATAATAATAATAATAATAATAATAATAATAGATATGTAGTAGAAAGCCTTAGAACCCCCTTTTTTTTTTTTTTTGATCGTGAAGCGTCCCAGGGGATATAAGTAAACTTAGTTTTGAGGAAGTGTGAGGATGGGAGTTATAAGGAGTAAAAAAAAAAGTGTGATATAGATATTATATATTCAATATAAAAACATTAAAAAAATAAAAATAAAAATAATAATAAAATAAATTAATAAATAAAATTGGCCTCCCTCTTCTGAACCTATCTCCCTCGCCACGACGGCGCCACGTCGCCGTCGTTCACTGCCCGAAGTGCAGCTCATGGCTCCAGCCTTGCGATCGTGGCTTTGGGCTGAGCTCGAGTTTCCGTCCCTCCTTTCCTTCTGCCTGCGTCACATCCACAAACCCCCTATCTCACCTCGTGCACCTCGTCCACGGCGAGTTCGTCTTAACGGATCCCATTTCAAGCGCGTCCACGGCAAGCTACGTATCCAGCGAGAGGCCCTTCATGGCGCCATCCTTGAACAATCGCCTCTTGTCGAGTTCACCATCCAGGACCGCCTCTGCAAGTCTTGTTCCCACGCCCAATCATCTCCCAACCAGTGGATAGCCACCATATAGCTTCACCACCTCTGGCTCTAGACAAATGCGACGACATCTTCTTAACCTACACCTTTATCTCCCGCGCCAAAGAGTTCCCCCACGTTAAGAATGCCTTAGCCCAAGCCTATGCCTTCAAATCCATTGCCACCATCCTCAATGCCATGGACGCAGACCTCAAGACCTGGAACATGTTCATTGGTTTCCAGCACTATGAGATCTTGGTCTCCTCCAATGGCGCAGTCATCACCAATTGCAGTGACCTTCCGGCCTTCGTTGGCAATGGAACCTCCTTTTCAGGTTTCCATCAGACTGACCTTCTTAACTCCATTGACACTACCGGAGATATGAACCAGATACAAGTCCACATTGATCTCACCGGAACTCAGTTCGGCCTTAAACCTCTGGCGGTCCTGATGCCAAAGACCATCAAGCTTCTCAACGCTGGTTTCAAGTGTCCCACACCAACCAAGAAAATAAGCAATATGCATGTGTGCTGTTTAAAAGGCGACAGAGGTTGCCAATGCAGTGCTTGATGGAAGTGATGCAATTCTCTTAGGTGCTGAGACTCTTTGAGGATTATATCTTGTTGAAACTATTTCAATCATGGCTGAGAAAGTTTTTTTTTTTTTTTAACCAAGATCTGTACTTCAAGGAAACGATGAAATATGTTGGAGAACCGATGACACATGAGGAATCTATCGCCTCATCTGCAGTTCATGCTGCTGTCAAAGTTAAGTACAGGCCGACAACCCGTTCTATCAACTTCGATGGAGTTTCACTTGTGCATTCGAAGCTAGACAATCTCTTATTGTTAGAATCTATATTGAGCGCAAAAACATGGAGGCGACAAGGGATTTATTTAATCAAATGCTGGGTAATTATAGAGATGTTATGACTTGGAATATTGTTCTGCTAGGATATTCAAATAGCGGGAATATTGAGGCTTGTGAAAGGTTCTTTGATGAAATACCGGTGAAGAATGTGTTCTCGTGGGGTGGATCTCCTACCTTGCCAAAGACCAACATGGGTGTCAGTTCTTGCAGTAGAAGTTTGATAACAGGAAAGTTCAAGTAGATAAGATATTTAATGGGATTATTAATAATGTAGCCGAGCTCATGCAGAAGTTGTTTGACGAGTGTAGTGAAGAGCAAAGGATGAGTATCAGCCTTATACTCACAAAATATCCTGATGAGCTTGTCAGAACATCTCTGAACATTCATGGGAAACATGATTTTAACAGCTTTGGAAAGAAGCCAATTCAAAGTTCTGGCCTAGCAAAGCTCTATCTATCTAACATACCTGATATATGTAAACATGACAGAGATGCAAATTCTAATGATGAATCATCAACAACAATAAGGCTTCTTACGATGTTATTGCTTACAAGGATAAACCTCGTCTACGAACAGCGTTAGAGATGTTCAAAATAACTCAAGAGTTAGAAAATCAATTGCAAGAAATGGTGAAGCTGATATCATAACTGATTCTTCGGTGAGCAGAGCATTGTATCATTTTCTTTTTGAGGGTGAATCTGATGAGATGATATTTCAGGTTCTGGGTGATATAATTTCTTGGTTGGATGAGCATTGCATCAAAGCAGGAGCTTCTCGATCAATACCTCCTTGAGAATTTCCTCTCCTTGTACTTAAAAGAATGAAAGGTTTACTGAAATCAAGTAATTTCAAAACTGGATTAGCAGAAATTTTCTGTTTCAAATTCTGAAATGCTACTGATGCTGCAGAAGAGCAATGATATATCAACCGAATGAATTACATGAACCAGCCACACGACGCATGTGGCTGGTGACGTGGCCAATTTTTTTTTTATATTAAAAAAAATTCTGAAAAGTAATAACAGGCTTTTGACCGGTCCCTCCCTCTTTCACTCTCTCTCGATCTCTCCCACTCTCTCTCTCGTGTGCCTCTCTCAAGGTCCTGCCCGTCGTTTCCCGCAGCCGATCTCGGTCCCGGTTCCGGCCCTGCTCCGGCTGCTCCCTCCCCCTTTCCGGCTGCCGGTTCCGGCCCTGCTCCTGGCCGCCAGCCTCTCGCAGATGCTGCGTTACCCCATTCCGGTCACCGCCGCTTTCCTCCCTCTCTCCCGGCCCTGACTCCGGGCAGATCTGTGTAAGTAAATATGCTTTCTCCAAAATGATATTTTAAGTTCATTCATGCACATACTTAGACTTGTTATTGTTTTTTTTTTATTAATACTTAGAGAGAAATTTTAAGTTCTGGATAACTTGTTGTTTGGTTCTTATATTCAGAGTTTGAGGAAAAAAGAAGAAGAAAAGAAATAGAGTGAGAGGGGGAAGCTTCCTGTTTATGTTCTTCTGTTTTTTATCTTTGTGTTTTTGAGATGAATGAATGAATGATTAATTGGCTGCTCTCTCCCCTTCTCCGGCTGCTCCCTCCCCCTCTCTGGCTGCTCCCTTCTCCTCTCCCGGTCCCAGTTCCGGCCCTGCTCCCGGTCGCCGAGGTAAAATCTTTTTATTAATTAGTAATGTGTCTAGATATCCATCGTTATTAAAATTGAGATTTAAGTTTCAGTTGCTATGGATAATATAGGGATAATATTAAATTTAGATTTTTATTAATTAGTAATGTGCTTAATTTAGTTTAAGTTTAAGTTTAAGTTTAACACAAACAATGATTTTAGTTTAAGTTTAAGTTTCAGTGTCTAGATATCCATCGTTATCCATCTTTAATTTGTTTTTAAATTTATTTCTTGAATTTGTTTTTCTAAAATCAAGTTTATGTGTTTAATTACTCTTGAGTTTATAAAGAGATCATTGTTTGTTTAGTTTGTGTTTATTGTTTGTCTATAATAAAATCCAAAAAATCAGTAAATATACCAAATTATTTATGAATTTATTGTTTGTCTAATTTGTGTCTAGACACACATACTTAAAGCAAGAACATGGAAGAAGTGGTACTTGGGTGTTCTAAGCAAGGAAAAGATAATGTAGAAGAGGTCTTGGATTTAGTTGAAAAAATTATGCCGGAGACTAATATGAGACTTGATTCTGAAAAGAAGTTTATAAATTGTATGTCCAGTATGCGCGGTGTGAAGGGTTTGGCATAAAAAAAAAAAAGCACGAGATTAGGTGATGATGGAAAATTGAAATATTACACGCTGGCATGTGTAAGAGGTGGCAAATGAATATCTACTTCAAAAAACTCCTTCAACCCAAGGCTATCCACCAAAGTAAATTGTCCAGCAAAGATCAATGTTATTGTTGGCAGTGATGGGCGATTTACCATTTCTAGTGTTAATTTGGAGCACAATCATGCACTTAGCCCACAAAAAGCTCGTTTCCAAAAGTGCAATAAAAAAAATTGATGCATATGTGAAAAGAAGGCTTGAATTAAATGACCAAGCAGGGATAAGCCTAAGCAAAAATTTTCATTCCCTAGCGGTTGAAAGTGGGGGTTATGAAAATTTGACATACACCGAGAAAGATTGTAGAAATTTTATTGCAAAAGCAAGGCAATTTAGGCTTGGCGTTGGGGATGCCATGGCACTCAGAAAATATTTTTCTCGCATGCAACAAAGAAACACAAAATTTTTCCATTTGATTGACATGGATGAGGAAGGTCGTTTGAGGAATGTCTTTTGGGCGGATGCGAGGTCTATAGCGGCTTATGAAGCTTTTGGTGATGTAATTTCCTTTGATACAACATACTTGACGAATAAGTATGACATGCCATTTGCTCCGTTTGTCGGTGTAAACCATCATGGGCAGACGGTATTATTTGGGTGTGGCTTATTGTCGAAGGAAGATATAGGAACATATGTTTGGCTCTTCAAAACTTGGTTGGAGTGTATGTCAGGCAAGGCTCCTAATGCGATTATTACAGACCAGTGTATGGCTATTCAGGGTGCAGTTAGAATGGTTTTTCCAAATTCCCATCACCGCCTTTGCCTTTGGCATAGCATGAAGAAAGTTCCCGAGAAGCTTGGAGGTTTAAATGAATACAAAGCAATCAAGAAGATTTTGAAACGCATCACGTATGAAGCAGTGGATACTCAAGAGTTTGAAGACACATACTTGAAGATGATGGCGGACTATAACATTGAGAAAAATGAATGGCTGAATTCTTTATTCAAAATCCGTGATCGATGGGCTCATGTATATGTTAGAGGTATATTTTGGGCTGGAATGTCTACCACTCAAAGAAGTGAAAGCGTGAATTCATTTTTTGATGGTTATGTTGGTCCGACGACTTCACTAAAGTAGTTTGTTGAGCAATATGATCATGCCTTGAAAAGCAAGATTGAGAAGGAGAACAAAGCTAATTTTGCTTCATTTAACTCGTGTTTTCCATTGATTACTGATTGCTATTTTGAGAAGCAACTACAAGAAGCATACACAAATGAAAATTTTAAATTGTTTCAAGATGAGTTGCGAGGAATGATATATTGCAATCTCACTCTCACTGGTTCACATGGGGCAGTCTGCTCATTTCAGGTGTCTGATGTTTTCAAAGGGAAAGAAGGTGGATTTAAAAAGCAAGTGGTATACAATGTTTACACTAATATGGAAGAATTTGACATTAAATGCTCTTGTCGGTTGTTTGAGTTCAAGGGGATTATTTGTAGGCACATTTGCAAGGTGATTATTGAGAAGAATGTGCAAGACATTCCTTCTAGGTATATTTTACCACGATGGAGGAAGGATATCAAACGCATGCATACATATGTACAAAACTGCTATGATGACCCACAAATCAGTCAGGAGAAACTACGGTACAATAAATTGAGCTCTCATTTCACACAAGCTGCAGAACTTGGAGCAGAGTCAATTGACAACTACAACTTCTTGATGAAATATGTGGATGAGGAAATTGACAAGTTGATGGACAACACAACTTGCAAGGAAAAAGTTACACCTATGTTGTCGGAGGCGACTAATGTGCCACACCAAAAATTTCTCACTACTTTGAAGGTGCGGAGTAAGGGTCAGCCCCCATCAAAAAGGAAGAAGTCAAAAGTTGAAGAAATAATAATCAAAAACAAGAAAAAAGGTTTTTTTTTTATCATATTCATTACTTCTTTAGATTTTTTTTCGATGAATTTTTTTTTTAGTGTATGACATTCATGTTATTATTGCCAGAAGGCACAAACAAAGGGAGTTGCATCGGCTCAAATATGTACACAAGATGATCATTGTACACAAGAGAGCATGGTAATTCTCTTATAATTGTCATTAATGTCCAAATTATGTAAGTCAATCATTTAATTGCAAATAATGATTTATTGGACTATAATCTCTTTTCTTAGGTGAATTGAAATTCTATATCGATCAATCTGGACATGCATCATAGTTCTTCTTTAGGTTTTACAAGCCGATGCAATGATCTCTGATTAAGGAAAGTGAGTTGCAAGTATTTATTTTTTGTTTGTTGGTGATTATGATTATTGGTAAAATGAAGTTGTGATATATGCTGCATTTTAATTTTTCAGGGAATCATATTGTGTTTGAAGTTGCTCATATAGCTGAACCAGATATGAACCAAAGATTGTTGAGTTTGTTTCACATGTAAGAAGATTTTTGTGTGAACCAGAGATATGAACCAGAGATTTTTGTGTGTGTTGCTTGCTTATGTTTAAGATATGGGTGATACCTTGATAATGATGGATTCCATGCTTATGTTCATGGAAAATTGTTGTTACTCATTGTCAGGTGTTGGGTCATGAATT
The DNA here is from genome assembly GCA_020875875.1 of Dioscorea alata. Lineage (NCBI taxonomy): Eukaryota > Viridiplantae > Streptophyta > Magnoliopsida > Dioscoreales > Dioscoreaceae > Dioscorea > Dioscorea alata. Next base: position 13,603,375 of record CM037013.1, read on the forward strand.
TGATAATGATGAATTCCATGATTATGTTCATGGAAATTTGTTGTTACTCATTGCCAGGTGTTGGGTTATGAATTTGATAATGATGAATTCCATGCGTATGTTCATGGAAAATTGTCGTTACCGATTGCCAGGTGTTGTTATTAATGCTTTCAAATTTGTTACACAAACAATTACATTTTCCAGATGATTTCAGATTTCACCTGCAATCAGTGATCAAATTGGCGATAAGCAATGTGGCTCTAGGCAGTCAATTGTTCAAGCGAAATGCATGATTTGTGTAAATGCCATTCATTCTTTCATTCATTGATGTTTACAAATGAGAATTCTAATAGTCACTGCTTCTGATCAGAAATCTAGCATTATTCTTAGAGAAATCAATAAATGGCTCCAAGTGATGTGCTTTGAAAACATAATAAGCACACTGTCTGAATAACCTTGAATAACCTCTGTACAGACTCACATCCTTGAATAACCTCTGTAATCTTCATATTGTTCCATGAATCCATCATTGAACTTCTTGAAACTTGCCATGAGTGCCCAACTGACAGTTTGAACTGCAAATAAACATAAGCCTAATAAGCCTGATATAGCAAACCTGATAATCTCTAGAATCTCAGATATCACATCAACTCTAGAAGTGCGCACTTTAGCAAAATTAACTGCATCAGCTTCACACAACAACTGCTTTGTGAGTTTTTCTCAGAAGTTAAGTATAATGGTCCATGATGATGAGTTGATTTCCAAATGAATACTACAAGTGACATCATGAATCTGCATCAAGTAATAGTGAGACCACAACAACTAGTAAGTAGTTTGTGATGCAAACATTAACTTACGAATCTGGGCAAAAAGCTATTACAAGAATTGACAGCCTATATACACCCATCAATCATGTATAGTATAAAAAGCAACTTGGTCATATCCAAACATTTTCAACGATATCAATGATCAAACTTCATAAACACTAAATAGATTTGATAAATATGTATCAGAACTCATCGTGTCTCTTTCAAATTTCTAGAGCCACTCACCAGATAATAAACTTTCAGATAAACATTTTCTGTTTTTCCACCAACACTCTCTTTGTTTCTAAAAAAAAAAATGAAATAAGAAAATAAGAACCATTGGTATGATACAATTGAACAAATTACTGTTTCTGCAACACTGATGGAAATCAAACAAACAATATGTCTAAATTGCAGAAAAAGAAAAATAAAACAGTATCAAACAAACAACAAAAACTATAACCATGCATTCAGGAAAAAAAATTACAGAAATTGAGTCACAATCAAATGAAAACTACAATAGAAAATAAGCTCAAATTTACCAGATTGAGATCCAAGAGCAGTCCCAAAAAAAAAAAATGCAATCAAAACACAAACAATCACCAGACATCTTCTCCAACCCATGACACCATCCTGTACTTCATCCAAAAACAAAAACACAACATCCTTCAATCCAATTAATCATTCATTCATTCATCTCAAAAACACAAAGATAAAAAACAGAAGAACATAAACATGAAGCTTCCCCCTCTCACTCTATTTCTTTTCTTTTTCTTTTTTCCTCAAACTCTGAATATAAGAACCAAACAACAAGTTATCCAGAAGCTCAAAAAATTTCAATTTCTAACAAGTTATCCAGAACTTAAAATCTCTCTCTAAGTATTAATAAAAAAAAAAACAATAACAAGTCTAAGTATGTGCATGATTGAACTTAAAATATCATTTTGGAGAAAGCACATTTACTTACACAGATCTGCCTGGAGTCAGGGCCGGGAGAGAGAGAGGAAAGCGGCGGTGACCGGAATGGTGTAACGCAGCATCTGCGAGAGGCTGGCGGCCAGGAGCAGGGCCGAAACCGGCAGCCGGAGAGGGGGAGGGAGCAGCCGGAGCAGGGCCGGAACCTAGACCGGGATCGGCAGTGGGAAACGACGGGCAGGACCGGGAGAGAGGCACACGAGAGAGAGAGAGAGTTGGAGAGATCGAGAAAGAGTGAGAGAGGGGAGACCGCTCAAAAGCTTGTTATTACTTTTTAGAATTTTTTTTAATATAAAAAAAAATTGGCCATGTCACCAGCCACATGCGTCGTGTGGCTGGTTCATGTAATTCATTCGGTTGATATATCATTGCTCGCTGCAGAATCCCATCGAAAGCCATCTTTCTTCAACAAATCAGTTAAAGGTTGAGCATAAAGAGCATAATTTTTAATGAATCTTCGATAATAGCCACTGATTCCCAAAAATCCTCTCAACTATTTAACATTTGTAGGTTCTGGCCACTATAAAATAGATTCAATTTTAGTCTTATCCATTTGCACACCTGCAGCTGAAACGATATGCCCCAAATATTCAATTTGGAAAACCCCAAAGCAGCATTTAGAATATTTGGCAATGAGTGTATGTTGCTGTAATGTCAGAAGGACTTGTTCCAAGTGTACCAAATGACTGTCCAAGTCCTTGCTATACAACAATATATCATCAAAAAATATAAGAACATATTTGCGCATTGCAAACTGAAAAATTCCATTCATTAGAGCTTGAAATGTGGCTAGGACACTCGATAGTCCAAATGGCATCACTACCCATTAAAAGTGCCCATGATTTGTTCTAAATGCTGTTTTGTGTCTATCATCAGGATGAACTAAGACTTGATGGTAACCAGATCTTAAATCTAGTTTAGAAAAGATATGTGCACCATGCAATTCATCCAACAACTCATCAACAGTTGGAATTGGATATGCATCTTTAATAGTCAAAGCATTCAATGCCCTATAATTGGTGCAAAATCTCCAAGTACGATCTTTCTTTTTAACCAAAAGGACAGGAGATGAAAAGGGACTTTGACTATGCTCAATTAAACCATCTTGCAAAATCTGATTTACCATGATTTCTATTTCATTTTTTTGACAATGGGGATATCGATAAGGTCTCACCTTCACATGTTGTGCCTCAGATTGAAGAATAATTCTGTGATCAAATTCCTTGGACGGGGGTAATCCTGTAGGTATAGAGAGTACTCCTTGGTATTTGAACAACAAATGTTGCAAGGTGTCTGGTATGTCAGTAGGAAACTGCAATTGCGCATCTGGATTGGTAGAAGGATTTGCTGAACTCCGTGAACATAAAGACCCATAATTAGCTTCCTTAACTGATAAAGAATAGCAGGCAGAAATTGCTTTGGATTTACACAATTGATGCAACTGATGAAGAGAGGCCAAATGAGGACCAGAATTTGGAACACCATGAATAGTGATAAATTTGCCATCATAATAAAATTGAATGTAAAGATTCTTGTAATTCATAATATGAGATCCCAATGTTGCTAACCAATCAGCTCCCAAAATTATTTCTGCACCTTCAATAGGAAGCAAATACACAGGAATTTTCAGCAAATGGCCTTGTTCCTGAATTTGTAAGTCTGGAATCAACCCTTCAACCTGCAAAGCAGAGCCATCACCTACTATTACCTTGAAAGGAAGACTAGGCTGTATATCCAGATATAAAAATTTTGCCAACCTAGGCTGCATAAAACTATCATCGCTGACCCATCTAATAAAATTTGAACCAAATGGCCATTAACAATTCCAGAGAATCGCATAGTGCCAGACACAGGAGCACTATTTATAGCATTAAATGAATGCTTAGTAGAAGTGTCTTCAGAAGCAATATGATTGTCAAACTCCACAGTGAAATCAGCAGTAGAAACAGGCACTGAATTACCAGCAATGACATCCGGAGCCTCCTCATCAATAATAGTATCTTCATCCCATTTCAACAACAATAACCTTTTATTTGGGCATTTATGAGTAGGAGAGAATTTTTCATCGCAATTAAAACATAAGCCCTTGGCACGTCTTAATTGCATTTCATTAAAACTGATTCTCTTAAACAGTGGAGAAACACTAGAAGATCCAGATATGTTCTATTGAGTAGTGGTCTGAAAATTCTGTGTATTCATCCAAGGTTTATGAACTGCAGAAACTCCTTGATTTGGCCGAAAAGAATTATTGTTGACATGAATATCTGGTTGAAATACAACACGTTTAGAAGATCCTTTTGTAACAACTGAACACTTATCAGAGTATTTGTCTTCATATAATCGAGCTAAGTGCATAGCTTGAGGTAATGAATCAAGCTTTAATGGAATGATATCTCTTTGAAGGTCTTTCTTTAAACCACTAATGAAACAAGTTAATAATGCTTTGGCCGACATTCCATCCATTCTATTTGCTAAGGCAATGAAGGTATCATAATATTGAGTAACAGTGCCATCATGAGACAAATTAAACAAAGCATAACCAGGATCCTTATAGGCAGAAGGTCCATAAGCAAATTCCCGAGCTTGCAAAAACTAGGACCAAGATGTAAAATACCCATTCTTCTTCATCATTTGATACCAAGGGATCACCGGGCCTTCAAAATGAATTTGAGCTATCTTGAGTTTATAAGGATCTATAATATCAAAGTACTAAAAAAACTGCTCAGCCTGATATATCCATTGCAACACCTCAGAACCATCAAAACGAGGAAAATCCAGTCTTATTGATCTCATCTGTGTAGAAGGATTAACATGATAATCATGTTCTTCTCTAATTACTGCTGGTTGAGCTAACGTAGAAGCAATGACATTGTCCTGCAACCTATGCTGTTGACTTTCCAAAATCACAGATAATCGAGAGAGGGCTTGTTCTATAAGATTTACACGTTCATCACGTTGATCCATGGCTGCTAATAACCTTTCCTCACGCTGTTACCTGACAGCCATCATAGTATCCAATCGAGCTGTAATATCCTTCATGTGAGTGGATTCCGCCATGAAGAAAATCAAATTCTCAACAGAGAACAAACGAAAGCACCAAAATGTTATGGATCTTCAACCAATTAAGGAAGTAAACTAAGATCCAAGAAATAATCTCTCAAACAACAGAAATTCTCTTCATAATTCAACCAGTTCAACATATTATCAAATCAAGGAAATGCTATCAATGTTGCAATTCACTCAAGATATCATCCAGATCTAAGAACAGATTCACAGAAAAACAGAGAAACAAACCAAGAAATTGGTAGAAAAAAATAGACTAATAATTGGGAAGCTAACTTCCCTCCCGATCTGACCGTCGGAGACCACCACCAGAGTTCACCGGAGATAACTAACAATTGGAACCAGGCCACACTTCACTCAGACAACAACTACCCCTTCTTCTTCCCCCCTTTCCCTTTATATATCTCTCCAGCTGGAATTAACAAACCCCTTCAAAGTTCTCCAAATGCCTTCTTTTTATTCGGCCATGTCATCGCCCGTAACGAACTCTTTCAAACGAGAATTCCTCCATTCGATTCTCTGGCCGTGTCCACCAATTGCCGTTTCCTTCGTCACATCCCACCAATGAATGGAATTATAATCTGCTGATGTGGAAGGCAGCATCCCACTCACGTGCTCTTCATTTGAAACTCTAGCAATTGGCGCCAACTTCTCTTGCGCCATGACAGAATCCTCGCCATATATATGCTTATGTTTGTTTGCAATCCATTGCTACATTATTTATTTATTGAAATGAAGTTCATTCATTGAAATTGAAATTACTGAGGGTGCTTTATTAAACACAGACTCTCAATTGAAATGAGTAAATGCGTGGAAAATTATTGAGAGCATGAAACGCCAAAACACAAGGAACCATGCATGCATTAAAATAATAAATAAAGAATGATAAGCATGCTACCATATATCCACCTACTTTCAAAGAAAAGATTGATAATGATTATGATAATAGCATTAAGTCTTTATTGGGAAGCTTACGTATGATGGTGCATACAGTGGACGGTTGGCATGCGTGATATGCTCTGCGCTCCTACAAATATTTGGACCTGCTGAGCACGAGCTCTTGCTTGAACAGTCACCGATGCCTGCGCGCATATAACAGAGAGTAGCTCTAGCTTGCTTCCTTACCAAGTGTCCTCTCACCGATGCTTGCAATTTCACTAAGCCCTTTCAGTGTGCGCAATGTTCCCCTTGCCCGTGCCATCGAAAGCAAATTGATTGTACTTCAAATCATATTAATGCAGTGGTAATTTGTTGAGTGTGGCTTTATAAATTTTCTCAGTTTATACTTCCTGCATGATTTACTTACCAGCTGGTGCAAATTTTCATGTTAGAAATGGCCTTATAGATATGTATTCCAAATATGGTTGCATAATGGATGAGGTGCCGATCTTTAGAAGAATGGAAACTAAAGATGTTTGGCAACACATGGCCATGGTTTGTGTCAATCGATATAGAGATACTAGACTTTATGTGGAATAAGTTTTGTATTCAACTCAAACTCTGAAAACCTTTCTATCACTCAAGAAAATTCATACAAGTTGAGAGTTATTATGAAAATAGCAAAAGAACTTGCATATAAACAGAAAATAACTCTTTTTAACTCAATGTACAGAAAGTCAAGTAACCAAAATGAAACCGGTGCGCTGAGTCATGTGCAAGGTGACTGGACCGCTTAATCTCCTTGCCTCGAACTTAAACGCACCTTTTTGATGATCAGATCTTGGCCGTCCATTAATATCCAAATCTTAAAGTTGCCTCGAACTTAAATGCACCTCTTTGATGATCAAATCTTGGCCGTCCATTAAAATCCAAATCTTAAGGTTGCCTCGAACTTAAACGCACCTTTTTGATGATCAGATCTTGGCCGTCCATTAATATCCAAATCTTAAGGATGCGTCGAACTTAAACGCACACCTTGATGATGAAATCCTGGCCCTCCATCATAACACTAATCTTGGAGCTGCTTAGAACTTAAACACATCTCTTTGATAGATGAGATCTCAGCCGCTCATCTTTCCCTTCTCATTTTTCCTGCTTCGAACTAATGCCAAACTCCTTGATGATGAAATCCTGGCCCTCCATCATAATACTAATCTTGGAGCTGCCTAGAACTTAAACACATCTCTTTGATAGATGAGATCTCAACCGCTCATCTTTCCCCTCTCAAATTCCAAATACTGGAAAAGACCTAAATGCCCTCTAATCAAATCTAAACCTTTTATCCCACATTGCCTCGAACTTAGGTCATTTTTGCTTGATGATGAAATCAAGGCCTTCCAATCAAATTAACACTTACCTCTTGATGATCGAATCGGAATCATTCATTATCAATAATGTTTATCTCGAGATTACCTCTGAGATTCTTCCATGAGAAAACTTATCCCAAAGCAACGACAAAAATGCCTATCTCAAGGCAATGGCAAAATTTGTTCTGAAAATTGCAAAGTGATAATGAAATATATTTCAAGGTGACAATAAACACATATCTTGAAGCAGCGAATAAAAAAAATACAAATTTTTAAAAGGTATAAATCTCGGATGGTGATGAAATCCTTCATCTCGAGATAACCAATCTCAAAGTGGCAACGAGGCATGAATTTGAGGTGGTTGATGAAACAGTGGCGAAACATATTTCCTAAGGTGGACGACGGCGTCGTAAAACTATAATAAAAAAATAATATATATATATATATATATATATATATATATATATATATATAATAATAATAATAATAATAATAATAATAATAATAATAATAATAATAATAATAATAATAAATAAATAAATAAATAAATAAATAAATAAATAAATAAATAAAATATGTATGCCTATATATGTGGCAATATTCATATGTAATGGATCACCATGTTTTGACAATAAATTTTTCATTGCCTTTTTTATTTGTACTTTTGCCGTTACTTGGAGGTTTGCAGACACTGTTTGGGGTAATTAATAATAAAGGCTTGCCTTTATTACGAATGAAAGAACCCACGAAACAAATATGATATTTGTGCTTCGATATATCGTCCGGTGTCTTCTTCACAGACACGATGCCATACGCGTATTTTCGATCCGAAAAATTCTGGCACGCCGGTGGGGACCCATTCTTTCTCCCATCTTCGAGGCAAAAGTACAAGTAGAGGCATTGTTTCTACATCATGTGAAAGAAATCTAATGCTGTTGGTTTTTTATTGTAGAAGAAGAAATGACACTTGATGAATGCATTTTATATCATGTATCCATGCCTTTTATTCTACCATTTTTGCTGTTCTTTAGCATATTTATTGTGTAGAATTGGTGCTATTCATGATATTATGTTCAATGCCCAGGTTTAGGGGGGCCCGAGTCAATTTGGAGTGAAACTGAGTGCGTTTCCTGCGTGTGCATCGACCGGGGGATCAGAGCAGCTGACACGGGCAAGACATGGTCGTGCCTGATCTACTGAAAATCCCAGCCCGGTGAGCAGAATAGCAAAAACCTGACATGGGAGTGTCCCAGGCAAGACACGGTCATCACACGTCCGTGCCCTAAGTGTTACAAATCTCAGGAGAACCTCGTTCAAGGGCGACATGGGCACGATACCTAGCACACGGTCGTGTGCTAGGTGACACGGGAATCGCACGCCTATGTCCGAAGTGCTACAAATCTCAGGAGTTTCGCTCACAAATTTCCCAGAAAAGTACACGGTCTGGACACGACCGTGTCCAGACCGTGTTGGGCCCCGAAACTGCCAATTTAACTACAGAATTTAGGGTTTCTATCTCATCTTTGTTCGGGGATTCTTCTCTCCATCGGGAGGACGTTGATGAGATCAAAGATCAAGCTTCACCAAACTGCCTAAGGAGACTAAGGACGAGTAGAAGGCACCACGAGAGGTGGGGTTAGCGCAAGGTCACTGCAAGGAAGGTCATCTAAAGTGTAGAAGGAAGTCATTTCTTCCTCCTCTTCTTCGTTTATTTTCCTTTCCTTGTGTACCTGCCCACGAGGGGCTAACTGGCCGCAGTGCCCAAGGTTGTGGACTATTGACAAACTGTAATGCTTATACACTTGTTCTAATTGATTTGCAGAGTTCTATTTGATATTTGTGTATAATCTTGTGTTGCATAACTCGATGTGTTGGATGTACACTGTTGTTAGGGTAAAACTCGGTGCGTAGCTTATTTGTAAGAAACGTGCAGTTATCTTAGCAAAACTTAGTGTTCCTGAGAATACATAGATGCAATATTACTAGTGAGCACACACCAATATCTGTGTAATGTACTTGGTAGACAATTAGGGTGAGATAGCGTGCATAAGTCCTAGGGATCGCCCTGAGGGATTACTCTTGTATTACCGAATACTTGGTTCTATTATCCTCCATCTTCACCGATTCTATCATTCATTTAGTTATTTTATCATTCAATCGCTTTTCTACTTGTTTCACTAGACATCAGACAATAAACTAGTACTTTGAGTACAGTTCCCTGTGGTTCGACAACCCTACTCCTTGCGGAGTACCACTTTATTACTTGTGTGTGACCCGTACACTTGCGGATAACGCATCAGCACTCAAGAACTCAACCATCTCTGGAAGCCCGAAACTCACGATCTTCCTTGGCGAAGGAACTGAAGTTCAACTGCCCAATTGCATTGATAAGTGCTCGTGTTATAATAATGGGAAGTGTTATTGGCTTACTGTAGCAAGTTACTGCAGGAAAATGCTGTAGCAAGTTACTGTTCATTGTTCGTCGAAATTCAGGAAAACAGAAACTTCACACGGGCGTGTGGAAATTCCACACGGCCGTGTGAAATCACAATTCCAACAATTTTAAAGCCGCAACTCAACACTATTTAAAGGCCCTTTTGGGACTTTTTCTGGATTTTTTCACCTATCTTCTGGAGAGTCGCGGCTAGGGTTTGAAAAGGACTTTGTGGAGGTTTGAAGCGTGCCATCGGCATCGACATCGAAGTCCAACGACCGCACAAAACCATGGCCACACGCTACACAAGGGGGTTTTCATCTATGTTTAGCTTTCTTGTTTTATCTTATACATTGATGGATTTGTATAGCTCCATGAGGAGCTAAACCTCTTGTGGGTATTCAGACTTGTAAACCCTAGGATGATTATGTTTCTATGACATGTTATTATGCTTTCTTTATTGATGAATTTAATGGAGTTCAAATCTTAATTTCATATTGTATTGATTTTTTCTTAGCCGTGACACTAGGGTTAAGAATCATTTAGGTTATCCTTTGGAGGTGTGACAACTCCTATAGGGTTAGACTACTTGAGATTGGAGAGGGTTGAGAGGGTGAGTAATGAGATAGCGAAATGTCCCCTTTTTCCTTCGGTGTGATTTTCCCTACCTTTGTGTTCCACGAGTTCTTAGCGGTTGAAATAGAGCGAAGTGCTAGGAGATGAACTCCCTTGGGGCATAGTTACGCGAGCAGCAGAGTGAAGGGTTGTAGTGAATTCTAGTGCTGGGGCTTAATTGAGACTAGGGTTCTTTCACATGGACCAAAGGGTTAGGATTACACTTAGGAACAGGGCTAATCACTAGGAATCCCTAGAACTTAAAGCAATCCCACATAGTGTGAGGCTTAGGAAGATGGAATCCCCCGGGACTTAGTTGACAGGTCAACAAGAGTTAAGGGTAGTAGTGAAACCTAATGCCGGGGCATAATGATTGGGATTAGTCACGGTTGACCTTATGTTTGGGACTGTGTATTTAAGGATATCCTCGACTCATTAAACATCAATAGGAGAGTATAATAGCGTTGTCTTGCACTAGAAGCATTAATCCTAGGGGTAGCTTGTCCAGGTACCCTATTTCACTCACTGATTCTGTTTTCACTCTCTATACATCGCACTAGTTAATTAGCAAAAGCTTGTGTCTTGATCCCTACTCCCTGAGGATTCGACTACCCTCTCACAGGGGTACTATTATTGCTGCGACAACCCGTGCACTTTCGGGCCCCTGTCATGCACCTTCAACACCGAAGCTGCAGGAGCTGAGCTGACCTTTGGCACGATATCTGAATCAGTACAATTCGTAAGGAGACCCGCACCTTTAGAAGAGAACATGACGGTCCCGCGACTTCCATCCAAGGGTCGTCGCCCTAATGTGATTGTTCCTTGAACTAGCGAGGACATTGCTGTCAAGGAATTACTAAGAGTATCTGTATTCAAGAGGTTATCCCACCCTAAAAGGGTAGTCCCTATGAATAGTGATGATGATGAACCGACCTTTACCATTACCGCAAAGGGGCGAGAAAGTGGAATCTTCCATTCATCTGATGAAGACACATCAAAGAAGAAGAGTGTGTTTTCAAGGCTCTCACCCAAAGGAAAGTCAAAATTCCAAAACAAAAGTTGGATTTTGTGTCGTTCCAAGAACACAAGAATAATCAAATGGGTACCTTCAGCAATTCATTTGAACATCTTAAGCTAGTGAAGAAGAATTCAACCACTGGAGACTTGCGTCCCCAATTGAATGAAAATAAGGTTGGTAGACCTCCAAATTCCTATCATAAGAACTCATTTGGCCAAGATCTTTACAAGACTTATACAGTGGCAAAGAAAATGCAATCAAAGAAGATAAGGCCAAAAGAAATTTATCAAAGGAAGAAGCAATTGATTTCAAAAGCACAAAAGACTGTGTTTGACCGTTTAACTCCTACAAGGAATCAACTCAAGATTTCCCGCTATAAATTTCAATGGAGAAGGGAAATGAAAGATGAAGATATGTCTGATGCAAATGAAGAAGCGAGAAATCAGCCCAAGAGTTCCCGCTCTAAATTTTAGTGGAGAAGGGAAATGAAAGATGAAGAAATGTTTGATGCGAACGAGGAAATACACACTTGTCGGATGGTCACTGAAGCAAGAGGAGATCCCGTACCCGAACAAGAACAACTGAGAATTGTTACAAGATCCCGTAGAAGAGCAGCATATTCCCTGAATGGAGAAGAAAGCTCCAGTTATGTGCCACTACATGATGGGCAAGGGATAGGGACTAGCCTTCCACCGCTCCACATGCCAAGAAAACACAAAGAAGTAAATCCTCCAAATGAAGACGATGAGGATGAACCTGTCTTCGTTCCTCAAAAGGGATACCATGATGCTGAATATAAAAGACTCAATGACAACATGACAATGTTGATGGAGTCAATGTTACAAATGAAGAAATAAATCAAAACCCTAATGGAAGATCGACCAGAACAAGTAGAAAGGTTAAGGAGTCCAACCCGACGGCCGAGAAAAGCCCTTAAGACAGCTGAGCAAAGGTCGAGAAGTCCAATGCCTCATCTAAGGGAAACCTTCAGGCCGGTTGAATATGAGGGAACTTCTTATATTCCTGTTCAAGAATAATCAGCAGTAATGACTCGAGAAGAGATACAACGAATGGTAGTTGCTGAGCTAAAACAAGCCAAAGGAAGTGAGACAAGGGCCGATGGAGACAAGCCCTATCCTAGCTACCATAACTTGGTGCCCTACCCCAAAGGATATAATATTCCTAAATTTAAGAAATTTACTAGGATTGGCAATCCTGACCAACACTTGGCTCATTTTTTGACAGCCTACGGAGATACAAGTGCAAAACCGTCACTCCTCCTCAGACAGTTCTCTGCAAGTCTCGCAGGTGTAGCATTTGAGTGGTATGCGAATTTGTAACCCGAGTCAATTCAAACATGGCAGCAACTGAAAGAGGCTTTTCGAGTACGGTTTGGGGGCATAAGTGATAAAATTACAATTGCTGACCTCGCTGCCACTCGTTAATACAAAGATGAAAAAGTAGTTGATTACATTATGAGATGGATGAACTTGAGCATTAAATGTGAACAACAACTTGATCAGCCACAGGTTGTGGGTTTATTGCTCGGGAACATTGATAATTGGATGGCACCTTTCCTGAGTACATCTGGCACCACTACATTCCAAGACTTAATCTCACAAGCTAAGAAATTGGAAAGCACCAACCCAAAGGTGTTGTCTAATTTCCAGGCCACTTTCAAGGAATGATAGAGATAAATCCAAGAGGACAGAAGGTGTCAAGTACACTACTATGACCTTCAACATTGAGAAAGGGAAAGGCGTAGCTGAGCCCTATAAGCCGGAACAAGCTAGGGCACCTGGTTTAGGTATTGCTAGCAATGAATCAAGACCTCTTCCCTCCTTGAAAGATAGGATTAATAAGAAGTATTCCTTCAGAAGAGACAAAGTACATAAGATCTTTAAAGATGCTGTGAGAGAAGATTTGTAGCTCCCTGAATGCAAGAGGTCTGAGGAGCAAAGTAATAAGGACCATCCCAATTATTATCCATATCATAAGGTGTTGGGACATACAATAGAAGATTGCTATGTTTTCAAGGACTGGATTGAGCGATAATACCAAGAGGGAAAAATCACACTCTCAAAGAACATTTTGTCCGAGCAACCAGCTGAACATACCCACTATATGACCACCCTAAACCCAGAGGGATCATCCCAAGGGGAAGTCACAGTGGTTGGCAATAAAGTAATACTAACATCAACAGAAGATGATAAACCTTCTGCTGTTCCAGATGAGTTATGGGAAGTATTTATATCCAAAAGATCAATGAAGATGTTAAAGAAGTTAGCTGAACTCCCAGGGATCACTTGGAAATGTTCCCAAGAACTTCCTAAAGGTCCCCCGAAAAAAACAATCAAAGAAGAAGAACAAGAAGAAAAAACACGAACAATCAAAGCGCAAGAAGTCCATTATAGAGACTCTTGATGAATATGAACAGAAGGAAAGGGTTCTGATTACCCTCAGAGATTATTTTTCCAAAGAAGTCAAAGAATTACTTGGAGAATTAGCAAAGGAAATTGATGAAAATGATGAAGATGTGCAAGTGGAGACTTGTAGGGTTATTTCGGGAGGAGAATACCCTCTAGATAACCCAGAAGATGATAACAATGATGATTATGATAGCTTCTCTGAGCCAGAAGAGTCATATGACCGTCACGGCCGGCTCTATATCAGCAAGAAGCAGAGAAAGAAGATAGCATTCAGGGAGAGAGTAAAGAAGGCGAACGCCAAGCTCTTGGAGCCCTACCAACAAACAAAGCCCCAAGAACCATATTACACCCTGAAGACCCCAAAATATAAGATCTTGAGGTAAGTTATGCCTGTTGAAGACATCCCTGCTTTCATTCAATGGGTGACAGAGGAATCATCTAATAGGCTACTACAGGTACATATTGAAATGCTGAGTGGGACGAGTCTGGGACATACCCTCCAGAGTCATCGGGACAAAATTTTGTCTCAGAGGTCATGGATTCTCCGGCTCCTACTATGGAAAAATCTATTTCTCAGGTTATCAAAATAAAAAAAAGACAAAAGAAAAGAGCTTTTTGATCAAGCCATAGAAAAAGGGTCGGATATGCCTAGACCCAAAAGGCCATACTTGATGCATCTTGATAGTCATCCAAACTATTGCCCATATCATCTGCTTGTAGGACACACCATAGAAGAATGAAAAAAAAATTCCAAAAATGGTTGCAAAGACAGGTCTCTATGGGAAATTTAACCCTCACAAAGGACTACTTTGAAGAAAGAGGGGAATGTTTTGCCATTGCCGCTCTTGATGATTCAGAAGATGAGCTAAACTTCCCTGATGAGGAAGATGAAGTACCACAACATGTACATTAGATACATCTCAGAACTAGGAAGACACTTCAACCAAGACAGGATTCCAGCTCAAATGACAGAAATAAAGGGAAGATAATTGAATAAGATAATGTTTCCCCGAAGAAACCCTCGAAAAAGCCGAATTATAACATTTTGGCACATTTGAAGAAGGTCCTAGCACTCCTCAATATGTACGATGCCTTAATGATGGCAACTGAAGTCAGGGAGTCTTTAATACATGCTCTACAAAATCCTGAAGAGCATCAAGCATATTTTGCCGAGGTCAACATGAAAGAGGTTTTGCATGTAGCCCATACACCTTCAGTGTCCTGTACGGATGAAGATCTGTTGCTTGGAACTACAGCACACAAAAGACAGCTATATGTGACAGGATTTTGTGATGGAATAAAGAACAACCGGGTTTTGATTGATCCAGGGTCTTCTGTGAACTTAATGACCCTTAACACTCTCCGAGCATTGGCTCTTAAAATATGCCACTTATCTCCAGAGAAGATCATCATCTAGGGCTTCAATCAGCGTAGCCAAAAGGCATTGGGGTCCATCACTCTACCCATTAAATTTGGAAAGATGATATCTGATGTGAAATTCCATGTAATTGATACTGATGCCTCCTATAAAGCTCTCTTAGGAAGGCCATGGATTCATGAAAACCAGATGGTCCCTTCAACACTTCATCAATATGTAAAGTACCTGGTGGACGGGGAAGAGGTCAGAATTGATGGAGAGATCCAACCCTTTGAAATCCATGAAATACACTATGAGGACGCAAGGTATTATCTTAGTGCATCCAAAGCATCCAAAAGGGGTGAATCAACCAAAGGGCATAAATTGCCAAGTACAAAAGAAGATTCTTTGATGAAGATAGCCAAAGCTACTCCAATGCTCCAAAAGATGGAACTAGTACGACCTCACTTCGGTAGCGACACTAAGTCATCAGAGAAATGAAAAGTGATGAGGATATACGTCAAAGCAAGGATCAAGATGAAATATCTGCTCAAGAAAGTGCGTTACACATTACAAGGATCCCTAATGGACTCTACAAGTCTTTGGAGGATTTGAATGTGAATACAATTGAGCATTTGGAGACATTCTATGTGCCAGCTCGGAATGAAAAGGAAAGATGCATCCTCTTTTACAAAGCCAAGAGCAAGAAGATTTCAAATAATAATATCATAAACATTGAAGAAATAGAAGATGATGAAGTTCAACCCACAAACTTCCCAAGCTATTACCCCAACAAGCTCAAGACGATAGTTGAGAGGTTTGTTGGCAAAATCAAGTGGTCGAGGAAGTCACATCAAAGATTTCATTGATTATGGGATCCTGCACATGTGGATAAGAGAGGAATAGGCTACTCCGAGTTTTCAGGTACTCATGTTACATGGTAACATCCTAGGAAGAAGAAGAAGAAATCAAGATGAAGAATGCACCACTCGAATTAGAGGACGGGGGGGGGGGGGGGGGGGGGGGGGGGGGGAAGCAACAATCGATGAGCTGGTTGAAATCAACTTGGGAAGCGATGAGGACCCAAGGCCGACTTTCCTAAGCAAACAGCTATCATAAGAAGAAAAAGCATCATTCAAGGCTCTCCTGAATGAGCATATTGACTGTTTCACCTGGAATTATAATGAAATGCCAGGGTTAGATGATGAGGTGGTTGTTCACAGGCTGACCATTGACCCTAATGCTATTCCAGTCAAATAGGCACCGAGAAAGATGAAGTTTGACCTGGAAGAAAAGGTGATAGAAGAGACAAAGAAGCTGATTGAAGAAGGATTTATTAGAGAAGAAAAGTACCCTGATTGGGTAGCTAGCATAGTCCCTGTGAAAAAGAAGAATGGGCAAATACGAATATGTGTAAACTTCCGAGACCTGAATAAGGCATGCCCCAAAGATGATTTTCCCCATTCAGTCATGGAAATCATGATCGACAACACCTCAGGGTACGAGATGTTCTCCTTTATGGATGGGTATTATGGATACAATCAACTCAAAATGTATCCAGATGATCAGAAGAATACTACTTTCCGAACACCCATGGGCATTTATTGTTATAGGGTAATGCCGTTTGGACTGAAGAATGCGGGAGCAACATATCAAAGGGCTATGACCAGGATATTTGAGGATTTAATTCACAAAGTTGTCGAATGCTATATGGATGATCTTGTGGTTAAAACAAGTTCCAAAGACAAGCATCTTGATGATCTGAGGACAGTTTTCACACACCTCAGGAAATACAAGTTAAAAATGAATCCCATGAAGTGTGCTTTTGAAGTCCTCTCTGGGAAATTCTTAGGCTTCATTGTGAGGCATCGTGGAATAGAGATAGATCTCTTTAAGATAAAGGCAATCCTGGAAATGCCACCTCCTCAAACAATGAAGCAGCTGCGTTCCTTCCAAGGACGTTTAGTATATATCAGAAGATTCATCTTCAACCTCTCTAGAAGATGCAAGACCTTATCTAAAATGGCCAAGAAGCCTTTCAAATGGGATGATGAATGTCAGAGAGCTTTTGAAGACATCAAACAATATTTGCTGAATCCACTGGTACTAGCAGCCTCGATCCATGGAAAGCCTCTGATTTTATATACTGCCGCATTGGAAGGGTCTTTGGGAGCTATGTTGGCCCAGAACAATGAATAAGGTAAAGAAAATGTGTTATATTACCTCAGTAGGATGTTGATAGGAGCTGAGAGTAGATACACACCAATTGAAAAACATTGCCTAGCTTTGGTGTTTGCAGTCAAGAAGTTAAGACATTATTTGCTAGCGCAGAAGGTAATACTCATATAAAAAATAGATCCACTCAAATACCTTATGACGAGGCCGTTGCTTATAGGAAGACTCGCAAAATGGGCGTTGATTCTGATGGAATTTGACATAACATACACTCCACAGAAGGCTATTAAAGGAAAGGCGTTGGCAGATTTCCTAGCAGCATATCCTCTCCCTGATGATTTACCACTTAATCTTGATCTCCCCGATAAAGAGACGTTAACAGTGGAAGAAACAAGGTGGAAACTATACTTTGATAGAGCGTCATCTATAAAGCCGGCACTCATGTCTCATATTCACAAATCAAAGCTGGGATAGGACTCGTGTTTGTTACACCGGAAGGGGGAATCCTTAGATGTGCTCTCTCTCTTACAGAGCCATGTACAAATAATGAGGCAGAATATGAAGCTCTCATAGCTGGTTTGGAATTGGTAATCATAATGGGGATCCAAGACATATACATATTTGGAGACTCACAACTTATAATCAAGCAAGTCAAAGGAGATTATAAGATATATAAACCTGAACTTCTTAAATATTACAAGAAGGTCAAAAATCTTATGAAGAAAATGGAGAAGCTGATTCTTTGGCAAAAGTAGCAAAGGAACTGGCGAATCTGTATTATGAAGAAATCCATATAACCATAAGAAATAGAAGACCCATTAGTATGATCCCCGACGAAGTCGAAGAGGAAAGTGCTAGGGGCAAAGTGGAAGTCTTCACTCTCGAAATGCCAAAGGAAGATTGGAGGCAACCATTCATAGAATATTTAAAATATGATAAACTCCCAGAGGATAAATCAGAAGGTCTTCAGGTAAAGCGAAGAGCCCTACGATTCACCCTCATAAATGATATATTGTACCACAGGTCATATGATCAACTACTCCTGCGGTGCCTCTCATATGAAGAAGCCCAATAAGTTATGCATGATATACATTCTGGGATATGTGGTGCGCATCAATCCGGACCCAAGATGTGACTTAAGATCAAACGCTTGGGATATTGCTGGCCAATCATGATCGGAGATGCATCAATTATGCTAGAAAATGCCATTTATGCCAAATACACGGAGATTTTATTCATCAACATGCAAATCCTTTACACCCCACAGTCTTGTCATGGCCCTTTGAGATATGGACAATGGTTCATATTGGCTGCAACAGATTACTATTGAACCACCATCATCTTTGGAACATCGGTTCATATTGGCTGCAACAGATTACTTCTCTAGATGGTCAGAAGCAATTCCGCTAAGAGAAGTCAAGACTGAGAATATCCTTAAATTTTTCAGGGAGAATATCTTATACAGATTTGGGACTCCAAGAAGAATTACTTCAGATAATGGCCCCGCTTTCAGAAGCTTCAAGATCGAGAGATTTGCACAGCACCATAAAATAGATTGGAGATATACCTCCGTCTATAACGCTAGAGCGAATGGTTTGGCATAAGCATTCAACAAGACCCTCTCAAAGCTGTTGAAGAAAGCAGTGTCCAAGAACAAAAAAGATTGGCATGAAAGACTCCCGGAGATGCTATGGGCGTATCCCACCACCTATAGGACTCCAACACA
The DNA here is from genome assembly GCA_020875875.1 of Dioscorea alata. Lineage (NCBI taxonomy): Eukaryota > Viridiplantae > Streptophyta > Magnoliopsida > Dioscoreales > Dioscoreaceae > Dioscorea > Dioscorea alata. The sequence goes on from CM037013.1 coordinate 13,622,198, forward strand.
ATGTACGCCATACTCTTTGGTGTTTGGAACTAAAGTGGTCTTACCACTTGAAATCCAAATACCCTCCCTGAGAATGGCAGTGCAAAATGAAATCTCTAATGAAGATAATGTTCGGCTTCGCTTGGATGAGTTAGACTCTCTTAACGAGAAAAGGTTAGGGGCACAACAGAATCTTGAAGTCTACAAAGCAAAAATGTCTCAAGCTTACAACAAGCTGACTCGTTTCCGGACTTTTACTAAAGGAGAGATGGCCCTTGTCCTTAGAAGACCCATCATCACCAACAAAAAGGGCGGGGGCAAATTCAAAGCAAATTGGGAAGGCCCCTATGTTGCGGAGATCGTCTACGAAGGAGGCACATATAAACTTATTGACGCCAACGGAGTAAGACCGATGCCGCCCATCAACGGGCGTTTCCTGAAGAAATACTATGTTTAATGTAAAAATGTTTGCCTATGACGGAACGTCTGGTCCCTCACAAGGGTAGACTAGTCATGTATAAATAAATGTACTTCTCGAGGCAAAACATTCATTTTCATACATTTTTGTACTAAATTCACTTTTGTACTAAAATTCATTCAATGAAGTAAAGAGGCATGTGTTTGTCTATGACGGAACGTCCGGTTCCATGTAAAATGTAGACCGATCATACACAATTAAATGTGCCTCCTAAGGCAAATACATCGGTCCATATGTTTAAAAAAAACAAACAAACAAACAAACAAAATCAAAAACAAAAAAAAAATTGAATAAAAAATGATGAAAGCATGCAAGGGTTAGCATGCATAAAAAAAATAAAATAAATAAAATAAATAAAATAAAGGAAAACATGCAAGGGAATACGTGTATGCATACATGCATGACATAAAAATAAAATAAAATAAAAAATGATGAATGAGAACCATGCATACATGCATGACATAAAAAAATAATAAAAAAATAATTCAATGGGTTTTATTAACAAATAATATTATATATCATTTGCTAAGTCAGCCCCTTGGAGTGCATCTCAAGTTTTGGCTCACAGAACTATGACTTCTCTTAAGCCTAAGAAGCCTTTTGCTATGGCATTGAAAGAGTTGGCAGAAATTGATGATGAGAATTCTCAAGTTTTAGCTGCTTCCAGCTCTGGATGGTTAGATAATAGCTACCCAAAGGGAGAAATAGATACTTGCTCGGTCAGCAGTGGTGGTGACCAGATGAAATCCAATCACAGATCCATATCTAGTGAAGGGAAGATAACCATAATTTCTATTGGCCATTCAGACATGAGGAATGAATGCAATGAGAATATTAAAAAATTCATAGCTTATCATTTTCATAGATGAGTGATAAGAAACATTCTTCTTCGTCTCATAAAAAAAAAACACGCTGAAGTAACGACAAGAACACTTACTTTGAAGCGATGATAAAGCTACTAATTTCAAGGCGGTTGCAAAATTTTAAATTTCACAACAATGAAATATATATTTCAAGACGGCAATAAGCAGGCAACACGGTAACAAAGCACAGACAGTAATAACAAAATATAATATATATATATATATATATATAAATTATATGTTCACATATGAATGATGTAATAAATATATAAATAAATAAATAAATTTATAATTTGCAATTTCTTTGCCTTAATTGGAGGTTTCCAGACACTGTCTGGGGTAATTAATAATAGAGGCTTGCCTCTATTAGGAATGGAAGAACCCACGAAACAAATATGATATTTGTGCTTTGATGTGTCGTTTGGTGTCTTCTTCACAGACATGATGCGAGACGCGTATTTTCGATCCTACAATGCCTCATGTGCTGCCTCCACAGCATCGCGACAAGGCATCCTTCGAACCTTGTCCATGCCTCCACCCCCTTTCCCCAGATATGGGCGTTCTCCAACCATTCCCATCAAAAGAGTCACCCCCGCCGAGATGGCCATCCGGCGAGAAAAAGACTTATCTTCAACTGTGACCCCAAATTTATTCCCTGTCATTAGTGCAATCCCCCTAAATTTTTATGTCTCCTTGCCAACACCCAGATACCGGTGAACCACCCGACTCTGAGCCACTAACTTCTCTAACAGATGAAGCCACTCCTACACCATCTAAGACTATAGTGCATGATACTGAATTACCTTATATCTCTTTCCACGCTTTCACTGGCCAACTCGTCCCATCAACACTAAAGCTTGCCGGCCTTGTCAAGCGCCGCGATGCCATCATCCTCATCGATGGTAGCTCCACAAACAACTTCGTCCAATCACTACTGGTGAAACACTTGGGATTAACAGTAAAACCATCCCCACATCGTTCATCAACTTGAATTCGTTTAATCCAATGGCAAGGCCAACAACAATCAGATGCTACTTGGGAGACGATCACTGACTTACGACAACATTTTCCGGACTTTCACCTCGAGGACAAGGTGACTCTTGATGGGGGAAGTTTTGATGCAGACTTGGCAACACAACAAAAGATAGGCAGGGTCAGGCGTTCAACTATTACCAAGGAATTCACAAATTATGTCGTATCTTAATGGAGTGATCTATGTGTAGCATCCTAGAGCGTATTAGTTCTGGAGTGTTTTGGTTATTACTATGCAATTAGGAGTATGATGTTGAATGTAATCCCGGTAAGAAGATAATTAGATGGTGTTAGTTTCAAGAAAAGTATGTCCTGGCACATCAGGTGTTTGTTGAAATACCGGAGTAGTGTCTTTGTCAACAGTTGCACAATTGGCTCTATATAATGATCAATGAATGAAAGATCGAGCATTAAGTCCCATTTCCAACTTCATCCTTGCCCTTATTCCTTCTTCTACTCATCTATCCCCCCTCCCTCTTAATTCTTCTCTATTTGCACTCTTTGCTAATTCACCAATTGAGGTCTGCATCATTAAGATAGTTCCAAATTGCAATCACACCATACTTCAAATTAAAAATATCAATCCAATGCTTCTTATCAACAATAAGAACAACAAAAATATTCTTAAGCCATTAAAGATGTCTTAATATTTTTAAAGGTTTTTTATGCCATAAGTTCCATCCAATAGAATGAAACCCAATGTTAATACTAGTCTTACCCCAGACAAAAGGAATGAGCCTTTTGTCTAGATAACACTAATATCAATGGTATGAAGCAATACTTAAAAGCTCACTATAGATGACTACATTAGTATATGCCTCACAAAACCAGGGCAATAAAATAATAAGATATATCAATTCACCTTTTTTAAACCCATGTTTTGCTTAAATAACTGAGTTAAACCAATTTTGTCTTTTCATCAATGAAAATTCTATATAAGGCATCATAATACAATTAGCTCATATAATAAATCAATACCGAGCATAATCCCAAAGTCATCATATATATGCTACTACTAATTGATTCACTCTAAGTCCATGAATTAGGTTGAAGGTTACTACTATCATGTCATCCCCACTGATGGCTTTGATTACACTCGAATGCTAGCTAGCATCGAGTTCTAGATTTTTTTAATGTTAATCGACACTCGACAACAACAAGCATTATTTTTTTAGTTCATTTGCACCAAAATTTCACATTATTTGTAAGGCATATACCTACAAAAAGAACTTGCTTAACTTCCAGGAACTTTGTTATCTCGAGGTATCGCTTCATATCTTAAAGTAACTTCTCTAATGGTTTCCTTTATAATTTATGTTAGGTCCATCATTATGGCGTGAAATTATTATAACTTTGATAAAGTGTAGGGAAATATTTAGTGCCATTGGGACAGGTTTTAACTATATTGTTAAAGTATTCAATGATGCCTTTTGAACGGTCCAACCATCTTGTTATCATCTGCCTAAGGCTCTAATACCAGTTGTCACAACCCTGCTTCGGCAAACATGTTCCAACTTAGTTAAATATTCAACTTTGCCATGAAAAGCAACAGGTTGCATTGTTATTGTTACAATCACTCATAACTAACTTTTATTTTTCAATGAGTATCCTTGAAAGCCTATTTAAATTAGAAAATGCTCATTTTCTTGAACTTTATGTTTTGCAATGTGGTAGTTGACGTGGAGAAGTCATGTGACACTTTTTTCACTTAGTTTTATTTTATATTAAAATTTGAAAGGGCCGTGGATGGCTTTAATTTTACAAAAAATATAAAATAAATTTAAATAACGATATTTAACACTTCATTAGAGCCATTTTAAAAGGAAAAGAATTATTTAAAAATGATAATGTACAAAATTCTTTGGTGAATGTGCTACAACATTATTTGTCATATGCCACTTGAATAACCGTCAATTAAATAAAAAATTCAAAGCAAACATTTGCATTAAGATTAGAGGTGAAAATAAACTTTTTCAGAACATTGCCCAAGGAAATCACCTCAAGTTTTAAAGTCATTCCTTTGTTTAATCATAATCTTTGATGTTGTCTTACATACCAAAATTTTCTTCTTTTATAGGTTTTATTAAAATAAAAAATTATATAATTAATCTAATGAAAAATTATGAGGCCGGCTTTGTTAAAAACAGAAGATGAATACTTTATATCTAATACATAATAATATGTATTATAAAAAAAATTCATTAAAATATATAACAATATGATTTTATATAAATAAAGTTGTGAAAATTTTATTTTAACATGATTTAAAGTATCATAACCAAAACTAAGATAAAATTAAACGAGTAAATGATTATAAATATTTAAAAAATCAATGGATGATAGGCAATTTTACTCTTGATAAAAAGTAAAAAACTTCTCCCATAATATACTTCGATTCTCAGAATGATGGAATAATCGGTCTGGCCTACAATACCAACTCTCAGGGCCGGATTGGATGGTGGGTCAGATTAACTGCGCATGTGCCCACCTCTACATTCAATGATATCTTTGAATGGTCCAACCATCCTGATATCATCAACCCAAGGCTCTGATACTAGTTGTCACAACCCTACTTTAGCAACCATGTTCCAACTTATTTAAATATTCAACTTTGCCGAAAAAAGCAATAAGTTGCAACATTTTTGTTCTTAGAGATTGTATGTAGGAAGCACTAAGTTTATTTCTCAAATTTGTTATATTTTAGTATATTAATGCATAGGATTAGTAAAATTGTTACAACTAGTCATAACTAACATTTACCTTTCAACAAGTATCTTTGAAAACATACTTAAATTAGAATATGTCTAATGCGTCTCTGTCATCCCTTTGTGAAATGTTTGTTTCCCGCATTTTCTTCGACTTCATGTTTTACAATATGGTAGTTGACGTGGGAGGTGATATGACATTTTCATCCAATTTTTAAGTTAATTTTTTTATACTAATAAATTAAAAGAACCACTTTAATTTAAAAAAATATAAAATAAATATAAATAAGAGTCATTTTAAATTAATAGAATAATCATTTAAAAAATAATAATATACCGAATGATGTGGTGAATGTGCTACAACATCATTTGTCATATCATCGCCTGGCTAACGGTCAATTACATAGGCGTGCCAACATCATTTGTCATATCATTGCCTGGCTAACGGGCAGCATCATTTACTAGAGTCATATCATCGCCGTGCCAAGCAGAGCCACTATCTGCCTCTACCTCCAATGGCGATGAAAAGCAAACAATGACAAGTGCTGAATTCAGGCTTGGATTAGAAGATGACAATAACAAGGGGTAAATGCAATCCCACATTGCTTAACAAAGATTTCCAACATACAAGACCCATCATACATACTTCAGCTCTTAAGCAAAAGTACAAGGCTTAACAAGCTTGACGCACCACAGAAGTAGTAGCTGTAACCTTTTGAAGCAGAAGGCAAGTAGATCATTCATGCAAGAAGAAACACACCATTAGTCTGCAGTTCTCCGGCACTATTTTCCAAGTTTATAGATAATGGAATGCTTTTCTTTTCATGTCCTGGAGAGGGGAAAAAAACAGAAACCCTGTATCAATTAGATTTCATATTACATTACTTTATGATATCTGTGCAACAGAGATGAAAAATTGAAAATGTTGTTTATAAGAACATCCCAGCATTTGCCACCAGGCAATGAAAAATAAAATTGGAAGTTAATTATGATAAATACAAAAGCTTAAACTAATAGGATGATGAAAGACCCAGACTTATATATTAAGATCCATTTTATATGAAATTAACCAATGTGGATTACTTCAATACGCCATGTTTGATACGTAATAATCTAATTATATCACAAAGAAATGAAATAAACCAAGCAAACCAATAAACTAAGCTCTAATAGTCTGTTAAATGATAACCAATTAGATTTTATGAGCCCAATTCAACCCAAAAGCTTAAGCTAACAGAATGAGAGACCCAAGCTCATATAATCAGATCCATATTTACCAAATTAACCAATATCAGCCTCCCAGTTGTCAGCCAAGGCAGCATAATCAGTTGCCTTGTCGTATGTAGGTTTAACTCGCACACCTGTAACATAGCTCGACATAGATTTTTCACGCAAAAAAATTCTTCATAACATAACTCCAATATGTGTAGTTTTTACCATCCACCTAAACACTAATCGACTAAAGCGAATCATCCTTACGACTAGCCATGATGAAAAAGACACAGATACGAGATCCCCAAATCAACAGAAATCGAAAAAAAACCTTGAATTGACAGGATCTAATCAAGCCAACTCAAGTAAAGACAAATCAGAGGAAAAATTTCTTCAATCAAACAAAGAGAAGAATCCATTAACCTCTCTCTGATACCATTAAGTCATAGAGAGATGAAGGCATAAAAACAGAAAAACAGAGACTAGGGATTTCATATTAGCATTGCTACAAAAAAGAGAATACATATATAAGGTTTTATATGCTAATATATCCTTATATACTAACATAATACTAATATATGCTAATATATTCATATATACTAATATAGCAATGCTAATATATCCTTATATACTAACATAATAATAATATATGCTAATATATGCTAATAATATTGACATTAAGATTAGAGCTTAAACATAGAGCCTAAAGAAATTACCTCAAGTTTTAAAGTCATTCGTGACTAATGGTATTTTACTTGCCAAACTTAGACATGACCTTTCTCCTTCTTTATAGGTTTTATTAAAATAAAAAATTATATGATTAATTTAATGAAAATTTATGAGGCTTTATTAAAAACAGAAGATAAATACTTTATATTTAATACATAATAATATGTATTATAAAAAAAAGATTTTATTCACATATTTAACAATGTGATTTTATATAATAGAATGTTGTAAAAAAATCATTTTAACATGATTTAAAGTATCATAACCAAAACTAGGACAAAATTTTAAAAAAATAAGATTATTATAAATATTTGAAAAATCAATAGATGACGGACAATTTTACTATCAGTGAAAACGTAAAAGCTTCTCCATGACATCCTTCACTGCAATTCCAGTCTGGCCCCGGATTCTCTTAACATACAAGGTAACCTAGAATGAATATGTTTGCCGAGATCTAATATGCACCAAGTAAAGCTTTGGGCACAGCCCAGCATGCTGTGGACGTCTGCACCATGCACCGCATGCCGTGCCAAGCAGAGCCACTATCTGCCTCTACCTCCAATGGTGATGAAAAGCAAACAATGACAAGTGCTGAATTCAGGCTTGGATTAGAAGATGACAATAACAAAGGGTAAATGCTATCCTACATTGCTTAACAAAGACTTCCAACATACAAGACCCATCATACATACTTCAGCTCTTAAGCAAAAGTACAAGGCTTAACAAGCTTGATGCACCACAGAAGCAGTAGTTGTAACCTTTTGAAGCAGAAGACAAGTAGATCATTCATGCAAGAAGAAGCACACCATTAGTCTGCAATTCTCCGGCACTATTTTCCAAGTTTATGCTTTTCTTTTCATGTCCTGGAGAAGGGAAAAAAACAGAAACCTTGTATCAATTAGATTTCATATTACATTACTTTATGATATCGGTACAACAGAGATGAAAAATTGAAAATGTTGTATATAAGAACATCCCAGCATTTGCCACCAGGCGATGGAAAATAAAATTGGAAGTTAATTATGATAAATACAAATCAATCATATTTTTCAGGCCTAATTCAACCCAAAAGCTTAAACTAATAGGATGATGAAAGACCCAGACTTATATATTAAGATCCATTTTATATGAAATTAACCAATGTGGATTACTTTAATACGCCATGTTTGATACGTAATAATCTAATTATATCGCAAAGAAATCAAATAAACCAAGCAAACCAATAAACTAAGCTCTAATAGTCTGTTAAATGATAACCAATTAGATTTTATGAGCCCAATTCAACCCCAAAGCTTAAGCTAACAGAATGAGAGACCAAAGCTCATATAATCAGATCCATATTTACCAAATTAACCAATATAGGACTATTGGCTATACTACTATTTGTATTGCCTTTGATATCCACACACGGAGATGACATCAAGCAAACAAAACATCATGTAAATTTTTGAAGTACACTCTTGTGCAATGCACAATCATATAGATTCACCTTTTTAATGTCTTTTGCGCTTGTTGCTTTTCCATTGCTTGAAGATATACTGGATTACCTCCATCATGGTTGCTTTTCGTCCATCCTTGAAACTCCATAACTCAGGCACGACATATCTTCCACTAGGATTGTACTCATTTATCTCCATCAAAGCAGTGGTCACAGCATTATAAACATCATCACCAAGCTCAATCCATAGATTTTTCAGCTTTTCATCATCCTCATTTATCACTTCCTGCACATTTGAAGTCAGAAGATCATTTCAGGGCAAATAACAATGCCAAACAAAAGGATCAAGGCTGTACATCGTTTGTAAGGGAATCTAATTGGAACTGTTGTTAAACTTAATTTTACAAGAGAAACAAGAGAATGAACATGATGAGTTTCAATCTAAGAGAGAACTAAAGGATCTATAATAAAAGTGCGAGCAAACTTGAAACTAAAAATCTCTTGACATCTGTAACTACTATACATAATTTTGTGTAGATGAAATATGCTGTACCATCATCTAGGGAGAGCTCAAGCTTTATAAATAATTGAAGGTTTAAATTTCATACTTTCTTCACTCCGTCAACATCAACAATCTTATACGGTTGCCATGATGGTTGTTTAAGTTCCTCTTGCCAAGCAGAGCATAACTCTGCAGCTTTTGTATCTGCGTCATCAGCAGAATATCTTTTTTTACATGCAACTTGAAATGGCTTTTCATCAAGTTCACCCATTCTTTTGATTCCAATTACAGTTCGCCCATTCAACAAATCATCCAAACCCTGCATTACACAACCTTTGAGATTCAGGTAAATAAAACTAAAGATGCAACAAATCACGAGCAACTTTCCAACCATCAAGGGGTCATCCCAAAACATTCTTATGAAAAGAGGACGTCACCGTGATTAATTCCTTTCGGGCTTCTTGTAACTCAAAATTGCTTTCACGTTCTTTGGAAACAAGAGCCCCATTCAAATTTTCAAGGCATTCCTTTTCATCTTCAAGCTTTTGGTTTAGTGCATCCACCCTTTCCTGAAGATCCAAATCCTCTTCTTCAGCTAAATGCTTCATAACACGTAACCTACCCTTCAATTGTTCTATTTCCAACTCCAGCTGTTGTTTTTGGTCGATTTGTTTCTCTAGTTGAAGTATTTTGGCAAGAGCAGCCTCTTTTTCTTTCTGAAAAATTTCATCCATTCAGAGAAAAGAAACATAAAAATAATGTGAGAATATAAATTCTATCCTGAACAAAGCTACAGTATAAATAACATAATGCATAAAACCTTGTGATCCTCAGCCAGTTTCATGACATCTTCTTCAGCCTTTTTTTGCTCCATGGATGCCAATTCAAGTGATGAATTTTCCATTGCAGTCTGAGAATATGACAAAACCTTTTAAGACACAATTAAACTACTTTTAAACATATGAAAGAGTCTTGAGAATTCTGAACTAAAACAAACTTTGGGTTAATTATTCAATGGAGGAATTTCAATACAATGAACACATTTTGAAAACAGGCACACTATCACACAGTGAAGCACCCAAAACCACCACACATACAGGCATTGCTCAAAATACTGAACCCCCTAGGCCATTATGTAGTCTGCCTAGGCACATAAGTGGTTAAGGCTCCCACTGCCTAGCCACCTTGAGAACGTTGGTCAAGGTCATCTTATCAGCTTGTTTAGTTTGCAAAAATAACTTCAGATTATAGAAGAATAACTAATAAGAAATGAACCATAGCAGGATATCAAAGAATTACCAAACCATCATATTAGTAAGTGTTAAATGCTTAAGAAGCATAAGTAAAGAAATGAAGGGATTAGGGATTATGGCAGTAAATAACATTCTGATTTTGATTTTACAACAATGTTATATGGACCAAGGACTCTATTATTCAAACTAAAAAAAACCAACTGAATTGATAAATATTGATGGGGTAATTACCTTTTGCTTCTCATCCTCAAGTATATTCTTTTCACCATCACTTTTGGCCTCAAATTTATCAAGCTGTTTGCATCTTAAATCAACTTCCTTCCTCTTTGAGTCCAATTCCAACCTTAATTTTACATTTTCCTCAAAAATTCTACGAGCAGTCTCACGAGCAATCCGCTGCATGTTTCGCATCTCTAATGAAAAGGTATTTACAATAAAGTGTCAAGTGTCTACTCTCCAGATAATTGAACAAAAAACATATTGCAAAAAATTAAATACAATCTTAGTAATTTCAAAGAAGCACATAGGGCAGACATCATCACAAAAAATTATGTACACATTTTAAAGGATATTGCAAAAAGCAGGTCCAATATCATGTAGCGAAGAATCACAATCTTCATGCTTTTCTATCCACTCATACCTTAAATTTTGAAACAACCAACTTATTTTTGCAAATTAAAGAAGCCCTTGACACACTAATAAGCTTGTTAGTTGTTAGCCTATGCATTGCAGATCCAAAACAATGAAAAAAAAAAACATCTTCATGAAAGTAAAAGTTGTTAGATGCAACCTAAAAATATTATATAAACCTGATTCCACCCACAAGTTTAAGCTTAATAAGGTGAGAACCCAGGTACATATATTCCAATTCATATTTACCAAGCCAACGGATATAGAATTATTAGCTACTCTAATATGCCCCCTTGATACATGGCAATCTATTTTAACTAACCATGTTGCAAACAAACCAAACAAACCGAGCTTTGATATCATGTTAGATATATAACAAACATATTATTGAGCTTGATTTAACCCATTTTAAGCTTTCAAAGAGAGTACGGGGCCATTTACCTTCTTTTGCGCAGAAACAAACTGGAGTCACTAGAAGTTCTATGACCTGGTAGCTACTAAAACAGGAGAGGGTAACAATCCCACATCCAGTGCTAAAAGTAGAAGGGTAGCATTAAATCAAATAAACTTCATCTAGAGAAACATCCATAAATCTAAATCCAAAATACTCACAAAAATATTCAACATCCAGAGAAAAATCTCGAGGAAATGATTAAAAAATGGCAGCATCACCTTCATTGTAAGCCTGGTGAATCTTATCTTTATCTTCCATCACACGCTGCCTTGCCATAGCGATCTCATTGTACTTACACTCTAAATTCCTCAGGTTCTCATTCTTAGCTTCAATTTCATCAGAGAGGATGGCGACGAGCTTCCCAGAGTTCCTCGATTCCTCTTTGGCAACATCAGGAATGGTCCGCAGCTCAGTGTGCGCCCTGAGATACTCTCCCACCCGGCTCTCCGACTCATAGTCATCACCACGAGCAATCCAGCCATAGAACCCCTCTTTCCGATCTCCATTCTCCTCCCAATCTCTCTTCCCGAACCGGCTCGCATTCATCTGGTTCTCAAACGCCATGGCATCCTTCAACCCCGACCAGCTTTTGCTGAACTCTACCACCACAGATCCCATCGAGGACTCATTTTCCTGATCGGAAACATTCCGGAGAGGCAGCATACTCACCGGACTGAAACCAGCAAGCCGGCGTTCGAGCTCCACCCGGGATTCTTCACTGATGGGAACGTTGACGAGGATTCCCGTCCAGGGCCAGGCGAATCGGTCGTCATCCGAGCGGCGTGGGGGCTTGGGAGGAGGAAGGTGAGCCGATGGGCCAGCGGCGTCGGAGAGTTCGGTTTGGAGGAAGCGCGCGAAGGCGAGATGGGTGGCGCGAAGCTTGGGGGCGCGGGCGGAGGAGGCGCCAATGCCGGTGGCGTGCTGGAGAAGGTCCTTGTAGATGAATCCCTGCTTCTTCTTTCCGGCGCAAAAGGGGCATCGAAGGGTGCCATCAGGGTTCTTGATTCTAGGGTTAGTAGTCTTGAGCATGTGAAGGTACTTCTGCTCGTAGAGATCGAGCTCGGAATCGCTGATCTCGGAGTCTGAGGAAGAGGAGGAGGAGGAGAGGGATGGGGAGGAAGCGTCCGCCATGGCTGAGAGCTTGGAAGGAAGGAGCTCGAGGTTCGTGCTTCGAGCTTCCGATTTGGGAAAAAGAGGGAATAAATACGGATCGTGGCCGTTGATAGCGTCTTGAGATCAGGCCTAGATTCGATTGTCAACACGTGTCTATAGAATGATACGGATTGCACGCACGTGACACGAAGCAGAGTGCGGAGTGAAACGGTGATGGTACATGGATGGTACTATGGTAGTGCTGCATTTGTGTCAAACGGTTTTTAAAATGGGATATTTTTCGTACTCGCCCCTGTAAAAATAGAAAATTATTTATATGCTTATGTAATTATAAATTTTTTATTTGCTTGTATCCTGTCAACTTAAATTAATTTACCAATTTTATGAAGATATAAATTTATTTTTTAATATAACTTTTTGCGTACTTGCTCCTGTGAATGTGGAAAATTATCTATTTGCTATTGTAAAAATAATATTTTTTTATATATGATTACAAAGTTTTGATTTGCATATATATACTCAAAATTTATAAAAATATAAATTATTTTGTTACCTTTTTCCTTCATTCAATTTGAAAAATTAAAAAAAATAAATCTATATTTTCATATAATTTGTAAGCTAATTTTGAACTTAGGCTCATATACCATCCACCCAATAGAAGAGTTGTGTTAAACTCCATTACAATAGGAGAGTGGTAATTCTCCTCTCGAGTTAAAAGTTGAAGGTTCAAATCCCTCTTGACTTAAAAGTTAATGATCCATAGTTTATCCATAATTATAAAAGAACTATTGCCCAAATTCCCATGTAAATAATTTTGTATAAGGATTATTTTTATTTTCTTAAAATTTCATTGTTTTTAATATTATATATCTAATAATTGATATGGGGAAAATACTTATCTGGCATATTTAACTCACATATATGGCAGAATCTAAATATGACTCCATATATCTAACTACCTAATCATCTAGTAAAAGAGATAAACCTCTTAATGAAGCAAAGCTCCCTTGTCCATCCAAGTCACATAATGGAATCTTTAATTCTAGTGAAAACTCACTCGGTTTTCAAACAAAAGAGATAAAAGCTCTCCTAAAGGCAGAAAAGCTCACTCTACAATTAATGAATTAAGAAAAAAAATCTCTAATATCTATTAAGTTATTAAACGGAGGAGATAGACTCTTCCAAAAGGGCAAAACCCACTTGACCATCTAATAAAAGACATATAATTGTCAAAAATGGGGAAAATAAGTCTGTGGGAGTGCTATGACAAAGACATGTCATAGATTAGGTATAAGGAGGACTTATTAGAAAACCTATAACATAAACCTAGAGATCTTTCTTTATCCCCATTTCTCGGTAGATATAAATTCTCGTCTGACTTGGACATCGGAACGCCCCCTCTCTTTTTCTTTACCTTAAGCCAAAGGCTTGGATTAACTTTAGAGCATGTTTGGTTCCCAAACGTATGAGGGAATTAAGGCAGTTTGGAAGTCCCACTTTTGCAGAAGTGAAGCACTTTTTGGCCCACTTTCAATGTTTGGTGTTGGGTTTTAATGAAAAGAAAGGAGATAAAAGAATAATAAAAACATAATGATCAATCTCCCTTAATTTTTATTGAGTTCTCACTTGCTTAAATAAGTCATACTAAGCAACCGAAAATCTATAAAATCTAAACTAACAAAATAAACACAATCAAGAAATTAACAAAATTTTAACTAACTTTGAATTATTCTCAACATACTTCCTTAATTCAAAGTTTCTAATAAATAAATAAATAATAATTAAGATTTTGTAGAGCACTTCTCTCTAAATGAGAAATTTTGTGGAGCACGTCTCTCCAAACTTCAAACTCCATGGAGCACTTCTCTCCAAACTTCTTAATATTTGTGAAGCACCTCTCTTCACTAGCTGATGCCTAGCTGATGCACTTCTCACCAACTAATTAAAAAAGAACTTCTTCTTTGGTCTCTTCTACCAAATTTGCATGTTCTTCATTCTTAAATCTATAATTTACTTGTAAATGTCCAAATTTTTTGCACTTGAAACATTGAGGTTTTCCTTTGTGCCAGCAGTCTTTCTCTTCATGGCCTAGCTTCTTGCAATGGTCGCATAGAAGTGTTCTTCTTTTTCCTTTTGAAGATGAATTTTTGGCTAAATATGCTTCCTCAACTTTCTGTTCTACTCATTCCTCTCTCATACTTCGCCTTTGTTCCTGTGCTTGTAAAGCATTGATTAGTTCTGATAAAGTAATTTGACTAATATCTCTTGAATCTTCTAGAGATGAAATCTTTGCCTCAAATCGTTCAAGCAAACTTACAAACACCTTTTCCACAAATCTACTATCAGGTAGCTCTTCTCCCATCAACCTGATTTTATTCACCACTATCGTCAACCTGTCAAAATAGGCTTGTATGGTCTCTTTTTCTTTCATGCGTAGAATCTCAAAATCTCTTTTGAGATTTAGCACTTACATTCGTCTTGTTCTGTCATTACCTTGATATAGTTCTTGTAGCGCATCCTAAGCTTCTTTGGCTGTTTCACAGATCATAATTCTTGTGAAAATTGATTCTGAAACAGCTGCATGAATAAAGGATAAGGCCCTTGGAGCTTTTACTTCTTCCTCTGCATGAACCCTCATTTGATTGAGCGTCGGATTGTCTCCCAAAGGTTGTATGCTCCTCTCATCTTCAACTGATTGACACAAACCAAGCCCCTTCAAATAAGCTTTCATTTTGATGGCCCAAACTTGATAATTTTCGCCATTGAAAACTGGAGGTGAAAGAGATGCATTGGTAGTAGCCATGTTGATCATTCACAGGTCCTTTAGATCTAATAGCTCTGATACCAATTGTTGGGTTTTAATGAAAAGAAAGGAGATAAAAGAATAATAAAAACATAATGATCAATCTCCCTTAATTTTTATTGAGTTCTCACTTGCTTAAATAAGTCATACTAAGCAACCGAAAATCTATAAAATCTAAACTAACAAAACAAACACAATCAAGAAATTAACAAGATTTTAACTAACTTTGAATTATTCTCAACATTTGGTTCATAGAAATGGAAACCTGGAAGTTTAAGTTCAACACTACCATGTGTTTGGTTGGAATGGAAGTGATTATAAAATCACCACTCCTTGATAGTATGAGGTTACCACCTTGATCCCACAATGGCAATGCATGAGAGTAATTGCAAGTGTACGTATCAACTAAGTAATATAGTGTGTTTAGAAGTAGAGTTGTCAATCTCACAAAGACTAGGGATTACTACTACTAGCTGTTTTCCTATTATCTAGACAAACTAGAGTTATAATGAGTGAAAACCAATAAGACTTTACATAAAGCAACTAAAATGTGGTGCTGAAACTCGAGAGAAAACAAGCATATAAAGTATTTGGCCACAAACTCCCCCTAGGACTGAAATTAGGCTATGAAAGAGGATGTATAATAAGTAATCAATACTAATCAGACCAAAGGAATTCCTAAGGTGTGCTAATCCCTTTTTTAAGGTGATTAATACCTAGTTACATACAAAACTGATATAGAAATCACTATGACTGTATTAACAATCTATGAGTTCTACTCTAGAAGTCTATCCTAGGTTTCTAAATAAGTTGATTCTTTTCTCAAACTAATCAACCTTGATCCCATACGAGTACCAGTTGAAATCTCTTCATAATGACTCTCCCTGCGATTGCATTAGTGAGCAATGAACCCTAGCAAGGATTAAATCTACTCTGGAGAATTGCTAGGATAGCAAATCAATCTCAAAGTGCACTATCTCTAGGTAGAATCACAATTCCCTTTAATTACGGTTGATCTGCACATGGTGGATCTGTCGATCTTCACTTGCATGAATCATGCATAAATTTTGGAGCTCTTGCAACATGAAAGTCATGACGTTAAATCATGCATAACTGAATTACAATAAAAGTATTGAATTAAGAAGGTTGCATCCAAATCATTGAAATCAAGCAGTCTAGGGTTCATCAATGACCAAATAACTAATATATTAGTTCCCCATCATTGGAATTTACAATCCAATCCAAAAGAAATTGAAAACAATAGCAAAGACATTAAAACTTCATCAAATCTCGTCTTTCCCCAGGATTGATATAGAATGCCCAAAGAAGTGCGATATTAATATCTGGATCTTTCCTCAAATAGCTCCCTTAAAGCCTTGGATCCTTGGTGTGCTTGGTTGCTCTTTGGACTGATGAAGGAAGCTCTTCCAAACCTTTTCATCACGTTCTCCTTGTCTAGCATCCAAAAGGCCCCTCTAAAACCCTCGAAGGATCTATTTATACCCTTTCTCTAATGGGGTCAATTTATGTGCGTAACTATGGGCCATATGGATCTGGATTTGAAGATTCTCAAGCCTTATGGGTAACTGAAGAGTTACTTATGGTGTAAGTCAGCTGGTAAGATTTTTTTACCAGGGCTTGCGGCCTAGCTTATGGACATAAGTTGATTCGTAAGGTCTTCTGTCTAGAGCTTACAATAGTATGCTTGGCTATAAGTCTCAGGTTTGGACTTTGTTGTGTTGTTTTATTGCTGAGAGATCTACTCTCCATCCTTATAAGCATATACCCATCCGGAATGCCTTAAATACAACCATTTTATTCTAGAATTACCTCACATTGTTCCCTCGCACTCAATATACTCCAATTGTGCCTTAGACACATAAAGATAACAAATTAAGTACTAGTTTATTCACAACTTATCAAATAATCATGCCAAACGTTGATAATAATGATCAAAATATAAGCACACTCAAGCACTTATCACACTTGACCATATGTTAAAACAATACTTGGTATGCCTAAGTTTTTAATTTACATAATTAAATACTAATAAGCATGGAAAGTATTATCGAGTTCTATTCCAAATCATTGCTATTATTCTAAATCATTAATTTATATAATAATTTATATATTTATTCTTTACATAATATCTACCAACTTGTTTAACTTTGTTTAAGTATCAATGTATTATATTATCTTCTCCTTCTCAAAATGTTCTCCCTTGTGTCTCACGTTATGGTCGCCACAACTTGGTATGAGCTTTGATTATTAATCTAAGACTGGAATATAGTGGATGTGATGTTTCTCATTTAAATCTAAGTTAGTTGTTTAGTTTCTTTATTGTTTTGGTAACTCTGAATATCCATATGCTTTAATATTCAACCCATTGGCATAAGATTTAATTTAGTTCTATTATGAGACTTTGCAAAAGTGATGGTGATAGTGACAACATTTATAAAAGTAGAGACAAACTTTCTATACACAAAGTTGTTCAATTACACTCCTTAACATTTGCAAAGGATCAATCCAAACAATTTTCATTTTCACTAGTGAACATTTGTAGGAATTTCTTTCAAGATGTTTTACAATATTTTCACATAGTTGTTCAAATACACTTCCACCAAGATGACCTTTGATTTATGTTTGCATTATTCTAACAAGAGTTTCACATAATTTATCTCACAGGAAATCTTTATCTTTCTCTTCTTTTGCTAATCCAAAATGAACCTAAATTATTTGAATGAATTAGCAAACTTAACCAAGGAAAAACAAAGAAACAACCACATTTAATGGTGAATATTTATAATTGAAGATAAAAGAAAACAAAATTGTAGATGATAGGAGTATAAAGAGATCAACTAATAGAAAACTAAATTTATTGATTGCTGAAGGACATGAATCTCATCCCAGGTTATAATTTAAATAAGCAACTGAAATTGTAAACGAACGATAGAAAGCTAAATTAAATAAGAAAAAGTACTTATCCTCTTTTTATTTAAATCACATTTGGCAACACAATGAATTTGTAAGCACACCATAGGAAGCTGAAATTAAACAAACCATCAAAGATCTAATCGAATCCTCTAATTGATATTACTGATTCTAACGCCTAGTTATTCCAATTAGCATTTTTAAATCTATGTAATACTTAATGTAATCTCTTCATCAAAAGTTTGGTACTTTCCCTAATTTATCTATGTTGAAGTATTATGCTAACCAAACTAACCTACAACTACTTTTTAAATTTTGAAACAAATAAAATAATTGAACATCACAATTTTCTTCATATAGTGTGCACGAGAAACTTGTAAGATAGAAATAAACAAACAAGTCATACCATCAAGTGCTTAAGCACTACTTCTGTAAGCTATTGCATTAAATTTGTCCATTGTTATGAAGTGCACTTTGTCAAAATCAAAGGTTGATTCCTGAAAATAATGGGTCCCACAAGGACAATGAATACTAGGTACTAACTATTTTTCTATTAGTTGGTCTAACAATCATTGAGTTTAAGATGCAAGAAAAGAAACACAAACAAGAGCAAACAAAATCAATTCCAAGAACACAATCAATTATCAAGAAAAGATCGATTTTATAAGAACGGTGCATGGATTGAGCATCCTTTTGGGAGTTTAGTACAAAGGACTTCCAATAGAGGTTCTTCAATCTAATTCCTCTTGATCATTGGACCATGGAGATTCCTAATTTATGCCAACCCTTATATCTAAGTGATTAAAACCTAAACAAAGTTGGGCAGGTATTTCACACATTCTCTCTATAAATACATACACTTTGTAAACCACTCTATTAGGTCACCGTAATCTGGAGATATTTTATCACCTTATCTTTGAGGAATGAGTTCAATCTTTTTTAATTGTAAATTTGACATGTATTCGGGCTCTTACTAACTAAATACATGATCAATCATAGCTTTGAGCTCTTGCTAACTAAATCTATACACATGAGATTGGGCTCTCCCTCACTAAATTCATGAAATTAGCATTTCCACAATTGAATCTCAATATCAATGGAATTGAAGTCATGAAATTAAATTACATCCCAAAGTTCATAAAATCCAAGCACCAAAAGATGCTTAGATAATCATGTTCATAAAATTTGATCAAAATCCAATCATACAATGAAAGATTAAAAAAAAACATGAAGAACTCCCTCGAATCTTGAAGATAATGATGAGAAGATGGCTTCTTCCTCCAATCAAGCTCGATTTCTTTTGATCAGTGATAAGTGCTTGTGTTAAAGTAATACGAAGTATTATTTTCTTATATTGAGCATTACTTTTCTTATATTTTATCATTGATTAGTGTGCATTTATGCTCTTTTGTGCATGTGGGGCTGTGGAGAAGAGTTAGAGGAAAATGAGCAAAATTAGGTCATGTTCGCCTTTGTTGAGGAGTTTCTTGGACCAAGCAAGGATCAAGGCATGGGTTCTAGACTTGTGAGTATATGCCAACTTCCATTATACTCAAATGGTTCTATGATTTGGAAGGGTACAAAGGTAGTCACATTCATAAAGTCCAACCCGTGTCACATTGAAGAACTTCGTCATTAAAGAGAAATGAAAAAACGACATGATCTACCGTTGGTTGTGTGCCCAACTTAACGGCCTTTATGAAGAATATGAAATCGGTAACACTTTGGGTGCGAGCACTGTACCAAATCAATGTAGTAGTTTACTGTTACTGCGAGCTAGAAATTCAATTCTAAAAAATCCACACGCCCGTGTAGATGCCCGATTTCAGCCTTTAAATAGCAGTGACTCAGATTTATTGGAGGACTTTTTCAACCTATCTTTGACCCAACTTCTAGAGAGCTCGCGGCTAGGGTTCGGAGAGGATTTTGTAAAGGTTTGGAGTAAGTCTACGGCATCAACATCGACGTCCTTTGGAAGATGGCTATTGAGGAGCTTTCATCGGCTTCGATCCAGCGAGGTGTGCCCTAGGCTTGACAAGGAGCTTGGTGGATAAGACGGAGCGGCCTCCCAAGACCATCGCTATGCATCACAAGGAGGTTTTATTCATATTTGCTATGCTTATTGATTCATATACATTGATGATTTTGTATAGCTCCATGGAGAGCTAAACCCTAGGATGACATTGTTTCTATGACTTTTGTTTTGCTTTCTTAATTGATGCTTTTAATTGAGTTCCAATCTTGTTTAATGATTGCATTGATTTTCCCTTAGCCATGACACTAGGGTTGAGAATTATCTAGGTTATTGACACGACCTTTTGCGTGCGTACCGCAAGTGCACGGCCTTGTCGAAGTAATAAAAGTTACCCCGGTGAGTGGGTAGTCGAATCCACAGAGAATAGGGATTTAAAATACGAGAAATTGCTATCCAGTCGTGCGATATACGGAAAAAAAACAATGATCAGAGTGATAAGTGAATTTATGAAAATTAGAGTAGATGCAAGGCAAGTAAATAGAAAGATGAAAGAGAGAAAAGTGCAAGCAACGAGTAAAAAGAGAGAGACTAGGAATAAGTGAGAATAGGGTATCCGGACAAGTTACTTCTAGGACTTATGCTTCTAGTGCAAGACTATGCTATTATACTTTCCTATTGATGTTAATTGAGTCGAGGAAAATCCTGAAACACACGGTCCCAAATCTAAGGTCAACCGTGACTAACCCCAACACTATGTCCCGGCAATAGGATTCACGTCAACCCTTCACTCTGTTGATTGCTCAACTAAGCCCCAGGAGAGTATTTCTACCTAAGCCTAACACTACGTGGGGTTGCTTAAAGCTCTAGGGACTCCTAGTGATAAAACCTGTTCCTATGTGTAGTAGTCCTAACCCTTTGGTCCAGGAGGAAGAACCGTAGTCTAAATTAAGCCCCAGTGCGTAGGATTCACGTCACCCCAAAACCTTGGGGGAGTTTGTCTACCTAGCACTTCACTCTATTTTGACTTCTAATAAATCAAGGAATCGGAGGTAGGGAGAAATCACAATGGAAGGGAAAGGGGTATGGTGCTACCTCACAACTCTCCCTCTCAACCCTCTTCAATTTTAAGTAGTCTAATCCTATAGGAGTTGTCACACCTCCAAAGGATAACCTAGATTGTTCTCAATCCTTAGTGTCACGGCTAAGAGAAAACAATAGCACAAGAAATCTAAAATTGAAACTCGAATTTATTCATCAATTAATGGAAAAGCATAATAACAATGTCAAAGAAACATAATTATCCTAGAGTTTTACAAGTCCGAATACCCACGAGGGGTTTAGCTCCTCATGGAGCTATACATGTTCATCAATTTATGAAAGAAAGAACAAACTAAAGACATCAATGAAAACCCCCTCGCGTATGGTGTGGCCGTGGTCTTGTACGGCCGTCGAACGTCGGTGACGATGCCGATGACGCGCTCCAATCCTCCACAAAGTCCTCTCCGAAACCCTAGCCGCACTCTCCAGAAGTTGGAGAGAAAGATAGGTCAAAAGATGTCTCAAAAAGCCTCCCAATCGGGCTTAAAATAGGCTGAGTGCGGCTTTAAATTTGAAGTTATCGGGGCTTCACACGGCCGAGTGGAATTTCCACACGCCCGTGTGAAGTTTCTGTCTTCCTGAAAAATTAATCCACACGGCCGTGTGTTAATTCCACACGCCCGTGTGAAGTCTCTGGCTTGCTGGAAAATTAATTCACACGGCCGTGTGTTAATTCCACACGCCCGTGTGAAGTCTCTGTCTTGCTGGAAAATTACTTCACACGGCCGTGTGTTAATTCCACACGCCAGTGTGAATTCTCTGGAATCATGATTTTTGGCAGAAGTGCACAGTAACTTGCTACAGTACTGCTGCAGTACTCTCCGAAATGCTCCCGAATACTTTGTTTCTTCATCGAGGCCATTGAATTGGGCACACAATCAATGGTAGATCGTGCCTATTGCTTCAAGTATCCTTCTTGGTGAAGTTTTCCTAAGCTACACGAGTTGGACTTGTTGTGAATGTGACTGCCTTTGTGCCCCTCCAAAGGAGGTTGGCACACACTCACAAGTCTAACCTCGTGCCTTGTTCCTTGCTTGGTCCGAAAACCTCCCAACAATGGCGAACACGACCTAACTTCGTTATTCTTTTCCAACTTAGCTCCACGAACCTGCAATGCACAAGAATACACAAATGCACACTATTTAGTAATAAAATCTGATAAAAAGTATGTTCATTTGTAAGATAATAACGCTTCGCGTTACTACAACACAAACACTTATCAGTTATTCTTGGAAGGTGTGACAACTTCTATAGGATTAGACTACACAAGATTGGAGAGGGTCGAGAGGATGAGTCGTGAGATAGCGAAACGTCCCCTTTCCCCTTCGGCGTGATTTTTTCTACCTTTGTGTTCCAAGAGTTCTTTGCAATCAAAGTAGAGTGAAGTGCTAGGAGATGAACTCCCCTGGGGCTTAGTTGCAAGAGCAACAAAGTGAAGGGTTGTAATGAATCTTTGTACTGTGGCTTAATTGAGACTAGGGTTCTTTCACCTGGACCAAAATGTTAAAACTATACTTAGGGATAGGGTCTACTACTTGGAATCCCTAGAACATTAAGCAGTTCCACGTAGTGTGAGGCTTAGGAAGATGGACTCCCCTAGGGCTTGGACTCCCCTGGGGCTTAGTTGAGAGATCGACATAGTGAAGGATTGTAGTGAAACCTAATGTCGGGGCATAGTGTTGGAACTAGTCACGGTTGACCTTAGGTTTGGGACCTTGTGCTTAAGGATTTCCATGACTCATTAAACATAAATAAGGGAGTATAATACTAGTCTTGCCCTAGAAACATTAGTCCCAGGGGGAGCTTGTCCGGGTACCCCATACTTGCATAGATTGTTTCCTCTCTACTCTTTGCTTGCATTCTTCTCTCTTTCATAATTCTCTTTCGTTTTATTTCACACACATTAATTTCTCTCACCACTTATATTCCTGTATTAGCTAATTAGCAATTCCTCTTGTCTTGAATCACTACTCCCTGTAGATTCGACTACCCACTTACCGGGGTATTTTATTACTTTGACAACCCGTGCTCTTTTGGGGCACACTCGAAAGGGTGTTGTTAATCAGCTTTCCAAGGCTTCCCTTATCTCTATGTTCTAACTATTTATAAGCCTTGTTACTAGCCTAATCACAACCAAAAATCATGGTCGTGTAAAGAGGCCTTAGTTTGAAATAATTCTCTCAAAACAAATCTTCTAAGTAAGACAAAGGCCTAAACAATGGCTCCACAAGACAAACCTTGCCAGCGGTTTCCAAGATAACAACCATGATTTTGGGCATGGTTTTAGGGTGCTATTGCTCTAAAATATTTAATTCTTCATCGAATCACCTTGACACTTGCTCAGAAACTCTTCTTTTACTTAAAAACTAATAAAAGGGACTTGATCAAGAAATATGAATGAATTGGGCATCAAAATATATCATAATAGTCAAGGATCAAAACAAAATGCTTCAATTACTAATGTGGAAAATATGTATCCACAAGCATTTATCATAAAACATACAAGCTTAAAGATAACTAAGAAAAGATGATTTAGGTCAATCTATCTATTACAAAGAGCTAAAACATAACTTATATATATTTGTATTCATTCATTGTTAATATTGAGATCAAATTGAAAACACAAAAATTAGTATATAAAAAAGTAAAAAGCTAGGATAAATTAACCAAAATGTAAATATAAAGTGAACAACATTGAGAATGAAACTTCATGTTATTTAGCAGTCTACAAAGTTAAATACAATATTCATGCATTCCAAAACAAAGAAAATATAAAAAATCTATAAGAACATTATAAGAAAGTGGCTTGATAGGGGCGCAAGTGTACGTGCTTATCATGTAATAATAGTGCTAGAAAGCAGGATGTCTGTCCACAGGAAAGAATGAGATTACTAGTAGTAACTTTAGTTCTGAAAATTAGCCTAACCAAACGAGTGATGTATATGAACAAAAGAAAGTAAAAGCACGAAGTATGGAATAAATGAGTAGAGAAATTAGATGAAGAAATGATGTCCAGGCATAGCATCCCACTAGAGTTTGTTAAGTGATAAGTGCTAAACTGATCATATTTTCTATATCATTTGCACTGCATCTAGTATGAAAGTGTACTTGTTTAGCATCTTATTAGGGTGAATTTTTACTCTTTTGTTCACAACAACCTTTATTTCTACTTTAGAAAGAAAGAAGCTAATTCGAGGACATTTTGAAGCAAAATGAAGCAAGTTGCGGAATCAAGGCTGCACCACAACTCACAACGAGAGTTATGGCAATACGCAATGCTGTTGTCTACACTCACCACTACCATGATAAAGCTGTGGCAGCATGAGCTCACTGGTAGCAACATAGAAGCCATAACGACCTTACAACGACCGTTGTGAAATCCATAACGGTCGTTATCAAAACGCATAACTCCCAAAGACCACGTCAGGATGCGACTTGGAGGCCATGCAACAACTTACTCACAACGGGCATCACAATGGCCGTGGTGAGGCCGTGGTAGAGCCGATTACTATAAATACCCTAATATTCTCTAAATTCAGGGAGACTCTTTTGCCGAAGAAGCTAGGGTGGTCGGATTTCTGGAGATCTGAGCGGCGGGAGACAGTGTTGCTTCCATATTCCAAAGGATTTCGGTGGATTTCTCAAGAGTACGTCAACGAGAATCACTGGAGAAGATCGCGTGTGACAGACTACTTCAAAGATCATCATCAGAGACGCGTGAGTGAGACACGTCATTGGGCAACCTTGGGATCCTCTAATCCCTATTTTTGGAGAACTATTGGAGGGAGTTAGTCTAGGAATACATTAAAATCTTATCTATCCTTTTATTTGGTCTTGTAGTTTTCTTGTGCTTTGATGCTTTACTTGTTATAATCCATAAGAGCCTAATTCGAGGAGAACTGTATGTCTAGGTCCCTTAGTTATTATTTATGAATCTTGATTGATTAATATAAATTGTTCTAGTTTTCGTAATCATTGCATGTTCTTAATTGATTATTACATGTTGATGTGGATGAGGAGGACATGCCCCCACATTGATGACACCCATGCCATGATAGATCTATGCATGTTCTAAGAGCTTGAGCATAGCTAGGTTTCCAGATTAGGGATTGCTTGTCTCTTAGGCTTAGAGTCTGATTGGTCTATTCTTGTGGGTTTCCTGTACTTAAGCTAAACATAGGAGGCTGTGGTAAAAGAGATTTCATTTTAAGTCCCTAGTGATTTAGACCTAGTCACCATGGCTTATTGGGGCTAGTAGACCTTTGAATTCCCCCGGTTCGAACCTAGAACACGATTGACACTTAACGCCTACCATAATTAATAATCAAGATAACTTTAGTACATACTCCCAACTCTTTCTAAGTGTGCTTAACATCGTCTCCAATTGTATTGTTTAATAATGTTATAAAAGTAGAACTAAAGCAAGAACATAAATGATTAGGCTATTGATTAAGTTAAAAGAAAGTAATAGAAGCATCTTACCATTCCTAGGGAAATATGACCCTCGTGTTTATCTACAAGGTATTAGTTGATGACTCGTCCACTTCCGGTATAATGGACCAGTTGTAGCATTAAGTGCATACTTGCATGCTTATATATTTGCATAATTTAGACATCCATAACCCTTCCGTCATTAAGTACAGGACAAAGGTTGTCTAAGCATGCAATTCTATTTGAACAAAGAGATTTTCTAAATCATACTAAACCCTTCTTTCAAGGGTGAAGAGTAACTAAATCGGTGTAGTGTTGATGCAGTTATCACATAATCTCATTAACATTCTGTGAAACCTCAACGTGAGTTAACAACAATTTCTTAAATAGGTAATCTCTCTTGTGAGGAGAGATTACCCTTAATCTGAATGTGGAATAGAAATACGATTTCTCATAAAATCTATTCCACATGATTGCAAAGAGCACGAAAATTCTTCTCATTACAAAGCACATCAAATATGATAACTAGGGTTTTCGCCATGATAGTAATCACGCATACAAACACATAATTAGATTCAAATAGCATGGAGTGCAACTAAGTAAACATGTAAATCACATAGATCTACAACTAGTGTCAAAAGATAAATGCTAGAGTTCAACTATGCCCACTCATCAAATCCATTAATGAAGGGCAATCATCCAAGTTACAAGACATGAAGAGAATAAAAATAAACATAGAAACACCCTTCTTAATCCCGCCAGAAGTAAATCACCAGAAAACTCTCAAGAAGCTTCCACAAATGCTGCCAAGGTGATGCTTGAAGGCTACGATCTTCCTCCCCTTGGTGATGGATTCAAATCTCCTCCTAAAGTTTCCTAATAAGCCCTGGAGATACATCTCCTTTCTTCCCTAACCTTGCCTCTAAAAAGGGATTGAAGATTAAACAAAAGATGCCCTAAAAATCTTCATCAGGTCTATTTATACTCGACTGCTTAAGGACTACTTACGGCCATAAGGGCGTGGCCGTAAGGAGTTGGAGAAGATGGGTCATTAGCCTTATAGGAACACTTATAGCCATAAGCACTGGACCATAAGCTTCATTGTGCTACCCTTGCTACCGCCCATACATGTGTAAGCTCTGGTCATAAACTCCTCTAGATGGTTCTTGTTGGCATTCTTACGGGCGTAAGTCCTGTCCGTAAGGCCCTTTAGTTTGGCTCTGAATTTCCACTTATGCTCATAAGCATGCCAAAAAGGTTCTCTAGAAGATTCTTATGGTCGTAAGTCAGGCCGTAAGCTGCCTGTAAACCCTTCTGTTTGCCTTGCCCTTATTCAATTAATGTTAAGAGAGCTCTATCTTCTTTGTTTTTGGTTTGTAGTGCTTCTTTTGGTTTTTTTTCTTGTCTTTAAGTGCTGCTCAAAGCTTGTGAATGCTAGACACACTATATTTAGCACCGAATTCCATAATATGATCCTAATGCAAGCCTAATACGTATACAAAATGATATGAAATTATAGAATATTGTACACTCATCACGGCTTACCTACCAGATTAAACTATGTGAAAACTTAAGTACGTCTTGATCTAGGTCTTCTTTACGCCAAGCATTTTCATGATAAACCTCCAACCTTCTCCCTCATTCACTTCAAGGTAGACAAGCACCTCCTCCAATTCGTTGCCCTCAAACCTTTAACTTTGAACATCTAATCAGAGATCATTTTTTATCATAAACAGAGGGTTTTGTATTGCCTATTCTAGCCTATTGACTGCACATATCAAGTTTTCTATGGAAGCTTCTTTGGCTTGTGTGTTGCTTCTTCTTGGCGTTTATTGGGGTCCAACAATAGTAGAATTTACAAAGATGCTATTAACGGACAAGCTTGAGTTCTTGCACCATTGTCTTCATTTTCTTCATCTAGTCTCTCTTCAATATTTCCAAACATGGAGGTTGCATATGGCCAAGTAGCACTGTCATCTCTACATATTATGGATAACCCATTATAGTTGTTTGGTGGCTTATTAATGAATGGAACTTTTCATTTGTGGAAGTATTAAAATGTACTTTTATTTAACTTACCTCAATATAGATTTATGCACCTTAGGGGGAGCGTAATCATTTTTTCTGCATTATTGCAATCGACACCACTCAACACCCTTGTTTTATTTATCTCGGTATATCTTGTCTTAACTATTTAGTAGTGGTTCTCAACATTATCAGCTGTGAAATCTGTCTTAAACCTAGCATAACAACATCTACATCATAAACAAATACTATTTTCTTAAAAGTCTTATCACATTTCAGGCCTTTGTTGACATGCTTAACAAGTACAAGGATGAGAAAGCCATTGTATTTAGCATTTCAATGTTTATTAAGGGTGCCATGCCTAGCACGTTACTAGATGATGAGCTACCAATCCCCACCATGGCACAAGCCATCTCTTTGTAAGTTTGAAGAAGCTTAGATGAATACTAGGAAAACCTCTAACATAAACAACCATTTCCAGTGAACATGCCATAAAAAAACATGAGTATACTAACCAAATTGGACTTAGTCTCCATTGTTCATTAATTGGACTTAGAACTAAACTAATTCCTAGAAAAGCTGTAAAACCTTGGGTTGCCTCCCAAGAAGCGCTTGTTTAACGTCACTAAGCTTGACGTACCTAGCCTTACCTTACGGCGGTTGAAGAAAGAATATCTCCTTGTCATCATTACAAACCTCGCCGCCAAAGTATGGCTTCAACCGATACCCATTTACTTTGAATGTACCCTTCTCCGGATGAGTGATCTCAATTGCCCCATGAGGTGATACTTGAGTGACTGTGTATGGGACAAACCATCTAGACTTTAGTTTTCCGGGAAGAGTCGCAACCGAGAATTGAATAGTAACACTTGGTCACCCACTTTGAACTCCTTAGGCAACTTGATATGTTTGTCGTGCCACTTTCGAATCCTTTCCTTATAAATTCTAGCATTCTCATACGCCTTCAGCCTCCATTCATCGAGTTCATTCAGATGAAGTAGTCTCTGTTCACCGGCTTTTCTCAAATCAAAATTTATTATTTTGATTGCCCAATATGCTTTGTGTTCAAGCTCCACCGGTAAGTGACATGACTTTCCATAGACCAAATTATACGGAGTGGTACCGATAGGAGTCTTGTATGCGGTTCGATGGGCCCAGAGCGTATCATCCAAACGCTCAGACCAATCTCGCTTCCCTTGCTCTATAGATTTTGTCAAGATCCTCTTGAGCTCTCTATTGGTCACCTCAACTTGGCCACTAGTTTGAGGATGGTACGGAGTGGCAAGGTGATGATGTACCCCATACCTCTTTAACACTTTTTCCAGCTGGTAGTTGCAGAAATGGGTTCCTTGATCGCTAATGATAGTTCGCGGAGTTCCAAACTGAGTAAACAGCCTCTTCAAGAATTTTACCATAGTTCTAGCGTCATTGGTTGGTAGTACTTGAGCTTCAACCCATTTAGAGACATAGTCAACTGCCACTAATATATATTAGTTCCCATTGGACTTCGAAAACGGCCCTATGAAGTCAATACCCCAAACATCAAATCCTCGCAGAATTGCATGGGGTTCTGAAGTATCTCGTCCCACCGAGATAGATTTTCACCTCTCTGACAACTATCACATCGAAGAACAAACTAGTGTGCATCCTGGAAGAGAGTCGGGCAATAAAACCTCGCAGCTAAGACCTTTTCTGCGGTCCTACTTGATACATAATGGCCCCCGACTGGTCCTGCATGACAGTGAGCAAGGATATCCCATCCTTCCTCCCTCGATACACATCTCTGAACTATATGGTCTGCACAGATCCGAAAGAGGAACAGATCATCCCAGAAGTAATTCTTCAAATCGCTAAAGAACTTCTTCTTTTGTTGGAACGTGAACCCTTGTTTAAGAACCTTCCCTGACAAGTAGTTGGCAAAATCTGCAAACCATGGAGTATCACCTGATGATGTTGAGTTCTGAATCAAATACAAGTATTCCTCCGGGAAGGAATCATTGGTCTCCTTGCTTGATGGCTCTTGTCCAATACTACCCTCTAACCGAGACAGGTGATCCGCCACCACGTTTTCTGTCCCTTTCTTGTCTTTTATCTCCATATCAAACTCCTGTAAGAGTAATATCCAATGGATCAATCTCGGTTTCACATTAGCCTTGTTCATGAGGTAACAAAGAGCTGAATGATCTGTAAACACAATGACTCTCGACAAGATAAGATACGTCCTGAATTTATCGAGGGCGAACACAACTGCTAGTAACTCTTTCTCTGTAGTAGTATAATTCTCTTGCACACCTGAAAGAGTCTTACTGGCATAGTAAATGGGTTGGAACTACTTTCTTTTCCTCTGTCCCAAAACTGCTCTGATGGCATAGTCACTTGCATCGCACATGAGCTCGAACGATTCATTCCAATCCGGTGTGATCAAGATTGGGGTTTGAACTAGTTTTTCTTTTAACACATTAAATGCCGTCTTGCATTCATCCCCAAAGTCAAATGGAGCATCTTTTTTTAGGAGCTTAGTCAACGGTTATGTGATTTTCAAAAAATCCTTGATGAACCGCCTATAGAAACTTGCATACCCCAAGAAACTCCGAATTCCCTTGACATTTGTTGGTGGAGAAAGTTTATCTATGACTTTGATTTTTGCCTTATCCACTTCCATACCCATCCGAGAAATCTTGTGCCCTAATGCCTTGCTGAACCATTAAGTAACACTTCTCCCAATTTAGCATAAGGTTTGTCTCCTCACATCTCATCAGCACTCTTTCCAAATTCTTCAAACATATGTCAAAAGAGTCACCAAACACTGAAAAATCATCCATAAACACCTCCATTATGTCCTCCAAAAGGTCATAAAAAAATAGTAGTCATGCAACGTTGGAATTTGGCAGGTGCGTTGCATAGTCCGAACGGCATTCGTCTATAAGCAAAAGTCTCGTAAGGACAAGTAAATGTTGTTTTCTCTTGATCTTCTGAAGCAATAGGAATATGAAAATATCCTGACATCCCATCTAGGAAGCAATAAAACTGATGTCCTGCCAATCACTCCAACATTTAATCAATAAAAGGCAATGGGAAGTGATCCTTTCGGGTTGCATCGTTCAACCTTCTGTAATCGATGCACATCCTCCATCCTGTGACTGTTCTAGTTGGGATGAGTTCATTCCTGTCATTCTTGATCACTATCATCCCTCCTTTCTTCGGAACCACTTGCATTGGGCTCACCCAAGCACTATCAGAGATGGGATAAATAATCCCAGCATCCAGTAGTTTCACCACCTCTGCCTTGACAACTTCCTTCATATTCGGGTTTAGTCTTCTTTGAGGTTGAATCACCGACTTGAAGTTATCCTCCATCAAAATTTTGTGTGTACAGAACGAGGGGTTTATTCCTTTTAAATTTGTAATTTTCCACGCAAGGGCAGACTTGTGTCTCTTCAGCATATTCACCAACTTAGCCTTTTGGTCCAAAGAGAGATCTGATGCTATAATCACATGCAACTTCATTTCTTCTGCCAAAAATGCTTATTCCAAGTGTTTTGGAAGTGTTTTCAACTCCAAATCAGGTGGCTCTTCAATAGATGGTCGAAGTCGGGTCTCCTTTAATCTATCAATTTCTTCAAATTGCATTGCTTGCTGTTCATTAACACCATCTGAAGCCTTCTCCAAACCATGCAAGTCGAGTTGATCCAGAGACTCCACTGTAGTTTCTAACTCACAAGCTTCTTCTGTCAAATCTACAATCCCCACTGAAAAAACTTCTTGCCTGTGCTCCCGATAACATGATTCAAACTAAGCAAGGACCTTCTCTAGGTTTTCTTCTGTATCACCACTTGAAAAAGCTAGGGCTGATTTATCAAATTCGTCCAACACACTACCCAATTCACAATTCATGCTCTGCTCCATACAAGAATGATCAACAATGGTCTCTTCTTCCGAAAAATGAATGCTCCCTGGTTGCTCATACTCCATATAATTTGTAACCGACTGTATCGTGAACAACTGCATTTTCTGTTCCACGTCCTTAACCATTCCTGTAAGTGTATCAAAGATTTCAATCGTGTCAAACATTCCCTTCAGAAGCTGAAATTTAAGAAAAGAAAAACGATGAGAATGATGATAGATAAAAAAGTGTGAAATAGAAAATGAAGTGAATAGCTAAAATAGCAAAAACAAGTATAAAAAATACGCCTATTCCCTGGCAGCGGCGCCAAAAACTTTGACACACCCCTTGCGAGTACGTATCGCAAGTGCACGGGTTGTCGTAGTAATAAAATTTTACCCTGGTGAGTGGGTAGTCATATCTACAGGGAATAGGGATTTAAGACATGAGATTTTACTATTTAGCTAAGTGGTGTACGGTGAGTGTGAAGAGAATCAATGAGTGAGTGTGAAAGCAAATGTAAAGAGACAAGAAATAAAATAGAAAGATGGAAGGTGAGAGAGTGCAAGTAGGAGTAAATAGAGAAGGACAAGCAATGAGTAAAGTTGGGTACCCGGACAAGCTACCCCTATGACTTATGCTTCTAGTGCAAGACAATGCTATTATACTTTCCTATTGATGTTAATTGAGTCGAGGATATCCTTAAACACACGTCCCTAAACCTAAGGTCAACCGTGACTAACCCCAACATTATGCCCCGGCATTAGATTTTCACTACGACCCTTGACTCTGGTTGACCTGTCAACTAAGCCCTAGGGGAGTCTGTCTTCCTAAGCCTCACACTACGTGGGATTGCTTTAAGTTCTAGGGATTCCTAGTGATAAAACCCTGTTCCTATGTATAGTTCTAACCCTTTGGTTCATTTGGAAGAACCCTAGTCTCAATTAAGCCCCAGCACTAGGATTCACTTCAACCCTTCACTCTGTTGCTCGTGCAACTAAGACTCAGGGGAGTTTCTCTCCTAGCACTTCACTCTATCTCGACCGCTAAGAAATCATGGAACACGGAGGTAGGGAGAATCACACTAGAGCAGAAAGGGGACGTTCCGCTACCTCACGACTCACCCTCTCAACCCTCTTCGATCTTAAGTAGTCTAACCCTATAGAAGTTGTCACACCTCCAAAGGATAACCTAGATTGTTCTTAACCCTAGTGTCACGGCTAAGGGAAAATAATTACAAGAAGCAATTAAGATTGAAACTCGAATTTATTCATCAATAATGGAAAAGCATAATAACAATGTCATAGAAACATTATAATCCTAGGGTTTACAAGTCCGAATATCTACAAGGAGTTTAGCTCCTCATGGAGCTATACAAATCCATCAAAATATAAAGATGAAAACAAATTGAAAGCATAGATGAAAACCCCCTTGCGTATGGTGTGGCCGTGGTCTTGTACGGCCGCCGGAAGTCGATGACGATGCCGATGACGCACTTTGATCCTCCACAAAAGTCCTCTCCAAACCCTAGCCGTAACCATCCAGAAGTTGGGAGAAAAGATTAGCAAAACGATGTGTAAAAAATCTCCAAAACGGGGTTTTATAACGTTGAGTCGCAGCTTTAATTCGGCTGAATCGGGATTTCACAAGGCCGTGTGGAATTTCCACACGCCCGTGTGAAATTTCTGGAATCTGATTTTCGGTAAACAGTGAACAGTAACTTGCTACATTTCTGCTGCAGTGCTTTTGCCGAAACACTCCTGAATTCATCGTTCTTCATCGAGGCCGTTGAATTGAGCACACAATCAACGGTAGACCATGCCGATTGCTTCAAATCTCCTTATTGGTGAAGTTCTCCTATGCTAACATGGCCCAGACTCATTGTGAATGTGACTACCTTTATGCCCCTCCAAAGGAGGTTGGCACACATCCACAAGTCTAGATCCGTACCTTGTTCCTTGCTTAGCCCGAAAACTTCCCAACAACTGCAAACACGATCTAGCTTCGCTCCTTTTCTCTAAATTAGCTCCACAAACCTACAATGCACAAAAGCACACGAATGCACACAATTTAGTGATAAAACCTGGTAAAAGTAATGCTCATTGTAAGATAAATAACACTTCGCATTATTATAACACAAGAACTTATCACAAATAATATTTTTTTACACCAAACACCTAAAGTTTAGCAAATTTCATTACATAATTTTATACTCACAAATTTTTCAGCATACTTTTTGTAATCCTTAACCCATCAGGTTGAGGTTATCATATAACATCTTTTAAAACAGTAAAATCATTTGTTGACACTTACCATCTTGCCAAGGAATAGGTAAATTTTAGGTCCACTGTAGAAGAGGGTAGGGCTCTCTTACAATATGAAGCTATGAGAGTTATCAAAGTGAAGCAAGGGAAGCTAGGAAAGAAGGTTAAGGAGATGGAGAGGATGATGAGAACAATAACACAAGAGCTATTTACTCAAAGCTTATCTCTTTTTCATTCATATTCCAAATGGTTACAAGAGGTCTCTTTATATAGAAGGAGAGATTACTATACCACTAAGTCATCCTACCTAGGAGTAGGTTTTGACTAATACATTATTTTATATTACATGGACTCATTAATCAAAACCAAATAACCCTAACCTAGAGTATAGGGTTTGACACTTAACCATAATTATTGGCCTCCAAAGTAGGTTAATAAATAACCTCCAAAGAAGGTAAGACACTCCTACATACTCTCATACATACCTACATACCTTTATACATACTCTCATGCATACCTTTATATATATTCTCACATTTTATGTATATACATACATATCCATTACCCACACAAGAAAAACCCTCACCCACATACAAAAGAGGCCATGAATGGCGGACAAGATAGTCTTCCATGAAATTAACAATATTTTGTTCAGTAAAGGAGTCGGTGTCGAGCATTAAATCAGCACTAGGAATACTGGCGATGTCAAGATCTCCAAAGAAATAGGCTCTGGCCCATGAGTTGATCTTCTTCATGTGAAGGGTAGTAGGTGCCATGGTCATGTGTAGATTCAGGAAAGGAGAGTACACAGGAAAAGGAAGGTCAGGAGGAGTATAGACCTTCATGATAAGCGTCTCAAGGACAAGTTGGCAATGCAGGTGCATATGAGTACGCTTCCAGTTAGTGGTTGCCATATGTGCGTGCCATAAATGTATCTGCTATTGAACTTCACAAGGAGTTAAGATAGTAGTAATGTCATCATATGGCATAGGAAGTTGATATGGTTCGTTGCGACAAAATACAGTGATCTTGATGTGATGACGTGCATTATAAGTGTATGGTCCAAAAGAAGTTGGAATAGTGTGAAATTCCAAGTTGATGAAACCGTCTTGTAAAGTATCATATTTAAAGAGTCGGTGAAGAATATGAACAAGTTGCCAATATTTGTTAAGAAACTTAACCTAGGAAGTGTCGGTGATGATAATTTGTGCGACATGACCATTTTCAATTAAGTCAATCAGATTGAATTAGACTCCTTCAACGAGCTGATTTTTCCAAGAGGCAAGGTTGAATGAGTCTTGTATGATAATAAAACCTTGTTCACAAAGACATCTGATATCTTTATGTCCAGCTTCACAGGATGCAAGTCCTCCTAAGGCTAGTCCATCAGGGATTCAAGCTTCAGTTTGAAGAAGTTGTCTCATTATTTATTGTTCAACTATTTGTTGTTCCTGCTTTTTCTACATAACTAATTTGAAAATTTTTTCATTCACCTCACTAATTTTTTCAAGATATATTTCAAACTTGTCTTCTTTTTATTTTTCTATTTTTTCAATAAATTCTTTTAATTCTTCTATTTTTCTGATTTTTGCTGTTAAATCATGTTCAAGTTTTAACTCTTTTTATTTCAAGATTTTTACCTCTGTTTCCAGAAATTTGATTTTCCATTCTTTTTTGATGAAATACTCGATCGTATGTGGCTTCAGGCTTTAAGATGTGATTCTTGATGAAGTCAATAGAGTTGGGTTTGTGGAGCTTGAGCTTGGAAATTTATTTCTGTTATGGAAATAAGTACTAAGGATATGGAGAACTGGTACGAGACTTTTTGGATTATTTCTGGAGGCCCAAATGTTATCCAATAGGAAGTGTTGATGATCAATAATTGGCAAAGGTGTGTTGAAACAAAGGTTTGATCCTATAGGGAAAATAAGAAGTTTTAGGGTAGGTTCTAAAGGAAAATTCTTCTTATCCATCTGCGCAAATAAAGAGATTCTGATTAGATTAAAAATATTTGGTTGATATGAAAATACTACAGGTAGCTGGTATCAACTCAGCTCATCCCATGCTTAGAAATGCGAATGATTCTGCTAGCTTTGCAGTCATTGTTCTAAACATTCAGAGATACAAGCCAAGGGTTTAAAGGAAAAAGGCTTCTTGATTTCCACAGTAACAAAAACTCAAAGTAACTTGCTGGTTTTGCAATCCCTGTTTTTGTCAAAGCATATGGACAAATCAAGTAGTTTCTCTTATTATTCTTGATAATCTATTTGCTAAGAAGTTATTATTTCCTTTTATGTGTTCTATTGTTACTTGAAACTCATTACCTATTATATAGCCCATAAATTTTAACCATCTATTTTTTTGATAATTTACTTTCTGATTTTTTATTATAAAATGCTATTATAGCTTGGCAATCTGTTCTTAATGTGAAACTTTTTTCTGAGATAATAAATAATTTAAAATTTTCCATTGCTTTTATTGCTATTATGATTTCAGCATCTGTTTGCGGTTACTTTTGTTCGATAAGTACCACTATCATATCTACTTATTTTTTCATCCTTTATAGTAGAAAATATAGTAGGTCTATATTTTAATACAACTCCCCATCCTCCTATTCATCCATTTGATTCAATAATTAAATAATTACTAAGGGGAGGTAATTCTAATGGTTTTAAATTCCTTATCTTGTCCTTAATTTGTTGGACTAATTTTATGTCTTCATTATTAAAATGCCTTTCGCCTATTTGTTTAGTTTTATTATATAGTGGTCTTACTAATTGATTTAAATTTGGTATTAAATTTCTAGCATAATTTAATTTTCTTAAGAAGGATTGGATTTGTTACAAGTTTTCTAATTTGTCCGGAATTTCTAAAATACTAGATGCTATATGTTTTTGGAGATGGATTTCTCCTTGTCCTATTATTACACAGAAATTCAATTTTTCTACTTCCCATTTTGATTTTTTTTTTCAGATAATACTAAACCATTCTCTTGGCATTCTTTAAAGAATAAAATTAAATGTTGCAATGACCATTTACAAACTTGCTAAAAACCAATATGTCATCTATATATGTTATAATAAAATATACATATTTTCTAAATATATCATCCATTTTTCTTTGGAATACTTGTGGAGCATTTTTTAAACCAAATGGCATAACAACCCATTCATAATGTCCATTATGAGTAATAAAGGCAGTCCAAGGTCTACTTTCTTTTGCTAAAAGGACTTGCCAAAATCCAGATTTTAGATCAAATTTGCTATATATATAAGTGTTTTTTATTTTATTTATTAAAGCTTCTTTATTAGGAAGTGGATATTTATCATCTTCTGTATTATCATTTAATCTCTAATAATGGAATACTATTCTACTTTTTCCACGGGTAATTTCACTATGTTTATTAACTATGAATGCTCTAGTTCTATGTGGACTTTGAGTTTTAGTGATTAATTTTAACTCTTCTAACTCTTTTATATGCTTTTTAAATTCTTCTTGTTCATAAGGAGTTGCTTTAATTACAGGGCATGTTAATCTAAAGTCAGGATTTATGGTTTCTAATTTATAAATAATATTAACTCTATTTATATTTTTAACAGGGGTTTCTCCTATAGTTCCGTCTTTTTTCAAAATTTCAATTAAGGGTTCTAATTTTTGTTTTATTAGATCATTTTCTATTTCCATATTGATTTCTTCATAAATTTCTACTTCTTTTGGAATTATTTCCTCAATAAGATTTTCTGCATTATTAATTATTGGTGATGTCAAAATGCTATCCATATGTTTACATATAGTAATTTTTTCTCCTTGGACTATAAGTACGCCATTTCTATGTTTGATAAAATTCATTTCTATGAGGAATCTGGCTACCTTTTTCCCTGATGCTGGTTTTACCAAAACAAATGTTGAGGGATATTCAATATTATTAAATATTACTGTGCAATCTACTAATTTCTTTTCTAGCATAGTTATTCTGCCAAAAGCATCTTTTACTTCTGCAGTATAAAATAAGTTTTCTATATATCTTAAAGGGATTAAATCTGGGGATATATAACATTTACTTGCTTTTGTATCTATAATACCTTTTACATTAACCTTAAACCCATCCTTAAATTCTATAATAAAATCTAAATTTAGGAGATTGTTATTTCTATAAGTATTTTGGGATAATGCTATTTCCTTTTCTCTTTCTATTAGTTCTTCATAATTTTCTATTTCTTTTTCAATAGCTTCTATAATTACAACTCCTTTTCCTTTAGCTTTAAAATAAGATAATTTTTCTCTTAACTCAACATTTTCTTTTTCTAATAATTCTATCCTTTTATTGTCTCTTTTTAATTGTTCAGTTCCTTTTAATAATTGATCTATTGCCTTCTTATCGTTTGATAGTACCTGTGTAACTACGCGCTCAATAGTTATTTGGCTAATTATATGATTGTAACATTCTTTTGCACATAATTTGGATAAAGATTAATCACACTTATTACATGTGGTCCTATATTTAGTAATGTGGAATTTATAACAAATATCACATTTTTGTTTAAAATTTAGTTTATGATCTATAAATTCATGTGTACAATTATTATCTACTTTATCCTTATATGTTTCTAAAAGAAATTTATGATTTTTATCTAAGCTGTAAGCCATCCGTTTTCCATTGGTTCTATATCACCAAAGACTTTATTAAATTCTAAAAGATTACTTTCTTCAGTAAAATTATTTTCTTATCCTCCAAATATTCTACACATATCACTATCTTTTGTAGTATCATTACTTGCTACACTTACTATATCTACTTCTTCTGGTAATTCTAGCTGTTGATACGTATTTAGCCTTTCTTTTTTAACTCTGTCTTTAGTACAATGTCTTGCATAATGTTCTATTTCTCCGCATATAAAACACTTACATTTTATGGGTGGTTTATGAATTTTAAATTTTTTTACATGATTTTCCCTATGTCTTCATTTTTTATAATATGTGCTTCTTTTTAGTCTTTTTCTAGGTTTTGTTTCTCTATGTAGTGCTGGTACATAAATTTTATTACAATAACTGTAACTTGCTATTTATCTATTTGCCTCATTTTCTATACATTTTTCTTTTAAATAATTAAAGGTGAATAAGATAGCTAGTCCTATTCCTGTGCCATTCTCATTACCTTGGTCTCTCCAAGATTTATAGATTAAATCTCCTAATGGTTTTAATAACTTGTTAACCATTTTTTAATTAATTCTAGTCCTGAAAATGCTCTTCTTGTGTTTGCAGCTAAAGTTATATAACTTTGACTAAATTTTATAATATCATTAAAACTATATGGATGTAATCTTTCTAAGTCTCTTGCAGCTATATCTTGTAATAATGTTTCTCCCCTAGAGGGATCTGTTCCTAATATAATTTGTCTACCTTGGGTTGTAATATTATAAGGATTATCTACCATGTCTATTAGATGTTGATAATTATTTGGGAAATTTATTTTTCAACTATTCATCATATTTCTCGCAATTGTTCCTAATAGATTTTCTATAAAATTTACTATTCCTACATTGTCTAATGCATGCGGTAATCTTTCTAAGGCATTAATGGCATCAGATTCCCATTTATCCAATAATTCCGGCTATTTTTGAAGATGTCCTGTACTTATT
The DNA here is from genome assembly GCA_020875875.1 of Dioscorea alata. Lineage (NCBI taxonomy): Eukaryota > Viridiplantae > Streptophyta > Magnoliopsida > Dioscoreales > Dioscoreaceae > Dioscorea > Dioscorea alata. Next base: position 13,661,635 of record CM037013.1, read on the forward strand.
ACTAACATACTACCATGATAATTTTGTTGTGGCATAGTTCTTATTACTTCTAAGGGGTCTGGTTTTCCTCTTCTGCTAAAAGTTCAATAAAATTGTTCCAGATAATTATAAAACCCATAAGTACTCTGTTTCCTAAGAGGTTGTGTTATTCTTGAGCCACTTTCAGTAGTTGTTAACCTTGCTGGGCTAGATGAACTAGTACTTGCTTAATTATTACTTCATATACTTTGCACATTCATGTGTATTTCGTCATAATTCTCTACTATCCTTGAATTTTTTATTAATTCATCAATATTTATGTCTTCTAATTGTCTAGCAATTTCTTCTTCTTCTGTTAACAGATATTCTTCTATTTTTACTTTTTTAGGATACTCATTATATTCATATCTGCATTCTATTAAAAAAATGTACATCATCTATATCTGTTGGCATTTCTAAGAAATCTTCTTCCCAGTTGTAATTAGGATAAAACTGTTCTATTAACTTTTCCATTAGTAAAGATTTAATTGATCATCTTCTTCATCAATAACTTCTTTAATTTTATCATTTTTATTATAAGTTTGTGTTTTAAAACTAACCGATCCATCTTCATATTCATAATATTTTATATCTAATGGTTTTGCTATTGCATGTGTTAAGATATTAGTTAATTTCATTCTGTTTCTGCTAAACTTTCGAAACTATACTATTAGTTCCGCCGGTTAGGGTTTGTGAACTTAGAGGAATACTCACTCACTTAAGCACTCAAGAATAGGACACACAAACCACACAAGAGAAGACACAAGACGTTGGTAACTCAGTTCGGCGTCCACTCGCCTACGTTTGGGGGGCCAAACCAGGAGATCAACAATCCATTAAAAGAGGTAAAAGATAGAAGAGTACAAAACACACTTGTCACTCTCTCACAATACAAGAATACTATCCTCTCTAGATTATTCGGTACCTCTCTACTACCACTTTCAAGAGTCGTACCCAATCTCAGACCAAGGAAGTATATATAGACGCCCAACGTCCCAAATATAGCACATACCTCTTTTAGAATCTCCGCAACTTCTAACTTTAGAACCTTCCAAAATTAGATGTCCCAACTTATGTTATAACATATGTTGCAACATGACTCTGACTGTTGGCTTGGCTGAATTCTGGCTCCATTGCTAAGTGACCTCAAGACCCTCTGTCCGAGTCAATGCAGCCCGATCACCTGATTCGAACTACTAGCAACTAACCTCCCTCTTCAGCTCCTCACCACATAGCCCCCTCGCAAGGGGCGCACGTCCTATGTGCGTCTTCATGAAACTTGCCAAACTTAGTCTTCACTTCACCCAAGTTTGGTCTTCAAATCTTCAACAAAGATCTTCATTCAATCAGCTGAATCTTGCCAACTATAGGCGCATCTTCATACCCTTAATAGACTTCAAATCATCTCTATTAGGGTTCTTCAAATCTTTCCTTCAATAGTCTTCAAAATCATACCATTGATAGATTGTTTCTTCATTTAAGCTTCACCCATATTTAGTCTTCAATCACATCTTCTAAATATGGTCTTGATGAGATCTTGATATCATCTTGTTGCTTGCTTGATCTTCTTGCCTAAAATAACTTCAACAAGATCTTCACTTAATCTTCATGAGAGTTGCAACTTCTTGCCAAAAATAACTTCTCCAAGATCTCACATGATATTTTCCACCTAGCCAAGTTTGTTTGCCATGTTATCCTTTATTCCACATCATTCTCCATGCCACGTCATCTTGCTTGCCACGTCACCTTGACTAGGTGTCAAATTATGCCAATCTTAAAGTGCATTTGCACTAACAATCTCCCCCTTTGGCATAATTTGACACAACTGCTTCTGTTCCCAGACTGACCATTGTTACAACATCCAGTTACAACATTTTAACTGGGACACAGACTAGACTGACACTTGTTACAACATCCAGTTATAACATTTTCTGGAAACCAGACACCAGACCTGACAGGATAATCTGCTAGTTGCTTACATAGAATGAAAACATTCACAAAAACACTTTACAACTAGAGAAAAACAACCATACTACGATTAGAAATAACCAACATAATAATGTTCGAAACAAAGACATAACAAATGTTCAGAAACACAAACAAAACAAACTAAAAGAATAGTTTTAAAGATTTAGTCAGTTTGATGGTGCAGCACAAAATCATCTCCCCCTTTGTGTCATAATTTATGCCAAGGTTTTTAAAGTTGTTGCATGTTCAACATTTTCTGTGACTCCCCCTGTCTTCAAGACTCTTGATCATCAGCTTCCCTTGACCTCCGTTGAAATGCTTCAAGGCAGGCTGTAATCTTCTGCTTCTGTCGAGCAATGATGAACAGTTCAGCAGAAATTGCTCTTTGTCTTCTCTCCAAGTCTTCAAGCTGTTCTTTCAAGAGCTTTGCATATTCTTCTTCAATGTTCAGACTTGACCTTTTTGCTTCTTCTGCATTTGCCGAAGGTGGAGACATTCGACCAACAGGTAAATCAATCTTCTTCCCTGGAGTGAACAGCCTCTGCGAAATCTTCAGCTTCTTCACTGTGGTAAGCACTTCCCCCTTCTTGAGTTGTACTCCATGTTGCAACAAATAGTGCGACAGCAGTGTAGGATATCCCAGAGAACTTGTAGTGCTCATGCTATCTGCCTCTTTCACAATGTTTTGAAATATTAATCTCCCCAGATTGATCTTCCTTCCAGCTACAGTGATTCTGCTACAATACTTCGGCTACAGTACTACGGCCTGGTTTTCTTCTCTTTTCTGTCTAAATTATGTTCTCGTGTTCTCCGTGGCTCCTACATGCCCTGTAAAGAAAATAGCACTCGATTAAGCATAATACGGGCATCAAACATGACAAAATACATGCTAAGTGTATAAAATATATACAATCAAGTATATACATTTAGACACTTATCAGATCATTTCTCATCATTTTTTGTATATGTAATTTTCAAAATGATCATTCAGGGCTATATTTAAGCTATTTTTTATATATTTTATTTTTGCTTTTAAAGTATACCTTGGCATATTAAGTGCACGAAGAGTCATCTGGCATTATCTCATATGGTTCTATATTATTTATATAATTATTGTATTCTATTTTCCTTTTTATTTCCTCTAATTTTTTCAAGTGATTTCTAAATTTATGAGCTAACCCTCTTAATTTTCTTACGCCCATAGATTTTCTAGACATATTTTGTAGATATTTTTTTTCCCCAATGTTCATTTTCTACTTTAACAAGTTGTGTATTTAGCATTTCTATTTCTTTTTCTAATGTTAAGCCTAGCATATTTATTCTCCTATTATCTTTTTTATATGTTTGTTAATTCTACTTGTATTTTATTAATTTTTTCTACCATAGTTTTTAGGTGACTAAGTTCTTTATTAATAATTTCTAATGTTTTAAGAGTTACTTGCCTTGTAATCTGGTTTTCTAATCCAGTTTTGATATAATCTAATTTATTCAATATTGCTAAGATATTTTGATGATTTTGCTTTAATATACTAGTTGCTAATGCATTTCTTTCCATTAAATGGATTCTAATTTCTTCTAAGATTTTTAATTGTTGTTCTATTTTATTATTAGTTGTTTGTATGGAATCTACTAGTTTTAGAATACTTAGTTCTTTTGTGTTCATAGAGATATCTTGTTTTGATAATTACTTTTATTAATTATAACAAATATTGCATTATTGCTAAAGATGATAAACATTGATAAATATTGCTAAGCACTATATGGATAATTATTAATATTCATTTTGATAATAAAATACTGTTCAATATTATTGCTACTTTTGATAATACTTGCTAATTATTACTATTACTACTTGGAGTAGATACTATTTGCAAGTAATTCTTGCTACTTTTAAATACTACTAAGTAATTATTATTGCTACTTTAAAAGAAATACTACTTGATACACATTATTACTACTTAAAACTAACTATTGCTACTAAACTTGAAAATAAATATTGCTTCTTACTATTATTATTAACAATAATTTTTATTTTTATTTTTTTATTTTTTTATTTTTACTCAACTTAAAGAACTCTTACAGGTTGTTGGAGACTTTTAAATTTTTATGATAAGGACCTCTCTTTCTTTTCCAATATAGTTTTGATATCAAGTTTGAATATTATTTCCAATTACACAAGAAAAGAACACACACTTAGTTTTCTTTTTAGCTTTTACTTCAATAAATCTTAATTCCCATTATCTTGATATAAGATTAGCAATATTTCAGCTATCTTAGGGGCCAAGCATCATAGAGATTCACTCTACCAAATAAGACTAGTAAATGATTATTCTCTCTTACTTTGGTCATCGGGCCTTAACATGGGTCCCTGTAATAATAATAATTATTATTATTATAATTATAATGATAATAATAACCAAAAGAAGAAGATGGAGAAGAAGAAGAACAACAAGAACAAGAACAGGGGTCAAGAGAAATTGAGATCTACCCAAATATCTTGCCAACAAGTGGCTGGTGGCCAACCTACAAGTGTATATATACATTGGTCACATCAAGTTCAAAGGAAGGAAGAAGAAAAGATAGAAAATATAGCTTAGATCGTCTCCAAGAGATACATATGCTAGGTCTTAACATGCGCACCATGCACCAAACCTTAGCACATAGCAAGGCAATCAAGTAAATTTCAAATAAAACGACCACTAGCTAGCTAAAGCATCAAGGACAACCTTCCTCCAAGTATTTACAACAACCACAACATCCAATATTCAGATAAAAAAGGCTAAAAGATTACTTGGAAGAGTAACAAGATGAGGTTAAGAAATCTTTGCAGCTGCGACTACAAAGTTTGTTGCCGGAGGTTTGGAGGTTTTTTGGGTCCGGAATCACAGTTTCTCTCTCTCTCTCTCTCTCTCTCTCTCTCTCTCTCTCTCTCTCTATATATATATATATATATATATATCTTTGAAGAAAGATACTCCATGCGTTCCTTTTTACTTGTCACATTTTGGATCTTTTCTTTGTACATTTTTACTTGTCCATTTCAAAAATTTGTGCAACATCAAATATTGTTTTTCCAAATTTACCCTTTTTATTTAATGTACTTCTACAACTTTCAATAATATTCAACTATATATTTTTTTAAAGCATATTTTAAATAAGGGTAATATTGAAAAGTTAATATAATTTTTATAAATTTTAGGTTACCAATTAATGTCAACTAACTTTTCTTAATCAGTCTGAATTTAATAAAATTAATAAGTAAAAACGAACGGAGGAAGTATATTGGTAGAAAAAAAAAAAAAAAGATTGCCATTGGCTCCCTATAATACATGATAACAACAAATAATGAAAACAAGGCTTCATTATGGATTCACATGTTTGCATGGAATTGAGAAACTTTAACAAAATGCTTAGAATCTAGACTTTGAAGTCTTTTTACAAATAAATAGAGACAAAAATACTGGGCCCACAGTATTTTGTAGAGCTCTTATCAAGATTTTAATGTCGCTCCACTATTGTGAAGGTGCCGTCATCCTCCCTTTTAACCTATCAAGTGTAATAATTTTCATTTCAAGCTTTGAATTAAATAGTTAAATTATTTATTTATTTTTTGCCAATTAAGCTGAGTTGACAACCAATACACTATGCACTTGCCACATTGTAAGGATCCGCATTATTGATTATTCGCAAGTCCACATTAGATTATGGATAATTTTTTCATTGATTAAAATAAATATACTTTTACTTGAGGGGTTAAAGCAAACAAAGAAACACTAGTACCATTAACATTAAACATATTTTTAAAATTTTTCTTTTAGTATATTAAAAATTATCTCCAAGTTCATGCATTCCCCCACCAATAGCTATAAATTTGGGTGTTTTTACTCCATTTTTATGGCATCCTCAAGTTTGGGATTATATATATATTTTAAAGTGCGTTTGATATATCTATTGCTTTAAAAGTATGATAAGCGCAAGTATTTAAAGACATGATATGTAACCCGTATTGGGGTCCACACATGTGCCCTCATCAGGGCAGTATAGGGATTGTGTTTCATGCCCATTCGTATAGCTGAGAACCTGTAGTGCCATTGCGCCTAATGTGTTTCCAACCGAAACATTAAGTTTTCTGGAAATCAAGATTTTACAAGGGGACCAAAGACTCTTTGCCAATATATAATGAATACCAAATGCATATATCATTCATATATAAAAAAAAATACTTATTGTACTAAAAGTGCTCTTCCAATTGAGAGGATGCCCTTAACAAATTTTTCTTGCATTAGAAATGTCCCTTGTTCATTAATATAATGCAAATATTATATATTTATTATTTAAAATATCACATAATAACAATCAAGCATGTTCACTCAATACAGGTACTTCATATAAATTTAAAAACTTAATTGTAAAATGTAACCTCACAATATTTAAAATAAACTACCTTTTAAGGATATAACTCAATAACTGATCGGTGGCCCAAAAAGTGAGTAATTTTATAATCTATGAAACCTCTACAAAGAAATATATTACACCATTCACGTTCATTTCTTTCTTTTCCAGAGTAGAGACTCATCATTAATAAATCAAAAAGTAACTGAGTTTCAACTGCACAAACATGTTTGTTTGTTACAACACCCACCACTATATCAATAATAATAATTTTTCCTCCCTCCACTCAAGTTGGAATGGCTTCCTTGCAACGTTGCAATATTTTGACACACTCTTCATTGTCCCAGTCATGTAAAATCCACTGTAATAAATTTAATTAAAACATGCATTAATAATAACTATATAATAAATTTAACTAGACAAAATATGAATGTCTAAGCACTTATCTTTTCTTTGAGTAACATCTATTTATTTTTATTACGGTTTCTCTATCAATTTATATATAGCTAATACCTATAGAAGTATGCAAAGTAATTGGTGATCAAAACAAAGACATTACTCAGATGATTAGCAATTTTACATATTTTTTTTATGATCCAAGTTAAAATATATTTATCTTATTTTGTTATTTTGTAACCGAGAGACACTCACGTGTCCCTGACCTAAATCCAAAGCAAACCCCAATTTTCAGGTTGAATTCAGATAGGTCCTCAAAGGATGGGCTAAATAAGTAAATTGCAATCCGGAATTATATGCATATTCGATAAAACTTTGCTTTAACAAAACCAAAGAGATGCAAGGATAAATACCTTCAATAAAATAGCATTTGCACGTGAGACAGACGCAAACATGTCAACCCCAACATACTCCACACCAGCTTGTTGCTCTTCCAAGGTATCAATCACATAAGGGAGGTCAAACAAAATGCACTTAATCTCTGGGAAAGCATGAGCTATAGCTCTAGAAGGGACGGAACCAGGATTAATTGATGGGGGTTAAGGGCAAAACGTAAAAAAACAAAAATTTAATCTGCATAACAACTGTTTTCGATACAAAATAGTGCGACATTATACAGGGTATATGCGTAAGAAAGAACTTCATATGTAATTATAACTTTTTCTAGGGGAAATATTGTAAAACCTCTGTGTTAGCTTCGCTGTTCCAATCCAAACAGCAAGGACCACTACATTGCCTCGAGATTCATGTTATTTGATGATCTCATCATAGTGCACAGATCTCAAAGCATATATCAAAAATCTAGAGAGAGAGAGAGAGAGGTCGGCAATGGCGATCGTGTATGCGCTGGTAGCGTGGGGGACGGTGGTGCTGGCGGAGTTCAGCACCGCGTCGGGCAACGCCGACGCCATCGCTCGCCAGATCCTTAAGAAGATCTCGGGAACCAACGATAGCAACGTCTCATACTCACAGGATCAATATGTGTCTCATGTTAAGAGGACCGATGGGATCACCGTCCTTTGCGTCGCTGATGATTCCACCGGCCGTGAGTCCCTCTGATCTTTGATCTTTTTCCTTACTTTCTATATTGTTTGATTGAATTTGAGCATGCTGCATGATTTAGTGCATTGTGAGGGGATGATGATTTGATAAGGTTCTAAAAAAGGCGAAATTTTCGTCATATTGATTGCTTATTCCATGGTTGCTTGGAGATTTTGTTCATGTTTCAAGGCTTGGAACTCTTCTCAAGGATCAAAATTGTTGGTTTTGGAAGCTTAATTGGTTTTAAATTTACATGTATGTTATAGAGATAAAGGATTGGAGGGAGCCTGGCCGGGCTGCTCGGCCATCAAGGGGAGCTTGCCGGCTTCCAAGGGGCGCTGGTTCTGGGGTCTTCCGGCCACACAAAGAAGACCACCGATGGCTGAGGGGGGGCTGAAGCCCCTGCTAGCCCCCCCCTCCCCCTTAGTTCCGTCCCTGAGCTATAGCCATAGTTCCAGTGCCACCACCAACATCCATCACTGACTTCAACCCCTTGAACACATCTCTGCAGGTTGTCATAACCACATCACAAACAAGTCTTGAATCACTAGTCATCCCTTCATTGAACATCTTGTTAAACTCTGGCTTCTCACCAGCTACATCCCAAAACCCTTTTCCAAAAGAAAGCTCAAACGGAGACTCTTTAGGGCTCTTGAACCATGGCCCCAAGACATGTGAAGAGTCGCAAATGATAGGATCTAGGTTCAAGATAATTAAAGGTGTGATGTTCAAGGCTTCATCTTTAACCAAGAGATGTGATGCCGGTGTAAGCATATACTTTGTGGCACCTGAATCATCTTGTTTTTTGGCAAATAACTATAGGTGAACTAGAGTACTTATGAAGCAATTGAAAGGTTCAAACTTTGATTGCGGGATTAAGAGAGCCGAGGTTAGCTCGGAGACCTCCATTGGCTTGCCATGTTTCTTGAGAGCATCAGCGATGCCGAGCTCCAGTGAACAATTGAGAAACATGGATTTCAAGTAGCCCAACGAGAGGTTCATGACTTGTGCATGGGCCTCCACCAGTTCAGCAGCAGTGAACTCCATCTCAGCCATGTATGCGTGTTTCTATGAAATCTAAATGTCTATATATTTGTTCTCTCTTTCACTGAGTAGTCCAAGGAAGGAAAGGAATAGTGGGAATATATGATGTATGTCTTGAAATCGATAAGAGATGACAAAGGAGAAATACTAAAATAGCAAAAGGGTTGTCCATGGATGGAGATGAATGGTGGGTATATATGATGTCTTGAAAGAAGGGATTAGAGAATATATGGAGAAATAGCAAAAGGGTATAGATAGGAAAGTAATGCATTAGACATGGGACATATTTAAATATTTTATTGAATTAATTGTTGAAGGTGGATGAGCTAAAGAACAGATACGTTTGTACGCATACCCTCAAAATTTGAAAATCTGTTTGTAAGTGATAGACAAAGTATGAGAGAAATAATGAATATTCATTAGAGAGAAACCACCTCATATATACAAGAAATGTATACATCAATGGTATATGTATACATAGTATATGATAAGTACTTTAACATGCCGCCTCAAACTCACGATGGGTCATAAACCGAGAGTTTATCAACTAGAAACTGAAACAGAAAGATAGTGTGTGCCTTAGTGAAAAGATCAACAAGCTGTTGTGTGGAGGCCACATAAGGAAGAAGAATATTGCCAGTAAAATAATGATGACAAACAAAGTGAAGAGCGATCTCAAAGTGCTTTGTACGCTCATGAAATACCTGGTTGGCTACGATATTAATGGCACTCTGGCTATCATAGAGTATAGGAGTGGGGACACAGATAGAGATACCAAAGTCCTTCAAAATCTGACGCAACCAAAGAACCTCCTTGGCAGTAGAGGATATAGCACCATACTCACCCTCAGCAGTAGAAAGAGCAACAGTAGATTGGTTCTTGTTTTCTAAGAAATAAGAGAATCTTCAAAGGAAAATACAGAAACCAATAGTAGAACGTCGATCAGCGGCATCATCTGCCCAATCAGCATCACAATAGGCACGCAATTCAAGAGAGGACATGGCAGAAAAAAGTAAAGAGCGAGATCTAGTGCCACGAGTATAACGAAATACTCGTAAGAAGGCAACATAATAAGTAGAGTGAGGATCACTCACAAACTGACTAAAAACACAAACAACATATGCAATATCAGGCCGAGTGATTGTCAGATAAACGAGAGCACCAACATGTGAACGATAGCGAGTAGGAACAAGCAGAAGCTCACCATCAGAAGAGGAGAGTCGGTGATGCAACTCAATAGGAGTAGAGGCAGTGCGTAGATCAGTGATATCAACTCATCGAAAATGTCAAATATGTACTTTTGTTGAGACACCAAGTAGCCTCGAAGAGAATAAGCAACCTCAAGACCCAGAAAGTAATGAAGAGGGCCAATATTTTTCATCTGGTGCTTGGTGTGTAACTGTTGTTTCAAGGAAAGGACAGTATCAACATCATCACCAGTAATAACCATATCGTCAACATAAAGAAGAAGAATAGTGATGCCTCAAGGAGTCTGCAGAGTAAAGAGAGCATAATCATGAGAATTCTCAGTGAAACCAAGAGTAAGAAGCACACTGCGAAACCGCTCAAACCAGACACGAGGAGCTTGTTTGAGCCCATAGATAGCTCGATGAAGATGACAGACATACTGAGAAGGATGAGAGAAACCAGGAGGAGGATTCATATAAACGTCCTCAGAGAGATCTCCATGTAAGAAGGCATTAGTCACATCTAACTAATGAAGTGGTCAGTGACGAGTAGCAACAATAACGAAAAGAAGACGAACAGTAGTCAACTTGGCCACAAGAGCAAATGTCACCTCATAATCAATGTCATACTCCTGAGTGAAACCATGAGCAACAAGATGTGCTTTATGGCACTCAATACTACCATCGGCTCGGGTCTTGACTCGATAGACCCAACAACAACTGATAGGAGTAACACCAGATGGAAGAGGAACAAGATCCCATGTATGCATGCGCTGAAGAGCATCAAGTTCCTCTGTCATAGTCTCTTGACACTGGGGATGTTTCACCGCCTCATGATAAGACTGCGGCTCAGAATGTGAGTAAATAGTAGCAAGAAAGACTTAAAAATTAGGAGAGTAGGTAGAAGAGAGGGAAAGGGTGTGCCGATCGAGAGGACGGTATAGGTAACGATGAGGGACATCAAGAGCATCTTCAGGGGAGGATGGGTTGACGGAGAGATAAGACGAATCACTAGAATTATAATACAGGCAGAGGAAGAGGAAGGAGAATCAAAAGAAGTGTCAATGGAGATGTCTAAAGAGGCAACATAATTGGCAGTGGTAGTGGAACTCGGAAGAATTATAGAGGATAGAGAAAATGATGCACTAGCGGAAGACTGAAGAAAGGAAAGATTTGGGAAGGATGAAGAGAAGTAAGGGGTATCTTCAAGAAAAGTAACTTGATGGGAAATACGAATACGGTGAGAACGGTGATCATAACAGCGATAGCTCTTGTGTTCAGAGCTATACCCAAGAAAAATACCCATGGAAAAATGAGGAGAGAGTTTGTTTCTCTCGACAGTGGGTAAGAGAACAAAACAGGTGCAACTAAATGTGCGAAGATGACCATAGGAGGGAGAAAGAGAGTAAAGACGCTCCTAAGGTATGATGCCAGAGATAGTGGAGGTAGGAGTGCGAATGATAAGATAGACAGAAGTAAAAATGGCTTCAGCCCAGAAGGATTAAGGGACAAAAGAGGCAAAAAGAAGTACACGTGCAATGTCTAAGATATGACCATGTTTGCACTCAGTAACACCTTTCAAAGCAGGTGTGTAAAGACACGATTATTGAGGAAGAGTACCGTGAGTGGAAAGTAATGTGCGAACGGATGTAGAGAGATACTCGCGGGCCCCATCAGAGTGAAAAATCTTAATGTGTTTACCATACTGAGTATATAACATTTGTGCAAATTAAGAGTAAATGGCAAAAACTTCAAATCAGGAATGGATTAAATAAAGCCAAGTATAACACAAAAAATCATCAATGAAAGATATATAATAGTTAAAACCACCAATAGAGGAGAAGGGTGCAGGACCCTACACATGAACTAAATCAAAAGTAGATACAGAAGTAGATTTTTGTGAAGAGAAAGGAAGAGCAGTGGGTTTAGCAAGTTTACAACCCATACACGGATGCGAAGGAAGGAAAGAAACAGAACCAAGATTACCTGAACTTGTTAAGAGTTTCAGGCGAGAACTAGATAAGTGACCAAGGCAACTGTGCTAACGATCAAGAGAACATACAGAGCGGCTCGGTGTTCGGCTCGATAAGGGCTTTGTTCGTGTTCAGCTCATATTGTAAATGAGCCAAGCTTAAGCTTCATTTTCAAGCTCGATTAATAAACGAGCCAAGCTTGAGCAACCGAAAACTCGGCTTGTTTTAGCTCACGAACACGGTTCACGAACAAAACTCGTGAACAAGCTCGTATGTATATATATATATATATTAAGGTGTCTATGTGACTATGTCGTTGTTGTCAACTTGAATCACACATATAGGGTTGTAAACTACTATTTGAAGGCTCAGCTCATTAAAAGCTCGGGTCAGCTAGTTCATTAGGTTAAATGAGCTTATAAGATAAACGAGCTAAACCTAAACACCACCAAGCTCGGCTTGTTAAATCTTGTGAACAGTTCATTTTATTGTATAATTAAAAGCTCATTTATATTATCATTTACAATTTTATTTGCAACAATCATTAATATGATCATTTATAGTGTCATGAACAAATTTATGTACCAGATCGTTAATAATATTACACAAAAATTATAGATAGTTACATCACAATGTTTATTTTGTTATTATTGTAATTATTTTTTAACTTGTTTAATGATTCCATAAACAAGCTTAAATTATTCTTTTATTAAAATGATCATCAAACTCAAATTGAGTTGAGTCACACTTGGTAATGATTCATTAAATAAGCTTTAAATGATACTTTACTAAGTCAATAAAATGGAAAATAAAAAAATAATCAAGCCTTAATCAAGCTAACGAGACAAGTCTAAGCTTCAAATTTTCTTAACAAATTGAGCTCGAGCATGAAGCTCGAAATAAGCTCGTTTAGAGTTCGAGCTCGGTTAAAATAGTAATGAGCCAAGCTTGAACTTGAAAAATAAAGCTCGAAGAAAGCTCGGCTCAAGTTCGAGCTCGATATAATAGTAACGAGCCAAGCTTGAACAAGGCAGAGCTCGGCTCGGCTCGGCTCATTTACAGCCCTACTCTACGCCTGCCCCTAATCCTCTGGCCTGTAAGATGGTCTTGTATAGTACAAGTAGAGGAAAAATAGGTAACTGCGAGTCCATGATCAGTGAGCTAACTAACAAAAAAGAAGGTTGAGACCTAAGCCAGGGACATGATGGATGTCAGGAATACCAAATGAATTGGACTGAAGACGACCACACTGCGTGACAGGATGAAGGCTCCCATCAGCAGTGCGAACATTGGAAAAAGTATGAGGTGTAGTAATAGAGACTAGGCTAGAGATATCGATAATCATATGATGAGTGGCGCCAGAATCTAAAATCCAGGAGGAGAAAGACATGCCAGAGGCAACAAACATAGTAGAGGAACCGCTAGAGGACAGAGCGCGCTGCATAGTATAATTCTGTTCAGTAAGCTGAGTAACCTGAAAAGAAGATCAGCAGAGGAAGAAGAATCTGAAGCTGAGACAGAAGCAGCATGAGGGAAGGAAGCAGGAGTTCGAGGCGGAGGGTGAGACTGTGAGGACTGTTGTTGCTGTTGTCGCTGAATTTCAGACACTGATTCTTCATATGATCAGGACGCTTGCAATAATGACAAATAACAGTAGACCGAGAAGAGGTCGATGAAGCAAGAGCTGGTGGTACAGAAAAGCTAGAGGATACTCTAGTGGAACGTGGAGAGGTCACAGTAAGAATTGTGTCTATAGGGATAAGTCGAGGAGATAATGTGCTGAGACAAGTTTCTTCAGTAATAACACTAAGAATGACATCATCAAATGATGGAAGAGGGTCCCAATTGAGAAGTTGGCTGCAAACAACCTCAAAATCAGGACGAAGACGCATCAGAAATTCAAAGGTGCGTTGTATTTGGCGAGACTGAGTGCTAGTTTTACAATATGTGCATGTTAAGCAAGTGAAGTCCTCCAAAGAATCAATCTAATACCACAGGGACTGCAGGTTACTGACATGCTCTCTAACGGATTGCTCACGCTGCTGGATGTGAGTAAGATCTTGCAAAATGGCATACTGACGAGCAGAGCTGGAATGCTCAAACATCTGACCTAAGTATTCCCACATTGCTTTAGCAGTAAGAAGATGTCCAATTTCCATACGAACATCAATCTCACAAGACTGACAAATAATGGTCATGGTATGGCAATCAGCGAGTGTCCATGATGCATCCATGGTGGAAGTTAGGAAGAGGTACTGTCGACATGACCAAGTAGATCTATAGTGAGTAAAATGATACAAACAGTAGTAAACTACTCTTTGTAATTAGAACCATTTAATTTGATATCTATTGGATTTAAGAAATGTGGAGCAGAGGAAGATGGAGTATTTTTTTTTCTTTTGAAAAAAGAAAATTAAAAATAAATAGGAGGGAAAAAAATCTTGGGAATAGTGAATATATATTTTTTTAATTTTGATATCTGTTGACCCCGCCTGCTCCTTCGCTCCAGGCCCCCAATCTGCCCCCCCCCCCCCCCCCCCCCCCCCCCCCCCCCCCCCCCCCCCCATTCCACCCTATTCCCTTTAAAGTTCTTTTTTAAATATATATTTTTAATTTTTTCTATTTTCTATTTTTATATTTTCATTATTTTTATTTTATTTTTCAATGATTTATTTATTTATTTATTCTCATTTATCAGATGTTTTTGTTGAGTTTGTTATTTTTAAAAATTTTGAGAAAATTGTAAAAATATTTATAATGATTAATGTGCATTGATTTTTAGGGCTTGAGAAATATTAAAGCGTTAATCTAGTAATAAATATTTTTTTAATTATGATTAATTTAAAACTCAAATTTTGAAAAACCACCAATAATTATCATAATACAAAAATATTTTAATTTAATATTTAATCAATGCAATTTAATCTTAGCTAATTTTTAAAATTTTAAAATAATATGGTAAGATATTAAATATTTTATTTTAATACTTAATTAGTCATATCTTTTCTAACTAATTTTTTAAAATTCTATTATGATCATCTGTAATGGCTTTTTCATGCATTTGTTTCTCCAAAATTAATATAATATTTTTTTTAATTATAAATAAGATCTTTGGTAGTTTTTATATTGTTACAATTTTCCTTTTAGATTTGTACTTTGTTGTTTTATTCACAAATTTTAAATATATCCTTTTATCATGAGTTTAATTGTATGTGAAAAGATAAATAAATATATTAAATAGGTATTTATTAAAATAGAATCAATTTTTATTAAATAAATTGTAGGGTTTATTCTAAAATTCCGTATAAACCTCTAGTTATCTTAAGCCTCCTGAGTTAGAATCATAAAAATTTTTAAATTTTGATAAAAAAATGTTTATTTTGATAAAAAATTTTAAATGTAATTCGCCCCCGGACCCCCCCCCCCCCCCCCCCCTCCTCGAACTGAAACGTGGGGTTTCTTGAGAAAAAAATAACTATGCATTGTTTGGGGCTTGTTTTTTAGCCCATTTCATCATATGGTGAAATATGGTCACTTTATAAAAAGTGTAGTGAGCTTATTTTATACTAATCTCTTAAGTATTTAATTAGTTAACTAAATATTTTTTAAAATATTTTAATTATTTTACTCATTTTTTAAAAATATTACATATTTTTATTTTAATTACAAAAATGAGTAATTTAAAAAACAGGTAATTACCAAAGAAACCCCCAAAGTTTGCAATATTCACAAAAAAACCCCACGAATTTTGATATCCCTAAAAAACCCCTCCTTTTTTATAGAATGAATTTCAAACCCCCAGGGCTGTAACGGAGATTGACGGAGTTAAATTTAAATTTATTGGATGAAATTGCCCTTACGTGGGAAGTTGTGAAATCGCGACTTGGTTTGACGGTAATGCCCTTACGTGGAATGATGTTACCGCTTATAAAGGAAGCGGTTTATTTTTCTTTGTTTATTACCGAAAGAATACCATTTCCGCCGCCGGTTAACTGCGATCATCGCCTCTTCACCTTTCCGTTTCCGAAGTTGTCATTGGCTGGGCATCTTGCTACCATCGCCTCTTCACGTTTTCCATTTCCGAAGTTGTCATTGGCTGGGCATCACGCTATCATCGCCTCTTCACCATTGTCTGGAAGGAGAACTCCCGCTCAAGTCTTCGGAATTTCATCAGTTTTCACACCAAGGTAAGGAGGCTGTTGATGAATCTGATGGTTTAGTTTTCTGTGTGATAAATCTGATTTTCGTGTTTTATAATGTTATCTCCGTTTAACAATGCATGTCTCCATTTAAGTATTGAGTTCACTGATTGACTATTTTGGTTTCTGTTTAACTATACGAGTCTAAACAGATGTATTGTTCTTCTTGTAGGGTCTATTTTGGTTTCTGTTTAACTATACGAGTCTAAACAGATGTATTGTTCTTCTTGTAGGGTTTTGGTTATGGCGGTCAACCTAGTTAACGGCCGATGCTACTTGACACCTGTTGTTAAAGCTGTCAAAACATGCCTAACCCGTCGGGCCGGCCCGCCCCGCCAACAAAAATTGGCGGGTTGGGTTTATCCTTTGTAGGCCCGTTTGGAAGCGGGCCTAAACGGGTTAACCCGTTTGGGTTACGGTCCTGGGCGGGGCGGGGTGGGCTTTGGCCGGGCCAGCCCGCCCTTTTAATTTATTTAAAAAAAATATTTTTTAAATTAATGAATCAAAAATTAACTGGCCCCTTTTCCTTTTGTCTCTATCTCAGTGTGACAGTGTCTCACGAACTTTGCCCTAATCCCTTCTTCCATCACCAGCAACCACGGTCCACAGCCAACCCCTTCTCTGTTCTTCAGCACCGATTCACCATCACCATCACCGGCATCATCATCACGACATCATCATCACGGATTCACGGCATCATCATCACCATCAAGGCATCATCGTCATCATCAAGGCATCATCATCATCACTGCATCATCATCAGTTCATCACCATCACATAAATCAACCCATTGCTGAGTGCTACCCCCACTCCTTTCTTCATTTTTGGCTTTTTTTCTTGTTCCAATTTATTCAAGGTATTTCATTTTGTTTTTTTTTTTTTTATCATATTCATCCAATTTTTCATGTTTTTTTTTAATGTTTTTTTATGGATATGTGAATTAGTGTATATTTGTGAGAATGATTCATTTTTATTTCTAAATTTTAAATTATTGTAGAACTTTGGTGTTCTTTTAATTCTTCAAATGGTTATTATTGTTTGATTTTGTATAAATTTTTTATTGTTTTTTTTATCATGATCATTGGTTTGTGTCTTTGTGATAGCATGGAATTTTATTGTCTTCAAGAGATAAATGAGCTTAGTTAGCATGGAATTATTAATATTATTTCACCATGCTAATTATATTTAGGGGGCAATTTTTTGAAGCTTGGACAATACTACAAATAATTATTAAGCTAAGTTTAAGATTCATTAGACAATACTACAAATAGGCAACCATTCTATCCAAATCTCAAGCCCCATCAAGATTCTCATAATCTCATTCCATTACTAAATTATTAATCAATCAAAGTAATAGGCGGCCATTCTATCCAAATCTCAAGCCTCATCAAGATTCTCATTCCATTACTAAAATATTAATCAATCAAAGATATATATATATATATATATATATATATATATATATATATATATATTACACTCTTTATATATATGATAATTAATTAGTCTAGTGGCCCATTTGTTATTGTTATTGTTAATTTGTTAAATATACATCTTATCATTGTCATTATCAAAGATTAATTATTATTTAACTAGTATATTGTTATTATTCTTATCATTGTTATTGTTATTATTAAATATGATAATTAATTATTCTTTACTTAGTTTATTGTTATTTTTGTTATCATTGTTATTGTTTATTGTTAAATATGATAATTAATCATTCTTTAACTAGTATATTATTATTATTCTTATCATTGTTATTGTTTATTGTTAAATATGATAATTAATTATTCTTTAACTAGTATACTTGATTATTATATTGTATTATTTTATCATTTCTTATATTCTTCATTCCTATTTGTAGGATAAATTAAAATCATGGAGTCCGCCTCTTTGAATCAAAGTGTGAACTTAGATGAAGAAGAATTGGAAAGCACTAAATCGTGTAAGGAGACAAGTAAAAAACCTAAAGAATTTTCTGATGTTTGGAATTTTTTTATAAAGAAAGGGGTGGGTCAAGATGGCATACAAATAGCAGAATGCAAAGGATGTAAGAAAGAATACAAATGTGGGGGTAAAAAGTATGGGACTTCTTCATTGAGGCGCCACAAAGATAATTGCAAAATGATTAAATTAAATGATGTGGGACAAATATTTTTTTATCATGAAAGAAAGATAAGGTCAAAGAAAGTAGATCAAAAAATTGCACGTGACTTATTAGCTGCTGCAGTTATAAAACATGATTTGCCATTTTCATTTGTTGAATATGATGGCATTAGAGCTTGGATAAAATATGTAAATCCTGATGATGCTTGCATTTCTAGAAATACTCTTGTTTCTGATATTACAAGAATGTATATGAGAGAGAAAGGAAAACTAAAGCATGTTTTGGGTAATATTCAGAATAGAATTTGCTTAACTTCAGATGTGTGGACTGCATACACTAGTGAGGGCTACATTTGTTTGACAGGATATTTTGTTGATGAAAATTGGAAATTGAACAGTAAAATTCTTAACTTTGCTAAATTTCCTCCTCCACACACAGGAGTTGAATTGGCTGCAAAGTTATTTGAATTTTTGAAAGAATGGGGAATTGAGAAAAAAGTGTTTTCTTTGACATTGGATAATGCATCTAGCAATGACAATATGAAAGATATTTTGAAAGAACAGCTGTCTTTGCATGATAGTTTGCTATGTGGTGGCAATTTTTTTCATATCCGTTGTTCTGCTCACATTTTGAATCTCATTGTACAAGAAGGTTTGAAAGTAGCTCATGTTCCTTTGCATAAAATCAGAGAATCTGTCAAATATGTGAAGGGTTCAGAAAGTAGAATGAAAAAATTTGAAGAATGTGTGGGTGCAGTTGGCAACATTGACACTAGTATTGGTTTGCGATTGGATGTGTCCACCCGTTGGAATTCGACATATTTGATGTTGGATAGTGTCATTAAATATAAAAGGGCGTTTGCTTCTCTTCAACTGAATGATAGAAATTATAAGTATTGTCCTTCAAATGAAGAATAGAAAAGAGGAGAAAAAAATATGTGAGTTCTTGGAGCCATTTTATGACACTACCAACTTGATATCGGGATCTTCTTATCCTACATCAAATTTGTATTTTATGCAAGTTTGGAAGATTGAAGTTTTATTAAAAGAAAACTTGTCAACTGAAGATGTGGTGATTAGTGACATGTGTAGAAGGATGAAAGAAAAATTTGATAAATATTGGTCACAATATAGCATGGTGCTTGCATTTAGGGCTATCCTTGACCCACGAATTAAATTATCAATGTTGGAGTATTTTTATGGAAAGGTTGAGAGTGATTCTTCTAAATGCCAAGAGAAGGTATCACTTGTGAGAACAAAACTATATACACTTTTTGAGCATTATTCAAATGCTAATAAGTCAAGTCCTTCACAACCACAATCTTCTTCTATCATTGCACCTACATCTACACAAGGTGGTGGAGGAATAAAAAGTAAAGGCAAAAGAATTTTTGATGTAAGTTCTCTATCACTTTCTCTCTTTCTTTATATATTTCTCTAATTTGTTTATTTTTTTATGATAACATATGCTAATTACTAATTGTAGGAAATTAAAGCATTTGAGAGCCAATCAATTACAAGTGCGGGGAAATCTGAATTGGATCTTTATTTGGAGGAGCCAAAGCTTGAATTCGCATACTATGAAGATTTGGATGTGTTGGAGTATTGGAAGAATCATAAGCATAGGTTCCCAATTCTTGCATTAATTGCAAGTGATGTTTTAGCTATTCCAATAACAACTGTTGCATCAGAATCCGCCTTTTCTATTGGTGCTCGTGTGCTCAACAAATATAGAAGTTGTACCCTCCCTGAAAAAGTACAGGCTCTCATTTGCACCCGTAATTGGTTGCATGGTTATAACATTGGTAATTTTAATTTACAAGCTATTAATTTAAATTATCTTGAAATCTTGAAATATTTGTTTATTTTAAATTTAATTTTTGACTAATTTTTATATTTGGTGTTTTTGATGTAGATGGTGAAGATGAAACAAACACTAAACCAACTACATCCGGTGAGGGTTCAAATATTCTTGAACTTATCAATGTAGATAGAATGGAAGAAGAAGATGAAGAAGAGGAAAACTTGAATGATTTAATTTAATGGTTGATGAATTTTAAATTTGTAATGAACTCTATTATTGTATGTCTTAAGACTTAAGAGAGTGAAAGACATGAAGACTTAAGTTCAAATGTGGATGGAATTGTTGTTGCTTTTAAATTTTTATGGATGATAATGATGATAAATGTTTTAGGTGCTTTTAAATTATGTAGTATCATGATATTGGTATTTCTCTTATATATGGTCGGTGTTGATGTGAGAATTTGTTAATGTTGTAGTTAATTTGGTTGGATATGTTTTTATTTGCTTATTTTATTATTTTAGGTATGTGATTTATTATAATCTCTTTTGGTTTGATTTGGTTTGCCAAATAAATAAATAAATATATAAAATATATAATTTTTAATTATTTTATATTTTTAGCGGGTTGGCCCGCCCAACCTGCCAACCCAAGGTGGGTTGGGTCGGGTCGGGTTGGTATTTTGCCAACCCGCCAAATGGCGGGCCGGCCCGCCCCGCCCCGCCAATTGGCGGGTTTCGGTGGCCCGCGGGCCGGCCCGCCCCGCCGGCCTGTTTTGACAGTTCTACCTGTTGTCTAGACTCTGAGTGGACGTCACTGGGAGATCATCAGAAGGACACCGTTCGCGGCTTTAACCGAGATTGAAGCCGTCCTCCAAGAGAGAACCCTTCTTGATTCTCTGCTGCAAAGGTTTGATGACCGCAGCAACAAATTCAGGATCGGGGCCAGCCTGGTCAGTTTCAGACCTCAAGATGTGGCTCTCATCCTGGGGCTACGGTGTGTTGGAGGCGCCGTCGTGTTCCAAAAGAAGAAACCACGCCCGGCATTCAAATCGAGGTTTCTATCAAAATCGTACAAGAGAAATAAAGACTCCATCAAGAAAACACTTGAGCAGCTAGTTCGGCAGAGGGGGGAAGAGGAGAATTTTGTAAAACTCCTCATGGTGTACCTCATGGGTACTATCCTCTTCCCGAACACCTCCTGCTCTGTTCCAATCTGGATCGTTGACTACGTAGACGACCTAGCGGGCATGGAACGATATGCATGGGCGCAAGTGACCCACAAGTGGATGATGGAGGACGTTCCACAAGAGGCCGCTCGAGTGCAAGCGAGGTGCGCCGGGAACAAGACCAACACGGGGTACGTCAAAGGTTGTTCAGTTGCGCTAACGACTTGGTTCTATGAGCTCACCGGCACTGGCAAGAAGATTCGTTTTGGCAAGACTCCAAGGATCCTGTGCTACGGTGAGAACAGCTACCGAAAGCAAGTGTCCACAGGAACCTTATTTTCATCTTTTGAAGGAAAAGAGGTAATAAATCGATTTAAGTACCGTATTTGTCGTTTAACAAAATATATTAGTGTTTAAACATATGATTTAAAGGTTAACTATATTGGGTATTGTTTACCTTACGTGTTTTTGTTACAAACATGGTATTTAGTGTTTAACAGTATTGTTGTTTACAATTGTCAGTTTCCCGAATTGGTCGCCGCGAACCAGGACGAAGAAATATTTGTTGGGGCCAGCCGTCGAGTTGATACAACTACACATGAAGGTGATATTTCCGCTCCCATTCCGTTGGCGTCAAGGAGAGATGATCGGCCAACATCCTCGAAGCGCGTCCGACGCCAAACACCTTCCCGAAGCCCACCCCGCGCACAGACTGCTCAGCGACGGGCAAGCCCCCCTCCACCCCCCCGGATAGTAACATCCAACGACCTGACCGCACATCTATTACATGCGTACGAGATATTCACTGTAGCGTTCCCCAGGCTTGTTGCTCGCGTGGCGGCTCTGGAGGCACGTTCGCAGGCCGATGTTGACGCAAGAGCCCCCCTCCATCCGCCGGGTGACTGTGCTACCATCTCCGACGACGACGTCATTGCGAAAATAGTCCCGCGAGGCCGGCGTCGGAAGAGGCTTGCGTGGAAGCACCAATTGATGTTGAACCAACAATGGCTGAGCCTCAGCCAACTTTAACTCCGAGCGCGCCATTGGAAAAGGGGCAAGTACTGGACGCGCGAGCTGCATTGGCTGTGGGTTCGCCCGTCGATGCCGCTGGCGATGTCGACAGGATAATAGAATCTCTTGCCAGTGAAGTCCCTTCGTTGGAGGCACTGGCACCGGCAACGAAGGAGAACACCATCCAGGCGGTGATTTCTGTGGAAACGGAGAAAGACGCTGGCTTGTTACCGGTAGCGGCACCGGCAACGAAGGATGACACAATCCAGGTGACAGTATCCCTGGAATCGAACAAAGACGCTGCTGCGTTACCTGCACCGGCACCGGCACCGAAGAAAGACTCTGTGGCAGTACCGGATTCTAATAAAGACATTGCCGTAGCTACCGGAAATAAAGAGGCTGCCACCGAAGGCCAAGGAGTCGTCAACGAGCAAAAAACACTAACTCAAGCTGAGAGGACACTCCTTGCAAATCAACAGTTCGATGACGTGCAGAAGAACTTTCTTCCGAAGAAGAAAAAATATGCCGGGTTACCGCATCTCGCGCAATTCGAACAGGAAATCATATCAATATTCTTGAACTGCTATATGGACTCATAAGTTTCGTTTAACTATATATGTTATCAATTAAGTATTTTACTTTTCTATTTAACTATCCGACTTATTCATTAACTATATCATTTCTCGGTTTAAGTATGTTAGTTAGCATTTAAATAGTTTTATTTTTCGTTTAAATATCAGGACTGTCGTATGGAGGAATGACTATGTTTACACAACACGAGCCAACGTGTTCACGTTATTGGACGGGAAGGAAATGGTGACAGACGACGTCGTCGACGTTCTCGTCTGCATCATCCAGAAGGATCTGAAGAGATCGCGGTCTACTTATAAGAAGCGGGTTGCCATTACCCGGCCACTGGCACTATGCCTGTCCAAACAAGAGGACACGGCGGAAATCGCTATCGGCATGATCGACGATGCTGAGCGGAACGTCCATGATCTTGACATCGTAATAATGCCAATAATTTTAAATGGCCATTTCCACGTCGTCGTTGTGGACAACATCAAACGAGAGTACAGGCATTACTCTTCTAGCGAGAGTGAGGAATACGACAGAAACGCGATTGATATGGTAAGTTACAGGTAACACGCATCGGGCTTCGTATTTGTCTGTATTAACTTTAAAGTTTATTTCTTTACAGCGAAAACTATTTGAAAATTGCGTCGAGATGGAATTGGGCGTGTTGGCGACGGCCTCGTACCCCATGATTCATGATAGGAGTGCTCCACGACAAAAAAAAAAGGAAGTGTCGACTGCGCAGTGTACGTGATGCGGTTTATTGAGCAAATTCTAAATGGTGAAAAGCTACGCCTACCGCAAGCGGATGTCCCTTACCTACGACTGAAGTATGTCGCACGCATACTTATCGATGGGAGTCTAGCCGGTGTAAGCGACAAAGGCAAGAAGAGCACCGCATCCGATGCACAAGTATAACTTAGTTTGTTAATTACAATGTAATCTTCCTAACATAACAAACAACGGTTGTCCGTATCGTAGGCAGTTTTTTCCAAAAACATATGTAAATTTTTTGTATCAGTGTATAACTATAGAAAAAATACGTTTGAATATCAGTGTCTATGTTTAAATAAAACGGTCTCGTTTTAAATATCAATGTCTTCGTGTAAGTGAGCAAGCTTCTGTTTCACAAACACTGAGTGACAAACAGAAAAGTTTTTGCTTTGAACTCTGCATGGGAAATCATGGGCGTGCGACGTGGTTTAATCGTAACGGCCACTGCAATAATTTGTCCGTCTTGGGAGGAGGTCAGGGATTTTGAAATACATTCTGTAACAGCTTCTGTACGACCGAAATTAACCTTCCGATCATTGTCTCGACGGAGGGCTTATGGCGGCAACCCTAGTTAATGGCCGATGCTCCATGACAGCGGTGGCGGACACGATGGCGGAATTGAAAGTTTACATGAATGAACAGCACTGGAAACTTATACGATTGACACCGTTCGAAGCATTTACTGCGGTGGGAGCGGTATTCCAAGATAAGGCCCTTCTTGATTTCCTGTTGCAAAGGTACGATGACCGCACTAGTAAATTCAGGATCGGGGCAAGCATGCTAAGTTTCAGGCCTGAAGATGTCGCCCTCGTTATTGGTCTGCGCTGCGATGGTCTTTCCAAGAGAGGTATTTCTCGAAAAGCTACGAGAGGCACAGCGACTCTATCAAGAGCACTCTTCAGCAACTTGTTCGGCAGAGTGGAGAAGAGGAAAATTTTGTCAAACTCCTGATGGTGTACCTCATGGGTACAGTCCTCTTCCCAAATACGTCATGCTCGGTGCCAAATTGGGTCGTTGATTACGTCGATGATCTACCGGCCATGGGTAGTTACGCTTGGGCGCAGGCAACTCACAAGTGGCTTATGGATGACGTCCCACTAGCTGCCGCGAGAGTTCGAGCAAGATGCGCCGGGGAGAAGATCCAGACGGGGTTCGTGAAGGGTTGCTCGCTCGCATTAAACATATGGTTTTACGAGGTAACCGGTTACGGAAACAAAGTGAACTTTAGCAAGACACCGAGGATGCTGTGCTACGACAACCAAGGGTCGATACAAACCATTTTGTCATCCCCCTTGATGTCGACTGCCCCACCGACTTCGACAGCCACACCGACGGCACAAAGTGACGATGTCACTGCACGTTTGCTGCAGGCGTGCCAGTTACTGACAACCGAGTTCCCTCAGCTTGTTGCTCGGGTTGCGGCAATGGAAGGGCAGTCACAATCGAATGCGCCGTCCATACAAACAAATGAAGTTCCCGGTTCCAAGGACAGTCACAGCTCGGAATTTGACTCGGACGAGGTCATTGGGGTCGCCATTCGAAGACGGTCACGTTTAAAGAGACGTGCGAAACAAACAAGAAGAACAACGCATCTCTCTCCGCAGGCTGCCGAGGAGACTATGGAAGCAACGCAGACAGACAGAAATCCGGGGAACGATGTCGTCGTCGCCGCATCGCATACAGAGAGTAGCAACGATGAACCATACGAACAGGTACAGCACGACTTCATTCCGGTGCATTTGCCCCGGGTACTCGCGACTCGACATACTTGAGTAAGAGTTAATAACGATCTTCGCCAACTGCATAATTGACGAGTATGTATGTAGTTTTTGCATGGGATGTTTAAATATTAACTACATCCTTTAGACATTGACATTACCCTTTGCGATTATACTTTAATGTTTAACTAAGTATTTCATCATTTAATTATTTGTTTCTTTCTCTGACTATATCTGTTACTGTTTAACCTCAGCACTGTCGTCTGGACTAATGCCTTTGTCAGCACTACACGAAGACAACTCTTCACTCTGCTTGAAGGGAAGGAAATGGTGGCCGACGAGCTGATGGACGCGTTCGTATGCATAATTCAAACGTCCATGAAGAGGGTACCATACCCTTATAAGAAGCGCGCCTCCATCACACGTCCACTGGCACTGTTTATGTCCAAACAACCTGATGCGTGCGAGTCGTCGCTCGCTATGATCGGAGACGCCGTGCGAAACCTGCATAAAGTTGACATTGTTATCTTTCCAATAATCATGAACGGCCGCTTCCATGTGATGGTTCTCGATTGTCGTCTGTAGGCTTGTCATCGTCTGGTATAGGGAAAATAGCTTCCCTATACGCAAGTTTGTATGTCTCCACGGTGAAGTAGGCGCTAATAAATTGATGAACGTTAGTGTCTGTCTGCATTATTGCAGCGCAAGCGTGTGTGCACGGGATACCATAAATTTGCCACCTACGACATGAGCATGTTCTACCCGAGGACTTCATAATGATCATCAACACAACGACCAACATAAAGATTTCGGCTTTCCGCAACCAGTTCGTCTACCGTCTTATGTATATCGGGGCATAAGTAGGTGGCCTATTTGTTCGCTTGCTCATGACGGGTGCATAACTTCCACATTAATTTGAACCTGTACCATAACAAATTATAATTGATTGTTAAGGTAAGCCAAGAATAGTTAAACATAAAAGTAGATAGTTAAACGAAAACAATTATAATTAAATACGAACAAACATAATTAAAAGGAAACCATTATAGGCAAACGTAAAGTAAACGAAGTTAAAGAGTGACGAAGATTTTTAATCAGATTGAAAATCAAACATTCAAATACCGTATGGAGTCGACCATTCTCGTCACGGGTAAATGGCGAGCTTCTTTTATCCACGCATTGAAGGACTCTGCGACATTTGAATACATATTGCCCCAACATTGACCTTTGAACAAATAATTACACCAATGTGACAAATCTGACTTCTGAAGCAACCAGCGATGCGCTTCTGGTGATGTGGCCCGCAATTCATTCACCGTATCATCAAATTCTTTAGCCGTTGATGCCCACGCAATACGAAAGCATATGGACCAGCACTCATCCTTCAATGCCTTCCTAAGTCCGCCATTGGCTTTCATAAAATTGGGGAAGAGGGGAAGACCCTTGCAATGGCGTTCACAAGCCCCTTAGACCTGTCCGACACAAATGTAATAATCTCTTCATAATCGCCGTCATCGTATAACGCATCACCTAACTTGGAAATGAACCACGTCCAATTCGCATCTGTCTCTTTGTCGACGATACCGAAGGCCAAGTGGAAAAACCCATTGTTTCCATCTTTGCCTGTAACGCCCAGCAACGTACCACGATATTTTCCAAGAAGATGGGTACCGTCGACAAACAGCAACGGCCTGCAACCCCGCTTGAATCCCATGATACAAGCACGGAACGAGAAGAATGCACGTTTAAAACGCTCGCCGTCTCTTTCTACAACCTCAATGCTGCCGGGATTTGTCTCAGCCACCTTATCCACGTACCAGAGCAGCAGATCATAGCTGGAGACGTCGCTGCCGTCGAGGATCACCCGGGCACGCTCTTTACCCAACCAAGCTTGCTTCTATGGAATGTGGACACCGTGTTCCCGTAACATGTCCTTCTGAATGTCGATAGGCCTGTACAATGGCTGGCTTTTAAGCTTATCAATCACTCATGCGCTTACCCATTTTTTCGACGCTTTCGGATGTGACACCGAGCCAATTCCACCACCGCAAGTGTGTGACGGGTGCATAATCTTTATTCTGAACGTATTTTTATTGTATTCCTTTGATGCATGAAGGCGCCAGCCACAACCAACGGCAGCGCATTCTACAGTCACCCTGTGTTTCTCATTTTTTATGAATTTGAAGTCGAAATTCCTCTTGATTGCAAAATTCCGAAGCGCGTCTTTGAAATGTTGAACGTCTACGAAACATTGTCTGATATCCAACGACAACACTTCGGGATGATCCGAGGACGATGGAAGGCATGCTGAACCGTCCTGGTCGCCATAAGATGGAACAGGTGCGCTGGCAGAATCAGAATTTCTGCCAACACTTCAGTTAAGCGAAAAACATCAGTAAGTTAATCGGAAACAAAATAAGTTCACTTGAAACATGTATATTTAAACTAAAACATAGTAAGTTAAACACAGACACAATTAGTTAAACGATAAAATATATGTTTAAACGGGAACTGGAATGAGACCGGTTAACAAAGCATAACTTATTGGTTTAAAAGGGGAACTTATTGTTTTAAACAGAAAATGGAATACTTAACGTTAAAATATATTAATTAAACGGTAACTATAATAATTACGCGAACACATATGACTTTAAGAGTAAAGATAAAGGATAAGAACTTTACAATGACAAGAATTCGTTTTGACTATGATGCGACAATGGCACATCATCTGTCTCAACAACGAGATCGACTGCAGCGCATTTAAAGAGTGAGTATACATGACACATGCGCTGGAAGTCAACCTCATTTTCTATTGGACAAATCATTTTATGTCCATCGGGTGTGATAAACTTCACCCTAACATGGGAAACATCAAGACCCCATCGGTCACATATCTCCGCTAAGATTGAATCCCAACAAGTCTGTGCCGTGAACACTAGCACTCATCCCTCACCGTTGTATCTTGCAATTGCACAAAAACTCTCCATTAAAAACCTGCATATAAATAAATATAAATTTGTACTATCCCTTAAAGGATGATCAAAGTGATAGAAAGGAAGACATTCTCACCTTATCGGCCAACCGGCGGAGTTCAAAAAAATGCAAACGATGAGTCTTCCAAACTTTGTTTCAGAAAAATCAACGCAAGAAAGAATGAAAAAAATTGACAAAAGCCAAATAAAAAATGTTTAACATGGTTTTTTTCTCACCATTTCCAAGGGTACACACGGAATTTCACAGCATAACCCTTGTATAAATGAACAACAGGGGGGAAAAAGGAATTCAAACACTAACGGAAGGGCTTTCTGGGATATTACAAACTTGCAGGGGCTGTCTGGAAAGTTTTGCAATTCGCGGGGGTGAATAGTAATTTTCCCTTTAAAAAAAGGATATAGCAAAACGGTGATTTTTCACTGTTTTGAATTAAATCCACTGAAAAAGATAAAAAGCAAATGTTTTTAATTATTGATTTTTTTGCATTTTAACCTTCATCCTTTTTATAATTATTTAAATAGCTTATTTACTCCGTTTTTATAAAAAAAAAATTGTTATTAAAATAGAAAATATTATTTAAAATTAAAATTATTATTCTAACCCCTCATACCCCAACTCTTATTCTTACCTAACACCTATATCATATTTGAAATTTTGCAAAGCGATCATCTATATCATATGTCCTTCAAATGTAATGTTTAAAGAAAAAAATATTCAAACAGTAAGCAGTTTATTCTCAATGTACACATATGGTAATATATGATTATTAGTAACTTTATATATATGTGTATAATTTACATGTTGTGGTTCTATTAGAAAATGGGCTCATGTCTCTGCTACGAGGGCATTTTTGAATAAGATGAATATATTGTAGAGTTTGAATTTAAACAAAGTGTGTAGGGGTAATTTGGTAAATTTGACATATTACTGAGGTGATTAACATGGCTAACTAAACAATATAATGAAAGATTACCAGTAATGTAAATTATCAACCAAACATGGTAATCTCACATTGCCATAACATTCCCGGGCATGCAACATTCCCGATCTCATTACCACGATAATCTCATTACCGTGGTAATATATTATTACTGCGAACCAAACGGCCCCTATTTGACAAACTAATTGAATGTCAATCCCATGAGAGTTAAGTACTACTATTATCCTTCTATTATCAAGTCAACAAAACAACATTTGTTCCTTCTTGACATGGTGGCTAACCCTACTATTCAATCCCACTTTTTGTGGCTTGTATTTCTGGGTCGAGTCAATACTACTGAGTATCTCTATTCAATTAACTTGGGTCCTCGTAGCGCTTGTGTTCTTTGTAATCTTGCTCATGAATGCATTGAGCATTTACTAGCCACTTGCTGTAAAGCTATGGAAATATGGAACCTAATCGGAGCCCGCACCTGTACCTCCATTTCATTTCCTAATGGCTTTTGCTCGGGTGACTGGCTTCTTAGCACTTCCTTTTCTCCATATATTAAAGCTGTTATTGCTGCTACAACTTGGTTTATCTGGAAGAATAGATGCGACAAGGTGTTTAGAAATATTAGTGCGTCTCATCAAGTTATTACTTGTCGAGTCTTGGCTCATGTCCTTGATTACTCTTGCGCTCATGATAATAACTTTGGCAAGCTGGTAGTCCTTAATAATTTCTCCAGTGATGATGGCCCGTTCCTTTTCATCTCCAGTCTCTGGCTTGCAGACACTGAGGTAAGTGGTGCAGGTTTCTTTTGTGTTAATTCTAATTACATTACTCTATTGGCAGGTTCGTGTCCTTCCCATGCTGATAATTCTAATGAAGCTGATCTTCGTGCAATCAATCTTGCTCTTCAAGCTGCTTTGGACGCAGGGGTTACCTTCAAGCATGTTCTTATTAACAATCCGGCAACCCACAAGGCTCTTACATTCAATCATGCTTCCAGTGGTCGTTTGAGTTCTCTGATCTCCAACATCAATAAACTCCTCTCTGTTGCTGGACAGCCATATTTGCATATAATTCCTGCAAAATGGGCTTCTCCAGCTTTCAGGCTTGCATCTCATGCAATCAACCTTCATTTTCTCACTCTTTACTTCCAGGGCCTTGATCTCCCTAGGTGGATCATGAAGGCGTTTTCTGAGGCTGGGTTTCTTTTTTTATTGTTTTTCTTGGTTGCTTTGTCTGTATTGTTTATTTTGAACTCTGTAACTTTTTATTTCTTTCAATAAAATTAGCTCTCTGAGCTCTTCCCTAAAAAAAAAAAAAAAAAAACCCTACTATTCATGTTATTCCCAAAGCCTGGATGACCTCTGCTATTAGTTTGACCACTCACAACACAAATCTCCACTCACTAAATCTCTTTCTACAAAGTCAAGATTTGCCCCATTGGATAATGAAAAGCTTTGTAGATGCAAGTCTTTCTCTCTAATTGGTTCTGTTTTGTTCCTGAATTTCCTAGCTGTCTCTAGTTTCTCTTTTTCTGTTTTCTCTCCCTTTGTCTCTTTAGTCGTTTTTTTTTTTAAATAAAATAGCCCTTCTAGGTTCTTTCTTCAAAAACAAAAAAAAAACAAAAAACAAAACAACATTGATTTCAAGAGTCGAATAGAAGAAAGCTAGCAACACAAAGGAGGCTAAGAATTAATTGGGAGAAAATCGATAATAGAAAGACAATACCCAAATAAGAAATCCACCTAGGTGCAAGACTTCAACCATCATGTATTCATTGGTTCATGGAGATTTCTCAAGTTTGCTAATACTTTTCTCAAAGCTAAGTATTATACTTATCTTTAAAGTTTGAATTCATTATGAACTCAAGTTCAAGTAGACCAATCTATATATACTCTATGTGATATGAAGTGGTATTCCTTAGATCATATGAGAAGATTTCCACAAAATACAACAACAGAGAAAACAACATTATTAAAATACAGACTCAATACCCCCACAACACAGGTGACAATATGAAAAAGAGGATGGTTGAATGTTAGGAGAAGATCACCCTGATCTGAGAACCTTGTGAAAGAGCGAAGGCTTATCAGAGAATAATATGTGGCATGCCTTCATCTCAGTCCTTATATAAAGTGTTTTTAGAACTTTTTTCTACTATATTTTATTTTCTAGAGAATTTTTTAATTCTTCCCAACACTTCATCAGATTTCAAAGTCCAACATCGACCTCCACGGCCACAATGCCACAACCAAGAGGGGTAATTTACAAGAAAGTTCACAACCTACATTTTATGAGAAGATCATTCATGGTATGCATCTGGCCATTTATAATATCTCACATATTTTAACCTGTTTTACATTTTTACCAACGACATGCACAAACATCAGTAGAGCAAATAGAAACAAGGTCCACACACACACATGAGCATCAGAACCATTTGCACATAACCACTACTCACACTCTCAGAAATATGTCATCACCCGTAATTCGAACTCTCACCACATATAAAAATTGTAAAAAAGACCAAGCTACCAATAGATCACTTGATTGTTGGTTGGTTAACCTGTTTTATGTTGCCCCATAAACAACTTCAATAACAGACAAACATGATAGAGACAATTATTTGAGATATGGCCCATACAAAATTATATTATTTATAAGAATATACATACAAAAATATAAAAGGGTAAACTATCTGTATGGAATTCCATGGAACAACCGAAGCAAGTTTATTTTTCTGGTGATGTTGATATTTTGCTTTGATTTACACATACTATGGGTTCAGTTTAGGATCCAATCCCACCGCTACTATCACGAATATTACTTTGTTCGATAGAAAATTAGACAACTTTGACTTTTGTAAATATAACATCTTTTTCACAAAGAATAACTAAAAGGAGGAAGGAATTTTATTAGATAGATGTAACATAAGTCTTTGCAATATACCGCCAACACAGTGTCATTCGCAAAATTCCCAAAATTATTTTAAATTTAATATTTATCTTCTTATAAAGAGCTCATAAACCATCACCATCTTTTCACAGGTTATGACATTTCAACGATGTACAATCTGTCCTTAACTATGGTCTACAGAGGTATCTTGGACGGAGTACCAGGCCGACGAGGATACCTGCGAGGGGTTGAACGCTTCTTCAAACAGGTAACAACAGTTCGTTGTCCATGAGGGCTGTATGATTCCACTGAAAAAAATACAATTGTAACATGCATCTTAGTTACTTGTAAACTGAACACGCATCAAGTTCTCTTCAAATATTTAGCAACTGCTAATCCATTTACAACATGAACCATAAAGAGTAATGAAAAACAATGAGCACAATGCTGATGCAGATATGTTAACATATGCATGCATGCTGAAGATAAAAGTAACTAAAGCACTCTGATCTTAGTTAGACAATCAGAAATCTAAGAACCTTTCATATTTGATGTTGCATTTGTGACAATCTAAAGTATAACTTACAGATTTCACAAGCCAACATAAACAGATATTCTGAATCAGTCCTAATCTCATCATTCAGGCATGATGGGAATGGTTTGTAATGGACAAAGAAGAAGACTCAAAACTGATATTTCTGCACACCCAGACTGTAATTCATGAGTGCCAAGCCAGGATAGTAAGTTTTGAGCTACTCTACCATGTGGGCTTGAGGCCTCAAGCTATCTCCCATGGTTTCCTGGCTCTCAGCTTGGTGGCTTACCATTCCATTTCCAACACTTTCTTATCCATGTGCCTCGGTTTCCTACAATAGAACCAAAGATTATCCTAATTCTCCTTCTGTTGGGTTAAGCTTTTGCCACAGATTTCGCAATAAGTTTGCATACCATGTGGCAGATTTGTCTCCTTGTTTAGCGGCTGCAGTTTTGACCTTGATCTCATACACTTAAGCAGCACCATGGGCCTTAGAATATGTGCAACAAATGAAGTCCAAAATATATATTATTATAGCAAAACAAAAACATACACATATTGATGAGTGCATTTCATATAGATATTTTACATACCCTTTCGTGTATTTAGCTCGTCATTTATTGTGTTTCGATGCTACTTTGGATACATGTGCTTAAATGTGAAGGTGAACGGGTCTTCGGGCAAAAAAATATGATTTGGCACAAATTCGGCTTGAAAAGAGCACAAGTGAACAAGTCTTGTGTCTAGTTTCCTATTTTTCTTTAATAAATTACTATATAATATTGTGTGGTATCAATTCATTGAAGTGAGAATTCAGAATTCTCCTTCCCATATCATATTTTAGTATTTTTTTTTTCTGGGATTTCTTCTTTAAGCAACATTCATAACTGCATGTTTGTGCCTTTATTTGAGTATTATTTCCTGAATGTTCCAGCTTACTATATATTACCTTCCTTTACCATGTCAACCTTTGACACCACTATTAGCAACAATATTCAAAAATCCAACTCTGATTAGAAAATTAGATATGTGCAGAATGTTTGGGCCTTATATAAACTCAATAAAAAATTTGTCAACACATATTTCAAAGGGACAACCACCTTATTGGACCAGGACCAACAAAGGATAACTGACATTTGGAATAAGGGATGGGAAGGATTCCGTGATAATCTCCAGGTTATAAAAGTGCGTGGATCCTGTGGTTAGCTAAATTTGATGAGTGTATTTCATATAGATATTTATATACCATTTTCATGTATTTAGCTTGTCTTTTAACGATCATTTATTGTGTTTCGATGCTAATTTGGGTATTTGTGCTTAAATGTGCAGGTGAACAAGTCTTGGGTGGAAGAACAAGATTTGACACAGATTCAGCGTGAAACGAACACAACTGGATCTTACCAAGAGCAACACGGCCTTAACAAGCTCGTGTTCCGCTAGTGCAAATCTCAGGACATAGAGAATTCACGAGAAGAAGAGAAGCACAGGTGCTATTCTCAAACCACGGTCATGCAAATCGAAGCACAGCCGTGTTTAGGGCATGTTCAGGGCCATGCAGTTTACAGGTTGGCTAGCTTTCGCGTCAATACAAATCCCCAGACTTTCTCATAAAGTGCACAGGCACAAGCACGTGGTTCGGCCATGCTCGTATCAAGAAACACCTTTTTAAGCCCAAAGTTCGGGTTTCAAGGACTTTTTGTTGGATTTGGCCAGCAACTTCTAGACAATCTTCATCGACACTTTGGAGGAGAAGAGAGCTAAGGGCAAGAACACCAATTGGAGCAGAGCTAAGTCAGTTGGGACTTCCTCGGATCACCATCGGAGAGATTTGGGAAGCAAAAGGAAGTCCTTATGGATCTTTGCTAGTTTGTTTTCCTTATCTATTCAATGTTGTGTAAAACCATGAGGGGCTAAACCACTCTCTAGTGCCATGGATTATGAACCTTGAGATGTTTTCTATTTAATTTGTTTAATTACATTAGCTATGGAGTTTTCTTAGGTTCCTTCTATGTTTTATTTTAGATTGCAACTTCATTGTGCATGATTGTCATAGTTAGATCTTTGCATATCTTGATGATGATTGAGAAATCCATCTTATTAGAGCATACATAGAGGATTGAGTTTGAGTACGTGCCTATAGGAGCGGATAGTGTCCAACTTTCCGAATTAGGGTTATCTTCTCGGTCATACATAAGGAGTGTTGCACCACCGGCTTAGCACCGACAGGAGTTATGACCCGCTAGGAGCACAACACCTTGGCATGGTAAAGGAAGGTAATATATAGTAAGCTGGAACATTCAGGAAACAATACTCAGATACAGACACAAACATGCAGTAATGAATGTTGCTTAAAGAAGAAATCCCAGAAAAAAAATACTAAAATATGATATAGGAAAGAGAATTTTGAATTCTTTCACTACAATGAATTGATACCACACAATATTATCTAGTAATTTATAAAAGAAATAGACGAAACTAAATCGTTGCTAAACCTATAAACTTTAAAAATGAAACCCTCCATTTAAAAAATTGATTCTCTCCTTCCATCTAAGGAATTTCAAACCAATCTTCTTGATCTATTTAACCCATTTTTGTAATCTATTTACAGTTCATTCACACATCGACAATGACAACCTGTATGTTGATTGACTCTCTCCAGTGATAGTTCATAACTTCTAGCCACAAACATGCAAAAGTTAAGCACTTGGTTATTTTGTGGAAATTCATAAAAATATATCACATGGTGTACTTCACAATCAGTATGTTTCAATTCTTGAATATATCCTATCATAATGAGTTGCACCTGCTGAGTTTATTCACTGAGGACCAAAAAATAACAGAGATCATTCCCCCTTGTAGAAGGGGAATCAAGGTGTTTATGCTTGAGAGATATCAAACAAATTAGAGAGCACAGAGCATTTTACCATAGCTTAATTCTGATATGGAAGCACCCATCAGATGGATAGCTTTCTCTGCATTCTTAACTTCTTCCTGGCCAGAATTAAAAGCAAGAAATCAGAAACAATGCAATGTCAAGTTGCACGATTCATGCTCAGATGTCAGAAAGAACAGCTGAAAATGTCTGGAAATTGCAGGCTAGTGTACAAGCAATCTCGCAGGTTCATTTTGGAAAATAATTATTTTTTCCTTAAAATTTCTTGATCAAAGCTAATAATGAACCTATAGTTCATTCCGGCAACTTTATGCAGTAATTTTATAAGTTCTCTGATCAAAAGAATGGAAAGGAAAAGCTTATCCTTTCCAACAAGTTAAAGAACGAAAGAAGAAATTATTAGCACCTAAAATTTCAGGTATACTTAGATAAAAACAGAAAGATGATGTGTTAGTTATAAAACACAAATCATATTTCGAGAAAGAAAAAGATCCCAGAGGAGTGAAACATAGTCCCTTCAATTATCAAAGTAGGTCCAAAGCTTTTTGAGTTAAAAACAAAGAGTTTGGAACAAATAAAAAGACAAGAACTATCTAGATTGTGGAAATGCAATCATCTTTATAACTTTGCATATGGAATCAGATTATTTTTCCCCTTCCCTTGGTTCTTAAATAAAAACATCATTTAATTTTTAGATTACCAAACACATTTTTCTTTTTAACAAATACTACAATTGGTTCAATAAGATCAATCTTGTGTGGAAATGGGCTACAAATGTGTAAAGCTTTGGAAAGAAAACAAGGAGTCACAGTAAAAATGAATTTCAAGCTAAGTGACAAATAAATAGCAAGCCATTGATTTTCATGAGAACAAACAATTACGGTGAAGTCATCTTTTGTGCAGTCATCTAAATAATTAGAAAACAATAACATTGGCATATAATGCAGATTTGGATGACCAATGTTACCAAATGAAGAATAAAAATGGAAAGACATGAGTAAATCTATAACATAAGGCAAGATACAATCACATCACCTTTGGTCTGCCATAAATGTAAACAATTTGTGACAGAAATTGCATGCAGTAAAGAATGCAAGCCTCAAAAAAGATATTTAGATTTACCCCAACAAAAAAAATAAAAAAAGAAAAAATAAGAGGACTAGAAATAAAATAAGTACCTGAGGATCATAACCTTTAGCAGCTATGAACAAGCCACCAACACGAACTAATGGAATACAGTACTCAGCTGCAAAAAATGGACCTGTCTATAAGAACATGGACTCAAACATACACAAACTTACAAAATAGCAACATGATCAAAATAAGAAGTGCACTCAACCTAAAACCCGCAACTCTGCAACAGCCCTTGCCACTGCTACGTCAAACCTCTCTCGGAAAGCAACATTTTGGCCCACATTCTGCCCTACAAAATGATCTAGGTATGAACTGAAGAAAATGCAGGAAGCATCACTAGCAGTCAATCATCACAAATAGGTTTCATCAGAAAAACAAAACTAGATGCCTCTCTCAAAATAATACCCTGACTTCGAAATACATGCAAACACAAAATATTATATGATAAAGCCATTTACTAAAAATAACATACTAAGGATTCAATACAGCTATCAATCTTCAGCATCTGCGCATATACCAACTTATCTACTTAATTGGTGTTTCCAAAATCAGCTAACTCTAGTCTCTAAAGAGCTACTACAACTTGTTTTGACAATCATAAATGATTATACCTTGTTACATACAATCCCAACACATGCTATCTAGACTCGATTTTACCCAAAAGCTTAAGCTAACAGGATTAGAGACCCTAGCTTTTATATTTGTCCATATTTACTAACTTATCCAATGTGAGACTGTTTGTTACTCCAATATGGCCCCTTAATACATGGTAGACTATTTTAAGTATCCACATTGCAAACAAGCCAAGTATTTAGCCTTGAATACCATGTTGTATGCAAACCAGTAACATGTTATCTGGACTCAATTCCAAACAAAAGATCAAGCTATTAGGACGAGAGATCTGGCTTACACATTCAAATCTATATTTACCAACTTAACTAATGTGGAATTGTTAGTTACTCATCAACATTATTTTTCATTAGGGGTTCAAGCACTAAGTTTCAAACTTATTATCAGAACCTTGGTATTGATTGTTCTGAATTACACAGCAGTTAAGGAAGACTAGTTTGCTTACATCCATATGTCAAGATCAAGACAAGACCAGCACTCACATAGTGAGTAGGAAGAGACAAGTAAACCATAAAACAAAGCATTCTACTTATTGTTAATCTGATAGGCGTATCTAGGGAAAATTTTATGTATCCTATGCATCTTCTCTTTATATAAATCATGACGTGTTGGGGACACATTGATATCACGGGATCCCACTTTACCATAGTTTATCGATGGTTTTGGTTTCTCATCTCCTTTCAATTTCACAATTCATCTTCATTTTTCCTTTTGATTTTTAAACTCGATCTCTTTTTCATTCTTGTTAAATACATTATCTTTTTCATCTTTTTAAAACCCATCTTGTTCTCTTTTTTTTTAATCTTTATAAATTTATTCTCATCTTTCTAATCTTTTAAACGATGATTTTCATGAATTTTCATGATTTTAAGAATTCTATGTTATTTTAATTAAAATTTCAATACAATTTAAATCCCTTTCTCATAGCTTCTATTTCTCTAAAATTAACTTGTTTTACTACAATGTTCATCACCCTTCTAAAAGCAAATTGATTCACACATCTATATATATGGACACAAATGTACACATACATTTAAAATTGCATCCTCGTATCAGGTTTTCATGAAAATCACCTATCAGATACTCTCGAATACATCGATATTTGACACCCGTATCTATGTCCGAGTAGCAATGATTTTACCGTGCTCAAAGGTTTTCCTCAAAGACGTACTCATATTCTCTTCCTCATGGGACTGACTTTTGCATATTTGCATACTTTTCCTTACGCGCCTCATCACTATGTGATGCAATGAAAGAGATATAGATGACAGCTGAGTATAAGTCAAGATTCTGGCAAATAAAGTTAACAGACGCACTTGCTTGCAATATAATGAAAGAGATATAGAAGAATTCTAAGTATAAGTCAAGATTCTGGCAAATAAAGTTAATAGAAGAAAGCATTCCTTTACAGCTTTTAGAACACCACAAAGTCATGATCAATGTTTAAAAAAACGGTTGAGGCTTTTAAACGGTTGAGGCGTACGCCTCAAGGTGCGCCTAAAGGGCTGTAGGATTTCGCCTCGAGGCACACGCCTCCCAGGAAGGGAATGGATCCTGCACCTCTTCTGGGTGAGGCGCACCGCCTAGAGATGGAGGAGACATGCGCCTCACCTAGGCTAGCTGGTCACTCTTGATTTTCATCTTGCAATGCCCTGTTTTCTTCTTTCTCACTATATAGATATTAAAGTTTGTTTGAAAGTTAGATAGGGTACAAATAAAAAAAATCATAATTTATTTGATATTAATTTTTAAAATTTTATCAATGCTTAACAAACACAAGTTTATTGATATCCTTATTAATCTATCTATAAATAACCAACTAATCATTTAAAATTGAAATCGATAATTTAACTAATCATTTAAAACTGAAATCAATAAACTAAAATAGAAAATTTGAAATCAATAATTCTTTAGATTTTTTGGGGCAAATGGGCAAGTACAAGACAATTTCTTAGAAATTAGAATGAACTATCAAGTATGAAGTAAGTTTAAATTAAAAACAATGAAAAACTAAAGACAACTAATCCTTTTATTATGAATTTTATGACTATTTTGTTATTTACTATTTATTTTATTTGTTTTATTTTATTATGTATAATTTTTTTTAGTTTAAGACCGCCGCGAGGCTTACACCTTGCCTCACTAAAGCAAAATGCCTAAGGTACACCTTTCGCCTTTTTAAACCACAGTCATGATGAATGGTTCATCATGTCTTTTGGCTTAAAAAACACCCCACGAATATTTCAAGGAAGAATGGATGAAATTTTTAAAGAATATGGCAAATTTATGTTTGTTTATGTAAATGACATATTAATAGCATCTGATAATATATACCAACATGAAAAGAACCTAAAGATATTTGCTTTAAAATGTCTTGAAAATAGATAAGCACTCTCAAAAAGGAAAGCAGAAATTAAAAAGGAAAAAATCGAAATTTTGGGTTTAAATCTTGACAATTCCGCAATAAAGCTCCAAAGTCATAATATAAAGAAAAAATAGGATCATTCCCAAACGAATTACATCATAAGACACTTCTTGGGATGTTTAAATTATGCAACGGGATTTATAAAAAATTAGCTACCCATAAAAATTCTTCACAAAAACTATTAAGAAAAACAAATTTGATCCTAAGCCAACCATAGAACCTGTCAAAAAATAAAATAGAAATGTAAAAATCTAACCAAATTAGAATTACCACTAGAACAAGATGATCTTGTCCCTAGAAACAGATGCATTACAAGAATATTGGGGAGTAGTCCTAAAAAAGAAAGCACAAAAATAGGAATTAATATGTAGATATGCATTAGCAACTTTCACGGAAACGAAAGCCAGATACCATATAGTGAAATGGAAGCATCAGCTATTAAGAAAGGACTTAAAAAAAGTTGTTTCCTATTGCCCAAGAAATTTATAATACAAACTTGATAATATGCAAGTAAAAGATTTTATCTTTAATAAATTCCCTTCTATCCCCGAATATAAGTAATTGATAAAATGGCAAATGTTCATTGCAAAATATAATTTTGAGATTGAAACAACTAAAGGATGTAATAATTCTCTCACTGATTTCTTAAGCAGGGAATTTAATGGCCAATATCAAGGAGATTAAAGAACAAATTACTATGATAACTGATTTGCTTACCGGAATTTGCAGCAAATGGGTAGTAACCCATATTCTACAAAATGAACTCTTTGATGGATGCGCGAAAATATTAGATATATTGCAAGGAGTTGAAACAAAACTCAAAAGCATCTCTTGAAGGCTTTTCTTCCTTGCACGGGTACTTAGTCCACTTGGCAAACTCAGAAGATCAAAGGCTAATCTCCCTCTCTCACCAAAGATTGGTTGGCATCTTGAAAATGGTGGTAACTCTTTAGCCTACTCAATTTTCCGCAGCAAATATTTACAACATAGAAATTCTGACTATGTGCCTATGAGCTGAGGTGCTTCATCACCTTCGA
This sequence comes from Dioscorea alata, assembly GCA_020875875.1. Lineage (NCBI taxonomy): Eukaryota > Viridiplantae > Streptophyta > Magnoliopsida > Dioscoreales > Dioscoreaceae > Dioscorea > Dioscorea alata. Next base: position 13,702,544 of record CM037013.1, read on the forward strand.
CAAGATTAATCAAATGTAGACCATTACTCAATTTGGGCAGAAAGTGGCTGATTGGTGATGGCACGCCCATTAAAATTTGAAGAGATTGGTGTGTTAGAGATTCACTTTTGCTTTCTCAAGCTTTAAGTGATGCCAATGGAGATATTTTGCATTTGACGATAGCTGATTATTTAAATGGTGATGGATAGTGGAATTTGGCAAGTATCCGTAATTTGTTAGCAATTGATAAGTGTAAGGAAATTGAAGCTATGCTAGTTCCAAGATTTAAAGCGGTACCTGACAGAAAACATTAGCTTAGCGAAAGTTCAGGCTGTTCTCTACCAAGTCCGCCTATCAACCACTTCAAGATAACAAAGTCACTACTCAAGCCTTTGACAAAATTTTGCATGGATTGGAAACTCCCCAACGCTGAATGAGTATGTTTCTTCATTTGGTTACTGCATAATTATAGGCTTAACACTAATGAAAATAGCTTAAAGAAGCATATGGCTAGTAATGCGACTTGCCCATGTTGCATGCATGCTGTTGAATCTTACACTTGTTTCCAGATTGCACTTATGCTAGAGGAGTATGGAGCTACTGGATGAATTTTGAGATTAACGTGTTATGTTTCTTTTCCTTGAGATTGAAAGAATGGTTGGTGACTAATAATAATTATAAATTAGTAAGATGCGATGCCATCTATTGGTGCTCTCAATTTAGTATGACTTCGAGGCATATTTGGAAGAACCATAATGTCTTGTTGTTCCAGCAAAGACATGAGCAACAACTACAGGTTTTTGACATGGTAAGGAAGATTGCAAGGGAAGTGGCAACTACTATGGGTATGGAAAAGATAATAGAGCATGCGGGATAGCTTGTAAGGTGAAGACCACCGAACCCCTGGGTGTTTTATCTCAAATAGTAATGGTGCTTTTAAAGCTAGAACAAATACGGCCTCAGTTGGTGGTTTGATCAGAGACATTGGACAGTGGGTTGGGGCTGGAGGGGTTTATTACTAATATATGTCATACAAATAGCCTTATGGTACAACTCTAGGGTATCTGTGAAAGACTATTGCTAGCAACAAACTTCAGTCTTTCATCAATTATTGTTGACCTAAATGTAGCAGTGGTGATTCAGCTTTTAACTTGGAATATAGAAAATTATCATTCTTACTTTATCTTGATACATGATGTAGTGTCGTTAATGAAGGAAAGTTGGGTCAAAAAGATTCGACATATCTTTCAAGAGGATAACAAGTGTGCGGACTTTCTAGCCAATTTGGCTCGCAACTGTCAAGATGGCAGAAGTATTTTGGTCAATCCACCTATAGACCTCCTTCCCTTGTTAGAAAAAGATGTACTTGGGCAATCCAGCATAAGGAGTTGGCCTACTTTTGGCATCTTATGTACCAAAAAAAAAAACTTTAATTAAAATTTTCATATAATTTAAATCCCTTAACATTAGTTTTATTTCTCTAAACACAATTTGCTTTACTATAATTTCTCCATCATTCTAAAGGCAATACAATTCACTTATACACACCTAAAAGCAACATGTTTCATGTTCTACATCTTTGTAAAAACAATGTGATTTATGTGTATACACACATATACACAAGTATATAAATTTATACTTGAAACCAGAGAAGAAGATTGAAGAATATGTGTTTCTGATTAATTTAACTGTACAAAAGATGCATGACTACATATACAAGAAGCGAAAAATAAGGAAAGCACAAAGCTGACGGCAAATCTCTTAAAATTAGGCTATCACTATCTATAGAAATCAAATCTAATATAAATGGGAACAAAATCAACTAAATCAAATCTATATCATATCTCCTGGCCTATCTCTGTAATCTTCATAATTTCTCAATACTCCCCCTTAAGCTGGAGCAAATAGATTGTATGGATCAAGCTTGCCACATATGTAAGCCATCCTCGGTCCTCAAAGAGATTTAGTGGAAATATATGCTAACTGCTCATTGAAACCAACAAACGATGTAGTAATTTTTCCAAACATAACCTTCTCACAAATAAAATGACAATCGATCTCAATATGCTCCATCCACTCATGAAAAACTGGATTGGAGGCAATGTGCAAGACTACTTGGTTATCACAAATGAGATTCATAGAGCACAATTTCACAAAAACATAATTCCTGGGGAAGCTGTTTCAAATGAGTTCACATATGGTGAGAGCCATAGCTCGATACTTGGCCTTTGCACTGGACCTCGCAACAACATTTTGCTTATTACTCTTCTAAAAAATCACATTACCTCCAATCAGGACACAATATCCTGATGTGGACTATTTATCAGTTGGGCACCTGTCTAATTTCCATCTATATAAGCAACAACATCATAATAGCCTCTATCTGTGCATACTAAATCTCTTCCGAGAGATCCTTTAGAGTATCTCAAATCCTGACCACAGCATCCCAATGACTATCAAAAGAAGAATTAAGGAACTGACTAACAACATTTATGGTAAATGAAATATCTAGCTTCGTCATACTCAAGTAATTCAACTTTCCAACTGACCTTCAATACCTTCCTAGATCTAGAAAGAACTCCTCTTGATTAGGTAGAAGCTTGACATTTAAATCCATAGTTGGCTTGCAATCCAGCATACTGGTTTCCTCCAAAATGTCCAAAAAATATTCTCTATGATATAGCAATTCCCACCTTTGACAAAGCTACCTCAATTCCAAGGAAGTAAAGCAGCTGACCTAGATCTTTCGTTTGAAAATGATGGACTAAATTTGTTTCAGTCCTGCAATCTCATCATGATCAACGCCTGTAATAACTATATCATCAATATAGACAATCAAATAAATATACCTGTTAGAGGAGCATCTATAAAACATGGAGTGGTCTGCTTCACTTTAAATCATGCCAAATTGCTGGATAACTGCACTAAATCTCCTCAACCATGCTCGAAGGGACTGTTTGAGATCATATAAAGCCTTGCGAAGATAACATATATACCCACAAAACTCTTTTTGAGCAACAAACCTGGTGGTTGCTCCATGTTGTGTAACAGCAAGAGCATAATTTTTACCAAGTAGTAATTAAGATGTTGATCCCTCAGAGACCAAGTGTAGATTACCAATCAATTGAAAACAAAGTCTATCTGGAAAATAAACAATGTGGAGGTGGAGAAACTAAAACAATGAAACTACAATTAACAAGAATTGGAAGAAGCAGGTTGAGAAGGCTAAAATTCATATATAAATAAGCCTAGGATTGAAAGTTCACCGCAAAGAGTAATGGAGATCATACTATGGTTTTATTAGGTTCACGTAACTCATTTTAAAGAGCAATTGTCCTTAGATGCTTTTCATTCTCTTTCAAGAAATAGTATGGTGTTTAGATTAGGCAAACCCCCCAACTTTTGTGGTGGTTAAACCCTCACATAAACCCTTTAGGCTTAACTACAATTTCATCTACTGACAAGAAATCCTAATCAGAAATCTCAAGATTGGCGTTAAGATGTCCAAGACCTAGGTTCACTTTTCAGCTCACCTTGGGTCTCTATGATCATGCAAGTAGAATGCTTTTACATTCACAAGCTGTGCAAGTGCAAATGATAATACCAAATCAAAATGATTTACCATAAATAGAAAAGAGTCTAACAGAACACAACCATAAGCATCACTACAACTTTGAGCTAATCCCAATCCTAAGATAAGGTTTTACACCTTCATGATTGAGTTACAATAAAAGGAGACAAATCTAAGCATTGTTCATGCAACAAGAAGATACAAGAATGAAAGGCTCCCTATTCTTCACACAAACGACTACTGCTTTGATCCACAAATTTCAGCCTTTTCTCCTATATTTCTTCTCTTTTCAAAGTCTTAGAAAGTTATACCCCTTCTTCAGTCACTACCTCCTTTCCTCCTGTCTTGTCTTTCCAAAACCCTCTTTCTGAAGCCTTTTACACTCAATTATGAAGCCTGGGTCCCAGCTGCCTTTACAGTCCACAGGTGTGCTGGCTAGCGTGGTGCGTTATGTATTTTAAAGAGTTGCCCCATCTATTGATTCGTCCTTTTTTTCTCTCTAAAGCATCCTCATTACATAGAGTTAGGGTCCAGCTCACACAAATTACTAAAAGAAATAACTTGCAAAATATACTACAAGAGCTAAGGAAAATGCATGATTAATAATAATAAAGACTAAATGCATACTAACAACTGTACAATTTTTATCTACAACACTCCATATAAACTTTTTCTTCTAAGTCTCCATGGAGAAAGACATTTTTGATGTCTAATTGGTATAAAAATCAATGTCAATGGTTGTCATAGAAAGAAAGAGACAAAAAGAGGCCATTTTCACAGCAAGAGAGAAAGTATCGCCATAATCAAGGCCAAACACTTGGATATAACCCTTAGCCACCAAGCAAGCTTTCAACCTGACAATCTAACTGTTTGGAGACCAACTTTGATAGTATAAACCTAGCAACATCCAACAATAAATTTTCCAAGAGGAGAAGGAACAAGGATACATGTCTGGTTAGATTTTAAAGCTGTCATCTCATCAATCATAGCCAATCGCCAACCTGGCTGAGAAAGAGCTTCCTGTGGAGACTTAGGAATAGTGACTCAAGAAATGATAGAGACAAAGGCATAATGTGAAGGGAGATAAATGATGATAACTAATGAAATTATAAATAGGATAAGGATTGCGAGTAGAACGTACACTTTTATAAAGTATAATAGGAAGATCATCTGACGATTCAGGAGATCCGGAGTAGGAAACAAGACGAGGACAAAAAATACGTCACCTAAGCAATTTGCAAGAGGTACATGGATGAGGATATAACGAGGACGACACTGATAAGCTATCAGGGGGTGAGGACCAAGAAGCCCTGATAAAATTGACTTGTCTAGGACTAAAGTAGATGGAACTACTGGGGTGAGATAAGTAATAAATAGTACCAAAGAAACAGACTCTGACTCAACTGGTGATGCAAAGAAACATGCATTTTCAAAAAAAAAAAAAGGATGCGTCTGCTGATATGTAGAAACCAATACAAGGAAGGGCAGTAACACCGACACCATTTCTGAACTAGTGAATACCCGAAGAAAACAAACTTCACAGCACGAGCTAACAATTTATCAAGTCCTAGCGTAAGATCATGAACAAAGCAAGTGGAGCCAAAAATCCAAGGAGGAATACAGAACAAAGATTCATTAGGAAACAACAAGGAATCAGGCACTTTGTCTTGAATAGAAAAACATGGAATTCTATTTATCAAAAAACTTACATTAAGGACTACATCACCCTAAAACTTTGAAGGAGCATTAGCACTTATGAGTGAAGTAGCATGGTTTCAATAATATAACAGTAATACCATTTTGTTGAGGAGTATGAAGGCAAGATAACTGATGTATGACTCCATTATTAGCCAGAAAAGAATTAAAAGGAGCTGAGAATTGCATTATCCCTGTGCAGAATACAAATAGAATGATCAAACTGATTTTAAATTTCTTTGAAAAAAATTTTGGAACACACCAAATAATTCTGATCTTTCTTTAAATAAAAAAATCCACATACACCTGGAAAACCCATCAATGAAGGTAACAAAATACCTATTGTCCTAGAACAAAAGTGGCACGACTTGAACCCTATACATCAGAATGAATGACATCAAAAGAAACATGAGCTTGAAACAGAACACTAATTGGAAAAGAAGAACTACCATATTCTCCAAACTAACAAAATTCCTACTCTAAGGATTGCTAATTAGATAAATGAAGAACCATTCTCTTAAACTTTTTGAGACTTGGATAACTGAATGAAGAAAACTAGGAGACTTTGTAATAGTGCAAGCAACTAAAGTTTGAAGGTAATAAAGCCCATGTGACTCATATCAACCACCAATTGTTTGCCCCGTACTCTGGTCCTATATAAGAAAAGAATTAGAAATGAAGGATAAAAAACAATTTAAACTACCAAGTTAGACGGCTAACAAAAATCATATTGAAAGAACAATTAGAAACAAAAACAAAATTAAAAGATAAAGAAAGAAGAGGAGTGGATTGATCGATGCCACTAACTTTAGCTTTTGACCCATCTGCAAGAATAATATGATGAGGAGTTTTACGCTTAGTTAATATTGAGAAAAGAGAAAGATTACCATCTACATGATCGGAAACACAGTCCAAAATCCAGGGACCAGGAGACGAGGTTAAGAGACAACTTATCAAATTACCGAGCAACTGTGCCCGAGTATGAGATATATGATGGCTTGTACTGCAAGAACTCCTTATACACATCGTCAGAAAAAACATTCTGTTTTGTGTTCTGGGGCTTAAGACCTGATATAAAACTCAGGATCAAACTGGATCACAACGAGTCGGGAGACAGAGATGAGAAGGGTTGTTGGAGCATTAGTGGATGAGCCTTGGACAACTAGAGTTCTTAAGACTTCTAATCAAGACCTCGGAACCTGGCTCTTTAATGCCAACTTGAAACCCGAGAAAAAGATTTAAGAATGTGTGTTTCTAATTTATTTAACTGCACAAAGGATAAATGAATATATAAAGATACAAGAAGCCAAAAATAAGGAAAGAATTGACAGCAAATCTGTTAAAATTAGGCTATTGCTATCTATAGAAATCAAATATGATATAAATGGAACAAAATCATATCTGCATCATATCTTTAGAGATATCTCTGTAATCTGCGTAATATCTCAACAAATATATTAACAACCAAGTCACAAATCCGGATTCCATTAAATATTACTGTCAGATACTCTCCAATTCATGGATGCTCAGCACCTACACCAGTGTCCTAGTAATACAAATAACTAGCTCTAAACTTATATGATGTTTTAATAATTCAATCCTTTTTATTTGCAGGAATCATGAGACAGAAAACTATTATGAATTTGTGATCCATTTTTGCACATGACTTTCCCATCTTACATGAAAAGGCATTTTTAACAACCTTGTATGTATGTCAATTATGGCCTTTTGGGTTTGGTTTGAATACCAACATCATAGAAACTAACATTTAGCTATCCAATGTAACATATTTTATGAAAAAGAGTGTGCATCATATATATATAGTTCTATTATTCAATGAGCAAATCCCTTAATGGAGTAAAACTAAATAAATAAACAAATAAATAAACAAAAACTGCACAGACATGCATGCACATCATATTACAATATTCCTATTGCAATTACTTGCACCATTTTATTAGGCCTATATTAGTATAATATAGTAAATTTGCAATTTATTATGAAAGTCAAAGTTCTATCATCTTGTAAGAGTGGCTGAAAAGGGTGACAAATATAAGGATAAATAAGAATCAAATACAATAACTATATGATAATGATACAACTATAATTCAGTGATCATGTCCATAAGCAAGCTAAATGAACAAGCGCATGACTTAAATATTATTACTTTCATTAGGCTTTTTATTTTCAAATAATTTTATATTCATCAAGAGTCTTAGCAACAACAATTTTGACAACATTAAGAAATATGGTTCACTTCTATACTTCTACTAAAATTTCCCTATGGTATTCAAGATTTTCTCAATATTCCTTGCTATGAGATCATATTACCGTTGGAAAGAAATGGCCAATCAAAAAGTACAAACGCTAATTCATTTGAAGCTAAATAAGCAATGCCAACTGAAGCCTCCAATACAATGAAAATGGTTGGGCGCTTCCTTACTGTTACAGTCTGCATAAATTAAGTGTACCTAGAAGCTTGAATCCCAAAATAGAAAAAACTTTAATATAAAAGCTGAAGAGCAACATTCAACAATAAAATATTATAGAATCAGTGTACCTAGAAGCTTGAATCCCAAAATAGAAAAAACTTTAATATAAAAGCTGAAGAGCAACATTCAACAATAAAATATTATAGAATCATGGCCTAGTTTTTGAACTGAGGAAATGAAGATGAACAAATAACTTAGATTACCTCTGCTCTTTCATGTAAAATTTGCACATTTGACAAGCCAATATGGCTAACAGCATGTTCCAAAAATAAGCACCGTTTGTGCATTGATTCTAAAAGCGTAATTTTCCAACCTAAAGGAAAAGAATTTGAATGAACTCAAAATTAAGATAAATTCATGTAAACAAGGGATGTTCAAAATTCAAAAGCAAATAAGATAATGGTTGTTAAAAAACCACACCCTTATAAAAGAATCTACACAGCTTTCCATTTTAATACAAATGTACTTAATAGCAATGTAATACATATAACTAGAAGTAATCATGCAAGGCATAACCAACATTAAGCATCAACCATGAATATACCCTTGTTTCTTGCAAAAATAGAAAAATATTAGCTTTATCTCTTGTTAACATGTTTCATTCAATTTAACCAAACACCAATCATAATGTCATTCTCGCTCTTCCAGTCCGGTTGTTACTTGCCAATGTTATTAAAAGCTAGAAAGGCACTCGCCTAGGCTCTCAGGCGAGGCGAGGCAAGGCCCCTATGCCTAAACACCCTTAGGATAAGGCGCCTTCAATAAGGCAAGTGATTTTTGCCAAGCACCAGGAATTAAAAAGGTGGGCCTTTTTTCTTTTTTTTTTTTTCTTTTTGGTCAACCCAATATTTAGTGCTTTCAATTAGTGTTAATTGTGATTAAATAAAAAGACAGACTTACTATTATGGAAAGAAATAAATTTAGTGGAGAAAACCATGTGATTTAAGTGTATGGCTGCTATTTTCTTAAAAAATAATGAATAAATTAAGGAATTAAGTAATTAATTAAAAAAATTGAAAAGGCAACAAAAGGTGCACTTGTTGTAAATGGAACAAGGCTAGTGTTTTGTTGGAAGTATACAATAGCAAAAAATATATAAATAAAAAGATATAGATGGAACAATGCTGGAGTTTTGCTAGAAGCATGTGACAAAGGAAAAACATAAAAAGGACTTCAAAAAGTCAAATTCAACAAGAAATCGAAACAAGTGAATTTTTTTATTTATTTTCTTCTTATTATATTTATTTGCATTCTGATTTTATGTTATTCATTTAAATTCTTTCTTTTTTTTTTTTCTTTGTTCATACTTTCTATCTTTATTTTATTACTATCTTCTTTTGTATTTTTTCTTTTTTGCTTTCATTATTTCACACTTTAACTATCAAACTTTCTCTAACATGACAACTTATTGACTTTTAACCTTTGTTCATATTTCTTGTAGAATAATTAGGAAATGGACTAATGGAGAAAACAAATGCTTCCGAGACAATAGAAAAGATACAGCTTGGAAGTATAACTACTTCAAAACCCCAACAATACTAATTTGGTCACTTGCAACTTTGGTGGGAAGGCAACAAAAAGAGGAATATACCATGCAAAGCAACAAGTAGGTACAAGAATGCAATTGCTTGTAAGACAAGTCCTAATGACATCAAAGAAGAGCTAGAGAATTGCATAAATGAGAGGAAGTTACAAAAGACATAATCATATGTGATGTTTGCGGATTTTGATGATGAAACAATGGGGGAAGATGCTTATGAGGAAGATGATGTGCAAGAAATATATGATAGTGGTAAAGATTTAAAGGCAAAAGTAAACTTGAACATGGAAGGGGCCACATAAAAAGGTAAACTTGGTGGCTCCACAAAGTAAAGGTATTATAGATTTATTCATGATTAAGAAGCCAAATGTTAAGGATGCAAGACTTAGACAAACAAGTATCAATGATGCATGTGCTAAAGAAGCTAGAGATAGAGCATTCAACACATTGCTCGATTTTTTTTACCAAGCTGGAATTGCATTCAGCGCTGCAAATTTAAGTTATTTATTCAGTAGCGCTTCACTTTGCTCGATTCCACACCACCATTACACCTTTAACCTACCAACTCCACAATTCACTTGTTTTCACCACTCTGCACTTGGCAAGGCTATGTTGTTAACTAAAGAACAATGAAGCAACCAAGAAAAGGCTAAGTTTAACATAGCCATAAAGAGATGGAGGAAAATCTCGCAAGTGAAGCTTTGTATATCAAAAATAAATAAATAAATAAATGCATACATAATTTTGTGGAGAAAATTTAAATCCCAAATAGATAATCAACTAATATATAGATGAAAATCTCCATAAAATTGGAAGAAGAAAAAAATTAGTGCATGAAACACAGAAAAGAAAAACAACAGCAAAATGAAGCTTCAATGTAAAGGCAAAAGAAACATGGCACCTAAACTTTGCGACAAAAGCAAGAAGCAAATAAGGCACCCTCATGAGAGTAGAATCAAACATGCGGATTTGTTGAGCTATAAGAATCTAAGAGAAAAGCTAAGAAAGACAAGTGACACATATCATACGAAAATTGTCACAAGTATTGGGAGAGAGAATTATTTATTTCACTTATAATCTGCCAAATCTTGAAGAAGTGAAGAAGCAAATACCTAAAGAAAAAGTGCAAACTGTAACATAACATATCTAATATCAGGCATAAATAAACTCAAACCATGCACACAAATAAATCCTCATGAATATAATGAGGTGAAAATGGATGGTTCTGCATGGAGAGTCACTGTTTAAGATGCCTGACTCTTTTTAAAAAGTAGCATTTTGACAATATCTAGTCCAGATGCCACAACTGATAGTAAGTACAACATATCCGGGAACTACTAATATATGCTACAAATGACCTCAATGCCATCCAATGTATGATTAAGCACATTTGTGATGCTTTTTAAGAATATAAACAAAAGCTTACCTATGATGGCACAAAAAGTTAAAATAGAAAGGGTAATTACTGGGAATTCCTTTAAAAATTGTCAAATTCCCTATAGGCGGCTCTGAGTTTTCTATCTGCTTTTAAGCTCCTGTCTTTCAGAACATTTATTTTAAAGATGAATCAAGTCTTGGACTAAATTTATTCACCCTAGCATTTTGCCCTTAGCGTTTGGGAGTAACAATACACAAAACTGAATAAAAATACATAAAAACCCTCAGGTGAGATGCAGAGATTCAGTCCAAGTAGTGATAAAGCTAGGTAATTTTAGCCAACTTTCAGGAACGCCAAAGTAACTAAACAACAAGAAAAAGAAAAGAAAAAGAACAAGTTAAGAGTGAAATTTTACTTGGATAAGCAATAGCAAGGATGAGTCCAGGTAGTCCGGCGCCAGAACCAACATCAATGACATCAATGCCGTCACAGGAGGAAGTGGATGAGCAGTTAGAGAGGTAGGAGCGCAGCATAATTGGGATGATGGCAAGCGAGTCCTCAACATGCCTGCTCAGCACCTCATCCTCCTGGGTCACTGCCGTCAGGTTCATCCGCTGCACGAATGAAAGCCAGAGCTCACAAATCCGGTGCTTTTTTCTTTAGCAATGGACAGGAGGAGAAGAGTGCGATACCTGGTTCCATTGGAGCAGAGCACCGACGTAGAGAGAGATTTGCTCTTTCTTATGGGATGAGAGGGTTTCGAGAATTGGGGTTTGGGTTCTTTTGTTAGGGACGGAGGGGGAGGGGGAGGAGGCGGATGCGATGGAGAGGCATCTAAAGAGTGAGGGGAGAGCGGAGCAGTGAAGAGAGGAGATTTCAGGCATACCGAATTTGCTGCACCAAATGGCCATTCTGACTTTTGCTTCTGTTTCCGGCTCAATTCATTCGTATACATAATATTATCAATTTATTATTGTGTTTCCCCATGTCATTTTGTTTATTTTTAAAATTACGTGAATAATTTTCTTTTCTTCCATGTGAGTCATGTTATAAAAATATAGTATCGAATAGAACAGTACCACAAAAAAAAATAAAAAGTAATGCTAAAAAATAAAGGACACAGAAATATTATGTGAAAAACTCCTAAATAATTAAGGTAAAAAACTACTAACAAAAATAGAAGAAATTTATTAAGTGGAAAATTTTCAAGATGTACAAACTCTCTCTAACAATTAGGAGAAAACCACCATTATCTCATTTACTAGGAGAAATACCAACTCTCAATAATATTTTTATTATTATACTCGCACTCTGCTATTTTTTTCTCCCACTCTCACATTCTCATTCTTCTCCTCTCTCAGTTATGTGTCTCAATGAGAGCTTCATCTTCTCTATTTATAGACATGAGAAAAAGATTAACCACCATTTTTTACTTTTAACAAATGGTTGCAAGCTGATTTGTAATCCATGGATTAAGCTGATTGTCACGCCTCGAACCGCGGGCCCAGGGAACGTGACAATCGCCTCGACAATCTCGAGGTGGGATACTCCGCTCCTCAACCCTTGGGACGCTGCAAGGCTGACCAACACACCTGGAAATCAACAATATCTACACTGTATAAGGAATAGAAGTATGATGATACACAACGGAAGTAGCAACAACAACACTAACCAAAATATACAGAAATAGAGAGGTTTTACAAATGCACAAGGAAGCAACACCAACAATAGCAACAAGCTGATACACTAAGAGTTTGAGTGTTGTTTAGATACAAAACTATGCAACAAGGTTTTTCTACACACTAGTGGATCCATGAGTCAAACAACATGTCCATAACAAAAATAACACACATGAACCGGAAAGAGAAATACAGAAGATGGAACAGTAGCAAATGCTCAGCACGCTGCCACACAGTTGCACCTACTACCTGCAATAGACTAGGAGGAAGAAAAAGGTGTGAGCAACTAGAGTTACTCATTAAGTGGAGGTTAGCACAACTCTAACAGAAATGCACCAAAATACAATAAACAGAAATCTTCAAAATGATAGTTTACTAATAAGATAACTAGCTTGGAGCCTGAATACATATAATCGCAAACTTTATTATAATAATAGGAAAAGATAAAGTTAAGTAAGCAATCTACCTCAACTGGGGTTTTACCACTTCAAAACCACAAAATATTGAACATAGGGTTCCAAACTATGAAAACAAGCTAAACATGAAACTAATCTTTAATCATAAACATATAAACCAAAATAGTTCCAAAATACAAGTATAATAAGCTAATCAACACGAGTTTCGAAATGAGTAATTATAATACTAGTGCCAAATCGAATTTATGAGAGACTCTACAAAAAAACACAATACTATAAATCTCAAACTCCAAAGCAAAAAAACAACAACTCAAAAGCATCCTCAACCCACAACACGTACCCAGCATGAGATGGTCTAGAAACCTCTCCAAACCTTCGCCGCGGCCGTGGCTAGGTTTCTAAGCCATCAAGGTACTCATGCCCTTGACATTGACCCCATAGGTTTATCGTATGGTGATTGTTGCTACCCGATGACATCCAATTAAGGCTCTACACTCCCATCTGAACTGGACCAATAAAAGATCAACTGGTCTACTACGCCAACTCTACAAGGCTGGCCATAGAAACCGCCTACTACAGTAAGATTCCACCATAAAATCTCAACTACAAGCAAAGTTGCACACGAAGTACAATAGCCGACAATAACCATCAATCAACAATACCTCAACCATTTCCATAAGGAAATGATAAAAGCACAAGAAAACTCAAGCTTTTAACACAAATTGATTTACAAAAATCCTACACAAGAAATGATATGTAAATTATTTCCTTTCGATAACCCGAAAACCTTTCATTTGAACACAAACTTGCCTAAGAAAGGCATCAAGCAATAAACTCATTTTAGGATAATAAACATCTCAAAATCAATCATTATAACCAACAAAATCTCATTAAGCAAGATAGATTATATAAACATATAAATATTGGTAATATTCTAATAGAGTCATGCTTAACAATCCCACTCACAAAAATTGACGATTCTCCTTCTAGTGAGTTAATCCTCGGCTAACTCTTTGCCTCGAACCAATGCTTCACCTCCTTGCCGAAGCACAACAAAACACAAAAATTTTTAATACAAAAGCCAAGTAAGAAACCCTAGGTTTCTTCTACCAAACAACCCTAATCACAACTAGGTTTTGCTCAACTAACACCTTAGGCTACTAAAGAAGTTCTAAAGGGTTTAGCCTCACTCTAACTCAAAGAAACCAAGAAAAACAAGGAAAGCTCACCGGAACTACAGTAACCCCCCGAAAATCCAAGCATAAAACTCACTTATGATTCCAACAAATTTTGGGATAAAAAGACAAGGGAATTGACACGACCCCTTGCGTGTATCCCGCAAGTGCACGGGTTTGTCGAAGTAATAAATTTACCCTGGTGAGTGGGTAGTCGAATCCACAGGGAATAGGGAATTAGAATACGAGATTTCACTAATAAAGCTATGCGGAGTACGAAAAAGCAATAGTGGGATCAATGAGTGAATATAAAATCAAACAGAATGAAAAGCAAGAAATTAAATAGAAGGATGGAAGATGAGAGAGTGCAAGTAAAAGAGAATAGAGAGGACTAGTAATGAATGAAATAGGGCATCCAGACAAGCTACCTCTAGAGTCTATGCTTCTAGTGCAGGACTATGCTATTATACTTTCCTATTGATGTTTAATCGAGTCGAGGATATCCTAAGACTCACGGTCCCAAACCTAAGGACAACCGTGACTAACCCCAACACTATGCCCCGGTATTAGGATTCACGTCACCCTTCACTCTATCGCTCGCACAACTAAGCCCCAGGGGAGTATATCTACCTAAACCTCACACTACGTGGGATTGCTTTAAGCTCTAGGGATTCCTAATGGTAAAACCTGTTCCTATGTGTAGTTCTAACCCTTTGGTCCAGGTGGAAGAACCCTAGTCTAGATTAAGCCCCAATGCATAGGATTCACTTCAACCCTTCACTCTGTTACTTGCGTAACTAAGCCCCAGGGGAGTTTATCCGCCTAGCAATTCACTCTATTTCGACCGCTATGAAATCAAGGAAACGGAGGTAGGGAGAAACCATGTCGGAGGGGAAAGGGGTACATCGCTACCTCACAACTCTCCCTCTCAACCCTCTTCAATCTTAAGTAGTCTAACCCTAAGGAGTTGTCACACCTCCAAAAGGCAACCTAAATTGTTCTCGATCCTAGTGTCACATCTAAGAGAAAACATTAGCAAGATGAAATTAAGATTGAAACTCAATTTTTATTCATCAATAATGGAAAAGCATAATAACAATGTCAAAGAAACATAATAACCCTAGAGTTTACAAGTCCGAATACCCTTAAGGGGTTTAGCTCCTCATGGAGCTATACATGTTCATCAATGTAGAAAAGAAAGCACAAAGTAAAGACATCAATGAAAACCCCCTTGCGTATGGTGTGGCCGTGGTCTTGTGCGGCCGTCGAACGTCGATGACGATGCCGATGACGCGCGCTAAACCTCCACGAAATCCTCCCCGAAACCCTAGCCGCACTCCCCCAAGTTGAAGAGAAAGATAGGTCAAAAGATATCCCAAAAGATCTCCAAAATCGCCTTTTATAATGTTGAGTCGCGGCTTTAAAATCTGGCTTATCGGGGGCTTCACACGGCCGTGTGTTAATTCCAGTCTGCTGAAAAATTAATTCACACGGCCGTGTGTTAATTCCACACGGCCGTGTGAACTCTCTAGAATTCTGAATTTCGGCCGAAAGTAAACAGTAACTTGCTACAGTATTTTTGCTACAGCAACAAAGCTATAATATTGCTATAGTACTCGCCCGAAACGCTCCTGAGTCCATCGTTCTTCATCGAGGCCATTGAATTGGGCACACAATCAATGGTAGATCGTGCCGATTGCTTCAAGTCTCCTTCTTGGTGAAGTTCTCCTAAACTACATGAGTTAGACTTGTTGTGAATGTGACTGCCTTTGTGCCCCTCTAAAGGAGGTTGGCACACACTCACAAGTCCAAGCTCGTGCCTTGTTCCGTGCTTGGTCCGAAAACTTCCCAACATCGGCGAACACGACCTAATTTCGTTCTTCTTCTCCAATTTAGCTCCACAAACCTTCAATGCACAAGAATACACAAATGCACGCCATTTAGTGATAAAAACTGATAAAAGATATGCTCAATGTAAGATAATAACGCTTCGCGGTACTACAACACAAGCACTTATCAGGAATCATAATCCAATAACCTTCTACACTCTAACAAAAAGATAATGCAAGAGTCAAAGCTCAAACATACTCATTTACCACAAACACTAGACTCCTATGGCAAGGATGAAGAAAACAAGGAGAAAACAAGAAAGAATATTATGTTTACCTTGCTAGCTTCAAGAGAGAAGGATGAAGGAAAGATAGAGCTTCAATCTATCAAGGGAAGGATTTTTCATTCACGGTCTCTTTCTTCTCCAAGAGAAAAACAAGAGGAAATGAAAGGAAAAGCTTGGCTTTTAAAAAAAACAAGTCATGGCTTTGAAATAACAAAGCATGGCTTTGAAATAACAAAGCATGGCTTTGAATTGACAAGGTATGGTTTTGAAATGAAAAGGTATGGTTGGGGTATGGCCAAATGAAGGGACATAAAAAATGACCAAATTATCCTTCAAGCACCCAAAAATGCAAAAATATAATAATAATAATAATATAATAATAATAATAATAATAATAATAATAATAATAATAATAAATTAAGGTTAAAAATAGGGTAGGGTACCACACTGATGGTTTAGAAGAGTGGAGTTGGTAGCCAATGTTTTTGGTCCCATTATTTCTAACTAACAATTCTCTCACTTGAAGATTTGATTGTAATTAGATCTTCACAACATTCTTTCTACTTTGCCATTTGATGTTGCTTATGTTTCTATTAGACCACAAGAGGATGGGCTCCATATGAATTTGTTAGCCTTAATTGCTTTTATCATAAAGTCTGCTAGGTTGTCCTTGGTATGAATCTTTTGCATGTCCATTGTACCTTCTTCCATTTTCTCACAAACGAAGTGGCACTGTACTCTAATATGTTATGTCTTTGAATTAAATGATGGATTCTTTGCAAGATGTAATGCATTATGGTTATCACAATATAGAATTAGAATAATGTTTCTTATTTGTGCCCGAGTTCTTCCAACACCATCTTCAACCACACTATTTCTTTGATGGCTTATGTAGCTGCCAAATACTTTGCTTCTGTTATTGATATAGCCACAACTGACTGCAGTTTTGAAACCCGGCACATAGCTCCTCCTGCTAGTGTGAACGCATATCCAGTAGTAGAGTTGTTTTTTTATCAAGATCACCTGTATAATCTGCATCAATATATCCAATAATAATAAAGTCTGATTCCCCATAACATAATGCAACATCTAAGATTCCCTTTACATATCTGAGAATCCTCTTGACAACATTCCAATGCTCTCGACCGGGATTTGCATTGTACCGACTTACCACTCCACTACATGCGTAATGTCTGGTCTTGTAGATATCATGGCGAACATTAGGCTTCCCACTATTGATGCATACAATACTCAAGACATCTCTATCCTATCTTATTCACTACTAGGACATATACTTGAGGATAACTTCAAATTAGCAGGAAGTTGGTGATAAGTGCTCGTGTATAAGTGATACAAAGTATACTTTTCTTGCATTGAGCATTACTTTTCTCAGATTTTATCACTCATTCGTGTGTATTTGTGTTCTTTTGTGCATTTAGGGTTGTGGAGACGAGTTGGAAGAAAATAAGCAAAAATAGGTCATGGATGCACTGGTTGAGAAGCCTCTTGAACTAAGCATGAACCAAGGCACTAGTTGTAGACATGTGAGTGTGTGCCAACCTCCAAAATGCTCAAGTGATTATACAAATTGGAGGGGCACGAAGGTAGTCACACTCATATAGTCCAACTTGTGTAACATCTAATAGCTTCATCAATGTGTTGAAAGCGAGAGGTGACATAATCTACAATGTAGTTGTGTGCCTAACTTGGCGGCCTCGATGAAGAAAATGAAGTGGGAGTACTGTAGCAAAACACTTCAGCAATTTACTATAGCAGTTACTGTCTACAGAGCGCAGGAAATCGAATTCCAGAGAATCCACACGGGCTTGTGGAAATTCCACACGGTTGTGTAGATGCCCAATTTCAGCCTTATAAATACCGCGATTTGAGATTTATTCGGGGATCCTTTTTCTATCTTTTGCCCATCTTTCGGGTAGAGTGTGGCTAGGGTTTTAAGAGGTTTTTGCAAGGCTTTTGGAGTAGTTCTATGGCATCACCATCGAGTTCCTTTGGAGGAGAACTATTGGGGGAGCTTTCGTTGACATCGATTCGGTAAGGTGTTCCTTAGGTATGACAAGAGAATCTTTGGAGAAGACGAAGCGGCTCCACAAGACCATCGACACGAACGACAAAGGGGTTATCTTTATGGTTTATTTGCATATGATTTCTATTTCATTGTTGAACTTGTATTGCTCCATGGAGAGCTAAACCCCTAGTTGGTGCTTGGACTTGTAAACCCTAGGATGACTTTGTTTCATTAACTTTTATTATGCTTCTTTAATTGATGATTTAATTGAGTTTCAATCCTAAATATTGTATTGATTTTCCCTTAGATGTGACACTATGGTTGAGAATCTATCTAGGTAATTCACTGAAGGTGTGACAATTTCATTAGAGTTAGACTAAGCAAGATTGAAGAGGATCGTGAGGGTGAGTCGAGAGGTAGCGAAACGTCCCCTTTCTTTTCCGACGTGATTTATCCTACCTCCATGTTCCAAGAGTTCTTTACAGTCATGATAGAGTGAAGTGCTAAGAAATGAACTCCACTGGGGCTTAGTTGCACGAGCAACAAAGTGAAGTGTTTTAGTAAATTTTAGTGATGGGGCTTAATTGTGACTAGGGATCTTTTGCTTGGACCAAAGGGTTAGGTCTATATTAGGGAATAGGGTTTATCACTTGGAGTCCCTAGAACCCCAAGCAGTCCCACACAGTGTGAAGTGTTTAGAGTACTCTTTTCCACCGGGGCATAGTGTAGAGGGCTAGTCACGGTTGACCTTTGATTTAGGACCGTGTGTATTTGGATTTCCACAACTCATTAAACATCAGTTAGAAGGCATAATATTAGTCTTGCACTTGAAACGATAGTCCTAGGGTGAGCATTATGGTTGAGAATCTATCTAGGTAATTCACTGAAGGTGTGACAATTTCATTAGAGTTAGACTAAGCAAGATTGAAGAGGATCGTGAGGGTGAGTCGAGAGGTAGCGAAACGTCCCCTTTCTTTTCCGACGTGATTTATCCTACCTCCATGTTCCAAGAGTTCTTTACAGTCATGATAGAGTGAAGTGCTAAGAAATGAACTCCACTGGGGCTTAGTTGCACGAGCAACAAAGTGAAGTGTTTTAGTAAATTTTAGTGATGGGGCTTAATTGTGACTAGGGATCTTTTGCTTGGACCAAAGGGTTAGGTCTATATTAGGGAATAGGGTTTATCACTTGGAGTCCCTAGAACCCCAAGCAGTCCCACACAGTGTGAAGTGTTTAGAGTACTCTTTTCCACCGGGGCATAGTGTAGAGGGCTAGTCACGGTTGACCTTTGATTTAGGACCGTGTGTATTTGGATTTCCACAACTCATTAAACATCAGTTAGAAGGCATAATATTAGTCTTGCACTTGAAACGATAGTCCTAGGGTGAGCATTATCCGGGTGCCCCACTTTCTCATTGATTACCTCTCTTTACTTTTATTTGCATCTATATATTGATTTTATTCCCAATCGATTTTTATCTTAGCTAAGTAGAGATAACTTTTGTTTAAGCACTATTCCTTATGGATACAACTATCCACTCACCAAAGTATATTTTATTACTGCGACGATCCATGCACTTGCGGAACACTCACGTAAGGGGTGTGTCAGTGGGGTAGAAATTGGCTTACAGTCTTGCATGTTGAAGTATTGCAAGATCTTCTTTAAATAAGTCCTTTGAGAGAGCCAAAATCTTCCTATTATTTCTATCTCAGTAAATTTGCATCCCTCGAATCTTATTTGCCAATCCTAAGTCCTTCATTTCAAATTCCCTAGCCAATTGTGCCTTCAACACCTTGATAAGATCTTTGTTGAGGCCTGTGACCAACATGTCATCAATATACAGCAACAAGAAGACAAAATCTTCTTCTTTAAACCTCTTGACATATGCACAAGGGTTCGTATTGAATCTGCTATATCCAAGGCTCATGATGAAGGAATTTAATCTCTTGTACCAACATATTTTTACCTTTTTCTTCAAATCCTTTTTGTTCAACCTACAAGCGGAGTTCTTTTTACCTTTTTCTTCAAATCCTTTTTTTGGAGCATATAAATCTCTTCTTCAAGATCTCCATGAAGAAATCCAATTTTAACATCTAACTACTCAAGCAGCAAGTCAAATATAGCACATATTGCCAGGACTACTCAAATTGTTATGAGTCGAACCACATGTGAAAATATTTTATTGAAGTCAATTCCTTCCTTCTGAGCACATCCTTTCACCACCAATCTAGCACGATAACGATCTACTTGATCATCACTATTGCACTTGATCTTGTAGACCCATTTGTTGCCAATAGGCTTTCGCCCTTGTGGTAGTGACACCAGTTCCCATGTCCTATTTTTATGAAGAGCTTTGATTTCTTTTTGCATTGCTGCCATCCACTGAGATACATCTTAATTGTTCAGTACTTTCTGAAGAGTTGATGGCTCTCTCACTACAAGAAAAACAACAATTAGCTTGGGACAATTTCCTAGCTAAAATGGTAAAATCCCTGGGTAATATTCATTAGTGAGGGTTTTCCCAGGGATGTTAATCCCTGGGTAATAGCCTTATGGGTAATAATTTACCCAGGGATTTTTAAGCCCTTGCTAAATAGCAACGAATTATTCCGTGGGTAAATAATAAATTCCCTGGGTAATTAATGTTATTCAATTCTCAAAGACAAGGAATTTGCTTCGAAATATTTCCCTGGTTAAATAATATATTCCCTGGGTAATTTAAGTTAATTGATTTATCATAGACATGGAATTTACTTCGGAATATTTCCTGGGAAATCTCTGGGTAATTTGAGCAAGGTATTATTCCTAGGCAATCCGTTGTTAAATTTTCAAAAATTGAAATCTCAGGTCCCTGGGTAATCCCTGGGTAATATTTACTAGGGATATTTCAAAAATTGAAATGTCAAGTCCCTGGGTAATATTCACAAGGCAAAGAAAGTACAGCAAGTGGGTGCATGGAAAATGAAATAACAAAAGCCGGAGACATTAAAGAGAGGTCATTGAAAAACCATACATTTCCAATCACAAAAAATGAGTAAAGAAAAGTATCAAAGTAGATGTGAGATCTGCACAAAGACTTGCAATTTACTTGAAATTCTATTATTACTTCAAAATTAAGGTGAAGACAAAATCTTAATATTGTCCAAACAGATGACATAATTTAACCAATCTTAGAACATTACAGTCTAAAAAGTTACATTGGAATTGTTCAAGAACATGGAGAATAATATTTCACGCATACTGTTAATATGGTAAATTGTGTGATGAGAATGCCGATTAGCTCGAGGTTTTGGTGGGTGCTCAATCTAGAAACTAAGGAAAAGGTCAGTACATTAGGCTCGGAATATGGAATGACTTCATTCACCTAATTACATTTTTAATGGATCAGAGAAGAGAATTGCTTGCATGAGGAGGTTTAGATGAACAGAAAAAATTCAAGAACCAATTCAGGTTGGAGCTTATGCATCGATAAAACGGACGTCAAAAGTGTTGGGATGAATCTGCCACACATTCAACGTGGCATATTCTTCTAAGCACTCTTTCAGCTGAGCTTCACTATAACCCTGCCCATGACAAGCAAAAACATTTTCATCAAGAATTGCAGCAAAATCTTTTTCATGTTGAGTTCAATCTGAGGAATGAAGTCTCATCATGCTAGATTTGGTGGAAATGATACCTTTAACAAAAATAAAATATCACCACATCTATTTTTGTCCTAAAAATAAAATAACACCAAAATAGTTGATATCCCAAATGAATCAAACTATGATTAGAATTTATACTAAGATATTAAAAAACAAGGGTACATTGATAGAGTTATGATTTGAACTTTTGTCCCCTTTCTTTGTGACAGGAAGCTCGAAAGTGCACGGGTTTGTCGAAGTAATAAAAGTTACCCCGGTGAGAGGGTAGTCGAATCCACAGGGAATAGGAAGTTAGAATACGAGATTTCACTATTAAAACTATGCGAAGTACAAAAAAGTAATCAATTGATTCGATGAGTGAATTATGGAAACAATTATACTAAAAGACGAGAAATTAAATAGAAAGATGGAAGATGAGAGAGTGCAAGTAAAAGAGAATAGAGAGGACTAGTAATGTATAGAATAGGGCATCCGGACAAGCTACCTCTAGGGTCTATGCATCTAGTACAGGACTATGTTATTATACTTTCCTATTGATGTTTAATCGAGTCGAGGATATCCTAAGACTCACGGTCCCAATCCTAAGGACAACCGTGACTAACCCCAACACTATGCCCCGGTATTAGGATTCACGTCACCCTTCACTCTATCGCTCGCACGACTAAGCCCTAGGGGAGTATATCTACCTAAACCTCACACTATGTGGGATTGCTTTAAGCTCTAGGGATTCCTAATGGTAAAACCTGTTCCTATGTGTAGTTCTAACCCTTTGGTCCAGGTGGAAGAACCCTAGTCTAGAT
This sequence comes from Dioscorea alata, assembly GCA_020875875.1. Taxonomy (NCBI): domain Eukaryota; kingdom Viridiplantae; phylum Streptophyta; class Magnoliopsida; order Dioscoreales; family Dioscoreaceae; genus Dioscorea; species Dioscorea alata. Next base: position 13,725,056 of record CM037013.1, read on the forward strand.
TAAGCCCCAATGCATAGGATTCACTTCAACCCTTCACTCTGTTACTTGCGTAACTAAGCCCAGGGGAGTTTATCTGCCTAGCAATTCACTCTATTTCGACCGCTATGAAATCAAGGAAACAGAGGTAGGGAGAAACCACGTCGGAGGGGAAAGGGGTACATCGCTACCTCACAACTCTCCCTCTCAACCCTCTTCAATCTTAAGTAGTCTAACCCTAAGGAGTTGTCACACCTCCAAAAGGCAACCTAAATTATTCTCGATCCTAGTGTCACATCTAAGAGAAAACATTAGCAAGATGAAATTAAGATTGAAACTCAATTTTATTCATCAATAATGGAAAAGCATAATAACAATGTCAAAGAAACATAATAACCCTAGAGTTTACAAGTCCGAATACCCTTAAGGGGTTTAGCTCCTCATGGAGCTATACATGTTCATCAATGTATGAAAGAAAGCACAAAATAAGGACATCAATGAAAACCCCCTTGCGTATTGTGTGACCGTGGTCTTGTGCGGCCGTCGAACGTCGGTGACGATGCCGATGACGCGCGCTAAACCTCCATGAAATCCTCTCCGAAACCCTAGCCGGACTCCACAAGTTGAAGAGAAAGATAGGTCAAAAGATATTGCAAAAGGTCTCCAAAATCGCCTTTTATAATGTTGAATCGCGGCTTTAAAATTTGACTTATCGGGGGCTTCACACGGCCGTGTGGAATTAACACACTGGCGTGTGAAGTTTCTGTCTGCTGAAAAATTAATTCACACGGCCGTGTGTTAATTCCACACGTCTGTGTGAATTCTCTGGAATTCTGAATTTCGGCCGAAAGTAAATAGTAACTTGCTACAATGTTTTGCTACAGTGCAAAGCTGCAATGCTGCTACAGTACTCGCCCGAAACGCTCCCGAATCTGTCGTTCTTCATCGAGGCCATTGAATTGGGCACACAATCAATGGTAGATCGTGTCGATTGCTTCAAGTCTCCTTCTTGGTGAAGTTCTCCTAAGCTACACGAGTTAGACTTGTTGTGAATGTGACTGCCTTTGTGCCCCTCTAAAGGAGGTTGGCACACACTCACAAGTCCAAGCTCGTGCCTTGTTCCGTGCTTGGTCCGAAAACTTCCCAACATCGGTGAACACGACCTAATTTCGTTCTTCTTCTCCAATTTGGCTCCACAAACTTTCAATGCACAAGAATACACAAATGCACGCCATTTAGTGATAAAAACTGATAAAAGATATGCTCAATGTAAGATAATAACGCTTCACGGTACTATAACACAAGCACTTATCACTTTGCCCCATCAAGTCCACTGTTAGAAAACATGATTAAAAAGTAGTGGACCCAAAGCCTTGGGGGTCCAACTTTGTGTCTAGATTACTCTTTCTAGTTTTTAATTAAATGAATATTTAATTAGTCCTAATTAATCCAATTTATATTAATAATAAATAAATATACAAAAAGACTAATTTAATTATCTGAATAGAATCTACATGTTGAAATATTCATTCATAAAGACAAGTAGAAGATGTTCATTAAGTACTCTAATCATTGATTCACTTTACTCATTCATTACTCCTCATCAAAATATTGCATCAATTTTAATTTACAAATATCTCTATTTTACTTTTGTAAACATTTTATGATGTAAAAAAAATATTAAAATAAATAGTCAAACTTGTTTTCTAATAGAAACAAAACAGGTCGATCTTCTTGGACAAACTCATTAATGGTTCTAGATATTAATTTATTTATATCCTTTAACAAGAAGGTGGTGCCACATAAACCAAACCCAACTACAAAACTACAACTATTAATTTATTTATTCTAAAGAAGAATCCTGATAAGTGCTCGTGTTATAGTAATGCGAAGCGTTATTATCTTGCAATGAGCATTAATTTAATCAGATTTTATCACTAAAAATTGTGCATTTGTTTACTTTTGTGCATTGTAGGGTTGTGAAGATAAAGTGAAGGGGGAGAAGCACCAAAGGAGAAAGAGGTGGCACCACCACCTTACAAGCCGAGGATCCCCTACCCTTCGAGGTTGAAGAGTGACCAAGACAATGAGCAATATAAGAAATTTCTGGGTATTTTCAAGCAGTTGCACATCAACATACCATTCGAGGAAGCATTGGCCCAAATGCCCAAGTACACGAAGTTCTTAAAGGACCTCTTGACCAACAAGAGGAAATTGGAGGAGAGTGCATCTGTAAGCTTTGATGCCAATTGCTCGGCCGTATTGCAAAAGAACATGCCAAGCAAGAGAAAGGATCCCGGGAGTTTCATAATACCATGCAATATCGGTAACTTGGGTGAAGAGATGGCATTGGCAGATTCCGGGGCAAGTATCAACGTTATGCCCTACCTTCCAAAAGCTAGGCTTGGGCGAGCCTAGACCCACTCGGATGACACTTCAACTTGCGGATCGATCGGTGAGGCATCCGAGGGGGATTGTGGAAGACGTGTTGGTGACGGAAATGATGAACCCGGATCCATATGAAGGGTGGCCGGACCAAGATGAGGAGATTGAAGAAGAAGTGCTAACACTTGGTCTAGTTGAGGAGAAGGTCGAGCCAAAACCGGGGCTCATAAAGAAGATGAGAAGAAAAATCAAGAGAGCGAAAAGACGCCACACCAAAGGCCCAAAGTCAATGGGGATAAGCAAGTAAGGAGTGAGGGTGTTTCGCCCTCGTGTGGTAACAAAATCACTAACTCTACCTCTACTCTGCAAAGACTATGTTCTGCATGCTTTCAGGTTGTAGGGAAGAGGGAAACTTCTATTCATGAGCCACCGTAAGGTAAGACCAGGTACGTCAAGCTAAGTGACGTTAAACAAGCGCTTCTTGGGAGGCAACCCAAGGTTTTACAGTTTTTCTAGGACTTAGTGAGTTTTTAGGTTGAATAAAAGCCTTAGTTTTGGTGTCCTGAATTCTTTATGCATATGCTACAATTTTACTGTGGATTGATGATGTTTTCCATGTGCCTAAACTATAATTGATGAAGTTTGAGTCGGTTGAGCATGTTTTCTATGGTATCTGGTCGTGTTTTGATAGTTTTTACAGGCTCCAAGCATCGTATTTATGTTTCTGAATTTTTCTGTAAGTCTGTGATTTTTTCTAAGTAAACCAGAGAAAATACACGGCCATGTGGAATTTCCACACGGGCGTGTGTTACCAAGTAGGGTTCAACTAGTGAGAGCACAGGGGCGTGACCTTGCCCTTGTGAAAAACCTCAGAAGGGGCACACAGCTGTGTGGAAATTCCACACGGCCGTGTGAGATTTTGCAGAACTTAAAGCTCTCGTTCCAGAGAGTCCACAGGGGCGTGTAGGTGCCCCTGTGAGAAACCCTGTGTTAAGGCACACGGCCGTGTGGAAATTCCACACGGCCGTGTGAAACTCTGCAGAAACCCCTCTTTGTCCGGAGAAACCACAGGGGCGTGTGGCTGCCCCTGTGGGAATGCTTGTGAACGGCACACGGCCGTGTGGAACACTTAGAGTTCTCGGGACAAACCAGAGAAGTCACAGGGGCGTGTGAGAGCCCCTGTGGCCAGCCATGTGTTCTTGGCCAGGTTGGGCACACGGGCATGTAGAATTTCCACACGACCGTGTGACATTTTCCAGAGACCTTCTGTATTTTCCCGTGAATCCACAGGGGCGTGTACCAGCCCCTGTGGAGCTTCCTGTAAAGGCATACGGCCATGTGAAATTAACATACGGCCGTGTGGGGTAGTTCAGAGAGTGACCAGAGTACACACAGGGGCGTGTGTTGGCCCTTGTGAACCCTAATTTCAGAGGCACACGGCCGTGTGGTAATTCCACACAGCCGTGTGAATCTCCAGAACTTCAAATGCCGCGCGTTTTCTTTTGGATTTCACTCGTGCCTCTTTTGTTTTCCACTCCAAAACACTCTCCGACCTTCTCTTTCACTTCCACAACCGTTTCCGACATTCTTTGAGGTTTCTTTCCGAGTTTTCCGGCCGACTTTGAGGTTTTCTTCATTCACTCCGACGGTAAGGACTTCAAGCCTCTTTTCTTCATAAATTCTTCATTTGATTCGTTCTTTTAGATGATTTTGCTTGGATTGAATAATATAAATATATACGAACGTGTTTACAATGAAATTAGAATGAATTTGAGTGTAAATTTTAGTTTTTAGCCCCACGGCAGTGAGGCTCTGTCCGCCAAAAGCTTCACACGGGCGTGTGGATTACTGCAGATTGAGTTTTTGAACTAATTTTTAACTGTTTTCTTTTGCAGCTTTGCAGATATGGCTTCTAGGTCTAAAAAATCGGCAGGGAAGCGCCCACAAGAGCCCACCCCACCCCTCGAAGAGATGGATTTTAATTTACCGGAGCACAAGGAAAGATTCAAGAGATTATCAGCGCTCCGATTTGGACAGACACGATACGTTGACCTGAGTACAGTGAGAAGTATTCAGGGGGGAGACAGTATAGCAGATGAGATCGGTGAGCTGCTTGCAGTCGATAGTTGGGACAGATTATTGTCTATCAGAGATCCAGCGATCCGATCACTCACTCTGGAGGTACTATTGTCATTCGAGTTCGACCGAGGATACCGGAGTTTTACTGACGATGCCACCATCCAGTTTCGTGCCCTCGGCCGACATTTTATCTTGAGCATGATCCAGTTCTCAGTGCGGATGGGATTATATGATGAGGCATACACTCAGATGGAGGAGTACGCACTGCTCCCCACAGATTACCCCTGTACATTGACTCCACAACGCACGTATAGCAGATTATGCGGATAGGGTCAGTATGAATCGGGGGTGTCTAAGGATTTCTCACAGGATACCCCTGTACATTGACTCCACAACGCTACCTGTTTGTCCAGGATTTCTCACAGATACATTCACGCCATATTTAGCCGATCTGTGAGTGAACGAGGAGACAGCACAGGGGTTCTGAGCCGTCAGGAGCTCCTGTACCAGTACTCGATGGTGGAGAGCGAGCCACTCCACATGGGGCACATTGTGGCCGAGTACATCCGCCACCAGGGCCAGTACCCCAGGATCGGAGTCATTTTCGCAGGCCCGTATATTACTTGCTTGATCATTGGTCTGGGGCTCAGGGATGGGACACGCAGGGCCGAGAAGACGATGGTACCAACTCCTTTAGGCACAGAGACACTGAGACTTATGGGTATGATCCGTAGAGCTGGATCAGGGACTTACGCATGGATCATACCCTAGCCAAACTAGACCGAGGAGGAGCAGGCAGCGATAGAGCCACCTCCAGTAGATACAGAGGCACAGGCACCACCCACAGCATTGGAGCCACTTCCGGTGCGCATGTTCTCACCTCTCGAGGCCAGGATAGACTGGAGCGCCTCGAGAGCGCCGTGGGTGTCCTTCAGATTGAGGTGGCCGAGGTCAGGGCCACTCAGACCACACAGCATCAGGAGGTGATGGCCCAGCTCCAGAGATTGCAGCAGATATTTGAGCAGGCCATTACCTCCCCTTTTGTAGTCTGACCTCGAGTCTCTACTCCACCATCTCCATCTCCTCCAGCAGCAGCAGATCCACTAGCACCAGCTCCAGTAGCACCAGAGGCCCCAACACAGGACACCGACGCTGAGACGTCGTAGTTTTATTTTTATTTTACTTTATTTTGTACTTTTTATCATATTTTGGACTTATAGCACTCAGAAAGGGCCTTCCTTTTGAGTTTATCTTTCATATTGCTTTTATTTTTGTCTCAAGTTGTATTTCATTTTCATATCTTTATATACTCGAGCTTTATTTTGGTTTTTCTTGAGCTATACTGAACCCTTGTGTGTGTGCGCAGATGGTCTTGGATGAAAGGAATCTAAGGAATAGTCATAGGCACGGTCATGGGACTGTGTGTGCTTCACAACCCATTGAGACTCAACTCTCAATGCACCCAGCTCCATCAAACGCAACACTTGGAGTTCAGGGGAGTAATGTTTCAATTGCCTACTTCCACACTAATTGTTTTACAATTCTTCACTTTTATTGTGCTTGCATGTGTACATTGGGGACAATGTACATCTTAAGTGTGGGGGGAGTTCACATTGCACACACTTTTACTTGTGCGTTCAATTGCTTTTGCTCATGTAGCCTATGGCGGTTCACCATAGTTGCAACGGTTATATTCTTATAGTTTAGGAGAATTTTTAACATTGTATCCTATTATGCTCTGGTTTCAATTGAATTTTTAGGGAATTTTTGCTCGATTATCTCTTTTTTGCACTACTCACTCTTGAAATCTTTTGGAAACTCGAACTCGAAGTTTTAAGGACTAGTTTAGTACTACTCTAGTAAGTTGTGAAGTTTTGTGTAGCTAAAAAAAAAAAAAACTAGTGAGCTTGTGAATATTATTCTAGCTTTTATTTGTGCATTTGGGTTGGAAAGAGCTACCTCCCATAAAGTATGTAGCTACTCTCATAAATCGGATACAAGTTATGCCCTAATGAGAGAAAGAGCTATCTCATAAGAAGCGTGAAAGCTACTACCCCGGTAGAAAGAACTACCTCCTCGAAAGTGTGAAAGCCACCTTTGGCGGCCGCCTAGGAAAGGGCTACCTTAGAGCACTTAACAGAGTTAGCCAAATCAAATTCCACTTTTTCTTCACCAACAGTTAGAGATAGCTTGCCATTTTTGACATCAATAAGTGCCCCTGCAGTAGCCAGAAAAGATCTTCCAAGGATGATTTGAATTTGAGTATCTTCTTCCATTTCTAACACCACAAAATCAGCGGGCACAAAGAACTTACCAACCTTGATTGGGATGTCTTCAAGAATACCTATTGGATGTTTGACAGATCGATCCGCGAGTTGCAAGGAAATTGTTGTCGGTTTCAACTCACCCATGTCTAGTTTCTTGCACACCGACAAAGGCATTAGGCTAACACTCGCACCAAGATCACATAGAGCCCTTTCAAAGCTTGCTGTCCCAATTTCGCATGGGATCGAGAAACTACCCGGATCCTTTAGCTTTGGAGGTAATTTGTTTTGAATTAAGGCACTGCACTCTTCTGTTAGTGCCACTGTTTCATATTCCTCTAATCTCCTTTTCTTGGACAAAATGTCTTTCAAAAATTTTGCGTATGAAGGCATTTGTTGCAAAGCTTCTGTGAAAGGAACATTGATGTATAGCTTCTTGAGAACCTCTAGAAACCTTCCAAACTGCTTGTCAAGCTTAGCCTTGGCTAATCTTTGTGGAAATGGCACAGGTGGTGTGTAAGGTTTTGGAGGTATGTACCTCGATGCTTCATCAACTTTTTCTGCATCTTCACTGTTTTGTTCAGCCATTTGCTGTTGTGTATCATTTCTTTCAGTTGGATTCACCCCAATAGTTTCATTTTCTACTTGCTTTGGCTTAGGGTCCTGTAGTTGCTTCCCACTCCTTAGAGTTATAGCTTTGCAATGCTCACTTGGATTAATTTCTGGTTTTCCCGGGAACATTCCTGGGGTCTGGATGAAGAACTTGCTTGTTGAGCAATTTGGTTTTCCAACATTTTGTTGTGGGTCACTAAGGAATCAACTTTGGAAGTAAGCTGCCGAATCGCTTCATTCATGACTTGACTTTGTTGCTTGAACTCTTCATTTTGCTTGACTTGTGTTGTAACAAAGTTCTCTAACAGGGCCTCTAAGTTCGATTTCTGCACTGGTTATGGATTGGAAATTCTCTGCTGAAATCCTGGTGGATGTCTAGGAGCACTAGAGCTAAGGGTTTGCTCAAAATGGGGCTGATTGCTTTTGTAGGAAAGGTTGGGATGATTTCTCCAACCAGGATTATAAGTATTGGAGAATGGATCATTGGCAGACCTTTGACTGAAGTTGTTAAGATAATTCACTTGTTCCACTGAAGGTTCTGAAGATGGGGCTGCAATCAACTGGCAATTTGCAGCTAAATGTCCTGTGGAACTGCTTATTTCACATGTGACATTAGCAGCACCTGGAGCACTAACATTGAATTTGTCAAATTTTTGAGTCAAATCCTCCATCTTAGCCGCAATCAGGTTCAAGGTTTCCACCTCATGTCTTCCTGTAGGTTTTGGAGTGGCGTTTCTTTCACTTGCCCATTGGTAGTGGTTGTGCGCCATGTCTTCAATTAAATTGTAAGCATCTTCTACATTTTTGTTCATCAAGGCTCCTCCTGATGCAGCATCAACTAAAATGCGAGAGTTATAGTTTAAGCCACTGTAGAAGGTTTGCACAACCAGCCATTTCTCCAGGCCATGGTGTGGACATAATCTCATTAGCTCCTTGAATCTGTCCCAAGCCTCGTACAGTGATTCACGATCCTTTTGATAAAAACAAGTGATTTGGTTCCGCAATTGAGCTGTTTTGCTTGGCGGGAAGTACTTAGAAAGAAAAACTTGGAGCAATTGGTCCCATGTTTTGATAGAGCCTTCAGGCAGTGAGTGTAACCAAGATCGAGCCTTGTCCCGTAATGAGAAAGGAAAAAGTCTGAGTTTGACCGCATCTTGTGGGACTCCATTGAGCTTAACGGTGTCACAGTACTCAAGAAAAATAGAGAGATGGAGGTGTGGATCTTCAACTGGTGAACCTCCAAACCGATTCTGTTGAATTAATGACATAAGTGCTGGCTGAAGCTGAAAGTTGTTTGCCTCGACAGGTGGTCTTGCAATGCTAGAATGCAGTCCTTGAGCACTCGGGGCTGCAAACTCTTTCAAAGTTTTATTATTATCTTCCATGTTTGATGCTTGTGAGGATTCTTTAAGCTTTGTTCTCCTTTGGTATTGAAGTTGGAAATCCCTCTCAAATTCTTGATCTGGTTCCAATAGACTTCCAAGACTCCGATTTCTTTGCATAGAAGGAGAATTGACCTGCAAAGAAATTAAACAAGTTAAGGGGTTGGACTAAATGGGAAAAATAGAAAATAAAATGCCTAGTCTAACCAGGTTGCAATTCAATCAATATCAACACTATGGTCCCCGGCAACGGCGCCAAGAACTTGTTGCACAACCGCAAGCGCACGGTTTTGCCAAGTAGTATTAAGTTATCGATCCCACGAGGACCAAGTGTGATTACCAATCTAATGCAATGATAGGCTATATAGACAATTAAAATTTGAGAGAATAAAAATAACAAAGTGATAGAAAATACTTAAATAAGAAACACAAGCAGGCAGGAATGTGGACTGGGATTCAAGTTTGGATGAACTTAGGTTTGGAACTCACCACAAGGAGCAGTGAATGAAGTGTTTGGATCAAAACTTAGATTGGACAAATTACTTGAAGGGTGATAATCCTAGAATACTTGCCACTCTCTTTCAAGAGATAACAAGTTGGTCTTAATTAGGTTGTCTCCTACTTTCGTGGTAGACAAACCCTTTCAAAACCCTAATACGAACAGTGATTATATGAAGAACCCTCAAGAACTACCTTTCAGTAGATTCAGGGTGACTTAGGAGGTTCAAAGATCTTGGTTAACCTTTCAGTTAACCTTAATCTATATGATAAAACAAGTAAGGCTTTCACACTCACAAGTCAAGTTACTCAAATCCAAAGTCAACTCAAGAAATATGCCATTAAATATAAAAGATCCATACAAAAGTAACACACATCAAACAACTACTGCCTTGGGTTAATTCCAAACCTAAATGAAAGTTTACAACTCCATGTCTCAGTTACAAAGAAGAAAAGGAGGAACAAAATCTAACACAGCACAACAGAACACAACAAGGCTGAGAAAACTCCCTATGATGTCCACAGAATATGTTCTTCAACTCTCCAGCCTCGTTGTCTTCCTTCAGCCCCTTTCAGAGCTTCAAAACTTTCTTCTTTTCTTTTCTCCAGCCGCCTCCACTATCCCTCTGTCTCTCCCTTTTTCCCAAAAGAACCCTAAGACTGCCTTTTTAAAGCCACAGACAGAAGCTGGGCCCCATTCCTGCTTTTCAGACCACAGGTACTAATCACTGGCCACAGGCGAGTTGTGTTTTCTCCAGAAATTGATCCTCAGCCTCCAGCTTCCTACAAAAACAATTAAAAAGGAGTAGATTGTGTAGGAGGAGGGGAAAACATTAGGGAAAATAGGAAAAATGCATGATTGGTGATGAATTACTAACTAAATGCATGATGATATAACACTATTTTCATGTACAACAAACTCCCTCAAGCCTGAATTCTTGCTTGTCCTCAAGAAATGCTACAATTAAACACCATGGCAGGGAGAGATACACAGAAATCAGATGATGACACTGTTCAGCACAGGACACAAGCATAACTATAAAGAAAGTTCATAAAAGACATGAAGCAATTATCTTCTTTCACAGGATGGACTGTACACAAGCATTACAAAAAAAATTGATTCATCCCACATGCAAATGGTCTTGAGTTTTAAATTAGGATATAAAGATGCAATGAACCTTAGAGACTCCATGGGGTCCCCTACACAACTCATTAACTAGGATTTTTTTTTTTTTTTTTTTTTGGAGGGATCAATAGGATTTCTTTAACAACTTCATTTTCTATCCTCATTTTTTTTTTCGATTCTTTGTCCGACTAACGTAGAATGTAGTGATATTTTTCATTTTTTTTCGAAGGGTGCACATGCTTGTTAGGCACAAGAGCCACCCTTATACTTATTACAATTCTCCCTACCTCCATGTTCCATGATTTATTCGCGGTCGAGATAGAGTTAGATGCTAGGAGATAAACTCCCCTAGGGCTTTATTGCACAAATACCAAGGTATAGGGTTAAAGTGAATCTTAGTATCGGGACTTAATTTAGACTAGGGTTCTCTCACCTGGACCAAAGGGTTAGAACTACACATAGGAACAGGGTTAATCACTAGAAATCCCTAAAACTTAAAGCAATTCCACACATTGTGAGGCTTAGGTAGATAGACTCCCCTTGGGCTTAGTTGACAGGTCAACGAGAGTCAAGGGTCGTAGTGAAACTTAATGACTGGAACATAGTGTTGGGGTTAGTCACGGTTGACCTTAGGTTTGGGACCGTGTGTTTAAGGATCTCTTCGACTCAATTAACATCAATAGGAAGGTATAATAGCATTGTCTTGCACTAGAAGCATAAGTCCTAGGGGTAGCTTGTCCGGATACCCATCTTCTCTCATTGTTTGTCCTACTCTTCTACTCTTGCTTGCACTCTCTCATCTTCCACACTTCTCTTTTAATTCTTGCTTTTACCGATTATTCTCGCACTCACTCACTGATTTCTTTTCACACATCGTGTTAGCTAAATAGTGAATACTTATATCTCAAATCCCTATTCCCTGTGGATACGACTACCCACTCACCAGGGTATTTTATTACTTCGACAAACCGTGCACTTTCGGTCCCCTGCCAAATCCTTTAACAAGGCCAACATTCTTTGGATCCTCTATTGTCTCCTGCTAAAATAGAAATGGATGCATGCGTGAGAGACTCATTGAAAACAAATGAATTTCCAACAACTGAAGCTTCACTGACAAATTCATCAACAATAATCATCATGTCTATGCAAACACATTAATCAAGCAACATTCAAGTTACCATTTTCAACTTCCTAAACCAAATTCCAAAAATATAAATTTTTTTCAATGAAACAAGAGAAAAAAAAAACTATTTAAGAATCAGAAATTTACATTCCAAAATGCCAGCGATCAAATCTATCACAAGATATCCAATCTCTGGTTGTACAACTGCAAAGATTCAAGATTCATAAGCTGAAAAATCACCGAAAAATAAAAAGAAAAAGAATAACAAAAATGAAGAATTTGATTGGCATCATAATCTTCCCCTCTTGAATCCCTCTTAGTCCACCAATATCAAACCCTCCTGAAAGCTTCCTAGTAGCACCTGATCACCCAAAAACAGAAAAAAGAAAATTAGACCCAAAAATTATCCAAAAACTCTAAAAACTTGCATCAGATTCTCACCACATATCATTGTCTAGATGCTTGAATAAAATTAAGGAAGAAAATAGCCAAACGCAAAAATGAAATATTAATTTCCAAACATAAAAACACCAACATATCAAGCCAGATTCTAAACCAGCAGCCCTAGATTCATACCTAAATCTAAATATCGCAAAAAAAAAAAGATTAAAAAAAAAATCAAGAAACCCTATTCCAAAACCCCAATCCCCATGCTCTAAAACAGATCACATTCAAACCAAATCACTCAGCAAAACTATCCACAAACAAAATAAACAAAAAAAGAAATCTCAGAACAACACTCGCAAGGCCTAGCGAACCGATCTAGAGGTCCCGACATCTCCAACACCTCTCGATCAATAGAAACCACACAAATCCAAGTAGGAAAAAAAACCCTATAAATCCCCAAGAAACCTCAAAACCTTCAAAACCCAAACCCCCCACCAAATCCGAATTTGAACCTTCAAAATCTCCCCAAACTCAAAGAAACCTTCAAAACAAACATCAGATGCAATGGTTTCCTTTATCCAACAAGAAATTATAACAATTACAAATCCAAGCAAGCATCAACACCATGTTGAGGAAAGGAAACGGAAGATGGTACCGGGGGCTGCGGCAACGGGAGATCTCCGGCGAACTTCTCCTTGAATGAGCCAACGGCTGGAGGCCAAGCGCTGTTATGGACGACGACGTGCGGAGTGATGGCGTCGGGATCAAGCTAGACAACGGATGACCTCGACGATGAGGACGAAGGAGACAAATTAGGTTTTGGGTTCACGGATGGCGAAGGAGACAGATTAGGTTTTGGAACTAGATTTTTTTTTTTTTTTTGATAAATTATTATAAATGTATGGATAATCTTTCTTATAACAATAAAGGTATTTTTTCTTTTGTTTTACATATCACCCCTCCAAAAGTTCAAAATTATTTTTCAGTTCCTCAAAAAATTATTTTTATATTATAAATTTATATTATTATATATATTTTTGAAAATTCAAGATTCTTGCTTGATCATTGATTCTTGTATTTACTTATTAAATTATTTTGTAAAAATTAAATTTGTCCCTCTCTTTAATGTCAATATAGAAATAACCGATATAAAATATATCTTATATATTTTAAAAAGAAAAGAAAAGAAAATTATTTATCATGTAAAAAATATTAAATATGTTCGATTTGATTGTATACTGAAAAGAATAATAAGAAGGCCAAAGAAGATTCAGATTCCAATGGCCCTCAACTTCTTCTCACTCTCACTCTCGCTCGGAGGTATGCAAACAAAACCATTATAAATATTAACTAATAATTTTATTATATACATTATAAAATAATTTAAATATATAAACACCTGTGCAAGTTTCTTTCCTTCTTTCAAGTTTAATTTTTTAAATAAATATGATTAATAGTTATTTAAAAAATACTAATGAGTAATCATTATTCATTCAGCAAAAAGAATTAAATTGGTATTTAATTAAATTTATTTAATTTTTCAAGGAGGCCAAAACTTGACAACCCTTCCATGTAATACTAATAAACATAATTGCTATCGTCCCTAGCTAATCCCTGGGTAATTTTTAAGATCAATAGTTTAACCTACGGGAACTAATCCCTTGCTAAATAAAAATCTTAACAAATAAAAATACCTAGGGATTAGCTAGGACCAAATAACAACGAACTTTTGGCCTAGCTAATCCCTGGGTAATTTTAAAGCTGTTCAATTTACCCAGGGATTAGCTAGGGCCAATTAACAACAAAGACATTACCTAGCTAATCCCTGGGTAATTTTAAAACTGTTCAATTTTACCCAGGGATTAGCTAGGACCAAATAACAACGAATACATTACCTAGCTAATCCCTGGGTAATTTTAAAACTATTCAATTTTACCTAGGGATTAGCTAGGATATAGATACCAACGGATAATTTTCGATGGTAATTCATTACTAAATATTAGGCGGGTAGTTCCCGCGTGATTTAGCAAGGGAATAGCTTGGGAAAGTTTGGTCGTTGCTAATTCCCTAGGTATTTCCCTGTGTAATCCCTGGGTAATATTTATAACCTTTATATCTAATCATTCCTTTCTATTCCGTATCTATTCCCTAGCTAATTACCCAGGAAAACAGTCCCTGGGTAAATTCGTTGGTAATTAACAGTTTTCTTGTAGTGGATCTATCCTCAGTTAGAAGACAGTATGTAATGTTACCCTCCATAATATAAACAGAATGCCAACTTGGTGTCTTTCTTGTACGAGTTGATCGCTGAACTTTTGGAACTTTAGATTCAATTGGCTTTTGTACCTCATATTCTGGTGTGGCTTCAGCTTCTTCTTCTACCTATACTATTGTTGTCTTTACGTTTTTCTTTTGAAGTGTTTTCACCATCTGCTTACTCTTGTTCTTTGTCTTCTATGAAAATAACATCCCTGCTGATTACAATCTTATGGGCAGTGAGATCCCACAAGCGGTACCTCTTAACACCATTAGCATATCTTAAGAATATACATTTTCTAGATTTTTGATCTAGCTTTATAGTTTCTTGGGTATTATACATTACATACAAAACACTTTCAAATATATGAAGGTTTGAATAGTCAACTAGCTTACCAGTCCACATCTTTATTGGTGTCTTTAACTTAATTGCAATTGATGGAGCCTGATTCACCACATAACAAGTAGTGTTGTCTGCTTCTATCCATAACTTCTTATCTAAGCCTACAGTTCCCATCATAGCTGATGAGTGCATTTCATATCATATTTTCATGCCCTTATTCCATTCTTTTATTCGTTCTCTAGCATAGCTTCATGTATATTCAGTGTTATTCCAGGTATTGTTGTTCCTTGTGCAGGAATTTCGGGACTCGGAGCAATTAGGAGTGAACCGAGGGTGAAACAATCAAAGTATGAAGATTATGAGAAGCGAGCAAGCTGAATACGGAAAGAGCACGACCGTGCTCTGTCCCACTGATTTTCCCAATCTGGAAGATAAGTTAGCAAAATTCAAGCACGGGGGTGCCCCCAGGTAAAACATGGTCTCAACACGCATGTGTCGCTCCCACTGATAATATCAGCTAGAAGACATTTCTTTTTCACCAGAAGAAACAAGGGCACGTCACCCTCGACACAGGTGTGTGCAAGAAGAGCACGGGAGAAGCATGACCGTGCTTCCCCCTTGATTTTCCCAGGCTTTTCACTCAAGAAATCTTGAAATGGAACATGGCCTGAACACGACTGTGCTCAAACCATGTCGGGCCTGAAACTGCCTTTTTAACTCCAGATTCTAGGGTTTCTTTCTTATCTTTTGTTCAGGGATTCTACTCTCCACCGGGAGGAATAGGATGAGAGCGAAGATCAAGCTTTACCACACTACCTAAGGAGATCAAGGACGAGTCAGAGGCATTAGGGAAGTAGGGCTAGCATACGGAGCTCGACTAGGAAGATTATGTCTTCCACCTTTAGTTCTATTGTTGTTTCTTCCTTGTTGTACCCATCTATGAGGGGCTAACTGTCCATAGTGAGCTGGGATGTGAACTATGATGCTTTGTTTGCTTTTAAGACTTACATTTATTATTTTATATAGTTCTTTTGGTTCTTGTATTAAACCTCATGTTTGCATAACTCGATGAGTTCGATTTGCACAATTGTTTGGGTAAAACTCAGCGTGTGACTTGTTTAGCAAGAAACCATAGTTACTCTAGAAAAACTCGGTATATTTGAGACCCATAGATGCAACATTGCTCTTGAGCTCACACCTGAACCATAGAATGTACCTAGTAGGCACTAAGGGTAAGTTAGCTTAAGGTAGCTTATAGGATTCATCCCGGGGCATTGCTTTCTTACTTTTGAAACACTTAATCCTGATCTACCTGTTATCTTCACCCATTCTATATTTTTTGTCTTTTATTATTTCTCGCTTTATTCCAATCCAAATTTGTGCTTAACTAGAGATCAGAGGATTAATTAGTACTTTAAGTCTAGTCCCTATGGTTCGACAACCTTACCTCTCACGGGGTATCACTTTACTACTTGTGTACCACTAGTGCACTTGTGGAGAACATATCAATAGCCTTTGTTCTTTCCAATAGATTCATGTTCATCCACTTTGCCATTCTATTTTTTTTAGGAGTGTATGCTGTAGTAAACTGCCTTTTGATACCTTCTTGCAGAATTTATCAAATTCTTTGCTAGTGTACTCTTCTCCATTATCAGTCCTTAAGAAGTTGATCTTCTCGTCTGATTTAAGTTCCATCCGTGCTTTGTAAAATTTGAAAACTTGAAACACATATGCATTCCTCTTGATAGGATACACCCAACATCTTCTAGAATAGTCATCAATAAATGATACAAAGTAATTTGCTCCTTCCACAGACATAATTGGTGCTTGCCACACATCAAAGTGAACCAACTTTAGAATTTCTTTGCTTCTAGAATTAGATGTGTTGAACTTCAGTCGATGCTGCTTGCTCATAATGTAATGTTCACAAAAAGGGTAGTGTTATCTTTGTGAGACCTTAAAGTAGATTTCTCTTTGCAAGAATCTTCATTCCTTACTTTGACATGTGTCTAAGTTTCCTGTGCCATGTTATTATGCATCTTTCACTTGGACTACTTGTGGCAACTAAAGCTTTTCCTTCTTGCAAAATTTCTCCCTTCAGCATGTATAAATGTATAGCTATTTTCTTTTCTTTCATGCATACTAGCGCTCCTCAAATTACCTTCATAGTCTTGTTTTATACTTCAATTTTGCAACAAAGATCATCAAGTTGTCCTATAGAAAACAAGTTATTCTTGAGGCCCTCCACATGTCAGACTTCTTCTATGGTCTGAACCATGCCATCAGACATCTTCAGTTTGATGATACCAATGCCAATAATCTTTAGTTAGTGATTGGAACCATTCTCATGTGAAAAGTGGTTGTTGAATCAAGAAGCCAAACATCAACAAATCTTTTACCTATTATTGTTGTTGCTTCACATACCATGACCTCTCCATCATCTGAAGTGTTTGCAACATTCCCTTGTGGATAAGAATCTTTCTTATTTAGACTCCAACAATCCTTCTTCAAATGACCTTTCTTGTCACAGTCATAGCACTGAAAGTCTTCTTACTCCTTGACTTTGAACTACCATGATTGTAGCTCCCATGGGAGCCACGTTCTATTGGTCTTCCTCTCATCACTGTCAAGGCACTCTTTAGGAATTAAGGCTAAGCACTCTTCACTCAGTGTTACAGAAGACACTTCCTTAAGCTTTCTCTTGTTTGTGAGCAGCTCCTTCAGGAATTTCGCATACCTTGGCATTTGAGTAAGAGCCTCAACAAATGGAACATTTATGTGCAAGGTCTTGAACACGTTAAGGAACTTCTTTGTACTGCTCTTCTTGTAGGTCCTTTCTTGCTTTAACAGGATAAGGGAGTTTGGGTTAGTACTTGGGTAACTCAGTTCATCCCTTCTCCTTTCCTTTCTTCTCAATGTTAACCGTGCTCTCCAAATCAATAATCCCGGATTGTGTAGATCTTTAAAACACGTCCTTTAGGGACTTCCTGGGATTGACTTCCGTGTTACTAGGATGAGAACCCGGGAGTCTCTCCTCAATTAGCTTCGACAATTGGACGATATGATACTCCAAATTCCTTACTATGGCATTGGTGTTTCTCATCATTTCTTCATACCCTGAGAGACGGGTTTCATTGTCCTTGATATACTGAGTCAACAAAACTGTAAGCTAATTAGAAGGTCCCGATGGAAAAGGAGTCGATTGAATACCCTGTTGAGGAGGTCTAGGTTGTTGTGGCACTTTTCTCTTTCCAGGTTGACTTTAAGAAAAGTTCGGGTGATTCCTCCACCCCGCATTATATGTTCCACTGTATGGGTTGTTCTGATGATGTCTATTCTGCCCAATAAAGTCAACTTGCTCAGCTTGCCCGGTACCCATATTAGAAGAGGAAGAACCACCAGGTTCACTGTGAGATCCCCAACCATCACAAGGAGGTCTTGAAGCCTGAGAGAATAACTGTATATTATCCAACCTCTTTGTGATAGCTTTAACCTGTGCAGCAAGAGTAGTAATGGCATCCACCTGATAGATACCGGGGGCCTTTACTGGTTTGTTCCTCTCAGAAATCTACTGATAGCCATTGCTTGTTATTTCTTCGATAAAACTATAAGTGACACTCGGTTATTTGCTGCATAGAGAACCACTTGAGGCTGCATCAAGCATCTGCTTGGTGGCACAGTTCAGCCCGTTGTAAAAATATGGATTTGCATCCATTCCACTATTCCATGTTGTGGGCATTTCCTCAACATTTCCTTGTACCTCTCCTAAGTGTCGTACAAAGATTCAAATTCCAACTGCAGGAAGGAGGAGATATCACTCCTCAACTTGGTAATCTTTGCTGGAAGGAAATATCGTGTGAGAAAGGTCTCAGTCATCTACTTCCATGTGGTGATAAACCCTTGTGGCAAAGAATTTAGCCATTGCTTGTCCCTTCCTGGCAGAGTCTAAGGTGAACAACATTCTCAGACATGTTGTTTGCCTTGAAAAGTGTCATAGATTTCCAAGAAATTCTTTAAGTATTCATACGGGTCTTCATCCTAAAACCCATAAAACTGGCACATCTGTTGTACCATTTGTATGAAGTTTGGTTTCAACTCAAAATTGTTTACCGTAATAAGAGGACGAACAATGCTGAATCCAACTCCTTCCAAGTTTGGTCGGGCAAAATCTAATATACTTTGTTGTTGATTCTCGGCCATGTTTTCCACTTGGTTTACCTAAATACTGATTTCCATAAACCTGGCTTCATTTAAATTGACTTACATCAATCGCCTTTGGAAATTTCTTTCGACTTCAGGATCGGGGCTTGCCAATGGAGTTGAAGTGCTCCCTTGGGTCATACAAGTGTTCCTTTACAGAATAAGTTGAGGTTAAATTAGTTCACTATTCAAAAGTAAAAATAAGAAAA
The DNA here is from genome assembly GCA_020875875.1 of Dioscorea alata. Taxonomy (NCBI): domain Eukaryota; kingdom Viridiplantae; phylum Streptophyta; class Magnoliopsida; order Dioscoreales; family Dioscoreaceae; genus Dioscorea; species Dioscorea alata. The sequence goes on from CM037013.1 coordinate 13,743,896, forward strand.
GAAAAGATAAAATGAATGATCCAACAATAAAAAAAGAGATATTTACAGATACGAATAATATAAACAAACTAGATCAACAAAATCCTAATTTTCCTAAAAGTTTCTAGTCCTCGGCAACTGCACCAAAAACATGATAAACTCTCCTCAAGTGCACGGATTGTTACCAACAATAAAGTGTTATGCCATCCAGAGGGAATCATGGGAAGAGCACGATCATGCTTCACCCGTGCTTAGCTTGAGCACTCCCATGAAAGGAGAACGCGGAACATTCTTCCCTTGAAAGCATAGAACATTCTTTTCCCGAAGTAATCACGGTGAGAAAGCACCCTCGTGCTTTGCCCGTTGGCATACCCCTTGCTTATGCGTATCGTAAGTGCAAGGGTCGTCACAGTAATAAAATACCCCAGTGAATGGGTAGTCGAATCCATAGGGAATAGATGCTCAGAAACAAGAAGAATTGTTATTTAGCTAGAGGGAAAACCAAGTGTGAGTGAATTCAAGATATTAATGAAAAGAAAAATAAAAGAGAAAAGAGAGAAGAAAATGGAGTAAAGCAAGGTGATCGATGATAAAATGGGGCACTCGGACAGTGCTCACCCTAGGACTATTGTTTCAAGTGCAAGACTAATATTATGCCTCCTAATTGAAGTTTAATGAGTCATGGAAATCCAAAGACACACGGTCCCAAATCTAAGGTCAACAGTGACTAGCCCTCTACTATGCCTCGGCGGAAAGGGATACTCTCAACACCTTACATTCTGTGGGACTGCTTGGAGCTCTAGGGATTCCAAGTGATAAACCTTATTCCTTAGTATAGATATAACCCTTTGGTCCAGGTGAATGATTGATGATTACCGCAAGTGCACGGGTCGCCAAGTAATACCCCTCGTGCAAGCACGAGGGGGTCGTATTCCCAAGGTCCAAGGAACTACTATTACTTCCCTTCATCTATTTCCTAACCTAGCAATTCGATTGTCAAGTAATAATTACAAAATGAAGAAAGAAATAACTATAATGAAATCCGGGCTACTACTACACACATTTAGCAAACAAGGGAGAATCAAACATGCGAAGGCGTGATTTGGACAACGAATCCCCTTAGGGTTGTCATTAAGACCTGAATTTAGGATGAAATGTTATGATGGTAGTTGGGCCAAGAGATTCCAAAACTAGGTCACCCCGATGGTCACGGTGATAACCCCTAATCCTCACACGATTGCCTTACGCTTAGGGAAATCTCAAATTAGGGTCAAACACAATATCTAGGTTCAACCCTAATGGTTGGAGGGGTACAAATACCCGATGGTCACGGCGTATTCGTACATGTATCCCTTCTCAGCCTAGTGTGTCTAGTACAAGGGCGATGGTCACACAACCAAGTACAACCTAGAAGTTGAAATATAGAGTTCTCATGCAAATCAACACATCAAAGTACACAAGGCTTGAATCACAAACTACAAGATTCCATAAAAGAAATACAACATCACACAATGCATCAATAAAGATGATCATCCAAATTACAAACAAACAACCCCAAAGTTCATCATGTCCAAATCACAAATAAGTTAGTTCCTCATGAAAGAGGAAAACTCATACAACTCCAAGGAATAACAAAACAAGAAATGAAGCAAGAAATACTCCCTCTAGCCTTGGAACCCCTTGGATGGATGAAAACCTTGAAAATATGCTTCAATGCCTTGGATCTTCCCTCCAATCTTCTCCTTCGATGTTGCCTCCCTCTTGGTGAAGCTTTGTGCCGTAGATCGCCGGAAATCGCCGCCAAAAAGGGTGGGGCGGCGGCCAAAGAGTCTCCCCAAAAGTCCCCCTCTCCAAATGCCCTAAAAACCCTTAAAAACTCATTCCAGTGAGTTATGCGGCCTCCCATGCGGCCCCGCATGCGGGGAGAGAAAGTTTCCGAGAAATCCCGAAAATAGCGTAAGTTGCTACAGTGCCGCTACAGTAATCCTGCTACAGTACCGTATGCGCCCTGCAATGTGCCCGCATGGTAGCCCGCATCAACCTCCTGACCAAGCCGATCTCCAAGTCTTCGTGCTACAGTGGTGCTACAGTGTTGCTACATTGCCCCCCGGGCTCAGAAACAGTGTTTTCGATGCCGATTTCTTCTCCAATTCTGTCATCGAGCTCGCTGGGGCCTCATTGGTACCTGTAACACGAAAGAAACCAATTCAGACCAAAAACGGGCGTCAACTCATATAAAAATACGCAATGCATACGCCTGAATACGTAGAAAATACATATATTTAGGCGTTTATCAAATATCCCCACACCTAAGCATTTGCTTGTCCCTAAGCAAACACACATGAAGAACAGGGGCAAGATGATAAATGACTAAACATACGACCTCAAGCTCAATTGTAAAGGACCCCACAAGCATAGATAGAAGGAAAGACAAATAATGAGTTGTTTTGTTGGCAACTGGGTAAGGATGGTCCTGTTTCATCTAAAGTGCACCTGTGAGTGTGTGCTGACTTCCAACCTCAACCTATATACCATGGATCACCCAAAGGTGTCCAATCACTCTACACACAATGAAGTTGGCATTAATATGTTAAAGACACCCTCAATACCCAGATAAGAGTCCTTCGGGTCCTGAATAACACTTCGGCCCTCAAGTGGCTGTGCAACAGGCTCCAAGAGATACAGACAAGATACTTTATTCTTTACTTACATATATACAAAGTTTTTTTTTCTGAGTCCGACTAACGTAGACTGCACAAAAATCTTTCAGACGGATGTACATGCTGGCCAGGCACAAGAGCCACCCATCCTACTTGATTATAGTCCACATAGACGCATTCATGCTGTAATAACAGAGGAATACTGTCATAGACTCCACTTTTTTTTTTTAATCTCGTAACCCCCGGTATAAAACTTGTTAAACAACTCACTTAAGGCCAAAGAAAACAACAAAGGACCTCAAAAGCTCTTAAAAAGGCATTGAAAGTAGACTTTAACAATTTAATGGCGAAAACATTGTAATGGGTTAGTTGGAATGTATGAGGTGGAAGTACATGTGTAAAGGTCTGTCAGTGCACTAAAGATAAAGCGGGACATCATTTAGGCACAATAATGAAATACAACTCATAACTGTCAACCCTTCATGCTAGGAAGTCCTAAACACTAAGATCATAGCTATCATCGGTAATGATGCATGCAAAACAAAAATTTTCAAAGTTCACGAAAATCCAACTCTACCCCCCACTTGAAGATGCACATTGCCCTCAATGTGCCTAAGCAATGAAATACAAGCATATAGACAATAAAAACATAGTAGGAGGGTTTCGTGAACTTCCCCGAGTCTCAAATAATGGGTCTTGAAGTCCACGAGATCGGGGTGACCACCAAAGCTTCATGTATAAACTAGAGAAGGAGAGTGTGCTTGATGCCCTAATTCCACCCTGCAAGGTAGAAAAGAACATCAACTCAAGGCATCCATCACTCACCCAAAAAGAGGATACAACAAGAAACAAGAACACACACAAACATGCAAGCACACAACTAACATAACAAAAACAATTAGACAAGAGATAGTCCAAGCAAGTTCTTTGTGCAATTAAGATCATGAAGTCCAATTCTTTTTATTGCAGGTGTTGTAAGAAATTTACAATGATGCTACAAATGAACAAATAAATTCAAGGAAAATTTCAACCAAAGTTACTATAGCACAGTCTTGAAAGAGGTAGAGTTTCCCCTTGTTTTTGAAGCCCAAAAATTTACAAATAATGTTTCAAAATACAAATAAATCAATTATTACACATTCATACAACATTCCCCAAAGTTTGAAGCAAGATAAGCATGAAAATCAAGAAAAAGAAACAAGTTTGCTTCAAAACACAAGTTAGGGCTTCAAAGCTTGAATCGGCAAAGATCGGTGAAGATGATGGAAAAAATCCCAATAAATTATGTAAATTAAGTCCTTGGAAGTAGGAGATTCTGTAGAGGGAGAAAAATGGAGAAGAACAGCGAAAGAATGAGGGAAAACGGATGAGAAATAAGAAAGTTATGAAGAAAATGGTGAAGGGGTACCATTTATGAAGTTCAGCCCCGAGAGTCTATGCGGGCTCCTATGCGGCCGATAAGCGGGCGGTTTCCAGTTTTTGCATCAAATACTCATCCAAACACCCCAAAATCACATAAAAACAACACCGAATCCACCCACAACACCCAAAACATGATGTTTGATGCATGAAGATGAATGATAACACAAAGAACTCACAAGTACCATGAACAAACACAACGAAATAAATTATGAAAAACGACTAACTAACCACAATCACACACTTGAAAACAAGGAACACTCAAGCAACCAAACACACCAAAATACGAAAACACACATGTTATGAATTTTAATGCTTGGGTTGTCTCCCAAGAAGCGCTTGTTTAACGTCATTAGCTCGACGTGTTTTACCTCAAGGGGGCTTGAAGACGGTGTGTTCCTCCCGGCTAGAAGTGGCATAAGAACTACCAAGAAAAGTGAAGCGTACCTTCCGGGATGGTGTTAAAGTGGAGACCAAGCATGAGTTACCTTTTGGCCTCCATGGAAAAAGCTTGGGCCGGGCATTGCACAATCTAAACTTTGGCGGATCCTTGGATGGCTTGAACCTCCTTCCCGCCTCTACTTTGGTCCCGGCTGAATTTCCTTGGAGCATCCACAAAGCTTGTTTAGGCCTCCAAGGGAATAAGTAAGGTTGAAAAAATTTCAAACTCGGCATGGGTGGGTCCTTGGGGGGTGTAAACCTCCTACCCACATCTCCTTCTTCAACCAATGTCAATCTTCCTTTAATTACCCACAAGAATTGTTTGGGCTTCCAAGGAAATAGTTTTGGTTGGGACGTGTCTAACCTCGGCATAGGTGGGTCATTGGATGGCTTCAACCCCTAACCCACAATTTCTTTTGTCCCAAGTGGTTCTTTCTTGTGCTTGGTTTTCTTGTTAGATTTTATGCAAACGGCTTGCTCAAGTGCTATCAATGGTGCTCTTTTGACTCCTTCAACCTCCAATATACCAAAGTTCTCTTCCTTTTCATTATAGGTTGTAGTTGGGCCATCCATTACTGGTTCACGAATTTGTTGTTCAACCCGGCTCTCTAGCTTGTGGAGAGATGCTTGCACAGCCGAAAGTGCGGCATGAACGACCTCAAATCTAGCTTCATATCGGCATCAAGGACCGAGTGTTGTTCAGATTGGGCCCTAGCAAGATGTCCAACCTAGCTCTCAAGAGAATGAATAGAGGCTTGGACATTCCTTAGAATTGTGCCAAATTCATAAAACCTTTTTTCTATCATCTCAAACTTTGCCTCTGTGGTGATCATGAATCGTGCCAAGACCTCCTCAACAGTATATCTCTTTTCTTGTGATGTTCCATGGTTAGGACTTGGAGGGCAATTTTGAGCTTGCATTTGTCAAGAATAGTGTACCTCGCACAAAAAGAAAGAAAACACAAAGTGAAACAAAGCAAAAATAAACAAACAAAATAGATAATAAAATAGTATGTACAACAAGAGGAAAGTGGCTAGAGCAATAGACTACAGGTTTTCCTAGTATTCCTTGTGAGTCCCCGGCAACGGCGCCAAAAACTTGATGATTACCGCAAGTGCACGGGTCGCCAAGTAATACCCCTCGTGCAAGCACGAGGGGGTCGTATTCCCAAGGGCCAAGGAACTACTATTACTTCCCCTTCATCTATTTCCTAACCTAGCAATTCGATTGTCAAGTAATAATTACAAAATGAAGAAAGAAATAACTATAATGAAATCCGGGCTACTACTACACACATTTAGCAAACAAGGGAGAATCAAACATGCGAAGGCGTGATTTGGACAACGAATCCCCTTAGGCTTGTCATTAAGCCCTGAATTTAGGATGAAATGTTATGATGGTAGTTGGGCCAAGAGATTCCAAAACTAGGTCACCCCGATGGTCACGGTGATAACCCCTAATCCGGTATGAGTATTGGAATACGGAATCACTTCCGCCCAAATCCTCACACGATTGCCTTACGCTTAGGGAAATCTCAAATTAGGGTCAAACACAATATCTAGGTTCAACCCTAATGGTTGGAGGGGTACAAATACCCGATGGTCACGGCGTATTCGTACATGTATCCCTTCCCAGCCTAGTGTGTCTAGTACAAGGGCGATGGTCACGCAACCAAGTATAACCTAGAAGTTGAAATACATAGTTCTCATGCAAATCAACACATCAAAGTACACAAGGCTTGAATCACAAACTACAAGATTCCATAAAAGAAATACAACATCACACAATGCATCAATAAAGATGATCATCCAAATTACAAACAAACAACCCCAAAGTTCATCATGTCCAAATCATAAATAAGTTAGTTACTCATGAAAGAGGAAAACTCATACAACTCCAAGGAATAACAAAACAAGAAATGAAGCAAGAAATACTCCCTCTAGCCTTGGAACCCCTTGGATGGATGAAAACCTTGAAAATATGCTTCAATGCCTTGGATCTTCCCTCCAATCTTCTCCTTCGATGTTGCCTCCCTCTTGGTGAAGCTTTGTGCCGTAGATCGCCGGAAATCGCCGCCAAAAAGGGTGGGGCGGCGGCCAAAGAGTTTCCGCAAAAGTCCCCCTCTCCAAATGCCCTAAAAACCCTTAAAAACTCATTCCAGCGAGTTATGCGGCCTCCCATGCGGCCCTGCATGCGGTGAGAGAAAGTTTCCGAGAAATCCCGAAAATCGCGTAAGTTGCTACAGTGCAGCTACAGTAATCCTGCTACAGTACCGTATGCGGCCTGCAATGTGCCCGCATGGTAGCCCGCATCAACCTCCTGACCAAGACGATCTCCAAGTCTTCGTGCTACAGTGGTTGCTACAGTATTCAATTGATAGCTATTCATTGCCATCTCTTCAATAAGGTGCCGGGCTTCATCGTGAGTCTTACTTCCTAGAGTCCCTCCTGCCGCCGCATCTAAAAGTTGCTTGGTGCTTGGATTCAACTCGTTGTAGAAGGTATGGATGATCATCCACTCGGGGAATCCATGTTGCGAGCACTTTCGGAGGAGCTCCTTGAACCTATCCCATGTCTCGAATAGAGACTCCAATTCCACTTGCATGAAGGATGAGATTTCATTCCGGAGCCTCGCTGATTTTCCCGGGGGAAAGTATCTAGCCAAGAACGCCTCGGCCATCTCCTCCCATGTAGTAATAGATGCTCTCGGTAATGAATGTAACCAATGTCTCGCTTTTTCCTTCAACGAAAATGGGAAGGCTCTCAATCTGATTGCGTCGTCTGTTACTCCATTGATCTTCAACATGTCGCACACTTCAAGAAAGTTCTCGAGATGGTTGTTGGGATCTTCGTCGGCCAACCAATTAAACTGTGCGGACTGTTGCAACATTTGAATGAACGACGGCTTCAACTCAAAGTTATTTGCAGTAATTGGGGGCCTCATAATACTCGATCCCTATTACCGCGGGTCTAGCAAAATCGGCTAACGTCCTTTGTTGTTCGTTCTGTTCTGCCATAGCTTCCGACCCTTCTGAATCTATGATGGCTTGCTTGGATTGTTCTTCCACAGGCTCTTTTCCTTTACGGTGAGTTCTTCTACCAATGTCCGGGTCTCCTTCAACAAGAATCGAAGGATTCCCGCGGGTCATAACCTGAAACCAACACAAAGAAAAGAAAAATAAGAACGGTGATAGATAAAGAAAGTGTGAAATAGACAACGAAGTGAATAACTAAAGTAGCAAAAACTAGTATTAAAAATACGCCTATTCCCCGACAACGGCACCAAAAACTTGACACGACCTTTTGCGTGTGTACGGCAAGTGCACGGCCTTGTAGAAGTAATAAAATTACCCTGGTGAGTGGGTGGTCGAATCCACAGGAAATAGGGATTTAGAACACAAGAATTTACTATTTAGTTATGCGGTGTACGAAAAGAAATAATCGGAGTGATGAGTGAATTTATGGAAACAATTAAAATAAACGACAAGAAAGTAAATAGAGACATGAAAGACAAGAGAAAAGCAAGTAGAAGTTAAAAGAGAAAGACTAGCAATGGGTGAGATAGGGTATCCGGACAAGTTACCTCTAGGACTTATGCTTCTAGTGCAAGACTATGCTATTATTCTTTTCTATTGATGTTAATTGAGTCGAGGATATCCTTAAACTCACGGTGCCAAAACTTAAGGTCAACCGTGACTAACCCCAACATTATGTCCCGGTATTAGGATTCACTACGACCCTTGACTCTTGTTGACCTGTCAACTAAGCCCCAGGGGAGTCTATCTTCCTAACCCTAACACTACATGGGATTGCTTTAAGCTCTAGGGATTCCTAGTGATAAAACCTGTTCCTCTATGTAGTTCTAACCCTTTGGTCCAGGTGGAAGAACCCTAGTCTAGATTGAGCCCTAAAACTCTATCTTGACCGCTAATTAACCAAGGAAACGGAGGTAGGGAGAAATCATACCGGAAGGGAAAGGGGTACATTGCTACCTCACAACTCTTCCTCTCAACCCTCTTCAGTCTTAAGTAGTCTAATCCTATAGGAGTTGTCACACCTCCAAAAGATAACCTAGATTATTCTCAACCCTAGTGTCACGGCTAAAGAAGAACAATAGCAAAAGATAATTAAAACTGAAACTCGAATTTATTCATCAATATTGGAAAAGCATAATAACAATGTCATAGAAACATAATGATCCTAGGGTTTTACAAGTCTGAATACCCACGAGGGGTTTAGCTCCTCATGGAGCTATACATGTTCATCAAAGTGTAAAATAAATTGCAAAATAAGAACATCAATGAAAACCCCCTCGCGTGTGATGTGGCCGTGGTCTTGTGCTGCCGTCGGACGTCGATGACGATGCCGTTGGCGTGCTCCAATCCTCCACAAAGTCCTCTCCGAAACCCTAGCCGCACCCTCTCAAAGTTGGAGAGAAAGATAGGTCAAAAGATACTCAAAAAGTCTCCCAATCGGGTTTTAAATAGGCTGAGTGCGGCTTTAAATTTGAACTTATCGGGGCTTCACACAGCCGTGTGGAATTTCCACACGCCCGTGTGAAGTTTCTGTCTTCCTAAAAAATTACTTCACACGGCCATGTAGAATTTCCACACGCCCGTGTGAAGTCTCTGGCTTGCTGGAAAATGATTCACACGGCCGTGTGTTAATTCCACACGCCCGTGTGAATTCTCTGGAAACTTGATCTTCGGCAGAATAAGCACAGTAACTTGCTAAAACACTCCCGAATATGTTGTTCTTCATCGAGGCCATTGAATTGGGCACACAATCAATGGTAGATCGTGCCGATTGCTTCAAGTCTCCTTCTTGGTGAAGTTCTCCTAGGCTACACGAGTTAGACTTGTTGTGAATGTGACTGCCTTTGTGCCCCTCCAAAGGAGGTTGGCACACACTCACAAGTCCAAGTTCGTGCCTTGTTCCTTGCTTGGTCCGAGAACCTCCCAACAATGGCGAACAAGATCTAACTTTGTTCTTCTTTTCCAACTTGGCTCCACAAACCTACAATGTACAAGAATACACAAATGCACACTATTTAGTGATAAAATCTGATAAAAGAGATGCTCATAGTAAGATAATAACGCTTCGCGTCACTATAACACAAGCACTTATCAAATCCCCCCACACTTAAGCTTTTGCTTGTCCTCAAGCAAAAATAAAACGTGACAATTCTTGGGAATAACAATTGAAAGTGCTCGGCCTTAGGTTCACCAAAAATATGCAAAGGAAGCATTCTACAAGTAAGGGGAAATCAAAACATTGCATATGGTTATCATTACTCTAGCTAAAAACATGAATCAAAAAGGATAACAACTCGAAGATGTGTAAGAGTGTGCGAATTCACTCAAGAGAACCACGAGTACTCCTCAAACTCTTATTCAAAAGGACTTATTTATATACGAAAAATAAGAGAGGAGGTAGTTGATAAGTGCTCGTGTTATAGTAATGCGAAGCGTTATTATCTTGCAATGAGCATTAATTTAATCAGATTTTATCACTAAAAAGTGTGCATTTGTTTACTTTTGTGCATTGTAGGGTTGTGGAGCCAATTTGGAGAAGAATGAAGCAAGAATAGGTTATGTTTACCATTGTTGAGGAGTTTTCGGACTAAGCAAGGAACAAGGCATGAGTTTAGACTTATGGGTGTGTGCCAACCTCCATTGGAGGGGCACAAGGGCAGTCACATTCACAAAAAGTCTAACTCGTGTAGCATTGGAGAACTTCGCCAATGAAGAGAAATTAAGTAATCGACATAATCTACCATTGATTATGTGCCCAATTCAATGGCCTCGATGAAGAACGATGAATTCGGGAGCATTTCGGCTAAGTACTGTAGCAGCACTGTAGCGAAAGTGCTGTAGCAAGCTACTGTTCACTGTTGCCGAAAATCAGGATTTCAGAGAGTTCACAGTGCCGAAAAATCACGATTTCAGAATTTCCACACGGCTGTGTGGAATTAAGACACGGGCGTGTGGAATTCCTGGTTTTACACAAGGCCATGTGGAATTAACACAGGGGCGTGTGGGACTCCGATTTCAGCCCGATTTCAGCCTATAAATATCCCGTTTTCAGATCTATTGGAGGACCCTTCCCTTCTATCACTTGGATATCTTTTGGGGGGCTTTTGGCTAGGGTTTGGAGAGGTTCTTAGAGGTCTTTGGAGGCGATTAAACGGCATCGACATCGACATCCTTTGGAAGAAAGCTAATGGGGAAGCTCTCATCGGCATTGATTTGTCGAGGTGTGCCTTAGGCTTGACAAGGGATTCGTTGGAGAAGACACGCGACTACACAAGACCATCGATATGATCTACAAGGGGGTTTTATTTATGGTTTTCATGCATATGTTCTTAAACTATTTATTGACTTTGTATTGCTCCATGGAGAGCTAAACCCTAGTGGGTATTCGGACTTGTAAACCTTAGGATGATATTGTTTCTATGACTTTTATTATGCTTTCTTAATTTAATGTTCTATTATTGAGTTCCAATCTTGCATGCTGATTGTATGAGATTTTCCCTTAGCCGTGACACTAGGGTTGAGAATCTATTAGGTTATCCTTTGAGGGTGTGACAACCTCTATAGGATTAGACTACACAAGGTTGGAGAGGGTTGAGAGGGAGAGTTGTGAGGTAGCGATGTACCCCTTTCCCCTCCAGTGTGGTTTCTCCCTACCTCCGTTTCCTTGATTCATTAGCGGTCGAGATAGAGTGAAGTGCTAGGTAGATAAACTCCCCTGGGGCTTAGTTACGCGAGTAACAGAGTGAAGGGTTGAAGTGAATCCTACGCACTGGGGCTTAATGTAGACTAGGGTTCTTCCACCTGGACCAAACGGTTAGAACTACACATAGGAATAGGTTTTACCACTAGGAGTCCCTAGAACTTAATGCAATCCCACATAGTGTGAGGCTTAGGTAGATATACTCCTCTAGGGCTTAGTTGACAGGTCAACGAGAGTCAAGAGTCATAGTGAATCCTAATGCCGGGGCATAGTGTTGGGGTTAGTCACGGTTGACCTTAGGTTTTGGACCGTGTGTTTAAGGATATCCTCGACTCAATTAGACATCAATTAGAGGGTATAATACTAGTCTTGCACTAGAAGCATTAGTCTTAGGGGGAGCTTTGTCCGGGTACCCCATCTTTATATCGATTACCTCTCCTACCCTAATTATTCTTCTTGCACTCTTTTATTTTCTTTTACATTTATATATATATATATATATATACTTCTTTCATCATCGACTTCTTTCATAGCTAAATAGCGATAACACTTGTTTCTGAACACTATCCCCTGTGGATATGACTACCCACTCACCAGGGTATTTTTATTACTTCGACAACCCGTGCACTTGCGGGGTACACACGCAAGGGGTGTGTCAGTAGTAGCTTCACACATCCTCGAAGGTAGCCCTTTCCTAGGCGGCCGCCAAAGGTGGCTTTCACTCTTTCGATGAGGTAGCTCTTTCTACCGGGGTAGTAGCTTTCATGCATCCCATGAGATAGCTCTTTCTCTCATTAGGGTATAACTTGTATCCGACTTATGAGAGTAGCTTCATACTTCATGGGTGGTAGCTCTTTCCACCCCAAATGTACACATAAAACAAAGCAACTATTCACAAACTCATATTTTTCTCTCCTTATATATGCATTTTCCACAGTAAAACTAAGAACAACGATAAACTTGTCCTTAAAAACTTCAAGATTGAGTTTCCAAAAGATTCCAAGAGTAAGTTGTGCAATATAAGATAATCGAGCAAAAAGTCCCTAAAAATTCAAGTAAAAACTAGAGCATGATAGGATACAATGTTTAAAAATTCTCCTAGACTCTAAGAATACAAACGTTGCAACTAAGGTGAACCGCCATAGGCTGCCTGAGCATGAGCAATTGAACGCGCAAGTAAAGGTGTGTGCAATGTGAATCCCCCCCACACTTAAGATGTACATTGTCCCCAATGTACGGATGCAAGCACAATAAAAATAAAACAATGAACAACAATTAGTGTGGAAGTAGACAATTGAAACATTACTCCCCTGAACTCCAAGTGTTGCGTTTGATGGAGCTAGGTTCATTGAGAGTTGAGTCTCAATGTTTTTGTGGAGCATACACGGTCCCATGACCGTGCCTATGACTATTCCTCAAATTTCTTCCATTCAAGACCATCTGCACACATACGCAAGGGTTCAGGATAGCTCAAGAAAAACCAAAACAAAGCTCGAGTATATAAAGATATGATAATGAGATACAACTCGAGACAGAATAAAATAAATGAAAACTAAAAGCAAACCCAGAAGGAGAGTCCTTTCTGGGTACTACAAGTCCAACAGAAAAATATAAAGTGCAACAGAAGTGAAATAAACTAAAATAAAACTATGACACCTCAGCGTCAGTGTCCTGCTGTGGGTCCTCTGGTGCTGCTGCTGCTGCTGGTGGATCTGATGGTGATGGAGATGGAGGTGGAGTCGGTAAAGGGACCCGTCTGGGTCGTACCACAGATCGCTCGAACATCTGTATAATCGTGGCAAGCTGTGCCGATAACTGAGCGAACTGCGATGCCTGAGTGGTCCTCAACTCTGCAAACTCTGCTGCCTGTGCGGCCTTCATCTCGGCCAGCTTTGTCTGCATAACACCCACAGCACTCTCGAGGCGCTCGAACCTGTCCTGGCCTCGAGAAGGGGAGAAAATATGCACTGGAGGTGGCTCTGGTACTTTGGGTGGTACCTCGGCCTCTGTGTGCTCGGGGGTGGCTCTATCGCTGCCTGTGTCCCCTCTGTCTGATCTGGCTCTGTAGATCCTGAGTGGGGGATGACCAGTGTATAGACTCCTGGTCCTGCTCTGCGGACCATCCCCATCAGTCGCAATGTATCTCTAGTAAGCGGGGCTGGTGTAGCGATCTTCTCGGCCCCGCGCACCCTATCTCTGAGTCCCAAGCCTATGATGAGGCTTGTGATGTAGGGACCTGCAAAGATGACTCCAACCCTGGGATACTGGCCCTGGTGGCGCATGTACTCGGCTAGAATGTGCCCCAGGTGGAGTGGCTCGCTCTGTACCATGGAATGTAAATATAGCAGCTCCTGTCTGCTCAATACCCCTGTACTGTCCCCTCTGCCACTGATAGATCTACTCAAGATGGCATGAATGTATCTGTACGCTGGCCGGGAAAGAAAAGTCACCTTCGAAACCCCCGGGTCGTACTGGCCATCCCCGCACAAGGTCCTGTAAATCATCTGTGGTGTGAGTGTCCCTGGATAATCGGTGGCCAACAATGTGTACTCCTCTGTCTCAGTGAATGCCTGATCGTACAGGCCCATCACGATCAAGAACTGAGTGATACTCAGGCTGAAGTGTCTACCGAGGGCACGTAACTGGATCGTCTCGCCATTTGTGAAGCTATCGTACCCTCGGTCGAACTCAAAGCTCGACAAGACCTCGAGGGTGAGTGCTCGAGTCACTGGCTCTCTAATCGATAGTAGTCGGTCCCAACTGCCCACTGCTAGCAACTCCTCAACCTCGGTCGCTACAGCGTCGCCCCCCTGCATATCTCTCAACACACTCAAGTCTGGGTAGCGCGACTGTCCAAATCGAAGTGCCGAGAGTTTCTTGAATCTCTCCCTGTGCTCCGGTATATCAAACTCCATCTCCTCAGGAGGTGGAGTAGCCTCTCGCGGACGCTTCCCTGCTGACTTTTTAGACCTAGAAGACATACCTGCCAAATTGCAAAAGAAACCAGTTAAAAATTAGTTCAAAAACTGAATCTGCAGAAATCCACACGGCCGTGTGGAGCTTCTGGGGGACAGAGCCTACGGCCGTGGGACTAAAATTCCAAAATTTACAACTAAATTCGTTCTATATTCATCTAAAACATGTTCGCAAACATCATAAGCATTGAAAACAAGCGAAATCATCCAATAGAACGAATCAAATTAAGAATTAACGAAGAAAAAGGCTTGAAGTCCTTACTGACGAAATGGATGAAGAAATGTTTTAAAATCGGCCGGAAAAACTCCAATAACACCTCACAAATCCTCTGAGACGGTCGGGAAAGTAATAGAGAGGGTAGAGAAGAGTTTAGAATGAAAATGTCAAGAGGGACAAGTGAAAACTTAAAGAAATTGCGCGGCTTTTGACGTTCTGGGAAATCACACGGCCGTGTGGAAATTCCACACGGCCGTGTGCCTCTGAAATTAGGGTTCACAGGGGTTATCACACGCCCCTGTGTGCATTCTGTTCACTCTCTGGGCTACCCCACACGGCCGTGTGAACAATACACACGGCCGTGTGCCTTCACATGGGCTCTCACACGGCCCTATGGATTCACGGGAAAATACATAATGTCTCTGAAAATTTTCACACGGCCGTGTGTTAATTCCACACGGCCATGTGCCAAACCTGGCCAAGAGACAAGGTCGGCCACAGAGGCCAACACACGCCCCTGTGGTCTCTCTGACTTGCCCGAGAAAACACTAAGTATTCCACACGGCCGTGTGCCTTTCACAAGCTCCCCCATAGGGGCTCCCACATGCCCCTGTGTATTCTAGGAAAGAAGGGTTTTTTTCTCTGCAGAGTTTCACACGGCCGTGTGTAGTTTCCACACGGCCGTGTGCCTTGCACAGGCGCACTCACAGGGGCACTCACACGACCCTGTGGACTCTCTGAAAAAGAGTTTAAGTTCTGCAAATTTCCACACGGCCGTGTGCCCCTTCTGAGGTTATTCACAGGGGCATAGACACGCCCCTGTGCCCTCACTGGTTGAGCTCTAGTTGGTAACACACGCCCGTGTGGAAATTCCACACGGCCGTGTATTTTCTCTGGTTTACTTAGAAAAATTTACAGACTCTTCCAAAAATTCAGAAACTCTTTTAAACCACTTAGAGCCTGTATAAATCATAAAAACACGACCAGAGACCATTGAAAACACACTCAACCGACTTAAACTTCGTCAATTAACAGTAAGGCACACGAAAGTCAACAATCCACACTAAAAATCGCAACACATGTATTAAAACTTCAGGACACCAAAACTAAGACTTTTATTCATGCTAAAACTAAACTAGATCCTAGAAAAACATGTAAACCTTGGGTTGCCTCCCAAGAAGCGCTTGTTTAACGTCACATAGCTTGACGTACCTGGCTTACCTTACGGAGGTTCATGAATGAAGGTTGACCTCTTTCCTACAACCTGAAAACATGCATTACATAACCTTTGTAGAATAGAGGGGGAGTTAGTAATTCTGTTACCACACAAGGGTGAACCACTCTTACTCCGTTCTTGCTCATCCCCGTTGTTCTTGGGTTTTTTCGTGTGGCGCCTCCTTGCTCTCTTCATTCTTCTCCTCATCTTTTTCATGGCTCCCGGGTCCGGCTTGACTTCCTTCTCGATTAGACCAAGTGAAAGCACTTCTTCCTTGTTCTCCATGTCTTGGTCCGGCCAATCTTCATATGGATCCGGGTTCAATATTTCCTACGCATAATCATCAATTAGTTCATCAGCAGTGTCAAGAAAATATAAAGTATCATCAAAGTCAAGAGAGTGTCTCATGGCTTCGGCGAGGCGGTATGTAAGCTTGTCTTTTCCCACTCGCAATGTGAGCTCCCCGCCATCCATGTCAATCAAAGCCTTAGAAGTGCGCAAGAACGGACTTCCAAGGATCAAAGGAACCTCGACATCCTCATCGACATCCAACACCACGAAGTCAATAGGAAATATGTATTTGTTAACTTTTACTAGGACGTCCTCCACAATTTCCCTCGGATGCCTCACCGATCGGTCCGCGAGTTGAAGTGTCATCCGCATGGGTCTAGGCTCACCCAAGCCTAGCTTTTGGAAGAACGTGTAGGGCATGACATTGACACTTGCCCCCGAGTCGGCTAATGCCATCTCTTCACCCAAGTCGCCAATGTTACATGGTATTATGAAACTCCCGGGATCTTTTCTTTTGCTCGGCATGTTCTTTTGCAATACCGCCGAGCAATTGGCATCAAGGATCACGGATGCATTCTCCTCCAATTTCCTCTTGTTGGTCAAAAGGTCCTTCAAGAACTTCGCGTACTTAGGCATTTGGGCAAATGCTTCTGCGAATGGGATGTTGATGTGCAACTGTTTGAAAATCCACAGAAATTTCTTGTACTATTCGTTCTCTTGGTCATTCTTTAATCGTGAAGGATAGGGGATCCTTGGCTTGTAGGGTGGGGATGCCACCTCCTTTTCCTTTGTCGCTCCTTCCTCTACCTCCACTACCTCGGGTGTCTCTTGTGTCTTTTCTAGAGAGAGATTTCTCTCTACCTCTTTTCCACTCTTCAAGGTAATTGCCTTCAATTGCTTCCTTGGATTGGTCTCCGTGTTACTAGGCAAACTACCTTGAGGTCTTTCCGCCAATGTCTTCGCAATTTGCCCCACTTGATTTTCCAAGTTGTGTAGGGAGGCGGTGTGATTGCGAAGTGTAGCTTCCACCGATTGGAACCTAGCATCCGACGAAGAAATAAACCTCGTAAGGGCTTTCTCAAGATCGGTCATCTTTCCCTCTAGCCCGGTCACTCGGCTTTCTAAATTCGGTGCTTGTTGACCTTGAAATCCTGGTGGTGTGTTGTTCTTTTGTTGTGACTGTCCTTGGTTGCTCCATGAGAAATTTGGGTGATTCCTCCACCCTGAATTGTAAGTACCACTATCGGGTTGCCTTGGCCTTGTCCTCTATAGTTATTTCCCACAAAATCAGCCTGCTCCACCATACTAGCACCTCCAATAGCAATCGGACAATCACTTGAAGTGTGACCTCCACCACAACCGTTACAAGTAGTGATGGCTGCAACTCTTGGTGAAGTTAGAACATCCAACTTCTTACTCAATGATTCTACTTGTGCCGCCAAAGATGTAACTGCATCAACCTCATGAATTCCGGCTACCCTCTTTCGGTCCCTTGTGTTCCATTGATAGCTATTCATTGCCATCTCTTCAATAAGGTGCGGGGCTTTATTGGGAGTCTTACTTCCTAGAGTCCCTCCTGCCGCCGCATCTAAAAGTTGCTTGGTGCTTGGATTCAACTAGTTGTAGAAGGTATGGATGATCATCCACTCGGGGAATCCATGTTGCGGGCACTTTCGGAGGAGCTCCTTGAACCTATCCCATGTCTCGAATAGAGACTCCAATTCCACTTGCATGAAGGATGAGATTTCATTCCGGAGCCTCGCTGATTTTCCCGGGGGAAAGTATCTTGCTAAGAACGCCTCGGCCATCTCCTCCTATGTAGTAATAGATGCTCTCGGTAATGAATGTAACCAATGTCTCGCTTTTCCCTTCAACGAAAATGGGAAGGCTCTCAATCTGATTGCGTCGTCTGTTACTCCATTGATCTTCAACATGTCGCACACTTCAAGAAAGCTCTCAATCTGTAGCAGTTTTACTGTTGTAGTTACTGTAGCAGTTACTGTGCAAAATCACAACTTTGCGGTTTCTTGTTGCCCGTATTACAGGCTCCCTCACGGGCCGTATATGGACCATGAAGCCACCCGTGAGCTTGCCCGAACCCATCCTTTAAAAAGCTTTTACTTGGGTTTTCTAGGGAAATCTTGAGTTCTCTTCTTAGGGCCTCTCACCACCACCTTCGAATTGAGGAAGAAGAAGCTCTTGGAGGGTGATCTAGGCAAGGATTTGGCAAGGAGAGCAAGGTTTTGGGAAGATTCTTCATCCGAGGGCTCATATTTGGAAGTTGAAGATTAGGGAGGCCACCCCTTGGAGTGGCTTCTTTGGAACTTCACCGGCCTTCATCCTTTGATGGAGTCCTTCTCATGCCTTTGTTGTTTGTTTCCATGCATTCATTGTTGTATTTAGTGAACATGAGCACTTAAACCCCAAGGTCACCGGATGTAGGTGAACCTTGGGGGTGAACTTGTGATGTTTTGGATGATCTTGTTCTAATTGATGTTTGTGGCTTGTTTGTGATCCATTGTTTGGTGTTTTTACATGCTTGGTATGTATGAGAACTCTATGTATCAAAAGACTTAGGAAATGCTAGGTTGCATGACCATTGCCCTAGTGTTAGACTCACCAAACTTGGAAGGGAAATATGTATAAATACGCCGTGACCATCCGGTATTTGTACCCCTCCACTCCTAGGGTTGAGTACTCTTTTGTATTGTAACCCTAGTTGAGAAAACCACTTCACCCTTTGCAATCGTAGGGGTAATCTTGGGTGGTATACGTACCGTATCCAATACCCGTACCGGATTAGGGGTCGACTTCCGTGACCATCGGGTTGGCCTAGTCTAGGGTTTTCTCGGTCCAATTAGCCACTTGCATGTTAGTTCAAGTTTCCTACTCACTTTAGTAGCCCCTAAGAGAATCCTCATCCATGACCACTCCTAGCCCTATTTTACCCCGTATCTTGCCCCCGTATGTTAGTTTTGATTATTTACTTATCTAGCTTCTTTACATTACATTCGCAATCTTGAGTTGTTTTGGTCAAACAATATTGTAAAAAGGAAGTAAGAATAGCTTCTCGGGCCCCAGGGAATACGACCCTTGTGTCACGCACAGGGTATTACTTGACGACCTGTGCACTTGCGGGATAGCACTCATCACCACACGCCCGTGTGAAGTCTCTGGCTTGCTGGAAAATGATTCACACGGCCGTGCGTTAATTCCACACGCCCGTGTGAATTCTCTGGAAACTTGATCTTCGGCATAATATGCACAGTAACTTGCCGAAACGCTCCCGGATATGTTGTTCTTCATCGAGGCCATTGAATTGGGCACACAATCAATGGTAGATCGTGCCGATTGCTTCAAGTCTCCTTCTTGGTGAAGTTCTCCTAGGCTACACGAGTTAGACTTGTTGTGAATGTGACTGCCTTTGTGCCCCTCCAAAGGAGGTTGGCACACACTCACAAGTCCAAGTTCGTGCCTTGTTCCTTGCTTGGTCCGAGAACCTCCCAACAATGGCGAACACGATCTAAGTTTGTTCTTCTTTTCTAACTTGGCTCCACAAACTTACAATGTACAAGAATACACAAATGCACACTATTTAGTGATAAAATCTGATAAAAGATATGCTTATAGTAAGATAATAACGCTTCGCGTCACTATAACACAAGCACTTATCAAAAATCAATGTCGAATGCCGTAGAACTGCTCCAAAATCCTAGTAAAAACCTCTCTAAACCCTAGCCGCGCTCTCCCCAAAAGATAGGCGAAAGATGGAAAAGGATCTCCCAAATAAAACTCAAAACGCTATATTTATAGGGCTGAAATCGGGCATCCACAAGACCATGTGGAATTTCCACACGCCCGTGTGTATTTCCATGTTCTGTTTTTCTGCATGCTGTGAACATTACTGCTACAGTATTAACAGTACTTTGCTACAGAGATTTCGCTATAGTACTTTCGACTTTATTTTCTTCATCGAGGCCGCCAAGTTGGGCACACAATCATGCAGTAGATCACATCACATCTTTAATTAAACCACATTGACGAAGCTCTTAATAATGTTGCACAAGTCGAAACATATGAGTCTGACTGCCTTTGTGTCCCTCCAATTTGTATATTCACTTGAGCATTTTGGTGGTTGTCACACACTCATATGTCTATGAGCACAACTTGTGCTTTTATCCTTATTCGGTCCAAGAGTTTCCTCAACAATTGCGTCCATGATATATTTTTACTTCTTTTCTTCCAAATTCGTCTCCATAACCCTAAATGCACAAAAGAACACAAATACACACGAATGAGCCATAAAATATTATAAAAGTGATGCTCAATGTAAAAAAAAGTATACTTAGTAATACTTATACACAAGCACTTATCACCTGTGCTCTTACTGACAACCAGGGGAGTCCCAGATAGAGGAAACCATGGGGAGATGGCACGCCCGTGCTTTGCCTGTGTTTGCATCAGACACTTAGAAGAGTTGTCTTTATTGGTTGGTTTTGTCCTTGATTTCACTCCATGTGTGTTAGGAGCCCTAAAAACCTGTAACCGAGACAAACATGCCCATAATAGCATCATTTATAAACAAAATGCGCTAAAAGACAAGCGAAGGAGTGCATTGGAGATATGCAAAATATGATATAAAATGCACTCATTAGTACGCATCAATTCTTTAAGTCAATGACAATTTTAGATTCTTCACATTTTATTTGGTAATTATAGTAGGGTTTATATTAGCCCTTTCCTTTGCATCTCACTCATGATAAGAGCTGAGGAGCTACTTGGCTGGGAGGTAGATGACGGCTAAAATCCATCACACATAAGAAAGCTTGAAGGTTTGAAGGTTTGGAAGTGATCCCTCCATCCTTAACCGCCTTAGCATGTGGAAAAAAGGATTAACCAGGAGTCATTTGGAGAAGGATAGTCGCTCAGGAGGATGAGGAGGAGACTTTCCTTATCTAAGGAAATTGCATATGGTCCTCAACTATTGTAATTGAAACCTCAATGAGTTAGCTACTGTAGTCACCAAAGTTTGTATATCTCAAATTCTCATTTAAAAGAGTCAAATCTTATGCTTTTTTGGTGGGAATGAATAATCACATTGAGTAGAACCCGGGAAAAGCTAAAGTTAACGTCTTCTTTACAATTGTGATAGATTGGTCATTGGTTAAGTACTCATCATTAATGAAAATAATAGTTAATGGCCTTTTTTTTTTTTTTTGCAGTTTCATATACATTATCAAATTTCATGTTTATTATTGTTGATGGGAAACTCGTGTTAAAATTTCAATTTACTAATAAACTATTCAAACTCATGTCTAATGTACAAATCAAGTGAAAATGGAGATTTTTTTTTTTTTTTATTTCATCATATGTACAAAAGGCATTGTATTGTAGCGAATCAAGGAAATATTAACGAAGATGAAAAAGATCGAAGGATGAGAAAACTAAGGATAGCATCTGAGATTACTAGTCTAATCTTCAAAGTTGTCATATATAGTTAATTATTGGCCACTCTTATCATTGGGCCGAACTAGGCCAGTTCACCCTAGAAAATTGAGGCTTTGACCCAGTGCACACCTAGATCTGACGGGCTTCATGAATAGTTTGGTCTAGACTCAAATGGGCCAAATTTTAAAATATGAAGCTCGTGGCCCAACTCATGGGCTTAGCCCTTTGGATCAATTATTGGATAAGGATGGAATTGGCCTGTTGGATATGGCTCGAATCGACCCATTGTTATTTTCTTCTTTAACTTTACTTCATTAAACATTGTGATGGTTTAAAAATAAAAAAAGTAAAATAACAATAAAATGAATAATTTTATTAATTGATTAAGATTAGCACCTACAATATGAATAAAAATATTGTATCAGTATAATACATCCCAACAAGCTTGACACCTACTCATGTCAATCATATGTAACTTTTCCATTTTACATAAAATAGGGTGTGTGTGTACTTGATTGATCAATGAAAATACAACCCTCATGCAAAAATAAATCATATAAAGAGATGTTGGTTGGCTTGATATGACTCATGAGGTTGTCCCATGACAGTTAGCTACTTAGCTAGTTAGCTCTATTGTTTAATGGACTTATCACAATTAATCAATCATTTGTAATATTTTTTTAAAAATTTATAATTAGTATTTAATAATAATTCAAATGGGTCAGATTATGGGTAGAGCCGTTGGATTAACCCAAAAAAAGTCCAAAAAGGTTGACCCATTACCTAAAATGATATCCATATCTAATCTATGGCTTGCTTAGGTTGGTCATGGACTGACCCATGAAACGTTGACTTTGGATTGGGTTTGGATCAGACTCGGACTTTTTGTAGGCCTTGGGCCAAATAATGAGAGTGAATTATAAGGTGATCATGTTTAATTATTGTTCATGCTTGATTTAGGATGTAGTTCTTTAAGATTATTTTTTAACAGTTTTAAAATTCCAAATAACAATATGATATTTATTTAGATAATATTTTATGTCAATTTCAAAATAATAGAATTTTAAATGAATCTAAATTAATATATAATCTTACTAAAAATTCTCTACCTATAATTTTTTTTTTCATTTTAATGGTTGAAAGTATGCGGAGGAAATATGGACGAAAGTGCTCTAATTTCCCGCCAGACAAACATAGGTGTGAAAAAATGGTTAGTCCTTTGCCTTCTTATATTTCCATATTCTATAAAATAAATACAGGAGAGCAAAAAATGACAATACTTCCAATTATTCCAAAGAATTAAAGTTTTTTTTTATTTTTTTTATTTTTTTTTTATTTTGGCTTCTGGCCAAATGAAGGGATTCTGTCTGCCAGTGTGGCGTAGGCAGACAGTGATGATTGATGTTCGAGAAAGATTAGGAAGAAGCAAGGAACTGGGGGAGCCAGGGTGAGTGGAGAAGAAAGTAGGTCCAGCACCAGCAAACATGAAGAAAAAGTTTGAGTGCATGGGAGACTAGAGGAATCCCACTAACAAAAGAGAGAAGGAGAAAGTTGGCTAATATCCTTATTCTCATCCTCAACCCAATAAACAACGGGAAAGCATTTCCTCTTTTTCACATATGCTGCGATCATGATCATCACCACCATCATCATGATTATTGTGACGACGATCACTCTCCACCACTCACCCCCATTACCTCCATCTCTATCTTTATCTTCTCCTCCTTCCTTCTCCACCATCACCGCAAACTTCTGATTCCTTGATGATAGAAGGCAAGGATTTAAAGTTGTGTCCCGTGGATCAGTTTTAAGGGTTTGTTGGGATGGGAGAAAGGTGGTGTTGTTGGGATGCGTTTGCTGGTGGTGTTAGACGAGCTCGTAGATCATCCGTGGACGCCAAAGCCGCGGGCACTGGCCTCCCAAGGACCAGCCTTGTCTATGATGCTGGTCGCGTTTCTTTCTTGTTACTCTTTCTTGATCTATTTTTGTATGTCTTTTATGTTTTCTTAATTCTGTTTTGGCAGTTTACTTGGTGTTGTTCACCTACAGTTATAACTGCAATTTAATTGTGCAATTGATTTGTATCAGACTTGGCATGCGCTCTAGTTTGCTCACGCTCAAAGCGTCATACCCATTAACCTTGAATTTGGGCACAACGCTCTTATTAATGCCAATCTTGTCTAGGGCCCTTGTTTATGAGGTTTATTTGTACTTAAATTGTGAAGAGTTTGAATTTTGTAACGTTTGTATACTGCTGACTTGGGAGGCGAAATATTTTATGATACAATTGGAACCTAGCATCATGAATTTCAAGAACAAATGTAAAAAGTGGCGGTGAATTGCAAGCTGACATATGCTCAATAGTTGAATCTTGAGAACCTAGCATCTTAAAACACTTGAGGAGTAACATCAAGTGAAGTTATGCATGATTTGGGGCATAGTGAGATAGATCATGTACATTTGGGTAATGCTCACAAGTATGGTGATATTAGACCGTGTGGTTTTAAGTTTTAGATCACACTTGATGGTTATTTTGATATTAGACAGTGTGCTTTTAGATGACACTTGATGGTTATAGAATGAGCAACAAGGGCAAGATTTTGGGAAGAGAAGATTGCTGTGCCTGTTATTGAGATCGTGAACTTATACTAAGATAATAAAACTTCCTTTTAGAGTTTAAGAGGTAGATTTGAAAGTAGTTTCTTTTTTCTAAACAAGGTAATTTTTTGAGCTAGTTTGGGGCTCAGCATTTGATGCATCATACTTTTCTAACCTTAAAAGGATTGCATGCATCATTAGAGTTTGCTTCCTTGCTTTATGTTTTCTAAATGTGCAAAGTTTCAACTTTTGCATGGTAATGTCAGTTCATGTAATTTATATTGCCTTGTTACCTTGTCTTACATTGGATTTGGTGCCATAGTGTAAATTTTGCTTCATGACTACATAATTTTAATTCCATTTGGCACCATACTTTTGTGTGATGGCTTGTGGGAGGTATTATTGCAATGGCTTGGTTTCAATGTTTAGGCTGCCATGGTTGCAAAGGACCTGTGGAAGGCCAGCTAGCCTTTTATGGCAACAATTGTAGCCATGGAAGGTTGGAGCCTTAAGAAAACTTTTCCGGTCAGTAGAATGGCTGAAATGGCCTGCTGACTGATCAAGGGAAAGTCATTTGCTAATTATTTTTGTATGTGACCAATGTGAGTCTTTGGGCCAATTATCTTTCCAATATTTTTTTTAGGAAAATTTATTTTGACAAGCAGATATTTTTGGGAATTGTTTAAATTACATCCTCCATTATTTTTTACATGTTCTTTTCTATTTGTATGTAATGTTGGATCTTTAACATTCAATCAGATATCAACTTTATCTTGTGGTTTTGTTGTGTCTCTATTTTAATGAATACTTACAGTGGACTAAGCTGGAGGTCTAATTGATGGTTTCTTCCATGCAGCAACTGAGACAAGATACCTAAATGCTAGCAACCGTGAACTGGCTGCTCGCCATGAAGTTACTTTCTCCAATGGAAATGCAGTTGTTTCTGCTGCTGAAGATGAAACATCTTGTAAATTACTTAGGTTTACTTTTCACGAGCTGAAATCTGCCACAGGGAACTTCAGACCTGATAGCATACTTGGAGAAGGTGGATTTGGCTATGTTTTCAAAGGATGGATTGAGGAAAATGGCACAGCTCCTGCAAAACCTGGCACAGGAGTTACTGTGGCTGTCAAGAGTCTGAAGCAAGATGCTTTGCAAGGTCACAGGGAATGGGTTGTAAGTGCATTGTATTTGCCCATTATTATTTACTTTAGAGATGGTCGAGTGACATTCATTACTGTTCTAAATACAGGCAGAGATTGGCTTCCTCGGACAATTGCACCATCCAAATCTTGTAAAACTAATTGGATATTGCATCGAGGATGACCAAAGGCTTCTTGTCTATGAGTTTATGTCACGAGGAAGTCTTGAAAACCATCTTTTTCGAAGTGAGTTCTCCATTCAGTAGGTACTTATTAGGCTTATGAAGGTTTCGCTTAAAATTTTTGGAACATAGTTAAAGATTGTATATTAATGTTTTGTTTCCATGTACTGTCTCTAAGGCATTATATTCTTAAAGAATATTTGACATATCGAGGACAACAACATTTGATGTGAATAATTTTTCAGTTTCTCTTGGATTTTGTTTTGCAATTCTTATTTTATTTTATTATTATATTTTTTTGTTACATCTCATAAACATTGCTATGCTTCTGAAGGAAAGAACAAAGACAAAATATTATTAAAATTAGAAGTGCAGTGGGTGTGTTGGAGTAGCATATTAATGATGGTTATGCTGATTCAGATTGAATATTGGTCTTCTTGATCTATTTTGTGAATTTTTGTTTGAGGATATGGTTAAATATCTTTTGTGAGCTCATGCTATGAAATGGTTTAGTTGTGGTTGATACTATAACGGAATGAATGAGATCTTGATGAGATGGTGTATTAGTGTGGCTGTGGTGATATAATTTTGGACTCCTTGTTATCATTACCATCATCATAAACATTATTGTATTTTTATTTATTTATTTTCCCTGGACTAAGAATGGGTGATATTGAATGCTATTGACATTGTTTCATTTTCTTTTTATACTCTTTTTCATGCTGGTCATTTAACACTTAACAAATTGAATTGTGCATGTGTACATGAGTTTATTATGTATCTATTAATATATTTACAGAAATACTCTTTTATTAGTTTTGATTAAATTTGTGGGGTGACTAATTCCTAATAAATGGATACTCGTAATTGTAAGCTGGTCTGGTTGTGAGAGAGTTATGGTTTGTCCTCCTTATAAACTGGACTGGACCCCTTCAGATGTCTCTCGAGTCCTTGTTTACTTTACGACAGAAAATTATACTGCTCTCTTTTCTTCTTTTATCTTCCCCTCATGCTTAGGTTTCTCTCTTGCCATAGTATGAGACCTTGTCAAGCAAGGAATTTCATCTCAGCAAAATTTGGTCTGTATATAATGATATGTCTGGGCGCTTGAACAACTTTAGTTGTAGAAGTTCATAAACTCTTGTTCTAGTACTAGAAATCTTGAAATCAAGTTGTTCTTCGAGGTATCTCAGTAATTTGAAAATTCCAGATTGCCATTGGAAATATTTATTCACAGTACTCATGATATGCGACACCTGTGGTTTATCATGTTCTATATTCAGTTTTGCACATGTTCTTTCGAAATTGTTGAAACCTTTTTATGGTGGTGTTCATCTTGTTGTAATGCTTTAAAAAAAATAAAAAATACCATAGCCTCCAAGTTGTTTATGTTAGGTTTTATTGTGCTTGGGATAGTTGTATTCTTTCCTTGTTCAGGAGCTGTTCCTGGGTTTGTTTGTTATCAATCTCTTAGATCCTGATTATCAGATTGATGTACTCTACTAGGTTAACTAGCTAAGTGACAAAGATGATATTTATACATTCCTTGTATTTCTGTTATCTGTTAAAAATTTTATTTTCTGTGGCCACAAATCTATGTAGATTTTAACTGTCCTATTCTTTGTGTTCTGCAATGTAAAGAGTGTGATCAAAGCAGATTTTTCTGGTGGCCTTGATGATTTAGAAGCTTTGATAGATTTCTACCTATAGTGGATGCCTTCTATATTAAATCTTTAACATATATTCTTTGTAAAGAGAAACCATAGTTGCTTATATTTTATCTTTTATCTAGGAGGCTATCTAGTCTTAAAGGAATATATCCTGATATTATACTGTTATTTTCTGTATATTATACTCTATTTTTATTCACTTGTTCTACATTTCCAACCTTTCTTGTAAGAAATGGACAATCTCAATTAGTGGAAAACCTTCCCTTATTATTGATACAAGTAGAAGACCTAACCATTCTTGTATTCGAAACTTAGAACAGCAACTTCAAGCTCAAGTTGTCAGTTGGATTCAACATAGTATATATACTGAAACCCCCTGTTTTTTAATATCATTACATACTTAGCTTTTTTACAGCTTTCAACTAATCTAATGCATTTCTGCATGGTATGTTGATGCTGGTTTCATATTCCCCAGTAGTCACTTTAAATTTTATTTTTATTATAAGTCAACTTTTGTCAGGATACCAAGTATCGGAATTATAGCCTCCTAATTTGTTTTACCTGGATATTGTGACCTTGAAGGGGCTCTGCCTCTTCCATGGTCTAGCAGGGTAAAAATTGCACTTGGTGCTGCCAAAGGACTGGCATTTCTACATGGAAGTGCTGAGCCAGTTATTTACAGGGATTTCAAGACATCTAACATCCTACTAGATGCGGTACAACTTTTAAATCTCTCTTGATTAAGAATGTCCATATGGTTTGCCCGATAAGAAATACAAACTTTGATTGCATAGGAGTATAACTCGAAGCTGTCAGATTTTGGCTTGGCAAAAGCAGGGCCTCAAGGAGACAATACTCATGTTTCTACTAGAGTTGTTGGCACATATGGCTATGCAGCTCCAGAGTATGTCATGACAGGTATGATTATTTGATTTCATTTTCTTAGACATTTACCTATATTAGTGGCTGTGGAGCAAAAACTACTAGAAATTCTGTTCATGAACTTCACCTTGTTCGTCCAGTTAGACTGTAAAAAATTTTGGATTTCCATGCTTCGTCACCCCGCTTTTTCAGAAATTACTTGCTACTGCTGTTTGCTATTATTTACTTGTCAGCCTCTCAAGTAACTTTCGATGATTTGGCTAAAATGACTTTTAATCTCTTTGTTCAGATTTAATCTCTTTTATAATGTATGTCATTTATATATTAGATATAAAATATTAGGGTACCTTTATTAATCTCTTTGGCCCCTTGATTTCTTCCTTTAAACCAATTATATGTCCCTTCTATTTTGAATTAAAAGAACCATGATATAT
The DNA here is from genome assembly GCA_020875875.1 of Dioscorea alata. NCBI lineage: Eukaryota > Viridiplantae > Streptophyta > Magnoliopsida > Dioscoreales > Dioscoreaceae > Dioscorea > Dioscorea alata. Next base: position 13,772,184 of record CM037013.1, read on the forward strand.
TTATTAAAAGCAATTATAATCAAACATCTCAAAACATGCATTATTGGAGGTATCTTGTATGAAAATAGGGAAAAATGTCATTTTATCCAACTTTAACATTAAAAATGGTTCCATGTCATGGTCAGTAGAAAAAAAATCAAAGAATGGGGTGCAAGTAAAACCCTCTTGCCATATCCAAGCAAGGCCTTGTTTTCTAACTTTATCCTTGTGTCTAAAAGTTAAATCTGAGCCACATTTATTTCGGCTGTGAAAAGTTCAAGCAGGTAAAATTTGGAACTATAAGTTGAGTGATCTGTACCTACCTTAAATTTATTTGGTTAGGTTATCAAGTTGAGTCAAATATTACCATTTAATGCTGATGGTCAAAGCAGTTATTTGGTACTTTCCAAGTAACCTTAGTTAGTATAATCTAAATTTGTCATTTGTTGGAAATTTCAAATAGTTTTGTACCGATACTGTTATTTGAGGTAGATCTATGTAAATCTGGAGGCCTTCTGAATGAAAGGTTTTCCATAATTCCAATGTTCCTAGAGAGCAAGTTATCCTTTTCTTTTCTGTTATTAGCTATTGTAAGATGGTGAGTTCATTGTTTACCTAAATAATTAGGCCTAAGAGTTCCTGGAGTGTGCTGAAATTGAATAATGTGCATCAAGTTATGTTTTCAGAACCATAATTTCTTTTTAAGAGACTTTTAGTTCCTTTGCAAACCTTTTTTCTGTGCTTTTATTTTGTTAATAACATCTGAGGCTCTCTAGGATGGATGTATCTTATAGTGTGAAAATATGAAATGAATGGTCATGTAATTATTAATTAGACCAAAGCATTCTTACCGAAGCTTTTATATCTTGAATGCTTTCATTATTCTGATGTTTGTTAGTTAGCATTCCTTGGATCTTTTAGTGTACACTTGATTCAACTTTGTTAGTGTGACACTAATATAAACCAAAACGCGGCTCAGGGCACTTGACAACAAAAAATGATGTCTACAGCTTTGGTGTTGTGCTGCTCGAAATTTTAACTGGCCGAAGAGCAATGGACAAGAAACGACCTAACGGGGAACAAAATCTTGTAACTTGGGCACGACAGTCTTTAAGGGAAAATAGGAAGGTTTATCAAATAGTTGATCCACGCTTGGAGTTAAACTATTCAATCAAAGGCATACAGAAAGTTGCAGAGATAGCCTACTACTGCCTCAGCAGAGACCCCAAGACCAGGCCTTCGATGGCTGAAATTGTGAAGGATCTCACCCCCCTTCAAAATCTAAATGACTTGGCTGTCTTCTCCTTTTACTCCCGTTCTTCTCAGCGAGGTATTAAAAAAGAAGAGTTTCACAGTGATTCTTCTTTGCATGCAAATAACTGCTAATTTTTGGAATTAATACAGGAAAAGTGCGACATTGATAGTGCTGAAGGATGCAAGATATGATTTGATGTTCTCTTTAATTGTCAACTGAATAATAAAATGCAAGGTACGAGTACCCAGAAATATCAGCAATTTCCTGACATCCAGTGCACAAATTGCTTGTAGTTGGTTAGGCGTGGCTGTTTAAACTATTGAGTTGAATGAGCTACATCCCGCATATTTGGTAGAAACACTTGTAATTTAATGAACAAGATGCTAATTTTGGAGAGAAAAAAAAAAATTTGCTTGGATTACCTTTAACGTCTCTGCTTTCCCTAATTTGACTAGGTTAAATGAGTGCTTTATATCCATATGTACATGTTCCAAGCGAAAGGGATTAGTAACTGGAATGGAATGTATTGGAATGAAACATCCATCCTCGTTTCTAACTCCCATTAGCGTGTTTGATGCCAGCTTATGGGCATTAAGCATATAAGCTCACAGCATGGAATGTTTCTGTCACGCCTGAATCCACAGGATTTTGCATGTAACATACCGCAGCATGCCACAAAATTATGGGCTCTGTACGTATGTAGGGCCTCAAATCTGATATTCAGCTCATTAAGCACTCTTTGGATTGGAAAATTGACAAAAATACTAGATTCATAAGCTTTCAAAAAAATGAAAAGAAAAAAAAATTGAATCATGCAATGTTTTGAACATGGTTAATAAACAAGAGATACTTTATTAATTAAACAGATATTTATTTAAGTCATTGGATATGAAAAACATTTCTAAAAATAATTAAACAGATATTTAAATATTTTTATTACCATGAAATTCATTTCACAATGAATTTTGAAATGAATTTCATGGTAATAAAAATATTTAAAATAAAAGATATTAAAAAAAAATTGTCGCCACCTAAATTTTCTTCAAATTAGCTGAAGGTCCTTTTCTCAATTATTATTGATATCCACAATATCTGCAACCTTATCTCTTGCCGTGAGTGGATAGAACATGTTTATAATTCAAGAACTACAGTTGTTCTAGATCAGCATAGAAGTACGGAGGAAACGCTGTCAATTTGGCCTGGAGCATCACCAGGACAACATCTGTCAATTGGCCTATTACATGGTGGTCCAATGATTAGGTTCCAATCTTTTAGCATAAGACTTACGTTAACCATAGTTTTCTCCCAATTTTAGATCTTGGTTTTCAAGAGCCAAATGTCACAATCAACGCATGCATGGTCCACAAAGGTTTGGAATTCAAATACTAATTAATATATATATATTACATAAAAGCCAAGCAACTTTATTATATTAATTAATCGATCCCATGCGAAGCTTACACCACATCTTATTCTTAAATCGATCCCATGCGGAGCTTACACCGAATCTTATTCAACACCTTTGTCTGATTATTCTTCACATCACTTGCATGCAGGAAGTGGAGGTCCACAGAGACACTTATTATGAAAGTAAGAGAACTCATCAAACTTCGCCGTCACCGCTCCCTGCGGGATCTCGCCGCAAAGCCGGTTGTAACTAACATTGAACGTGGTTAGTCCGGCCAACTCATTAATTGAGTTTGGAATGCTGCCAAAGATCTTATTATGGTTCAAGTCCAGATAAGTGATATTCACTGGAAAACTACTCACTGACGAGAGATCAAAACTCAACTTATTCCTGTTCAAATCAATTGTAGTCAAAGGACTAGAAGCGAAGAACAAGAAGGAGGCGTCGCCGGAGAGGTTGTTATGAGAGAGATAAAGATCCGGTGAGGACTTAAAGGAGGAGAAAGAGGAAGGGATGGATCCGGAGATGTTGTTACGGTCAAGGTGGAGAGCCAAGAGGATAGGGAGAGAGGAGAGAGAAGGAGGGATCTCGCCTGAGAATTGGTTGAAGGAGAGGTCAAGGTCGGTGAGGGATGTGAGGGAGGAGAGGAATGAAGGGATGGGGCCGGAAAGAGAGTTCCAGCTGAGGATGAGGAGGGAGAGGCTTTGGAGCTTGGTAATGGAGGATGGGATGGAGCCGGTGAGGTTGGGGAGCTTGTGGAAACGGAGGGAGGTGAGGAAGGGGAGATTGCCAATGGCGGATGGGAGGGTGCCGGCCAAGGTGTCTTGGATGACGTAGAGGCCGGAGACACGGTCGGAGTTGGGCGAGCATTCAACGCCGTACCAGTCGCAGCAGGCGCTGGTGTTGGTCCAGGAGGCGAAGTGGTAGGCATTGTTGAAGTGGGATTTGATGGAAATGAGAGCTTTTTTGTCTTCTTTGTTGCATTTTCCGGCGATCGCTGGAGAAGTTGAGAGGAAGAGGAGGAGGAGGGTGGAGAAGAGTGGGAAGAAAGTGGCCATTGATGGGATTTGGTTTGATTTTGTTTCCTGTGATGGAGTATGGATGAGAATTGAGATTGCATATATTTATAGATATAGAATTAGAGGGGGGTTTTGGTCAATATTGGTGGGATAAACTCAAAATAAACCCTTTTTTTTTTATAATTTTTTTAGTCAAAAGATATGCTCTTTGAAAGTTTAGGACGCACCTGCAAACAAGCCCTGAACTTGATTATAAAGTATATATTTTTAATAAAAATGATTTTAAAAAAATTTCTAAAATTAAATGTATGGTAGTCGGTCAACATTAGTAGCCTGTAGTTTGGGCGGCTCAAAGGTGAAGTAATCAATCTAAGATTCATTTTTCTAATTACAAATAAATATTTTAAATGTAGTTATATTGCTTTATTTACAAATTTAAAATTTATTTTATTTATTATGAGAAACCTATAAAAAGACAGAAGCACTAGAAAGTCATACGGGTGGCATGCATTCTGCATGGAGGATGCATGGAAAGACCAGAAACTATGCGGGCATTATACTTACTGTATCGAGACCATATGTCCCTATTTGGCAGTTATGCGGCCTCCATAAGGCAGTATGAAGGAAGTATAACTAGAAAATGACCTCTATTACAGCTGATATAGACACTATGTAGGTGTTATGCTGCCTGTATGGACATCAACATTATAAATAGGCCTGAAAAGCATAAAGAAACGAGCTTTTAGGAAGGCAAGAAGCAAGAGACAACTCCTATGATTTTCACATTGATAAGTGCTTGTGTATAAGTATTACTAAGTATACTTTTCTTACATTGAGCATCACTTTTATCAGATTTTATGGCTCATTCGTATGTATTTGTATTTTTTTGTGCATTTAGTGTTGTAAAAACAAGTTTGGAATAAAGGAACCAAAAAATAGATCATGGACGCAATTGTTGAGGGAACTCTTAGACCAAACAAGGATCATGGCACAAGTTGTGCTTATAGACATGTGACTGTGTGCCAACCTCCACAATTCTCAAGTGAATAGTACAAATTGGAGGGACACAAAGGTAGACACACTTATATGTTCCGACATGTGTAACATTGTTAAGAGCTTCATCAATGTGCTTGAAAGCAAGACGTGACATGATCTACCGCATGGTTGTGTGCCCGACTTTGTGGCCTCGATGAAGAAAATAAATTCGGGAGCACTTTGGCAAAGCGTTGTAGCAGTTTATTGTAGAAAAGCACAGCAGCAAAATTACTGTAGTAGTTACTGTTTACAGTGCGGAGGAAATGAGAAGCCTAGAAATTCACATGCTCGTGTGGAATTTCCACAGCGGTGTGTGGATGCCCGATTTCAGGTCTTTAAATACCGCTTGAAGGGTTTAATTAGGAAAATCTTGGTTCTATCTTTCGCCTATCTTTTGGGAAGAGCGCAGCTAGGGTTTGGAGAGGTTTTTGCTGGGATTTTGAAGTGGTTCTACTGCATTCGACATCGATTTCTTTTGGAGGAGACCTATTGGGGGAGTTTTCGACGACATTGATTCGGCGAGGTGTGTCCTTGACAGGGGCCCGAAAGTGCACTAGTTGTCGAAGTAATAAAGTACTCCGGTGAGATGGTAGTCGAATCCACAGGGAGTAGTGATTCAAGACAAGAGGAATTGCTAATTAGCTAGTGCGAAATACGGGTGGTGAGAGAAATCAATGTGTGTGTAAATAAAAGAAAGAGAAATATGAAAGACAAGAGAGTGCAAGTAAAGAGTAGAGAGGAAACAATCAATGTGAATATGGGGTACCCGGACAAGCTCCCCCTAGGACTAATGTTTCTAGCGCAAGACTAGTATTATACTCCCTTATCGACGTTTAATGAGTCGTGGAAATCCTTAAACACACTGTCCCAAACCAAAGGTCAACCGTGACTAGTTCCAACACTATGCCCCGGCATTAGGTTTCACTACAATCCTTCATTCTCTCGATCTCTCAACTAAGCCCCAGGGGAGTCCATCATCCTAAGCCTCACACTACGTGGAACTGCTTGACATTCTAGGGATTCCAAGTGATAGACCCTGTCCCTAAGTATAGTTCTAACCCTTTGGTCCAGGCGAAAGAACCCTAATCTAAGTTAAGCCCCAGCACTAGGATTCACTACAACCCTTCACTCTGTCGCTTGCGCATCTAAGCCCCAGAGGACTTCATCTCCTAGGACTTCACTCTACTTCGATTGCAAAGAACTCTTGGAACATGGATGTAGGAAAAATCACGCCGAAGGGGAAAGGGGACGTTTCGCTACCTCACGATTCACCCTATCGACCCTCTCCAATCTCGGGTAGTCTAATCCTATTGAAGTTGTCACACCTTCAAAGGATAACCTAGATGATTCTCAACCTTAGTGTCACGGTTAAGGGAAAATCAATTACAATTAACATGCAAGATTGGAACTCAATTAAAAGCATAATAAATGTCATAGAAACAATGTTATCCTAGGGTTTACAAGTCCGAATACCCACGAGGGGTTTAGCTCTCCATGGAGCTATACAAAATCATCAATGTATATGAATCTACAAGAATAGCAAACATAGATAAAACTCCCTTGTGATGCGTGGCGATGGTCTTGTGAGGTCGCTCCGTCTTCTCCACCAAGCCCTTTGTCAAGCCTAGGGCACACCTCGCTGGATCGGTGCTGACGAAAGCTCCCCCAATAGCTATCTTCTAAAGGACATCGATGTTGATGCCGAAGACTCACTCCAAACCTCTACAAAATGCTCTCCAAACCCTAGCCGCGAGCTCTCCGGAAGTTGGGTGAAAAATAGATCGAAAAGTCCCTGAATTGACTGAAATCGGGCATCCACATGGCCGTGTGGAATTTCTGGCCTGTAGTGAACAGTAAACTACTACAGTATTTTTGCTACAGAGAATTACTACAGTAACTGCTACAGTGATCGGGCACAAAATGCTCCCGATTTCATGTTCTTCATCGAGGCCGTTGAGTTGGGCACATAACTAACGGTAGATCATGTCGTTTGCTTCTTTTCTCCTTATTGACGAAGTTTTTCAATGCTACACGGCCTAGACTTTTTATGAGTGTGACTGCCTTTGTGCCCCTCTAATGAAGGTTGGCACACACTCACAAGTTTAGAACCCGTGCCTTGTTCTTTGCTTGGTCCAAGAACTCCTTAACAATGGCAAACATGACCTAATTTTGCTCCTTCTTCTCTAAATCTATTCCACAATCCTACATGCACAAAAGAACACAAATGCAGTCCAATCAATGATAAAATCTGAGAAAAGTAATGCTCAATGTAGGAAAATAATACTTCGTATTACTTAAACACGAGCACTTATCAGACCTAGGCTTGACGGAGGAATCTTTGGAGAAGATGAGGTGGCTCTTGAAGACCATCGATACGAACGAGAAGGGGTTTATCTTTATGGATTGCTTGCACTTATTTTTGATTTTATATTTGATCTTGTATTGCTCCATGGAGAGCTAAACCCCTAGTGAGTGCTTGGACTTGTAAACCCTAGGATGATTTTGCTTCATTGACTTCTATTATGTTTCCTTTAATTGATGTTTTAATTAAGTTTCAATCTTGTGTGTTTATTGATTTGATTTTCCTTAGAGTGACACTAGGGTTGAGAATATATCTAGGTAATCCTTTTGAATAAGTGACACTTAATTAGGGTTAGACATAGCAAGGTTGATGAGGGTTGAGAGGGTGTGTCGAGAGATAGCGGAACGTTCCCTTTCCCCTCCGACGTGATTTATCCTACCTTCATATTCCAAGAATTCTTTGCGGTCACGATAGAGTGAAGTGCTAAGAGACAAACTCTATTGGGGCTTAGTTGCGCGAGCAACAGAGTGAAGTGTTGAGTAATCCTTAGTGTTAGGGCTTAATTGTGATTAGGGATCTTTTGCTTGGACCAAAGAGTTAGATCTAAGTTAGGGAATAAGGTTTATCCCTTAGAATACCTAGAGCTTCGAGCAGTCCCACATAGTATGAGGTGTTGAGAATACTCCTTTCCGCCGGGGCATAGTGTAGAGGGCTAGTCATGGTTGACTTTAGGTTTGAGAACGTGTGTCTTTGGATTTCCATGACACATTTAACTTCAATTAGGAGGTATAATATTAGTCTTGCACTTGAAACAATAGTCTTAGGGTGAGCAATACTCTTGTTTGTTCTCCGATTACTTTTGTTTGTTCTCTTTTCTCTTTTACTTTTCTTTGCATTGATATCTAGAATCAAATCACAACTTAGTGTTCACTCTAGCTAAATAGCAATATTTTGTGTTTCTGAACAACTATTCCATGTGGATTCGAGTACCCACTCACCAGGGTATTTTATTACTAAAATTCTGACACGACTCCTTGCGTGTATCCCGCAAGTGCACGGGCTTGTCGAAGTAATAAAATTACCCTGGTGAGTGGGTAGTCGAATCCACAGGGAATAGGGATTTAAAACACAAGATTTCGCTATTTAGTTGTGCGGTGTACGAAAAGTGATAATCGAATTGATGAGTGGATTATGGAATCAATTATACTAAAAGACAAAAAATTAAACAGAGAGGTGGAAGATAAGAAAGTGCAAATAAAAGTTAAAAGAGAAAGACTAGCAATGGATGAAATAGGGTATCCGGACAAGCTACCTCTAGGACTTATGCTTCTAGTGCAAGACTATGCTATTATACTTTCCTATTGATGTTAATTGAGTCGAGGATATCCTTAAACTCACGGTCCCAAACTTAAGGTCAACCGTGACTAACCCCAACATTATGCCCCGGCATTAGGATTTACTACGACCCTTGACTCTTGTTGACCTGTCAACTAAGCCCCAGGGGAGTCTATCTTCCTAAGCCTAACACTACGTGGGATTGCTTTAAGCTCTAGGGATTCCTAGTGATAAAACCTATTCCTATATGTAGTTCTAACCCTTTGGTCCAGGTGGAAGAACCCTGGTCTAAATTAAGCCCTAACACTCTATCTCGACCGCTAATTATCCAAGGAAACGGAGGTAGGGAGAAATCACACTGGAAGCGAAAGGGGACGGTTTGCTACCTCACGATTCACCCTCTCAACCCTCTTCAATCCTAAGTAGTCTAACCCTATAGGAGTTGTCACAACTCCAAAGGGTAACCTAGATTGCTCTCAACCCTAGTGTCACGGCTAAGGGAAAACAATAGCAAAAGATAATTAAAATTGAAACTCAAATTTATTCATCAATAATGGAAAAGCATAATAGCAATGCCATAGAAACATAATAATCCTAGGGTTTTACAAGTCCGAATACCCACGAGGGGTTTAGCTCCTCATGGAGCTATACATGTTCATCAAAATATAAAAGAAAGTGCAAATAAAAAGCATTGATGAAAACCCCCTCGCGTATGGTGTGGCCGTGGTCTTGTGCGGCCGCCGGACATCGGTGATGATGACGATGACGCGCTCCAAAACCTCCACGAAGTCCTCTCCAAAACCCTAGCCGCACTCTCCAGAAGTTCAGGAGAAAGTTAGGTTGAAAGATGTCTTCAAAGTCTCCAAATCGGGCTTTTATAATGTTGAGTGCGGCTTTAAATTTGAACTTATCGGGACTTCACACGGCCGTGTGGAATTTCCACACGGGCGTCTGAAGTTTCTGGCTTGCTGGAAAATTAGTTCACACGGCCGTGTGGAATTTCCACTAGCCCGTGTGAACTCTCTGGAATTCTGAATTTCGACAGAAATTGAATAGTAGCTTGCTACAGTGTTTTTGCTACAGTGCAAGTTACAGTGCTGCTGCAGTAACTCGCCGAAACGCTCCTGAATCCGTTGTTCTTCATCGAGGCCATTGATTTGGGCACATAATCAATGGTTGATCGTGCCGATTGCTTCAAGTCTCCTCCTTGGTGAAGTTCTCCAAAGCAACACGAGTTAGATTTATTGTGAATGTGACTGCCTTTGTACCCCTCCAAAGAAGGTTGACACACACTCACAAGTCTAGACTCGTGCCTTGTTCCTTGCTTCGTCCGAAAACTTCCCAACAACGGCGAACATGATCTAACTTTGTTATTTTTTTTTTCCAAATTAGCTCCACAAACCTACAATGCATAAGAATACACAAACACACACAATTTAGTGGTAAAATCTGATAAAAGATATGTTCATTGTAAGATAATAACGCTTCGCGTTACTATAACACGAGCACTTATCAGGATTCAGCGCCACTCAACCCTCGGGACGCTGTAAGGCTAAACAACAACTTGGAATTCCACAATATTTCACCAAAAACACAAGAGTGGAAGTAACAACGACAACGATGATGTACAATAGTAAACAAGATCACAATGCACAGGGAAGCTATAACAACAATAACATGTCTTAATACACCATAGTTTGAAAGTTAAATGGGTACAAACCCATGCAACAAGGTATACTACAAACTAGTATATCCATAAGTCAAGACTACATGTCCATGTCCAAAAAGAAACATACATGAAATAGAATATATACACAGAAGATAGAGCAGCGACAAATGCCCAGCACAGTGCGCCCCGCCTCACCTACTACCTACAACAGTCTAGGAGAAGAAAGAGGGGTGAGTAACTAGTGTTACTCAGTGAGGGGAGAATAGCACAACCTCACCAGAAACACCAATAACAAAGATAACAATAAAGCATCAAAATAAGTATTTTATCAAAAACAAGGTAAACACTTAGAACATAATTATATACGATAGTAAACTTAACATAGCATAATAAAAGATAGGGTTAAGAAGCCCTTTTTACTTCAACAAGATTATAACGACCTCAAATCTGATAAAATACTGAACATCAGTTCAATATGAAAAGAATGAGTTAAACATCAAACTAATCATCAACCTCAACTCGTAAAACAAAAAAAATAGTCTGAAACATCGGCAACTCGATAAGAAATGCGAATATTAAAGAAATAATGCCAAATTGAATTTACAGGAGTCTATCATCCATAGAATAACAGTTGGGCTTCGCCCCCTCACCATAAATTCAAGAAGACAACAAAATAAAATAGAATAGATTAAATCTTGAATCAAATACAAGAAACATCGACGCGAGGATACTCAACTCTTGAGTCAGGTCAAACTTACGGGAGACTGCCCTCCTAGGGTGGCAGTTGGGCTTCGCCCCCTCACCACAAGTTTGAAATAACCCAAGGTAAGTAACTCTACAGAAATAAATCTCAAACCCAGTATAAAAAAATACTCAGCACTCACCTAGCATGAAGTGGTCTAAAAGCATCCCTTAGCCTTCGCCGTGGCCACGACAAGGTTTAGGGCCGTCAAGGTACTCATGCCCTTGACGTTGACCGACCGATACACTGGTTGGTGACTCCAGCTTCCCAGTGAGTGCCCAATCAGGGTTCTTCGCTCCCACCTGAATTGGCCCTCGTAGTAAATACTTCAGTCTACCACGCCACCTCAACAGGCTGGCCGTAGAGACCGCCTACCGTAGTAGGGCATCACCACACAAACCCAACAATAACACAACTTCACGAGAACCACAATAGCCAATAAATCCCAACAATCAACAACACTTCCACATTTCCACGAGGAAATGATAAAACACCATCGAAACTCAAGCATTTAAACACAAAGGGGTAAGCAAATCCCAACACAAGGAATAACATGGAAAAACCTCAACAAATCTGAAAATAATTTTCAAGCATTAGAATTCTCAAAATCCCAAAGATTTCACAACAAATCCTAAGTTTAACACAAACAAGGGGTTCACAACCTCAATGAAGTGATAATCCAACACAACTCGGACGTTAACAAATCAATTATCAAATAAGACATTCAAGATCATCTCAATAATAATTATCATTCACCAAAATGCCAAACAAGTATAAATCAATAAAACTATACTCAAAACATGATATAAGTGTAGATAGATATATATGTGTATGCGTATGTGTTTATATCTAGCTATGCATTCTTCCAATAAAGCTATACATAATGATCCCACTCACAAAATTGGCGATTCGCCTCCCTCGCAAGCTACTCCTCGGCTACTCCCTTGCCTCGGGCCAAAGTGTCTTCTCCTTGCCAAAGCACCACAAGCAACAATGTTAGCACAAACAACACAAGGAAACCCTAGATTTCCTTACCAACAACCCTAACTGGCTCTAGGGTTTCTCAACTAACCCTAGAGGCTACCAAAGGAGTTCTAAGGGTTAAAGCTATTATCTAACCCAAGGAAACAAAGAAAACAAGAATAACCCACCGGAGCTACAGTAGCTCCAAGAACAAGGAAGAAGACCACTCAAGGATTTCTTGAGATCAAAGGCAACAATCAAGCCAAAAGCTTCTCTCAAGATTTACAAACAATAAACAAGGATTTAAACTCCATACAAGCTTACAAACTAACCCTAGAATTATCATCCAAAGGGGAAGAAAGAAAGAAGAAGGAAAGAAGAGGAGAAGAGCTTACCTTGATCAATCAAAGGATTGATTTGCAAGCTCCACAAACCAGCCCAAAATATCCTCCAAAATCGGCCCTAAACTCCTAAGAATGGTGGAGGAAGAGAGAGGGAAGGGATGAGGGGTTTTTGGGAGAAGAAATGAAGTGAAATGAAGCCAAAACAACATTTTTATAACCCCACAACGAAGATGTGCGGCTTATGTGCAGTCCCGCATAGTGGCCGCACACCCCATAGCCTGGGGTGTGCGGCCTGGTGTGCAGCTCGCACACAGGCTGCACATAGGCCGCACAAGGCCACTAAAACTCCTGTGCGGGCTGTGCACAGTCTACACACTCTCTGTGCGACTTGTACACGGCCCGAGCACCTCTTAAAGCCCTCAAAACTCGACCCAAAACCCTCGGCAAGCCTCACCAACTCAAAACAAAGAACTCACCCAAAACTTCAAATGAACAAACAAGCAAAAGTCGAAAATACCAATCTACGCAAGAGGGAAAAAACCCGAAATACTACATCACGTCTGCAAGTTACCCGTATTGATGAAGTTCTTAATGTTATTGCACAATTCGGAACATATGAGTGTGACTACCTTTGTGCCTCTCCAATTTCCATATTCCCTTGAATTTAGTTGGAGGTTGGAAGACACTCACATATCTTCGAACACAATTTGTGCCTTGTTCCTTGCCCAGTCCAAGAACTTCCTCAACAATCATGTTCATGACCTATTCTTGTTTCTTTTCTCCTGAATTCGCCTCCACAACCCTATATGCACAAAAGAACACAAATATACACACATATAAGAGTTAAAATCTGAGTAAAGCGATGCTCAATGTAAGAAAAGTATATTTCATATAGCTTATACATGAGCACTTATCACTATTCAAAGTTCCTTAAAGATCTCTTGACCAACAAGAGGAAGATGGAGGAGAGTGCATCTGTGATCCTAGATGCTTCATGCTCGGTGGTGTTGCAAAAGAATATGCCGAACAAGAAGAAAGACCCAGGTAGCTTTATCATCACATGCAACATTGGTAATTTGGGTGAAGAGAAGGCATTGGTGAACTCAAGGGTTAGCATCAATGTTATGCCTTATACATTCTTTTAAAAGCTGGGTTAGGGAGAACCTAGACCCACTCGAATGGCACTTCAATTAGCCGACCAATCAGTTAGACATCCGAGGGGCATCATTGAGGATGTCTTTGTAAAAGTTGACAAATATATCTTTCCTGCAGATTTTGTGGTGTTAGATGTGGATGAGGATGTCGAGGTTTTGTTGATACTTGGGAGGCCATTCTTGCGCACTTCCAAAGCTCTTATTGGCATGGACGGTGGTGAATTGACATTAAGAGTTGGAGATGACAAGTTGACATACCGCCTCGCTGAAGCCATGCGATATTCTCTTGATTTTGATGATACTTTGTATTTCCTTGACACTAATGATGAGTTAATTGATGACCGTGTGAAGGAAATGTTGTGTAAGGACCCATTGGAGCGGTGGCTAGACCAAGAAGCGGAGAATGAAGAAATTTCATCTCTTGGTCTAGAGGACAAAGTGCAACCTACTCTGGGAGTAATAAAGAGGATGATCCAAAAGCTCAAAAGAACAAGGAGACGCCACAAGAAGCTCCCCAATGCTAGTGGGGATGAGCATTCACAAAGTAAGAGTGACAAACCCTTGTGTGGTAACAAACTCGATCACTCCCCCTTTAACTTGCAAAAATTGTGTTCATCATGCTTTCAAGTTGTAGGTAAGAAGGCAACTATTCTTTATGAACCCCTGTGACGTAAGTGCAGGTACATCAAGCTTAGTGACATTAAACAAGCGCTTCTTGGGAGGTAACCTAAGTTTTTATTGTTTTTCTAGGTCTTAGTTTAGTTTTTGCATGAATAATTGCCTAGTGTCGGTGTCTTAAATTTTATATGCTTTTGTTGTGTTTGTCCTTGTGGATCCTTGATGTCTTATTGTGCTTCATTGTGATTGGTTAGGTTTTAGGTCGTTTGAGCTTGTTTTCATGAATCTCTGGTTAGATTTTTATCATATTTGCAATTTTTGTAAGTTGTATTGGTTTTGTAGAATTTTTCTGTAGAAACTGCAGACTTTTGAGCAATCCAAAGAAGACACACGGCCATGTGGAATTTTCACACGGGCGTGTGTTTCTGTTCAGAGCTTATCTTCTCCATCCCTAGAAGACACAGGGACGTGTGAGTGCCCCTATGAATGACCTTGTGAAGGGCACATGCTCGTGTGGAATTTCCATAGGGGCGTGTGAATCCCTCTAGACAAAAATTTTCCATCCCGAGAAGACACAAGGGCATGTGGCTACCCCTGTGATCCCCCCTGTGAATTTTCACATGCCCGTGTGGAATTTCCATAGGGGCTGTTGAACACTTAGAAAAATTTTTGGATTTTAGAGAAGCCACAGAGATGTGTGGGTGCCGCTTTGGCTGGTCTTGTGGTTAGCCACACGGGTGTGGGTAATTTTCACACGTCTGTGTGGATGCGTTTAGAGGCCAAAGTGGCCACCCCGAGAGCACAAGGGTGTGTGGGTGCCCTTGTGAAGCTTTCCTGTGGAGGCACATGGGCATGGGTAATTTCCACAAGCCCGTGTGGATGTGCAAAACGGAAGAGGCTGTGACTTTTCTTTAAAATCTATTCTCGCCTCTTCATTTCTAAACGCTCTCACACCTAAAGAACGCATCCTCTTGTCTCCCCGACCCTCTCTTCATCTATTTAAGGAGTTTTTGGGTTGTTTTCCGGCCATATTAGAAGTTTTTCATTTCCATTTCATCGGTAAGCCTCTTTCCTGCTTCTCTTCATCAATCTTATCTTTTCTTTTGCTTATTTTGGTTGATTTTGCTTGGATTTCATGATTAGATTGCTAGTGAGTGAATAAAGAATGAATGTAGATGTATTTAAAATGATTTGTATAGAATTTTGTGTATTCAGCCCCACTGTTGTCACATCCTGAAGATCCACACAGGCATGTGGAATTTCCATATGACCGTGTGGATTTCTGCAAAATTGTTTTTCAAGTTTAATTTGATCAATTTATTGTCAATTCTTGTAGGAATGCCTCCCAGATCAAAGAAAGCGACCGGAAAACGACCTCGTGAGCCCTCACCCGAGCAGCTTGAGTTCGCGATACCCGAACATTAAGCAAGATTCTAGCATTTGTCAAAGCTCAAGTTTGGCTAGTCGTGTTTTCTAGACTTGAGTGCATTGAGAGAGATTCATTTGGGTGACGAGATGGCAGAGGAGGTAGATGAGTTACTCTCTGTGGGTTGTTGGCAACGTCTATTGTCTATCAGAGCTACATTCATTCCATATGGCCGTGTGTGCTCCATAACCCGTTGGAACTCAACTCTCAATAAATGTAGCTCCATCAAACGCATCATTAGGAGGTTAGGGGAGTATTGTTTCAATTGCCCATCTTCACACACAATGTTTTGATTGTTATGCTTATTTATTGTGCTTTCATGCGTACATTGAGGCCAATATACATCTTAAGTGTGTTGGGGGGGGGGGGGGGGGGGGGAGTTCACATTATACATGTTCTATACTTATGCATTCATTGTTCATACTCATGTAGCCAATGGCAGTTCATCTGCCTTTTACATACTTTCATTCATTGATTGCTTGTTTTGTATATTGCTCTAGGGTGAGATAAACCTCTAGAGGGTATTTAGGCATGTGAAACCTATAATTCTAATCTTGTATCGTTTTGCATTGTGTTCCTAATTAATTTGAGTTTGGCTAAGTTTCAATCTTCTGTTTCTAATGCTTACTTACTTTATTAACTTTATGGCTGATTGGTTTGCATGATCTATTCACCTTAGTGATGAGAAAGATCACCATTAGTGCTAGAATTACTGGGATTGAAAAGGGTTGAGAGTGTGACCCGTGAGATAGTAGAGTGTCCCATTTTCCTTCAGAGTGATGTATTTTATCTCCATACTCCCTAAGCTCTTAGAAACCATATGTGGTGAGAGGTGTTGAGTGAATTCTCTGCCCAGATTTCATAGGGGGTTAGGGATCTTTTACCTAGAGGTTGGGTGACACGACCCCTTGCGTGTATCCCACAAGTGCACGGGCTTGTCAAAGTAATAAAATTACCCTGGTGAGTGGGTAGTCGAATCCATAGGGAATAGAGATTTTAAACACAAGAATTCACTATTTAGTTATGCGGTGTAGGAAAAGTAATAATCGGAGTGATGAGTGAATTTATGGAAGCAATTAGAATAAAAGATAAGATAGTAAATAAAGAGATGAAAGACAAGAGAAAAGCAAGTAGAAGTTAAAAGAGAAAGACTAGTAATGGATGAGATAGGGTATCCGGACAAGCTACCTCTAGGACTTATGCTTCTAGTGCAAGACTATGCTATTATACTTTCCTATTGATGTTAATTGAGTCGAGGATATCCTTAAACTCACGGTCCCAAAACTTAAGGTCAACCGTGACTAACCCCAACATTATGTCTCGGTATTAGGATTCACTACGACCCTTGACTCTTGTTAACCTGTCAACTAAGCCCCAGGGGAGTCTATCTTCCTAACCCTAACACTACGTGGGATTGCTTTAAGCTCTAGGGATTCCTAGTGATAAAACCTGTTCCTCTATGTAGTTCTAACCCTTTGGTCCAGGTGGAAGAACCCTAGTCTAGATTGAGCCCTAACACTCTATCTTGACCGCTAATTAACCAAGAAAATGGAGGTAGGGAGAAATCACACCGGAAGGGAAAGGGGTACATTGCTACCTCACAACTCTCCCTCTCAACCCTCTTCAATCTTAAGGAGTCTAACCCTATAGGAGTTGTCACACCTCCAAAAGATAACCTAGATTGCTCTCAACCTTAGTGTCACGGCTAAGGGAAAAACAATAGCACAAGATAATTAAAATTGAAACTCGATTTATTCATCAATAATGGAAAAATACAATAGCAATGTCATAGAAACATAATAATCCTAGGGTTTTACAAGTCCGAATACCCACGAGGGGTTTAGCTCCTCATGGAGCTATACATGTTCATCAAAATATGAAAGAAAGAATAAAGTAAAAGCATTGATGAAAACCCCCTCGCGTATGGTGTGGCCGTGGTCTTGTGCGGCCGTTGAACGTCGATGTCGATGCCGATGACGCGCTCCAATCCTCCACCAAGTCCTCTCCAAAACCCTAGCGGCCTCTCCAGAAGTTGGGGAGAAAGATAGGTCAAAAGATCCGTAAAAAGTCTCCAAATCGGGCTTTTAATAGGCTGAGTGTGGCTTTAAATTTGGACTTATCGGGACTTCACACGGCCGTGTGGAATTAACACACGGGCGTGTGAAGTTTCTTTTTGTTGAAAAATTAATTCACACGGCCGTGTGTTAATTCCACACGCCCGTGTGAATTCTCTAGAATTCTGAAATTCGGCCGAAAGTGAACAGTAGCTTACTACAGTGTTTTGCTATAGTACAAACTACAATGCTGCTACAGTACTAGCCGAAAACGCTCCCGAATCCGTCGTTCTTCATCGAGGCCATTGAATTAGGCACACAATCAATGGTAGATCGTGCCGATTACTTCAAGTCTCCTTCTTGGCGAAGTTCTCCTAAGCAACACGAGTTTAGACTTATTGTGAATGTGACTGCCTTTGTGCCCCTCCAAAGGAGGTTGGCACACACTCACAAGTCTAAGCTCGTGCCTTGTTCCTTGCTTGGTCCGAAAACCTCCTCAACAACGGCGAACACGATCTAACTTCGTTCTTCTTTTCCAACTTGGCTCCACAAACCTATAATGCATAAGAATACACAAATGCACACTATTTATTGATAAAATATGATAAAATATATGCTCATTGTAAGATAATAACGCTTCGCGTTACTATAACACAAGCACTTATCATTGGGTTAGATCTATATTTAGGAATTGGATATGTCTTCCAAGATCTCTAGAGTTGCTTGTAGTCATTTCTTTTGTGAGGCGTCAAGAGAATTCTCCGCTGGGACCTCATAGGGGACTAGTTATTGGCGCTCTTGAGGTAAGGACCTCGTTCTAGAAACACTTTGTAAATCTTACACCTAATACTTGAAATCTAGGAGGAGCATCACCTAGATAACCCACTTTTACTGACTGAAATTTTGTTTATTATACCCTTGCATATTCGTCTTTGGCATTCATTTCTTTGCACATTAATTCATTAGATCATCCCATTCATTAGGCTAGATAGCAAAGAAGCAGTTAATACTATTACTGCTATTCCATGTGGTTGCCCGTATGCCTTTTTGCCTTTTTTTACCTTCAATTATAGTACCATACTACAGTGTTTTCACTATAGTGCTGGTGCTACAGTACGTATACACCCTAGCTACGCAAAGATTTTAAGCTCTATTTTGCTCCCAATTTTATACTTCGGTTTGAGTTATACTTCTATTGCTCTAAAAGTATAAATGGAATAAACTAAGTACTAAATCATCCATAAAAATACTCTTGAGAACCACTTAAGTGTAAAAAATAATCAATAAAATATGTACGATATAGCACTTATCAAATAACCCTCCACTTAAGCTTTTATTTGTCCTCAAGAAAAATATGATAATGAAAATAAATGCTTGATCTCATGTTTCAAATACTTAAAGTCTCAAGTGTATATTGAAAGTGACAAACAAGTAAAATACATTCATAATTATTTCTAACAAGTATAAACATGCCCTATTAAAGTGTTCCATGTGTGTGCGTATGATTCAACTGACCATGCTTCCCTACTAGCAAAAAATTCTTTATTCACATAAATTTTCTACCATGGTGGTTTTACCACTTAGGTCAACACTAAACTTTATAAAAAATGGTAACTTTCACAGATTGCTAGAAGGTAGGTCTCTTTCCCGTTAGGGCATACTAGAATCCTACTTTTTGAGAGTAGCATCGCACTTCAAAGGTCATAGCTCTTTCCATTTTTTTACTAACAAAGTAAACATCACCTTTATAATTGTTCAGGATGCCAAATTGAATTAAAACTGCACAAAACTGCATTGAAACAAAGTAATTGAGCTAAGCACGTCGAAAGAACAGAATCATGGTTTTAAACATGGCTGTATTTAGGCTTTTCTAAATTCAAAATCAAAACATGACAATTAAACATACTCGTGTTTTGCCCTATAGGGTCATGTTCAAAGTGAGTGCGACCATGGTTGTTATTGTTGCCTCTTATTTTCATCCGTGGTTCTGCTTGATGATTGCTGTTTCAAGAATATTTTGATCTCTTTTATTTTGATTGAATCTTGCATGAATTTCTCATTTATGAGTGACTGTACACCTTCTTGGTACTTGGACATGATGAACTTTGGTTGTATTTTGATTTCTTGACCTTTTTTCTATTGAGCTAATTCATTTTCATATTCAGATTCAATTGTGGTAATGCTTGATCCATGAATTTAGTTAGTGAAAGCTTGAATTTGTAAGCATAGTTTAGTTAATGAGAGCCTGAAACTATCACTGATCATTTACTTAGTTAGCAAAATCCGAGTGCATGAGTGGTCTTCCACAATTGAGAGATTTTGACCGTATTTTACAAAGTTTAGATGATAAGAACTCTCCTGACTAAGGCGACCTAATAACAGGGATCATAGAATTAACCTAGTGCATTCATGGAAGGGAATTTGTGAAATGCATACCCCACAATGTTTAGGAGCTAGTCACTTAGAGATAATAGCTAGTTTAAGCTAGGAACCTCCATAGTCTAATGATCAAGAAGAATTATTTTATATATAAAAAAACCTTTATATTAGAATTGTATCACCCTTAACACCCAAAGGAAATCTTGTTTTAAGCATTGCCGTTATAATATTGATCTTTTCTTGATACTTGTTTGTGAATCTTGAAAATAAATTCTTAGGGTTATTTATTTACTTGTTAAAAATTTTAATATAATTTTGATTAGCTAGAAAATAGTAAGAGAGTTAGTATATTGTACTCAATTTCCTCATAGGATAGACCTTGCTTTGTTGCACACTTATACTACTTGACAAGACTCTTGCACTAGCATTTTTATGTTCACTTGCGAAGCTCATCAAAACTTACATAGTAACATCACCTTCAAGTAGCTAAACCAAAGCAACGCAACCAACAACACTCTCAGCAAAAATAGTAGAAGATGAAGCATGGTATATAGATTATGGTGCAAACAATCATGTCAGTGGAGATGTTGGAAATTTAAATCAAAAGAAAGATTATCGTAGTAATTTTAGGAATTCAAAGAATGACAAAAACTTGAACTAAAGGAAATCTTCGATGTCCCTTCCTCAACAAATAACTTAATCAGTGTATTATGACTTAACTTTGATAATAATGCATATTTTGAGTTTCGCCATGATTGCAACTATGTGAAGGACAAATAAATAGGATGGTGCTTATAAAATGAACTCTTAGCGATACCCGATATCAACTTGTCCAGTCAAGCTTAAAGTCACTAGAAACTTTTGCTTTGTTCTTAAACAAATTGATAAAAGCCTAAATGTATGTATTTTATATGTACATATTCTGCAGTATTCATGTACATTTTGATGAATCGATGCCCTTTTATGGTTTAATTGGTTTCATTCATTTTACAGGCATCAAAAAAGCCTAGCTGAGTTCGACAACACAATTCAGGAAAAAATTGGCAACGAAAACGATGTTTTAGCTGCTTGTGGAATTGTAGCAACACCGTAGCAAGTATTGTAGCATGCAGCATTGGAGAAATGGTAAAATCTTAGGTTTTCTTTGCGGGCAACATTGTAGCTGTGAAGACGCCAGCATGCCAACTGGGAAGTTTGCATAATTATTACTATAGCAAGGTTACTGATAAGTCCTTGAGTGACCATATTTCTTTATATGATTTTGTGTGTGAACACCCGCAAGTGCACGGGGTCATCAAATAATACCTCTCGCATAAGCATGACTAGATTATATTCCCTAGGATCCCAAGAGCTACTATTACTTTCCCCTAGACAACACTATCTAGTGTACCAAATATAGGATTAAAACAAATTAAGAAAATAACAAAAGAGAAAACTATAAACAAATGGACTACGACACACCACATAAACTCATTAGTAAAGCAATTAACAATGAAAGAGCAAGGCCCTCATGCGAGGATTGATAGGGGCCCAAAAGTGTACAGGTTGTCCAAGTAATAAAGTACCCCGGTGAGAGAGTAGTCGAATCTACAGGGACTAGTGATTAGAGACAAGAGGAATTCCTATTTAGCTAGTGCGAAATGATGGTGGTGAGAATAATCAATATGTGTGCAAGAAAATGAAAGAGAAATATGAAAGGCAAGAAAGTGCAAGCAAAGAGTAAAGAGAGGAACAATTAATGTAAAATGGGGTACTTGGACAACCTACCCCTAGGACTAATGTTTCTAGACCAAGACTAATATTATACTCCTTTATTGATGTTTAATGAGTCGTGGAAATCCTGAAGCACACGGTCCCAAACTTAAGGTCAACCGTGACTAGTTCCAACACTATGTCCCGGTATTAGGCTTCACTACAACCCTTCACTCTGTCGATCTCTCAACTAAGCCCCAGGGGAGTCCATCATCCTAAGCCTCACACTATGTGGAACTGCTCGACATTCTAGGGATTCCAAGTGATAGACCCTGTCCCTAAATATAGTTCTAACCCTTTGGTCCAGGCGAAAGAACCCTAATCTAAGTTAAGTCCCAGCACTAGGATTCACTACAACCCTTCACTCTGTTGCTTGCGCAATTAAGCCTCAGGGGAGTTCATCTCCTAGCACTTCACTCTACTTTGATTGCAAAGAACTCTTTGAACATGGAGATAGGGAAAATCACATCGATGGGGAAAGGGGACGTTTCTCTACCTTACGACTCACCCTCTCGACTCTCTCCAATCTCGAGTAGTCTAATCCTATTGAAGTTGTCACACCTTCAAAGGATAACCTAGATGATTCTCAACCCTAGTGTCATGGCTAAGGAAAAATCAATTACAATTAACATGCAAGATTTGGAACTCAAGTAAAATCATCAATTAAGAAAGCATAATAAAACTCATCAAAACAATGTCATCCTAGGGTTTACAAGTGCGAATAACCACAAGGGGTTTAGCCCTCCATGGAGCTATACAAAATCATCAATGTATATGAATCAACAAGAATAACAAACATAGATGGAACCCCCTTGTGATGGGTGGCGATGGTCTTGTGAGGTCTCTCCGTCCTCTCCACCAAGCCCCTTATCAAGCCAAAGGAACACCTCGTAGGATCGGTGTCGATGAAAGCTCTCCCAGTAGCTATCTTCCAACGGACGTCGATGTTGATGCCGAAGACTCGTTCCAAACCTTCACAAAATCCTTTCCAAACCTTAGCCGCAAAGCCTCAAGAAGTTCAGAAAAAGATCCCCCCAAAAAGTCCGAAAAAGTTCCTTAAATAGTGCTGAGTCGCGGCTTTAAATTGCTATAGTGATTTGCTATAGTAATTGCTACAGTGCTCACGTGTAAAATGTTCCTGATTTCATGTTCTTCATCGAGGCCGTTGACTTGGGCACACAACCAACGGTAGATCATGTCATTTGCTTCTTTTCTCTTTATTTATGAAGTTCTTCAATGCTACACGAGTTAGACTCTTATGAGTGTGACTGCCTTTGTGCCTTTCCAATAGAGGTTGGCACACACCCACAAGTCTAGAACTCGTGCCTTTGTTCCTTGCTCGGTGCAAGAACTCCTCAACAATGACGAACATGATCTAATTTTGCTCTTTCTTTTCTAACTTTACTCCACAACCCTATATGCACAAAAGAACACAAATGCACAACAATTAATGATAAAATCTAAGAAAAGTAATGCTTAATGTATGAAAATACTACTTCATATTATTTTAACATGAGCACTTATCAAACTTCCCCACACTTAAGCTTTTGCTTGTCCTCAGGCAAAATTAAAATATGAAAGTACTTGGGAAGAACAATTGAAAGTGCTCAGCCTTAGGTTCACCAAAAGTATGCAAAAGAAGTATTCTACAAGTAAGGGGAAATCAAAACATTGCATAAAGGTATCGTTGCTCTAGCTAAAAACTTGAATAAAAAAGGACAACCACTCAAAAATGTGTAAGTGTGTGTGAACTCACTCAAGTTAATCCAAAAATTACTCCTCAAACTCTTGTTAAAAAGACTTATTTATATACACAAGTAGGGGGTAGTAGCTTCACACAACATATAAGGTAGCCCTTTCCTAGGCGGCCACCAAAGGTGGCTTTCACACTTTTGAGGAGGTAGCTCTTTCTACCGGGGTAGTAGCTTTCACGCATCCCATGAGATAGCTCTTTCTCTCATTAGGGCATAACTTGTATCCGACTTATGAGAGTAGCTACATACTTCATAGGTGGTAGCTCTTTCCACCCCAAATGCACAAATAAAACTAAACAAATATTTACAAGCTCACAAATTTTTTTTTATCTCAAAAAAAAACTAAAAACTCAACTAACACGATGATAAACTAGTCCTTAAACATTGAGCTTGAGTTTCCAAAAGGTTTCAAGAGTGAGTAGTGCAACATGAGATAATCGAGCAAAAAATTCCCTAAAATTCAAGTAGAAACTAGAGCATGATGAGATACAATGTTAAAAATTCTCCTAGACTCTAACAATACAACTGTTGCAACTAAGGTGAGATGCCATGGGCTACATGAGCATAAGCAATTGAACGCACAAGTAAAGGTGTGTGGAATGTGAACCCCCTTCCCACACACACACACTTAAGATGTACATTGTCCCTAATGTACACATGCAAGCACAATAAGAAGTATAACAATTCAAGCAAAATATGTGGGAGTGGGCAATTGAAACAATACTCCCATGAACTCCAAGTGTTCCATTCGATGGAGCTATGTTCATTAAGAGTTGAGTCTCAATGGGTTGTAGAGCACACACGGTCCCATGACCGTGCCTATGACTATTCCTCAAATTCTAAACATCCAAGACCATCTGCATACATACACAAGGAGTTCAGTGTAGCTCAAGAAAAATCAAAATAAACTCGAGTATATAAAGATAGAGAAATGAAATACAACTCGAGAAAAATAAAAGCAACAAAAAATAAACTCAGAAGGAGGATCTTTTCTGAGTACTACAAGTCCAAAATGAGAAATAAAAGTACAAAATAAAATCAAATAAAAGAAAACTAAGACACCTCAGCGTCGGTGTCCTGAATGGTCACCTCTGGTGCTGCGGTAGGCTCAGCTGGTGCCGGTGGATCAAGTGGTGCAGATGTAGGTGAAGGTGGTGCAGGGGACGCTCGAGGTTGCACCACAAATGGTGAAGTCATGGCCTGCTCAAATAACTGATGAAGACTGTGGAACTGGGCCGTAACCTCGATGTGCTGCGCAACTTGTGTAGCTCTGATCTCAGCTACCTCGGTCTAGAGAACCCCCACAGCACTCTCAAGGCCCTCCAACCTGTCTTGGCCTCGAGATGGAGAAAATGTGCGTACAAGAGGTGGCTACTGTGCTGTGGGTGGTTTCTGTGTTTTTGTATGTGCTGGAGGTAGCTGTAAAGTTGGCTGCGATCCCCGGCCTCGTCTTCCTCTGCTGGCTTCAATATAGTCAATAAGCGTTGCCAACTCCCCACTGATAGAAGTTCTTCAACCTCGTCTGCAACATTGTTGCCCCACTCAGCTGTCCTCAAATAGCTTAAGTCCATGTATCGAGACTATCCGAACTTGAGCTCGCCAACGTCTCATATCTTGCTCAGTGCTCGGGTATGGTGAAGTTTATCTGCTCTGTAGAGGGCTCAAGGGGTCTTTTACCGGTTACTTGCTTCGACCTGGGTGCTATTCCTGCAAAATTTTTAAAAAGAATCGATCAAATCACCATTAAATCTTATTCTGCAGGAATTTCCACACGGCCGTGTGGAAATTCCACACGCCCGTGTGCATCTTCGGGCCAAGATAGAAATACAGCCGTGGCTACCAAAGATTTCTACAACTCACTCCAAATCGTTTTGAAACTTTCCACACTTATTTACAAAGTAATTAAGCATGTAATTTCTGTGGAAAACAATCGAATAAACTAAAAGAATCGAGTTGATGAAGTAAAAAGTAAAAGGGCGGTTTACTGATGATGTGAGAATAAAAAACATAGTGCTCGGCCGGAAAACCGGTGAAATCGTCAGAAAGATAGTTAGGAATGTGGAGGGAAAATTTCTTTTGAGCATAGAAGTGTTCAAGGGTGAAAGGCCAATGAAAGTATAAAAGAAGGTTGCGGCCTTTTTGAGTTCTGCAAATCCACACGGCCATGTGGAAAGACCACATGGCCATGTGCCTCTATTAAGAAAGTTCACAAGGGCAATCACACGCCCCGGTGTTCTCTCTGGTTGCTCTCTGAATACTCCCACACGGTCGTGTGGAAATTCCACACGCCCGTGTGCCTTCACAAGAGAGTTTCACGGGGACAGTCACACGCCCCTGTGTGCTCTTGGGAAAATACTTAAGGACTCTGCACAAATTCACATGCTGTGTGGAGATTCCACACGGCCATGTGCCCAACCTGGCCAAGACACAAGGCCGGCCACAGGGGCACCAACACGCCCCTGTGGCCTCTTTGGATCTACCCGAGAAATCTCTAAGTGTTCCACGCGGCTGTGTGAAACATCCACACGGCTGTGTGCCTTTCACAAGCTCTCTCACAGGGGCAGTCACACGCCCCCTGTGTTTTCTCGGGATGGAAGGAAAGTCTCTGCAGAGTTTCACAGGGCCGTGTGGAAATTCCACACGGCCGTGTGCCTTAACATAAGGGCACTCACAAGGGCATCCACACGCCCCTGTGGACTTTCGAGATGGAGAGTTGAAGTTCTGCAGAAATTCACACGGCCGTGTGCCCTTCACAGGGTTATTTATAGGGGCACTTACACGGCGCTTGGGATGAGCCCTAAAATGCTTCACACGGCCGTGTGGAAATTCCACGCGGCCGTGTGTTTTTCCCTGGATGACTTAGAACATTCACAGACTCTGTAGAAAAGCTCAGAAACTAACATGCAACATTCAGAGCCTGTATATATGATATAAATACAACTAGGGATCCATGAAAACACACTTAAACGACCCAAAACTTCATCAATCAATATTAGGCACACAAAAAATATCAATGACCCACAAGAAAATCACAGCACACATGTATAAAAGTCAAGACACCAACATTAAAACTCTTATTCATGCTAAAACTAAACTAACTCCTAGAAAAATAGTAAAAGCTTGGGTTGCCTCTCAAGAAGCGCTTATTTAACGTCACTTAGCTTGACGTACTTGAACTTACCTCACAGGGGCTCATGAAGAAAGAATACTTCCTTGTCATTGTCACAAATCTGGCCGCCAAAGTAGGGTTTTAGCCGATGCCCGTTTACCTTGAATGTACCTTTCTCCGAATGAGTGATCTCAATCACTCCATGAGGTGATACTTGAGTGACAGTGTACAGCCCAAACCATCTAGACTTAAGTTTTCCCGGAAATAGCCACAAACGAGAATTGAACAATAAGACTTGATCAACCACTTTGAATTCTTTCAGCAACTTGATATGCTTGTCATGCCACTTTCGAATCGTTTCCTTATAAATTCTAACATTCTCATATGCCTTCAACCTCCATTCATTTAACTCGTTGAGATGAAGCATTCTTTGTTCCCCCGCTTTTCTCAAATCAAAATTCATTGCCCTGATTGCCCAATATGCTTTGTGTTCAAGCTCCACCGGTAGATGACATGGTTTTCCATAGACCAAGTTGTAGGGAGTGGTTCCTATAGGAGTCTTATATGCTATTCGGTGAGCCCAAAGTGTGTCATCCAACCGCTCAGACCAATCCCGCTTTCCTTGCTTCACTGATTTTGTCAAGATTCTCTTGAGCTCTCTATTTGTGACCTCCACTTGGCCACTAGTTTGCGAGTGATAGGGAGTGGCAAGGCGATGATGCACTCCACATTTCTTCGACACCTTTTCGAGTTGAGTATTGCAAAAATGAGTTCCTCGATGACTAATGATAATCCGTGGAGTTCCAAATCTAGTGAACAACCTCTTTAAAAACTTTACCACAGTTCTAGCATCATTAGTCGACAACGCTTGAGCTTCAACCCATTTAGAGACATAATCGACCGTCACCAAGATATATTGATTTCCATTGGATTTCGGGAACGGTCCCATGAAGTCAATGCCACAGACATCAAATACCTCACAGAATTACGTAGGATTTTGAGGTATTTCATCCCACCGAGACAGATTTCCTGCTCTCTGGCAGCTATCACATTGAAGAACAAACTGGTGTGTATCGTGGAAAAGAGACAGCCAATAAAATCCAGCTGGTGAAGCGTCACGCGACACGCTAAAGAGCGAGCACGCGATTCCCTGGCCGTAAGTGCACGGGTCGTCAAGTAATAACCTTTCATGTAAGCACGAGAGGGTCGTATTCCTAAGGGTTCTTAGATCTACTATTACTTCCTTTTGGGGTTCACTATCTAGTCGAATAAAGTAGGGTTGATGCAATTATAAGATTGAGAATAATAAAAGTAACGAGAAAGTAAAAATAAAATAAAACTCGATCCGGACGGAAATGGGGATGAAAAATCCAATAATTAAGGAAGGCCTCGGGCGAGGATCCCCCTGGGAGAAAACTAACTACGGATGACGGTAATAAACTTAAATATAAAGTTGACTTGGTTTTGGCCCGCTAGACTCGGATGTCGACTACCCCGGAACCTCCGTAGTGTAGCCCTAATCCAGTACAGGTTCCTCTATCCAGAAGATACCCCTACGATGTCATTGGGAGTAGGGAGTCTCGGTTAGGGTTATTCTAATGCACACTCTTAGCAAAAACACTGTAGCAAGTTACTGTTCACAGTCGGCCGAAAATCAGTTTTCCAGAATTTTCACACGGGCGTGTGGAAATTCCACACGGCCGTGTGAAATCCCGATTTCAGCAAATTTAAAGCCGCGACTCCACATTATAAAAGCCCGATTTGGAGACTTTTTGAGACATCTTTTGACCTAATTTTCTCCTCAACTTTGGAGAGGGCGGCTAGGGTTTTGGAGAGGACTTCGTGGAGGTTTGGAGCGCGTCATCGGCATCATCATCGACGTCCGGCGGCCGCACAAGACCACGGCCACACCATACGCAAGGGGGTTTTCATCTATGTCTTTACTTCTTGTTTTATTATATACATTGATGAACATGTATAGCTCCATGAGGAGCTAAACCCCTTGTGGGTATTCGGATTGTAAAACTCTAGGGTTATTATGTTTCTTTGACATTGTTATTATGCTTTTCCATTATTGATGAATAAGAATTGAGTTTCGATCTTAACTTTATCTTGCTATTGTTTTCCCTTAGATGTGACACTAGGGTTGAGAGCAATCTAGGTTTTCCTTTGGAGGTGTGACAACTCCTATAGGATTAGACTCTTTAAGATTGAAGAGGGTTGAGAGGGAGAGTTGTGAGGTAGCGATGTACCCCTTTCCCCTCCGGTGTGATTTCTCCCTACCTCCGTTTCCTTGATTTAATAGCAGTCAAGATAGAGTGAAGTGCTAGGTAGATAAACTCCCCTGGGGATTAGTTACGCGAGTAACGGAGTGAAGGGTTGAAGTGAATCCTACGCACTGGGGCTTAATCTAGACTAGGGTTCTTCCTCCTGGACCAAAGGGTTAGAACTACACATAGGAACAGGTTTAATCACTAGGAGTCCCTAAAACTTAATGCAATCCCACGTAGTGTGAGGTTTAGGTAGATGTACTCCCCTGGGACTTAATCGTGCGAGTAATAGAGTGAAGGGTTGTTGTGAATCCTAATACCGGGGCATAGTGTTGGGGTTAGTCACGGTTGACCTTAGGTTTGGGACCGTGAGTCTAAGGATTTCCTCGACTTAATTAGCATCAATAGGAAGGTATAATAGCATAGTCTTGCACTAGAAGCATAGATCCTAGAGATAACTTGTCCGGATACCCCACTTCATTAATTGTTAAATCCTCTTTAATCTCTTTTCTTGCGATTTCTAATCTTTCACCTTTCTCTATTTAATTTCCTGTCTTTAGTATAATTGTTCTCGCAATTCACACACAAATCGATTACTACTTTTCCGTACTTCGCATAGTTTTAATAGTGAAATCTCGTATTCTAACTCCCTATTCCTTGTGGATTCGACTACCCTCTCACCGGGGTAATTTTTATTACTTCGACAAACCCGTGGACTTTCGGGGATCCTGTCAATCCCCCAAACAAGTATCATTCAAAATCAAATCTATGGAATCCATCCATTGTAGACTGAACATAAAAATGATAGATTAAAGCCAAACAACACAAGTCACACACAATTAAATACAAAAACCAATGTCATCCATACAAAGTCTCCTCCTAAGGTTCATCGGGAGCCCGGTGGCCTTGGGAGTCTAGTTCGATATAACAAAATGAGAGGGTTCGAAATACATGACAGCCATTATACAATCAACAATGAAATTCACCTCGAAATGTCGGCTAAAAGGTGTTGATGGGGATTCGTCGGATCCGCTCCGACGAGCCCCTTGATGCTTCTCTGCGTTCTCCCCTTCTTCTCTCCTTCAATTCCTACAGAAATCGTCTCCAAAAGTGATAGAAATGGCCTGATGAGAAGTGGAGGTCGGATGAGAGCCAACAGCCAACAGAATGCCTCAAAACCCTTGAAGAGCTGCCTTATATACCCCGAGGCTGTGCGGGCACTGTGTGGGGCCGCACAGCCTTCTGACTGTGGTGTGCGGCTAATGTGCGGCCCTGCACACTAGCCGCACAGGATTCTGGCTGTGATGTACGGCCAGTGTGCGGCCTTGCACACTGGCCACACAGGCTTCTGGAGGAGGTGTGCGGCCATTGTGCGAGGCAGCAAAGTGGCCGCACACATGCTTAGTGTGAGCATTGCGCGCGCGTCCCTTGGCTTCCGGAGCATGTAACGATGACTTTCTTTCTTCCTCATTTCCCTCCGGAACAACTCAAATATGTATCTTTATCGCGGCAACGGCCCATGAAGCCCTGAAACAAAAATAAACGTATCAAACGCACCAAATGTCATCGAAACAAATATAAGTTGCATGAAAGTATACAAATTTTATAACTAAAACATGATGTATTTAGGTACTTATCAAATACCCCCCACTTGAGCATTTGCTTGTCCCCAAGCAAACAACCATGAAGAACAACAAGGGTTGATAAGTGACTAAATACACAACCTCAGGCTAAAAGGGAATGAATCATAGTAGGATAAAACTCAAGACACAAAGCAAAGACCACCCAAGACGCCTCATGAACTCAACGGCAGTCATGATGTGTGTGTGTAACCCCCCCTATTTCGAGACCCTGTAATCCAGGCAAGGTAGACAGGACCCCGAGAACCACATCTAAAAGCAAGTCACGCCACTTTGTGGAGTGTGGCCTTGAAGCGGTAGACATGCCCCTAGTAGGCTCCTAAAGATCTTTCCTCTTCTGTTCGAGCAACCGCGGTAATAACTTTGTTTTGTATGTACACACATGCATAAGAAAATTCCTTCCTTTTTTTGAGACAAACATGAACTGCAAATCCACATTACCTGGAGCTTTGCACATTCATATAGACGCGCTCATGCCATATTTGCTTTTGGCGAGAGGAACACTTTGGTTAGAAGCGAGAACCCCAGGTTACTTCGCTAGTAGGACAGAGGAGCACTGTCCCTTTTTTTTTTTACCGTGTTGCTACAAGGAGGAAAGTCCTTAAGAGGCTATTAGGAGCGATATCTAACACTTCAAGGCACATAACCCCACGAGTGGGTTAGCAAAGAGAGGGCTACGAGGGTCACTGTTGTTCCTTACCTAGGTGTCCAGAGTTCTAGATAAGGGGTTAGTGAAGGGGCTGCCGAGAATGACATGAAGTGCTTGAGAGTGCAGGGTCATAGGTAGCTTAGTGTCTGTCACAGTCTACACTATGATTCACTAACGGTTAGGCATGCCTTCCTCGGTTCAACAATCATGCAAAAAGTATAATCTACCCCAATTATGTTCACAACGTTTAGAGTTATGTACAACACACACCCACCCCCCACTTAGAGTAGTGCATTGCCCTCAATGTACCTAAATCAGCAGTGTAAAAAGAATGAACAAGAAACATAAGGAAGGTGAATACGTGAACTTCCCCGAAACATGAGGTGTGATTCACGTGGATGATGAGTTCGGGGTGGAATTGCAAAAATATCTCAAAAGTTGGAGAGAAGAGATCATATGACGTCTAATTCGACCTGCAAGGAGAAAAGACGTCGAATCAAGCATCCATCAAACCCATAAAAGCAAAATACGGAATTGCATAACATTAACACAAGTTCTTAAGAAAAAGTGAAACAACAACAAAGTGGTAGGGGTAGGCCCAAACCCAAACCCACTAAACTATAACAAAAGCAAACAACAATAAAAAGCACAACAAAGACAAGAAAAGAAAACTAAAGGAAAGGAAGCTCAAATCCCAGTCGCCCTAATTATCGGTGGAAGCAGGTGGTGCCGAGGTGAATGTTAAACCGGTCAAGAGACGAAGGATCAAAATAACACACTTCAAAAGTTTAAAGTAAATCTGAGTTCTTAAGAGTTTGAAGAGGCTTTCAAGGGTGGAGTGATGTTACAAGAGATGATAAGATCAAGCTGAGGGACTCAGGATGGAGAATAATGTGCAAAAGGGAAGTTTCAGGCATGCTTGGAAGGATGGTGTGCGGGTGGTGTGCGGCTTGTACACCAGCCACACACCTCTCTGCCAAGGGTGTGCAGGTGGTGTGTGGGGCCGCACACTAGCCGCACACTAGCCGCACACTACTCTGGCAAGGGTGTGCGACCACTGTGCGGAGCCGCACAGTGGCCACACACATTCCTTGATGGTGCATGAAAACCAGTTTTTAGCTCCCAAAATAAGCAGACAAGTGTAAAAATGCATCTTAAGCTCACCTTGGGCATCGAATACATGTTTTTAATCACAAAACACAAAAGAGTTTACCATAATGAAAAGGAAATGACGACACACAAAATACGATACAAAAAGAACTAAAGGGAAAAGGAGCTCAAAATCCAATCACAACACATGCATAACTAAAATACGAAAATAAACGAGTACGAAAATGTGAAAATTTTTGGGTTACCTCCCAAGAGCGCTTGTTTAACATCACGAGCCTGACATTCAAGTTTCACATGATCAGGGTGGTTCAAATGAAGGGATTTTACCTGAAGTGTTCATGGATGCAAATGATGACCCGACCGGTAAATTCAATGAAAGGAGAGAATCGATGTTGTGCATACCTAGGTCGATGAGGCATGCCGTTTGTACCTTATCCTTAGAGTTTTTGCTCGCTTTGTTGACCTTAGGACTCACCTTCTTCCATGCTCGTTTCCATGATCTTTCTCCTTTGCTTTTTCATTACATTTTGTCCGGTGGTATTGGAGGAGGGGCTTCCTGTGATTGCATCGGTATGATTTCCCCTTCAACATCAATCTCTTGCATGTAATCATTCAATGCATTCATCATAAGCACCTCCTGCACACAATCTTCCACTAGTAATTCCGTGTCATCGAGTGCATAGGAAGTGTCATCAAGCTCCTTGGGGTGCTCATGGCCTCAGGAATTTTGAAAGTAACTTCCTCATTCCCAGCGCGCAAAGTCATCTTCCCATCTTCTATATCCAGAAGAGCTCGAGAAGTGGCAAGGAATGGTCGCCCGAGAATGATGGGGACCTCAGTGTCTTCATCCACATTCAGAATGACAAAGTCAGCCGGGAAGACTAAACCACCCAATTTGACAATAACATCACTCACGAGACCCCGTGGGCGTCTAACAGATTGATCAGCAAGTTGGATGGTGATTCGTGTCGGCTCCAAATCTTGAAGGCCTAGTTTGAGAAAAAGCTTGTAGGGCATTACATTAATGCTTGCACCGGAGTCAGCGAGGGCTTTCTCAACAATTGAATCCCCAAAGTGACATTCCACAATCAGACTGCCCGGGTCTTTGATCTTCTTGCGTAGCTTGCTTTGAATAGTGGCCGAGCAATTTTCACCAAGGGAAATCGTGGAAGTTTCTTCAAGTTTCTTTCATTTCGTAAGCAACTCCTTCATGAATTTTGCATACTTTGGCATTTGAGTGAAGGCATCGACTAGTGGTAGGTTGATATGAAGTTGCTTAAGCAGTTCCAAGAACTTTTTGAATTGTGTGTCTTCCTTGTCTCTTTGGAGTCTCGTCGGATATGGGATTTTCGGCTGGTGCTCATGCAATTGTTTCTCTTTGTCACGAGGTTCACTCATCCCATCATGGTTGTCATTAGCTTCCTCCCTAGTAATGGATGTGTTGCCTCTCACCATGTTCTTCGTTTTATCATCATTTAGCCTAGTGTTTGGCCGAACCTTAACCTCTGCAGAGTGATAGCTTGCAAGTGCTCTCGTGGGTTAGTTTCGGTGTTGCTAGGGAGGCTACCTTGTGGTCTCTCCGCCAATGATGCCGAAATTTGTCCCATATGTTTCTCCATGCTTTGCATTGAAGCTTGAATGTTCCTCACTTCCGTTTCTAATGTGTTCAACCTGGCATAAGTGATTTGCATGTATTTTGCCAAGACATCCTCAGTGGTGAACTTGCGTTTTGTAGGGGGTGCATGCTGTTGTTGCATTTGAAACCCCGGTGGTTGCGAGAATTTTTGTTGGTTTTGACTTCCCCAATTAAAATTTGGATGATTCCTCCACCTGGAGTTATAAGTCCCCCCATAAGGATTTCCTTGAAATTTTTGACCATGACTTACAAAGTCAACTTGTTCCAATGGGGCAGCTTCGGGCACAAAAATAGGGAAATGAGCAACACTATGCCCACCTCCGCAGGTTTCACAACTCATGACCTGCTTGGTGCTTGAGCTCAAACGTTCAACTCGCTCAGACATAAGTAGACTTACTTGCTTCACTAATGCTTCAATCATGGCATCCTGAGTAGTCTTACTATCCACTTCATGCACCCCCCGAGGTTGGGTCACCTTGGCTCGGGAGCCCCAATGAGACTCATTCCTCTCCATGTTTTCAATCAATTCTTCTGCATCCTTGGGGTATTTACTGATGGGTTGAGCGCGCGACTAGCTAAAGAGCTAGCACGCGAATCCCCGGCCGCAAGTGCACGGGTCATCAAGTAATAACCTCTCGTGAGAACACAAGAGAGTCGTATTCCCAAGGGCCCTAAGATCTGCTATTACTTCCTCCTAGGTATCACTATTTAGTCTACCAAACAAAGATTGTTGTTTGAGAAATAGAAAAATACGAAAATAAATAAAATAAAGACTATAAACAAAATGGACTAAGGCACACCATACAAGCAATTTAACGAGCAAGTAGCAATGAGAACTAAAGGTCTCGGGCGAGGATCCCCTCGGGAGAAGAACACATTAGGATGAAATTAGGAATTAAAGCACAAGGTTGGCTAGAGTTGGTCCGCTAGACTTGGATGTCGACTACCCCGGAACCTTCGTAGTGTAGCCCTAATCCAGTACAGGTTCCTCTATCCAGAAGATACCCCTACGATGTCATTGAGAATAGGGAGTCTTGGTTAAGGTTATTCTAATGCACGTTCTCGGCTAAAACAACCGTAACCTCGCGGGGGGCTACCAATACCCGGAACCTCCGGTGTACCGGTACATTGAATCCCCCTTCAAACATTGTGTGACCTAATACATGCAAGCATCCAGCCATACAAGCATCATTCAAGAATCAAAACCAACGGAATCCATCCATTGTAGGTTGAACATGAAAACAATAGAATGAAACCAACAAACATGCCAACAATTAATTAAAACTAACAATGATAATCCATCCATACAAACATGTTCTTCTCCCAAGGTTCACCGAATACCCGGAGACCTTGGGAGGCTAGTTCCACATCAAAAGAAAAGAAAACAAAGTATAATGAATGACAAACCTCATAAAAATCTCCCTTAGATGTAGGCTAGAAGGTGGTGACGAAAACTCGCCGGATCCGCGCCGGTAGAGCTCCTTGATGAATTCCTTGAATGCTTCCTTCTTCTCCTTTTGAGTTTGCTCTTCAAATCGCCTCTCCAATCCGGCGATGATGGTGGAGAATGATGGAGATGATGATGGAGGGTGGTGGAGATGAAGGTGGAGAAGGATGGAGGAGTGGGTGGCCGAAGACCCTCTCCAAAATGCCCTAGCTTCCCTTAAATAACCAAACAAACCCAATTCAGCCCGTGTGTGTGCGGGTGGTGTGCGGGCCGCACAGTGCCCGCATACTGCTACAGTAAGGTGCTACAGTGAATCGTCTACAGTACTTTGCTACAGTGAACGACGCCTGAAAATCCTCTCTTTTCTTGCTCAAAACTTGTCAAATATGGTTCATCCTTACGCAGTTGGTCCTCGAAATGCTGAAACAAAAATAAATCATCAAATGTGTAAAATGTCACCAAAAACTAACACAAGTTGCATGAAAGTAAATAAACATCATAGCTAAAGCATGATGTATTTAGGCACTTATCATTTACTACTCAAAGAGCCACTAGAAGCAACATCAATGAGTTGACGGTTCTGATAACTCAACCCGTTATACAATATCTGTACTCGCATCCATGCTTCGAGACCATGATGGGGGCACTTTCCCAACAGATCTTTGAACCTCTCATGAGCTTCAAAGAGTGTCTCGGACTCTCTTTGACTAAATGTTGAGAGCTCTTGCCTTAGTTGGGCGGCCTTACTTGGAGGGAAATATCTGCCAAGAAATTTGTTCAACAAGTCATCCCAAGTTTTGATGGACCCCAGGCCAAGTGATGTGAGCCACCTATAAGCAGCGCCCCACAAACTGAATGGGAAAAGGCGAAGTCTTGCTGCATCATCAGACAACCCATTGACGTTGAATGTTGAGCAAATCTGGATAAACCGGGATAAGTGCTCATTCGGTTCCTCATCGGCTAACCCATCCAATTGTACCGTGTTCTATATCATGCCTATCGGTCTAGCCAAATCAAAATTTCCTACACTAACAACTGGTGCTTTCACATTAAACTCTCTCCATGTAAATTGTGGCCTCTCATAGTCTGATAGTGTCCTCCTCTCTTCGGCCATTGCAATAGAAATTTCTTCCGGTGCCTCAACTGATCTTGAAGGTGAACCAACTTGAGTTTCTCTCAATCTTTGATGTATGACGTGCTCAATTTCTTCATTTGGTTCAACAAACCCTGTAGGATTTGCGCGAGTCATACACAGAGTACCTAGAAGAACAAGAGGCAAACAAATAGATTAGTTGATATGTACAAAAGGAAATAAAACTGAAAATAAGAGATGGTGAATTAAAACAAATGGAAGTGAAGTGACTAGATCATTGATCCAAAAGTTTTCCTAGTATTCTCGGAGCTCCCCGGCAATGGCACCAAAAACTTGGTGAAGTGTCGTGCGACACGCTAAAGAGCGAGCACGGGACTCCCCGGCCGCAAGTGCATAGGTCATCAAGTAATAACCTCTTGTGCAAGCATGAGAGGGTTGTATTCCCAAGGGTTCTGAGATCTACTATTACTTCTTTTTGGGGTTCACTGTCTAGTCGAATAAAGTAGTGCTGATACAATTATAAGATTGAGAATAATAAAAGTAACGAGAAAGTAAAAATAAAATAAAACTCGATCCAGACAGAAATGGGGATGAAAAATCCAATAATTAATGAAGGCCTCAGGCGAGGATCCCAATGGGAGAAAACTAAGTATGGATGACGGTAATAAACTTAAAGATAAAGTTGACTTGGTTTTGGCCCGCTAGACTCGGATGTCGACTACCCCGGAACCTCTGTAGTGTAGCCCTAATCCAGTACAGGTTCCTCTATCCAGAAGATACCCCTATGATGTCATTGGGAGTAGGGAGTCTCGGTTAGGGTTATTCTAATGCACACTCTCGGCTAAAACAATCCTAACCTCGCGGAAGACTACTAACAATCCCGCCAAACAAGTATCAATGAAAATCAAATCTATGGAATCCATCCATTGTAGACTGAACATAAAAATGATAGATTAAAGCCAAACAACACAAGTAACACACAATTAAATACAAAAATCAATGTCATTTGACGCGACCCCTTGCGTGTATCCCGCAAGTGCATGGGCTTGTCGAAGTAATAAAATTACCCTGGTGAGTGGGTAGTCGAATCCACAGGTAATAGGGATTTAAGACACAGGTACTCACTATTTAGCTAAGCGATGTACGGTGAATGTGAAGAGAATCAAAGAGACAAGAAATAAAAATAGAAAGATTGAAGGTAAGAGAGTGCAAGAATAAGTAAATAGAGAGGGACTAGCAATGGATGAAATAAGGTACCCGGACAAGCTACCCCTACGACTTATGCTTCTAGTGCAAGACTATGCTATTATACTTTCCTATTGATGATAATTGAGTTAAGGATATCCTTAAACACACGGTCCCAAACCTAAGGTCAACCATGACTAACCCCAACACTATGCCCCGGCATTAGGTTTTCACTACGACCCTTGACTCTCGTTGACCTGTCAATTAAGCCCTAGGGGAGTCTGTCTTCCTAAGCCTCACACTACATGGGATTGCTTTAAGTTCTAGGGATTCCTAGTGATAAATCATGTTCCTATGTATAGTTCTAACCCTTTGGTTCAGGTGAAAGAACCCTAGTCTAAATTAAGCCCCAGCACTAAGATTCACTTCAACCCTTCACTCTGTTGCTCGCGCAACTAAGCCCCAGGGGAGTTCCTCTCCTAGCACTTCACTTTATTTCGACCGCTAAGAACTCATGGAAAATGGAGGTAGGAAGAATCACACCGAAGGGAAAGAGGACATTCCGCTACCTCACGACTCACCCTCTCAACCCTCTTCAATCTTAAGTAGTCTAACCCTATAGGAGTTGTCACACCTCCAAAGGATAACCTAGAATGTTCTCAACCCTAGTGTCACGCCTAAGGGAAAACAATTATAAGAAACAATTAAGATTGAAACTCGAATATATTCATCAATAATGGAAAAGCATAATAACAATGTCATAGAAACATAATAATCCTAGGGTTTACAAGTCCGAATAACCACAAGGGATTTAGCTCCTCATGGAACTATACAAATTCATCAAAATATAAAAGGAAGCACAAATTGAAAGCATCGATGAAAACTCCCTTGCGTATGATGTGGCCGTGGTCTTGTGCGGCCACCGGATGTCGATGACGATGCCAATGACACGCTCCGAACCTTCACAAAGTCCTCTCCGAAACCCTAGCCACGCTCTCAATAAATTGGGGAGAAAGATTGGGAAAAAGATGTGTAAAAAGTTTCCAAATTGGGCTTTTATAACGTTGAGTCGCTGCTTTAAAATCGGACTTATCGGGATTTCACACGGCCGTGTGGAATTTCCACACGCCCGTATGAACTCTCTGGTTTTCTGAATTTCGGCTGAAAGTGAACAGTAGCTTGCTACAATTTTTGCTACAGTGCTCACAGAAACCCTCCCGAATTCAGTTCTTCATCGAGGCCATTGAATTGGACACACAATCAATGTTTGATCGTGCCGATTGCTTCAAATTTCCTTCTTGGTGAAGTTCTCCTAAGCTACATGCGTTAGACTTATTGTGAATGTGACTACCCTTGTGCCCCTCCAAAGGAGGTTGGCACACAATCACAAGTCTAGGCCCATGCTTTGTTCCTTGCTTGGTCCAAAAACTCTCCAATAATGGCAAACACAACCTAACTTCATTCTTCTTCTTCTTCAAAATAACCCCACAAACCTACAATGCACAAAAGCACACAAATGCACACAATTTAGTGATAAAATCTGATAAAAGATATGCTCATTGTAAGATAATAGCGCTTCGCAGTACTATAACACAAGCACTTATCAAACTCCCCCACACTTAAGCTTTTGCTTGTCCTCAAGCAAAAATAGAACGTGAAAGTACTTGGGAAGAGCAATTGAAAGTGCTCAGCCTTAGGTTCACCAAAAGTATGCAAAAGAAGCTTTCTACAAGTAAGGGAAAATTACAACATTGCATAGGTTACCATTGCTCTAGCTAAAATCTCGAATAAAAAAGGATAACAACTAGAAAATGTGTAAGTGTGTGCGAGAACCAACGAGTACTCCTCAAACTCTTGTTACAAGGACTTATTTATATACATAAAGTAAGGAAGTAGTAGCTGCACTCAACCTCTAAGGTAGCCCTTTCCTAGGCAGCCGCCAAAGGTGGCTTTCACACTTTCGAGGAGGTAGTTCTATCTACCGGGGTAGTAGCTTTCACGCTTCCCATAAGATAGCTCTTTCTCCCATTAGGGCATAACTTGTATCCGACTTATGAGAGTAGCTACATACTTCATAGGAGGTAGCTCTTTCCACCCCAAATACAATTATAAACGTTAAACTAATATTCACAAGCTCACAAGTTTTTTTTTTTTAGCTACATAGAACTTCAAAACTTACTAAAGTAGTACTAAACTAGTCCTTAAAACTTTGAGTTCGAGTTTTTAAATGATTTTAAGAGTGAGTAGTGCAATAAGAGGTAATCGAGCCAAAATCCCCTAAAATTCAAGTAAAACTAGAGCATGATAGGATACAATGTTAAAAATTCTCCTAAACTCTAAGAATACTAATGTTGCAACTAAGGTGAGCCGCCATAGGCTACATAAGCATAAGCAATTGAACGCATAAGTAAAGGTGTGTGCAAAGTGAAGTCTCTCTCTCTCCCCCCCCCCCTCCACCCCCCACACTTAAGATGTACATTGTCCTCAATGTACGCATGCAAGCACAATTAAACATAAAGCAATGAAAAACAATTAGTGTGGAAGTGGTTAATTGAAACATTACTCCCCTGAACTCCAAATGTTGCGTTTGATGGAGCTAGGATCATTGAGAGTTGAGTTTCAATGGTTTGTGAAGCACACATGGTCCCATGACCGTGTCTATGACTTATCCCTCAATTTCCTTACATCCAAGACCATCTGCACACATACACAAGTGTTCAGTATAGCTCAAGATGAAATCAAACTAAACTCGAGAATATAAAGATATAGAAATGAAATACAACTTGAGACAAATAAAAGAAGAAAAATAAAGGATAAACTCAGAAGGAGAGTCCTTTTTGAGTGCTACAAGTCCAAAATAATATGAAAAGTGCAACAGAAAGAAAAATTAAAATAAACTACGATTCCTCAGCGTCAGTGTCCTGTAATGGAGCCTCTGGTGCAGCTGAAAGCTTTGAAGCTGGTGGATCTACTGCTGGTGGAGGAGATGGTGGTGGAGTCGAGGCTCTGGGCTGTACCACGAAAGGTGACGTCGACATAGATTGCTCGAGTAACTGAAGTATGGCGGTGAGCTGTGCCGATGTATGTGAAAACTGTGCTGCCTTCATGGCCCTAACCTCGGCCAACTCTATCTGCAGGATACCTACAGCACTCTCGAGGCGCTCGAACCTATCCTGGCCCTGAGAGGGAGAAAAGATCCGCACTGGAGGTGGCTTCGGTGCTGTAGGTGGTGCCTCAGCCTTTGCCTACCCTGGGGGTTGCTCTAATGCTGCCTGCTCCCCCTCTGTAGACTCTGAGTGGGGTATGATCATGGTGTATACGCTTGGTCCTGATTTGCGGACCATCCCCATCATCCTTAGAGTTTCTCTGCTAAGCGGAGCCGGTACAACAATCTTCTCGGCCCCACGCACCTCGTCTCTGAGTCCCATGCCGATGATCAAACAGGTAATGTATGGGCTTGCGAAGATGACTCTGACCCTAGGGTACTGGCCCTGGTGGCGTATGTACTCGGCGATGACGTGCCCCAAGTGAAGTGGCTCGTTTTCCACCATCGAATACAGGTACAGGAGCTCCTGGCGGCTCAAGACACCTGAACTGTCTCCCCGGGCGTTTACTGATCGGCTCAGAATAGCGTGGAGGTACCTGTACGAAGCCTTGGTCAAGCATGTGGCCTTGGACACCACTGGCTCATACTGTCCCTGGCCACATAGTCTACTGTACGTGCGCTGGGGAGTCCGGGTACCCGGATAATCTGTGGGAAGCAGCGCATACTCCTCCGTCTCAGTGAATGCCTCATCGTATAATCCCATATGTACTGAGAACTGGGTTATGCTCAAGGCAAAATATCGACCGAGGGCCTGGAACTGAATGGTATCCACATCGGTGAGATTATCGTACTCCCGATGCCAGCCACAGGGGCACCCACACGCCCCTGTGGCTTCTCTGGATCAACTCGAGAAACTCTAAGTGTTCCACATGGTTGTGTGCCTTTCACAAGCGCTCCCACAGGGTCAGAGACACGCCAATGTGTTTTCTCAGGATGGAAGAGAACTCTCTGCAGGTTTTCACACCGCCGTGTGGAATTACCACACGGCCGTGTGTCGTAACATAGGGTCTCCCACAGGGGCAGCCACACGCCCCTGTGGACTCTCGGGAAGGAGAGTTCAAGTTCTGCAGGATTTCACAAGGCCGTGTGGAAATTCCACACTCCCGTGTGCCCCTTCTGAGGTTTTTCACAGGGGCAAGGTCACGCCCCTGTGCCCTCTCTGGTTGAGCCGTAATTGGTAACACACGTCCGTGTGTTTTCTTTGGTTTACTTAGAAAAATTCACAGACCCAACAAAAAAAATTTAGAAACAAAAATACGATACTTAGAGCCTGTGAAAACCATCAAAACACGACCAGATACCATGGAAAACATACTCAACCGAT
The DNA here is from genome assembly GCA_020875875.1 of Dioscorea alata. Lineage (NCBI taxonomy): Eukaryota > Viridiplantae > Streptophyta > Magnoliopsida > Dioscoreales > Dioscoreaceae > Dioscorea > Dioscorea alata. The sequence goes on from CM037013.1 coordinate 13,813,941, forward strand.
GCAAACTTCGTCAATTATCATTTAGGCACACGAAAACATCAACAATCCACAAAAATATCGCAGCACATGCATTAAAAATTCAGGACACCAAAACTAAGACTTTTATTCATGCTAGAACTAAACTAGATCCTAGAAAAACTGTAAAACCTTGGGTTGCCTCCCAAGAAGCGCTTGTTTAACGTCACTTAGCTTGACGTACCTGCCTTACCTTACGAGGGCTCATGAATGAAGGTTGCCCTTTTCCCTACAACCTGAAATCATGCGAAACATAATTTTTGTAGAGTAGAGGGAGAGTTGTCGAATTTGTTACCACACAAGGGTGAAACACCCTTACTCTGTGAATGCTCATCCCCATTGTCCTTGGGTCTTTTCGTGTGGTGCCTCTTCGCTCTCTTTATCTTTCTTCTCATCTTCTTCATGAGTCTCGGGTCCGGCTTGATTTCTTTCCCGACTAGACCAAGTGAAAGCACTTCTTCTTTGATCTCCACGTCTTGGTCCGGCCACCCTTCATATGGATCCGGGTTCAACAATTCCTGCACATAATAATCAATTAACTCATCGGTGGTGTGAAGAAAATATAAAGTATCATCAAAGTCAAGAGAGTGTCTCATGGCTTTGGCGAGGCGGTATGTAAGCTTGTCATCTCCAACTCGCAATGTGAGCTGCCAACCATCCATGTCAATCAAAGCCTTGGAAGTACGCAAGAAGGGCCTTCCAAGGATCAATGGCACCTCGACATCCTCATCGACATCCAACACCACGAAGTCAATAGGAAATATGTATTTGTTAACCTTCACCAACACATCTTCTACAATCCCCCTCGGATGCCTCACCGATCGGTCCGTAAGTTGAAGTGTCATCCGAGTAGGTCTAGGCTCGCCCAAGCCTAGCTTTTGGAAGAAGATATAGGGTATGACATTGATGCTTGCCCCGAGTCGGCCAATGCCATCTCTTCACCCAAGTTGCTGATAAATGCGTAACTGTACATATTACTTATGTATGTTTGCGTATTTATCGAGTATTTTTATATGTGTGGATGCCCGTTTTTAGTCTAAATTGGTTTATTTCGTGTTACAGGCACAAAAGTTACCATGGGGAGCTCGTCAACGAGATTTTTAGAAGAAATTGGTAGAAAAAGACCATTTTTGAGCCCAAGTACTGTAGCAGCATGAGAACTTTGGCGAAATAGCTAAGTCTGGAGATCCATATGGCCACCCATACGAGCGCATGACTGACCGCATACAGCCCTGAAGCAGCAACACTATAGCAAAGTTACTGTAGCAGGGGGTACTATAGCACTCCACTGCAACAACTTACACAAAATTCATGGTGCTACAGTGCCTGTATACGGTTCGTATGCCAGGCCGCATGACTTGCTGGAAATGAGTTTTTAAAGGGGAGAAGTTCATTTTCTTGAGGGAGGAAGCCTTAGGTCTTGAGCACACTTGACACCATCTTCAAATCGGAGCTAGGAGCTGCCGTTGGAGGCCATTTTTGGTGAGAGAACGACAAGGAGAGCGACATACGACGAGATCCACCTTCTTGATCCATAGTTGAGAGGAGAATCGACAAGGGAAGCCACCTCTTTGGTGGCGTCTTTTGAGCATCATTCGGCCTCTACCTTTTGAGGGGGTGTTCTTGTCTTTGTATTTGGTTGTTTCCATATATTAAATTGAGTATTTTGTATTCATGAGCAACTAAACCCCAAGGTCACTGGATGTAGGTGAACCTTGGGGGTGAACTTGTGTAGGATGCTTGCTTGACTTGATTTATGCATTTTGGGACTTGTTTGTGATCCTTGTTTGGTGTATTTGAATGCTTGGTATGCATGAGAACTCTGTGTATCGATTTCTAGGTTATACTAGGTTGCAAGACCATCGCCTTAGTATTAGACAAACCAAGTTTGGAAGGGATTCATGTATGAATATGCCGTGACCATCGGGTATTTCGTACCCCTCCAACCATTAGAGTTGAGCCTAGATATTGTGTTTGACCTTAATTAGGGATTTTCCTAGGTGTGAGAGGCCTCAGTTTACCAGGGAAGAGTTTAGTGTGCAAGCGCCTACAGTGCCAACTAACAATTTTGAAATCAAGGCGAGCACCATAGGAATGATTCAAAATTCAGTTCAATTCGATGGGTTGGCAGATGAAGACCCACACGCCCACCTGTCCCGCTTCCTCCAAATATGCTCCACTTTCAAGATTAACTTAGTGTCCGATGACGCCATAAGATTGAGGTTGTTCCCATTCAGTTTCAGAGGAGTGGCATATCGTTGGCTCACTTCTTTGGCCCCTGGATTGATCACTACATGGAAGGAGATGGTCGAGAAATTCCTAGCCCGTTATTTCGCACCAAGCAAGGCTGCATGACTGAGGCAAGAAATATCATCCTTTAGGCAGGGGGATTCAGAAACACTTTTCGAGGCCCACGAACGGTTCAAGGATCTCTTGCGTAAGTGTCCTCACCACAGGTTCCTTGCGTCGATGAGGGTGCAGATGTTGTGTAACGGGCTGAATTATGCAATGAGACAACTAATTGACGCTGCAGCAGAAGGATTTCTAAGTGCCAAGTTGCCTGAGGAAATTGAAGCTCTTATTGAAAACATGGCCAGTAATGAGTGCCACTGGAGTACTCGACAGAAAGCACCAAAGGCTGCAGGCTTATATGAGGTGAATGAGAATACTGCATTGAATGCTAAGGTCGAGGGCTTGACGAAGAATCTCTCAGACAACAACGCCTTAGTCAGTTCATTAGCACAGAGAGTTGAACAGTTAATGCTTGGGTCTAGTTCCACTCCTAAGGCGGTGATGTCATGTGACACTTGTGGTGCGGGGCATGCAACATCTCAATACACTATATTCATTGCCCCGTCGGCACCTGTGGAAAATGTGGACTACGTTGGTGGTGGACCTAGAGGACTTGGGAACCAATATGGCAACACCTACAACTCGGGATGGAGGGCCATCCAAACATGTCATGGAGTCAGGGACAAGCACAACAGAGACCGCAGCCACCCCAAGGATGTCAGTACCAAGCACCTTCACAACAAGAAAGGAAGTACACTACCAAGGACATATTAGCCAAATTCATGATCAATACAGAGCTAGGTTTCAGAGGGGAGAAAAGAGACTTGATGAGTTTGGCACCATACTGAGGAATGTACAAGCCTCCCTCCAGTCACTTGAAAACCAAGTTAGATAGCTTGCCAAGGCCCAATCTGATCGTCCTTCAGGCAGCTTGCCTAGTAACACTGAGAACAACCCGAGGGAGCATCTAAAAGCTGTTACATTAAGAAGTGGAAAGCAGTTGGAAGCAAGGGCCGAGGGGAGCCCAAGTACTTCCAATGATAGGGTAACTACACTGGAAGACCCTGACTTAAGGAAAGATAGTAGTGATGAGGGTAAGAAGAAGTACAAGGATGATGTTCACCAACCCCCGGTTCTGAAGGAAAAGGAGGACAAGCCCGTTGTACCATACCCAACAAGATTGAAATAGGATAAGGAGGATGCTAAATTTAAAAAAAATTTTAACGTATTCAAGCAACTCCACATCAACATCCCATTAGTTGAGGCCTTATCCAAAATGCCCAAGTACGCCAAATTTATGAAGGACCTCATTACGAATAAAAGAAAATTGGAAGAATTGGATTCTGTGACTTTGACGGGGAACTGCTCTGCTTTGATCCAAAAGAAAATGCCGAAAAAACTCACTGATCCCGGTAGTTTCATTATTCCATGTGTGCTTGGCGATGGAATACAAGAAAATGCATTGGCTGACTCAGGGGCGAGCATTAATGTGATGCCGTATAAGTTATTTCTGAAGTTGGGGTTAGAAGATTTGAGACCCACACACGCATAAACCTACAACTTGCCCACGTTCAATGCGAAGGCCATGAGGGGTAGTTGAAGATGTTCTTGTTAGGGTTGATAAACTTATCAGTCCTATGGACTTCATTATACTAGATGTGGACGATGATGTGGAGGTTCCCATAATTCTTGGCCGCCCTTTCCTTAACACATTCGGTGCTTTAATTGATGTTAAGGGTGGTAAGATGACTCTAAGAGTCGGAGATGAGCAAGTGATCATCACTCTCCCTGAAGCAATGCGGCACACACTCGATCACGATGATAGTTTGTATTTCATGGATAAGACTGATGTAATTATTTCTGATTGTGTGCAGGAAGTCTTGGCTCTGAACCCGCTTGATGAGATTTTGGGTGAGCTAGGGGAGGAAGAGATGGAAGAAAATGATACCCCGCCTTCACTAATACAACAAGTAGCACAAGTTTTGTGTGTCTGTCTCCACCACATGACAAAAAGAGAAGAAAATCCTGAAGTTGTCGTGGACAAAGACGAAGAAAAAGCCAAGAAAAGAAGTTAAGGCCGTAACAATGTCACCCGAGGAGGTAGATCAATTAATCTTTGAGAATCAGAGAAAATTCAAGCTCTTTTCATGCCTTTCGATGAATTTCTCGGGTAACAACATTTCACACAAGGTTAGAGGTAATTCGACTTCCTTTGATCCACCATGATGACGAGGTAAGAGACGTCGAGCTAAAGACGTTAAACAAGCGCTCCTTGGGAGGCAACCCAAGCATTTGAATTCCTTGCAAGTTCATTTTCATACTTTTAGTTTGTGTGTTTGTGTGTTTTTCATATTTTTGAAGTGTTAGTGCTTGTTGTTCTTTGAATTTTTAGTGTGTGGTTGTGGTTGTTTAGCTATCTTTCTCAATTTTTTTTTATCATGATCTTCAATGGTTGTCATGTGTTCTTTAATTTTTGATTCATTGTGACGCATCAAATTCCATGTTTTCAATGGTTGTTAGTGGTTTTGGCTTTGTTTTTCATGAGTTTTTAGGGTGTTTGGATGAGTCCTTGATGAAAAATCTGGAAACCGGCCGTTTCTTGACCGCATGCACACCCATATACCCATCCAGAAAGCTATGCGGGCAAGCATGCGGGCATATGCACACCCATATACCAATCCAGAAAGCTATGCGGGCAACCATATGCCAGCATGACCACTCGGCATTGCAATCTAGCAAGCTATGCAGACATCCATACAGGTATATGGCTGGCCGCATGGATGGCTGGTTGGCTTTAACCCATCTTCACCCCATTTTTTGCACTATTCACTCATTTCCTCATCTTCTTCTTCTCCTCTCCTCTTCATTTCTCCATCATTTTCCTTCATTCTTTTTGCACACAAGGGCTCTCCTCATCCTAGAGAACAAGTTTTTGGAAGATTTTTGAGGTTTTATCGAGTTTTTGGCCGGATTCCACTTCATCTTCACTTTGGTGCCCTAGCTTGAAGTAAGCTCCATAACTCTCCATCTCTAGGGCTTTTCTTTGTGTTCTTGGGCTAATTTTTTTGGGAATATTGTTGTGAATGCTTCTTGTAAATGTTTTCTTTGAATTTGAAGCTTTGTAAAATTGGTTTGCTACTTTTACAAGGAGAGACTCTTGCCAAAATTTCCCGAATTTACTGTAGCAATACTTAGTATTCAGCCCATTAACTCCATTGAGCATTCTTTTCATATATTTTTGGTTTGATGAAGCTTGTATGGTCTTGTAGGGATGCCAACCAAGCATGTGGCTTCAAAGCGACCCCGGAGGAGCTCTCCACCGCCCGCCTTTGAGCCAAGATTCACCGATGATGCCCACAAGACCTGTTATGCCCTTTTGTCGAGGAAGAATTTGTGTTGTCTGAAAAATTGATTGGGAAACTTTGAGGACTTTGAACCTAGATCATACCATCTGGGAATACATATCACATGGTGGTTGGGACAAGGTTTTTGAGATTGATGAACCCACCTACAAGGAAATTACGTTGGAGGTACTTAGCTCGATCGAGGTGTATAGTACGTACCCCTACACCCGACAAGTTGGCCATGTATCCTTCAGGGCATTCGGCAGGAAGCATAAGATTTCTCAAGAGCAGTTGGGGGTTTATCTTGGACTCTACAGAGATGAGGACATTCACACTTCAGAGTTCAGGAATTTGCCTCGAGATTTCCCATGCCTAAGCAACCATAGAATCTTCTGGAAATCCATCGCTTGCATGTGACACGACCCCTTGCGTGTATCCCGCAAGTGCACGGGTTTGTCGAAGTAATAAAATTTACCCTGGTGAGAGAATAGTCGAATCCACAGGGAATAGGGATTTAGAATATGAGATTTCACTAATAAAGCTATGCGGCGTATGGAAAAGCAATAATAGGATCAATGAGTAAATATAGAATCAAACAGAATGAAAGACAAGAAATTTAATAGAAAGATGGAAGATGAGAGAGTACAAGTAAAAGAGAATAGGGAGGACTAGCAATGAATGAAATAGGGTATCCGGACAAGCTACCTCTAGGATCTATGCTTCTAGTGCAGGACTATGCTATTATACTTCCCTATTGATGTTAATTGAGTCGAGGATATCCTAAAACTCACGGTCCCAAACCTAAGGACAACCGTGACTAACCCCAACACTATGCCCCGGTATTAGGATTCACGTCAACCCTTCACTCTGTCGCTCGCACGACTAAGCCCCAGGGGAGTATATCTACCTAAACCTCACACTGCGTGGGATTGCTTTAAGCTCTAGGGATTCCTAGTGATAAAACCTGTTCCTATGTGTAGTTCTAACCCTTTGGTCCAGGTGGAAGAACCCTAGTCTAGATTAAGCCCCAGCGCATAGGATTCACTTCAACCCTTCACTCTGTTACTTGCGTAACTAAGCCCCAGGGGAGTTTATCTGCCTAGCACTTCACTCTATTTCGACCGCTATGAAGTCAAGGAAACGGAGGTAGGAAGAAACCACATCGGAAGGGAAAGGGTATATCGCTACCTCACAACTCTCCCTCTCAACCCTCTTCAATCTTAAGTAGTCTAACACTAAAGCAGTTGTCACACCTCCAAAGGGTAACCTAAATTATTCTCAACCCTAGTGTCACGTCCAAGGGAAAACATTAACAAGATGAAATTAAGATTGAAACTCAATTTTTATTCATCAATAATGGAAAAGCATAATAACAATGTCAAAGAAACATAAAAACCCTAGAGTTTACAAGTCCGAATACCCTCAAGGGGTTTAGCTCCTCATGGAGCTATACATGTTCATCAAAATAGAAAAGAAAGTACAAATTAAAGACATTGATGAGAACCCCCTTATATATGGTGTGGCCGTGGTCTTGTGCGGCCGTCGAACGTCGAAGACGATGCTGATGACATGCGCTAAACTTCCATGAAGTCCTTTCCAAACCCTAGCCGCACTCCCCAAGTTGAGGAGAAAGATAGGTCAAAAGATATCCCAAAAGGTCTCCAAAATCCCCTTTTATAATGTTGAATCGCGGCTTTAAAATCGGACTTATCTGGGGCTTCACACGGCCGTGTCGAATTTCCACACGCCCGTGTGAAATTTCTGTCTGCTAAAAAATCAATTCACACGGGCGTGTGGAATTTCCACACGCCCGTGTGAATCCTCTGAAACCCTGATTTTCGGCAGAAAATGAACAATAGCTTGCTACAGTGTTTTACTACAGCGCTGCTACAGTGCTCACCGAAACGCTCCCAAATCCGTTGTTCTTCATCGAGGCCATTGATTGGGCACACGAACAATGGTAGGTCGTGCTGATTGCTTCAAGTCTCCTTCTTGGTGAAGTTCTTCTAAGCTACACGAGTTAGACTTGTTGTGAATGTGACTGCCTGTGTGCCCCTCCAAAGGAGGTTGGCACACACTCACAAGTCCAAGCTCGTGCCTTGTTCCGTACTTGGTCCGAAAACTTCCCAACATCGGTGAACATGACCTAATTTCTTTCTTCTTCTCCAATTTAGCTCCACAAACCTTCAATGCACAAGAGTACACAAATACACACCATTTAGTGATAAAAACTGATAAAAGATATGCTCAATGTAAGATAATAACGTTTCGCGGTACTATAACACAAGCACTTATCAACCCCCCCCCCCCACACTTAAGCTTTTGCTTGTCCTCAAGCAAAAATAAAACGTGAAAGTACTTGGGAAGAACAATTGAAAGTGCTCGGCCTTAGGTTCACCAAAAGTATGCAAAAGAAGCATTCTACAAGTAAGGGGAAATCAAAACAATGCATAAGGTTATCATTGCTCTAGCTAAAAACTCGAATAAAAAAGGATAAAAACTCGAAAATGTGTTAGTGTGTGCGATTTCACTCAAGAGAACCAACGAGTACTCCTCAAACTTTTGTTAGAAAAGACTTATTTATATACAAAAAAACAAAACTAAAGAGAGAAGGAAGTAGTAGCTTCACACATCCTTGAAGGTAGCCCTTTCCTAGGCGGCCGCCAAAGGTGGCTTCACACTTTCGAGGAGGTAGCTCTTTCTACCGGGGAAGTAGATTTCACGCATCCCATAAGATAGCTCTTTCTCTCATTAGGGCATAACTTGTATCCGACTTATGATAGTAGCTACATACTTCATAGGTGGTAGCTCTTTCCACCCCAAATGCATACATAAAACAAAACAACTATTCACAAACTCATATATATATTATTATTATTTTTTCTTTTTCTCTTTTCCACCATTTTTTTTCATATATGCATTTTCCAAAGTAAAACTAAGAACGATGATAAACTTGTCCTTAAAAACTTCAAGATTGAGTTTCCAAAAGATTCCAAGAGTAAGTTGTGCAATATAAGATAATCGAGCAAAAATTCCCTAAAATTCAAGTAGAAACTAGAGCATGATAGGATACAATGTTAAAAATTCTCCTAAACTCTAATAATACAACCGTTGTAACTAAGGTGAACCGCCATAGGCTACATGAGCATAAGCAATTGAACGCACAAGTAAATGTGTGTGCAATGTGAACTCCCCCCCACACTTAAGATGTACATTGTCCCCAATGTACCTATGCAAGCACAATAATAAGTAACAAATAAAAACAATTAGTGTGGAAGTGGGCAATTGAAACATTACTCCCCTGAACTCCAAGTGTTGCGTTTGATGGAGCTAGGTCATTGAGAGTTGAGTCTCAATGGTTTGTGGAGCACAAAAGGTCCCATGACCGTGCCAATGACTGTTCCTCAAAATCCTTACATCCAAGACCATCCGCGCACACATATACAAGGGTTCAGTATAGCTCAAGAAAAACTAAAACAAAGCTCGAGTATATAAATATATGAAAATGAAATACAACTCGAGACAAAATAAAAATAGACAGAAAATAAAAGCAAACACAAAAGGAGAGTCCTTTCTGGGTACTACAAGTCCAACAGAAATAGAAAATAAAAGTGCAACAGAAAATCAAAATAAAAACTACGACGCCTCCGCGTCGGTGTCCTGAGTAGTGGCCTCTGGTGCTGCTGGAGGCTCGAAGGGTGCAAGTGGATCTGCAGCTGCTGGAGGAGATGGTGGTGGAGATGTAGAAGCTCGGGGACGGACCACGAATGGTGCTGACATGGCCTGCTCTAGGAGTCTCTGTATAGTGTCAAGCCGTGCCATCGTCTCTAAGTGCTGCGCAGCCTGTGTAGCCCTAATCTCGGCCTACTCTGACTGTAGCACACCCACTGCACTCTCGAGGCGCTCCAGTCGATCCTGGCCTCGAGAGGGCGAGAACATAGGACCCCTCGGCCTGGGACCCCTCTGCCTGCTCTAACTGGGGTATGATCATAGTATAGACTCCTGGCCCTCATCTGCGGACCATACCCATCAGTCTTAATGTATCTCTGCTGAGCGGAGCTGATGTAGCAATCTTCTCGGCCCCGCGCACCCCATCTCTAAGTCCCAAGCCTATGATGAGGCGTGTGACGTAGGTACCTGCAAAGATGACTCCAACCCTTGGGTACTGGCCCTGGTGGCGCATGTACTCGGCTAGAATGTGCCGCAAGTGGAGTGGCTCGCTCTGCACCATGGAGTATAAGTATAGCAGCTCCTGTTTGCTCAGTACCCCTATACTATCCCCTCTGCCACTCACTGACCTGCTCAGTATGGCATGAATGTACCTGTACGCTGGCCGGGAAAAGAATGTCGCCTTCAAAACCCCCGGCTCGTACTGCCTATCCCCGCACAATATCCTGTAAATCCCCTGAGGTGTCAGGGTCCCTGGGTAATCAGTGGGCAGCAGCGCGTACTCCTCTGTCTCGGTAAATGCCTGATCGTAGAGGCCCATCATAATCGAGAACTGGGTAATACTCAGGCTGAAATGTCGACCAAGGGCACGAAACTGGATCATCTCTCCATGTGTGAAGCTATCGTATCCTCGGTCGAACTCAAAGGTCGATAAGACCTCGAGTGTGAGTGCTCGAATCGCTGGCTCTCTAATAGACAGTAGACGGCCCCAACTGCCAACTGCTAATAGCTCCTCAACCTCAGTAGCTATAGCGTCGCCCCCTTGTATCTCTCTCAATGTGCTCAAGTCAGGGTAGCGCGACTATCCAAAACGAAGTGCTGAGAGTTTCTTGAAATGTTCCCTGTGCTCTGGTATATCAAACTCCATCTCCTCTGGAGGTGTAGTAGCCTGTCGTGGGCACTTCCCTGCCGATTTCTTAGACCTAGAAGTCATATTTGCAAAGTTGCGAAAGAAAATTTTCAAAGATCAGTTCAAAAACTCATTCTGCAGAAATCCACATGGCCGTGTGTTATTTCCACACGCCTGTGTGGATCATCGGGCGGACAGAGCCTCACGGCCGTGGGTCTAAAAAATTTCGTTTTACACTCAAATTCGTTCTAGATTTCATCTAAGCATGTTCGCCTATAGTTTAATCATTTAATACAAGCGAAATAATCAACAAGAACGAATTAAATCAAGAATTGAAGAAGATTTAGGGCTTGAAGTTCTTACCGACGGTGTGGATGAAGAAAACCTTTGAATCGGCCGGAAAACTCCAAATAAAACCCTTGAAAAACCCAGAGAAAATCGGGAAATCACAGAAGAAAGTTGGAAAGTCATTTAGAGTGATAGAATGCATAGGTACGAGTGAATCCTAAATGAAAACGCGCGGCTTTTGAAGTTCTGGGGATTCACACGGCCGTGTGGCAATGTCACACGGCCGTGTACCTATACAATTAGGGTTCACAGGGGCCAGTACACGCCCCTGTGTGCACTCGGTTTGCTCCCTGAGCTACCCCACACGGGCGTGGATTAATTCCACACGCCCGTGTGTTCATCCTAGCCAAGAACAAGACCAGTCACAGGGGCAGCCACATGCCCCTGTGGCTGTTCTGGAGTGACCCGAAAATACTCTAAGTGTTCCACACGGCCGTGTGGAAATTCCACACGGCCGTGGGCCTTCACAAGCTCTTTCATAGGGGCTGCCACATGCCCCTGTGTATTCTCGGGAAGAAGTGGGGGTCTCTGCAGAGTTTCACACGGCCGTGTGGAATTACCACATGGCCGTGTGCCTTGGCACAGTGGCACTCACAGGGGCACTCACACGCCCCTGTGGATTCTCTGGAAAAGAGTTTAAGTTCTGCGAAATTTCACACGGCCGTGTAGGATTTCCACACGGCCGTGTGCCCCTTCTGAAGTTTTTCACAGGGGCAAGGTCACGCCCCTGTGTCTTCTCTGGCTGAGCGCTATTTAGTAACACACGCCCGTGTGGAAATTCCACACGGCTGTGTGTTTTCTCTGGTTAACTTAGAAAAATTCACAGACTTTACAGAGAAATTCAGAAACATAACTATGATGCTTGGGAGCCTGTAAAAACCATCAAAACACAACCAGATACCATGGAAAACATGCTCAACCGACTCAAACTTCATCAGTTATCAATTAGGCACACGAAAACATCAACAATCCACAAAAATTTGCAGCTTAAGCATTAAAAATCAGGACACCAAAACTAAGATTTTTTATTCAACCTAAAACTAAACAAGTCCTAGAAAAACTGTAAAAGCTTGGGTTGCCTCCCAAGAAGCGCTTGTTTAACGTCACTTAGCTTGACGTACTTGTCTTACCTTACGGAGGTTCATAAATTGAAGTTGTCCTCTTCCCTACAATCTGAAAACATGCATTACATAATCTTTGTAGAGTAGAGGGAGAGTTGTCGAATTTGTTACCACAAGAGGGTGTAACACCCTTACTCCGTGAATGTTCATCCCCTTTCTTGTTGGGGTTCTTCTTGTGGCGTCTTTTCGACCTCTTCATCCTCCGAAGCATCTTCTTTATACGCTCCTTCTCCATCTTGATGTCTGTCTTGACTGGAACAAGTGCAAGTACTTCTTCTTCTTCTATCTCCATGTCTTGGTCCGGCCACCCTTCATAAGGATCCGGGTTTAACATTTCCTGCACGTATTCATCAATACACTCATCAGTAACATCAAGATAGTAAAGAGTATCATCAAAATCAAGGGAACGTCTCATGGCTTCGGCGAGGCGATAGGTGAGCTTATTATCTCCAACTCTAAGTGTGAGCTCCCCACCGTCGATGTCTATCAAAGCCTTGGAAGTGCGCAAGAACAGTCTCCCAAGAATTAGCGGCACCTCGACATCCTCGTCCACATCAAGTACAACAAAGTCCACCGGGAAGATGTACTTGTCTACCTTCACCAACACATCTTCCACAATTCCCCTCGGGTGCCTTACTGATCGATCAGCAAGTTGAAGTGTCATCCGAGTTGGTCTAGGCTCGCCCAATCCTAGCTTTTGGAAGAATGTGTAGGGAATGACAATGATACTTGCCCCCGAATCGGCCAATGCCATCTCTTCACCCAAGTTGCCAATATTGCATGGTATTATGGAACTCCTGGGATCTTTCCTCTTGCTTGGCATGTTCTTTTGCAATATAGCCGAGCAATTGGCATCCAAGATCACGAATGCACTCTCCTCCAATTTCCTCTTGTTTGTCAAGAGGTCCTTCAAGAACTTCGCATACTTAGGCATTTGGGCCAATGCCTCCGCGAACGGGATGTTGATGTACAATTGTTTGAAGATACCCAGAAATTTCTTGTATTGCTCATTATCTTGGTTATTCTTCAATCGTGAAGGGTAGGGAATCCTTGGCTTGTACGGTGGGGGTGCCACCTTTTTTTTCTTTGGTGCTTCATCCTCTACCTCTATGACTTCGGGTGATTCTTTCGTCTTCTCTAGAGGGAGATTTCTCTCGACCTCTTTACCACTCCTCAAGGTGATTGCCTTTAATTTCTCCCTTGGATTAGTCTCCGTATTGCTAGGCAAGCTACCTTGAGGTCTTCCCACCAATGTCTTCGCAATTTGCCCTACTTGATTTTCCAAATTGTGTAGGGAGGCGGTGTGATTGCGTAGAGTAGCCTCCACCGTCTGAAACCTAGCATCCGATGAAGAAACAAACCGTGTGAGGGCTCTCTCGAGATCGGTCATTTTCCCTTCTAACCCGGTCACTCGGCTTTCTAGATTCGGAGCTTGTTGACCTTGAAATCCCGGTGGTGCACTGTTTTTCTGTTGTGACTGTCCTTGATTGTCCCAAGAGAAATTTGGGTGGTTCTTCCACCCCGGATTGTAAGTTCCACTGTACGGGTTGCCTTGGCCTTGTCCTCTATAAGCATTACCAACAAAATCAGCCTGCTCCACCGCACTAGTACCTCCAATAGCAATCGGACAATCACTCGAAGCGTGACCTCCCCCACAACCGTTACATGTAGTGATGGCCGCAACTCTTGGTGAAGCTAAAGCATCGAGCTTCTAACTTAATGACTCTACTTGTGCCGCCAAAGATGTAACCGCATCAACTTCATGAATTCCGGTAACCTTCTTTCTGTCCCTTGAATTCCATTGATAGCTATTCATAGCCATCTCCTCTACAAGGTGCCGGGCTTCACCGGGAGTCTTGATTCCTAGAGTTCCTCGGGCCGCCGCATCTAAGAGTTACTTGGTACTCGGATTTAACCCGTTGTAGAAGGTGTGAATGATCATCCACTCGGGAAATCCATTTTGCGGGCATTTGTGAAGGAGCTCCTTGAACCTATCCCATGTCTTGAATAGAGACTCCAATTCCATTTGCATGAAGGATGATATTTCATTCCGGAGTCTTGCAGATTTTCACGGAGGAAAGTATCTAGCCAAGAATGCCTCGGCCATCTCCTTCCACGTAGTGATGGATTCTCTCGGTAATGAATGAAGCCAATGTCTTGCTTTTCCCTTCAATGAAAATGGGAAGGCTCTCAAACGAATTGCATCGTCCGTTACTCCATTAATCTTTAACATGTCGCACACTTCGAGGAAATTCTCTATATGACTGTTGGGATCTTCATCGGCCAACCCATTAAATTGTGCGGACTGTTACAGCATCTGTATGAATGACGGCTTCAACTCAAAATTCATTGCCGTGATTGGGGGCCTCACAATGCTCGATTGGGTCCCCATGACTGCGGGTCTAGCAAAATCGGACAATGTCCGTTGTTGTTCATTCTGTTCTGCCATTGTTTCTGACCCTTCTGTCTCAATATCGGCTTGATTTGAAGCATCTTGCACAGGTTCCTTCCCCTTGCGATGTGTTCTTCGTCCAATGTCCGGGTCTCCTTCAACAAAAATCGAAGGGTTCCCACTGGTCATAACCTGTAACCGAAAACCAAGAAAAGAAAAACAAGAACAATGATAGATAAAGAAAATATGAAATAGAATGCGAAGTGAATAGCTAAAATAGTGAAAAACAAATATCTAAAACGCCTATTCCCCGGCAACGGCGCCAAAAACCTGACACGACCCCTTGCGTGTATCCCGCAAGTGCACGGGTTTGTCGAAGTAATAAAATTTACCCTGGTGAGAGGGTAGTCGAATCTACAGGGAATAGGGATTTAGAATATGAGATTTCACTAATAAACCTATGCGGCGTATGGAAAAGCAATAATAGGATCAATGAGTGAATATAGAATCAAACAGAATGAAAGACAAGAAATTTAATAGAAAGATGGAAGATGAGAGAGTGCAAGTAAAAGAGAATAGAGAGGACTAGCAATGAATGAAATAAGGTATCCAGACAAGCTACCTCTAGGATCTATGCTTCTAGTGCAGGACTATGCTATTATACTTCCCTATTGATGTTAATTGAGTCGAGGATATCCTAAAACTCACGGTCCCAAACCTAAGGACAACCGTGACTAACCCCAACACTATGCCCCGGTATTAGGATTCACGTCAACCCTTCACTCTGTCGCTCACATGACTAAGCCCCAGGGGAGTATATCTACCTAAACCTCACACTGCATGGGATTGCTTTAAACTCTAGGGATTCCTAGTGATAAAACCTGTTCCTATATGTAGTTCTAACCCTTTGGTCCAGGTGGAAGAACCCTAGTCTAGATTAAGCTTCAGCGCGTAGGATTCACTTCAACCCTTCACTCTGTTACTTGCGTAACTAAGCCCCAGGGGAGTTTATCTGCCTAGCACTTCACTCTATTTTGACCGCTATGAAGTCAAGGAAACGGAGGTAGGGAGAAACCACGTCGGAAGGGAAAGGGGTATATCACTACCTTACAACTCTCCCTCTCAACCCTCTTCAATCTTATGTAGTCTAACCCTAAAGGAGTTGTCACACCTCCAAAGGGTAACCTAAATTGTTCTCAACCCTAGTGTCACGTCTAAGGGAAAACATTAACAAGATGAAATTAAGATTGAAACTCAATTTTTATTCATCAATAATGGAAAAGCATAATAACAATGTCAAAGAAACATAAAAACCCTAGAGTTTACAAGTCCGAATACCCTCAAGGGGTTTAGCTCCTCATGGAGCTATACATGTTCATCAAAATAGAAAAAAAGTACAAATCAAACACATTGATGAAAACACCCTTGTATATGGTGTGGCCGTGGTCTTGTGCGGCCGCCGGACGTCAGTGACAATGCCGATGACGCGCTCTAAACCTCCACGAAATCCTCTCCAAAACCCTAGCCACCTCTCCAGAAGTTGGGGAGAAAGATAGGTCAAAAGATATCCCAAAAGGTCTCCAAAATCCCCTTTTATAATGTTGAATTGCGGCTTTAAAATCGGACTTATCGGGGGCTTCACACGGCCATGTGGAATTTCCACACTCCCGTGTGAATCCTCTGAAACCCTGATTTTCGGCAGAAAATGAATAGTAGCTTGCTACAGTATTTTGCTACAGTGACAAGTCGGAGCTAGGAGCTGCCGTTGGAGGCTATTTCCAGGGAGAAAACGACAAGGAGAGCGACATACGACGAGATCCACCTTCTTGATCCATAGTTGAGAGGAGAATTGAGAAGGGAAGCCACATCTTTGGTGGCGTCTTTGGAGCGTCATTCAGCCTCTATCTTTTGAGGGGGTGTTCTTTTCTTTGTATTTGGTTGTTTCCATGTATTATCTTGAGTATTTTGTATTCATGAGCAACTAAACCCCAAGGTCACCGGATGTAGGTGAACCTTGGGGGTGAACTTGTGTAGGATGCTTGCTTGACTTGATTTATGCATTTTGGGACTTGTTTGTGATCCTTGTTTGGTGTATTTGAATGCTTGGTATACATGAGAAATCTGTGTATCAATGTTTAGAAAATGCTAGGAAGCATGACCATTGCCCTAGTATTAGGGTCACCAAGCTTGGTAGGGACACATGTACTTATACGCCGTGACCATCGGGTATTTGTACCCCTCCAATTGTTAGGGTTGACTTAGATTGTGTCTTTTCCCTAACTTGAGAAACCTAATGTGCCCTTTGCAATCGTGTGAGGATTCGAGCGGAAGGAATTCCATACTCGATACTTGTACCAGATAAGGGACCAATTTCCGTGACCATCGGGTTGGTCTAATTTAAGGTTTCTCAGTCCTGCTAGTTAAGGCAACTTCCGCACTTTAGTAGCCCCCTTGGTAATCCTCATTTGTGACCCTCTCTTTATATTGTTCTTACCATCCAATTATGGCCTCTGCCTTAGAGTAATTCTCTTGCATGTTAATTGTCTTTGACTTTTCTTTCCACAACACTTGTATTGATCGGCTAAACAATCATACAAAGAGGAAGTAAGGGTAGATTCTCGGGCCCTTGGGAATACGACCTCCTCGCGCGTGCGTGAGGAATATTACTTGACGACTCTGTGCACTTGCGGGTTGTATCACCAGTTGCCAATGTTGCACGGTATAATAAAACTTCCGGGATCTTTTCTCTTACTTGGCATGTTCTTTTGCAACATGGCTGAGCAATTCGCATCAAGAACTATAGCTGCACTCTCCTCCAATTTCCTCTTGTTGGTCAAGAGGTCCTTCAAAAATTTCGCATACTTAGGCATTTGGGCCAATGCCTCCACGAATGGTATGTTGATGTGCAACTGTTTGAAGATACCCAGAAATTTTTTGTATTGCTCATTGTCTTGGTCATTCTTCAATCGTAAAGGATAGGGAATCCTTGGCTTATAGGGCGGGGTGCTGTCTTTTTTTCTTTTGATGCTCCTTCCTCTATCTCCACGACCTCGGGTACTTCTTTTGTCTTCTCTAGAGGGAGATTTCTCTCGACCTCTTTTCCACTTCTCAAGGTAATCGCCTTCAATTGCTCCCTCGTATTGATCTCCGTATTACTAGGCAAACTACCTTGAGGTCTTTCCGCCAAAGTCTTCGCAATTTGCCCCACTTAATTCTCCAAATTGTGTAGGGAGGCGGTGTAATTGTGAAGTGTAGCTTCCACTGACTGAAACCTAGCATCCGAAGAAGAAATGAACCTCGTGAGGGCTTTATCTAGATCGGTCATTTTCCCCTCTAGCCCGGTCACTCGGCTTTCTAGGTTCGGTGCTTGTTGACTTTGAAATCCCGGTGGTGCATTGTTCTTTTGTTGTGACTGCCCTTGATTGCTCCATGAGAAATTCGGGTGGTTCCTCCACCCCGGATTGTAAGTTCCACTATATGGGTTGCCTTGGCCTTGTCCTCTATAAGCATTGGCCATAAAATTGACTTGCTCCACCGCGCTAGTGCCTCCAATAGCAAACTGACAATCACTCGAAGCGTGACCTCCCCCACAACCATTACAAGTAGTGATGACCGCAACTCTTGGTGAAGTTAGAACATCTAACTTCTTACTCAATTATTCTACTTGTGTCGCCAACGATGTAACCGCGTTAACCTCATGAATTCCGGCCACCTTCTTTCGGTCTCGTGTGTTCCATTGATAGCTATTCATAGCTATCTCTTCTATAAGGTGCCGGGCTTCACCGGGAGTCTTGCTTCCTAGAATTCCTCCTGCCGCTGCATCTAAGAGTTGCTTGGTGCTCGGATTCAACCCATTGTAAAAGGTGTGAATGATCATCCATTCCGGGAATCCATGTTGTTGCTATTTTCGAAGGAGCTCCTTGAACCTATCCCATGTCTTGAATAGAGACTCCAATTCCATTTGCATGAAGGACGAAATCTCATTCCGAAGCCTCGCTGATTTTCCCGGAGGGAAATATCTAGTTAAGAATGCCTCGGTCATCTCCTCCCAAGTAGTAATAGATGCTCTCGGTAATGAATGAAGCCAATGCCTTGCTTTTCCCTTCAATGAAAATGGGAAGGCTCTCAAACGAATCACATTGTCCGTTACTCCATTGATCTTCAACATGTCGCACACTTTAAGAAAATTCTCTATGTGGTTGTTGGGATCTTCATCGGCCAAACCATTAAATTCTGCGGACTGTTGCAACATTTGAATGAACGACGGCTTCAACTCAAAATTGTTTGCGGTAATTGGGGGCCTTACAATTCTTGATTGGGTCCCCATCACCACGCATCTAGCAAAATCGGACAATGTCCTCTGTTCTTCATTCAATTCTGCCATTACTTCTGACCCTTCCGAATCAATATTGGCTTGATTGGACTGTTCTTCCACAGGTTCCTTCCTCTTACGATGTGTTCTTCTACCAATTTCCGGATCTCCTTCAACAAGAATCAAAGGATTCCCACAGGTCATAACCTGAAGCCAAAGCAAAGAAAAAGAAAATAAGAACAATGATAGACAAAGAAGTGTGAAATAGAAAACGAAGTGAATAGCTAAAATAGCAAAAACAAGTATAAAAAATACTCCTATTCCCCGGCAACGGCGCCAAAAACTAGACATGATCCCTTGCGTGTATCCAGCAAATGCACGGGCTTGTCAAAGTAATAAAATTACCCTGGTGAGTGGGTAGTCAAATCCACATGGAATAGGGATTTAAGACACAAGTACTCACTATTTAGCTAAGCGATGTACGGTGAGTGTGAAGAGAATCAATGAGTGAATATAAAAGCAAATATAAAGAGATGAAATAAAAATAGAAAGATGGAAGGTAAGAGAGTGCAATAATAAGTAAATAGAGACGGACTAGCAATGGATGAAATAGGGTACCCGGACAAGCTACCCCTAGGACTTATGCTTCTAGTGCAAGACTATGCTATTATACTTTTCTATTGATGATAATTGAGTCAAGGACATCCTTAAACACACGGTCCAAAACCTAAGGTCAACCGTGACTAACCCCAACACTATGTCTCGGCATTAGGTTTTCACTACGACCCTTAACTCTAGTTGACCTATCAACTAAGCCCTAGGGGAGTTTGTCTTCCTAAGCCTCACACTACGTGGGATTGCTTTAAGTTCTAGGGATTCCTAGTGATAAATCCTGTTCCTATGTATAGTTCTAATCCTTTGGTCCAGGTGGAAGAACCCTAGTCTAAATTAAGCCCCAGCACTAAGATTCACTTCAACCCTTCACTCTGTTGCTCACGCAACTAAGCCCTAGGGGAGTTCCTCTCCTAGCACTGTTAGGTTATATCGCAAAAATCAATAATATCATTAATAACATGCGGAAGCAATAATAAATTTGCAATATAGTCTAATTGGTTTAATGAACACCATAATTTTAATTAATTACAAAGGCCTAGAATATTACCTCGTAATGTTTGAAAGCCTTTCTTTGATGTGTTGAATTTGTCTCTTAGATTGTTGTAAATCTCTCTAGCATCGAACGAAGGTCCCACACCTCTAGATCACACGCCGGGATTAAGAAACAACCTTCTCTTCTTCTCCAAAAGGCGGCTAGGGTTAGAGAGTAAGAGAGAGCTTGGGGATTCTCACACTAGAGAATTGATTGATTGATTCTAGGGTTAGAGAGGAGTCATATTTATAGAGACTTCATAAAACATGATAATCATTATTTAATTATGAGTTCTATTCAAAATATGAACCTTCATAATATGATAAATATTATTATAGAAGTTCTATTAGGAATATGAGTCCTAATCTAACTAAAACCACTTTCGTCTTTTAGTCCTTATAATTTTGATTATCAATTCGACTCAATCGAATTTAAATCAAAATTTAAACTCAAGACAAAAATCCTAGACCAATTTACATTTTAACTTATCCCATAAAGTAAAATTGTAAATTGACAATTTTACCCTTGCACTTAAAAACAAGATTGATTCTTTATCCCTTTAAGCGTGACTCCCTAGGTTCGTTCCGATTGGCAATGGGAGGATACCAAAGAACGTGGGTGACACCTAGCCAGCCCCGTGGCCCCACGTCGTAACCCAACCGAACACGAATGAGTAGATCACTATGAACCTTTCCGATTATGATTACGATATGTGTATAAGCCTTTCGTTCTCGTATCCCAATCGAGTGAGAGTCATGGTAATTGTCAAACTCACTGAACTCGATCATATGCACATAGCTATAGTAGGGTGAGATTACCAAACCACCCTTCGTGTCCCACACGATTAGTTTGACTGCCTTGGCCAAGGTCTTCTAATCTCACATACTTATAATCACATAGGATACTAACTCGTTTACTTCCGAGAGAACGAATTCCTTCTTGGTGATCACTCACAACTGCTACTTGCCCGACATAGTCGCACTTCGAGGTTGGCTCTACCAAAAGGTAAACTGAGCCTAACGACTCTAGTAATAGACTAGACGTCATAAGTACATTGTGATCATAATACCTCAGATCTAAGGTCCACTCATATGATCATAACCACGAATCTCAATCATTGACTGTCAAAGAGTAAAACCCATGTGATTGGATTGTTGCGAGTCATGTTCGAACACACCAATCCCAGTAATGTATTTATGACATATGCTCCCACTATTCCATAGTGTTCAACTAGCACTCTTCGTCAGAGTATATGTTATACAAATGCTTATGAATCTTTAACGCCCAATTAAAGATTCTCCAATTTGCAAACTATTTAAGTGTATAAGTGTCAAACCATTCTAGTGCTCTCCTCTTTAGCCCACAAAGAGTAGAAGGTTTAACTTAATACACATGGACTGTGATATTCAAAACTAATTATAATGGCATCACAAGATTTATATGAATATCAAAATAAGTGCCTATATAATAAATAATAATGTATAATACAAATAAAATGCCCTAATACAAGTATCCTCGTTGGCATTCGAGGGCATAATCCTAACAATCTCCCACTTGTACTCAATGCCAACCACCATGGTATCGTGCACCCATCTTCTCAAGATGTCGATCTAGCACAGCTTGTGATTGTGGCTTGGTGAGTGGATCAGCTAAGTTATCTACTGAGGCTATTTTCTGCATGGCTATGTCGCCTCTTCCAACGATCTCTCGAATGATATGGTAGCGCCGCTCAATATGTTTAGATTTGCTGTGAGACCTTGGTTCTTTAGCCTGTGCTATTGCTCCATTGTAGTCACAATAAAGTGGTAACGGGAGCTCTACACTTGGAACCACCTGAAGTTCTAGCAAGAACTTCTTAATCCAAACAGCTTCTTTCGCAGCCTCCGAAGCAGCCACATATTCAGCCTCAGTGGTGGAATTTGCAGTAGTGCCTTGCTTAGCACTCTTCCAGCTTATTGCTCCACCATTGAGAGTAAATATAAACCCTGAAGTGGATTTCCGATCATCAACATCAGACTGGAAGTCTGAATCTGTGTAACCATCCACTCTTAACTCTCCATTTCCATAGATCAGAAGCATATCTTTCGTCCTCCTCAAGTACTTCAGAATACACTTCACAGCTATCCAATGCTCCTTCCCTGGGTTAGCCTGGAACCGACTCACAATGCTGACAGCGTACGCAATATCCGGTCTTGTACACAACATGGCATACATCAGACTACCAACCGTAGAGGCATAGGGTATCATACTCATCTCTTTTCTGTCCTCCTCATCCTGAGGGCTCATGGACTTGGAGAGATGGACTCCATGCCTCACAGGTAGAAGCCCTTTCTTAGAGTTTTCCATCCCGAATCGCTTCAAGACTTTCTCTAAGTAAAGGGCTTAGGAAAGCCCCATCTTTCTATTCACTCTATCCCCGTAGATGCGAATTCCAAGGATATATGTGGCTTCTACCGAGTCTTTCATGGAGAATGTGCTTGAAAGCCATGATTTAACTGAAGTTAACATGCCTATATCATTCCCGATAAGCAGAATATCATCTACATATAATATCAAGAATGATATCTTGCTCCCACTAACCTTCTTATAGACACATGGTTCATCTTCATTCTTTATAAAACCAAAAGTTTTAATAACTTCATCAAAACGAAGATTCCAACTGCGAGAGGCTTGCTTAAGTCCGTAAATAGACCTATTAAGCTTACACACCTTATGAGAGTCAGCCTCAGATACAAAACCCTTGGGCTGTTCCATGTAGATTTCCTCCTCAAGGTATCCATTTAGGAACGCAGTCTTGACATCCATCTGCCAAATCTCATAATCTAGGTATGTGGCTATTGCAAGCAAAATTCTGATGGATTTGATCATAGCTATTGGAGAAAAGGTTTCCTCATAGTCAATGCGCTCCTTCTAACTATACCCTTTCACCACTAGTCTGGCTTTATAGGTATCCACCTTGCCATCTGGACCAATCTTTCTCTTATAGATCCATTTGCACCCAATAGGAACTATCCCTTTGGGGCAATCCACTAGAGTCCAAACTTGGTTAGAATACATCGAATCCATCTCTGCTTGCATAGCAAGTTGCACAGTGCAGAGTCTGCATCCATCATTGCTTGATCATAAGTAGAGGGATCATCTCCATAGTTCCCTTCTGCTACAACATACAAATTATGCTTTCCTTATAGTAGATAACCATATCTCTCTCGCGGTCGAGATACTCTACTAGATCGTCGCAATAGTGGTTGTGTCACAATAGGTTCGGTTCGTTGTTCTTGAACAATAGATTCCTCGGGGGTTTCGTTTTGTTCACTCAGAACAATCAATCTACCCACTCAACCTTCTCGAATGAACTCATCTTCCAAGAAGTGGACTTATAAAGCTACGATAATTCACTGATCATCATGCAGGTAGAAGAGGTATCCCATCGAATCCTCTGGGAAACCAATAAAAAGCCCTTTTAAGGATCTAACCTCTAATTTTTCAACCTTAGTCTTCTTTACATAGGCTGGACATCCCCAAATTTTAATGTGTTTAAAACTTGGTTTCCTTCCTTTCCACATTTCTTGTGAGGTCTTAGGGATGGACTTAGAGGGACATCTGTTCAAGATGTGTGTAGCAGTGAGAAGCGCATGATTCCATAAAGAAATAGGCAAATACGTGTAGCTAAGCATACAACGAACCATGTCCAACAAGGTTCGATTCCTACGCTCAGCTACCCCATTTAATTGAGGAGTTACTGGTGGTGTTAATTGTGAAACTATCCCATGTTCTTTTAAGAACAAGTCAAACTCGGTATTCATATACTCACCACCATGATCCGACCGCAGTGTCTTTATATGATAACCAATTTGATTTTCCACTAAAGCCTTATACTTTCTAAACATGTCAAGTGCATCTGACTTGTTCTTCATTAAGTATACATAACCATACCTAGAATGGTCATCAGTAAAAGTTATGAAATAGTGGAAGCCACCGCGAGCCATCTCATTGATCGGCCCACAAACATCGGTGTGCACTAAATCTAAAACTTGTGATGCCCTCTTAGGATGTCCAATGAAAAGGGATTTGGTCATCTTGCCAAAAAGACAAGACTCACATGTCGGATAGGGATCCACTCCCAATGGACCTATAAGGCCATCTTTCTCCAACTCATGAATCCTTTGTTCTCCAGCATGACCTAATCTCAAATGCCATACAAGTTTTTGATTTATCTCATGCCTACCATGTCTTTTAGTGATAGCATTCACAACATATTTATTCTGAACATTTAGATAATACAATCCATTTACTAAAAAGGCATTGCCAACTAATTTATTTCCAAAATAAATATTACAGTTAGTTTCACCAAATTTAAAGACATATCCTTTTCTGACTAAAATTGGAACAGAAACAATGTTCTTTAACCCATTCGGTAACACTAAACAATCATCTAAAAATAAAACATGTCCAGAATATAAAAGAATAGAAGTAGATCCTATGTGAGTTGCTGCGACACTATGTCCGCTTCCCACGTTGATCATCACCTCTCGTTCACCCAGCTTCCTTCTTCTTTCCAGATCCTGATTCATAATACAAATATGAGCACTAGCTCCAGAATCAAGAATCGAAGAAGTAGAAAATACAGAAATTGAACAATTTGTTTTGAAAACAAATCGTTTCATACCTATAGCGCTGCTTGCTCTGAGCTGTGGGCAATCCCGCTTCCAATGACCGGCCTCGCCACAATGGAAACACTTGCCCGCTTGCTTGGAGCTCTCACCCGCACGAACCACAGGAGCCTTACCTTTTTTCTTACCCACTCCTCCCACAGTTTTGGGAGCCAAAGCATTCTGCTTCTTGGCCATCTTTTTCTTCTTGGGCTTTGAGGGCCTAGAAGTAGAGATAGTCAAAGCAACAGCATCCTTCCCTTTAGTTTTCATTTGAGACTGAGTACTCACTAGCTTGTTAAGAAGACCAGCCAGTGTGCACTCAATATCATTCATGTTAAAATTAACAATAAACTGAGAGAAGGAATCAGGAAGAGACTGCAAGATGAGATCAACCTGAAGGTTGTAATCCATGGAAAAGTCAAGAGCTTCCAACCTCTCAATCATAGAGATCATCTTGAGGACATGCTCTCCAACTTCACCACCCTTATTCATCTTTGCCCTAAAAAGCTCCCTCGATATTTCATACCTAGCAGTCCGACTATGCTCTCCATAGAGCTCCTGCAAGTGTAACAGTACCGATCTTGCATCACTTATCTTTTCATGAGAGCTTTGCAGATCACTGCTCATGGAGGCGTTAATAGCTCCTCACTCGCAAGTTGTCCTCAAGCCATTTTAGTTTAATGTCTTGTTCTTCCTTACTTGCCTCGGGTGGAGGTTCGGTAGGAATATCAGCCTTAGGAATATACCCGATTCGCTCTAAATTGAGGACTGTCCTTAAATTCCTGAGCCAATCTACATAATTGGGCCCGGTAAGGACATTTTTCTCAAGCAAAATATTAAGTGGGTTATGTGTCATATTGAGAAATAAACTGCAAGAAAATAAATGCCAGATTATTAGTTTATTTATATTATACTCAAGTTATATTTAGGTCTTTAAATAAAACTTGGCTCCCACTACATTTTTCGCAAATCTACACTCCCACTATAGAAATCAGAAATCCTCGTTGGTAGGATTTCGTAGTGAGTGATTGTGTTCTCTATTAAATCCAATAGAAATCAACTCATACAGTATAATTGCACCACTAGAGTTAATAAAATGGCGTCCGATGCCAACCTATTCCATAGGTAGTCCAATCAATTTTGGCCCATAGTTTACCAAGCCTCAACCCATACAGTTTAATTGGCCCATAAACTATCTAAGTCAAGCCCACCAACTTCTGTCAATCTAACAATTGATTTCCATCCCCTCAACCCATACAGTATAATTGGGGAGGAATTTGTTTTGACTGACGGCATCCAATGCACTAAAGGTTTTTAAAATTATAAGCGAATACATGACCCCCTCATACAGGGAAGATATCATGCACCCTCATAACTCTAATTACCCAAAGCTTGGTGGAGAGCCAGGGCATCCCGTGCCCTTCAACTTAGTGTTTTATTTTGGGAGAATTTATGTTATTAATTAGGTCTCACATTACATCAATCATACATGTATTAAATATGACATACATACATATTCAAACCATCACATGCATACGATCATGAACATCTAAGATTAACCTAATTTAATAGGTTAATCTAAAAATAAAATCCTAATCTATTACATGGCTTTGCGCTCCATACAAAAGGGCTTCACACCCGGCTTCTTGCTCCACGTATTCTAGGACTCTTGTGTCACTTGATTATATTTTCTAAAATTTACAAATATATATCCTAGATACAATCTACTTTTGTAAAATTAAAGAAAATTACATTGGACACAATATGTCCTAAATACATAAACGTAAAATAAAATAAATTAAAAAGCCCTAAAATTCATGATCGTATGCCATCCATTCATTCAACACATCAAAAGAAAATAATAATAATAATAATCATAAATAATATTGGTGTTGACCCAAATTTATTTAAAATAAAATAAATAATAACAATAACAAATATAATAATAATTCAATAATATAAATAATAAATAAATAAAAGGATTAAACGTGTGGCGGTCCACGCACGGCACCATGCTCGCACACCGAGTATTTAATGTGTGGGCCCCACGTAATTTTATTTTAAAATTTATATATTTAAATATTAAATATATAAATAATTTAAAATTAAATAACTGCGCTGTCAACGAATCTCTTTTTATTTATTTATTTATTTATTTATTTATTATTATTATTATTATTATTATTATTATTATTATTGTTATGATAAAAATTTTAAATAATTCTATGGACTCTTATCATAATCATAAAATCAAAACTCATGCATAAAATCTAATTTTACCATGTATATTTTGATTTGATATAATTATTAAATTTTAATCACCACTTACATGATTTAAAGATCTAGTGCTCATTAAAACAATTAGCATGTCTCTGATACCACAGTTAGGTTATATCGCAAAAATCAATAATATCATCAATAGCATGCGGAAGCAATAATAAATTTGCATATAGTCTAATTGGTTTAATGAACACCATAATTTTAATTAATTACAAAGGCCTAGAATATTACCTCGTAATGTTTGAAAGCCTTTCTTTGATGTGTTGAATTTGTCTCTTAGATTGTTGTAAATCTCTCTAGCGTCGAACGAAAGTCCCACACCTCTAGATCACACGCCGGGATTAAGAAACAACCTTCTCTTTTTCTCCCAAAGGAGGCTAGGGTTAGAGAGTAAGAGAGAGCTTGGGGATTCTCACACTAGAGAATTGATTGATTGATTCTAGGGTTAGATAGGAGTCATATTTATAGAGACTTCATAAAATATGATAATCATTATTTAATTATGAGTTCTATTCAAAATATGAACTTTCATAATATGATAAATATTATCATAGAAGTTCTATTAGAAATATGAGTCCTAATCTAACTAAAACCACTTTCGTCTTTTAGTCCTTATAATTTTGATTATCAATTCGACTCCATCGAATTTAAATCAAAATTTAAACTCAAGACAAAAATCCTAGACCAATTTACAATTTAACTTAGGGAAAATTTCAAAAAAAAGCCTTGTGGTTTCACGAATTTGCAAAATGAGGCCTGTGATTTTTTTTTCGTTTTAATGTCATGTGGTTTCCCAGACTAACGAAAAAGGAAAAAACCGTTAACGTCCTTCATCCAACGTTAAGTGGCAGGGGCAAATCGGGTATTTCATCCTACGTGGCTTAAAATATACTGTAAACAAATTAAAAATGTCTTTTCTCTCTTCCCTTCCCGTTAAACCTTTCCCTTTTCTCTCATTCACCCCAAACTCCATACCCTAGTTTTTGATTTCTCCATCAGCCGAGGATTTAAGAAGAAAAGGAAGAAGAAAGGTTCTTCATCTTATTTCATCCATTATTAGTTCCATTTCCATAATCTGGAAGCTTGATTTTTTTTCTTTTTTCTTCAGTGGATAGCTTGATAAGGGATAGTTTGAATCTTATTATCGAATCATTCTCTTTCTGCTAGGTAAGTAATTTTTTTTCTTCTTTTTTCAGTGGATAGCTTGATTTTTTTCTTATGTTTATTTTTGATTATAGGTGGATGTTGTTTGATGTAGTGCATACTAAGCAAGCAATGGACTAAAGAAGCAGAGAACATCAATTATAACTCTGAAATTGATTATGTATTTTGATTTGTGTTAGTTGAGTGTATGTTGTTGATTATGGGATGATAACACTGTTCATGTTATTTGAATGTATGTAGTTGCTTACAAGACAAAAAGAAATGGGAAATTGTAGTTATCTTTTTTGTAACTTGTTTGGAATTTAATCTCAACAATTATGTATAATTCTTTTGTCCTCCAGATGTATGTGAAAATGCCAGAATGTGGAATTATATTTTGTTTATTCAATTGTGTTGTTATGTGAAGATGGCAGAATGTGGAATTATGTTTTCTTTTTTCAATGATAATGTTCTGAGAAAATGCCACAATGTGGAATTTAATCTCAAATGCAAAGTGAAGGCAAATAAATATACTAAATAAGCAAGAAGGCCAGTATATCTGGTTTGCTTTATATATTATTGAATGATGAAGTCAGTATATTACAAAATGTGACCCTTATAGTCATTTACATCCAAAATAGTTGCAAACAAAAACCATGGAAAACTTAGGATCTTTACTTCAAACTAATACATCTCTATCTAGACGATGGGATAGGTGGTCCTTTTTGCTTTGATGTTTGAGTAACCCTTTTTTGTGTACTCGAGAAAGTAGGCGCCTGCAACTTTGATATTTTGCTTGCCTGTAGTGCATCATTACCAATTGCCTGTAGTGCATCATTTCCAAATGGCTACTAATATTAACCACATAGAAAGGAAAAAAAATGGTATGGAACAAATGTAACATATTCTACTTACTTGAGGCTGTGCAGTTGCCCTTTGCTGATGAAGTGAAGCTTGTTGTACATTTGAAGTTTGTGGTACTTCCATTGTGCTTGTATTTTTCCTTGGTCTCCCTTTCTTTTTAGGTGGACCCTGAAATTGAATATAACATGTACACATTAGCAATTACCATATCAGGTATTCAACAAAAAAAAAAGACACTAAGCTACAATTCAATATAACATGTACCTGGCTTGGAACATGTGTTCCAGCTTCCTTATCCTTTTGAATTCGACTCCTTCTTTGCCATGATGTTTCCCCTGTAACTGCTGCTGTACAACCTCTTACATTATGCCCAAGTTTATGACAATTTCCACATACTACATTCCCACCTGCTCTGGAAACCTTGTAAGGGTTCTTTGGCTCATCTGGTTTTCTTGCCCTCTTTCTCTTAGGCCTACCTGGGGGTTTCTTCACAATCCATAGATGGATATCAGGCAAATTTGTTCTCTCCCATGCATCTTGGCTGGGAATAGGCTTGATTGAATGTTTATATACATTCAAATATGTTGTTGTTGTGAAATATTCATGAACATATTCTTCTGCCTTCTCCCTGTTACTATAAATGGCAGCAATGGCATGCTTGCAGGGAATCCCTGTCAGTTCCCACATCCTACAACTACATGTTCTGGCATCCAAATTCACAACAGATGTTGTGTCAAAAAAATCAACTTCATACATTTTTTGGCCTACAGCTGTACAAAAACAGTTTCTGCTTTGTAGTTTAAGCTTTTCTAGAGTGTCCTGATAATTAGGGCAAATATCACCTTTGTATTTTTGTATACCAGTAAGCTTCACATAAAATCTCTGCATCAATTTCTTTCTAATACCCTCAAACATTCTCAGGATTGGCAAAGTCCTTAGCTGCCTAATGTAAGAATTGAATGATTCACAAATATTGTTTTGCAAAGCATCAGATTTTGTATGAGTGGAGAAATAGCACCTGGCCCATGTGTGGGGGTCATGTTGCATGGCCCATTTGTGTGCATTCTCATCAAACTCCTTCATCCTTGTCATATACCTCTCGAAGAGTGTCTCAGTCCCAGCTGATGCAGCTGCCCAAAGTAATTTCTTATATTCAACTCCCTTGAATTTTTTCTTGTAATTTTCATATATGTGTTTAACACAAAATCTGTGCTCCACATTAGGCATTAATTCTTTGAATGCTTGTATCAAACCCTGCATATTAAATAAAGAATATTAAATTGAAAAACCTAGTATATTAAATTATAAGAATTAAATTGTTCACAGACAATACTAAACACATTCTCACCTTCTGTTGATCAGACATGAAAACCCACCCAGTTTCTTCTGGCCTTCCAAAATCTTCACAAAGAACACTCAGGAACCATGATCATGACTCTTTGCACTCAGAATCAACACATGCAATTGCAAGAGGCAGCATATTCTCATTTCCATCCCTAGCTATTGCACACAACAAATGACCCCCTAATGAAGTCTTGAGAAAGCAGCCATCTAAACATATGAGACGCCTTATACCTGAAAAGTAACACTGCTTCTGAGCCCCAAGTCTCATGTACATAAATTGGAAGACAACAATTTCCTTTGGCATACTTGTCATTTCACCATCTTCCTCTGTTTGCCCTTCTTGATTCCTAGTTTCTTGCATTAAAAAAGTTTTAAATTTCACTAAACTCCTAGGATTTGTTTTCCTAATAGTTTCTGCATAATCATAAAGCCTCTTATATTGGCCTGATATGTCTCCTGATATGATAATATTGGCCTTTGCTTTAGCCCTGTAACATTTTGATATGTGAACATCTGCTCCACAGTCTCTACTTATCCTTTTTTGCATTGTTGCTGCATTCCAGTTAGGGTCATCCCTGATGTCTTCAAGAAATCTAGATGCTATGTATTTTGAATTAACCATATGTCCTAGATTCTTTTTAGGACAAGTATGCTCTGGCCTAAAAGTCTTGATCTGAAATGAAGATGTATCCTTATACTGTGAAGCATGGATTCTGAACCCACATTTTTCTTCACAGACGGCAGTGATCCTTTTTTTGTTATTTACTGTAAACTTAAATGCATATCCTCTTGCAATAGCCCATGCTCGCAACGCTTCTCTAAAGCAACGATGAGTAGAAAATTTCATACCCTTTTCCAAATGTGGATTTTTTTATATCACCTTGTTCATTGTACTCAGTATATGCATGTCTTCTTTCATCATTAGAACTTTGTAGACTATGTAGGCCATCTTCATAATGTGCACTTTCATTAAATTCGGCCATTACATCTTCACCCAAGTCTGTATTCTCAGCAGTTCTTGAACAACCTTCCACATTTGCGGCATTTGCAGTGTTCATTCCAATATGCTCTTCATGTGGATAATTTGGCATGTTTGGAGTAACTGCAGGCTCATTTGGGTCCAAATTGGGACCATGATTTGCTCCCTCATTATTGAATATGTTATCCTCATCTCCCTCGAAGTCATCATATAACCAACTTGCATCACTTAAGTCTGAGTCATTCCCAATTTCTACATCTCCTGATTGCCCTGATGGCCTGTATGTTTCATCTGATAATTCACTGCTGCTTTCATTAGGTTGAACAGTTTGCACTTTCTCCCCTTGATCATGTCCTGCATTTGCCCTGCTAGTATAATTATTTGTATCCTCATCAGTACAAAAGCTTTGCTGCCCTTGCATTCTAGTTTCAGTTTGCTCCCTTTGATCATGTCCTGCGTTTGCCATGCTACTATTATTATTTGCATCCTCGTCAATATTGATCAGTCCACCGTGTGAAACTGCTAGTGGAGCCTCGTTTTCTACCATGAACACATCAATACTGTCATAACCCTTACTGTACTCCACCATGTTTAGAGTATTATCATCATTAAGGATCTCCTCTATTCCCTCATTTCCAGAAAGTCCATGAATATGGAACCACATTCTTCCCCTCTTCGACAACCAACCACATAAAAAAATTCCCATAATGTGAAGTAGGAAATATAGTCAACATCTACTGACTCTACCTTATGAACATTACCACCTTCATAAACCATCTCATCCTCATAATTCCATTTCCCCCCGTAGTGCAGGACAAGATCAAAATAAGTCCCCATTATTCTACATTACAAGAGCATAATATCATTGTAGTTATTGTCAAAGATATCAGCAATAGAAATAATTGTCAGTACTCATCTACATCCTCAAATTCATGTTACAATAGTGCAGGACAATATAAAAATAAGATGTTATAATACTAAAACATATATCTATACAAAAACACATTCACATGGTGAATGAAAATGCTGCTGTATGCTCAATGAAAAACACATCCCACCACCAATAGACATCAATTAGACATCTAAAGCAAATCTCATACAAATAACACCAAAATTAAGTGTTTCCTATCAATCCATTCAAAAACAAATTCCAAAAAATAGCAATACTATAATCTGAACATATCCAAATCTAGAATGAAAAAAGTCCATTCAAAATATTTAAAAGATTCGGTGAATGGGTCGCTTCCGAAATCCCACTCAATATACAGAAGAGCGAATAAATGCAAACCTGGGAATCAATGGTTGATGGAGAAATAAAATAGGTAGGGTTCATCCACTTCCTTTTCTTCTTCCTTTTCTTCTTAAATCCTCGGCTGATGGAGAAATCAAAAACTAGGGTATGGAGTTTGGGGTGAATGAGAGAAAAGGGAAAGGTTTAACGGGAAGGGAAGAGAGAAAAGACATTTTTAATTTGTTTATAGTATATTTTAAGCCACGTAGGATGAAAGACCCGATTTGCCCCTGCCACTTAACGTTGGATGAAGGACGTTAACGGTTTTTTCCTTTTTTGTTAGTCTGGGAAACCACATGACATTAAAACGAAAAAAAAAAATCACAGGCCTCATTTTGCAAATTCGTGAAACCACAAGGCTTTTTTTTGAAATTTTCCCTTTAACTTATCCCATAAAGTAAAATTGTAAATTGACAATTTTACCCTTGCACTAAAAAACAAGATTGATTCTTTATCCCTTTAAGCGTGACTCCCTAGGTTCGTTCCGATTGGCAATGGGAGGATACCAAAGAACGTGGGTGACACCTAGCCAGCCCCGTGGCCCCACGTCGTAACCCAACCGAACACGAATGAGTAGATCACAACGAACCTTTCCGATTATGATTACCATATGTGTATAAACCTTTCGTTCTTGTATCCCAATCGAGTGAGAGCCATGGTAATTGTCAAACTTACTAAACTCGATCATATGCAAATAGCTATAGTAGGGTGAGATTACCAAACTACCCTTCGTGTCCCACACGATTAGTTTGACTGAAAGGTAAACTGAGCCTAACGACTGCTACTTGCTATAGTAGGGTGAGATTACCAAACTTTCCTTCTTGGTGATCACTCACAACTGCTACTTGCTCGACATAGTCGCACTTCGAGGTTGGCCCTACCAAAAGGTAAACTGAGCCTATCGACTCTAGTAACAGACTAGACATCATAAGTACATTGTGATTATGATACCTCAGGTCTAAGGTCCACTCATATGATCATAACCACAAATCTCAATCATTGACTGTCAAAGAGTAAAACCCATGTGATTGGATTGTTGCGAGTCATGTTCGAACACACCAATCCCAGTAATGTATTTATGACATATGCTCCGACTATTCCATAGTGTTCAACTAGCACTCTTCATCAGAGTATATGTCATACAAATGCTTATGAATCTTTAACGCCCAATTAAAGATTCTCCGATTTGCAAACTATTTAAGTGTATAAGTGCCAAACCATTCTAGTGCTCTCCTCTTTATCCCACAAAGAGTAGAAGGTTTAACTTAATACACATGGACTGTGATATTCAAAACTAATTATAATGCCATCACAAGATTTATATGAATATCAAAATAAGTACCTATATAATAAATAATAATGTATAATACAAATAAAATGCCCTAATACAAGTATCCTCGTTGGCATTCGAGGGCATAATCCTAACAAGCACTTCACTCTATTTCGACCGCTAAGAACTCATGGAACATGGAGGTAGGAAGAATCACACCGGAGGGGAAAGAGGACGTTCCGCTACCTCACGACTCACCCTCTCAACCCTTTTCAATCTTAAGTAGTCTAACCCTATAAGAGTTGTCACACCTCCAAAGGATAACCTAGAATGTTCTCAACCCTAGTGTCACGGCTAAGGGAAAACAATTACAAGAAACAATTAAGA
The DNA here is from genome assembly GCA_020875875.1 of Dioscorea alata. NCBI lineage: Eukaryota > Viridiplantae > Streptophyta > Magnoliopsida > Dioscoreales > Dioscoreaceae > Dioscorea > Dioscorea alata. Next base: position 13,847,920 of record CM037013.1, read on the forward strand.
TTGAAACTCGAATTTATTCATCAATAATGGAAAAACATAATAACAATGTCATAGAAACACAATAATTCTAGGGTTTACAAGTCCGAATACCCACAAGGGGTTTAGCTCCTCATGGAACTATAGAAATTCATCAAAATATGAAAGGAAGCACAAAATGAAAGCATCGATGAAAACCCCCTTGCGTATATGTGGCCGTGGTCTTGTGCGGCCATCGGATGTCGATGACGATGCCGATGACGCGTTTCGAACCTCCACAAAGTCCTCTCCGAAACCCTAGCCACGCTCTCCAGAAGTTGGGGAGAAAGATTGGGAAAAAGATGTGTCAAAAGTCTCCAAATCGGGCTTTTATAACGTTGAGTCGCGGCTTTAAAATCGGACTTATCGGAATTTCCACACGCCCGTGTGAACTCTCTAGTTTTCTAAATTTTGGCCGAAAGTGAACATTAGCTTTCTACACTGTTTTGCTACAGTACTTGCTACATTGCTGCTACAGTACTGGCTGAAACCTTCCTAAATTTATTGTTCTTTATCGAGGCCATTGAATTGGGCACACAATCAATGGTAGATCGTGCCGATTGCTTCAAATTTCTTTCTTGGTGAAGTTCTCCTAAGCTACACGAGTTAGACTTATTATGAATGTGACTGCCCTTGTGCCCCTCCAAAGGAGGTTGGCACACAATCACAAGTCTAGGCTCGTGCCTTGTTACTTTCTTGGTCCGAAAACTCTCCAACAATGGCAAACATGACCTAACTTCGTTCTTCTTCTTCAAAATAACCCCACAAACCTACAATGCACAAAAGCACACAAATTCACACAATTTAGTGATAAAATCTGATAAAAGATATGCTCATTGTAAGATAATAGCGCTTCACGGTACTATAACACAAGCACTTATCATCATCCATACAAAGTCTCCTCCCAAGGTTCACCGGGAGCCCGGTAGCCTTGGGAGTCTAGTTCGACATAAAAAAATGAGTGGGTTCGAAATACATGATAGCCATTATACAACCAACAATGAAACTCCCCTCGAAATGTCGACTTGAAGGTGTTGATGAGGGTTTGTCGGATCCGCGCCGGGGAGCCCCTTGATGCTTCTCTGCGTTCTCCCCTTCTTCTCTCCTTCAATTCCTGCTGAAATCGCCTCCAAAAGTGATAAAAATGGCCTGATGAGAAGTGGAGGTTGGATGAGAGCCAACAGCCAACAGAATGCCTCAAAACCCTTGAAGAGCTGCCTTATATACCCCGAGGCTGTGCGGGCACTATGCGGGGCCGCACAGTGGCCGCATAGCCTTCTGGCTATGGTGTGCAGCTAGTGTGCGGCCCTGCACACTAGCCGCACAGGCTTTTGGCTGTGATGTGCGGCCAGTGTGCGGCCCTACACACTGACCGCACAGGCTTCTGGAGTAGGTGTGCGGCCACTGTGTATCTTTCTTGGCGTCCGGAGCATGTAACGACTTCCGTTCTTCCTCATTTCCCTCCGGAACAACTCAAATATGTATCTTTATCATAACAATGGCCCACAAAGCCCTAAAACAAAAATAAACGTATCAAACACACCAAATGTCATCGAAACAAATATAAGTTGCATTAAAGTATACAAATTTTATAACTAAAACATGATGTATTGAGGCACTTATCACCAGTAGCCAAAATCTTTTCTGCAGTTCTACTTGAAGCATAATGGCTTCCAACAAATCCTAAGTGACAATGTGCAAGGATATCCAATCCTTCTTCCCATGATACACATCTCCGAACTACATAATCCGCACAGATGCAGAAGAGAAATCGATCCTCCCAAAAGTAATTCTTCAGATCACTAAAGATCTTTTCTTTTGTTGAAATGTGAGCCATCGCCTAAGAACCTTCCCTGACAAGTAATCTGCAAAATCAGCGAACCATGGAGTATCACTCGATGATGAGTTCTGAAGTGAGTATAAGTGCTCTTCAGGGAAGAAATCATTAATTTCTTTGCTTGATGGCTCTTGTCCTTCACATCCCTCTAACTGAGACAAATGATCCGCAACCATATTTTCTGTACCTTTCTTGTCTTTTATTTCCATGTCAAACTCTTGCAGAAGTAATATCTACTGGATCAATCATGGTTTATTATCAGCCTTGTTCATGAGATAACGGAGTGCTGAATAATCTATGAACACAATGACTCTAGACAAAATGAGGTGCAGCCTGAACTTGTCGAGGGTGAACACAACTACTAGTAACTCTTTCTATGTAGTAGTGTAATTCTCTTGAGCACCCATGAGGGTCTTACTAGAATAATATATTGGTTGAAACTGCTTGCCCTTTCTCTGCCCCAAAACTGCTCCAATAGCATAATCACTTCCTTCACACATGAACTCGAATGGTTCATTCCAATCCGGTGTACTTTGTATTACTTATATACGAGTACAAATCAGGATCCAAACAACCACATTGAGAATTTTCTGGAAGTGTGTAACATGCTCAAGATTATTGGAGTTCCGGATGATGCTATAAGATTGAGGGCCTTTCTATTTTCCTTAAAAGAGAGAGTAAGACATTAGTTACATTCATTACGTAGAGCGTCGATCACTACTAGGGAGGAGATGCTAGAAGCTTCCTTAGCCCAATATTTCCCTCATAGAAAATCGGTGAAGCTCAGGAATGAGATATCCTCCTTTGTGCAAACAGAATTGGAGTCTCTTTTTGAGACATAGTGATAAACGACTAAATGTATGTATTATTCATGTATATGTGTGTATATATAGAGTATTTTTGTATGTATGGATGCCCGTTTTAGGACTAAATTTGGTTATTTCATGTAACAGGCACAAAAGATACCGTGGGGACCTCGACAACAGGATTTTGGAAGAAATCAACAGGGAAAACACCATTTTCAAGAGCAATACTATAGCAGCACTGTAGTATTTTACTGTAGCACTCCGCTGCAACAACTTACACAAAATTTGGGAAGCTACAGTGTCCGTATGCTGACCGCATGCCGACTGCGTGGCATCCTGAGAATAGTTTTTTAAGGGCTTTTTGTTCATTTTCTTGGAGGAGGAAGCCCTAGTTCTTGAGCATACTTGCCACCACCTTGAAATCCGAGCTAGGTGCAGCCGTTGGAGGCCATTTTCGGGTAGAGAACGACGAGGAGAGTGACATACGACGAGATCCACCTCCTTGATCCGCATTTTAGAGGAAGGTCGACAAAGGAAACCACTCTTTGGGTGGCGTCCTTGGAAGTGTCATTCGGCCTCTATCTTTTGAGGGAGTATTCTCTTCATATTATTTGGTTGTTTTTATGTATTTTCTTGAGTATTTTGTACCCATGAGCAACTAAAACCCCAAGATCATCGGATGTAGATGAACCTTGGGGATGAACTTGTATAGAATGATTGCTTAACTTGTTTTATGCATTTGGGACTTGTTTGTGAACCTTGTTTGTTGTATTTGATTGCTTGGTATGCATGAGAACTCGGTATATCAATTTCTAGATGATGCTAGGAAGCATGACCATTGCCCTAGTATTAGGCTCACCAAGCTTGATAGGGATACATGTACGAATACACCGTGACCATCAGGTATTTGTACCCCTCCACTGTTAGGGTTGACCTTGATTGTGTCTTGGCCCTAGCTTGAGAAACCTATCATTATCATTGCAATCGTGCAAGGATTCGAGCGGAAGGAATTCCGTACTCGATACTTGTACCTGATAGCGCTAAGCTATACCCGCAAGTGCACGGGTCGTCAAGTAATACCCTGTGAGTGACACAGGGGTCATATTCCCTGGGGCCCGAGAAGCTACCCTTATTTCCCTTTTACAATGTTGTTCAACCGACACAATTTTAAGAGAGAGAATAAAATGTAAATAAACTAAACAAATAAGTAACCAATGCAAACATAAGAGGACAAGATACGGGATAAATTAGGGCTAAGAGTGTTTACAGATGAGGATTCCCTTAGGGGCTACTAAAGTGAGTAGGATGCTTGAACTAACATGCAAGTGGCTAATTGGACCGAGAAAACCCTAGATTAGGCCAACCCAATGGTCACGGCAATTGACCCCTAATCCGGTACGGGTATTGGATACGGTACGTCTACCGCCCAAGATTACCCCTACGATTGCAATGGGTGAAGTGATTTTCTCAAACTAGAGTTAAGATACAAAAGAGTATTTAACCCTAGGAGTGGAAGGGTACAAATACCCGATGGTCACGGCATATTTATATGTATTTCCCTTCCAAGTTTGGTGAGTTTAACACTAGGGCAATGGTCATGCAACCTACAATTTCCTAAGTCTTTTGATACATAGAGTTCTCATACATACCAAGCATGTAAAAACACCAAACAATGGATCACAAACAAGCCACAAACATAAATTAGAACAAAACATCCAAAACATCACAAGTTCACCCCCAAGGTTCACCTACATCCGGTGACCTTGGGGTTTAGTTGCTCATGTTCACTAAATACAACAAGAAATACATGAAAAAAACCAACAAAAGCATGAGAAGAACTCCATCAAAGAATGAAAGCTGGAGAAGTTCCAAAGACGCCACCTAAAGGGGTGGCTTCCCTAGCTTCAACCTCCAAATGTAAGCTCTAGATCATGGATCCTTCCCAAAATCTTGCTCTCCTCGCCAAATTCTCCACAAAGTTGCCCTCCAAAAGCTCCTTCTTCCTCATATCAAAGTTGGTGGTGAGAGGCTCCAAGAAGAAGACCCAAGATTGCTTCCAAGAAACCCTCCAAATCCCATAAAAGGGTAAATTCGTGCCTCTTCACGGGTGAGCTCACGGTCCATATATGGCCCGTGAGGTAGCCTGTAATGTGGGACGAAAGAATCTGCAAAGTTGCGAAACGGCTACAGTAACTCCTGCTACAGTACTGTCTGCCCCTAAATTCCTTGCGGTTGACCTCACGGCTGTGAGCTTGCCCATGAGGGTTTCCAGACTTAGAAAATTTCTCCAAATGTGCGTGCTTCAGGATGCTACAGTATTGCTACAGTGCCGGACCCTAAAACGACGATTTCTGTGTGGATTTCTTCTCAAATCGCGTCGTTAAGGTCACCAAAGCATCTTTCGCACCTGAAACACGAAATAACCCAATTTAGACCACCAAAGGGCATCGATTCATTAACAAAATACGAAAAGCATGCGCAAGAATACGTATAAAATATGTACATTTAGACGTTTATCAAACATCTCCACACCTAAGCGTTTGCTTGTCCCCAAGCAAACACACATGAAGAACAGGGACAAGAAGATAAACAGCTAAATGCATGACCTCAAGCTCAATAGTAAGGGACTCCACAAGCACGAATAGACAGAAATCAAGAAATGAGCTGTTTAATGAATAGTCAAGTAATACTAGTTCTGTTTCCCCTAGAGTGCCCCGTGAGTGTGTGCGAACTCCCACCTTGACCTCCACATCCTAGATTACCCCAGGATGACCATTCACCCCACACACAATGAAAATGGCATTAAAAAGTTAAAGACACCCTCAATACTCAGTTAAGAGTCCTTTGGTTCCTGAATAAAATCGTAGCACTTAAGTGACTACACAGCGAGGACCATGGGATTAAAAGACTTTATTACTCTCACATATATACAGACATACACTCATCTTTTTTTTTTTTTTTTGAGTCCCCGACTAACATAGGCTGCGCAAAAATCTTTCAGATGGATGCACATGCTGGCCAAGCACAAGAGCCACCCATCCTACTTGATTACAGTCTACATAGACGCATTCATGCTATACTAGCAGAGGAATACTGTCATAGACTCCTTTTTTTTTTTGGATCATATGTACAGACTAACTCTCAAATCCCCTGGTTAAACCCATTACAATAGTTCACTTTAGGCTAAAGAAAACCATGAAGGAACACAAAGCTCTTAAAAGTGTATTGAAAATAGAATTTAACAATCTAATGCCAAAATCATCATGATGGGTTGGTTGGAGTGCACAAGGCAGAAGTGATCATGTACAGGTATAGGGGTGCACCAAAGGTAAAACAGAACTACATTCAAGCACAGGTAAAGTACAGCTCACAACTATCATTCTACCAAGCCAGGAAGTCTTTAACAATAAAATCATAGCTATCATAGGCAATCAAAACACGCATTAATGAAGAATACTCCAAAAATCCATCCCCACACCTAAAGCTGTACATTGTCCCCAATGTACATAAGTCAGCAGAACAGGGTGGGACAAACATGCTAAGTATAAGAAAATGGAGTAAAAGAAACTTCCCCAAACAGTTGATGAAGTATGTGATGTGATCCTCTAGTTGGTTGGGGCAAACAATGTAACGAGGGCATGGAGTGTGAAACTCAGTACAAAAGTCCTGAAAGTACAAAAGAAAAGCGCAGATCACAACTCCAGAAATCAAAATAGTGGAAAAGAGCAAGTAAACAAAAAGCTCAAAAATAACCAGAAAAAGTTTAGTAGGGCGAAACCCTGACTAACTCAAAAGTACACAATACAACATAACACAAGAAATGTAGCTAATACAGAAATAAAAGCAATAGAGTAAAGCAACAAGCATGCAGAGTGAGACTATGGGCGTGAAGGAGATGATGGTGCTACGCCGGTGGTGGCTGCAGAGGTGGTGCCGACTGACGATGAAGAACTGCGCAAGAACGCTAAAATGTCGGCAGTGGTGGTCTCAATACGGCTCACCGAGGCAGTCAGCATCTGCAACTGCTCACAGACCTCAGCACGAAATGCGTCAAATCTCTCCTCAAGTGACTGTATACGCTCCCTGGGTGCAGCAACATCGTCCGGCTCTGACTCAGACTGAGACTCAGACTCGGTGTTGCACCAACCTGTGGGTGTTACCCCGCCGCTCAACCATACCAATACACACCAGTGTCTGCATACTGAGTGGAACAACTGAACCCACAACTATCATGCCTTGGGTTCTATCAATAAGCTCCATACCCTTAATCAAGCGAGTGATGTAGGGCCCAGCATAAATGGATCCAAGGCGGACAAACTTCCCCTGATGAGCGAAAAGTCGGAGACCAAGTGGCACAAATGTAGGGGGTACCGCTGTATGATACTGTATAACATGAGTAGGTCAGTGCGTGATACTACCCCGGTGGAATCCAGTCGACCCCCAATGCCACGTGTTAGGAGGGCATGGATATATCTGTGGGTAGGGTCCTTCAACTGGGAGGCCTTCTTGGTGCGCTATCTAGTGGCAATGGATTTCCAGTAGGTGGGATCGGTCACAGGATACGGGAAATCCTTGCCCAAATCCTTAAATTCCGGCCTTTGGTTCAATGCTTCCGTATAGAATCCCATGTGAACTCCCAATTGATCTTGAGTTATTCTGTGGCTCTTCCCAAAAGCACGAAATGTAACGTAGCCGGGTTGGCGAGAGAAGGGATTGCAGTTAAAAATTTCGAAAGTGCTCAACACTTCGAGAGTCAATTCTTTATATGTCGGTTCGTCAATGGAGAATAACTTGTCCCAACTGCCATGTGAAATGAGCTCAAAGATCGCTTCGTCCATGTCAAGGGTTTTCAAAACATCCCAATCGATTTTTTTGATCGTCCCAAAACTCTTCCTTTGAACCTAGGTTGCTCGGGGGGCGGAGAAGGTTCCCTCCGGGCTCTTTTGTATGCTACCTTCTTCACCCTCATCCTACAAGATCAAAGGAACCACCATTAAACAAGTTACAAGCAAAGCATAAGTGAAAAAATGCAAGATTGATGAAAAATATGCAGTGCTACAGTAATTCAGAGAAATTTTATAGTAACCAAGGAGAGAAGAAACCATGGAAAATCAGCCCAAACAACCATGAGAACACCAAGTTCATGAGAAAGCATGCTTACCTCAAACCCTAGGGTTTATGGAGTGATCCTTAGGTTAAATCCGGCAAAAAGAGTTGTTTTTCTTCAAAACTTCAGCACAAAATGATTTTAGAGGAGATGGAGAGTGTTTTAAAGTAAGAAAAATGAAAGAAAATAGAGGAGAAATGAAGTAGAAGTGAGAGGTGGAAGTGTAGGGATGATGAAGAGCAAGAAGGGCACAAAGGCCCTTAAAAACTTTAAGGCACGAAAGGCCTCACGGGTGAGCTCACGGGCGTGAGCTCACCCGTGAGCCCTCTCGGTTTGGCTAACAGCCAAGCTCACGGCCGTGAGCTTGGCCGTGAGCCCTCTCGGTTTTGGTCACGGGCCGAGCTCACGGGCGTGAGTTCGGCCGTAAGTGGCCTCTGTTTGGCTTGCAGGCAAGCTCACAGCCGTGAGCTTGCCCGCAAGGGTTATTTTTTTCATTTAAAAGCGTACTCATGAGCAAAAATTGGCTCTCAACTCGATTTAGCAATGAAGAACACTCCTCTAAGTCTTAAAAACACTCAAAATAAAGCCAAACAAAGCATGCAAGCATTCAAAACATGAATCTCATGAAATCTAATCATTAAAGAACTCACAACCACACACAAGCATGCATGAATGATAAAACAAAAATTGATGAAATGATGACTACAACATGAAGAAGACTTAGACAACTAACATGTCAACACACTTCAAGAATACGGAAAAGAAACAAGACATGCATTCAAATTACAACAAAAAGAATTTGCAATGAATTTAAAACTTTGGTTGCCTCCCAAGAAGCGCTTGGTTAACGTCGTTAGCTTGACGTGTTTTACCTCAAAGTTCATGGTGGGACAAAAGCAGGGAATTTACCTCCATTCTTTGGTGATGCATTGTTACACGAAAAGTAGTGCTTCAAGCGGTGACCATTGACTTTAAAAGTTCCATTTTGTGGATGAGTTATCTCGACGGCGCCATGAGGAAACACTTGAGTCACGGTGTAAGGGCCATGCCATCATGATTTTAATTTCCCGGGGAATAACTTCAATCTTGCATTGAATAGTAATACTTGGTCCCCAGGTTGGAAGCACTTGGCTTGCTTAATGTGCCGGTTATGATATTCCTTCATCCGCTCTTTATATTTTACCGATGTATCATAAGCCAAGGATCGCCATTCCTCTAACTCGTTTAATTGGAGTTTTCTTTTTCGACCACAAAGGTGAGGATCAAAATTGAGTTGCTTTATGGCCCAATAGGCTTTGTGTTCTAATTCAACCGGCAGGTGGCATGCCTTCCCATAGACCATTCGATAGGGAGTGGACCCAATAGGTGTCTTGAAAGCGGTTCTATATGCCCACAGTGCATTGTCAAGTTGGTCAGCCCAATCCCGTCGGTGATGATTGACTGTTTTCTCTAGGATTCGCTTCAACTCTCTATTCGAAACTTCAACCTGGACGCTAGTTTGGGGATGATAAGCAGTTGAAACACGGTGCGACACCCCATATCGTTTCAAGACTCTTTCGAATTGAGAGTTGCAAAAGTGGGTGCCCTGGTCACTAATGATCGTTCTGGGTGTCCCGAACCGGGAAAATAATTTTTTTTTAAGAATTTCACCACAACTCTTGCATCACATGACGGAGAGGCATGCGCTTCCACCCACTTGGAGACATAATCCACTGCGACAAGAATATACTTGTTTTCCTGAGAACTAGGGAATGGGCCCATGAAATCAATGCCCCAGACATTGAATACTTCGCATGCTTGATTCCATAACTGTGGCATTTCTTCTCTTTTTGAGATGTTTCCCGTACGCTGGTATCTATCACAATGTTGCACCAATGCCTGAGCATCCTGAAATATTGTTGGCCAATAAAACCCAGCATCGAGTGCCTTCTTAGCTGTTCGGCAACCACTATAGTGGCCTCCTGTCGGCCCAGAGTGACAATGCCTCAAGATGTCAAGACCTTCCACTTTTAAAACATATCTCCTGACGATCTGATCAGAGTAAACCCTGAACAAGTGGGGGTCCTCCCAGATATAGTATTTCAAATCCACAAAGAACGTTTCCTTTGTTGTTGAGGGAGCCACTTGGGGAAAGTTTTCACCACAAGATAGTTTACAATATCGTCGAACCATGGAGTCTCATCTTCTGCAATCACTTGAATACTACAAAGTTGCTCCCCTGGAAATGTATCATTTATCTCTCTTCTTTCTAGCTTGTCATCATTGGGATCCTCAAGGCGGGAGAGGTGGTCAGCAGCTAAATTTTCCGTCCCTTTCTTATCTCTTATCTCCAAATCGAATTCTTGAAGAAGTAGCACCTAGCGGATCAGTCGAGGCTTGGCATCCGACTTGTTCAATAGATATTTTAGGGCAGAATGGTCTGTGTAAACAATCAACTTGGACAACTGATAAGTGCTCGTGTTATAGTAATGCGAAGCGTTATTATCTTGCAATGAGCATTAATTTAATCAGATTTTATCACTAAAACATGTGCATTTGTTTACTTTTGTGCATTGCAGGGTTGTGAAGATAAATTGAAGGAAAGGAACGAAGTTAGATCGTGTTCGCCATTGTTGGGAAGATTCTTGGACTAAGCAAGGAGCACGGCATGAGTAGAGACTTGTGAGTGTGTGCCAACCACCTTTGGAGGATTCAACGGCCTCAATGAAGAACAACAGATTCAGGAGCGTTTTCGGGACAATACTGTAGCAAGTACTGTAGTAAAATACTGTAGCAAGCTCCTGTTCATCATCGGCTGAAATTCAGAATTCCAGAGAATTCACAAGGGCGTGTGGAAATCCCACACGGCCGTGTGAATTAATTTTCCAGCAAGGCAGAGAATTCACACTCCCGTGTGGAAATTTCACACGACACGGCCGTGTGAATTAATTTTCCAGCAAGCCAGAAACTTCACACGCCCGTGTGGAAATTCCACACGGCCGTGTGAAGTCCTGATAAGTCTGATTTTTAAAGCCGCACTCAACAATATAAAGAGCGATTTTTAGAGACTTTAAAAATATCTTTTGACCTATTTTTCTCCCAAACTTCTGGAGAGTACGGCTAGGGTTTTGGAGAGGATTTTGTGGAGGTTTAGAGCACGTCATCGGCATCGTCACCGGCGTCCGGCGGCCGCACAAGACCACGGCCACACCATACGCAAGGCTGTTTTCATCGATGTCTTTACTTTATGCTTTCTTTCATACTTTGATGAACATGTATAGCTCCATAAGGAGCTAAACCCCTTGTGGGTATTCGGACTTGTAAACTCTAGGGTTATTATGCTTCTTTGACATTGTTATTATGATTTTCCATTATTGATGAATAAAAATTGAGTTTCAATCTTGATTTTATCTTGATATTGTTTTCCCTTAGATGTGATACTAGGGTTGAGAACAATCTAGGTTGTCCTTTGGAGGTGTGACAACTCCTATAGGATTAGACTCTTTAAGATTGAAGAGGGTTGAAAGGGTGAGTCGTGGTGCAGCGGAGCGTCCCCTTTCCCCTCCGATGTGGTTTCTCCCTACCTCCGTTTCCTTGATTTCTTAGCGATCGAGATAGAGTGAAGTGCTAGGTAGATAAACTCCCCTGGGGCTTAGTTATGCGAGTAACAGAATGAAGGGTTGAAGTGAATCCTACGCACTGGGGCTTAATCGAGACTAGGGTTCTTCCACTTGGACCAAAGGGTTAGAACTACACATAGGAACAGGTTTTACCACTAGGAGTCCCTAGAACTTAATGCAATCCTGCGTAGTGTGAGGTTTAGGTAGATATACTCCCCTGTAGCTTAGTTGTGCAAGCGATATAGTGAAGGGACGATGTGAATCCTAATACAGGGGCATAATGATGGGGTTAGTCACGGTTGTCCTTAGGTTTGGTACCGTGAGTCTAACGATTTCCTAGACTCAATTAACATCAATAGGAAAGTATAATAGCATAGTCTTGCACTAGAAGCATAGATCCTAGAGGTAGGTTGTCCGAATACCCCACATCATCCATTGCTAGATCCTCTTTTACTTGCACTTTCTCATCTTCCATCTTTCTATTCAATTTCTTGTCTTTTATTATAATTGCTTCCATAAGTCACTCATTGATTCTATTGTTACTTTTCCATACTCCACATAGCTTAAATAGTAAAATCTCGTATTCTAACTCCCTATTCCCTGTATATTCGACTACCCACTCACTGGGGTAAATTTTATTACTTTGACAAACCCGTGCACTTGCGGGATACACGCAAGGGGTCGTGTCAACAACACCAAATAGGACCTGAATTTGTCAAATGCGAAGACTACGGCAAGTAATTCCTTCTCGGTAGTAGTGTAGTTCTCTTGAGCAACATTCAAAGTTTTGCTTGCATAATAGATAGGATGAAAGTGTTTGTCCCTTCGTTGCCCAAGAACTACACCAACAGCATAGTCACTTGCATCACACATCAGCTCGAATGGCAGATTCCAGTCAGGTGAAACCATGATAGGAGCTTCAATTAGTCTCTGTTTGAGAGTTAAGAAAGCGTGCATATAATCACTAGTGAATTCAAAAGGGGCATCCTTCTCCAACAGCTTTGTTAATGGTCGGGCAATGGATGAGAAATCTTGCACAAACCTTCTGTAGAAGCCGGCATGTCCCAAAAAACTTCTGATTGCCTTCACTGAAGTTGGGGATGGAAGTTTCTCAATAGTGGCGATTTTTGCCCTGTCTACCTCAATCCCATGCTTCAAAATTTTATGCCCAAGAACTATACCGTCCTTGACCATAAAATGACATTTCTCCCAGCTGAGCACTAGATTTGTCTCCTCACATCTGCTTAGGACCCGTTCAAGGTTTTTAAGGCAAAACTCAAATGAATCACCGAAAACTGAGAAGTCGTCCATGAATACTTCCATAATGTCTTCCACCATGTCTTCGAAAATAGCCATCATGCATCTTTGGAAGGTGGCCGGTGCATTACAGAGCCCAAAAGGCCTCCGCCGATAAGCAAAGGTGCCATAAGGACAGGTGAAAGTAGTCTTCTCTTGATCTTCTTGGGCAATAGGAATCTGAAAATATCCAGAGAAGCCATCTAAAAAGCAATAATAAGAGTGTCCTGCAAGCCGCTAAAGCATCTGATCGATGAAGGGCAAAGGGAAATGATCTTTCCTTGTGGCATCATTAAGTTTCCTGTAGTCAATGCAGACCCTCCAACCTGTTACTATTCTAGCAAGGATGAGTTCATTTTTTTCATTAGTCACAACTGTCATACCTCCTTTTTTTGGTACCACCTGGACTGGACTCACCCATACACTGTCGGAAATGGGGTAGATGATACCCGCATCAAGAAGCTTAATGACTTCATTCTTTACTACCTCCTTCAAGTTAGGATTCAGTCTTTGTTGGGGTATTGCCATCGGCTTGTGATTGTCTTCCATAAGAATTTTGTGAGTACAGAACGAAGGACTGATCCCTTTGATATCCGCGATTTTCCAAGCAATTGCCTTCTTGTGCTTCTTGAGTACATCCAAAAGTTTATCTTTCTGTTGCCCTGTCAAATCTGATGCAATGATAACCGGGAGTGTAGAGTCTTCCCCCAAAAAAGCATATTCCAAATGATCAGGTAGTGGCTTCAGCTCTAGCTCAGGAGGTTCTTCAAGTGATGAAATCAATCTTTCATAATTGCTCAAATCATGCTTCTCAATTATTTGATCTTCCAAACCAGATGAACTATCACTCCCTGAGCTATCTTTCATCACATTTATTTCTGCTACGACAGAATTCAAGTTCTTCTCTTGTACATAATCCGTTCCGTCGGTGCTGTCTGATCCTATTTGATTTGTCCCTTTTTCAACTGGAGTCGATGACTCAAAGTATCCATTTGAATTTTTTTTGGACCATTCGTTGATGGGGTTACGCTGAAAGCTTGGTGGATAAGATTTCGCTACAAGATTCACCTTTTCTGAATGTAAATATTGCTGGAGTAGAGAATCAATGCTGTGATTTTCTACGGTTAAGTTGGTTGAATCATCGCAAAACTTCCTTCTCCACTGGTCATCATAAAAGCTGGGGGGAATCGATGCAGTGCCAGAGTTAAGATCGCCAAGATGGGGTTCCTGTAGCCGAACAAAATGATCCCAGTTAATTGTTGAAAATATGGTGAGAAGAATATGTACACACTAAAAGGAAGATTATCACAAAAAATTTTTAAGCAAACAAAGAAATGATGGAGTATATACAAAAATGGTAAAGGCGAAACACGATGATGGTCAAATCAACACGCTCAAAGTTTTCTGAGTATTTTTTGTGGCTGCCCGTCAACGGCGCCAAAAACTTGATAGCGCTAAGCTATACCCGCAAGTGCAAGGGTCGTCAAGTAATACCCTGTGCGTGACACAGGGGTCATATTCCCTGGGGCCCGAGAAGCTACCCTTACTTCCCTTTTACAATGTTGTTCAACCGACACAATTTTAAGAGAGAGAATAAAATGTAAATAAACTAAACAAATAAGTAACCAATGCAAACATACGAGGACAAGATACGGGATAAATTAGGGCTAAGAGTGGTCACGGATGAGGATTCCCTTAGGGGCTACTAAAGTGAGTAGGATGCTTGAACTAACATGCAAGTGGCTAATTGGACCGAGAAAACCCTAGATTAGGCCAACCCGATGGTCACGGCAATTGACCGACCCCTAATCCGGTACGGGTATTGGATACAGTACGTCTACCGCCCAAGATTACCCCTACGATTGCAATGGGTGAAGTGATTTTCTTAAACTAGAGTTAAGATACAAAAGAGTATTTAACCCTAGGAGTGGAGGGATACAAATACCCGATGGTCACGGCATATTTATATGTATTTCCCTTCCAAGTTTGGTGAGTCTAACACTAGGGCAATGGTCATGCAACCTAGTATTTCCTAAGTCTTTTGATACATAGAGTTCTCATACATACCAAGCATGTAAAAACACCAAACAATGGATCACAAACTTGCCACAAACATAAATTAGAACAAAACATCCAAAACATCACAAGTTCACCCCAAAGGTTCACCTACATCCGGTGACCTTGGGGTTTAGTTGCTCATGTTCACTAAATGCAACAGGAAATACATGAAAACAACCAACAAAAGCATGAGAAGAACTCTATCAAAGAATGAAGGCCGGAGAAGTTCCAAAGACACCACTCAAAGGGGTGGCTTCCCTAGTCTTGAACCTCCAAATGTAAGCTTTAGATCATGGATCCTTCCCAAAATCTTGCTCTCCTCACCAAATTCTCTACGAAGTTGCCCTCCAAAAGCTCCTTCTTCCTCAGATCAAAGGTGGTGGTGAGAGGCTCCAAAAAGAAGACCCAAGATTACTTCCAAGAAACCCTCCAAATCCCATAAAAGGGTAAATTCGTGCCTTTTCACGGGTGAGCTCACGGTCCATATATGGCCTGTGAGGTAGCCTGTAATATGGAACGAAAGAATCTGCAAAGTTGCGAAACTGCTACAGTAACTCCTACTGCAGCAACGCTGCTACAGTGCTGTCTGCCCCCAAATTCCTTACGGTTGACCTCACGGCCGTGAGGGTTTCCAGACTTAGAAAATTTCTCCAAATGTGCGTGCTTCAGGCTGCTACAGTGTTATTTTAGTGCCCGGGACCCTAAAACGACAATTTTAGTGTGGATTTCTTCTCAAATCGCGTCGTTGAGGTCACCAAAGCATCTTTCGTACCTGAAACATGAAATAACCAGTTTTAGACCACCAAAGGGCATCGATTCATTAACAAAATATGAAAAGCATGGGCAAGAATACGTATAAAATATGTACATTTAGACGTTTATCTGTACTGGATTAGGGACCAATTTCCTTGACCATCGGGTTGGTCTAATTTAGGGTTTCTCGGTCCAAACTCCCCATTTGCATACTAGTTAGGGCAACCTTCACACTTTAGTAGCTCCCTTGGGAATCCTCATCCGTGACCCTTTCCTTGCACTATTTTACCCGCCGTTTATTGCCTCCGCCATAGAGCACTTCATTAGCATTTTAATTGTGTTTTTATTTTTCTTTTCACAACACTTGAATTGATCGGCCAAACAATTATACAAAGAGAAAGTAAGGGTAGATTCTCAGGCCCTTGGGAATACTACCCCCTCGTGCGTGCGCGAGGGGTATTACTTGGCGATCCCGTGCACTTACGGGACCCGCACCACATGGGATAGGTTTAATGATCTCCTACGGAAATATCCACAACATGGGTTTCCCGAATGGATAATTATCCACACTTTCTTCAATGGTTTGAGCCCAAGCACGAAGCAATTACTTGATGCTGCAGCAGGAGGTATTTTAGGCAGTAAGACCCTTGAAAAAGCCCGATAGCTCATCGAAGAGATGGCTATTGATAAGTGCTCATGTTAAAGTAATACGAAGTATTATTTTCTTACATTGAGCATTACTTTTCTCAGATTTTATCATTGATTTGTGTGCATTTGTGTTCTTTTGTGCATGTAGGGTTGTGGAGTGAACTTAGAGAAGAAAGAGCAAAATTAGGTCATGTTCACTGTTGTTGAGGAGTTCTTGGACCAAGCAAGGAACAAGGCATGGGTTTTAGACTTGTGGGTGTGTGCCAACATCCATTGGAGGGACACAAAGGCAGTCACACTCATAAAAGTATAACCCGTGTAACATTGAAGAACTTCATCAATGAAGAGAAAAGAAAAAATCGACATGATCTATCATTGATTGTGTGCCCAATTCAACAGCCTCGATGAAGAACATGAAATCGGAAACATTTTGTGCACAAGTATTGTAGCAGTTGCTGTAGCAATTCAGTGTAGCAATTACTACAGCAGTTTGTTGATCACTACGCGCCAGAAAATTAATTCCAGAGAATCTACACGGGTATGTGGAAATTCCACACGGCCATGTGGATGCCCGATTTCAGCCGATTTAAAGCCACGACTCAGCACTATTTTAGGGACTTTTTCGGACTTTTTGAAGGATCTTTTTCCCCAACTTCTGGAGGATTCGCGGCTAGGGTTTGGAGAGGATTTTGTGGAGATTTGGAGCGAGTCTTCAGCATTGACATCGACGTCCATTGGAAGATAGCTATTGGGGGACCTTTCGTCGGCACCAATCCGGCGAGGTGTGCCCTAGGCTTGACAAGGGGCTTGGTGGAGAGGACGGAGCGGCCTCATAAGACTATCGCCATGCATCATAAGGGGGTTTCATCTTTGTTTGTTATTCTTGCCGAGTCATATACAATGATGACTTTGTATAGCTCCATGGAGAGCTAAACCCCTTGTGGGTATTCGGACTTGTAAACCCAAGGATGACATTGTTTCTATGATTTTTACTATGCTTTCTTAATTGATGATTTTAATTGAGTTCCAATCTTCCATGTTAATTATAATTGATTTTTTCTTAGCCATGACACTAGGGTTGAGAATCATCTAGGTTATCCTTTGAAGGAATGAAAACTTCTATAGGATTACACTACTCAAGATTGGGGAGGGTCGAGATCGTGAGGTAGCGAAATGTCCCTTTTCCCCTTCGGTGTGATTTTCCCTACCTCCGTGTTCCAAGAGATCTTTGCAATTGAAGTAGAGTAAAGTGCTAGGAGATGAACTCCCCTGGGACTTAGTTGCGTGAGCAACAGAGTGAAAGTTTGTAGTGAATCCTAGTGCTTGGGCTTAACTTAGATTAGGGTTCTTTTGCCTGGACCAAAGGGTTAGAACTATAATTAGGAATAGGGTCTATCACTTGGAATCCCTAGAATATCAAGCAGTTCCACGTAGTGTGAGGCTTAGGATGATGGACTCCCCTAGGGCTTAGTTGAGAGATCAACAGAGTGAAGGGATGTAGTGAAGCTTAGTGCCGGGGAATAGTGTTGGAACTAGTCACAGTTGACATTATATTTGGGACCGTGTGCTTAAGGATTTCCATGACTCATTAAACATCAATAAGGGAGTATAATATTAGTCTTGCACTGGAAACATTACTCCTAGGGTGAGCTTGTCCAGGTACCCCATTTTACATTGATTGTTCCTCTTTTTACTCTTTGCTTGCACTCTCTTATCTTTCACATTTCCCTTTCATTTATTTTTCACACATTAATTCTTCTCACAACCATCATTTCGCACTAGCTAATTAGCAATTACTCTTGTCTCTAATCCCTACTCCCTGTGGATTCGACTGGCCTCTCACTGGGGTACTTTATTAGTTCGACAACTCGTGCACTTTCGAGCTTCTGTCAGCTATAATCAGTTATCAGTGGATTACACGAGAAAGGAAGAAGGTAGCCAGACTTCATGAGATTGATGCAGTGACATCATTAGCAACCCAGGTTGAGTCTTTCAGCAAGAAGTTAGATACTCTAACTTCTCCTATAGTAGGAATAGTGATGAGTTGCACTGGATGTGGGGGAGGACATGCTTCAACTGATTGCCCGATTGCTATTGGTAACACAACTTCAGTGGAACAAGTGGATTCTTTTGGGAACGCAATGAGAGGTCAAGGAAATCCATATAGCGGTACCTACAATCCGGGGTGGAGGAATCACCCGAATTTATCTTAGAGTAGTTAGGGGCAATAGAAGACTAATACACCACCAGGTTTCCAACAACAACAAGCACCGAACATAGAGAACAAAGTTTCAGGTTTGGAAAACCGGATAGCTGATTTGGAGAAGGCTTTGGCCAAGTTCATTCAATCGTCAGAGACAAGATTTTAGTCGGTTGAAGCCACACTTCGCAATCACACTTCATCATTACATAACTTGGAGTTTGCTTAGTAGCACGGAGACTAATCCAAGAGAACATGTGAAGGCGATTACTTTGAGGAGTGGTCGTGAAGTTGAGAGTAGACTTCCTAATGAGAAGATAATGAGTGAATAACCCAAAGAAGTGAAGGTTGAGGAGATATCTAAAGAGAAGGAGGTGGCCCAACCTTACAAGCTGGGAATCCCTTATCCTTCATGGTTCAAGAATGACCAAAATGATGAACAATTCAAGATGTTTATGGGTCTATTCAAGCAGTTGCACATCAACATCCCATTTATGGAGGCATTATCTCAAATTCCTCAGTATGCTAAGTTCCTTAAAGACCTCTTGACCAACAACAGGAAGTTGGAATAGAGTACATCTGTGATCTTAAATGCTTCATGCTCAGCAGTGCTATAAAGAATATGCCGAATAAGAAGAAAGACACCGGTAGCTTCATCATTTCTTGTAACATTGGTAATTTAGGTGAAGAGAAAGAATTAGTGGACTCAGGAGCTAGCATTAACATCATGCCTTATACTTTCTTTTGGAAGTTAGGTTTGGGAGAACCTAGACCCACTCGGATGACACTTCAATTGGCTGATCGATCTGTTAGACATCCGAGGGACATCATTGAGGATGTGCTTATAAAGGTCTACAAGTATATTTTCCCTGCAGACTTTGTAGTATTGGATGTTGATGAGGATGTTAAGGTTCCACTGAAACTTGGGAGGCCATTCTTGTGCACTTCCATAGCACTTATTGACATGGATTTTGGGGAATTGACTTTGAGAGTTGGAGATGACAAGCTTACCAACCGCCTCGCTGAACCCATGCAACATTCTCTTGACTTTGATGATACCTTGTATTTTCTTAACACTATTGATGATTTGATTGATCATTGTGTTGGAAATGATGTGTCCGAACCCATTGGAGGGGTGGCTAGACCACGATGGGGAGAACGAAGATATTTCAAATCTTGGTATGGTAGAAAACAAGCAACCTGCCATGGGAGTAATGAAGGGGATGATCCAAAAGCTCAATAGAATGAAAAGATGCCGCAATAAGCACCCCAATGATAATGGGGATGAGCATTCATGGTGTAAAGGTGACAAACCCTTGTGTGGTAACAAACTTGATCATTCCCTCTCTAACTTGAAAAATTATGCTCATCATGTTTTCAAGTTGTAGGTAAGAGGGCAACTTTTCTTCATGAATCCCTGTGAGGTAAGAGCAGTTATGCCAAGCTTAGTAATGTTAAACAAGCACTTCTTGGGAGGCAACCCAAGTCTTTATTGCTTTTCTAGGATTTAGTTTAGTTTTAGCATGAATAATTGCCTAGTGTCGTTGTTTTGATTTTTTTAACGTGTGCTGTGATTTTCTCATGGATTGTTAGTGTTTTAGTGTGTTTCATTATGATTGGTGAAGTTTTAGGTTATTTGAGCATGTTTTCATGAGTCTCTGGTCATAATTTCATCATATATGCAGTCTCTATATATTGTGTTAGTGTTGCAGAAATTTTCTGCAGAGTTTGCTAGTTTTTTAGCAATCGAGAGAAGACACATGGCCATGTGGAATTTCCACACTGGCGTGTGTCTTCTTTCAGGGCTCTTCTTGTCCATCCTGAGAAGACATAAGGGTGTGTAAGTGCCCCTGTGAACGACCTCGTGAAGCACAGACGGCCATATGAAATTTCCACACGGCGATGTAGATCTCTGTAGAGCCAAAGTCTTCCATCCCGAGAAGACACAGGGACATGTGACTGCCCCTGTGAGCGAGCTAATTAATGCCATACAGCCGTGTGGAATTTCAACATGGCCGTATGGAAAACTTAAGAAGATGTTTGCTCTCTAGAGAAGCCACAGGGGTGTGTGGGTGCCCTTGCGGCCGGCTTTATGCTTGGCTAGGTTTGGCACATGGCCATGTAGATGCATTCAAAGGCCAAAGTGGCCATCCAGAGAAGACACAAGGGTGTGTGTCTGACCTTGTGAAGCTCTTTTGTGTGGCACACAGTCATGTGGATGCGCAAAACACAAAATGCCATGACTTTTTCTTTATAATGCACTTGTGCCTTTTCACTTTTCAATGACTCCACACTCAAAGAATGCCTCCATTCACCTTCCCGACACTCCAGTTACCTATTTAAGGGGCTTTTGCATTATTTGCCAACCGTATTTGAAGTTTTGAGTTTTATTTTGTCGGTAAGCTTCTTCTTTCCCCTTTACTTTGCCAATCTTGTTTTCTTTTATTTATTTTGGTTGATTTTGCGTGCATTTCATGGTTAAATTAGTGGTGAATGATTTTAGAACAAATGTGGATAAATTTGAGATGATTCGTATGACTTTTTGTGGATTTCGGTGTTGATGCTAACGCGCCTCGAAGATCCACACGGGCGTGTGGATTTCTACAGGGTTGTTTTTATGCTTAATTTGATCGATTTCTTTTCAATTCTTGCAGGAATGGCCCCCCGAACGAAGAAACTAGCCGGCTAACATCCTCGCGAGCCCTCACCCGAGCAAATCAAGTTTGCCATACCTAACATTAAGCACGTTTCGAGCTTTTGTCGAAGCTCAAGTTTAGACAATCCTGTTTTCTAGACTTGAGTGTATTGAGGGAGGCTTGGTGGGCTGATGAGATAGCCGATGAGGTCGACGAGTTGATTTTTGTAGATAGCTGGCATCGCCTATTATCTATCAGAGTCGGCCATTCTCATATTAATGTTAGAGGTACTCACGTCATTTGAGTTTGACCGTTCGTACAACAGTTTCTTGAGTGTCAAAGCAATTTAGTTTCGCGCGCTCGGTTAGTGTTATAGTATGAGTGTGATGTAGTTTTCAGTTTGACTGGGACTATACGATGAGGCCTACATGGACACTGAGGAGTATAAGCAGTTACCTACAGACTATCCGGGCAGTTTGACTCCGCAATGAGCATATCAAATGTTGTGTAGCTAGGGTCAGTATGAGCCTGGGATATCCAAGTCTACATGACTTTCTCGACCGACCTACAGATACTTCCACACCGTTCTTAGCATATCTTTGAATGGTCGTGGTGACATTAGCGGAGTTCTCAACCGACAGGAGCTGCTATAATTATATTCTATGGTACAGAGTGAGCCACTCCACCTGGGACATATCATGACTGAGTGCCTGTATCACCAAGGGTAGTATGCTAGAGTTAGAGTGATATTCTCGGGCCCGTACATCACTAGACTCATAATGGGGATGGGTTTGCTCGACATGATTAGAGGGGCCGAGAAGACCATTATACCATCCCCCTTCGGCTTGGAGTGTGGTAATTTGATCTTTTCCATTGGTTGTTAGTTTGTTATCTTAGTTGTTTCAATCATTTTCTCATTTGTAGTTGGTTAGGGGCATCTTGCCGAGTGTTTGGTGATGGTTTTTTTGGGTTAAAAAGTGGTTTTCAAGGTGAGCACGGTCGTGCTTAACCCGTGTTGGTGCCGCTGATTTTCTCAAAAGATTTTCCTAAGATTTGCAGTGGCAAGGACACGGGCACGCTGTGTGTCATGTCAGGTCTGCCACGCTCATGTCAAGAGCACTCCGACCGTGTTCTTTCGTCAAGTCGGTGCTACAGTAATTTGCTGCAGTTTGCGTCAGCTCCGACACGCCCGTGTTCTACCTGATGCCAGAATCGCTTTGAAAAATCAGCAGAAAGAACATGGTTGTGTTCAAACCGTGTTTCCATCCAAAATATCATGCGTTCATTTATTTAAAACCATGTTTAAGCCTGTCTCTTCACCTATCTTCCCTCAAAATCTTCCCATTCTCTCCTCCTCTCTTCCTCCGCCATTCTTAGGGTTTAAGGGCTGATTTTGGAGAGATTTGTGGCCTTGTTCTCGTATCCTAAAGAGTGATCATCCCTTGACTTAACGTAAGCCCTCTTCCTTGTTTGTTCTTCTTTGTTCTTTGGATGGGTTTGGCAAGGGTTTTGTTGTGGATTCAAGTGGGAGCTTGATTATTTCTCCTTTTCTTCCTCTTTGTTGGTGAATTTTGATGAGAAGTGTTTGCCTTGGTTTGTTTGGATTCAATCTAGAGAATTCTTTGACCTTCTTCTTCCTAGGTCTCGAAGTTACTATAGCACCAACGAGTTCTTCTTGTTTCCTTGGTTTCCTTGGGTTAGGTAGCAGCTTAAAACCTTCTTTGGTAGTCTTTAGGGTTAGTTGACAAACCCTAGAGCTAGTTAGCATTGTTGGTAGGGAACCTAGGGTTTCTTGTGTGGCTTGTGCTATCCTTTATTGTTTGTTGTGCTTTGGCAAGGAGAAGAAGTGTTGGCTCGAGGTAAGGAGGTAGCCGAGGATTAGCTTGCGAGGAAGACAAATCGCCAATTCAGTGAGTGGGATTATTAAGCATGACAATAATAGAAGATTACCATTATTTATATGATACATATATGCTCTATCTTTCTTAATGAGCTTATGTTGGATTCATGATTGATTTTGAGTTGTTGATTGCTTTGGAAATGAGTTTATGGCTTAGCTAAATCTTTATTGCTTTATACTTGCTTGGTAACTTTTGAATGATAGTTATTATTGTTATAGATCTTAAATTTCTTATTTGATGGTGAAAGAAAACGTTGGTTTGTGATTGATGTTCTTTAAGGAGTTTGTGAAATCTTTGTTTTGTGGAACTTTGGGTTTTGTCATGGAATTCTTTGATCTTGAGTAATTTGAGATTAAACTCTTTTTGGGTTGTCAAAAGGAAAGGATTTCCATGATGTTTCTTGTGCTGAGATTTGTAAATCGCTTTGTGTTAAAAAGCTTGAGCTATGTTGTGATTTTATCATTTCCTTATGGAAATGGCTGAGGTGTTGTTGATTGATGGATATTATTGGCTTTTGTGCTCCGTGTGTAGTTGTGTTTATCACTGAGTTGTATGGTGATATCCTACTACAGTAGGCGGTCCCTATGGCCAGCCTGTTGAGGTACCGTGGTTGACCGGTGACACGACCCCTTGCGTATATCCCGCAAGTACACGGGTTTGTCGAAGTAATAAAAGTTACCCTGGTGAGAGGGTAGTCGAATCCACAGGGAATAAGGATTTAGAATATGAGATTTCACTAATTATGCTATGCGGTGTATGGAAAAGCAATATCTGGATCAATGAGTGAATGTAAAAGTAAACAGAATAAAAGACAAGAAATTAAATAGAAAGATGGAAGATCAGAAAGTGTAAGTAAAAGAGAATAGAGAAGACTAGCAATGAATGAAATAGGGTATCCGGACAAGCTACTTCTAGGATCTATGCTTCTAGTGCAGGAATATGCTATTATACTTCCCTATTTATGTTAATTGAGTCGAGGATATCCTAAAACTCACGGTCCCAAACCTAAGGACAACCGTGACTAACCCCAACACTATGCCCCGGTATTAGGATTCACGTCACCCTTCACTCTGTCGCTCACACGACTAAGCCCCAGGGGAGTATATCTACCTAAACCTCACACTACATGGGATTGCTTTAAGCTTTAGGGATTCCTAGTGGTAAAACCTGTTCCTATATGTAGTTCTAACCCTTTGGTCCAGGTGGAAGAACCCTAGTCTTGATTAAGCCCCAACGCGTAGGATTCACTTCAACCCTTCACTCTGTTACTTGCGTAACTAAGCCCAAGGGGAGTTTATCTGCCTAGCACTTCACTCTATTTCGACCGCTATGAAATCAAGGAAATGGAGGTAGGGAGAAACCACGTCGGAGGGGAAAGGGGTACATCGCTACCTCACAACTCTCCCTCTCAACCCTCTTCAATCTTAAGTAGTCTAACCCTAAAGGAGTTCTCACACCTCCAAAGGGTAACCTAAATTGTTCTCAATCCTAGTGTCACATCTAGGAGAAAACATTAGCAAGATGAAATTAAGATTGAAACTCAATTTTTTATTCATCAATAATGGAAAAGCATAATAACAATATCAAAGAAAGATAATAACCCTAGAGTTTACAAGTCTGAATACCCTCAAGGGGTTGAGCTCCTCATGGAGCTATATATGTTCATCAAAATAGAAAAGAAAGTACAAATCAAAGACATTGATGAAAACCCCCTTGTATATGGTGTGGCCGTGGTCTTGTGCAGCCGTCGAACGTCGGTGACGATGCCGATGATGCGCACTAAACCTCCACGAAATCCTCTCGAAAACCCTAGCCGCACTCCCTAAAGTTGAGGAGAAAGATAGGTCCAAAGATATCCCAAAAGGTCTCCAAAATCCCCTTTTATAATGTTGAATCGCGGCTTTAAAATCGGACTAATCGGGGGCTTCACACGGCTGTGTGGAATTTCCACACGCCTGTGTGAAGTTTCTGTCTGGTTGAATAAAATCAATTCACACAGCCGTGTGGAATTTCCACACGCCCATGTGAATCCTCTGAAACCCTGATTTTCGGCAGAAAATAAACAGTAGCTTGCTACAGTGCTCGCTGAAACGCTCCCGAATCCGTTGTTCTTCATCGAGGCCATTGATTGGGCACACAAACAATGGTAGGTCATGCCGATTGCTTCAAGTCTCCTTCTTGGTGAAGTTCTTCTAAGCCACACGAGTTAGACTTGTTGTGAATGTGACTGCCTTTGTGCCCCTCCAAAGGAGGTTGGCACACACTCATAAGTCCAAGCTCGTGCCTTGTTCCGTACTTGGTCCGAAAACTTCCCAACATCAGCGAACACGACCTAATTTCGTTCTTCTTCTCCAATTTAGCTCCACAAACCTTCAATACACAAGAATACACAAATGCACGCTATTTAGTGATAAAACCTGATAAAAGATATGCTCAATGCAAGATAATAACGCTTCGCGGTACTATAACACAAGCACTTATCAACCGGCTGATTACTACGAGGACCAATTCAGGTGGGAGTGTAGAACCCTGACTGGATATTCATCGAATAGCCGTTGCTACCAAACGGTGAACTGATGGGTCAACGTCAAGGTCATGAGTACTTTAACGGCGCTGAACCTAGTCGCAACCGCAGTGAAGGTTTAGGGATGTTTCTAGACCACCTTATGCTGGGTGAGTGATGGGTGTTGCCTTATGTTGGATTTTCTGGGTTTGAGATTTACTTCCTTTGTGTTCTTTTGGAGTGTCTTATTGAATTTGTTGTGAGGGGGCGAAGCCCAGCTGTCGCTCTTACTAGGGCAGTCTCCCATAGATTTAATATGGCATGAGTATTGTGTTTAATTATTTCAAAACTCACGTTATTTTATTTGGTTATACTTATAAATGAAACTATTTTGATTTACATACCTTTTGATCGTTGTTTTGTGGTTTTGGGGTTGTAAACCCTAGTTGAGAGAAAAAGACTTTCTGGGTATTCTATTTTGTTATACCAGTTCTTAAATGTTCATATTATATGTGCTAATGTTCTAAACTATCATTACTCTTGGTAAAATATTTATTTTGGTGATTTACTGTTATTTTTGCGGTATATTTATGTTAGAGTTGTGCTAACCTCCCCTCACTGAGTAGCTATGGTTACTCATCCCTTCTTTCTTCTTCCCAGTTTTGTTGCAAGTAGTAGTTAAGGTGGTGCGGTGACACACCCTTTTGCGTGTGTGTACCGCAAGTGCACGGGTTGTCGAAGTAATAATTACCCTGGTGAGTAGGGTAGTCGAATCCACATGGAACAGGGCTACTAGTACTAACTTCTTCTCTGCAATCTAGCCTAATGACCAATATGATTTTGTGGTGATCTAGTGTGCATAGAAATTAATACCAGAGATGAATAGGCAAAAGGTAAATAAAGGGAGATCTCAATCAATGAAGATGAGATACCCGGGCAATGCTCCCCCTAGGCTCTATCATGAAGTGCAAGACTAACTAAATGCTTCTAAACCGAGTTCTATGAGTCGAGGTAATCCAAGAATAATCGGTCCCTGCTTCCAGGCCACCGATACTAGTCCCCTACAAGGTCCCGGTGGAGAAATCGCTCAATCTCAACACCTCACACCCCATATGACCGCAATAAGCTTTAGGGATACCTAAAAGTGAAACCGATTCCTAAAATTAGATCTAACCCTACTTCTAGGCGGAAGATCCCTAACCCCCTACAAGGTCCCGGC
Organism: Dioscorea alata; assembly: GCA_020875875.1. Classification (NCBI taxonomy): domain Eukaryota; kingdom Viridiplantae; phylum Streptophyta; class Magnoliopsida; order Dioscoreales; family Dioscoreaceae; genus Dioscorea; species Dioscorea alata. The sequence goes on from CM037013.1 coordinate 13,874,498, forward strand.
GGAGAAATCTCTCAAACTCACACCTCACACCAAATATGGTTGCATAGATCTTAGGGAATACGGAGATAGGAAACACTTAATCAGAAGGGAAAGGGGACGCTCCACTATCTCATGACTCACCCTCTCAACCCTCTTCAATCTCATATGTTCTAACCCTAATGGAGACCTCTCTCTCACCAAGGCAACAAATCAAGCATACCAAACAACCATACGAATCAATAAGGCATGCAAGCAATGATAAAACAAGATTGAAACTCAAATAAACTCGGATTTAAAAGAAAGCATAAAGAAAGTCAATACATGAATCGAAACCTAGGGTTCACATGCCCAAGTATCTACTAGGGTTTAGCCCTCCATGGGGCTTATTACAAAGCAAAACATAACACAATGAAAAGCAATGTAAACCATGGAAATAAACCCCCTTGAATTCGTGATGATGGCCTTGATGGGTCGCTCAACGTCTTGAAGGATCCTTCTCCGAAGCTAGGTTGCCAATGACTCCCTCGATGCTATGACGGAGGAAAGAACTATCAAAGTTGGTGAAGAACGGCCCTCCAATTCGGCAAAGACCTCCTCCTCAAACCCTAGCCGCTTCCTCTCTCAAAAGGCACACAAAAGATATCAAAAGAATCGGCGAAACGGCCTATTTATAAGTCTGAATCGCGCCAGTCACGTGTCTTCACGCGACCGCGTGAGATCCCACGCGATCGCGTGAACAGTAATTCTGCTACAGTGAAATGAACAGTGTTTTGCTGCAGTACTCTTCATAATTATGCTCCAAACTCTCTCATATTGAGGCCACATGGTCGGGCACACGTCCATGTGGTGAGTTATAAGACTTCTCCTTCTTCGAATCATCATTTGAGAGCTTTAACTATCCTCACACAAGTTGGGACATGAAGGTGAGACTGCCTTTGTGCCCTTCCATCACATAAATCATCTTGAATTCTTCAGGAAGTTGGCACACACCCTCATGTGCGTGATCCCCTCTTGTGCCTTGACACTTGTGTTGTACAAAAGCTCCCAACAATACGTCTTTATAACCCATCTTTGCTTCCTTTTCCTCCTTTAACACTTCCACAACCTAATTGCATAAAAGAACACCAAAATACATTTTATGAGACATAATCAATGGTAAAATGATGCTCAATGTATGTAAAACAAGTAGGTAAAACATGTATACTCAAGCACTTATCATGCGGCTACTTGCTGAGCATTTGCTACCTTCTTATCTTCCTTCTATCTCTTCAAGTATGTTATGTTGGATCATGCATATGGTACATGAGTCTTGGATCCACTAGTATGTTGAGAACTCTGTTGCATGGTGTTGTATTTGAATAACTCTTAAACTTTTGTGTCTCAGTTTTTGCTATTATTATTATTGTTGCCTTCCTGTGTGTTTGTGAACTTCTTGTTTCTATTCTCATTGTTATTGTTATTACTTCTGCTGGGTGTCATTGTTTTTGAAACTCTGCATCTATGTTGAATATTATTGAATCTAGGTTTATTGGTTAGCCTTGCGCAGTCTAGAGGGTTGAGTGGTGGAGTATCCCTCCTCGGGACTGTTGTGGTGGTTGTCGCGTCCTGTGGACCCGAGGGTCAGGGCGTGACATGGAGACCATGCGATTGATGGGGATGGTGAAGAGGTACAGAGATGGGGTGTATATGGTGAACATGGCCCCACCAGAGCCGGCCGAGGGAGAGGGAGATGAGGCTAAGGGTTCACAGCCCGCTCTTCAGCTACATTAAGAGAATATAGAGATCAAGGCACCCGCTGCAGCACAAGAACCACCTCCAGTGCGTATGTTTTCTCCATCTTGAGCCCATGATCATCCAGAGAGTCTTAAGAGTACTATAGTGGTGTTATAGGCTAATTTGGCTGGAGTTTGTGCTATACAGGATGCGAACCACGCTAAGGTGATGGCACGGTCCGTCACTCTTCGCAAGATACTTGAGCGAGACATGACCTCGACATTCATTTTGAGACCGTGAGCATCCCCAGGGCTACCATCACCACCACCACCACTAGCACCAGCACCACCTGCAGCAGCAGCATCAACACCAGCAGAGCATGACACCAGCACTTGAGGCGTCTTTATGTTTCTTTATTTTTGGTTTTTGTTATTTTATTTTCTGTGTTTTATTTTGGACTTGTATCAATCAGAAAGGATTCTCCTTATGAGTTTATCTTATTGCTTTTCAGTTGTATCGAGTTGTATTTCATTTCCATATCTTTATAGACTCGATTTTTATTGTGTTTTGTTGAGCTTTACTGAACCCCCTTGTATATACATGCAGATGGTTTTTTGAGTCTTAGAACTGAGTAATAGTCATTGGAACGATCATGTGGCATTTCACATGACTGTGTGTGCTCCAAAACCCTCTGGAACTCAACTCTCAATGAATATAGCTCCATCAAACGCACAATTAGGTGTTCAGGGGAGTATTGTTTCAATTGCCCACCTTCACAAAATGTTTTGATTATTATATTTCTTTATCGTGCTTGCATGCGTACAATGAGGGTAATGTACATATTAAGTATGGAGGGGAGTTCACATAACACATGTTCTATACTCATGCGTTCATTGTTCATGCTCATGTAGCTAATGGCGGTTCATCTTAGTTGCAATGGTTGTATTCTTAAGTTTAGGAGAATTTTTAACATTGTATACCATTATGCTCGAGTTCTACGATAAGTGCTCGTGTATTAGTAATATGAAGTATACTTTTCTTACATTGAGCATAACTTTTCTCATGTTTTATCATTGATTTGTCTGTATTTGTGTTTTTTGTGCATTTAGGGTTGTGAAGAAGAATTGAAAGGAAAGAACCAAAAATAGGTCATGGACGCACTAGTTGAGAAGATTCTTGGACCAAACAAGGATCAAGGCACAACTTGTAGATATGTGAGTGTGTGTCAACCTCCAAAGTGCTCAAGGGATTATACAATTAGGAGGGGCACGAAGGCAGTAACACTCATGTAGTCCAACTTGTGTAACATCAAAGAGCTTCATCAATGTGTCGAAAGCAAGAGGCGACATGATCTACCACGTGTTGTGTGCATAACTTAGCGACCTCAATGAATGATAAGTGCTTGTGTATAAGTAACACGAAGTATTATTTTTTTAGATTGAGCATTACTTTTCTTAGATTTTTTCATTGATTAGTGTGCATTTGTGTTCTTTTGTACATGTAGGGTTATGGAGAAGAGTTAGAGGAAAAGGAGTAAAATTAAGTCATGTCCGCGTTTGTTAGGGAGTTTCTTGGATCAAGGCATGGGTTATAGACTTGTGGTTGTGTGCCAACCTCCAATGTGCTCAAATTGTTCTATGATTTGGAAGGGCACAAAAGCAATCACACTTACAAAGTCTAGCCTGCATAACATTAAAGAACTTCGTCAATAAGGAGAAAAGAAGAAATGACATGATCTACCGTTGAAGAAAAGAAGAAATGACATGATCTAGCCCGTGTAGCAAATCATTGTAGCAGTTTACTATTCACTACGCACCAAAAATTGATTTCCAGAAAATCCACACATGCGTGTGGATGCCTGATTTCAGCCTTTAAATACCGTGACTCAGATTTATTTCGGTGACTTTGGGAGGCTTTCGGATGCCCAAACTTCTGGAGAGTTTGTGGCTAGGGTTTGGAGAGGATTTTGCGAGGCTTTTGGTGCATTCTACGGCATTAACATCGATGTCCTTTGGAAGATAGTTATTGGGGAAGTTTTTGTCGGCATCGATTTGGCAAGGCGTGCCCTAGGCTTGATAAGGGACTTGGTGGAGAAGACGAAGCGACTTCACAAGAATATCACCACGGATCACAAGGGGGTTTTATTCATGTTTTCTATACTTTTTGTTACAAATACTTTGATGATTTTGTATAGTTCTATGGAGAGCTAAACCCCTAGTGGGTATTCGGACTTGTAAACCCTAGGATGACATTGTTTCTATGATTTTTATTATGCTTTCTTAATTGATGCTTTTAATTGAGTTCTAATCTTGCATGATAATTGTATTAATTCTCCTTTAGCCGTGACACTAGGGTTGAGAGTCATCTAGGTTATCCTTGGAAGGTGTGACAACTTCTACAGGATTAGACTACCCAAGATTGGAGAGGGTTAAGAGGGTGAATCGAGAGGTAGCGAAACGTCCCCTTTCCCCTTCGGTATAATTTTTCCTACCTCCGTGTTTCAAGAGTTCTTTGCAGTCGAAGTAGAGTGAAGTGCTAGGAGATGAACTTCCCTGGGACTTAGTTGCACGAATAACAAAGTGAAGGGTTGTAGTGTATCCTAGTGTTGGGGCTTAACCTAGACTAAGGTTCTTTCGCCTAGACCAATGGGTTAGAACTATACTTAGGAACATGGTCTATCACTTGGAATCCCTAGAACTCCAAGTAGTTCCACGTAGTGTGAGGCTTAGGAGATGGACTTCCATGGGGCTTAGTTGAGCGATCAACAGAGTGAAGGGTTGTAATGAATCCTAGTGCTAAGGCATAGTGTTGGAGCTAGTCACGGTTGACCTTAGGTTTAGGACCGTGTGCTTATAAATTTCCATGACTCATTAGACATCAATTAGAAGGTATAATACTAGTCTTGCATTAGAAGCATTAGTCCTAGGGGGAGCTCTATCCTGGTACCCCATATTTGCATTGATTATTTCCTCCTTACTCTTTGCTTGCACTCTCCTGTCTTTCATATTTCTCTTTCTTTTATTACACACTTATTGTTTTCTCTCACCACCATTATTTTTGCACTAGCTAAGGAGCAATTGCTTTTGTCTTGAATTACTACTCCTTGTGGATTCGACTACCCACTCACCGGGGTATTATTATTACTTCGACAACCCGTGCACTTGTGGGGCACTTGCAAAGGGTGTTGTCAATGAAGAAATGAAGTTGGGAGCAACTTTGGCGTGAGTACTATAGTAGTGTGGATGCCCCATTTTAGCCCTATAAATACCACGATTTGAGAATTAATTAAGGATCTTTTTCCATCTTTCACCCAAATTTCACGGAGAGCGCGGTTATGGTTTGGAGAGGTTTTTTCGAGCTTTTTAGAGCTGTTTGACAGCATCGACATCAAGTTCCTTTGGAGGAGAACTATTGGGTGAGCTTTCGTCGACATCGATTCGGCGAGGTGTCCCCTAGGTTTGACAAGGGAACCTTTGGAGAAGACGAGGTGGCTCCACAAGATCATCGAAACGGACCACAAGGGTGTTTTCTTTATGGTTTTTATGCATATGTTTTCACACTCTTTATTGATTTTGTATTGCTCCATGGAGGACTAAACCTCTATTGGGTGCTTGGACTTGACATTGTTTCATTGACTTCTATTATGCTTCTTTAATTGATGATTTTAATTGAGTTTCAATCTTGAATATTAATTGCATGATTTTCCCTTAGATGTGACACTAGGGTTGAGAATCCATTTAGGTAATCCTTTGAAGGTGTGACAACTTCATTAGGGTTAGACTAAACAAGATTGAATAGGGTTGAGAGGGTGAGTCAAGAGGTAGCGGAACGTCCCCTTTCCCCATCGAAGTGATTTATCCTACCTCCACGTTGCAAGAGTTCTTTGCTGTCCAAATAGAGTGAAGTGCTAAGAGATGAACTCCACTGGGGCTTAGTTACACAATCGGCAAAGTGAAGTGTTGTAATGAGTCTTAGTGCTTGGGGCTTAATTGAGACCAAGGTCTTTCACCTCGACCAAAGGGTTAGACCTATATTAGGGAATAGGATTTATTACTTGGAGTCTCTAGAACGCCATGCAGTCCCATACAGTGTGAGGCGTCGAGAGTATCGCTTTCCACTGGGCATAGTGCAGAGAGCTAGTCACAGTTGACCTTAGGTTTGGGACCGTGTGTCTTTGGATTTCCACGACTCATTAAAACATTAATTAGAAAGTATAATATTAGTCTTGTACTTGAAACAATAATCCTAGGGTGAGCATTATCCGGGTACCCGATCTTCATATCGATTACCTCTCTTTACTCTCATTCCTCTTCTTGCATTCTTTTATTTTCTTTTGCATTCTTGAATTGATTTCTCTCATCATCGATTTTCTTCATGGCTAAATAGTAATAACTTTTGTTTCTAAACACTATTCTCTGTGGATATGACTATCCACTCACCGGGGTAAAATTTTATTACTACGATGACCTGTGCACTTGTAGAGCACTCACGCAAGGGATGTGTCAAAGTTTTTGGCGCCGTTGCCGGGGAATAGGCGTCTTAGAGACATCTACACTTTACTATTTTAGCTATTCATCTTTCATTTTATTTCATACGTTCTTATTTTTCCATCGTTCTTATTTGTTTTTCTTTCTTTGATTTCAGCTCTGGGTTATAGCCCGAGGCAACCCTTCGACATTAGTTAAAGGAGATCCGAAAATTAGAAGAGGAACTCATAGACAGGGAAAATAACCTGTGCAAGAATAGTCTTATCAAGTTGAGATTGATAATGAAGGGTCTGACACTATGGCAGAACAGCATGAGCAGCAGAGGACACTCTCTGATTTTGCAAAATCCACAGTTTTGGGCACACAACTGAGTATTGTGAGGCCACCGATTACGGCTCAGAATTTTGAGCTCAATCCAAGCTTCATCCAAATGCTATAGCAGTCCATACAGTTTAATGGGTTGGACGATGAGGATCCAAACAACCATATTGTCAATTTCTTGGAGGTGTGTAACATGCTCAAGATTAATGGAGTAACGAATGATGTTATAAGGTAGAGAGCCTTCCCATTTTTTTTTTTTTGAAGGAAAAAGCAAGACATTGGTTACACTCATTGCCTAGAGCATCAATCACTGCTTCAGAGGAGATGATAGAAGCATTCTTGGCTCGATATTTCCCTCCTAGAAAATCTTCGAAGCTTAGGAATGAGATATCTCCCTTCATTCAGACAGAATTGGAGTGTCTTTTTGAGATGTGGGACAGGTTCAAGGATCTCCTGCGGAGATGTCCACAGCATGGATTTCTCGAGTCGATGATTATTCACATTTTCTACAATGGGTTGAATTTGAGCACAAAGCAACTACTTGATGCTACGGCAGGAGGTACCTTAGGAAGCAAGACCCCCGAAGAAGCATGACACATTATTGAAGAAATGGCTCTGAATAGCTATCAATGGAACTCAAAAGATAGGAAGAAGGTAGCAGGACTTCATGGGATAGATGCAGTTACTTCATTGGCAGCCCAAGTTGAGTCATTGAGTAAGAAGTTAGACACTCTAACTTCTCCTAGAGTGGCGGCCGTTATGAATTGTACTAGATGCAGAGGAGGACATGCTCCTAGTGATTGCCTTATTACCATTGGTGGTACTTCTTCGGTGGAACAAGTGGATTTTGTAGGCAATGCAATGAGATGTCAAGGAAATCCATATAGTGGCACCTGCAATCCGAGGTGGAGGAACCACCCAAACCTATCATGGAGTAATCAAGGGCAACAACAAAAGACTAATGCATCACCGGGCTTCCAACAATAAATACCAAATTTGGAGAACAGAGTGTCGAGTTTGGAGAACAAGATGACCTATTTAGAGAAGACACTTACAAGGTTTGTCTAATCGTCAGATGCAAGATTTCAATTGGTTGAAGCCACAGTTCACAACCATACAACATTGTTTCACAACTTGGAGAACCAAGTTTGTCAAATTGTGAAGTCTTTATTCAAAAGGCCTCAAGGGAGCTTGCCTAACAACACGGAGACAAATTCGAGAGAACAAGTGAAGATGATCACTTTGAGAAGTGGTCGTGAAGTTGAGAGTAGACTCCTTCTTGAGAAGACAAGGAATGAAGCATCCAAGAAAGTGGAGGTTAAGGAGGTACCGAAAGAAAAGGAGATGGCACCCCCATCTTACAAGCCAAGAATTCCTTATCCTTGAAGGTTGAAGAATGACCAAAATGATGAGCAATACAAGAAGTTTTTGGGGATATTCAAGCAATTGCATATCAACATTCCATTTGTAAAGGTGTTGTCTGAAATGCCTCACTATACAAAGTTCTGAAAAGACCTCTTGACCAACAAGAGGAAGTTGGAGGAGAGTGCATCTGTGATTTTAGATGCTACTTGCTCGGTGGTGTTGCAAAAGAATATGCCGAGCATGAAGAAGGACCCCGGAAGCTTTATCATTCCTAGTAATATTGGTGACTTGGGTGAAGAAAAGGCATTGGCAGATTCAAGAGCAAGTATCAATGTCATGCCTTACACATTCTTTTAGAAGCTAGGGTTAGGAGAGCCTAGGACCACTCGGATGACACTTCAACTAGCTAACCGATCAGTCAGACATCCGAGGGATATCATCGAGGACATGCTCGTGAAAGTTGACAAGTATATCTTTCCTGTGGATTTTGTTGTGTTGGATGCCGATGTGGATGTCGAGGTTCTATTGGTACTTAGGAGGCCGTTCTTGCACACTTCCAAGGCACTTATTGACATGGACGGTGGGGAGTTAAAGTTGAGGGTTGGAAATGAAAAGCTCATATATCACCTCGCCGAAGCCATGCAACATTCTCTTGACTTTGATGATACTTTATATTTTCTTGATACTACTGATGAGCTAATCGATGAATATGTACAAGAGATGATGTGCCCAAACCTGTACGAGGGGTGGCTAACCAAGATATGGAGAATGAAGACATTTCGTCAATTGGTGTAGTGGAGGAAGTAAAAAATGCCCAGGAGTCATGAAAAGGATGATCCAAAAGCTGAAGAGAGCAAAAAGACGCCCCAAGAAATGCCTCAAGGCTAGTGGAAATGAGCATTCACAGACTAAGTGTGACAAACCCTTGTGTGGTAACAAACTTGATCATTCCCCCTCTAACTTGCAAAGGTTATGTTCTGCATGTGATAAGTGCTCGTGTTATAGTAATGCGAAGTGTTATTATCTTGCAATGGGCATTAATTTAATCAGATTTTATCACTAAAAAGTGTGCATTTGTTTACTTTTGTGCATTGAAGGGTTGTGGAGAAGATCTAGAGAAAAAGAAGGAAGAATAGGTTATGTTCGCCGTTGTTGAGGAGTTCTCGGACCAAGCAAGGAACAAGGCACGAGTCTAGACTTGTGGGTGTGTGCCAACCACCATTGGAGGGGCACAAGGGCAGTCACACTCACAAAAGTCTATAACTCGTGTAGCATTGGAGAACTTCGCCAATGAAGAGAAAGGAAGTAATTGACATAATCTACCGTTGATTGTGTGCCCAATTCAACGGCCTCAAGGAAGAACGATGGATTCGGGAGTATTTCGGAGAAGTACTGTAGCAGGCACTGCAGCAAAATGCTGTAGGTAAATACTATAGCAGCTACTGTTCACATTCTGCCGAAATTCAGAATTCCAGAGAGTTCACACGGGCGTGTGGAAATTCCACACGACCGTGTGAATTAATTTTCCAGCAAGCCAGAGAGTTCACACGGGCGTGTGGAAATTCCACACGGTCGTGTACTGTAGCAAGAATACTGTAGCAGGAACACTGTTCACAGGTGCCAAGAAATCACGATTCCAGAATTTCCACACGGCCGTGTGGAATTAACACACAGGCGTGTGGAATTTCTGGATTTTCACAGAAGTCCGATTTCAGCCCGAATTCAGCCCGATTTCAGCCTATAAATAGCCCGTTTTCATATCTAGTTAGGACCCTTCTCTTCTATCACTTGGATACCTTTTGGGGGGCTTTCGGCTTGGGTTTGGAGAGGTGCTTAGAGGTCTTTGGAGGCGATTAAACGGCATCGACATCGACATCCTTTGGAAGAAAGCTATTGGGGAAGCTCTCATCGGCATTGATTTGGAGGTGTGCCCTAGGCTTGACAAGGGATTCGTTGGAGAAGACACGCGACTACACAAGACCATCGATACGATCTACAAGGGGGTTTTCTTTATGGTTTTCATGCATATTTTCTTAAATTCTTTATTGATTTTGTATTGCTCCATGGAGAGCTAAACCCTAGTGGGTATTCGGACTTGTAAACCCTAGGATGATATTGTTTCTATGACTTTTATTATGCTTTCTTAATTTGATGTTCTTTTATTGAGTTTCAATCTTGATTTTATCTTGTTATTGTTTTCCCTTAGATGTGACACTAGGGTTGAGAATCTATTAAGTTATCCTTTGAGGGTGTGACAACCTCTATAGGGTTAGACTCCTTAAGATTGAAGAGGGTTGAGAGGGAGAGTTGTGAGGTAGCGACGTACCCCTTTCCCTTCCGTTGCGATTTCTCCTTACCTCCGATTCCTTGATTCATTAGAGGTCGAAATAGAGTGAAGTGCTAGGTAGACAAACTCCCCCAAGGTTTTGGGGTGATGTGAATCCTATGCACTGGGGCTTAATTTAGACTAGGGTTCTTCCACCTGGACCAAAGGGTTAGAACTACTACATATAGGAACAGGTTTTATCACTAGGAATCCCTAGAGCTTAAAGCAACTCCACGTATTGTTAGGCTTAGGTAGATATACTCCCCTGGGGCTTAGTTGAGCAATCAACAGAGTGAAGGGTTGACGTGAATCCTAATGCCGGGACATAGTGTTGGGGTTAGTCACGGTTGACCTTAGGTTTGGGACCGTGTGTTTAAGGATATCCTCGACTCAATAGGCATCAATTGTAGAGCATAATACAAGTTTTGCACTAGAAGCATTAGTCCTAGGGGGAACTTTGTCCGGGTACCCCATCGTTATATCGATTACCTCTCCTACCCTCATTATTCTTCTTGCACTCTTTTATTTTCTTTTATATCTATACATACATACTTTTCTCGTCATCGATTCCCATCATAGCTAAATAGCGATAACACTTGTTTCTGAACACTATTCCCTGTGGATACGACTACCCACTCACCGGGGTATTTTATTACTTTGACAAGGCCGTGCACTTGCGGTACACACGCAAAAGATCGTGTCAGCATGCTTTCAAGTTGTAAGTAAGAACGCAACTTTCTTTCATGAACCACCATGAGGTAAGATCAAGTGCGTCAAGCTTAATGACATGAAACAAGCACTTCTAGGGAGACAACCCAAGCTTTTACTATTTTTCTATGACTTAGTTTAGTTTTAGCATGAAAAAAAGTCTTAGTGTCCGTGTTTTGACATTTTTATATGCGTGCTACGATTTTCTCGTTGATAATTGGTACTTTTCGTGTACCTTATTGTGATTGACGAAGTTTCAGGTCGTTTGAGCATTTTTTTTCATGGATTTCTAGTTGTAATTTTATAATGTTTGAAGTCTCTATGCATTGTATAAGTTTTCTGAAATTTTTCAATAGAGTCTGTAATTTTTCTAAGTCATCAAAAGAAGATACATAGCCGTGTAGTATTTTCATACGGGCATGTGTCTCCATTCAGAGCTCATCCCGAGAGCACACAGGGGCGTGTATCTGCTCCTATGAATGACCTTGTGAGTGGCACACGGCCGTGTGGGTGTGGATCTCTACAAAGTGTTAAGTCTCCAACCCTAGAAGACACAGGGGCGTGTGATAGCCCCTATGAGTGACCATGTGCAAAGCATATAGCCGTGTGGAACACTTGGATGGATTTTTGGCATTCTAGAGAAGCAACAAGGGCATATGGGTGCCGCTGTGGCCAGCCTTGTGCCTTGGCTAGATTGGGCACACGGCCGTGTGGAATTTCCACATGGCCGTTGATAAGTGCTTGTGTTATAGTGACGTGAAGCGTTATTATCTTACTATGAGCATCTCATTTATCAGATTTTATCACTAAAAAGTGTGCATTTGTGTATTCTTGTACACTGTAGGTTTGTGGAGCCAAGTTGGAAAAGAAGAACAAAGTTAGGTCGTGTTCGCTGTTGTTGGGAGGTTTTCGGACCAAGCAAGGAACAAGGCACAAACTTGGACTTGTGAGTGTGTGCCAACCTCCTTTGGAGGGGCACAAAGGCAGTCACATTCACAACAAATCTAACTTCTGTAGCCTAGGAGAACTTCACCAAGAAGGAGACTTGAAGCAATCGGCACGATCTACCATTGATTGTGTGCCCAATTCAATGGCCTCGATGAAGAACAACATATTCGGGAGCGTTTCGGCGAGTTACTGTAGCAACAATGTAGCTTTGTTACTGTTCCAATTCACTGTATCAAGTTACTGTGCATTTTCTGCCGAAGATCAAGTTTCCAGAGAATTCACACGGGCGTGTGGAATTAACACACGGCTGTGTGAAGTAATTTTTCAGGAAGACAAAAACTTCACACGGGCGTGTGGAAATTCCACACGGCCGTGTGAAGCCCCGATAAATTCAAATTTAAAGCCGCACTCTGCCTGTTTAAAGCCCGATTGGGAGACTTTTTGAGTATCTTTTGACCTATCTTTCTATCCAACTTCGAGAGGGTGCGGCTAGGGTTTTGGAGAGGACTTTGTGGAGGATTGGAGCATGCCAACAGCATCGTCATCGACGTCCGACGGCAGCACAAGACCACAGCCACATCACACGCGAGGGGGTTTTCATTGATGTTCTTATTTTGCAATTTATTTTACACTTTGATGAACATGTATAGCTCCTTGAGGAGCTAAACCCCTCATGGGTATTCGGACTTATAAAACCCTAGGATCATTATGTTTCTATGACATTGTTATTATGTTTTTCCAATATTGATGAATAAATTCGAGTTTCAGTTTTAATTAACTTTTGCTATTGTTCTTCCTTAGCCGTGACACTAGGGTTGAAAACAATCTAGGTTATCTTTTGGAGGTGTGACAACTCCTATAGGATTGGACTACTTAAGACTGAAGAGGGTTGAGAGGGAGAGTTGTGAGGTAGCAATGTACCCCTTTCCCTTCCGGTGTGATTTCTCCCTACCTCCGTTTCCTTGGTTAATTAGCTGTCAAGATAGAGTTTTAGGGCTCAATCTAGACTAGGGTTCTTCCACCTGGACCAAAGGGTTAGAACTACATAGAGGAACAGGTTTTATCACTAGGAATCCCTAGAGCTTAAAGCAATCTCACGTAGTGTTAAGGTTAGGAAGATAGACTCCCCTGGGGCTTAGTTGACAGGTCAACAAGAGTCAAGGGTCGTAGTGAATCCTAATACCGGGACATAATGTTGGGGTTAGTCACGGTTGACCTTAAGTTTTGGGACTGTGAGTTTAAGGATATCCTCGACTCAATTAACATCAATAGGAAAGTATAATAGCATAGTCTTGCACTAGAAGCATAAGTCCTAGAGGTAGCTTGTCCGGATACCCTATCTCACCCATTGCTAGTCTTTCTCTTTTAACTTCTACTTGCTTTTCTCTTGTCTTCCATCTCTCTATTTACTTTCTTGTCGTTTATTTTAATTGTTTCCATAAATTCACTCATCACTACGATTATTTCTTTTCGTACACCGCATAACTAAATAGCGAATTCTTGTGTTCTAAATCCCTATTCCCTATGGATTCGACTACCCACTCACCGGGGTAATTTTATTACTTCGACAAGGCTGTGCACTTGCGGTACACACGCAAAAGGTCGTGTCAAGTTTTTGGCGTCATTGCCGGGGAATAGGTGTATTTTTAATACTAGTTTTTGCTACTTTAGTTATTCACTTCATTATCTATTTCACACCTTCTTTATCTATCACCATTTTCACCAATTCTTTTCTTTTTAATTTCAGTTTACCGAAGGAATGTTTAACGCAAGCGAAGCTTTTGATACACTCGTAGGATTAGTCAAGGAAGTGGAGCAGAAAATGCAGTTGTTTATCGCACAACCATTTCCAAATTATATTGAGTGTGGGCAATCAATGAGACAACCTTGTACAGAAATAGTGGATAGTATTGATCAGTTTTGCAAGGAGCAGAACATGAATTATGAATTGGGCAGTGTGTTGGATGAATTTGATAAATCAGCTCTAGCTTTTGCAAATGGTGACACAGAAGAAACCCTTGAGAACGTTCTTACACAGTTTGAATCAAGTTATTTTGAGCACAAACAAGAGGCCTTTTCAATGGGTATTATAGACCTGATAGAGGAAGTTTGTGAATTGGGGATTAGAATGGAACACCAGGACCAACCCAAGGAATGTGATTTGGAGAAGGTTTCAGGGTACAGTAATGAACAGCAAACTACAAAATTTGAAGAGATTGGCAGATCAATTGGAGACCGGCTTCGACCATCCATCGATAAGCCACCTGATTTGGAATTGAAAACACTTCCAAAACACTTGGAATATGCATTTCTGGCAGAAGAGATGAAGTTGCCCGTGATCATAGCATCGAATCTCTCTTTGGAGCAAAAAGACAAATTGGTGAATGTGTTGAAAAAGCATAAGTCTGCTTTGGCATGGAAAATTGCAGACTTAAAAGGTATAAGCCCTTCATTCTATACGCATAAGATTTTAATGGAGGACAACTTCAAATAAGTGATCCAACCTCAACGAAGACTAAACCCAAACATGAAGGAATTCGTAAAAGCGGAAGTGGTCAAATTATTGGATGCAGGGATCATTTACCCCATTTCCGATAGTGCTTGGGTAAGCCCAACACAGGTGGTCCCGAAAAAAGGTGGGATGACAGTGATCAAGAATGAAAAGAACGAACTCATCCCAACCAGAACGGTCACATGGTGGAGAGTTTGTATTGATTACAGAAGACTGAATGATGCAACCCGTAAAGACCACTTCCCTTTACCCTTCATTGATCAAATGTTGGAGCGATTGGCAGGGCATCAATTTTACTATTTTCTAGATGGGATGTCAGGGTACTTTCAGATCCCTATTGCTCTGGAAGACCAAGAGAAGACAACTTTCACTTGTCCCTACGGGACTTTTGCATATAGACGAATGCTATTCGGATTATGCAACGCACCTGCTACATTCCAAAGGTTTATGACTGCTATTTTCGATGATCTTGTCGAAGACATAATGGAAGTATTTATGGATGATTTCTCGGTGTTTGGTGATTCCTTCGACATATGTTTAAGAAATTTGGAAAGAGTGCTGATAAGATGTAAGGAGACAAATCTTATGCTAAACTGGGAGAAATGTCATTTCATGGTTCGAGAAGGCATTGTTCTCGGACACAAGATTTCCCATTTGGGTATGGAGGTGGACAAGGCAAAAATCGAAGTAATAGAGAAACTTCCTCCACCAATGAATGTCAAGGGAATTCGGAGTTTCCTGGGACATGCAGGTTTCTATAGACGGTTCATCAAGGATTTCTCGAAAATCACTCAACCGTTGACTAAGCTTCTCGAAAAAGATGCTCCGTTTGATTTTGGGAAAGATTGTGCAACAACTTTTAATGTGCTAAAAGAAAAACTAGTTCAAGCTCCAATCTTGATTACCCCTGACTGGAATGAACCTTTTAAGCTCATGTGTGATGCCATTGATTACGCTGTAGGAGCAGTTCTGGGACAAAGGAAGAGCAAGCAATTCCAACCCATCTATTATGCGAGCAAGACTCTCACAGATACACAAGAGAATTATACTACTACAGAGAAAGAATTATTAGCAGTAGTATTTGCTCTCGATAAGTTTAGGCCATATCTTATCTTGTCAAAGGTCATTGTGTTTACAGATCATTCAGCTCTCCGTTACCTCATGAACAAAGTCGATGCAAAACCAAGATTGATCCGGTGGATATTACTCTTATAGGAGTTTGACATGGAGATAAAGGATAAAAAGGGAACTAAAAACGTAGTGGCAGATCATTTGTCACGGTTGGAAGGGAGCATTGGGCAAGAGCCATCAAATAAGGAGATCAATGACTTCTTCCGGGAAGAAAACTTACAGTCAATTCAGGAATTAACATCATCAGGTGATACACCGTGGTTCGCAGATTTTGATAATTACTTGTCAGGAAAAGTCCTCAAGCCAGGGCACACATTCCAATAAAAGAAAAAGTTCTTTAGCGATTTGAAGAACTATTTCTGGGACGACCCATTCCTTTTCCGCATCTGTGCAGATCATATTGTTCAGAGATGCGTTTCGAGGAAGGAAAGATGGGATATCCTTGCTCATTGTCATTTAGGACTAGTTGGGGGCCATTATGCATCAAGTAGAACCTCGAAAAAAGTTTTGGCAGCAGGGTTCTATTGGCCAACCCTCTTTCATGATGCACACCAATTTATTCTTCGATGCGATAATTGTCAGAGGTCAGGGAATTTGTCTCGGCGGGATGAGATACCTCAGAATCCTATGCAATTTTGTAACATATTTGATGTTTGGGGCATTGATTTCATGGGGCCATTTCCAATGTCTAACGGGAACCAATATATATTAGTGGCAGTTGATTATGTCTCCAAATGGGTCGAAGCACAAGCATTACCGAGTAATGATGCTAGAACTGTGGTGAAATTCTTAAAGAGGTTGTTCACTCGGTTTGGAACTCCGCTAATCATCATTAGTGATCGAGGGACCCACTTTTGCAATGCCCAATTAGAAAAGGTATTGAAACGATACGGGGTACGTCACCGCCTTGCCACTCCATATCATCCCCAAACTAGTGGTCAAGTAGAAGTCACTAATAGAGAACTCAAGCGGATTTTGACGAAGTCTGTGGAACAAGGAAAGCGGGACTGGTCGGAACGGTTGGACGACATACTCTGGGCCCATCGCACAGCATACAAGACGCCCATAGGAACTACTCCATATAATATAGTTTACGGAAAGTTATGTCATTTACCCGTGGAACTTGAGCATAAAGCATATTGGGCAATCAAAGCAATGAACTTCAATTTGAGAAGAGCGGGTGAACGAAGACTGCTTCATCTTCATGAGCTCAATGAATGGAGGTTGAAAGCATATGAGAATGCTAGAATTTACAAGGAGAGGATTCAGAAGTGGCATGACAAGCATATTAAATTACCTAAAGAGTTCAAAGTCGGTGATCAAGTTCTACTATTCAATTCTCGGTTGCAACTCTTCCCCGGAAAACTAAAGACTAGATGGTTTGGCCCATATACAGTCACTCAAGTATCACCCCATGGTGCAATTGAGATTACTCATCCGGAGAAGGGCACGTTCAAAGTAAACGGACACCAGATGAAACCATACTTTGGCGGTGAGGTTTGTAATGATGATAAAGAGATATTCTTTCTTCAACCTCCGTAAGGTAAGCCAGGTACGTTAAGCTAAGTGACGTTGAACAAGCGCTTCTTGGGAGGCAACCCAAGGTTTACAAGTTTTTCTAGGATCTAGTTTAGTTTTAGCATGAATAAAAGTCTTAGTATTGGTATCCTAAATTTTTAATGCTTATGCTGGGATTTTATTGTGGATTATTGATGTTTTCGTGTGCCTAAACGATAATTGATGAAGATTTAGCTTGTTGAGCATGTTTTCCATGATATCTGGTCGTGTTTTGATGATTTTCACAGGCTCTAAGCATCATAGTTATGTTTCTGAATTTTTTCCCAAGTCTGTGAATTTTTCTAGTAAACTAGAGAAAACATACGGCCGTGTGGAATTAACACACGGCCGTGTGTTACCCATTAGGGCTCAACCAGAGAATGGCACATGGGCGTGACCTTGCCCTTGTGAAAACCTTCAGAAGGGGGCACACGAGCGTGTGGAATTAACACACTCCCGTGTGAGAGTCTGCAGAACCAAGCTCTCATTTCAGAGAAACCACAGGGGCGTGTGGGTGCCCCTGTGAGAAACCTAGTGCTACGGCACACGGCCGTGTGGGATTATCACACGGCCGTGTGAATACTCTGCAGAAACCCCTCTTCCTCCCGAGAATTCACAGGGGCATGTGGTTGCCCCTGTGAGAGAGCTTGTGAACGACACACGGCAGTATGGAGTATCCACATGGCCGTGTGGTATACTTAGCAATTCCCGGAATGATCTAGTGAAGCCACAGGGGCGTGTGCGGTGCCCCTGTGGCTGGGCTTGTGTTCTTGGCCAGGTTGGGCACACGGCCGTGTGCAATTAACACACGGCCGTGTGAAAAGTTTCAAAGACCTTCTGTGTTTTCCGTGAATCCAGAGGGGCATGGACCAGACCCTGTGGACCTCCCTTGTGAAGGCACACGGCCGTGTGTAATTCACACACGGCCGTGTGAGGTAGTTTAGAGAGAGAGCAGAGTGCACACAGGGCGTGTGTTGGTCCCTGTAAACGCTAATTCCAGAGGCACACGGCCGTGTGAATTCCCAGAACTTCAAAAAGCCAAAGATTTTCTTTTGGAATTCATTCGTATTTCTTTCACTTTCACTCCAAAACACTCTCTGACCTCCTCTTCCACTTTCCCAATCGTTTCCTACACTCATCGAGGTTTCTTTTCGAGCTTTCCGACCGATTCCGAATTTTTCACCATCTACACCGTCGGTAAGAACGAGAAACCCTTCTTCTTTATCAATCCTGATTTAGAATGTTTATGATAAGTATTTCGACTGTTTTACATGATTAACCTGGTTACCAATGAGTTACAAGGGTTTTTAAGCGAATTTTTTGTGAGAACATGGAGTTTTGATTTTACAACCTTGCAACCATGTCCGCCCGATAATCCACACAGGCGTGTGGAATTTCCACACGGCCGTGTGGACCCTATCAGGGCAAATTATTATACTCAAATGATTAACTCCCTTTTATAAGTCTTTTCAGGAATGGCACCTAGGAAAGAGACTAATAAACGGGCACGAGAACACTCTCCAGAACACGGAGAAATATATAGAAGATTGGCGAAACTCATGATCGGGCAATCTCGGTATTTGGACGTAGACTGTTTAAGACCAGGTGATTGGGGTAATGATATGGCAGATGAGATTGAAGAGCTTGTTGCAGTGGGAAGTTGGAAGAGCTTACTATCTATTCGAGATCCAGCGAACCGTCTGCTTACTTTGGAGGTGCTCTCATCCTTCAAGTTTGACAAAACAAGTAGGGAGTTGACGAGTGCCAATTCTATACGTTTCAGGCATTTGGGTATAAGTACAATATGTCAGTGACACAGTTTTCCATTTATATGGGGTTATACAACGAGGCATTCACAAAAAAAGAGGAGTACGAGAGACTTCCAACTGACTATACCGGCAGTTTGACCCCTCAAGGAGCTTACAGAGTATTGTGTGGACAAGGGAACTATGAACCAGGTATATCAAAAGCTACTTGTCTATCACGACCGGCTTATAGATACATTCATGCCATTCTAAGTAGGTCAATAAACGGCCGGGGCGATAGTACAGGGGTTCTTAGTCGGCAAGAGCTCCTTTACATACATTCAATGGTACAGAAGGAGCCGCTCCATCTTGGATATATACTAGCTGAATCCATGCATCATCAAAGTCAGTACCCCAGGCTTGGAACGATTTTTTCAGGGCCATACATCACAAGACTTATGAAGGGGATGGGTCTTCGGGCAGCGATCAGACGGATAGAAAAGACGGTCACACCTTCACCAATCAACTTAGAAATGTTGAGACAGATGGGAATGGCCAGAAGACATTACCAACAGTACGTGTTGAACTGGCCCGATGCCTTTCTATACGAGGGGACACAGGTAGCGATAGAGCCACCCCCGGAGCACACAAAGGCCGAGGCACCACCCACAGCACCGGAGCCACCTCCAGTGTGTATTTTCTCCCCTTCTCGAGGCCAGGACAGGTTCGAGCGCCTCGAGAGTGCTGTAGGTGTTATGCAGACAGAGCTGACCGAGATGAGGGCCGCACAGGCAGCAGAGTTTGCAGAGTTGAGGACCACTCAGGCATCGCAGTTCGCTCAGTTATCGGCACAGCTTGCCACGGTTATACAGATGTTCGAGCGATCTGTGGTATGACCCCGACGGGTCCCTTCACCGACTCCACCTCCATCTCCATCACCAGTAGCAGCAACAGCACCAGAGGACCCACAGCAGGACACCGACGCTGAGGCGTCATAGTTTTATTTTAGTTTATTTCACTTCTGTTGCACTTTATATTTTTCTGTTGGCCTTGTAGTACCCAGAAAGGACTCTTCTTCAGGGTTTGCTTTTAGCTTTCGTTTATTTTATTCTGTCTCGAGTTGTATCTCATTATCATATCTTTATATACTCGAGCTATGTTTTGGTTTTTCTTGAGTTATACTGAACCCTAGCGTATGTGTGCAGATGGTCTTAGATGGAAGGAATTTCAGGAATAGTCATACGCACGGTCATGGGACCATGTATGCTCCACAAAAACATTGAGACTCAACTCTCAATGAACCTAGCTCCATCAAACGCAAGACTTGGAGTTCAGGGGAGTAATGTTTCAATTGTCTACTTTCACACTAATTGTTGTTCATTGTTTTATTTTTATTGTGATTGCATGCGTACATTGGGGACAATGTACATCTTAAGTGTGGGGGGAGGGGTTTCACATTGCACACACATTTACTTGCGCGTTCAATTGCTCATGCTCAGGTAGCCTATGGCGGTTCACCTTAGTTGCAACGTTTGTATTCTTAGAGTCTAGGAGAATTTTTAAACATTGTATCCTATCATGCTCTAGTTTTTACTTGAATTTTTAGGGAATTTTTGCTCGATTACAACTTATTGCACTACTCACACTTGAAATCTTTTGGAAACTCGATCTTGAAGTTTTTAAGGACAAGTTATCATCGTTCTTAGTTTTACTTTGGAAAATGCATATATATATATATATATATAAAACAGAGAAAAATATGAAATATATATATATATATATATATATCTGAGTTTGTGAATAGTTGTTTTATTTTATGTATGCATTTGGGGTGGAAAGAGCTACCACCCATGAAGTATGAAGCCACTCTCATAAGTCGGATACAAGTTATGCCCTAATGAGAGAAAGAGCTATCTCATGGGATGCGTGAAAGCTACTACCCCGGTAGAAAGAGCTACCTCATCAAAAGAGTGAAAGCCACCTTTGGCAGCCGCCTAGGAAAAGGCTACTGACACGACCTTTTGCGTGTGTACCGCAAGTGCACGGCCTTGTCGAAGTAATAAAATACCCTGGTGAGTGGGTAGTCGTATCCACAGGGAATAGTGTTCAGAAACAAGTGTTATCGCTATTTAGCTATGATGGGAATCGATGATGAGAAAAGTATGTATGTATAGATATAAAAGAAAATAAAAGGGTGCAAGAATAATAATGAGGGAAAGAGAGGTAATCGATATAACGATGGGATACCCGGACAAAGCTCCCCCTAGAAATAATGCTTCTAGTGCAAAACTTGTATTATGCTCTACAATTGATGCTTATTGAGTCGAGGATATCCTTAAACTCATGGTCCCAAAACTTAAGGTCAACCGCGACTAACCCCAACATTATGTCCCGGCATTAGGATTCACTACGACCCTTGACTCTTGTTGACCTGTCAACTAAGCCCCAGGGGAGTCTATCTTCCTAACCCTAACACTACGTGGGATTGCTTTAAGCTCTAGCGATTCCTAGTGATAATACCTGTTCTTTTATGTAGTTCTAACCCTTTGGTCCAGGTGGAAGAACCCTAGTCTAGATTGAGTCCTAAAACTCTATCTCGACCGCTAATTAACCAAGGAAACGGAGGTAGGGAGAAATCACACCGGAGGGGAAAGGGGTACATCGCTACCTCACAACTCTCCCTCTCAACCCTCTTCAATCTTAAGAAGTCTAACCCTATAGGAGTTGTCACACCTCCAAAGGATAACCTAAATTGCTCTCAACCCTAGTGTCACGGTTAGGGGAAAACAATAGCAAAAGATAATTAAAACTGAAACTCAATTAAATTCATTAATAAAGAAAGCATAATAAAAGTTATTGAAACAATATCATCCTAGGGTTTACAAGTCCAAATACCCAATAGGGTTTAGCTCTCCATGGAGCAATACAAAATCAATAAAGAGATTAAGAACATATGCAATAAAACCATAAAGAAAACCCCCTTGTAGATCGTATCGATGGTCTTGTGGAGTCGCTTGCTACAGGGTTTAGTTCTCCATGGAGTCGCTTGCTACAGTGCTTTTGCTACAGTGCACGGCCGTGTGGAATTTCCACACGCCCGTGTGAACTCTCTGTAATTCTGAATTTTGGCAGAAGTGAACAGTAGCTTGCTATAGTACTCACCGAAATGCTCCCGAATTCATCGTTCTTTATCGAGGCCGTTGAATTGGGCACATAATCAACGGTAGATTATGTCGATTACTTCATTTCTCTTCATTGGCGAAATTCTCCAATCCTACACGAGTTATAGTCTTTTGTGAGTGTGACTGCCCTTGTGCCACTCCAATGGAGGTTGGCACACACCCACAAGTCTAGACTCGTGCCTTGGTCCTTGCTTGGTCTGAGAACTCCTCAAGAATGGCAAACATAAACTATTCTTGCTTCTTTTTCTCTAGATCTTCTCCACAACCCTTCAATGCACAAAATAACACAAATACACACTAATTAGTGATTAAATCTGAGAAAAGTAATGCTCAATGTAAGATAATAATACTTCGTATTACTATAACACAAGCACTTATCAGCTACCTTCGAGGATGTGTGAAGCTACTACCTCCTCTCTTATTTTTCGTATATAAATAAGTCCTTTTGAATAAGAGTTTGAGGAGTACTCGTGGTTCTCTTGAGTGAATTCGCACACACTTACACGTCTTCGAGTTGTTATCCTTTTTGATTCATGTTTTTAGCTAGAGTAATGATAACCTTATGCAATGTTTTGATTTCCCCTTACTTGTAGAATGCTTCCTTTGCATATTTTTGGTGAACCTAAGGCCGAGCACTTTCAATTGTTCTTCCCAAGAATTTTCACGTTTTATTTTTGCTTGAGGACAAGCAAAAGCTTAAGTGTGGGGGGATTTGATAAGTGCTTGTGTTATAGTGACGCGAAGCGTTATTATCTTACTATGAGCATCTCTTTTATCAGATTTTATCACTAAATAGTGTGCATTTGTGTATTCTTGTACGTTGTAGATTTGTGGAGCCAAGTTGGAAAAGAAGAACAAAGTTAGGTCATGTTCGCCGTTGTTGGGAGGTTTTCGGACCAAGCAAGGAACAAGGCACGAACTCGGACTTGTGAGTGTGTGCCAACCTCGTTTGGAGGGGCACAAAGGCAGTCACATTCACAACAAATCTAACTTCTGTAGCCTAGGAGAACTTCACCAAGAAGGAGACTTGAAGCAATCGGCACGATCTACCATTGATTGTGTGCCCAATTCAATGGCCTCAATGAAGAACAACGTATTCGGGAGCGTTTCAGCGAGTTACTGTAGCAGCAATGTAGCTTTGTTACTGTTCCAATTCACTATAGCAAGTTATTGTGTATTTTCTGCCGAAGTTCAAGTTTCCAGAGAATTCACACGGGCGTGTGGAATTAACACACGGCCGTGTGAATCATTTTCCAGCAAGAAAGAGGCTTCACACGGGCGTGTGGAAATTCCACACGGCCGTGCGAAGTAATTTTTCAGGAAGACAGAAACTTCACACGGGCGTGTGGAAATTCCACACGGCCGTCTGAAGCCCCGATAAGTTCAAATTTAAAGCCGCACTCAGCCTATTTAAATCCTAATTGGGAGACTTTTTGAGTATCTTTTGACCTATCTTTCTCTCCAACTTCGAGAGGGTGCGGCTAGGCTTTCGGAGAGGACTTTATGGAGGATTAGAGCACGCCAACGGCATCGTCATCGACGTCCGACGACAGCACAAGACCACAGCAACATCACACACGAGGGGGTTTTCATTGATGGTCTTATTTTGCAATTTATTTTACACTTTGATGAACATGTATAGCTCCATGAGGAGCTAAACGCCTCGTGGGTATTCGGACTTGTAAAACCCTATGATCATTATGTTTCTATGACATTGTTATTATGATTTTCCAATATTGATGAATAAATTCGAGTTTCAGTTTTAATTATCTTTTGCTATTGTTCTTCTTAGCCGTGACACTAGTGTTGAGAACAATCTAGGTTACCTTTTGGAGGTGTGACAACTCCTATAGGATTAGACTACTTAAGACTGAAGAGGGTTGAGAGGGAGAGTTGTGTGTGAGGTAGCAATGTACCCCTTTCCCTTCCGGTGTGATTTCTCCCTACCTCCATTTCCTTGGTTAATTAGCGGTCAAGATAGAGTTTTAGGGCTCAATCTAGACTAGGGTTCTTCCACCTGGACCAAAGGGTTAGAACTACATAGACGAACAGGTTTTATCACTAGGAATCCCTAGAGCTTAAAGCAATCCCACGTAGTGTTAGTGTTAGGAAGATAGACTCCCCTGGGGCTTAGTTGACAGGTCAACAAGAGTCAAGGGTCGTAGTGAATCCTAATACCGGGACATAATGTTGGGGTTAGTCACGGTTGACCTTAAGTTTTGGGACCGTAAGTTTAAGGATATCCTCGACTCAATTAACATCAATAGGAAAGTATAATAGCATAGTCTTGCACTAGAAGCATAAGTCCTAGAGGTAGCTTGTCCGGATACCCTATCTCACCCATTGCTAGTCTTTCTCTTTTAACTTCTACTTGCTTTTCTCTTGTCTTCCATCTCTCTATTTACTTTCTTGTCGTTTATTTTAATTGTTTCCATAAATTCACTCATCACTCCGATTATTTCTTTTCGTACACCGCATAACTAAATAGTGAATTCTTGTGTTCTAAATCCCTATTCCCTGTGGATTCGACTACCCACTCACCAGGTTAATTTTATTACTTCGACAAGGCCGTGCACTTGCGGTACACACGCAAAAGGTCATGTCAGCCGTGTGGTGGCGTTGAGAATATCCCGAGAGCACACAGGGGGTGTGACTGCCCCTGTGAGCTCTCTTGTGAAAGGCACACGGCCGTGTTGTGTATGTTCAGAGGCAAAAACAGAAAGCACACAGGGGGGGTGATTTATCCTACCTCCATGTTGCAAGACTTCTTTGCGATCAAAATAAGTAAAGTACTAAGAAATGAACTCCATTGGGGCTTAGTTGCGCAACCGACAGAGTGAAGTGTTGTAGTGAGTCTTAGTATTGGGGCTTAATTGAGACCAAGGTCTTTCACCTTGACCAAAGGGTTAGACCTATATTAGGGAATAGGATTTATCACTTGGAGTCCCCAGAAACCCATGCAATTCCACACAATGTGAGGCATCAAGAGTATCGCTTTCCGCCAGGCATAGCATAGAGGACTAGTTACTGTTGACCTTAGGTTTGGGACCGTGTGTTTTTGGATTTCCACGACTCATTAAAACATCAATTAGGAAGTATAATATTAGTCTTGTACTTGAAACAATAATCTTAGGGTGAGCATTGTCCGAGTACCCAATCTTCATATCGATTACCTCTCTTTACTCTCATTGCTCTTCTTGCATTCTTTTATTTTCTTTTGCATTATTGAACTGATCTCTCTCATCATCGATTTTCTTCATAGCTAAATATTAATAACTCTTGTTTCTAAACACTATTCCCTATGGATACGACTACCCATTCACCGGGGTAAAATTTTATTACTATGACGACCCGTGCACTTGCGAAGCACTCACGCAAGGGGTGTGTCATTCTACTTGAATTTTAGGAATTTTTGCCTAATTATCTCTTGTTGCATTAATCATTCATTAAACCTTGTGGAAACTTAAGTTCAACATTTAAAGGACTAGTTTAGCATTATTTTTGTTTACATTTGGCATTGTTTTAGTTTAAAAAAAAACATGAGAGCTTACACACACACACACACACACACACACACACACACACACACACAGATATATATATATTCTTGTTTTTAGTTGTGCGTTGGGGGTGGAAAGAGCTACCATCTATGAAGTATGAAGCTACTCTCATAAGTCGGCTACTAGTTATGCCCTAATGAAAGAAAGAGCTATTTCATAGGATGAGTGAAAGCTACTACCTCGGTAGAAAGAGCTGCCACCTCGAAAGTGTGAAAGCCACCTTGGCGGCCACCTAGGAAAGGGCTACCTTATAGGATGTGTGAATACTACCTCCTTGTTTTGTGTATAAATAAGTCCTTTCAATATGAGATTTGAGGAGCACATGTTTGGTTGACTTGAATGAGTTTACACACACTACCTCCTTGTTATCCTTTTTTATTCGAGTTTTTATCTAGAGCAATGAGCTTTATTAATTCGGTGTTTGAATTTTTCTTTACTTGTAGAATGCCTCCTTTTCATGTTTTTGGTGAATTTAAGGCCAAGCACTTTCAATTTCTTTCCTCTTAAATGCTCTAGTGTTTTAGTTTTGCTTGAGGACAAGCAAAAGCTTAAGTGCGGGGGAGTTTGATAAGTGCTTATGTATAAGTATTATGAAGTATACTTTTTTCTTATATTGAGTATTACTTTTATCATATTTTATCAATTATTCATCTGTATTTGTGTACTTTTATGCATTTAGGGTTATGGAGACAAGTTTGGAAGAAAGGAAGCAAAAATAGATCGTAGACGTAATTGTTGAGGAAACTCTTGGACCAAGCAAGGAACAAGGCACAAGTTGTTAGACATTTGAGTGTGTGCCAACCTCCACAGTGTTCAAGTGAATATACTAATTGGAGGGACACAAAGGTAGTCACACTCATATGGTCCAATTTGTGTAACATGGAAGAGATTCATCAGTGTGCTTGAAAGGAAGACGTGAATTGATCTACCGCCTAGTTGTGTGCTCGATTTCAGCCCTATAAATACCGCGCTTTGAGTTTTATTTTGGGTAAATTTTTCCTATCTTTTTGCTATCTTTTGGGGACCAATTTTACGACATCAATATTGACTTCCTCCAGAGGAGAGTTATTGGTGGAGCTTTCGACAACTTTGATTCGACGAGGTGTATCCTAGGCTCGACAGAGTAGTCTTTAGAGAAGGCGAGGCGGCTCTTGAAGACCGTCAACATGGACAACAAGGGGGTTATCTTTTATGGATTGCTTGCACTTATTTTTGATTTCATTGTTGATTTTGTATTACTCCATGGAGAGCTAAACCACTAGTGGGTGCTTGGACTTGTAAAGCCTAGGATGATTTTGTTTCATTGACTTTTATTATGTTTCTTTAATTGATGATTTAATTGAGTTTCAATCTTGAATGCCTTTTGTGTTGATTTTCTATTAGAGTGATACTAGGGTTGAGAATCCATCTAGTTAATCCATTGAAGATGTGACAACTTCATTAGGATTAGACTAAGCAAGATTGAAGATGGTTGAGAGGGTGAGTCGAGAGGTAGCGGAACGTCCCCTTTCTCTTCCGACGTTATTTATCCTACCTCCATGTTCCAAGAGTTCTTTGCAATTATGATAGAGTGAAGTGCTAAGAGACAAACTCCACTACGGCTTAGTTGCACAAGCAACAGAGTGAAGTGTTGAAGAAATCCTTAGTGCTGGGGCTTAATTATGACTAAGGGGCTTTCGCATAGACCAAAGGGTTAAATCTAAATTAGAGAATAGGGTTTATCACTTGGAGTCCCTAGAACCTCAAGCAATCCCACATAGTGTGAGGTGTTGAGAGTTGATAAGTGCTTGTGTATAAGTAATACGAAGTATTCTTTTCTTACATTGAGCATTACTTTTCTCAGATTTTATCATTAATTAGTGTGTATTTGTGTTCTTTTGTGCATGTAGGGTTGTGGAGAAGAGTTAGAGGAAAATGAGCAAAATTAGGTCATGTCTGCGTTTGCTGAGGAGTTTCTTGGACCAAGCAAGGATCAAGGCATGGGTTCTAGACTTGTGGGTGTGTGTCAACCTCCACTGTGCTCAAATTGTTCTATAATTTGGAGGGGCACAAAGGCAGTCACACTCATAAAGTTTAACTCGTGTAACATTGAAGAACTTCGTCAATAAGGAGAAAAGAGGTTTAGCTCCTCATGGAGCTATACATGTTCATCAAAGTTTATAAGAAAGCACAAAATAAAGACATCGATGAAAACCCCCTTGCGTATGGTGTGGCCGTGGTCTTGTGCGGTCGCCGGACATCGGTGACGATGCCGAAGACACGCTCTAAACCTCCACGAAGTCCTCTCCAAAACCCTAGCCGCACTCCAGAAGTTGGGGAGAAAGATAGGTCAAAAGATCCCTCAAAAAGTCTCCAAATCGGGCTTTTATAATGTTGAGTCACGGCTTTAAAACTGCTGAAATCGGGATTTCACACGGCCTTGTGGAATTTCCACACGCCCGTGTGAAATTTCTAGAATGCTGAATTTCGGCCGACAGTAAACTGTAACTTGTTACAGTGTTTTTACTACAGTAATTTGCTTGGAGCTATTTTTTCAGGGCCATATGTTACAAGACTCATTAAAGGGATGGGCCTTCAGGAAGCAATAAAAGGAATAGAAAGGACAATTATACCTTCCCCGATTAATGGGCCTTCAGGAGCTATTTTTTGTGGGGCTTTGGAGCAAGTCTATGGCATCAACATCGGCATCATTTGGAAGATAGCTATTGAGGGAGTTTTCGTAGGCATTAATTCGGTGAGGCATGCCCTAGGCTTCACAAGGGACTTGGTGGAGAAGACAGAGCGGCTTCACAAGACCATCGCCACGCATCACAAGGGGGTTTTATTCATGTTTGTTATGCTTGTTGATACAAATACTTTGATGATTTTGTATAGCTCCAAGGAGAGCTAAACCCCTAGTGGGTATTCGGACTTGTAAACCCTAGGATGACATTGTTTCTATGACTTTTATTATGCTTTCTTAATTGATGCTTTTAATTGCGTTCCAATCTTGTATGATAATTGCATTGATTTTCCCTTAGCCATGACACTACGGTTGAGAGTCATCTAGGCTATCCTTGGAAGGTGACAGGCGGCCTGAAAGTGCACGGGTTTGTCGAAGTAATAAAAGTTACCCCGGTGAGAGGGTAGTCGAATCCACAGGGAATAGGGAGTTAGAATACGAGATTTCACTATTAAAACTATGCGAAGTACGGAAAAGTGATCAATTGATTCGGTGAGTGAATTATGGAAACAATTATACTAAAAGAAGAGAAATTAAATACAGAGATGGAAGATGAGAAAGTGCAAGTAAAAGAGAATAGAGAGGATTTAACAATGAATGAAGCGGGGTATCCGGACAAGCTACCTCTAGGATCTATGCTTCTAGTGCAAGACTATGCTATTATACTCTCCTATTGATGCCAATTGAGTCGAGGAAATCCTCAGACTCACGGTCCCAAACCTAAGGACAACCGTGACTAGGGAGAAATCACACCGGAGGGGAAAGGGGTACATCGCTACCTCACAACTCTCCCTCTCAACCCTCTTCAATCTTAAAGAGTCTAGTCCTATAGGAGTTGTCACACCTCCCAACCTAGATTGCTCTCAACCCTAGTGTCACATCTAAGGGAAAACAATAGCAAGATAAAATCAAGATTGAAACTCAATTCTTATTCATCAATAATGGAAAAGCAAAATAACAATGTCAAAGAAACATAATAACCCTAGAGTTTAAAAGTCTGAATACCCACAAGGGGTTTAGCTCCTCATGGAGCTATACATGTTCATCAAAGTATATAAGAAAGCACAAAATAAAGACATCGATGAAAACCCCCTTGCGTATGGTGTGGCCGTGGTCTTGTGCGGTCGCCGGACATCGGTGACGATGCCGAAGACACACTCTAAACCTCCACGAAGTCCTCTCCAAAACCCTAGCCGCACTCCAGAAGTTGGGGAGAAAGATAGGTCAAAAGATCCCTCAAAATGTCTCCAAATCGGGCTTTTATAATGTTGAGTCACGGCTTTAAAACTGCTGAAATCGGGATTTCACACGGCCTTGTGGAATTTCCACACGCCCGTGTGAAATTTCTAGAATGCTGAATTTCGGCCGACAGTAAATAGTAACTTGTTACAGTGTTTTTACTACAGTAATTTGCTTGGAGCTATTTTTTCAGGGCCATATGTTACAAGACTCATTAAAGGGATGGGCCTTCAGGAAGCAATAAAAGGAATAGAAAGGACAATTATACCTTCCCCGATTAGCTTGGAGATGTTGAGGCAGATGGGCTTGGCCAGAAAATATGATTAGTGCTATATTTAGAATAGACACCCACAAAGGACAATGGAGGACGGTGAGATCGAGGGCTCACGACCAGCAGTACATCTACTTTTGCCACCTCCGACAAACACAGAGGCCGAGGCACCACCCACAGCACCGGAGCCACTACCGGTGCGCATTTTCTCTCCCTCCCGAGGCCAGGACAGGTTGGAGCGCCTCGAGAGCGCAGTGGGGGTACTACAGACCGAGGTGGCCGAGGTGAGGGCCACACAGGCTGTACAGCACTTAGAGACGATGACGCAGCTCAATGCCATACAGAGACTACTCGAGCAGGCCATGTCATCACCTTTTGTAGTCCAGCCCCGAGCCCCCAATCCTCCACCACCATCTCCCCTAGCACCAGCAGCAGCAGCAGCAGATCCACAGACGTATTCAAAGCCTCCAGCAGCACCAGAGTCCACCACTGAGGACACCGACGTTGAGGAGTCTTAGTTTTAGCTTTTATTTATTTTTTATTTTCATTCTTGTACTTTTTATTCTATTTTGGACTTGTAGTACTCAGAAAGGATTCTCCTTCTGAGTTTATCTTTTAGTTTGCTTTTCTTGTTATCTCGAGTTGTATTCATTGCTTCATATTTTATATACTCGAGTTTTTATTGAGCTATACTGAACCCTTGTGTATGTGTGCGCAGATGGTCTTGGATGAAATGAATCTAAGGAATAGTCATAGACACAGCCATGGGTCCGTGTGTGCTTCACAGCCCATTGAGACTTAACTCTCAATGCACCTGGCTCCATCAAACGCAACACTTGGAGTTCAGGGGAGTAATGTTTCAATTGCCTACTTCCACACTAATTGTTTTACAATTCTTAACTTTTATTGTGCTTGCATGCGTACATTAGGGACAATGTACATCTTAAGTGTGGGGGAAGTTCACATTGCACACACCTTTACTTGTGCATTTGATAAACGTCTAAATCTAACACTGTAGTACTTTACTGTAGCAGTTTACTGTAGTTGTTTTCTTGCAGCCCGTATTACAGGCTCCCTCATGGGCCGTAGATGGACCGTGAGGCCACCCGTGAGCTTGCCCGAACTCATCATTTAAAGCTGCTCTACTTGGGTTTTGAGAGGGCATCTTGGAGTTCTTCTTAGGGCCTCTCACCACCACCTTCGAATTGAGGAAGAAGAAGCTCTTGGAGGGCGATCTAGGCAAGGATTTGGCGAGGAAAGCAAGGTTTTGGGAAGATCCTTCATCCTAGGGCTTTCATTTGGAGGTTGAAGACTAGGGAAGCCACCCCTTGGAGTGGCGTCTTTGGAACTTCACCGGCCTTCATCCTTTGAGGGAGTCCTTCTCATGCCTTTGTCGTTTGTTTCCATGCATTTATTGTTGTATTTAGTGAACATGAGCACTTAAACCCCAAGGTCACCGGATGTAGGTGAACCTTGGGGTGAACTTGTGATGTTTTGGTTGATCTTGTTCTATACATTGTTTGTGGCTTGTTTGTGATCCATTGTTTGGTGTTTTACATGCTTGCTATGTATGAGAACTCTATGTATCAAAAGACTTAGGAAATGCTAGGTTGCATGACCATTGCCCTAGTGTTAGACTCACCAAACTTGGAAGAGAAATACGTATAAATACGCCGTGACCATCGGGTATTTGTACCCCTCCACTCCTAGGGTTGAGTACTCTTTTGTATTGTAACCCTAGTTTGAGAAAACCACTTCACCCTTTGCAATCGTAGGGGAAATCTTGGGCGGTATACGTACCATATCCAATACCCGTACCGGATTAGGGGTCGACTTCCGTGACCATCGGGTTGACCTAGTCTAGGGTTTTCTCGGTCCAATTAGCCACTTGCATGTTAGTCCAAGCCTTCCTACTCACTTTAGTAGCCCCTAAGGGAATCCTCATCCGTGACCACTCCTAGCCCTATTTCTACCCCGTATCTTGCCCTCGTATGTTTGCTTTGATTATTTACTTCTTTAACTTCTTTGCATCATATTCACTCTTTTGAATCATTTCGGTCAAACAATATTGTAATAAGGAAGTAAGGGTAGTTTCTCGGGCCCCAGGGAATACGACCCCTGTGTCACGCACAGGGTATTACTTGACGACCCGTGCACTTGCGGGATAGCACTCATCAGCATTCAATTGCTTATGCTTATGTAGCCTATGGCGGTTCACCTTAGTTGCAACGGTTGTATTCTTATAGTTTAGGAGAATTTTTAACATTGTATCCTATCACTACATATTTTATTCACTTAGCATGTATTTTTATACGAATTGATGCCCGTTTTGTGCTTAATCGAGTATTATTTGCTTTGTAGGGCATGTAGTAGCCATGGAGATCACGAGCACATTTTCTGGGCAGAAAAGAGAAGAAAAACTTGGTGGTTTTCGGGGAAGAAAATCCGAGACTTTTGCCTAAGCCTCACGGCCCCGTCTCCTACCCCGTGAGGAAGCCTTTGCCTTGTCTCACGGCCCAGTCTGCGACCCAGTGAGGAATTTCCAGAACCTTTTGGCTATCTTTCACTACCCAGTTAACTGCCCAGTTAACTACCCAGTGAGGCTCGGGATTTGGGGCTTTCTTGACCTAATCTACATTTATACGGCCCTCCATACGGCCCGTGTGCCTTGGGGGTATAAAAGAGGATTTTTAGGGCTTTTCAAAAGAACTTTTCTCTTGGCCTTTGAGGCCGCCGCCACCGCACCTCCTTGGGCCTTCTGGCCATCTTTCGGCGGGGATCTTTGTGGGAAACAAGCACACATCATCACCAAGAGGGAGAGGAGCAAGGGAGAAGGAGTTGGAGTGAAGATCTACGCCACCATTGCATCATCATTTGAAACTTCATCCATTCAAGGAGATCACAACCTAGAGGGGGTTTTCATTGCTTCTTTTATGTTTTTGTCTTCCTTGTATGTTGTTTAAGTGTCCCTTGTAATGAGGGATTAACTTATCATTGTGTTTGGATTTGGATGAACCCTAGGGTTAATCTTTTGTATGAACTTTGGATGTTGTTATTAATCTAGTTTGTTGGTTGTTTTGGGATTCAATCTTTCATGCTTTCATGTCTAGAATTACATATGTGGAGAAATCCGTGATTCTTTTATGAGTTGTACACGTAGACGTGACCTACTCACGTGTACTAGATCTAGGAGAGATTGAAAGGGGATTCTTGTGCCGACACGCCGAGAAATTGGGTGTCGGTAGCCCTCCATTGCTAGGTTTAGCCGAAGGATAGTAGGTTTACTCCTATTAGAGACTTCATGGAGCTCTTTGCGATCGTAGGTGGGTTAATACGGAGAGATTCCGATTAACACTCGTATGGGATCAGGGGTTAGTCGCTGAGAAATCGGGGCTAATCTACTCATGAGGTCTCTAGGTCTCAACTATCATCAATGCATCTTTATATCATCCTAGTTTGGGACTTAATGACAACCCTAGGTGGATTCCTTGTCCAAACACACCCTTCTCATGCTTGATACTCCCTTGTTTGTTTTTATCCGTGTGTTAGTTACCAGGCAATAGGATTAGTTTAAATTAGTTTGTTTGTTTTATTTCTTTTCCACTCATATTGAATTGTAGGCTAGAAAATAGATGAAGAGTGAGTAATAGTACTTCCTTGGCCCTAGTGGAATACGACCCATGTGTCACTCACAGGGTATTACTTGGCGATCCCGTACACTTGCGGGGAAGCTATCAAGTTTTTGGCGCCGTTGCCGGGGACATTCAAGGAATATTAGGAAAGCTTGTAGTCTATTGCTCTAGTCATTTGATTTGTAAATATTTGTCTTTGTATGTGTCTTTTATCATTTTGTGCATATTTATTTATTTCACTTCTTGCTTGTTTTCTTTGTTAGATTATTGTTTTTAGTTTTGATTCTTCACACAGGGCCATGGGTTTTCAAAAAAAACTTTTGGCCGCAAAAATTTTTGCACTTGAAGAGAAGATAGAAAAGTTCGTTGCCATGAGAGCACGCCAAAACAGTCCACACCATAATGATTACTATGCATATCGGCAAGGGCAACAACAACAAAAAGTTGGCCCCCCTCTGAATCCTCAAGTACAACCACCGTTGCAAGAGAAGAGGTTCACCACTGAAGATGTGCTTGCTAAGTTCATGATTTGCACCGAATCAAGATTTATCAGTGTGAATTCTCAACTCAATGAGTTTGGGTCCATCTTGAGAAATCTTCATGCTTCAATACAATCAGTTGAGCATCAGGTGGGGCAACTTGCTAAATCAAACTCAGAACGACCTTCAGGAAGTCTTCCAAGCAACACAAGAGGGGAAGAGAACAAAGGTGAATTTGAGGTAGAAGTTGATATTGAGGTGTTGGAGGTTGAGAAAGCAATTGAGATACCCTCAATACCTTGTGAGCAAATATTTGATATTCCAACTCAAGGTGAAATTGAAGAAGAAAAAGAGGAGGATGATTTCATGGCCATAGAAAAATATGAGGAAGTGGAAGAAGCTCTATCGACCACATTTGAAGACGCTACTTGCCTCAACATTGATCATTCAAGGAACCAGTCAATAATTTTCACGTGCAGAAAAGAGAAAATTCCGGGAATTGTGTTTGATGATGTGGGTAGAAAGCTAAGGTCATCCTTGAACCCACCAATGCCAGGATTGGACAATTCCCAACCAAAAATATTTCCATGGCGGCCGAAGCAAATTTTGTGGGCTATTTGTGATCATTCAAGAGTGGTTGGGACAAGAAATGTGGATAGGATGTTTAAGCAACCAATTAATCCACCCATGCCAAACTTGACAAGTTCTCAACCCAACTTGTTCCCTTGGAGACCCAAACAACACTCATGGGTAGTTCAAGGCCATCTAATAAGTGTCGAGGAAGAAGATGTGGGTAGGAGGTGGAAACCGTCCATGGACCCACTCGTGCCGAGCTTAAATAACTCTCGACCAAAACTTTTTCCATGGAGGCCCAAGCAACTTTGTGGTGGGGTACTCAAAGGAATTCTTGCCGGGAACAAAGAAGAAGCGGGGAGGAGGTTCAAGCCGTCTAAGGATCCGCCCAATTTTAAATTGCACAACTCCCGGCCCAAGCTTTTTCCATGGAGGCCAAAAGGTGACTCATGCTTGACCTCCAAATTTACATCATCCCGGAAGGTATGTTTCGTATTTCTTGGTAGTGCTTATGCCACTTCTAGCCGGGATGAACACACCATTTTCAAGCCTCCCTAGGTAAGAAAGAGGTATATCGAGCTAATGACGTTAAACAAGCGCTTCTTCGGAGGCAACCCAAGCTTCAAATTTCTTCATTTTCTTTTTGTGTTTTTAGTTGAGTGTGTTTTGTGTATTTGTGTTTCTTTCGTATTTTTGTTTGTTTGAATAAGTCCATGCTTGTTTGCCTTCTACATTTTTCTCATCGTCGTTTTTGTGTTTTAATTGATAACCATCTTGAGAAGCATGCTTTTGGTGTCATTTCTTGCATTAGATCGAGTTTTTTAAACATTACTTTCAAGTTGGAGGTGTTCTAAACCACTTCAAAGCCTTACTCATTGATTTGGAGAAGTAATTTTTGGCCTAAGAATAATTTCCAGGTTCATACGGCCTCCATAGGGTCATTTGGGAGGCCGTCTGCCCCGATCCAGTGAGGTTTGCCTAGGGCTCACGGACCTAAGGGGGGCCGTATGGATACTGTAGCACATTAAGTTCTTGCCACCCTCTCTCTTTCTCTTCATTTCTCCTTCTTCCCACACAATTTTCTCTTTTCTTTCTCCACCAATTCTTGGCCAAATCTTCTCATTTCTTCTCCTAGATCACCTCCTAACCTCTTTGAGAAGCCGATCTAATGGTTTTCTTCGAGCTTAACTCTAGTTTTCTCAAGTTTTCGTCGGTAAGCTCTTTGGTGCCCTAACTTATGTTTTTCATTTTCTCTTGCATTCTTGGAGCTTTTATGTGGATGTTCTCAAGCATTTTGCTTGATTTTGGTGGTGTGATGGTTATGGATGATTTTTTTTTATTGATTTGATGTAAAAATTTTTGGATTTTCATGTTTTTGGGGAGGTTCTTTCGGAGTGAACAGTACCCATACGGCCTCCCATACGGGCGTATGGTTACTATTCATCATTTTACCCAACTTTTCTCCATCTTTTGCACCACATTTTGGTTTGTCTTGGATTCCTATATGCTTGATTAGGTTTTTCATGATTTGTAGGAATGTAGACGATGAAGGAATCGGCAAGCAATCAATGACAAGGGCTAGCATGGATACTTTGTTTTGTTGTCTTAGACTTTAGTTTATAGCTTTTGTGTTCTTTTTCTGTTTTGTTTGAGTCTTTGCATGATTACTCCCCATCTCTCCTTTGTGAATTTTGTGGAATGATGATGTGCCCTTTTTGCCTTGTAGGGCATTAAGGGAAATTTGGCGAGCTTCTCCGCATTCAATGGAGATTGGACCCGACATGTATATGTCTCGCCGTACCCTATGTTCGGGTCGCACATCGGCAGTTGCACAAAATAAACCGGGGAAGTTCGTTTTCACCCTCCTCTATTGTTTTTATTGAATATATTTCCATGTTATCCATGATTAGTGTACATTGAGGGCAATGTACAACACTAGCTGTGGGGATGGGTGTATTACATGTATTAGAGCCATATTTACATGCAAGTGTTATCAATGATGGCTTTGTTCATTCATGTTAGATTCTTCAAGCATGAACTAATGATTGATGTGAGTTACATATTTTTTGTGCTGTAGTGAATCCTGTTTCACTTCTAGTATTGTCTTGTGCACTGAATTTTTTGTTGATGCCCTGGGAATAGCCAACTTGAATACTTTAACTCTCTTGTATGCTTAACACACAACCTTGAGTACTTGGCCTTAGAAGACTAAGTTCTACCCTTCAATGAACTCTTAAGAACTTCTAAGCCTTGTTGAGCTAGTCCTAGTTTTGTAGCTTGTAGTGCAGTCTAAAGACATGATCTAGGGTGAATATAAAAAAAAAATGTTGAAAATGAGTCTATGTCAGTATTCCTCTGCTAATGAAGCATGAATGCGTCTATGTAGACTGTAATCGAGTAGTTGGGTGGCTCTTGTGCCTAGCCAGCATGTGCATCCTCCTGAAAGATTTTTGTGCAGTCTACGTTAGGCGGACTCGAAAAAAAAAAATGTTTTCATACATGTAAATAAAACCCTAGTGATCACTTAGACTGCCTACTTGGTGTTTGAGTAGAAAAGGGATTTAGTTTCAAATAAAGGACTTAGAAGGATCTTACCTGTTCATTGAGGTAGCTCTTAGCATTTTAAGACCCAGTATTCTTGTTTGTGGAGTGATTAGCATCTAGAGCTGTACTGATTGAAGTCAGTAGGCTAGACCAAGCAAGGGCAGATGAGATAAAAGATTCACTTACACTGCATAGATATATAAGAGGTGAGACAGGATCTTTTTGTTGTACTTATTAATTGTAACTCCACATCTGTATATCATTATTCATTGCTTGTAGATTCTTATATTTATTCGAGCCGGAGATAGTACATTTAGCCACTTATCTATCTCCTTATTTTTCATGATTTGTTTGCTTGGGGACAAGCAAACGCTTAAGCGTGGGGATGTTTGATAAATGTCTAAATGTATATACTTTAGTATACATATTTTATTCACTTAGCATGTATTTTTATATGAATTGATGCCCGTTTTATGCTTAATCGAGTATTATTTGCTTTGTAGGGCATGTAGTAGCCATGGAGATCACGAGCACATTTTCTGGGCAGAAAAGAGAAGAAAAACCTGGTCGCGGTACTGTAGCATATCTACTGTAGATGAAGTAATGTAGTATGTATACTGTAGCAGCTACTGTAGCACTTGGTGGTTTTCGGGGAAGAAAATCCGAGACTTTTGCCTAAGCCTCACGGCCCCGTCTGCTACCCCGTGAGGAAGCCTTTGCCTTGTCTCACGGCCCAGTCTGCGACCCAGTGAGGAATTTCCAGAACCTTTTGGCTATCTTTCACTACCCAGTTAACTGCCCAGTTAACTACCCAGTGAGGCTCGGGATTTGGGGCTTTCTTGACCTAATATACATCCATACGGCCCTCCATACGGCCCGTATGCCTTGGGGGTATAAAAGAGGATTTTTAGGGCTTTTCAAAAGAACTTTTCTCTTGGCCTTTGAGGCCGCCGCCACCGCACCTCCTTGGGCCTTCTGGCCATCTTTCGGCGGGGATCTTTGTGGGAAACAAGCACACATCATCACCAAGAGGGAGAGGAGCAAGGGAGAAGGAGTTGGAGTGAAGATCTATGCCACCATTGCATCATCATTTGAAACTTCATCCATTCAAGGAGATCACAACCTAGAGGGGGTTTTCATTGCTTCTTTTATGTTTTTGTCTTCCTTGTATGTTGTTTAAGTGTCCCTTGTAATGAGGGATTAACTTATCATTGTGTTTGGATTTGGATGAACCCTAGGGTTAATCTTTTGTATGAACTTTGGATGTTGTTATTAATCTAGTTTGTTGGTTGTTTTGGGATTCAATCTTTCATGCTTTCATGTCTAGAATTACTTATGTGGAGAAATCCGTGATTCTTTTATGAGTTGTACACGTAGACATGACCTACTCACGTGTACTAGATCTAGGAGAGATTGAAAGGGGATTCTTGTGCCGACACGCCGAGAAATTGGGTGTCGGTAGCCCTCCATTGCTAGGTTTATCCGAAGGATAGTAGGTTTACTCCTATTAGAGACTTCATGGAGCTCTTTGCGATCGTAGGTGGGTTAATACGGAGAGATTCCGATTAACACTCGTATGGGATCAGGGGTTAGTCGCTGAGAAATCGGGGCTAATCTACTCACGAGGTCTCTAGGTCTCAACTATCATCAATGCATCTTTATATCATCCTAGTTTGGGACTTAATGACAACCCGATTCCTTGTCCAAACACACCCTTCTCATGCTTGATACTCCCTTGTTTGTTTTTATCCGTGTGTTAGTTACCAGGCCATAGGATTAGTTTAAATTAGTTTGTTTGTTTTATTTCTTTTCCACTCATATTGAATTGTAGGCTAGAAAATAGATGAAGAGTGAGTAATAGTACTTCCTTGGCCCCAGTGGAATACGACCCCTGTGTCACTCACAGGGTATTACTTGGCGATCCCGTACACTTGCGGGGAAGCTATCAATCAGCATTCAATTGCTTATGCTCATGTAGCCTATGGCGGTTCACCTTAGTTGCAACGGTTGTATTCTTATAGTTTAGGAGAATTTTTAACATTGTATCCTATCATGCTCTAGTTTCTACTTGAATTTTTAGGGAATTTTTGCTCGATTATCTTATATTGCACAACTTACTCTTGGAATCTTTTGGAAACTGAATCTTGAAGTTTTTAAGGACAAGTTTATCATCATTCTTAGTTTCACTTTGGAAAATGCATATACTAAAAATGAAAATATATATATATATATATATATATATATATATATATGGAAAAGAGAAAAAGAAAAAATATATATATGAGTTTGTGAATAGTTGCTTTGTTCTATATATGCATTTGGGGTGGAAAGAGCTACCACCTATGAAGTATGTAGCTACTCTCATAAGTAGGATACAAGTTATGCGCTAATAAAAGAAAGAGCTATCTCATGGGATGCGTGAAAGCTACTACCCCGGTAGAAAGAGCTACCTCCTCGAAAGTGTGAAAGCCACCTTTGGCGGCCGCCTAGGAAAGGGCTACCTTCAAGGATGTGTGAAGCTACTACTTTCATTTATTTTTAGTTTTGTTTTTGTATATAAATAAGTCCTTTCTAACACATTTTCAAGTTTTTATCCTTTTTTATTCGAGTTTTTTTTAGCTAGAGCAATGATAACCTTATGCATTGTTTGGATTTCCCCTTACTTGTAGAATGCTTCTTTTGCATATTTTTGGTGAACCTAAGGCCGAGCACTTTCAATTGTTCTTCCCAAGTACTTTCATGTTTTATTTTTGTTGAGGACAAGAAAAAGCTTAAGTGTGGGGGGATTTGATAAGTGCTCATGTTATAGTAATGCGAAGTGTTATTATCTTGCAATGAGCATTGATTTAATCAGATTTCATCACTAAAAAGTGTGCAATTGTTTATTTTTGTGCATTGTAGGGTTGTGAAGATAAAATGAAGGAAAGGAACGAAGTTAGATCGTGTTTGCCATTGTTGGGAAGATTTTCGGACTAAGCAAGAAACGACGCATGAGCATAGACTTGTGAGTGTGTGCTAACCTCCTTTGGAGGGGCACAAAGGCAGTCACATTCATAATAAGTCTAGCTCATGCTAACAATGAAGACTTCACCAATTAGGAGACTCGAAGCAATCGGCACGATCTACCGTTGATTGTGTGCCCAATTCAACGGGCTCGATGAAGAACGACGAATTCGGGAACGTTTCGGCACAGTTACTGTACCAGCACGGTAGCAAATTACTGTAGCAAGACACTGAAGCAAGTTAATGTTCACTGTCGGCCGAAATTCAGCATTCCAGAAATTTCACACGGGCATGTGGAAATTCCACACGGCCGTGTGAAATCCCGATTTCAGCAATTTTAAAGCCGCGACTCAACAATATAAAAGCCCGATTTGGAGACTTTTTGAAAAATCTTTTGACGTATCTTTTTCTCCAACTTCTGGAGTGCGGCTAGGGTTTTGGAGAAGACTTCGTGGAGGTTTAGAGCGCGTCTTTGGCATCGTCACCGACGTCCGGCGACCGCACAAGACCACGGCCCCACCATACGCAAGGGAGTTTTCATCGATGTCTCTATTTTGTGCTTTCTTATATACTTTGATGAACATGTATAGCTCCATGAGGAGCTAAACCACTTGTGGATATTCGGACTTGTAAACTCTAGGGTTATTATGTTTCTTTGACATTGTTATTATGGTTTTCCATTATTGATGAATAAGAATTGAGTTTCAATCTTGATTTTATCTTGCTATTGTTTTCCCTTAGATGTGACACTAGGGTTGAGAACAATCTAGGTTTTCCTTGGGAGGTGTGACAACTCCTATAGGATAAGACTCTTTAAGATTGAAGAGGGTTAAGAGGGAGAGTTGTGAGGTAGCGATGTACCCCTTTCCCCTCCGGTGTGATTTCTCCCTACCTCCATTTCCTTGATTTATTAGGGTCGAGATAGAGTGAAGTGCTAGGTAGATATACTCCCCTGGGGCCTAGTTACACGAGTAACAGAGTGAAGGGTTGAAGTGAATCCTACGCACTTGGGCTTAATCGAGACTAGGGTTCTTCCTCCTGGACCAAAGGGTTAGAACTACACAACAGGTTTTATCACTAGGAGTCCCTAGAACTTAATGCAATTCCACGTAGTGTGAGGTTTAGGTAGATGTACTCCCCTGGGGCTTAATCGAGCGAGCGATAGAGTGAATGGTCGATGTGAATCCTAATACCGGGGTATAATGTTGGGGTTAGTCACGGTTGTCCTTAGGTTTGGGACCGTGAGTCTGAGGATTTCCTCGACTCAATTGGCATCAATAGGATAGTATAATAGCATAGTTTTGCACTAGAAGCATAGATCCTAAATGTAGCTTGTCCGGATACCCCACTTCATTCATTGTTAAATCCTCTCTATTCTCTTTCACTTGCACTTTCTCATCTTCCATCTTTCTATTTAATTTCTCGTCTTTTAGTATAATTGTTTCCATAATTCACTCATCAAATCAATTGATCACTTTTCCGTACTTCGCATAGTTTTAATAGTGAAATCTCGTATTCTAACTCCCTATTCCCTGTGGATTCGACTACCCTCTCATCGGGGTAACTTTTATTACTTCGACAAACCTGTGCACTTTCGGGCCGCCTGTCACTTAGTCAGAAAATCTTCCCAACAATGGCAAACACGATCTAACTTCGTTCCTTTCCTTCATTTTATCTTCGCAACCCTACAATGCACAAAAGTAAACAATTGCACACTTTTTAGCGATGAAATCTGATTAAATCAATGCTCATTGCAAGATAATAACACTTCGCATTACTATAACACGAGCACTTATCAGAAGGTGTGACAACTTCTATAGGATTAGACTACACGAGATTAGACGGGGTCGAGAGGGTGAGTCGAGAGGTAGCAAAATGTTCCCTTTCCCCTTCAGAGTGATTTTCCCTACCTCTACATTCCAAGAGTTATTTGCGGTCAAAGTAGAGTAAAGTGCTAGGAGATGAACTCCCCTGGGGCTTAGTTGCGTGAGCAACAGAGTGAAGGATTGTAGTGAATCCTAGTGCTGGGGCTTAACTGAGACTAAGGTTCTTTCGCTAGGACGAAAGGGTTAGAACTATACTTAGGAACATGGTTTATCACTTGGAATCCATAGAACCCGAAGCAGTTCAACGTAGTGAGACGTCGAGAGCATCCTTTACACCGAGGCATAATGTCGAAACTAGTCACGGTTGACCTTAGGTTTGGGACCATGTGCTTTAGGATTTCCATAACTCATTAGACATCAATTAGAAGGTATAATACTAGTCTTACACTAGAAGCATTAGTCCTAGGGGAGCATTATCCGGGTATCACATCTTT
The DNA here is from genome assembly GCA_020875875.1 of Dioscorea alata. NCBI lineage: Eukaryota > Viridiplantae > Streptophyta > Magnoliopsida > Dioscoreales > Dioscoreaceae > Dioscorea > Dioscorea alata. The sequence goes on from CM037013.1 coordinate 13,916,815, forward strand.
GCATTGATTGTTTCCTTCTTACTCTTTGCTTGAACTCTTCTCTTTCATTTTACTTATTTGTTCTTATTGCACCTACATTGTTTTCTCTCACCATCATTACTTTCACACTAGCTAAATAGAAACTTCTCTTGTCTTGAATCACTACTCCCTATGGATTCGACTACCCACTTACCGGGGTATTATTACTGTGATAACCCGCGCACTTGCGGGGCACTCTTGCAAGGGATGTGTCAAGAGTATTGCTTTCCACCAGGGCATAGTGTAGAGGGCTAGTCACGGTTTACCTTAGATTTGGGACCATATATCTTTGGATTTCTACGACTCATTAAACATCAATTAGGAAGCATAATATTAAACTTACACTTGAAACAATAGTCCTAAGGTGAGCATTGTCTGGGTACCCCATATTATCATTGATTATTCTCTCCAGTTACCCTTGCTTGCTTTTTTTCTCCCTTTTACTTTTCTTTACATTCACATCTTGACTTTGCTCACAATTGGTTTTTGTTATAGCTAAATAGCAATATCTCTTGTTTCTGAACATTTATTCCCTATGGATTCGACTACCCACACACCTAGGTATTTTATTACTTCAACGACCAATGCACTTGCGGAATCCAAGCTAGACTGTAGCAAGGGGTGTGTCAGGCAACTTCCAAGGAATCCAAGCTAGACTGTAGCAAAGTACCGTAGTAAGTCTTTAGCAAATTTGGGGTGCGTTCTTCACCAACTTTAATAGATTCTTTGTCTGTCATAGCATCAAATGAGACTTCGGCAACCTAGCTTCAGAGAGGAATCCTTCAAGACATTGAGCAACCCATCAAGGCCATCATCACGAATTGATTTACTTTGTGTTTTCTATTAAATCTGAGTTTAATTGAGTTTCAATCTTGTTTTATCATTGCTTGCTCTCCGTATTGATCTTTATGGTTGATTGGTTTGCATGAGTTGTTTGCCTTGGTTAGAAAAAGCTCTCCATTAGGGTTAGAACCTCAATATTGGAGAGGGTTGAGAGGATGAGTCATGAGATAGTGGATTGTCCCCTCTCCCCTCCGATTAGTGCATCCTTTCTCCGTATTCCATAGATTTTATGCAACTATATTTGGTGAGGCATGAGATTGAGAGATTTCTCTACCGAGACCTTGTAGGGGGTTAGGGATATTTCACCTAGAAGTAGGGTTAGATCTATCTTTAGGAATAGGGTGTACTCTTAGGAATACCTAGTATCTATTGCAGTTGTATGTGGTGTGAGGTGTTGAGATTAAGCGATATCTCCACCGGGACCTCATAGGAGACTAGTATCAGTGGCCTAGAGACAGGGACCGATTGTTCTTATATTTTCTCGACTCATTTAACTTGGTTTAAAAGCACTAGTAAGTAGTGCACTTCATGTTAGATCCTATGCGGAGCATTGCCCGGGTACCTCATCTTCATTGATTGAGATCTCCCTTATTTTCCTTTGCTTACTTGAGGCTTTCATATTCTTGTGATTGAGTTCATTTCACCATATTCTTGATTCTAACTAGATGACCGGGAAATAGTTATTACTAATACTTCCATTCCCTAGGGATTCGACTACCTTACTCAACGCAATATTAGGAACACTAGGACTTTGTTATTTAGTTATTCACTTTTTCGTTGTTTTTTTTCTACATCATACTTTTTTCTTTCACCGTTCTCATTGTTTCTTTCATAATTTCAGTTACAGGTTATGACCCGAGGGAATCCTTTGATATTGGTTGAAGAAAATCCTAAAATTGAGCACAGAATTTTGAGTTAAAGCCGAGTTTTATTCAGCTAGTTCAACAGTCCGCACAATTCAATGGATTAGCCGATGAAGATCCAAACAATCATATTGAGAATTTTCTTGAAGTGTGCAACATGCTAAAAATTAATGGGGTTTCGGATGATGCAATTCGCTTGAGGGCTTTCCAATTCTCATTAAATGGAAGAGCCAAATAGTGGCTCCATTCATTGCCAAGAGCTTCTATCACAACATGGAACGAAATGGTAGAAGCTTTCCTTGGAAGATACTTCCTCCGAGAAAATCGGTGAAACTTCATAATGAGATCTCTTCATATGTTTAGATGGAGCTAGGATCATTGTTTGAGACATGGGAATGATTCAAAGATCTCTTGCAAAAGTGTCCTAAACATGGGTTCCCCGAGTGGATGATCATTCACACATTTTATAATGGGTTGAATCAAGAACTAAATAGCTCCTTGATGCTGCCGCGAGAGGAACATTATGAAACAAGACCCCAGAAGAGGCCCAACAACTTATTGAAGAGAAAGCTTCAAATAGCTATCAATGGAATGCAAGAGAGAAAAAGAAAGTGGCCGGAATTCATGTGATTGATGCAGTTACATCCTTGGCAGCCTAGGTAGAGGCATTGAACAAGAAATTAGACACTCTAACTTCCTCAAGAGTAGCCGCGATCACTGGTTGTGATAGTTGTGGGGGTTCGCATATGCTATCCAATTGTCCTATCTTGATTACTACTTCAGCCCCAAGAGAACAAGTAGATTTTTTGGGCAATGCGGGAAGAGGACAATGCAATCCTTATAGAAATACCTACAACCAAGGATAGAGGAACCACCTGAATCTCTCATGGAGTAACCAAGGGTAGCAAAAGCCCGCTGCCCCGCCAAGAATTCAGCAAACACCTTCAATTTTGGAGAGAGTTTCAAAGTTGGAGAAGGTTTTATCAAAGTTTATTCAATCAATGGACACAAGGTTCCAAAATATAGAGGCAACACTCCGTAATCACACCATTGCTTTACATAATCTGGAGAATCAAGTGGGTCAAATAACGAAGTTATTAGCAGAGAGGACCCAATGAAGCTGGCCAAGTAATACTGAGACTAACCCAAGGAAGCATGTGAAGGCAAGCACTTCGAGGAGTTGTCAAGAGCTTGAAGAAAAGCTCACTACTGAGAAAAATTCTAAAATTCTCCAAGGAAAATCCCCCACTGAGAAAATTACTGAAATTCCACAAGAGAAGCCAAGGGATAAGGTGCAAGACAAGGAAAAGGGGACAGCTGTGTCACCATCTTCATACACTCCAAGAATTCCTTATTTGGCACATTTGAAGAAGGACCAAACTGATGAGCAAAATAGGAAATTTTTGGATCTATTCAAGCAGTTGCACATCAACATTCTATTTGTGGAAGTATTGTCACAAATGACTAGGTACGCAAAGTTCTTAAAGGACCTCTCTACCAACAAGAGGAAAATGAAGGAGAGTGTGGTTATGGTTTTAAAAGAAAGTTGCTCGGCAATGCTTCAGAAATATTTGCCGAACAAGATGAAAGATCCTGGAAGCTTCATCATACCATGTGTAATCAGTGGTTTAGGGGAAGAAACAACATTAGCTAATTTAGGGGCCAGTATTAATGTCATTCCTTACACATTAGTTCAAAAATTGTGCCTAGGAGAACCAAGGCCAACCTAGAGGTATAATCGAAGATTGTTTGGTAAAGGTTAACAAGTAGTAACTCTTGAATTTTCTCATTCTTCACTATAATGATCCTTTGCTTCTCTTAATCTTTGTTTAATCCCTTGCTTCTTGTCTTGTAGGTATACCAACAAAACACATGGCCTTCAAGCGAGCATGGAGGGATGATGCACTTCCTATTATTGAACCACGTTTCCAAAATGAAGAACACAAGATGAGATACGCATTATTGACCTGAAAATCATTTAGCATGGTTCGGAATATAGATTGGGATGTCTTGAAGACATTGGGCTTGGATGAAGCTATCTTAGAGTATATATCGCATGATAGTTGGGACAAGGTGTTTGACATCAAAGAACCTATCTACCGTGAGCATACTTTGGAACTATTAAACACAATTGAGGTGGTTAGGCATTGCACAATTAAGGAGGTTAGGCACAATTAAGCTTACCTACCTCGCTATCATTCCAAGCTTTTGGGAAGAGGTACAAGATTGATCATGTTGACTTGGCTGTTTACTTGCGGCTCTATACCGATACATACACACAATCACCGACTTTCATTGCTACCCTTGGATTTCCCCTCTCGCACTTCAACAAAAAAGTATTGGGCCACCATTGCAAGCTCTAGGAAGAAGAAATCATCCCAGATGTCCAACCCCACCAATTGTTACATTCACGCATTACTGACTAGAGGAGTTGGGGGTTTGTCAAGCTCTATGGGAGTCGTGTTACCTGATTTATATGGGACACCACTTCGCAAACATCCTAGCTTATTAGGGACAATACTGATAAGTGTTTGTGTATAAGCTATACGAAGTATACTTTTCTTATATTAAGCATTATTTTTCTCAGGTTTTATCATTGTTTCGTGTGTATTTGTGTTCTTTTGTGCATACAGGATTGTGGAGGCAAATTCAGGAGAAAAGAAGCAAGAATAGATCATGAATGCGATTGTTGAGGGAGTTCTTGGACTGGGCAAGGAAAAAGGCACAATTTGTGTTAGAAGACATGTGAGTGTGTGCTAACCTCCAACTAAATTCAACGGAATATGGGAATTGGAGGGGCACAAAGGTAGTCACACTCACATGTTCTGAATTGTACAATATTATTAAGAACTTCATCAATGCGGGTAACTTGAAGACTCGACATGATCTACCGAACGATTGTGTGCCTAATTCGGCGGCCTCAATGAAGAAATGAAGTCGGGACCAACTTTGGCGTGAGTACTATAGAAGTACTGTAGCAATTCACTATAGTAAGTTACTATTTATAGCGCACCGAAATTCAAAATTCCCGAGAATCCACACAGCCGTGTGAATGCCTGATTTCAGCCCTATAAATACCGCGATGTGATCTATTTTGGGGGGGGACTTTTGATCTATCTTTTGCCCAACTTTCAAGGATAGCGTAGCTAGGTTTTGGAGAGGTTCTTGGATGTCTTTGGGAGAGGTTCTATGGTATCGACATCAAGTTCCTTTGGAGAAGAGCTATTGGGGGAGCTTCCATCGGCATCGATTCGGCGAGGTGTGCCCTAGATTTGACAAGGGAACCTTTGGAGAAGACGAGGTGACTGCACAAGACCATCAAAACGGGCCACAAGGGGGTTTTCTTTATAGTTTTTATGCATATGTTCACAAACTCTTTGTTGATTTTGTATTGCTCCATGGAGAGCTAAACTCCTAGTGGATGCTTGGACTTGTAAACCCTACGATGACTTTGTTTCATTGAGTTTTATTATGCTTCCTTAATTGATGAGTTTAATTAAGTTTCAATCTTGAATATTAATGGCATGATTTTCCCTTAGATATGACACTAGGGTTGAGAATCCATCTAGGTAATCCTTTGAAGGTGTAACAACTACATTAGGGTTATACTAAGCAAGATTGAAGAGGGTTGAGAGGGTGAGTCGAGAGGTAGCGGAAATGTCCCCTTTCCCTTCTTCCGTGATTTATCCTACCTCCACGTTCCAAGAGTTCTTTGCGGTCACAATAGAGTGAAGTGCTAAGAGATGAACTCCACTAAGGCTTAGTTATGCAAGCAACAGAGTGAAGTGTTGTAGTGAATCTTAATATTAGGGCTTAATTGCAACTAGGGGCCTTTCTCCTGGACCAAAGGGTTAGGTCTATATTAGGGAATAGGGTTTATCACATGGAATCCCTAGAACCCCATGCACTCCTACACAGTGTGAGGTGTCGAGAGTATCACTTTCCGCCAGGGCATAGTGTAGAGGGCTAATCACAGTTGACCTTAGGTTTGGGACCGTGTGTCTTTGGATTTCTATGACTAATTAAAACATCAATTAGGATGTATAATATTAGTCTTGCACTTGAAATAATAATCCTAGGGTGTGCATTGTCCAGATGCTTTATCTTCATATCGATTACCTATTTTTACTCTCATTGCTCTTCTTCCATTCCTTTGTTTTCTTATGCATTCTATTACTGATCTCTCATCATCAATTTTATTCTTAGCTAAATAGTGATAACTCTTGTTTCTAAGCACTATTCCCTGTGGATATGACTACCCACTCACTGGGGTAAATTTTATTACTGTGACAACCTGTGCACTTGCGGAACACTCACGCAAGGGGTGTGTCAAGTACATACTCCTCATAACCATTTTTGTTAGACCCTACATCAAAAGATTGATTAGAGGCATGGGCTTGATTGAGCGTACTCGAGGTATGCACATCTTTGGCAGCACCACCCCTCTTAGGATATCCACTTTGTCTTCTATCAGGATAGTAGAGAAAAGGGATGTCACTTACTATCTTTCATAGCATAAGGGGATGAAAGAGTACGATGCTGGGCCATCGCTTGAGACAAAGACAGATTCAGAGTCTGAGCTAGAGGTTTGGCCATAGTTACTTGAGATTAGGTTCCATGAGTTATAAGCAAAGGTTCAACGTTAGTTTTGGGTCCTTGAGTAAGGACAGAGGGAGATCATCGCATCCCAGCTCCCAGTCGAGAGAGACATGGCTAAAGTCTTAGCCTTTATTCGAGGGCTATCTTCCTATGTTTGTAGCACATCTGCCGCCACCACATCCATGGCACCATCTCTCTTACCATACACACAGCACGCATGACTTTTCTTTATGATGTTCTTGTTGATTGTTTCCAGTATTTTGCCATATTTTGTGATGTGTTTGTTGTTTTGTACTATGTAATTATCAAGGGTTCAATCCCTGCTAAACTCTATCTATTTTGGTTCTTGTCAGTATGCTTCTCCATATTTATGAGTTTTGAGTTGTGATAAGCTTCTTGATCTTTACAGGACTATTATGAATGAGCTTCACTCTCACCACCCATCTTGGATCAAACTCACCTCGTATTCATATACATATTGTTCAATCCTCACTGAAAATGCGGAAGTTTCTTTACACCATCTCCTTGTGTGTATTTGATATATGTCATCATGTACTGATTAATTATGTACATTGAGGGCAATATCTTACTCTAGGTGTGGGGATGGGGTATTTTATTTTATTGCATGCTTGACTTACCTGTAATAACTATGATACTTAGTTAAGAACTTCCTAACTTAAAAGAATGATATATGTGAGATGTATTTTTATTTATGTTTATATGGAAGTCTTGTTTTATCTCTAGTGCACCTTCATGCTTTGTCATGAACATTTCCACCGTATATGCTCTTGCCAACCCATCACTTTGTTATTGGTATTGGAATGTTAAATTCTATTTTCAATTTTCTTTTACGAGTTTTTGGTTCCTTATTATTTTCTTTAGCCTTAAATGAAGTTTTGTAGCAGGTTTCTATAGCAAGGGACATGAGATACAATATTTATATATGAAAAAAGGGAGTCTATGACAGTATTCCTCTGCTAATAAAGCACCAATGTGTCTACGTAAACATGTAATTGAGTAAGTTGGGAGGCTCTTATGCCTAATCAGCATGTGCATTCGCCAAAAAGATTTTTGTGCGGTCTATGTTAGTCAGACTTGAAAAAAATATATATACGCATAAAATAAAATAAAATATCTCTACTGATCTCCTGACGCCTGTGCACAATCACTTAAAGGCCAGAGTTTTATTTAGGAACCGAATTACTCTTAACTGATTGTTAAGAGCATCTTTAGCATTTCTAATGCCAGTTATCATAGTGTGTGGGTGAATGGACATCCTGGGGTAATCCAGGGTGTGGAGGATGAGGTTGGAAGTTTACACACACTCACAGGAGCACTTTAGGTGAAGCAAGACTATTTTTCTACATGGTTACTCAAAGAAAAACTCACTATCTTGATTTCTTTTCATTTGTGCTTGTGGAGTTCTTTACTTTTGAGCATGAGGTCATACATTTAGCCATTTATCTTCTTGCCCTTGTTCTTCATGGTTGTTTGCTTGGGGACAAACAAACGCTTGGGTGTGAGGATGTTTAATTAATGCCTAAATATGTGTATTCCATATGTATATTCATTATACTAATTATGTATTTATTGATGAATCAATGCCATTTTTGTGGTTTAATTGGTCTTATTCATTTAATAGGCCTCAAGGATGCCTAGGTGAGCTTGACGATGCTAGTGAGAAATAAATCAATACCGAAAATGATGTTTTAGAGCCCCGGGTGCTTTAGCAATAATGTAGCAAGCACTATACCACGAAGGAGTTATAAAATGACGAAGTCTCAAGTTTTGTTGATTAGCTTTCTAATGACGGTGAAGACACCCGTAAACCGGCTGAGGAATGCGTATTTAACTATAGCAGCTAATGTAGCAATTTTAGAGCTTTTTGAGCTATTCATCATCCCTCTCCTTGAAGCTCTCAACTCCATAATTCAAATCTGAGGTTAAATAAGGTGATTGAAGACATTTTTGAAGAGGAAATTGATGAGAGAAGCATAATCTATCAAGATCCACCCTTCATCCTATTGCGGCCCGTGTAGAAGCTTTTCATGCAATCCGAAGCATCATTCAGTTTCTAATCTCTGAGGAATTTTTGCTTATGACTGTTTTAGTTGTTTTCATCATGATGAACTTTTTTATATTTTCTTGTATGTACAGCTAAACCCCAAGGTCACCTGATGCCGGTGAGCCTTGGGGTAAACTTTATTGTACGAATGCTTAGTTTGCTTTAAATGCATGTGGTATGATTTTGTGATTCAAGATTTATGTTTCTTGATGTGTGGAATTATGTGAGAACTCTATGGTTAGAGTGCTATTGATTCGCTCACCCGCAAGTGCACGGGATCGCCAAGTAATACCCCTCGCGTGAGCACGAGGGGGTCATATTCCCAAGGGCCCGAGAATCTATTCTTACTTCCTTATCACAATGTTGTCCAACCTAAGAAATCACTTGAAAGATAGAACTACTAATAATCTATGGATGTGAAAAGCATGCAAATAGCAAATACAAATACGGAGGGAAATCAAGGCGAGGAAAATGGTCACGGACGAGGATTCCCTAGGGGGTTACTAAAGTGCTAAGGATACCCTAACTAGCATGCACGTGGGTAGTTTGGACCTAGAAACCCTAAATTAGACCAACCCGATGGTCACGGTGTTTGGTCCCTAATCCGGTACGAGTATTGGAATACGGAATTGCTTCCCCCCAAATCCACCTATGATCGCATTGGGTGTGTTGGATTTCTCAAGCTAGGGTTGAGACACAATCAAGGACAACCCTAACAATTGGAGGGGTACAAATACCCGATGGTCACGGTGTATTCGTACATGTATTCCCTTCCAAGCTTGGTGAGCCTAATACTAGGGCAATGGTCATGCAACCTAGTATTTTCTAGTAATTGATACATAGAGTTCTCATACATACTAAGGCATTCATGAAACACCAAACAAGGATCACAAACCAAAACAAATGCATAAACTAGCTCGAGCATCCAAAATTACACAAGTTCACCCCCAAGGTTCACCTACATCCGGTGACCTTGGGGTTTAGTTACTCATGATCACAAAATAAGCAAGAAAGGTGTGGACTCGTCGTGTCATGCTCTCCCCATCGTCCACTCCTCAATAATCTCCTCCAAAACCTGGCCTCAAGCTCCCAAAAGAAGGTGGTGAAGACAAGCTTCCAAGAGACCTTGCATTCTCCCTTCAATTTGCTCCAAAAAAACCCTTAAACACCCATTCCAGCGAGCTATGCGGCTTCTCATGTGGTCGGCATGCAGGGAGAGAAGATTTTCGAGAAATCCCGAAAGTCGCGTAAGGTGCTACAGTGAGTGCTGCAGTAAACTGCTACAGTAGACATGCGTCCTCCGCTGCGCACGCATGGCTGCCCGCATGAACTCCCTGACCAAGCCATTCTTCCAGTCTTCGTGCTATAGTGGTTGCTGCAGTGCCCCCCCCGCTCAGAAACAGTGTTTCGATGCTGATTTCTTCTCTAATCCTGTCATCGAGCTCGTTGGGGCTTCATTGGTACCTGTAACATGAAAGAAACCAATTCAGACCAAAAACGGATGCCAACTCATATAAAAATACACAATACATATGCCCGAATAGATATAAAATATATATATTTAGGCGTTTATCAGCTATGTTGTACTTGGATTCATGGGAAGCGCCCTTGTATTAGACTCACTTAGATTGAAAGGGATCCATGTGCAAATAGAATGAGGGATTCAGGTATTTTCTATCCTCCAACCATTAGGGATGAACCAAGATGTGTGTTTGACCCTAATTAGAGAATTCCTTATCCCCATTGCAATCGTAGGAGGATTTGGTCAAAAGAAATTCTAGGCCAATGCTTGTATGGGATTAGGGGTATCACTGAAAGATTTGGGATTACCTACTTTAAGAATCTCTTGGTCCAAAATCACCACTGCTTTGTAACCTTAGCATTATTAGCCCTTAGGGAATCCGTATCATTGACCATCTTTTCCTCTAGATTTCCCACTCTTTCATCTTGGCATATTTACATCCTCCTTTAGTAGTTTTTATTCCCTTTTTCTAGTTTAGGACACTTGCACTCCGATTTGTAGGCTAAATAATAAGTAAAGAGGAAGTAAAGGTAGCTCCTTAGCTCTATAGAATATGACCCCTGTATCCCTCACAAGGTATTACTTGCCGACCCCGTGCACTTGTGAGACTCAATCATTACACAACCAAGTACAATCTAAAAGTTGAACCATATAGTTCTCATGCAATTCAACACATCAATGACTACAAATCTTAAACCACAAACCAAACCAAATACAATAAAGTAAATCACAACATCCATACAAGCAAGTTCATCGTAATGTTCACAGGATGCCGGGTGACCTTGGGAGACTAGTTTAACATGAAAAAGAGACAGATCTCAGAATACATAACAAGTATGATCAAAATCATAGACAAACTCCCTCAGATTTGTTGACTAGTGATTGACTCGACCCGCAAGTGCACAGGGTCGTCAAGTAATACCCCTCACGCACGCGCGAGGGGGTCGTATTCCCAAGGGCCCGAGAGTCTACCCTTACTTCCTCTTCGTGTGATTGTTTGGCCGATCAAGTTGAGTGTTGTGCAAAAGAAATTAAAAAGATGATTAACATGCAAATAAAATGCTCTAAGGTGGAAGCAATAAACGAGGGGTAAAACAATACAAAGAGAGGGTCACGGATGAGGATTACCAAGGGGGCTACTAAAGTGCGGGGTTTGCCTTAACTATCACGCAAATGGGTAGTTTGGGCCGAGAAACCCGAAAGACGTTCCAAAGACGCCACCAAATACACAAGATAGTACATAGAAACAACCAAATACAAAGACAAGAACACTCCCTCAAAAGATAAAGGCCGAATGACGTTCCAAAGACGCCACCAAATAGATGGCTTCCCTTGTCGATTCTCCTCTCAACTATGGATCAAGAAGGTGGATCTCGTCGTATGTCGCTCTCCTTGTCGTTCTCTCCCCGGAAATGGCCTCCGACGGCAGCTCCTAGCTCTGATTTGAAGGTGGTGTCAAGTATGCTCAAGACCTAGGGCTTCTCCTCTCTCAAAAACTACTTTCCCTTTAAAAACCCAATTCTAGCAACTCATACGGGCTGGCATACGGGCCTACATACGGGGGCACTGTAGCACCCGAGTTTCGTGTAAGTTGCTGCAGTGAGTGCTACAGTAAAATGCTATAGTCCCCCTACTGCAGTAACTCTGCTACAGTACTCTCTGCTACAGTGCCTCTGCTATAGGAACCGTATACGGGCAATCCAGCGCCCGTATGAGTACCCGTATGAAATTCCAGACTTAGCCGTTTCGCCAAAATCTCGTGCTACAGTGCTGCTACAGTACTTCTACAGTGCCCCCCCCCCCCCCCCCCCCCGGGGCTCGAAAATGGTCTTTTCTTGTCAATTTCTTCTAAAAATCTCGTTGACGAGCTCCCTGTGGTAACTTCAGTTCCTGTAACACGAAATAAAACAATTTAGACTGAAAACGGGCATCCACTCATATAAAAATACTCGAAGAATACGTGAACATACATAAATAATACGTACAGTTAGGCATTTATCAACTAGAAGGTGGTGATGGAAACCGGCGGATTGCACCGACAAACCAACAGATGATCTCCTTGATAGCAACCTTCTTCTCTCCTTTGATCTTGCTCCTCAGATCTACCTTTAAAATATGATAAAAAATAATGCTCAATGCATGTAAAATTGATAAACGCCTAAATGTATGTATTTTATATGTATATTTGTTTTACTATTCATTTATTAATTGATGTAGTTTTTGTGGTTTAATTGGTTTTACTACTGTTATACGCCTCAAGGAAGCTCAGGTGAGCTCGACGATGCAGTTACTATAGTAGTTGATAAGTGCTTGTGTTATAGTACCACGAAACGTTATTATCTTGCATTGAGCATATCTTTTATCAGGTTTTATCACTAAATGGTGTGTATTTGTGTATTTTTGTGCATTGAAGGTTTGTGGAGCTAAATTGGAGAAGAAGAACGAAATTAGGTCGTGTTCGTCGATGTTGGGAAGTTTTCGGACCAAGCAAGGAACAAGGCACGAGCTTGGACTTGTGGGTGTGTGCCAACCTCCTTTGGAGGGGCACAAAGGCAGTCACATTTACAACAAGCCTAACTCGTGTAGCTTAGGAGAACTTCGCCAAGAAAGTGACTTGAAGCAATCGGCACGATCTACCATTGATTGTGTGCCCAATTCAATGGCCTCGATGAAGAACGATGGACTCGGGAGCGTTTTCGAGCTAGTACTGTAGCTTGTTACTGTTCACTTTCGGCCGAAATTCAGAATTCCAGAGAGTTCACACGGCCGTGTGGAATTAACACACGGCCGTGTGAATTAATTTTTTTTCAGCAGAACAGAAATTTCACACGCCCATGTGTTAATTCCACACGGCCGTGTGAAGCCCCCGATAAGTCAATTTTAAAGCCGCGATTCAATATTATAAAAGGCGATTTTGGAGACCTTTGGAGATATCTTTTGACCTATCTTTCTCTCCAATTTGGGGAGTGCGGCTAGGGTTTCGGAGAGGATTTCGTGGAGGTTTAGTGCGCGTCATTAGCATCGTCATCGACGTTCGACGGCCGCACAAGACCACGGCCACACCATACGCAAGGGGGTTTTTCATTGATGTCTTTACTTTGTGCTTTCTTTATTACATTGATGAACATGTATAGCTCCATGAGGAGCTAAACCCCTTAAGGGTATTCAGACTTTTAAACTCTAGGGTTATTATGTTTCTTTGACATTGTTATTATGCTTTTCCATTATTGATGAATAAAATTGAGTTTCAATCTTAAATTCATCCTTGCTATTGTTTTCTCTTAGATGTGACACTAGGATTGAGAGCAATTTAGGTTGTCTTTTGGAGGTGTGACAACTCCTTAGGGTTAGACTCCTTAAGATTGAAGAAGGTTGAGAGGGAGAGTTGTGAGGTAGCGACGTACCCCTTTCCCTTCCGGTGTGATTTCTCCCTACCTCCAATTCCTTGATTTATTAGCGGTCAAAATAGAGTGAAGTGCTAGGTAGATAAACTCCCCCAAGGCTTTGGGGTGACGTGAATCCTACGCATTGGGGCTTAATTTAGACTAGGGTTCTTTCACCTGGACCAAAGGGTTAGAACTACTACACATAGGAACAGGTTTTATCACTAGGAATCCCTAGAGCTTAAAGCGATTCCACGTAGTGTTAGGCTTAGGTAGATAAACTCCCCTGGGGCTTAGTTGCGTGAGCGACAGAGTGAATGGTTGACGTGAATCCTAATGCCGGGACATAGTGTTGGGGTTAGTCACGGTTGACCTTAGGTTTGGGACCGTGTGTTTAAGGATTTCCTCGACTCAATCAACATCAATAGGGAAGTATAATAGCATAGTCCTACACTAGAAGCATAGACCCTAGAGATAGCTTGTCCGGATGCCCTATTTCATTCATTAGTAACCCTCTCTATTCTCTTACTTGCACTCTCTCTCATCTTCCATCTTTCTATTCAATTTTGTGTTTTTTTTATTCTGTTTGATTGTTCATTCACTCATTGATCCAACTATTGCTTTTTCGTAGTCCGCATAGCTTTATTAGTGGAATCTCGTATTCTAATTCCCTATTCCCTGTGGATTCGACTACCCACTCACCAGGGTAAATTTATTACTTCGACAAACCCGTGCACTTGCGGGATACACGCAAGGGGTCGTGTCAGTAGTTTACTGTACTGGTCTGTTGTAGAATTTACTATAGCATTTTACTGTGGCACTTCACGAAAATTTTGGCAAAAATCCCAAGGCTCTTACAGGTTCCTTAACACCCGTGAACCATACCATGAAGCCATCCCAAAAGCATATTAAAAGAGGTGTTAGGGCATCATTGAAGGGGTCTTTGGCCACCCTTTCTCCACCATCATCACCTAGGGCTTCAAGGAGGCTGGAGAATAAAGATCTAATGGGCAAATCCAAAGGGAGAAGAGGAGTGCTATAAAGGAGAACATCAACGAGCTTGCCGGTGCGGATCCGACAAGTTCTCATCACCTTCTAGTCAATGAGTCTAAGGGAGTTTTTCTATGATCTTGCTTAGGCTTCCTATGTATTTTGAGATCTCTCTCTTCTTCATGTTGAACTAGACTCCAAAGATCACCGGGCATTTGATGAACCTTGGAATAACTTGCTTGTATGGATGTTGTGATTTTGTTTGGTTTGTGGTTTGAGCTTTGTGTTTATTGATATATCAAACTGCATTAGAACTCTGTGGTTTGATTTCTAGGTTGCACTATGTTGCCTGATCATCGCTATTGTACAAGACACTTGGCTTAGAATGGATTTATGTATGAATACACTACGATCATCGGGTATTTTGTACCCCTCCAACAACTAGGGATGAACCTAGATATTTAGTTTGGCCCAAATTAGAGATTTTCCTGGCTGCAATGCAATTATAGGAGGATTTAGTCAAAAGAGATTCCAAGCCAATACTTGTATGGTATTAGGGGTTGTCACCGAAACCATTGCGGTAACCTACTTTTGGATGTCTCTTGGCCCAAAACCACCATTATCTTTGTAATTCTAGCATCCTTTTAGGTTTAATAGTCTTGAGGGGATCCTTGATAAGTACTCATGTTAAAGTAATACGAAGTATTATTTTCTTACATTGAGCATTACATTACTTAGATTTTATCATTAATTGTTGTGTATTTGTGTTCTTTTGTGCATACAGGGTTGTGGAGTAAAGTTAGAGAAGAAAGAGCAAAATTAGGTCATGTTCACCTTTGTTGAGGATTCTTGGACCGAGCAAGGAACAAGGCACGAGTTCTAGACTTGTGGGTGTGTGCCAACCTCCATTGGAGGGGCACAAAGGCAGTCACACTCATAAGAGTCTAGCTCGTGTAGCATTGAAGAACTTCGTCAGTAAAGAGAAAAGAAGCAAATGACATGATCTACCGTTGGTTGTGTGCCCAATTCAACGACCTCGATGAAGAACATGAAATCGGGAACATTTTACACGCCAGTACTGTAGTAGTTACTATAACAAATCACTGTAGCAGTTTAAAGATGACGGAGCGACCTCACAAGACCATCGCCACCCATCACAAGGGGGTTCCATCTATTTTTGCTATTCTTGTTGAAACATATACATTGATGATTTTGTATAGCTCCATGGAGGGCTAAACCCCTTGTGGGTATTCGGACTTGTAAACCCTAGGATGACATTGTTTCTATGACTTTTATTATGCTTTCTTAATTGATGATTTTAATTGAGTTCCAATCTTGCATGTTAATTGTAATTGATTTTTCCTTAGCCGTGACACTAGGGTTGAGAATCATCTAGGTTATCCTTTGAAGATGTGACAACTTCTATAGGATTAGACTACTCGAGATTGGAGAGGGTCGAGAGGGTGAGTCATAAAGTAGCGAAACGTCCCTTTTTCTCTTCGGTGTGATTTTCCCTACCTCCGTGTTCAAAGAGTTCTTTGCAATCGAAGTAGAGTGAAGTGCTAAGAGATGAACTCCTTGGGCTTAATTCCGCAAGCAACAGAGTGAAGGGTTGTAGTGAATTCTAGTGCTGGGGCTTAACTTAGATTAGGGTTCTTTCACCTAGACCAAAGGCTTAGAACTATACTTAGGGACAGGGTCTATCACTTGGAATCCCTAGAACGTCAAGCAGTTTCATATAGTGTGAGGCTAAGGATGATGGAATCCCCTGGGGCTTAGTTGAGAGATTTACATAGTGAAGGTTGTATTGAAGCCTAATGCCGGGACATAGTGTTGGAACTAATCATGGCTGACCTTAGGTTTGGGACCATGTGCTTAAAGATTTCCACGACTCATTAAACATCAATAAGGGAGTATAATATTAGTCTTGCACTAGAAACATTAGTCCTAGGAGGGGCTTGTCCGGGTACCCCATTTTACATTGATTGTTCCTCTCTTTACTCTTTGCTTGCACTCTCTTGCCTTTCATATTTATCTTTCATTTTCTTGCACACATATTGATTATTCTCACCACCATCATTTCACGCTAGCTAAATAGCAATTCCTCTTGTCTCTAATCACTAGTCCCTGTGGATTCGACTACCCTTTCACCGAGGTACTTTATTACTTCGACAACCCGTGCACCTTCAGGCCCCTGTCAAAGTTTTTGCCGCCGTTGCCAAGGAGTAGGTGTATTTTAGACACTTGCTTTTTGCTATTTTAGCTATTCACCATACATTCTATTTCACAATTTCTTTTTCTTTCATCATTCTTATTTATTTTTTTTTCCTTTGATCTCAACTTCAAGGAGAATGATTGACACAACTGAGTTATTCAACACAATTACAGGAATGGTGAAGCATGTGGAACAGAAGATACAATTCTTCATAGTACAGTCAATTACAAACTATATTGTGAATGAACAACCCATGATCAGCCATGTTATAGAGGAAGAAGCGGTTAGTGATTGTTCTTATGGTGACCAGGTTCTGAGTTATGAATTAGGCAGTGTGTTGGATCAGTTTGAGCAATCAGCATTATCTTCTGCAAGTTGCGACTCAAAAGATGGAGAGGGTTCTTGCTCAGTTTGAATCATGCTATCGAGAACAAAGGCAAGAAATCTTTTTGATGGGAATTATAGATTTGACTGAGGAAACTTGTGAGATGGGAATGACAGAAAGATCCAAGGACCGTTCCATCAACCAAATATCGGAAGACAACTCAGAAAATGTTATTGAATAAGAATCGATTCAGTTTGAGAAGATTGATAGATTGAAGGAGAGCCGATTGAGACTATCTATCGAAGAACCACCCGATTTAGAGCTAAAGACACTGCCGACACATTTGGAGTATGCATTCTTGGCGAAAGAGTCGAAGCTCCCTGTTATCATAGCATCAAATCTTTCTACTGATCAAAAGGATAAGCTTGTGAGCATGTTAAAGAAACATAAATCCATCATTGCTTGGAAGATTTCTGATTTAAAGGGCATCAATCCGTTATTTTGTACTCATAAAATCTTAATGGAGGATAACTTCAAGTCAGTAATCCAACCTCAAAGAAGATTGAACCCAAATATAAAGGAAGTTGTCAAGGCAGAAGTGGTGAAACTGTTGGATGCAAGAATCATTTATCCCATTTCTGATAGTGCTTTGGTGAGCCCAACCAGGTGGTCCCAAAGAAATGAGGCATGACAGTAGTAAGGAATGAGAAAAATGAACTCATTCTAACTAGAACAGTCACGGGATGAAGGGTATGCATTGACTACAGAAGACTGAATGATGCGACCCGTAAGGATCACTTCCCATTGCCTTTTACTTATCAGATGTTAGAGTGACTAGCCGGGCATCAGTTTTATTGCTTCCTGGATGGTATGTCAGGGTATTTCCAAATTCCTATCACCCTAGAAGATTAAGAGAAGACAACATTCACTTGTCCCTACGGGACTTTTGCATATAGACGGATGCCATTCGGACTATGCAATGCACCGGCAATGTTTCAGTGTTGTATGACCACCATTTTTTATGATCTTTTGGAAGATATCATGGAGGTGTTCATGGATGATTTCTCTATGTTTGGTGATTCTTTTGATATATGCTTGAAAAACTTGGAAAGAGTATTGAGGAGATGTGAGGAGATGAACCTTGTACGTAATTGGGAAAAATGCCACTTTATGGTTCAAGAGGGCATCGTTCTAGGGCACAAGATCTCTCGAATGGGGATCGAGGTAGACAAGGCAAAGATCGAAGTCATAGATAAACTCCCTACACCAACAAATGTTAAGGGAGTTCGGAGTTTCTTGGGACATGCAGGATTCTATAGGCGGTTTATCAAGGATTTCTCAAAGATCACACAACCATTTGATAAAACTGCTTGAAAAGGATGCTCCTTTTGATTTTAGGGATGATTGTGTGGCATCTTCTAATGTGTTAAAAGAGAAGTTATACTTTTCTTACCTTGAGCATTACTTTTATCAGATTTTATCACTTATTCGTGTGTATTTGTGTTTTTTTGTGCATTTTGGGTTGTGGAGACAAGTTTGGAAGAAAGGAAGCAAAAATAGATCATGGACGCAATTGTTGAGGAGACTCTTGGACCAAGCAAGGATCAAGGCACAAGTTGTAGACATGTGAATGTGTGCCAATCTCCAAAGTGCTCAAGTGAATAAACAAATTGGAGGAGCACAAAGGCAGTCACAATCATAGGATCAAGTTGTGTAACATTGAAGAGCTTCATCAATGTGTTTGAAAGCAAGAGGTGACGTAATCTACCGCATAGTTGTGTGCCCAACTTGGCGGCCTCAATGATGAAAATGAAGTCGGGAGCATTATAACGAACTTTCTATAGAAGAATTACTGCAGTGAGCACTATTCATAAATTACTGTAGTAGTACTGTTCAGAGAACACAGGAAAATACGACATGAAAATCCACATGGGCTTGTGGAAATTCCACACTATCGTGTGGATGCCCGATTTCACCCTTATAAATACCGTGATTTGAGTTTTATTTGGGTATATTTTTCCTATCTTTCAGCGATCTTTTGGGGAGAGCATGGCTAGGGTTTGGAAAGGTTTTTGTGAGACTTTAGGAGTGGTTCTACGGCATCAACTTTGACATATTTTGTAAGAGAGTTATTGGGGAGTTTTTGACGATATCGATTCAGCTCGACAGAGGAGTCTTTGGAAAAGACGAGGTGCCTCTTGAAGACCATCGACATGGATGACAAAGGGGTTATCTTTATTGATTTCTTACACTTATATTCAAGTTCATTGTTGATTTTGTACTGCTCCATGTAGAGCTAAACCCCTAGTGGGTGCTTGGACTTGTAAACTGTAGGATGATTTTGTTTCACTGACTTATATTATGCTTCTTTAATTGATGATTTAATTGAGTTTTAATCTTGAGTGCTTATTGTGTTGGTTTTCCTTTAGAGTGACATTAGGGTTGAGAATCTATCTAGGTAATCTATTGAAGGTGTGACAACTTCATTAGGATTAGACTAAGTGAGATTGAAGAGGGTTGAGAGGGTGAGTCAAGAGGCAGTATAACGTCCCCTGTCCCTTCCGATGTGATTTATCCTACCTCCAAGTTCCAAGAGTTCTTTGCGGTCATAATAGAGTGAACTGCTAAGAGATGAACTCCATTGGGGCTTTGTTATGTGAGCAACAGAGTGAAGTGTTGAAGTGAATCTTAGTGCTGGGGCTTAATTGTGAATAGGTAATGAGTGCATTTTATATCATGTTTTCATGCCCTCTGCTCAATTCTTTTAGTCATCCTTTAGCATATTTTTGTGTATAATCGATGCTATTCAAGGTATAATGTTCATTGTGTAGGAATCTGGTGCTTGAATCAATTCGGAGTGAAACTGCGGTAGAATCATGCGTGTTTATCGACCAAGGGAAAAGAACAAGTTAAACAGGGGCAGAACATGGCCATGCCCAATCCACTGTTCTTCCTAGCCTAGAGAGTAAGCTAGCAGAATCCTGACACGGGAGTGTCCCAAGTAGAACACAGTCACTGCACGCCTGTGTCCTTTCCACTACAAATCTCAGGAAAATATCCTTCAGAAGGAACACGGACACGTTGCAGGTTACACCGGCGTGTGCCAGCTGACACGGGAGTCGCACAACCATGTGGTTGCCCCTACAAATCTCAAGTGTTTCACTCAAAGAATTTCCAAAAAAGTACACGGGCAGAACATGACCGTGCCAAGACCGTCTCGGGCCCCGAAATTGCTTTTTTAACTCCAGATTTTAGGTTTTCACTTCATCTTTGTTCAAGGACTCTTCTCTCTATCAGGAGAAATTTGATGAGGGCGAAGATCAAGCTTCACCACACCACCTAGGGAGACCAAGGATGAGTTGGAGACATCAAGAGAGGTGGGGTTAGTACATTGAGCTCGACAAGAGAGATCATCTAGAGTAAAGAAGGGAGTCATGTCTTCTTCTCATTGTTCATTCATTGTTTCTTCCTTGTTGTATCCGCCCATGAGGGGCTAACTGGCTATAGTACCCTGGGGTTTGAGAACTTGGATTATTTATAGTGCTTAAACACTTGTTGTTATTTGTTCTACTGAGTTCTATTTGATTCTTGTGTTTAATCTTGTGTTTGCGTAACTCAATGTGTTTGATGTGCACAGTTGTTAGGGTAAAACTCAGTACGTAGCTTGTTTAGCGAGAGATGCACAGTTATCTTAGTGAAACTCGATGTATTTGAGAACCCATAGATGCAACATTGCTAGTGAGCACACACTTAGATTATTGGAATGTACCTGGTAAGCACTTAGGGCAAAATAGCTTGCAATAGTCTTAGGAATCACCCCGGGGCATTACTCTCATACTGCTAAAACACTCGATCCTAATCTCCTACCATCTCCACCTTTTTATCTTCTCTTTATAGTTTATGCAATTCATCTCTTTCTAAATCTGTGTTTACTAGATATGAGAAGAACAATCAGTACTTTGAGTGCAGTTCACTATGGTTCAATAACCCTACCCCTCACGGGGTATCACTTTATTACTTGCTTGCGACCCGTACACTTGCGGTTAGCGCATCACTGGGGATCTTTCGCCTAGATCAAAGCATTAGATCTATATTAGGGTATTGGTTTTATCACTTGGAGTCCATAGAACCCTAAGCAGTTGATAAGTGCTTGTATTATAGTAACGCGAAGCGCTATTATCTTACAATGAGCATCTCTTTTATCAGATTTTATCACTAAATTGTGTGCATTTGTGTACTTTTATGCATTGTAGGTTTGTGGAGCTAATTTGAAGAAGAAGAACAAAGTTAGTCGTGTTCACTGTATTTGTAGCAAAATACTATAGCAAGCTATATTTGTATTTTTATGCATTGTAGTTTTATCACTATATTTGAAGCAAAATACTGTAGCAAGCTAATGTTCACTGTCTGCTGAAATTAAGCAAAACAGAGACTTCACACGGGCGTGTGAAAATTCCACACGGCCGTGTGAAATCCCGATTCAGCCGATTTTAAGCCACGACTCAACGTCATAAAAGCAAGTTTTGGAGACATTTTCAACATCATTTTGCCAATCTTTTCTCCCAACTTCTGGAGGGTTGTGGCTAGGGTTTCAAAGAGGACTTTTTGGAGGATCAAAGCGCGTCATTGGAATCGTCATCGACGTCCGACGGCCGCACAAGACCATGGCCACACCATACGCATGGGGGTTTTCATCTATGCTTTCAATTTGTATTCCTTTTCATATTTTGAAGGATTTGTATAGCTCCATAAGGAGCTAAATCCCTTGTGGGTATTCGGACTTCTAAACACTAGGATTATTATGTTTCTTTGATATTGTTATTATGCTCTTCCATTATTGATGAATAGAATTGAGTTTCAATCTTAATTGCTTCTTGTAATTGTTCTCCCTTAGCCGTGACACTAGGGTTGAGAATAATCTAAGTTATCCTTTGGAGGTGTGACAACTCCGATAGGGTTAGACTACTTACGATTACAGAGGGTTGAGAGAGTGAGTCATGAGGTAGTGAAACGTCCCCTTTTCCCTCCGATGTGATTCTCACTACCTCCGTGTTCCATGATTTCTTAGCGGTCGAGATAGAGTGAAGTGCTAGGAGATAAACTTCCCTGGGCTTAGTTGCACGAGTGATAAGTGCTCGTGTTATAGTAATACAAAGTATTATTATCTTACATTGAGCATTACATTTATCAGATTTTATCATTAATTTGTTTGCATTTCTGTGCTTTTGTGCATTGTAGGGTTGTGGAGCCAATTTGGAGAAAAAGAAGCAAGAATAGGTTATGTTCGCCATTGTTGAGGAGTTCTCGGACCAAGCAAGGAACAAGGCACGAGTCTAGACTTGTGGGTGTGTGCCAACCTCCATTGGAGGGGCACAAAGGCAGTCACATTTACAAAAGTCTAACTTGTGTAGGATTGGAGAATTTCGCCAATGAAGAGAAATGAAGTAATCTACATAATCTACCGTTGATTCTGTGCCCAATTCAACGGCCTCGATGAAGAACGATGAATTCGGGACCATTTTCAGTGAAGTGTTGCAGCAGTTGCTGTAGCTAATCACTGTAGCAAAACACTGTAGCAAGTTAATGTTTACAGTCTGCCGAAAATCAGCAAAACAGAATTTCCACACGGGCATGTGGAAATTCAGTCCGTGTGGAAAATCCACAGGGGCGTGTGGAACTCCGATTTCAGCCTATAAATAGCCCATTTTCAGATCTATTTTGGGACCCCCCATTCTATCTCTTGCCTGTCTTTTAGGGGGCTTTCGGCTAGGGTTTGGAGAGGTTGTTGGAGATCTTTGGAGGTGATTATACGGCATCGGCATCGACATCCATTGGAAGAAAGCTATTGGGGGAGCTTTCGTCGGCATCAATTCGGCGAGGTGTGCCCTAGGCTTGACAAGGGATTCGTTGGAGAAGACGTGCGGCTCCACAAGACCATCGATACGATCTACAAGTGGTTTTCTTTATGGTTTTTATACATATGTTCTTAAACTCTTTATTGATTTTGTATTGCTCCATCGAGAGCTAAACCCCTATTGGGTATTCAGACTTGTGAACCCTAGGATGCTTGTGTTAATATAACTTTTATTATGCTTTATTAATTTGATGTTTTCTTATTTAGTTCCAATCTTGCATACCGATTGTATGAGATTTTCCCTTAGCCGTGACACTAGGGTTGAGAATCTAGTAGGTTATCCTTTGAGGGTGTGACAACCTCTATAAGATTAGACTACATAAGGTTGGAGAGGGTTGAGAGGGTGAGTCGAGAGGTAGAGGAACGTCCCCTTTCCCCTCCGGTGTGAATTTCCCTACTTCCGTATCCCAAGAGTTAATCGCGATCGAAGTAGAGTCAAGTACTAGGAGATGAACTCCCTTGCGAAGTGTTGAGTGAATCCTAGGACTGAGGCTTAACTTAGATTAGGGTTCTTTCACCTGGACCAAAGGGTTAGAACTATAATTAGGGATATGGTCTTTCACTTGGAATCCCTAGAACTCCATGCAATTTCACACGGTGCTAGGCATTAGTAGGAGGTACTCCCCTGGGCTTAGGTGACAGGTCATTGAGAGTAAAGGGTCGTAGAGAAGTCTAGAGCTAGGTATAGTGTGGGATTAGTCACGGTTGACCTTAGGTTTGGGACCGTGTGCTTAAGGATTTCCATGACTCATTAGACATCAATTAGAGGGTATAATACTAGTCTTGCACTAAAAGTATTAGTCCTAAGGGGAGCTTTGTCTGGGTACCTCATCTTTATATCGATTACCTCTTCTACCTTAATTACCCTTCTTGGTCTCTTTTACTTTATTTTATATATATATATACATATTGATTTCTTTTACCATCGATTCCATTTATAGCTAAAATAGTGATAACGCTTGTTTCTGAACACTATTCCTTGTGGATACGACTACCCACTCACCAGGGTATTTTATTACTTCGAAAACCCATGCACTTGCAGGATACACACGGAAGGGGTGTGTCAACGAGCAACAGAGTGAAGGGTTGAAGTGAATCTTAGTGCTGGGGCTTAATTTAGACTAGGGTTCTTTCACTTGGACCAAATGGTTAGAGCTATACATAGGAACAGGGTTTATCACTAGGAATCCTTAGAACTTAAAGCAATTCCATGCAGTGTGAGGCTTAGGAAGATAGACTCCCCTAGGGCTTAGTTGACAGGTCAACAAGAGTCAAGGGTTATAGTGAAACCTAATGCAGGGGCATAGTGTCGGGGTTAGTCACGGTTGACCTTAGGTTTGGGACCGTGTGTTTAAGGATTTCCTTGACTCAATTAACATCAATAGGACAGTATAATAGCATTGTCTTGCACTAGAAGCATAAGTTTTAGGGGTAGTTTGTCCGGGTACCCCATTTTACTCATTGATTGTCTTTCTCTATGGATACGACTACCCACTCACCAGAGTATTTTATTTCTGAACACTATTCCCTGTGGATATGAGTACCCACTCACCAGGGTATTTTATTACTTCGATAACCCGTGCACTTGCGGGATACACACGCAAGGGGTGTGTCAAGTTTTTGGCGCTGTTGCCGGGGAATAGGTGTTTTAGAGACATTTGTATTTTGCTATTTTAGCTATTCATCATTCATTCTATTTCATCTTTTCTTATTCTTCCATCATTCTTATTTGTTTTCTTTAGTTTTGTCTTACTTTTTCTTGCAAGGAGCCTAAATGGAGATTGATGCAGTCATTGAGCTATATTCTCAAGTTGAAGCTCTCAGTACAAAGCTTGATAGAATTATTGCTTCACAACAACAGAGCAATCCGGGCTACAGCACACATCATCCAAATGAGAGGAGCTACCAAAATATTTTATGAAATAACGATGGACAACATTGGGAAGCACCTCAAGAGTGATTTCAAAAGGATGAGATACTCGAAGAGGATGTACCTCAGTGGAAAAAAGTGCTAGCTAACTTTTTTGAAGCATTCGATGCCTCTTGCCAAAGTATGGAAGCCACACGAAAGTGTCATGAAGCCTCCTATAACAACCTTGTGCATCAATTATGATGGATACTTGACACACTCTCCAAGGAAAATGAAGTTTTTGAGCAAGCAACGCAAGTTCCTTGTAGAGATGATGTGGTAGTGAACGATAATGAAGAAATGGGGCAGACCGAGTATGTTGCTGTTGAGATTGAAGAGAAAAAAGAAGAACATCATGTTGAGAATTTGGATTGCTTGAAAGAACAGTGTGCTTGTGAGCAAGAAAATTTTCAAGGGAATTTGCTAGTGTCATATTCCTTTCAAGCTGAAAATACACAAGAAGAAACAAACCCTAAGGTAATGGAACAAGCACCATTCTTTGGGATTGATCAACTCATAAAAAGCAAGACAGAGATTTTGGGAAAGGAAAAAGATGTGGGGAGGATATTTAAACCATCCAATGACCCACCTATGCTAAGCTTGGACAATTCCCAACCCAAATTGTTCCCTTGGAGGACAAAAGTAAGATGGTTAGACTCTCCACCAAATACTCCACCCCCGCAAGTAGATTTTTGGTTTAAAAGAAGTAGCTATGCAATGTCTTGTCGAGAGGAATACACTCTTTTCAAGCCCCCATAAGGTAAGGAAGAGGTACGTAAAGCTTAGTGACGTTAAAAAGTGCTTCTTGGGAGGCAACCCAAGTTTTTATTGCTTTTCTAGGCTTTAGTTTAGTTTTTAGCATGAATAATTGCCTAGTTTTGGTGTTTTGATTTTATTATGTGTGTACTGTGATTTCTTATGGATTATTGGTGTTGTAGGGTGCCTAATTCTTATTGTCGAAGTTTTGGGTCGTTTGAGTGTGTTTTCATGGATCTCTGGTCGTGTTCTTATCGTCTATGCAGGCTAAGTGTTATAATCGTGTTTCTGAAATTTTCTGTAGAGTTTGTAATTTTTCTAAGTCATCCAGAGAAAACACACGGCCGTGTGGAATTTCCACATGATCGTGTGGAATTTCCACACGGCCGTGTGAACCATCTCAGAGCTTATCCTGAGTGTCACAGGGGCCGTGTAGCTGCCCCTGTGAGCGACCCAGTGAAGGGCATACGGCCCTGTGAAATTCTGTAGAACCTCAACTCTTATTCCAGAGAGTCCACAGGGGTGTGTGGATGCCCCTGTGAGAGATCCTGTGAGAGATCCTGTGAGAAACTCCGCAGAGACTTCCCTTGCATCCCGAGAAAACACAGGGGTGTGTGGCAGCCCCTGTGAGAGATCCTGTCAAAGGCACACGGCCGTGTGGATGTCTCACACGGCCGTGTGGAATACTGGAGTTGTTCGAGATATCCAGAGAGGCCACAGGGGTGTGTTGGTGCCCCTGTGGCCGGCCTTGTGTTGGCTAGGTTAGGCACACTGCAGTGTGGAATTTCCACACGGCCGTGTGTATGTTCTGGAGAGCAAATAGGGGAAACACAGGGCGTGTCATTGCCCCTGTGACTAATTCCAGTGGAGGCACACGGCCGTGTGGAATTTTCACACGGCCGTGTGGATGCGCAGATGATGAGTGCTATCCCGCAAGTGCACGGGTCGTCAAGTAATACCCTGTGCATGACACAGGGGTCGTATTCCCTAGGGCCCGAGAAGCTACCCTTACTTCCCTTTTACAATGTTGTTCAACCGACACAATTTAAGAGAGAGAATAGAATGCAAATAAACTAAACAAAGAAGTAACCAATGCAAACATACGAGGACAAGATACGGGATAAAATAGGGTTAGGAGTGGTTACGGATGAGGATTCCCTTAGGGGCTACTAAAGTGAGTAGGATGCTTGCAAGTGGCTAATTGGACCGAGAAAACCCTATTCTAGGCTAACCCGATGGTCACGGCAATTGACCCCTAATACAGTACGGGTATTGGATACGGTACGTCTACCGCCCAAGATTACCCCTACGATTGTAATGGGTGAAGTGATTTTCTCAAACTAGAGTTAAGATACAAAGGAGTATTTAACCCTAGGAGTGGAGGGGTACAAATACCCGATGGTCACAGCGTATTTATATGTATTTCCCTTCCAAGTTTGGTGAGTCTAACACTAGGGCAATGATCATGCAACCTAGCATTTCCTAAGTCTTTTGATACATAGAGTTCTCATACATATCAAGCATGTAAAAACACCAAACAATGGATCACAAACAAGCCACAAACATTAATTAGAACAAAACATCCAAAACATCACAAGTTCACCCCCAAGGTTCACCTACATCCGGTGACCTTGGGGTTTAGTTGCTCATGTTCACTAAATACAACAAGAAATACATGAAAACAACCAACAAAAGCATGAGAAGAACTTCCTCAGAATAAAGGTCGGAGAAGTTCCAAAGATGCCACTCAAAGGGGTGGCTTCCCTAGTCTTCAACCTCCAAATGTAAGCTCTAGATCATAGATCCTTCCCAAAACCTTGCTTTCCTCGCCAAATTCTCCATGAAGTTGCCCTCCGAAAGCTTCTTCTTCCTCAAATCAAAGGTGGTGATGAGAGGCTCCAAGAAGAAGACGTAAGATGCCCTAAAAGAAACCCTCAAAATCCCCTAAAAGGGTGAATTCGTGCCACTTCACGGGTGAGCTCACGGTCCATATATGGCCCCTGAGGTAGCCTGTAATGTGAGACGAAAGAATCTGCAAAGTTGCGAAACTGCTATAGTAACACTGTTACAGTACTATCTGCCCCTAAATTCCTTGTGGTTGACCTCACGGCCGTGAGCTTGCCCGTGAGAGTTTCAAGACTTAGAGAATTCTTCAAATGTGCATGCTTCAAGCTGCTACAGTGCCGGGACCCTAAAACGACGATTTTGGCTTGAATTTCTTCTCAATTCACGTCGTTGAGCTTACCAAAGCATCTTTTGGACCTGAAACACGAAATAACCCAATTTAGACCACAAAAGGGCATCGATTCATTAGCAAAATATGAAAACTATGCGCATACATACTTATAAAATACATACATTTAGACGTTTACCAAACATCCCCACACCTAAGCGTTTGCTTGTCCCTAAGCAAACAAACATGAAGAACAGGGATAAGAAGATAAACGGATAACTATACGACCTCAAGCTCAAAAGTAAAGAACTCCACAAGCATAAATGGACAAAATTCAAGAAATGAGCTGTTAAGTGAATAGTCAAGTAATATTAGCTCTATTTCTCCTAGAGTGCCTCCGTGAGTGTGTGCTAAGTCCCACCTTGACCTCCATATCCTGGATTACCCCAAGATGGCCATTCACCCCACACATAATGAAAACGGCATTAAAAAGTTAAATACATCCTCAATACTCAGGTAAGAGTCCTTCGGTTCCTAGATAAAACTTTAGCACTTAAGTGACTACGCAGTGAGCACCAGGGGATTAAGAGACTTTAGTACTTCTCACAAATATACAAATATACACTTTGAGTCCTCGATTAACATAGACTGAACAAAAATCTTTCAGACGGATGCACATGCTGGCCAAGCACAAGAGCCACCCATCCTACTTGATTACAGTCTACATAGATGCATTCATGCTATACTAGCAGAGGAATACTGTCATAGACTCCTTTTTTTTTTTTGAAATATATATGTACAGACTATCTCTCAAATCTCCTGGTTAGACCCACTACAACAGTTCAATTTAGGCTAAAGAAGACAGTAAAGGAACACAAAAGCTCCTAAAAGAGTATTGAAAATAGAAATTAACAATCCAATGCCAAAATCATTATGATGGGTTGGTTGGAGTGTACAAGGTAGAAGTGATCGTGTACAGGTATAGGGGTGCACTAAAGGTGAAATAGAACTACATTCAAGCATAGGTACAGTACAGTTCACAACTATCATTCTACCAAGCCAGGAAGTTCTAAACAGAGAAATCATAGCTATCATAGACAATCAAAACATGCACTGATAAAAGCATGCATTAATGAAAAATACTCCAAAAATACATCCCCACACCTAAAGCTGTACATTATCCCCAATGTACATAAGTCAGCAGAACAAGGTTGGACAAACATGCTAAGTACAAGAAAATGGAGTAAAAGAAACTTCCCCAGACAGTTGATGAAGTATGTGATGTGATCCTCTAGTTAGTGTGGCAAACAATGTAACGAGGGCATGAAGTGTGAAACCCAGTACAAACGTCCTGAAAGTACAAAAGAAAAGCGCAGATCATAACTCCCGAAATGAAAATAGTAGAAAAGAGCAAGTAGACAAGAATCTCAAAACAACTAGAAAAAGTTTAGTAGGGGCGAAGCCCTTACTAACTCAAAAGTACACAGTACAACATAAAATAGGAAATGTTGCTAACATAGAAACAAAAACAACAAAGTAAAGTAGCAAGCATACAGTGTGAGTCTAGGGGCCTGAAGGAAATGATGATGATGCGCAGGTGGTGGCCGCAAAGGTGGTGCCGACTGATGATGAAGAGCTGCGCAAGAACGCTAGAATGTCGGCAGTGGTGGTCTCAATATGGCTCACCGAGGCAGTCAGTATCTGCAACTGCTCACAGAACTTAACACGAAATGTGTCAAATCTCTCCTAAAGTGAATGTCGACACTCCCTGGGTGCAACATCATCGTCCGGCTCTGACTCGGACTGAGAATCAGACTTGATGCCATAAGATGGGCCGGGGTCAGTCTGGCCTCGCACCAACCTGTGGGTGCTACCCCGCCGCTTAACAATACCAATACACACCAGCGTCTGCATACTGAGTGGGACAACTGCACCCACAATTGTCATGCCTTGGGTTCTATAAATAAGCTCCATACCCTTGATCATGCGAGTGATGTAGGGCCTGACATAAATGGATCCAAGGCGAACAAACTTTTCCTGATGAGCAAAAACGTCGGCGACCAAGTGACCCATATGAAGGGGGTACCACTGTATGATACTGTACAACATCAGTAGGTCTGTGCGTGATACCACCCCGGTAGAATCCAGTCGACCCCCAATGTTACGTGTCAGTAGGGCATGGATATATCTGTGGGCTGGGTCCTTCAATTGGGAGGCCTTCTTGGTGCGCGAACTGGTGGCAATGGATTTCTAGTAGGTGAGACCAGTCACAGGATAAGGGAAATCCTTGCCTAAATACTTGAATTCCGGCCTTTTGGTGAATGCTTCCATATAGAATCCCATGTAAACCCCTAATTGATCTTGAGTTATTCTGTGGCTCTTCCCAAAAGCACGAAATGAAATGTAGCCGGGTTGGCGAGAGAAGGGATTAAAGTTATAAATTTCAAAAGTGCTCAACACTTCGAGAGTCAATTCTTTATATGTAGGTTCTTCAATGGAGAATAACTTGTCCCAACCGCCATGTGAGATGAATTCCAAGATCATTTCATCCAAGCCTAGGGTCTTCAATACATCCCAATCAATTTTTTTGATCGTTCCAAATCTCTTACGCGAGAGGAGCGCGAAACGGTTCTTATGTTCTTCCTTTTTGAACTTAGGTTGTTCGGGGGGTGGAGAAGGTTTACTCTGGGTTCTCTTGTAAGCAAATTTCTTCATCCTCGTTCTACAAGGTCAAGAGAAACACAATTAAACAAGTTACAAGCAAAACAATCTTGAAAAAATGAAAGATTGATGAAAATTTTGCAGTGATACAGTAATTCCGAAAAAATTTTCAAGAGTCTTGCTTGAAAACTTGATGATCTAAAAATACAACCATTCCAAGACAACATTACAAGATTGTAGTAACCAAGGAGAGAAGAAACCATGGAAAAATCAGCCCAAACAACCATGAGAACACCAAGTTCATGAGAAAGCATGCTCACCTCAAAACCTAGGGTTTATGGAGTGATCCTTAGGTTAAATCCGGCCAAAAGAGTGGTTTTTCTTCAAAACTTCAGCACACAATGATTTTAGAGGAGATGGAGAAGGTCTTAAAGCAAGAGAAATGAAAACAAATGGAGGAGAAATGAAGTAGAAGTCAGGGGTAGAAGGGTAGAAGATGATGAATAGAAAGAAGGCCCAAAGAAGGCCTTAAATCCCCAAGGAACGAAGGGCCTCACGGGTAGGCTCACGGGTGTGAGCCTACCCGTGAGCCCTCTCGGTTTGGCTCACGGCCAAGCTCACGGCCGTGAGCTTGGCCGTGAGCCCTCTCGGGTTTGCTCACGGGCCAAGCTCACCGGCGTGAGCTCGCCCATGAGTGACCTCGGTTTGGCTTGTGGGCGAGCTCACGCGCGTGAGCTTGCCAGCAAGGGCTTTCTCACTTGCATAGGGGCACAATCATGGACATTGATGAGATTGAAGATCAAGCATCACCAAACCACTTAAGGAGATAAGGACAAGTAGAAGGCACCTCAAGAGGCGGAGTTAGCGCAAGGTCTCGACAAGGAAAATCATCCAACGTATCTTCTTTCTCTTGCTATTTCATTGTTCTTCTTAGTTGTACCTACCCACAAGGGGCTAACTGGCCATAGTGCCTAGGGTTGTGGACTTTGACAAACTGTAATGCTTATACATTTGATTTGATTGTTCTACAGAGTTTGTTTTGATATTTGTGTTTAATCTTGTATTGCATAACTCGATGTGTTGGATATACATAGTTGTTAGGATAAAACTCAGTGCATAGCTCACTTGTGAGAAAAGTGTAGTTATCTTAGCAAAACTCAGTGTATCTGAGAACTCATATATGCAACATTACTTGTGAGCACATGCCTATATCTTTGCAATGTGCCGGGTAGACATTTAGGGTAAGTTAGCATGCACTAGTCCTAGGGATCGCCCTGAGGGATTGCTCTTGTCCCGCTAATTACTTGAATCCAATCTCTTCCACCTCCATCATTTCTACCTTTCCTTTAGTGTTTCATTATTCAATCTCTTTTCAACTTGTGTTCACTAGAAATCAGATGATAAATTAGTACTTTGAGTATAGTTCCCTGTGCTTCGATAACCCTACTACTTATGGGGTACCATTATATTTCTTGTGTGCAACCCGTACACTTGTGGAGAACACATCACAACTCACATCTATCAATCCTTCAGGCTAGGAAGTTCTAAACTAAGAATCATGGCTATCACAGGTAAATCATGCATGCAATTGCAAAAATTTTAGAAGTTCACGAAAATCCACCCCCACCTTAAAGATTCACATTGCCCTTAATGTGCCTAAATCAATAGAATGCAACAATATAAACAATGAAAACATAGCAAGAGGGTTTTGTGAACTTCCCCAAGTCTCAAAACATGACTCTTGAAGTCCATAAGATCGGGATGACCACAAAAGATCCTTGTAGAAAATGGAGAAAGAGAGTGTGCTTGATGCCCTCATTCCACCCTGCAAGGTAGAAAGGAACATCATCTCGTGGTACCCATCACACACAAGGAAAAATAAAACACACAAACAAGCAAGCAAATAAACAACCAAACAAAAACAATGAAACAAGAAATAATCCAAGCAAGTCCTTTGTACAATCAAAATCATGAAGTTCAATTCTCCTTATTGAAAATGTTGTAGGGAATTTACATGAATTCTACAAGTGAAAAAATAAATTTCAAGGAGAGTTTCTTTCCAAAGTACTGTAGCATGAACCTGAAAGAGTGAGAGTTTCCCCTTGTTTCTGAAGCCAAAATATTTACAAATAATGTCTCAAAATATAAATAAATCAAATATTAAACATTCATACAACATTTCCCAAAGTTTGAAGCAAGATAAGCATGTAAATCAAGAAAATGAAGCAAGTTTGCTTCAAAACAAAAGTTAGGGCATCAAAGCTAGAATCGACGAAGATCGGTGAAGATGATGGTGAAACCTTGAATAAACCACTGAATTTAAGTTTTAAGAGATAGGATAGGAGTGTAGAGGATGAAAAATAAAGAAAAACAGTGAAAGAATGAGGGAAAATGGAGGAGAAATGAGAGAGATATGAAGAAAACAGTAAAAAGGAGCGCAACTTAAAGTGTAGCATGAGGGTCATGCGGCCATCCATGCGGCCATCCATCCATGAGGTTAATAAATGACCATTTTCTAGTTTTTTACAAAGATCTTACCCTAACGACCATAAAAACACATAGAAACAAGGATAAGTGCTCGTGTATAAGTAATAGGAAGTATTATTTTCTTACATTGAGCATTACTTTTCTCAGGTTTTATCATTAATTAGTGTGCATTTGTGTTCTTTTGTGCATGTAGGGTTGTGGAGAAGAGTTAGAGAAAAAGGAGCAAAATTAGGTCATGTCAGCGTTTGTTGAGGAGTTTCTTGGATCAAGCGAGGATTGAGGCACGGGTTCTAGACTTGTTTGTTTGTGCCAATGATAAACTTCTAAATGTATCTATTTTATACATATACTTGCGCATGATTTCATATTTTGTTGATGAGTCGATACCCTTTTCTGGTCTAAAGTGGTTTATTTCATGTTTTAGGTGCAAAAGATGCTTAGGTGAGCTCAACGACGCGATTTGAGAAGAAATCCAAGCCGAAATCATTGTTTGAGTGTCCCGAGCACTGTAGCATTAATATAGCGACCTGAAGCATGAAGACTTGAAGAATTTTCTAAGTCTGGAAATCTTTGCGGGCAACCTCATGGCCGTGAAGTCATCCGCAAGCGATTCAGAGTGCAACAGTACTGTAGCAATTTTATTGTAGCAACTTAGGGGACTTTTTGACCCGTTTTCCAGGCAACGTCACGGCCCACATATAGACCATGAGGCCTGACACGACCTTTTGCTTGTGTACCGCAAGTGCACGGCCTTGTCGAAGTAATAAAATTACCCCGGTGAGTGGGTAGTCGAATCCACAGGGAATAGGGATTAAAAATACGAGAAATTGCTATTTAGTCGTATGATATATGAGAAAACAATAATCGGAGTGATAAGTGGATTTATGGAAATTAGAATAAAAGCAAGGGAAATGAATAGAAAGATGAAAGAAAGAAAAGTGCAAGTAAAGAGTAAAAGAGAGAGACTAGCAATGAATGAAAATAGGGTATCCAGACAAGTTACCTCTAGGACTTATGCTTCTAGTGCAAGACTATGCTATTATACTTTCCTATTGATGTTAATTGAGTCGAGGAAAATCCGTAAACACACGGTCCCAAACCTAAGGTCAACCATGACTAACCCCAACACTATGTCCCGGCAATAAGATTCACGTCAACCCTTCACTCTATTGATTGCTCAACTAAGCCCCAGGGGAGTATTTCTACTTAAGCCTAACACTACGTGGGATTGCTTTGAGTTCTAGGGACTCCTAGTGATAAAACCTATTCCTATGTGTAGTAGTTCTAACCCTTTGGTCCAGGTGGAAGAACCCTAGTCTAAATTAAGCCCCAGTGCATAGGATTCACGTCACCCCAAAGCCTTGGGGGAGTATGTCTACCTAGCACTTCACTCTATTTCGACCGCTAATAAATCAAGGAATCGGAGGTAGGGAGAAATCACATCGAAAGGGAAAGTGGTACGGTGCCACCTCACAACTCTCCCTCTCAACCCTCTTCAATTTTAAGTAGTCTAATCCTATAGGAGTTGTCACACCTCCAAAGGATAACCTAGATTGTTCTCAATCCTTAGTGTCACGACTAAGAGAAAACAATAGCAAAAGATAATTAAAATCAAAACTCGAATTTATTCATCAAAATTGGAAAAGCATAATAACATTGTCATAGAAACATAATTATCCTAGAGTTTTATAAGTCCGAATACCCACGAGGGGTTTAGCTCCTCATGGAGCTATACATGTTCATCAATTTATGAAAGAAAGCACAAACTAAAGATATCAATGAAAACCCCCTCGCGTATGGTGTGGTCGTGGTCTTGTGCGGCCGTCGAACGTCAGTGACGATGCCGATGGCGCGCTCCAATCCTCCACAAAATACTCTCCGAAACCCTAGCCGCACCCTCCAGAAGTTGAGAAGAAAGATAGGTTAAAAGATGCCCAAAAAGTCTCCAAATCGGGCTTTAAATAGGCTGAGTGCGGCTTTAATTTTGAACTTATCGGGGCTTCACAGGGCCGTGTGGAATTTCCAGACGCCCGTGTGAAGCTTCTGTCTTTCCTGAAAAATTACTTCACACGGCCGTGTGGAATTTCCACACGGCCGTGTGAAGTCTCTGGCTTGCTGGAAAATATTTCACACGGCCGTGTGTTAATTCCACACGCCCGTGTGAACTCTCTGGACTTCCGATCTTCGGCGGAAAATGCACAGTAACTTGCTACAGTGAATTGCTATAGAAAAAACTACTGTGCTGCTACAGTAACTTGCTGAAATGCTTCCGAATACGTTGTTCTTCACCGAGGCCATTGAATTGGGCACACAATCAATGGTAGATCGTGTCAATTGCTTCAAGTCTTCTCTTTGATAGAGTTCTCCTAAACTATACAAGTCGGACTTGTTGTGAATGTGACTGCCTTTGTGCCCCTCCAAAAGGAGGTTGGCACACACTCACAAGTCCGGGCTTGTGCCTTGTCTTTGTTTGGTCCGAATACTCCCCAACAATGGCGAACACGATCTAATTTCGTTCCTATTCTCCAAATTAGCTCCATGAACCTAAAATGCGCAAAAGTAAACAAATGCACATATTTAGTGATAAAATCTGATTAAATTAATGCTTATTACAAGATAATAATGCTTTGCATTATTACTACACGAGCACTCATCAAATCCCCCCACACTTAAGCTTTTGCTAGTCCTCAAGCAAGACAGAACGTGAAAGTACTTGGGAAGAACAATTGAAAGTGCTCGGCCTTAGGTTCACCAAAAGTATGCAAAAGAAGCATTCTTTCCACCCCAAATGCACAAATAAAAGCTATAATAATATTCACAAGCTAGGTTTTTTTTTTTTTAGCTACATAAGACTTCACAACTTACTATAGTAGTACTAAACTAGTCCTTAAAACTTTGAGCTCAAGTTTCCAAAAGATTTCAAGAGTGAGTAGTGCAATGAGTTGTAATTGAGAAAAAATTCCCTAGAAATTCAAGTAAAAACTAGAGCATGATAGATACAATGTTAAAAATTCTCCTAGACTCTAAGAATACAACCGTTGCAACTAAGGTGAACCGCCATAGGCTACATAAGCATAAACAATTAAGCGCACAAGTAAAATTGTGTGCAATGTGAACTCCCCCCCCACACTTAAGATGTACATTGTCCCCAATGTACGCATGTAAGCACAATAATGAGTAAACATTTAAAAACAATTAGTGTGGAAGTGGGCAATTGAAACATTACTCCCCTGAACTCCAAGTGTTGCGTTTGATGGAGCTAGGTCATTGAGAGTTGAGTCTCAATGGTTTGTGGAGCACACACGGTCCTTGACCGTGCCTATGACTATTCCTCAAATTCCTTACATCCAAGACCATCTGCGCACACATACACAAGGGTTCAGTATAACTCAATAAAAACTAAAATAAAGCTCGAGTATATAAAGATATGATAATGAGATACAACTCGAGACAAAACAAGAGAAAAATAAATGCAAACCCAGAGGAAGAGTCCTTTCTGGGTACTACAAGTCCAACAGAATATGAAAATAAAAGTGCGACAAAAGTAAAATAAAATAAAACTACGACGCCTCAGCGTCGGTGTCCTGCTGTGGATCCTCTGGTGCTGCTGCTACTGCTGGGATTGGTGGATCTGATGCTGATGGAGATGGAGGTGGAGTCGGTGAAGGGACTCATCGAGGTCGCACCACTGATCGCTCGAACAACTGTATCACTGTGGCAAGCTGTGCCGATAGCTGAGCGAACTGCGATGCCTGAGTGGCCCTCAACTCGACAAACCCTGCTGCCTGTGCGGCCCTCATCTCGGCCAGCTCTGTCTGCATAATACCCACGGCGCTCTCGAGGCGCTCGAACCTGTCCTGGCCTCGAGAGGGAGAAAAGATGCGCACGGAGGTGGCTCCGGTGCTGTGGGGGGTGCCTCGGCCTCTGCCCCTGCCTCTGTATCCACTGGGGGTGGCTCTAACACTGCGTGGGACCCCTCGGCTTGCTCTGACTGGGGTATGATCATAGTATAGACTCCCGGCCCTGATCTGCGGACCATCCCCATAAGTCTCAATGTCTCTCTAGTGAGCGGGGCTGGTATAGCGATCTTCTCGGCCCCGCGCACCCCATCTCTGAGTCCCAGGCCTATGATGAGGCGTGTGATGTAGGGACCTGCGAAGATGACTCCAACCCTGGGGTACTGGCCCTGGTGGCGCATGTACTCGGCTAGAATGTGCCCCAGGTGGAGTGGCTCACCCTGTACCATGGAGTGTAAGTATAGCAGCTCCTGTCTGCTCAGTACCCCTGTACTGTCCCCTCGGCCACTGATAGACCTGCTCAAGATGGCATGAATGTACCTGTACGCTAGCCAGGAAAGAAATGTTGCCTTCGAAACCCCCGGCTCGTACTGCCTATCCCCGCACAACGCCCTATAGATCCTCTGAGGTGTCAGGGTCCCCGGATAATCAGTGGGCAGTAATGAGTACTCCTCTGTCTCGGTATATACCTGATCATACAGGCCCATCACGATCGAGAACTGGGTAACGCTGATGCTGAAGTGTCGACCAAGGGCACGAAATTGGATCGTCATGCCATTTGTGAAGCTATCATACCCTCGGTCGAACTCGAATATCGATAAAACCTCGAGAGTGATTGCTCGAATTGCTGGCTCTCGAATAGATAACATTCGACCCCAACTGCCTACAGCCAGCAACTCCTCCACCTCTGTGGCTATGGCATCGCCCCCCTGTATGTCTCTCAATACGCTCAAATCTGGGTAGCGCGACTGTCCAAATCGAAGTGCCGAAAGTTTCTTGAACCGTTCTCTGTGCTCGGGTATATCAAACTTCATCTCCTCGGGCGGTGGAGTAGCTACTCGTGGACGCTTGCCTGCCGCTTTCTTAGACCTAGAAGACATATCTGCAAAGTTGCAAAAGAAAATTTTCAAGAATCAATCCAAAAACTTATTCTGCAGAAATCCACACGGCCGTGTGTTAATTCCACACGCCCGTGTGGAGCTTCTGGCAGAGAGAGCCTCACGGCCGTGGGGTGAAGAATCCAAAATTTACATCCAAATTTATTCTAAACTCATTCTAAACACATTCGCATGCATGATAATCATTAAAAACAAGCGAAATAATCAACTAAGAACTAATCAAATTGAGAATTAACGAAGAAAAAGGTTTTGAAGTTCATACCGACGGAGTGAATGTGAAAAACTAAAAATCGGCCGAAAAATGATAAGTGCTCGTGTATAACTAATAGGAAGAGTATGTCTACCTAGCACTTCACTCTATTTCAACCGCTAATAAATCAAGGAATCGGACGTAGGGAGAAATCACATCGGAAGGGAAAGGGGTACAGTGCTACCTCACAACTCTCCCTCTCAACCCTCTTCAATTTTAAGTAGTCTAATCCTATAGGAGTTGTCACACCTCCAAAGGAAAACCTAGATTGTTCTCAATCCTTAGTGTCACGGCTAAGAGAAAATAATAGCAAAAGATAATTAAAATCAAAACTCGAATTTATTCATCAAAATTGGAAAAGCATAATAACATTGTCATAAAAACATAATTATCCTAGAGTTTTACAAGTCCGAATACCTACGAGGGGTTTAGCTCCTCATGGAGCTATACATGTTCATCAATTTATGAAAGAAAGCACAAACTAAAGACATCAATGAAAACCCCCTCGTGTATGGTGTGGCCGTGGTCTTGTGCGGCCGTCAAACGTCGATGACGATGCCGATGGCGCGCTCCAATCCTCCACAAAATCCTCTCCGAAACCCTAGCCGCACCCTCCAGAAGTTGAGAAGAAAGATAGGTCAAAAGATGCCCAAAAAGTCTCCAAATCGGGCTTTAAATAGGCTGAGTGAGGCTTTAATTTTGAACTTATCGGGGCTTCACACGGCCGTGTGGAATTTCCACACGCCCGTGTGAAGCTTCTGTCTTTCCTGAAAAATTACTTCACACGGTCGTGTGGAATTTCCACACGCCCGTGTGAAGTCTCTGGCTTGCTGGAAAATATTTCACACGGCCGTGTGTTAATTCCACACGCCCGTGTGAACTCTCTGGACTACCGATCTTCGGCAGAAAATGCACAGTAACTTGCTACAGTGAATTGCTATAGTAACAAACTACAATGCTGCTGCAGTAACTTGCCGAAATGCTTCCAAATACGTTGTTCTTCACCGAGGCCATTGAATTGGGCACATAATCAATGGTAGATCATGTCGATTGCTTCAAGTCTTCTCTTTGGTAGAGTTCTCCTAAACTACACAAGTCGGACTTGTTGTGAATGTGACTGCCTTTGTGCCCCTCCAAAAGGAGGTTGGCACACACTCACAAGTCCGGGCTTGTGCCTTGTCCTTGTTTTGTCCGAAAACTCCCCAACAATGGCGAACACGATCTAATTTCGTTCCTATTCTCCAAATTAGCTCCATGAACCTACAATGCGCAAAAGTAAACAAATGTACATTTTTAGTGATAAAATCTGATTAAATTAATGCTTATTGCAAGATAATAATGCTTCGCATCATTACTACACGAGCACTCATCAAGGCCACCCATGAGCTACCTTGAATTCATCCTTTTTAAGGGTTTCTTAGGTTTCTTTTGGGCATTTTTGGTCCTTCTTCTTGGAGCTCACCACCACCATCAACCATCCGAGCTAGAAGAAGAGATTTGAGGGCATCTCCACAGAGGATTGGGTGAGGAAAGCATGATTTTAAGCAAGATCCATCCCTAGGGTTGTTGTTACGAGGTAGAAGACAAAGGAAGCCACCATTTGGAGTGGCGTTGTTGGAAGTTCATCTCCGGCGGATTACAAGCGTCATTCGGCCTCTAGCTTTTGAGGGAGCTTGCTTATGCTTTGTTTTGTTGTTTTCATGCTTTTGATTGTGTATTTTGTAACCATGAGCAACTAAAACCCCAAGGTCACCGGATGTAGGTGAACCTTGGGGGTGAACTTGTGTTGTTTGGATGCTTTGATCTAATTTATGCATGTTGGCTTTTGATTGTGTATTTTGTGATCATGAGCAACAAAGTGAAAGGTTGTAGTGAATCCTAGTGTTGGGGCTTAAGTAAGACTAGGGTTCTTTCACCTGGACCAAAGGGTTTGAGCTACACTTAGGAACAGGGTCTATCACTTGGAATCCCTAAATCGTAATGCAATTCCATATAGTGTGAGGCTTAGGAAGATAGACTCCCCTGGGACTTAGTTGACAGGTCAACAAGAGTTAAGGGTTGTAGTGAAACCTAATGTCGGGGCATAATGTTGGGATTAGTCATGGTTGACCTTAGTGACATGACCCCTTGGGTGTATCCCGCAAGTGCACGGGCTTGTCGAAGTAATAAAATACCCTGGTGAGTGGGTAGTCGTATCCATAGGGAATAGTGTTCAGAAACAATAGTTATTACTATTTTAGCTATAAATGGAATCGATGATAAGAGAATTCAATATGTATATATATATATAAAGTAAAAGAGTGCAAAAAGGGCAATAAAGGTAGGAGAGGTAATCGATATAAAGATGGGGTACCCGGACAAGTTACCTCTAGGACTAATGCTTCTAGTGCAAGACTATGCTATTATACTTTTCTATTGATGTTAATTGAGTCGAGGATATCCTTAAACACACGATCCCAAACCTAAGGTCAACCGTGACTAACCCCAACACTATGCCCCGGCATTAGTATTCACTATGACCCTTGACTCTCGCTGACCTATCAACTAAGCCCAAGGGGAGTCTTTCTTTCTATGCCTCACACTACGTGGGATTGCTTTATGCTCTAGGGATTCCTAGTGATTAAACATGTTCCTATGTATAGTTCTAACCCTTTGGTCGAGGTGGAAGAGCCCTAGTCTAAATTAAGCCCCAATGCTTAGGATTCACGTCAACCTTTCACTCTGTTGCTCGTGCAACTAAGCCCCAGAGGAGTTTCTCTCCTAGCACTTCACTCTATCTCAACCGCTAAGAAATCAAGGAATACGGAGGTAAGGAGAAATGACGCCAGAGGGGAAAGGGGACGCTTCGCTAACTCATGACTCACCCTCTCAACCCTCTTCAATCTTAAGTAGTCTAACACTATAGGAGTTGTCACACCTCCAAAGGATAACCTAAATTGTTCTCAACCCTAGTGTCACGGCTAAGGGAAAACAATTGCGAAAGATAATTAAGATTGAAACTCGAATTTATTCATCAATAATGGAAAAGCATAATATCAATGTCATAGAAACATAATAATCCTAGGGTTTACAAGTACAAATACCCACTAGGGTTTAGGTCTCCATGGAGCAATACAAAATCAATAAAGAGTTTAAGAACATATGCATGAAAACCATAAAGAAAACCCCCTTTTAGATCGTATCGATGGTCTTATGGAGCCGCACGTCTTCTCCCACGAATCCCTTGTCAAGCCTAGGGCACACCTCGCAGAATCAATGCCGACGAAAGCTCCCCCAATAGCTTTCTTCCTATGGATGTCGATGCCGATGCCGTATAATCGCCTCCAAAGACCTCCAAGAACCTCTCTAAACCCTAGCTGAAAGCCCCCTAAAAGATAGGCAATAGATAGAAGGGGGCTCCCCAAATAGATATGAAAACAAGCTATTTATAGGCTGAAATCGGAGTTCCACACGCCCCTGTGGATTTTCCACACGGGCTGCAGAATTTCCACACGCTTGTGTGTTAATTCCATACGGTCGTGTGGAAATTCTGTTTTGCTGATTTTCGGCAGATTATAAACAGTAACTTGCTACAGTGTTTTCCTACACTATTAGCTACAGTACTTCACCGAAATGCTCCCGAATTCATCGTTCTTCATCGAGGCCGTTGAATTGGGCACACAATCAATGGTAGATTATGTCGATTACATCATTTTTTTTTCATTGGCGAAATTCTCCAATCCTACACGAGTTAGACTTTTGTGAATGTGACTGCTTTTGTGCCCCTCCAATGTAGGTTGGCACACACCCACAAGTCTAGACTCATGCCTTGTTCCTTGCTTGGTCCGAGAACTTCTCAACAATGGCGAACATAACCTATTCTGTCTTCTTTTTCCCCAAATTGGCTCCACAACCCTACAATGCACAAAAGCACACAAATGCACACAAATTAATGATAAAATCTGATAAAAGTAATGCTCAATGTAAGATAATAATACTTTGTATCACTATAACATGAGCACTTATCACTTAGGTTTGGGACCGTGTGCTTTAGGATGTCCACCACTCATTAAACATTAATAGGAGAGTATAATACATTGTCTTGCACTAGAATATTAGTCCTAGGGGAAGCTTGTACGGGTACCCTACTTTACACTTGATTGTTTCTCTCTTACGCCTTACACGTACTCAATTGTCTTCCATAATTCTCTTTCATTTTCTTAATTCTCTTAATTACTCTTGCACACACACATTGATTGTTGCTCTCACCATTCATACTTCACACTAGCTAAATAGCAAGTTCTTGTGTCTACAATCCCTACTCCTAGTGGATTTGACTACCCTCTCACCGGGGTACTATTATTACTGCCACAACCCGTGCACTTTCGGGCCCCTGTCAAAAGTTTTTGGTGTCGTTGCCGGGGAGTAGACGTATTTTAGACATTTGCTTTTTGCTATTTTAGCTATTTACCTCACACTCTATTTCACACTTTCTTGTTCTTTCATCATTCTTATTTGTTTTTCTTTTTCTTTGATGTCAGTTTTAGGAAGGATGATTGATACAACTGAGGTATTCGACACAATTATAGGAATGGTGAAGAATGTGGAACAGAAAATGTAGTTGTTCATAGTACAGTCAGTTACAAATTACATTGTGAATGAAAAACTAGTGAGCAGTCATTTTGTAGAAGAAGAAATCGCTATTAATTATTCTTATAGTGAGCAGAGTCTGAGTTGTGAACTGGGTAGTGTGTTGGATCAATTTGAGCAATCAGCATTATCTTCTTCAAGTTGTGATACAGAAGAAAGTTTAGAGAGGGTCCTTCCTCAGTTCGAATCATGTTATCGGGAACAAACGCAAGAAGTCTTTTCGATGGAAATTATAGATTTGACTGAGGAAGCTTTTGAGATAGGGGTTACAGAAGGACCCCATAACTACTCTATCAATCAGGCATTGGAAGAAAATTCAGGAAATGTTAATGAACAAGAATCGATTCAGTTTGGAGAGATTGATAGATTGAAGAAGAACCGATTGCGACCGTCTATTGAAGAACCACCTGATTTGGAGTTAAAGACACTACTGACAAACTTGGAGTATGCATTTTTAGCAGAAGAGGTGAAGCTTCCCGTTATCATAGCATCAAATCTTTCTACTGAACAGAAGGATAAGTTAGTGAGCATGTTAAAGAAACATAAATCTGCCATTGCTTGGAAGATTTCTGATTTAAAGGGCATAAATCCTTCGTTTTGCACTTATAAAATTTTAATGGAGGATAACTTCAAGTCAGTAATCCAACCTCAAAGAAGGCTGAATCCGAACATGAAGGCAGTTGTCAAGGCAGAGGTGGTGAAACTACTGGATGCAGGGATTATTTATCCCATTCCTGATAGTGCTTGGGTGAGCCCAACGCAAGTGGTTCCAAAGAAAGGGGGGATGATAGTGATCAAGAATGAAAAGAATGAACTCATTCCAACTAGAACAATCACAAGATGGAGGATATGCACTGATTACCAAAGATTGAATGATGCAACCCGAAAGGATCACTTCCCATTACCTTTTATTGATCAAATGTTAGAGCGATTGGCCGGGCATTAGTTTTACTATTTTTTAGATTGGATGTTAGGATATTTTCAGATTCTTATTGCCCCAGAAGATCAATAGAAGACAACATTTACTTATCCTTACGGGACCTTTGCATACAGACGAATGCCATTTGGACTGTGCAACATACCAGTAACATTCCAACGTTGTATAACAGCCATTTTTGATGACCTTCTGGAGGATATCATGGAGGTATTCATGGATGATTTCTCGGTGTTCGGTGACTCCTTTGAGATGTGAGGAGACAAATCTTGTGCTCAATTGGGAAAAGTGCCATTTCATGGTTCAAGAAGGCATCGTTCTAAGGAACAAGATCTCTCAAATAGGTATGGAGGTAGATAAGGCAAAGATCAAAGTCATAGATAAACTTCCTCCACCAACAAATGTTAAGGGAGTTCGGAGCTTCTTAGGGCATGCAAGGTTCTATAGGCGGTTCATCAAAGATTTTTCAAAAATCACACAACCACTGACTAAACTCCTCGGAAAGGATGCTCCTTTGGATTTTGGGGATGAATGTGAGGTAGCGTTTAATGTATTAAAAGAGAAGTTAGTTCAAACCCCAATTTTGATCATACTTGATTGGAATAAACCATTCGAGCTTATATGCGATGCAAGCAACTATGCTATTGGAGTAGTTTGGGGGCAAAGAAAGGGCAAGCAATTCCAACCGATATACTATGCTAGTAAGACTCTTATAAGTGCTCAAGATAATTATACTACTACAGAGAAAGAGTTACTAGCAGTTGTGTTCACCCTCGATAAGTTCAGGCCGTATCTCATTTTGTCAAGAGTCATTGTGTTCACAGATCATTCAGCTATCCTTTATCTCATGAACAAGGCTGATGCTAAGCCAAGATTGATCCGGTGGATATTACTCCTACAAGAGTTTGATATGGAGATTAAAGACAAGAAAGGGACTGAAAATATGGTTGGGGATCACTTGTCTCGGTTAGAGGGAAGTGTTGGACAAGAGCCATCAAGCAAGGAGATTAATGATTTCTTCCCGGAGAAGCACTTGTACTCAGTCCAGGACTTAACATCATTAAGTGATACTCCATGGTTAGCAGACTTTGCCAATTACTTGTCAGGAAAGGTTCTTAAACAAGAGCTCACATTCCAACAAAAGAATAAA
The DNA here is from genome assembly GCA_020875875.1 of Dioscorea alata. Taxonomy (NCBI): domain Eukaryota; kingdom Viridiplantae; phylum Streptophyta; class Magnoliopsida; order Dioscoreales; family Dioscoreaceae; genus Dioscorea; species Dioscorea alata. Next base: position 13,961,416 of record CM037013.1, read on the forward strand.
TTCTTTAGTGATTTGAAGAATTACTTCTGGGATGATCCGTTCCTTTTTTGCATCTTTGCAGACCATGTAGTTCGGAGATGTGTATCAAGGGAAGAAAGATGGGATATCCTTGCTCATTGCCACTCAGGGCATGTTGGAGGCCATTATGCTTCAAGTAGAACTACAGAGAAGGTTTTGGCTGCAGGGTTTTATTGGCCGATTCTTTTCAAGGATGCATACCAGTTTGTTTTTCGATGTGATAGTTGCCAGAAAGCAGGAAATCTATCTCAGCAGGACGAGATGCCCCAGAACCCTATGCAATTCTGTGAGGTATTTGATGTTTTGGGAATTGACTTTATTGGACCGTTTCTGAAATCTAATGGGAACCAATACATCTTAGTGGCAGTTAACTATGTCTCTAAATGGGTTGAAACTCAAGCGTTGCCGACTAACGATGCTAGAACTGTGGTAACATTTTTGAAGAGGTTGTTTACTCGGTTTGGAACTCTACGAATTATCATTAGTGATTGAGGAACCCGTTTTTGCAACTCCCAATTGGAAAAAGCGTTGAAGAGATATGGAGTACATCACCGCCTTGCCACTACTTACCATCCGCAAACTAGTGGTCAGGCGGAGGTCACAAATAGAGAGCTCAAGAGGATCTTGACAAAATCGGTGGAGCAAGGAAAGCGAGATTGGTCTGAGCATTTGGATGATACACTCTGTGCTCATCGAACAGCATGCAAGACCCCTATAGGAACTACTCTGTATAATTTGGTCTATGGAAAGTCATGTCACCTACCTGTGGAGCTTGAACACAAAGCATACTAGGCAATCAAGGAGATGAATTTCAATTTGAGAAAAGCCGGTGAACAAAGATTGCTTCATCTTAATGAGCTCGATGAATGGAGGTTGAAGGCATATGAGAATGCTAGAATTTACAAAGAAAAGATTCGAAAGTGGTATGACAAGCATATCAAATTGGCCAAAAAGTTCAAAGTAGGTGACCAAGTATTGTTATTCAATTTACTGTTGTGACTCTTTCCCAGAAAACTAAAGTCTAGATGGTACGACCCATACACGGTCACTCAAGTATCACCTCATGGGGCAATTGAGATCACTCATCCGGAGAAGGGTACGTTCAAAGTAAGTGTGCATCGGCTGAAGCCATACTTTGGAGGTGAGGTTTGTAATGATGATAAGGAAATCTTCTTTCTTCAGCCCCCGTGAGGTAAGGCCAGGTATGTCAAACAAAATGAAGTTAAACAAGTGCTTCTTGGGAGGCAACCCATGTTTTTACTATTTTTCTAGTAGTTAGTTTAGTTTTAATATGAATAAGAGTTTTAGTGTTGGTGTCTTGTCCATACATACATGTGCTATGATTTTCTTGTGGATCTTCTATGTTTTCATATGCCTAAACGTAGATTGACAAAGTTTTGGATCATTTAACTGTGTTTTCATGGATCTCTAGTCGCAATTTCATAGTTTGTGCAACCTCTAAACCTTTTATTTGAGTTCTAAAATTTTTCTACAGAGCCTACAATTTTTCTAAGTCATCCAGAGAAAATACACGGCCATGTGGAATTTTCACATGGCCGTGTGAAATTTCCACATGGCCGTGTGAAATTCTGCACAACTTCAACTCTTAATCCAGAGAGCCCACAGGGGCGTGTGGATGCCCCTGTGAGTGCCCATGTGTTAAGGCACACGGCCGTATGGAATTTCCACATGGTCGTGTTAAACTCTGCATAGACTTCCCTTCCATCCCGAGAAAACACAAGGGCATGTGGCTGCCCCTGTGAGAGAGCTTGTGAAAGGCACATAGCCATGTGGATGTTTCACACGGCCGTGTAGAACACTTAGAGATTTCTTGGGTAACTTCAGAGAGACCACAGCGGTGTGTGGGTGCCCCTGTGGCCGGCCTTGTGTCTTAGCCAGGTTGGGCACACGGCCATGTGGAATTTCCACATGGCCGTGTAAATGTTTTCGGAGGCCTTAAGAGTGTTCCCGAGAGCACACAGGGCGTGTGGATGCCCCTGTGAAGCTGCCCTATGTAGGCACACGGCTGTGTGGTGGTGTTCAGTGAGCAACAAGAGAGAACACAGGGGGGTGTGATTGCCCCTGTGAACCGTCTCAACAGAGGTGCATGGCCGTGTGGTTTTTCCACACGATCGTGTGGATGTGCAGAACTCAAAAAGGCCGCAACCTTCTTTCATACTTTCTTTGGCCTTTCACTTCTAAACACTTCTACACTCAGAAGAACACTTCCCTCCACATTCTTCACTTTCTCTCCGATGATTTCTCTAATTTTAGAGGGTTTTCCGGCCAAGCTCTAAGTTTTTGATTCTCTCATCATCGGTAAACCACTTTTCTTTTTTTCACTTCAACAACTCGATTCTTTTTGTTTATTTGATTGATTTCCACTAGCTTTACATGCGTATATGCCTTATGAATGATTGTGGAAAGTTTCAAAGCGATTGGGAGCAATTTGTATAAGATTTTGGCCTCATGACCGTATCTCTATCGCTCCCCGATGATCCACACGGGCGTGTGGAATTTCCACACGGCCGTGTGGATTCCTACAGAATGAATTTTAATGATGGTTTGATCGATTCTCTTTAAATTTTTGCAGGAATGGTACCTAGGCTGAAGCAAGTGACCTGTAAGAGACCCCTTGAGCCCTCTACGGAGCATATAGACTTCACCACACCTGAGCACCGGGCAAAATATAAGAGGTTAGCAAAACTCAAGTTCAGGCAGTCTTGATACATAGATATAAGCTGTTTGAGGACAGCTAAGTGGCGTGACGATATGGCAGATGAGATTGAATAGCTTATAGCAGTGGGGAGTTGGCAACGCTTGTTGTCTATTCGAGAGCCAGCTAACCGCTCACTTACTTTAGATGTGCTCGTGTCTTTTGAATTTGATAGATCATATAGAGATTTGATGAGTGCCGACACTATAAAGTTTAGGGCTTTTGGGCACTATTATAGTATGTCAGTGGTGCAGTTCTCCATCCGCATGGGTTTATACGATGAAGCCTTTACTGAGATTAATGAGTACAAGAGACTCCCGACTGATTACCCCGACAGTTTGACCCCTCAGGGAGCTTACCTAGTGTTATGCGGACAAGGTTAGTATGAGCCAGGGATATCGAAGGCTACTTGTCTATCATGGTCGTCCTATAGGTATATTCACGCCATTCTGAGCAGATCAGTAAATGGCCGTGGTAACAATACAGGAGTCCTGAGCTGGCAGGAACTCCTTTATCTCCATTCGATGGTACGGAGCGAGCCGCTCCACCTCGGCCATATTCTTGCAGAATACATACATCATCAGGGTCAGCACCCTCGGCTTGGGGACATCTTTTCAGGACCATACATTACAAGACTTATCAAGGGGATGGGCCTCAGGGAGGCGATTAGGGGGATCGAGAAGACAGTCATACCCTCCCCCATTAGCTTAGGGATGTTGAGACAGATGGACATGGCCAGGAAATATTATCAGCGCTACGTGATGCACAGGCCCCCACCAGAGCCAACAGATGGAGATGATGCCGGGGAGTCGTAACTGACCTTGCAGCTACTTCCAGCACCGCCTAAGAGCGAGGTACCACCCACATCACAGGAGCCACCACATGCGAGCATACTTTCTCCGCCTCGAGGTCAGGATATATTGGATCGCCTCGAGAGTGTTGTGGGGGTACTCCAGACCAAGGTGGCCGAGATCAGAGTGACCCAGGCTACGCAGCATTCTGAGACGATGGCACAATTCGACACTATATGACAGTTACTCGAGCGAGCTATATCATCACCATTCGTCGTATAGCCTCGAGCCTCTACTCTACTACTTTAACCAGCAGGACCATCTGCCTATCCACCAGCACCAGCAGAGCCTATAGTAGCACCAGAGGCTCCATCATAGGACACCAATGCTGAGGCGTCTTAGTTTTCTTTTCTTTGACTTTATTTTGTACTTTTGTTCCGTATTTTGTACTTTTAGTACTCCAAAAGATTCTTTCTTCTGAGTTTATTTTCTGTTGCTTTTATTTTTCTCGAGCTGTATTTCATTGCTTTATCTTTATATACTTGAGTTTTATTTTTGATCTTTCTTGAGCTACACTCAACCCTTTGTGTATGTGTGCAGATGGTCTTGGATATTTGGAATTTGAGGAATAGTCATACGCACGGTCATGGCACCGCGTGTGCTATACAACTGATAAGTGCTTGTGTTATACTAATGCAAAGCGTTATTATCTTACAATGAGCATACCTTTTATCAGATTTTATCACTAAATGGTGTGCATTTGTGTGCTTTTGTGCATTGTAGGGTTGTGTAGCCAATTTGGAGAAAAAGAAGCAAGAATAGGTTATGTTCGCCATTGTTGAGGAGTTCTCGGACCAAGCAAGGAACAAGGCACGAGTCTAGACTTGTGGGTGTGTGCCAACCTCCATTGGAGGGGCACAAAGGCAGTCACATTCACAAAAGTCTAACTCATGTAGGATTGGAGAATTTCGCCAATGAAGAGAAATAAAGTAATCGACATAATCTACCATTGATTGTGTGCCCAATTCAACGGCCTCGATGAAGAACGTTGAATTCGGGAGCATTTCGGCGAAGTACTGCAGCAGTTACCGTAGCTAATTAGTGTAGCAAATTACTGTTCACAGCCTGCCGAAAATCAGCAAAACAGAATTTCCACACGGGCGTGTGGAAATTCTGCAGCCCGTATGGAAAATCAAGAGGGCCGTGTGGAACTCCGATTTCAGCTCGATTTCATCCTATAAATAGCCCATTTTTATATCTATTTGGGGACCCTCCCTTTCTATCTTTTGCCTATCTTTTGGGGGGCTTTCGGCTAGGGTTTGGAGAGGTTCTTAAAGGTCTTTGGAGGTGATTATACGGCATCGGCATCGACATCTATTGGAAGATAGCTATTGGGGGAGCTTTCGTCGGATCGATTCGGCGAGGTGTGCCCTAGGCTTGACAAGGGATTCATTGGAGAAGACGTGCGGCTCCAGATGACCATCAATACGATCTACAAGGGGTTTTCTTTATGGTTTTCATGCATATGTTCTTAAACTCTTTATTGATTTTGTATTGCTCCATGGAGACCTAAACCCTAGTGGGTATTTAAACTTGTAAACCCTAGGATTATTATGTTTCTATGACATTGATATTATGCTTTTCCATTATTGATGAATAAATTCGAGTTTCAATCTTAATTATCTTTTGCAATTGTTTTCCCTTAGCCGTGACACTAGGGTTGAGAACAATCTAGGTTATCCTTTGGAGGTGTGACAACTCCTATAGGGTTAGACTACTTAAGATTGAAGAAGGTTGAGAGGGTGAGTCATGAGGTAGCGAAGCGTCCCCTTTCCCCTCCGGTGTGATTTCTCCCTACCTCCGTATTCCTTGATTTCTTAGCGGTCGAGATAGAGTTAGGTGCTAGGCGATAAACTCCCCTAGGGCTTTATTGCACAAATACCAAAGTATAGGGGTTGAAGTGAATCTTAGCACCGGAACTTAATTTAGACTAGGGTTCTTCCACCTGGACCAAAGGGTTAGAACTACATATAGGAATAGGTTTTATCACTAGGAATCCCTAGAGCTTAAAGCAATCCCATGTAGTGTTAGGGTTAGGAAGATAGACTCCCCTGGGGCTTAGTTGACAGGTCAACGAGAGTCAAGGGTCGCAGTGAATACTAATGCCGGGGCATAGTGTTGGGGTTAGTCGTGGTTGACACCACCCCTTGCGTGTATCCCGCAAGTGCACGGATTTGTCGAAGTAATAAATTTACCCTGGTGAGTGGGTAGTCGAATCCACAGGGAATAGGGAATTAGAATACAAGATTTCAATAATTAAGCTATGCGGAGTACGGAAAAGCAATAGTAGGATCAATGAGTGAATATAGAATAAAGTAGAATGAAAGACAAGAAATTAAATAGAAATATGGAAGATGAGATAGTGCAAGTAAAAGAGAATAGAGAGGACTAGTAATGAATGAAATAGGGCATCCGGACAAGCTACCTCTAGGGTCTATGCTTCTAGTGCAGGACTATGCTATTATACTTTCCTATTGATGTTTAATCGAGTCGAGGATATCCTAAGACTCACGGTCCCAAACCTAAGGACAACCGTGACTAACCCAAACACTATGCCCCGGTATTAGGATTCACGCCACCCTTCACTCTATCGCTCGCACGACTAAGCCCCAGGGGAGTATATCTACCTAAACCTCACACTACGTGGGATTGCTTTAAGCTCTAGGGATTCCTAATGGTAAAACCTGTTCCTATGTGTTGTTCTAACCCTTTGGTCCAGGTGGAAGAACCCTAGTCTAGATTAAGCCCCAATGCATAGGATTCACTTCAACCCTTCACTCTGTTACTTGCGTAACTAAGCCCCAGGGGAGTTTATCTGCCTAGCACTTCACTCTGTTACTCGCCCGAAACGCTCCCGAATCAGTCGTTCTTCATCGAGGCCATTGAATTGGGCACACAATCAATGGTAGATCGTGCTGATTGCTTCAAGTCTCCTTCTTGGTGAAGTTCTCCTAAGCCACACGAGTTAGACTTGTTGTGAATGTAACTTCCTTTGTGCCCCTCCAAAGGAGGTTGACACACACTCACAAGTCCAAGCTCGTGCCTTGTTCCGTGCTTGGTCCGAAAACTTCCCAACATCGGCGAACACGACCTAATTTCGTTCTTCTTCTCCAATTTAGCTCCACAAACCTTCAATGCATAAGAATACACAGATGCACGCCATTTAGTGATAAAAACTGATAAAAGATATGCTTAATGTAAGATAATAACGCTTCGCGGTACTATAACACAAGCACTTATCAACGGTTGACCTTAGGTTTGGGACCGTATGTTTGAGGATGTCCTCGACTCAATTAACATCAATAGGAAAGTATAATAGCATAGTCTTGCACTAGAAACATTAGTCCTAGGGGTAACTTGTCCGGGTACCCCATCTTTATATCGATTACCTCTCCTAACTTTATTACTCTTCTTGCATTCTTTTATTTTCTTTTACATTTATATATATATACCTCTTTCATCATCGACTTCTTTTATAGCTAAATAGCGATTACACTTGTTTCTGAACACTATTCCTTGTGGATACGACTACCCACTCACCAGGGTATTTTATTACTTCGACAACCCGTGCACTTGCGGCGTACACACGCAAGGGGTGTGTCAACAACCCATTAAGACTCAACTCTCAATGAACATAGCTCCATCGAATGCAACACTTGGAGTTCAGGGTAGTAATGTTTCAATTGCCCACTTCTACATTAATTAATTTAATTGATATACTCTTTATTGTGCTTGCATGCTAATAAGTGCTCGTGTTATAGTAATGCGAAGTGTTATTATCTTGCAATGAGCATTGATTTAATCAGATTTTATCACTAAAAAGTGTGCATTTGTTTACTTTTGTGCATTGTAGGGTTGTGGAGCCAATTCGGAGAAGAATGAAGCAAGAATAGGTTATATTCGCCATTATTGGTGAGTTCTCGGACCAACCAAGGAACAAGGCACGAGTTTAGGCTTGTGGGTGTGTGACAACCTCCATGGGAGGGGCACAAGGCAGTCACATTCACAAAAGCCTAACTCGTGTAGCATTAGAGAATTTCGCCAATGAAGAGAAATGAAGTAATCGATATAATCTACCATTGATTGTGTGCCCAATTCAATGGCCTCGATGAAGAACGATGAATTCGGGAGCATTTCGGCGAAGTACTGTAGTGGTACTGCAGCGAAAATACTGTAGCAGGAACACTGTAGCAAAGATACTGTTCACTTTTGCCAGAAATCAGGATTTCAGAGAGTTCACACGGGCGTGTGGAAATTCCACACGGCCGTGTGAATTAATTTTCCAGCAAGACAGAAACTTCACACGGGCGTGTGGAAATTCCACACGGCCGTTTACTGCAGCAAAAGCACTGCAATAAAAGCACTGTAGCAAAAACACTGTTCATAGTTTGCCGAAAATCAACAAAACCGAATTTTCACACGGCCGTGTGGAATTAAGACACGGGCGTGTGGAATTTCGGGTTTTTCACAGGGCCTTGTGGAATTAACACAGGGGCGTGTGGAACTCCGATTTCAGCCCGATTTCAGCCTATAAATAGCCCGTTTTCAGATCTATTTGGGGACCCTCCCCTTCTATTTCTTGCCTATCTTTTGGGGGGCTTTCGGCTAGTGTTTGGAGAGGTTCTTGGAGGTCTTTGGAGGCGATTATACTTCATTGACATCGACATCCTTTGGAAGAAAGCTATTGGGGGAGCTTTCGTCGGCATCGATTCGGCGAGGTGTGCCCTAGGTTTGACAAGGGATTCGTGGACAAGATTAGGCGGCTCCACAAGACCATCGATACGATCTACAAGGGGGTTTTCTTTATGGTTTTATTGCATATGTTCTTAATCTCTTTATTGATTTTGTATTGCTCCATGGAGAGCTAAACCCTAGTGGGTATTCAGACTTCTAAACCCTAGGATGATATTATTTCTATGACTTTTATTATGCTTTCTTTATTGATTAATTTAATTGAGTTTCAATCTTGATTTATTCTGGTATTGATTTTCCCTTAGATGTGACACTAGGGTTGAGAGTCATGTAGGTTATCCTTTGGAGGTGTGACAACTCCTATAGGGTTAGACTATTTAAGATTGAAGAGGGTTGAGAGGGAGAGTTGTGAGGTAGCGATGTACCCCTTTCCCCTCCGGTGTGATTTCTCCCTACCTCCGTTTCCTTGATTTATTAGCGGTCGAGATAGAGTGAAGTGCTAGGTAGATATACTCCCCTGGGGCTTAGTTACGCGAATAACAGAGTGAAGGGTTGAAGTGAATCCTATGCACTGTGGCTTAATCTAGACTAGGGTTCTTCCACCTGGACCAAAGGGTTAGAACTACACATAGGAACAGGTTTTATCACTTGGAATCCCTAGAACTTCATGCAATCCCACGTAGTATGAGGCATAGGAAGATAGACTCCCCTCGGACTTAGTTGACAGGTCAACGAGAGTTAAGGGTCGTAGTGAAACCTAATGCCGGGGTATAATGTTGGGATTAGTCACGGTTGACCTTAGGTTTGGGACCGTGTGTTTAAGGATTTCCACGACCCAATAATCATCAATTGGAAGGTATAATACTTGTCTTGCAGTAGAAGCATTAGTCCTACGGGGAGCTTTGTCCGGTACCCCATCTCTATATCGATTACCTCTCCTACCTTTATTTCCCTTTTTTGCACTCTTTTACTTTCTTATATATATATATATATCTACGTACTGAATTCTCCTATCATCGATTCCATTTATAGCTAAAATAGTGATAACGTTTGTTTTTTAACACTATTCCCTGTGGATACGACTACCCACTCACCAGGGTATTTTATTACTTCGACAACCCGTGCACTTGCAGGTACACACGCAAGGGGTGTGTCACATGCGTAGATTGGGAACAATGTACATCTTAAGTGTGGGGGAGAGTTCACATTGCACACACCTTTACTTGTGCGTTCAATTGCTTATGCTCATGTAGCCCGTGGTGATTCACCTTAGTTGCAATGGTTGTATTCTTAGAGTTTAGGAGAATTTTTAACATTGTATCTCATCATGCTATAGTTTTTACTTGAATTTTAGGGAATTTTTGCTCAATTATCTCATATTGCACTACTCACTCTTGGAATCTTTTGGAAACTCAAGCTTGATGTTTTTAAGGACTAGTTTATCATCATTTTAGTGAGTTCTTAGTTTTGTCTTGAGAAATACATAAAAAAAAAACTTGTGTGCTTGTAAATATTTGTTTAGTTTTATTTGTGCATTTGGAGTGGAAAGAGCTACCTCCTATGAAGTATGTAACTACTCTCATAAGTCGGATACAAATTATGCCCTAATGAGAGAAAGAGCTATCTCATGGGATGCATGAAAGCTACTACCCTGGTAGAAAGAGCTACCTCCTCGAAAGTGTGAAAGCCACCTTTGGCGACCGCCTAGGAAAAGGCTACCTTAGAGGTTCTGTGAAACTACTACCTCCCTACTTTTGTATTTAAATAAGTCCGTGCAACAAGAGTTTGAGGAGTACTTTTTGGATTATCTTGAGTGAGTTCGCACACACTTACTCATTTTCGAGTTGTTGTCCTTTTTTATTCATGTTTTTAGCAAGAGCAATGATATCTTTATGCAATGTTTTGATTTCCCCTTACTTGTAGAATGCTTCCTTTGCATAGTTTTGGTGAACCTAAGGCCGAGCACTTTCAATTGTTCTTCCCAAGTACTTTAATGTTTTATTTTTGCTTGAGGATAAGCAAAAGTTTAAGTGTGGGGGAGTTTGATAAGTGCTCATGTTATAGTAACACGAAGTGTTATTGTCTTATATTGAGCATTACTTTTCTCAGATTTAATCATTAATTAGTGTGTATTTGTGTCCTTTTGTGCATTGTAGGGTTATGGAGTAAACTTAGTGAAGAAAGAGCAAAGTTGGATCATGTTTTCCGTTGTTGGGGAGTTCTCGGAACAAGCAAGGAACAAGGCACGAGTTTAGACTTGTGGGTGTGTGCCAACCTGCTTTGGAGGGGCACAAAGGCAGTCACATTCACAAAAGTCTAACCCGTATAGCATTGGAGGACTTCGCCAATGAGGAGAATGAAGCAATTGACATGATCCACCATTGATTATGTGCCCAATTCAACGGCCTTGATGAAGAACGATGAGATCGGGAATATTTGACGCGTGAGTACTGCAGCGTTTACTGTAGCAACTAACTATGTTAATCACTATAGCAGTTTACTGTTCATTGCGCGCCAAAATACCGAATCAAAAAAATCCACACGGGCGTGTGAAAATTCCAAATGCCCGTGTGGATGCCCGATTTCAGCCGATTTTCAAGCCACGACTCAGACTATTTAAAGGCCTTTTTGGGGACTTTTTGAGGATCTTTTCACCTATGTTCTAGAGGGTCACAGCTAGTGGTTTTCATCTATGTTTATCTTTCTTGTTTATTCATACACATTGATGGATTTGTATAGCTCCATGGAGAGCTAAACCCCTTGTGAGTATTCGGACTTGTAAACCCTAGGATGATATTGTTTCTATGATATGTTATTATGCTTTCTTAATTAATGCATTTAATTGAGTTCCAATCTTGATTGCTTGATGTATTGATTTTCCCTTAACCATGACACTAGGGTTGAGAATCGTCTAGGTTATCCTTTGGAGGTTTGACAACTCCTATAGGATTAGACTACTCGAGATTAGAGAGGGTCGAGAGGGTGAGTCGTGAGGTAGCAAAATGTCCCCTTTCCCCTTCGGTTTGATTTTCCCTACCTCCATGTTCCAAGAGTTCTTAGCGGTCAAAGTAGAGCAAAGTGCTAGGAGATGAACTCTCGTGGGGCTTAGTTGCTCGAGCAATAGAGTGAAGGGTTGTAGTGAATCCTAGTGTTGGGGCTTAAGTAAGACTAGGGTTCTTTCACCTGGACCAAAGAGTTAAAGCTACACTTAGGAACAGGGTCTATCACTTGGAATCCCCAAATCGTAATACAATTCCACATAGTGTGAGGCTTAGGAAGATGGACTCCCCTGGGACTTAGTTGACAGGTCAACAAGAGTTAAGAGTCGTAGTGAAACCTAATGCCAGGGCATAATGTTGGGATTAGTCATGGTTGACCTTAGGTTTCGGACCGTGTGCTTTAGGATGTCCACGACTCATTAAACATCAATAGGAAAGTATAATACATTGTCTTGCACTAGAACATTAGTCCTAGGGGAAGCTTGTCCGGGTACCCTACTTTACACTTGATTGTTTCTCTCTTATGCTTTACACGCACTCTCTTTTCTTCCAAATTTCTCTTTCATTTTCTTATTTTTCTTAATTACTCTTGCACACACACATTGATTGTTGCTCTCACCATTCGTACTTCACACTAGCTAAATAGCAAGTTCTTGTGTCTACAATCCCTACTCCCTGTGGATTAGACTACCCTCTCACCAGGGTACTATTATTACTGCGACAACCCATGCACTTTCAAGCCCTCGTCAACTTTTATTATGCTTTCTTAATTGATGCTTTTAATTGAGTTCCAATCTTGTATGATAATTGTATTGATTTTCCCTTTGCCGTGACACTAGGATTGAGAGTCATCTAGGTTATTCTTGGAAGGTGTGACAACTTCTATAGGATTAGACTACACGAGATTGGAGAGGGTAAAGAGGTAGCAAAACGTCCCCTTTCCCCTTCAGTATGATTTTCCCTACCCCCGTGTTATAAGAGTTCTTTACGGTCAAAGTAGAGTGAAGTGCTAGGAGATGAACTCCCCTGGGCTTAGTTGTGCAAGCAATAGAGTGAAGGGTTGTAGTGAATTCTAGTGCTGGGGCTTAATTGAGACTAAAGTTCTTTCACTTGGATCAAAGGATTAGAACTATACTTAGGAATAGGGTCTATCACTTAGAATCCCTAGAATCCCAAGCAATTCCACGTAGTGTAAGGCTATAGAAGATGGACTCCCCTAGGGCTTAGTTGAGAGATTAACAAAGTGAAAGGTTGTAGTGAATCTTAGTGCCGGGGCATAATATTGGATCTAGTCACGATTGACCCTAGGTTTGGGTCCGTGTACTTAAGGATTTCCACAACTCATTAGACATCAATTAGAAGGTATAATACTAGTATTGCACTAGAAGCATTATACCTAAGGGGAGCTTTGTCCGGTTATCCCATATTCGCATTGATTGTTTCCTCCTTACTCTTTGCTTGCACTCTTCCTTCTTTCATATTTCTCTTTCTTTTATTGCACACACATTGTTTTCTCTCACCACCATTATTTCCACACTAGATAAGTAGCAACTTCTCTTGTCTTGAATCACTACTCTCTGTGAATTCGACTATCCTCTCACCAAGGTATTATTACTTCAACCCGTGCACTTTTGGGGCACTCAAAAGGGTGTTGTCAAACAACGCCGAATTCACCCACAACAACTAAAGCATGATATTTAATGCATGAAGATGAATGATAACACAAAGAACTCACAACTACCATGAAAGAACACAAGTAAATAAATTAAGAAAATGACTAACTAACCTTAACCACACAGTTGAAAATAAAGAACACTCAAGCAATCAAACACACCAAAAATACATAAACACTTATGCAATGAATTTTAATGCTTGGGTTGCCTCCAAAAAAAGAGCTTGTTTAATGTCATTAGGTCAACCTACCTCTTTCTTACCTAAGGAGGCTTGAAAATGGTGTGTTCATCCTGGCTAGAGGTTGCATAGGAACTACCAAGAAGTATGAAACATACCTTCCGGGATAATGCAAATTTGGAGGTCATGCAGGAGTTACCTTTTGCCTCCATGTGAAAAGCTTGGGCCGAGAATTGTGCAATTTCAACTTTGGTAGATCCTTAGATGGATTAAATCTCTTCCCCGCTTTTTCTTTGGTCCCGACAAGAATTCCTTTTAGTACTCCACAGAGTTGCTTGGTGACATGACCCCTTGCATGTATCCCGCAAGTGCATGGGCTTGTCGAAGTAATAAATTTTACCCTGGTGAGTGGATAGTCGTATCCACAGGGAATAGGGATTTAAGATACAAGAACTCATTATTTAGCTATGCGGTGTACGAAAAGTGAGAGTAGAATTGATGAGTGAGTGTGAAACCAATTAAAAGTAGAAAGATGGAAGGTAAGAGAGTGGAAGAACGAGTAAATAGAGAAGGACTAGCAATGGATGAAATAGGGTACCCGGACAAGCTACCCCTAAGACTTATGCTTCTAGTGCAAAACTATGCTATTATACTTTCATATTGATGTTAATTGAGTCGAGGATATCCTTAAACACACGGTCCCAAACCTAAGGTCAATCGTGACTAAACCCAACACTATGCCCCGGCATTAGGTTTTCACTATGACTCTTGACTCTCGTTGACCTGTCAACTAAGCCCTAGAGGAGTATGTCTTCCTAAGCCACACACTATGTGGGATTGCTTTAAGTTCTTGGGATTCCTAGTGATAAAACCAATTCCTATGTATAGTTCTAACCCTTTGATCCAGGTGGAAGAACCCTAGTCTAAATTAAGCTGCAGCACTAGGATTCACTTTAACCCTTCACTCTGTTGCTCGCGCAACTAAGCCCCAGGGAAGTTCCTCTCCTAGCTCTTCACTCTATCTCGACCGCTAAAAAATCAAGGAACATGAAGGTAGGAAGAATCACACCGGAGGGGAAAGGGGACGTTCCGCTACCTCATGACTCATCCTGTCAACCCTTTCTAATCCTAAGTAGTCTAACCCTATAGGAGTTGTCACACCTCCAAAGGATAACCTAGATTGTTCTCAACCCTATAGGAGTTTTTTTTTTTTTGAAATATTTAATCTCTAGAAATCCACACGACCGTGTGGATCATCGGGCGGACAGAGCATCACGGCCTTGGGGCTAAATACTGAAAATTTTACACTAAAATTGTTCTAAATCCATGCTAAATAAGTTCGCATGTAAATAAATCATGCAACGCAGGTGAAACAACTATAATAAACAAATTAAATCAGGATTGACGAAGAAGAAGAGGGAGGGAGAGCTTAACGACGGTGTGAAGTGTAGAACCTAAAAATCGGCGGGAAAACTCAACAAAATCCTCCAAAAATACGAAGAGAAGATTGGGAAAGTAAGAGAGGAGTTCAGAGAGTGTTCGAGAGTGATTAGATAAAGAGGCATGAGTGAAACTTAAGAGAAAATCGCGGCTTTTGGAGTTCTGGGAATCCACACGGTCGTGTGCCTATGAAATTAGGGTTCACAGGGGCCAGCACACGCCCCTGTGTGTACTCTGGTTGCTCCCTGTACTACCCCACACGGTGGTGTGAGACTGCCACACGGCCGTGTGCCTTCACAGGGGAGATCCACTGGGGCACCCACACGCCCCTGTGGACTCTCTAAAGTCTCTGAAAATTTCCACACGGCCGTGTGCCCAACCTGGCCAAAACACAAGGCCAGCCACAGGAACACCCACATGCCCCTATGGCTTCTCTAGATCAACCCGAGAAATTCTAAGTGTTCCACACGGCCGTGTGCCTTTCACAAGCTCTTCCACAGGGGCAGCCACACGCCCCTATGGTTTCTCGAGATGGAAGGGAACTCTCTGCAGGTTTTCACACGGCCGTGTGCCGTAACACAGGGTCTCCCACAGGGGCAACCACACGCCCCTGTGGACTCTCGGCAAGGAGAGTTCAAGATCTGCAGGTTTTCACATGGCCGTGTGGAAATTCCACACACCCGTGTGCCCCTTTTGAGGTTTTTCACAAGGGCAAGGTCACGCCCGTGTGCCCCCTCTGGTTGAGCCCAAATTGGTAACACACGCCCATGTGGAATCATGTGGAAATTCCACACGGGCATGTGTTTTCTCTGGTTTACTTAGAAAAATTCACAGACTCCACAGAAAAATTCAGAAACAAAAATATGATACTTAGAGCCTGTGAAAACCATCAAAACACGACCAGATACAATGGAAAACATACTCAACCGACTCAGACTTCGTCAATTATCGTTTAGGCACACGAAAACATCAACAATCTACAAAAATATCGCATCACATGCATTAAAAATTCAGGACACCAAAATGAAAACTTTTATTCATGCTAGAACTAAACTAAATCCTATAAAACCTTGGGTTGCCTCCCAAGAAGCGCTTGTTTAACGTCACTTAGGTTGACATACCTGCCTTACCTTACGGGGGTTCATGAATGAAGGTTGCCCTTTTCCCTACAACCTGAAAGCATGCAGAACATAATTTTTGTAGAGTAGAGGGAGAGTTGTCGAATTTGTTACCACACAAGGGTGAAACACCCTTACTCCGTGAATGCTTATCCCCATTGTCTTTGGTGATAAGTGTCTAAATACATTACTTTTATTATATATATTTTATACACTTTCATGCATTTTTGTATGACTCCGATGCCCTTTACGTGTTTTATTTGTTATTATTGTTTCAGGACATCGGAAGATCATCTAGCGTGTGATTGAGCTTTGTTTCAGCATGAATCGAAGAATTTAGTGAAGCTCACATGCATCCTCATATTTCGGGCAAGAAAAGAGGATTTTTGGGCGGTACTGTAGCACCATTACTGTAGGCTTTATTGTAGCACCGGTACTGTAGCAGTGTGCGGGCACTGTGCGGCCCCGCACAGTACCCGCATAGAGGAGACAAAAGGGTGTGCGGGCTGTGTGCTGCCCGCACACAGCCCACACACACACGGGTAGAACAAGGCTGTTCTAGTTATTATAGGCTTCTAGGGCTTTTGTGGAGCTGGTCTTTGGCCACCTTCTCCTCAATCCTTCACCACCATCATCCCATCCATTCTCCACCATCATCTCCACCATTTTCCACCATCATCATCGGATTGGAGAGGCAATTTGAAGAGCAAAAGTCAAGGGGAGAAGAAGGAAGCACTCAAGGTTGTCATCATGGAGCTTGATCGGCGCGGATCCGGCGAGCTTTCATCACCACCTTCTAGCCTACATCTGAGGGAGTTTCTTATGAGCATTTTCATTGATTATTTTGTTTGTTCTCTCTTTTGATGTGGAACAAGACTCCCAAGGCCACCGGGCTCCGGTGAACCTTTGGAGGAGAACTTATATGGATGATGATAATTGTTTATAAATGATTGTTGGCTTGTTTGTTTGATTTCAATCTATTGTTTTGATGTTCAACCTACAATGGATGGATTCCGTAGGTTTTGATTCATGAATTGTATATGTATGCCGGGATGCTTGCATGTATTAGGTCGCATAATGATTGAAGGGGGATTCAATGTGCCGGTACACTGGAGGTTCCGGGTACCGGTAGCTCCCCGTGTGGTTAGGGTTGTTTTAGCCGAAAGCACACATTAGAATAACCCTAATCAAGACTCCCTATTCCCAATGACATCGTATGGGTATCTTCTGGATAGAGGAACCTGTACTGGATTAGGGCTACACTACGAAGGTTCCGGAGTAGTCGACTCGAGTCTAGCGGATCAAACCTAACCAACTTAGCACTCAATTTCCTATATTCATCCTAACTTGTTCTTCCCTTTAGGGGATCCTCGCCCGTGGCCTTTAGTTCTCATTGCTACTTGCTCTTTAGGTTTCTTGTATGGTGTGCCTTAGCCCATTTTGTTTATAGCTTTTCTTTTATTTATTTTTCGTATTTGTGTTTTATACTACGACTCTTGATTTGGTAGACTAGATAGTGATACCTAGGAGGAAGTAATAGCAGATCTTGGGGCCCTTGGGAATACGACCTTCTCACGCTCGCGTGAGAGGTTATTACTTGACGACCCGTGCACTTGCGGTCGGGGAGTCACGTGCTCGCTTCTTTAGCGTGTCGCGCGACGCCCATCACTTGGGTTTTTTCGTGTGGCGCCTCTTCACTCTCTTTATCTTTCTTATCTTCTTCATGAGTCCCGGGTTCGGCTTGATTTCCTTCTCGACTAGACCAAGTGAAAGCACTTCTTTGATCTCTACGTCTTGGTCCGGCCACCCTTCATATGGATCTGGGTTCAAAAATTCCTGCACATAATCATCAATTAACTCATCGGTGGTGTCAAGAAAATATAAAGTATCATCAAAGTCAGAGAGTGTCTCATGGCTTTGGTGAGGCGGTATGTAAGCTTGTCATCTCCAACTCACAATGTGAGCTCCCCGCCGTCAATGTCAATCAAAGCTTTTGAAGTACGCAAGAAGGGCCTTCCAAGGATCAATGGCACCTTGACATCCTCATCGACATCCAACACCATGAAGTCAACAGGAAATATGTATTTGTCCACCTTCACCAACACGTCTTCCACAATCCCCCTCGGATGCCTCACCGATCGGTCCGCAAGTTGATGTGTCATCCGAGTAGGTATAAGCTCGCCCAAGCCTAGCTTTTGGAAGAAGGTATAGGGCATAACATTGATGCTTGCCCCCGAGTTGGCCAATGCCATCTCTTCACCCAAGTTGCCAATGTTGCATGGTATAATAAAACATCTGGGATCTTTTCTCTTACTTGGCATGTTCTTTTGCAACATGCCCGAGCAATTCACATCATGAACTACAGCTACATTCTCCTCCAATTTCCTCTTGTTGGTCAAGAGGTCCTTCAAAAATTTTGCATACTTGGCATTTGGGCCAATGCCTCCGCGAATGGTATGTTGATGTGCAACTGTTTGAAGATACCCAGAAATTTCTTATATTGCTCATTGTCTTGGTCATTCTTCAATCGTGAAGGATAGGGAATCCTTGGCTTATAGGGCGGGGGTGTCTCCTCTTTTTCTTTTGATGTTTCTTCCTCTACCTCCACGACCTCGGGTACTTCTTTTGTCTTCTCTAGAGGGAGATTTCTCTCCACCTCTTTTCCACTTCTCATGGCAATTGCCTTCAATTGCTCCCTCGGATTGGTCTCCGTATTACTAGGCAAACTACCTTGAGGTCTTTCCACCAAAGTCTTCGCAATTTGCCCCACTTGATTCTCCAAATTGTGTAGGGAGGCAGTGTGATTGCGAAGTGTAGCTTCCACCGACTGAAACCTAGCATCTGAATAAGAAATGAACCTCGTGAGGGCTTTCTCTAGATCGGTCATCTTCCCCTCTAGCCCGGTCACTCGGCTTTCTAGGTTCGGTGCTTGTTGACTTTAAAATCTCAGTAGTGCATTATTCTTTTGTTGTGACTGCCCTTGATTGCTCCATGAGAAATTCAGGTGGTTCCTCCACCCCGGATTGTAAGTTCCACTATACGGGTTGCCTTGGCCTTGTCCTCTATATGCATTGTCCACAAAATCGACCTGCTCCACCGCTCTAGTGCCTCCAATACCAATCGGACAATCACTCGAAGCGTGACCTCCCCCACAACCGTTACAAGTAGTAATGGCTGCAACTCTTGGTAAAGTTATAACATCTAACTTCTTACCCAATGATTCTACTTGTGCCGCCAATGATGTAACCGCATCAACCTCATGAATTCCGGCCACCTTCTTTCGGTCTTGTGTGTTCCATTGATAGCTATTCATAGCCATCTCTTCTATAAGGTGTCAGGCTTCACCGGGAGTCTTGCTTCTTAGAGTTCCTCCTGCCGCTGCATCTAAGAGTTGCTTGGTGCTCGGATTTAACCCGTTGTAAAAGGTGTGAATGATCATCCATTCGGGGAATCCATGTTGCGGGCATTTTCGGAGGAGCTCCTTGAACCTATCCCATGTCTCGAATAGAGACTCCAATTCCATTTGCATGAAGGATGAAATCTCATTTCGGAGCCTCGCTGATTTTCCCGGAGGGAAATATCTAGCCAAGAATGCCTCGGCCATCTCCTCCCAAGTAGTGATAGATGCTCTCGGTAATGAATGAAGCCAATGCCTTGCTTTTCCCTTCAATGAAAATGGGAAGGCTCTCAAACGAATCGCGTCGTCCATTACTTTATTGATCTTCAACATGTCACACACTTCAAGAAAGTTCTCTATGTGGTTATTGGGATCTTCATCGGCCAGCTGATTAAATTGTGCGGACTGTTGCACCATTTGAATGAACAATGGCTTCAACTCAAAATTGTTTGCGGTAATTGGGGGCCTCACGATGCTTGATTGGGTCCCCATCACCGCGGGTTTAGCAAAATCGGACAATGTCCTCTGTTCATTATTCTGTTCTGCTATTGCTTCTGACCCTTCTGAATCAATATTGGCTTGGTTGGACTATTCTTCCATAGGTTCCTTCCCCTTACGATGTGTTCTTCTACCAATTTCCGGATCTCCTTCAGCAAGAATCGAAGGATTACCGCGGGTCATAACCTGAAGCCAAAGCAAAGAAAAAGAAAAATAAGAACAATGATAGACAAAGAAGTGTGAAATAGAAAATGAAGTGAATAGCTAAAATAGTAAAAACAAGTATTAAAAATACGTCTATTCCCCGGCAACGGCGCCAAAAACTTGACATGACCCCTTGCGTGTATCCCGCAAGTGCACGGGCTTGTCGAAGTAATAAATTTTACCCTAGTGAGTGGGTAGTCGTATTGACGGGGAATAGGGATTTAAGACACAAGAACTCATTATATAGCTATGTGGTGTATGAAAAGTGAGAGAAGAATTGATGAGTGAGTGTGAAACCAATCAAAAGTAGAAAGATGGAAGGTAAGAGAGTGCAAGAATGAGTAAATAGAGAAGGACTAGCAATGGATGAAATAGGGTACTCGGACAAGCTACCCCTAAGACTTATGCTTTTAGTGCAAGACTATGCTATTATATTTTCCTATTGCTGTTAAATTAGTCGAGGATATCCTTAAACACACGGTCCCAAACCTAAGGTCAACCGTGACTAACCCCAACAATATGCCCCGGCATTAGGTTTTCACTATGACTCTTGACTCTCGTTGACCTGTCAACTAAGCCCTAGAGGAGTACGTCTTCCCAAGCCTCACACTACATGGGATTGCTTTAAGTTCTAGGAATTCCTAGTGATAAAAACAGTTCCTATGTATAGTTCTAACCCTTTCGTCCAGGTGGAAGAACCCTAGTCTAAATTAAGCCCCAGCACTAGGATTCACTTCAAACCTTCACTCTGTTGCTCGCGCAACTAAGCCCCAGGGGAGTTCCTCTCCTAGCACTTCACTATATCTTGACCGCTAAGAAATCATGGAACATGAAGGTAGGAAGAATCACACCGGAGGGGAAAGGGGATGTTCCGCTACCTCACGACTCACCCTCTCAACCCTCTTCAACCTTAAGTAGTCTAACCCTATAGGAGTTGTCTCACCTCCAAAGGATAACCTAGATCGTTCTCAATCCTAGTGTCACGGCTAAGGGAAAACAATTTGATAGCGAGATCCACAAGCGCACGAGACGTCAAGTAATACCCTGTGAGTGACACAAGGGTCGCAAGAGCAACTATTACTCCCCTCTAGATGACACTCTCTAGTCTACCAAATATAGATTTAAAACAAGATAAGAAAGCAAAAAAACAAAAAGCTATAAACAAGTGGACTAAGGCACACCATGTGAACTGAATAAAAAAGCAAATAACAATAATAGCGCGAGGACTAGGTCAAGGATCCCCTCGGGACTACTAAAGCTAGAAAGATGCTTGAATGACACGGGAAACGGTGGTTTTGGGGCAAGAGATATCGTTAGATAGATTAACCCGATGGTTACGGTGAAAACCCCTAATCCAGTACAAGCATTGAATATGAAATTCCTTCTGCTCAAATCCTCACAAGATTGCATTAAGAATAGGGAAATCTCAAATTAGGGTCGAACTCAACCTAGCTCTACCCCTAATGGTTAGAGGGGTATGAAATACCTGATGGTCACAGTGTATCCATACATGTATCCCTTCTAAGCCTAGTGTGTCTAGTACAAGGGTGATGGTCACGCTACCAAGTACAACCTAGAAGTTGAAATACAGAGTTCTCATGCAAATCAACACATCGAAGATCACAAGGCTTAGACACAAACCACACAAATGACATAAATGTAGTCAAAACATCAATACAAGCAAGTTCATCCCAAGGTTCACCGGATGCGCGGCGACCTTGGGAGTCTAGTTCATCATCAACAAGGGGGAAAACATATGAAACAATAAATACAAGAAACTTCCCATAGATGAAGACTAGGAGGTGGTGATGAGAACTTGATTGATCAACGTCGGCAAGATCCTAGATGTGCTCCTTTCAGAATAACCTTCTTCTCCCTTCGATTTGTCCTTCAGATCGGCCTTCTCCCACAATCTTGAAGCCCTAGAAATGTATGGAGGAGAAGGGGTGGCCAAAGACACCAAGAAAAATGTCCTAAAGCTCTTTAAAACCTAATCTCGGGATGCCATGCGGCCTGGCATGCGGTCAGCATACGGGCACTGTAGCTCGCCGAATTTCGTGTAAGTTGCTATAGTGGAGTGCTACAGTATTCTACTACAGTGCCAAAGCTACAGTAAACTGCTACATTGCAACTGCTACAGGACTGCATGCGGCCAGTTATGCGCCCGTATGAGTGCCCGCATGGAATTCCAGACTTAGCCATTTCTTCAAGTTTTCGTGCTACAGCGATGCTACATTTCTTGTACAGTACCCGTGCTCGAAAATGGTGTTTTCCTTGCTAATTTCTCCTTAAATCATGTCATTGAGCTCCCCGCGGTATCTTTTATACCTGTAACATGAAATAAACCAATTTAGACCGAAAACGGGCATCCACAGATACAAAAATACTCTATTTATATGTACACATACATGAATAATATGTACATTTAGGCGTTTATCAAACATCCCCACACCTAAACGTTTGCTTACCCCCAAGCAAACAAACATGAAGAACAGGCGCAAGAAGATAAACGGCTAAATGTACGACCTCAATCTCAATAGTAATGAACTCCGCAAGCACAAATGGACAGAAAATAAGAAGTGAGCTATTTAATAAATCGTCAGGTAATATTAGTTCTGATTCTCTTATAGTGCCCCAATGAGTGTGTGTGATAAGTGCTCGTGTTATAGTATTGCGAAGCGTTATTATCTTGCAATTAGCATTAATTTAATCAGATTTTATCACTAAAAAGTGTGCATTTGTTTACTTTTGTGCATTGTAGGGTTGTGAAGATAAAATGAAGGAAAGGAACGAAGTTAGGTCGTGTTTGGCGTTGTTGGGAAGATTTTCGGACTAAGCAAGGAGTAAGGCGTGAGCATAGACTTGTGGGTTTGTGCCAACCTCCTTTGGAGGGGCACAAAGGCAGTCACATTCACTTGTGTGTTTCACCCGTTTGTGGTAACAAACTCGACAACTCTCCCTCTACTCTACAAAGGTTATGTAATGCATGCTTTCAGGTTGTAAGGAAGAGGGCAACTTCTATTCATGACCCTCCGTAAGGTAAGACCAGGTACGTCAAGCTAAGTGACGTTAAACAAGCGCTTCTTGAGAGGCAACCCAAGGTTTTACAGTTTTTCTAGGACCTAGTTTAGTTTTAGGATAAATAAAAGTCTTAGTGTGGATGTCCTGAAGTTTCAATGCATGTGCTGCAAATTCGATCGGGGATTATTGATATTTTCGTGTGCCTTAATGATAATTGACGAAGTTTGAATCGGCTGAGTGTGTTTTCTACGGTCTCTGGTTATGTTTTTATGGTTTATACAGGCTCTAAGTGTTTTAAAAGAGTTTCTGAATTTTTTTTTGGAAGAGTCTGTGAATTTTTCTGAGTAACCAGAGAAAACACACGGCCGTGTGGAAATTCCACACGGCCGTGTGTTACCTAATCAGAACTCAACCAGTGAGGGCACAGGGGCGTGTGTGTGCCCCTGTGAACAACCTCAGAAGGGGCACACGGCCGTGTGAATTCTCGCAGAACAACAACTCTTTTCCCCTCCGGTGTGATTTCTCCCTACCTCAGTTTCCTTGATTTAATAGCGGTCAAGATAGAGTGAAGTGCTAGGTAGATAAACTCCCCTGGGGCTTAGTTACGCGAGTAACGGAGTGAAGGGTTGAAGTGAATCCTACGCACTGGGGCTTAATCTATACTAGGGTTCTTCCTCCTGGACCAAAGGGTTAGAACTACACATAGGAACAGGTTTAATCACTAGGAGTCCCTAAAACTTAATGCAATCCCATGTAGTGTGAGGTTTAGGTAGATGTACTCCCCTGGGACTTAATCGTGCGAGCGATAGAGTGAAGGGTTGTTGTGAATCCTAATACCGGGGCATAGTGTTGGGGTTAGTCACGGTTGACCTTAGGTTTGGGACCGTGAGTCTAAACATTTCCTCGACTTAATTAGCATCAATAGGAAGGTATAATAGCATAGTTTTGCACTAGAAGCATAGATCCTAGAGATAACTTGTTCGGATACCCCACTTCATTAATTGTTAAATCCTCTTTAATCTCTTTTCTTGAGATTTCTAATCTTTCACCTTTCTCTATTTAATTTCCTGTCTTTAGTATAATCGTTCTCGCAATTCACACACAAATCGATTACTACTTTTCCGTACTTCGCATAGTTTTAACAGTGAAATCTCGTATTCTAACTCCCTATTCCCTGTGGATTCGACTACCCTCTCACCGGGGTAACTTTTATTACTTCGACAAACCCGTGCACTTTCGGGGAGCCTGTCAGTGTGCTAACTGCCACCTTGACATCCACACCCTGGATTACCCCAAGATGACCATTCACCCTACACACAATGAAGACGACATTAAAATGTTAAAGACACCCTCAATACTTAGTTAAGAGTCCTTTGGTTCCTAAATAAAACTCTGGCTCTTAAGTGACTATGTAGCAAGCTCCAGGGGATCAAGATACTTTATTACTCTCACATATGTATAGACATACACTTTTTTTTCTGAGTCCCTGACTAACATAGACTGCACAAAAATCTTTCAAACGGATGCACATGCCGACCAAGCACAAGAGCCACCCATCCTACTTGATTACAGTCTACATAGGCGCATTCATGCTATACTAGCAGAGGAATACTGTCATAGACTATTTTTTTCTCTTTTTTTTATTTTTTTTTATTATTTTTTATTTTTTTATTTTTATTTTTATTTTTTTTATTTACAGGCTATCTCTCATATCCCCTGGTTAAACCCACTGCAATAGTTCACTTTAGGCTAAAGAAAACAATAAAGGAACACAAAAGCTCTTAAAAGGGTATTGAAAATAGAATTTAACAGTCTAATACCAAAATCATTATGATGGGTTGGTTGGAGTGTACAAGGTAGAAGTGATCGTCTACATGTATAAGGGTGCACTGAAGGTGAAACAGAACTAGATTCAAGCACAGGTAAAGTACAGCTCACAACTATCATTCTACCAAGCTAGGAAGTCCTTAACAATAAAATCATAGCTATCATAGGTAATTCAGGCATGCAATTGCAAAAATTTTCAAAGTTCACGAAAATCAAACTCCACCCCCCACTTAAAGATGCACATTGCCCTCAATGTGCCTAAGCAATATAATGCAATAATATAGACAATAAAAACATAGTAGGAGGGTTTCGTGAACTTCCACGAGTCTCAAAACATTAGTCTTGAAGTCCATGAGATCGGGGTGACCACCAAAGATCTTTGTAGAAAATGGAGAAAGAAAGGGTGCTTGATGTCCACATTCCACCCTGCAAGGTAGAACAGAACATTATCTCAAGGCATCCATCACTCACCCAAAAAGAAGATACAACAAGAAACAAGAACAAACACAAACAAGCAAGCCAACAATTAACAACACAAAAACAATTACACAATAGATGATCAAAGCAAGTTCTTTGTACAATCAAAATCATGAAGTCCCAATATCTATATTGCAAGTGTAGTAGGAGGGTTTACAATGATGCTACAAGTGAACAAATAAATTCAAGAAAAATTAAGTCCAAAGTTAATGTAGCACAGTGTTGAAAGAGGTAGAGTTTCCCCTTGTTTTTGAAGCCCAAAAATTTACAAATTATGTCTCAAAATACAAATAAATCAAATATTACACATTCATACAACATTCCCCAAAGTTTGAGGCAAGATAAGCATGAAAATCAAGAAAAAAAAAAACAAGTTTGCTTCAAAATACAAGTTAGGGCTTCAAAGCTTGAATCGGCGAAGATCGGTGAAGATGATGGTGAAACCCCCAATAAATCATGCAAATTAAGTCCTTGGAAGCATAAGATTCATGTAGAGGAAGAAAAATGGAGAAAAACAGTGAAAGAATGAGGGAAAACAGATGAGAAATGAGAGACATATGAAGAAAATGGTGAAGGGGTACACAACTTAACATTCAGCCCGAGCATCCATGCGGCCATCCACGCATGGATGGCCGCATGACTCTCTGGATGGCCATCCGGGCACATGCATGCCCGCATGACTTTCTGGAAGGCTATCCGGGCTCAAATACGGTCAACAAATGGGCGGTTTCCAGTTTTTGCATCAAATACTCATCCAAACACCCAAAAATCACATAAAAACAAAGCTAAATTCACTTATAAACATCAAGGACATGAAGTTTGATGCATGAAGATGAATGATAACACAAAGAAATCACAACAACCATTGAAGAACATGATCGAAAAAATTAAGAAAAATGGCTAAACAACCACAACAACACACTTGAAATCTGAAGAACACTCAAGCAAGCAAACATACCAAAATACAAAAACACACATGTAATGAATTTTAATGCTTGGGTTGCCTCCCAAGAAGTGCTTGTTTAACGTCATTACCTAAGGAGGCTTGAAAATGGTGTGTTCATCCCGGCTAGAGGTTGCATAAGAACTACCAAGAAATACGAAACATACCTTCTGGGATGATGCAAATTTGGAGGCAATGCATGAGCTACCTTTTGGCCTCCTTGGAAAAAGCTTGGGGCAAGAGTTGTGCAATTTAAACTTGGGAGGATCCTTGGATGGCTTGAACCTCCTCCCCGCTTCTTCTTTGTTCCCGACAAGAATTCCTTTGAGTACCCCATCACAAAGTTGCTTGGGCCTCCAAGGAAAAAGTTTGGGTCAAGAGTTATTTAATCTCGGCACGGGTGGGTCCTTGGACGGTTTCCACCTCCTACCCACATCTTTTTCCTCGACTCTTATTAAATGCCCTTGAACTACCCATAAGTGTTGTTTGGGTCTCCAAGGGGACAAGTTTGGTTGAGAACTTGTCAAGCTCGCCATGGGTGGATTAATTGGTGGCTTTAACATCTTATCCACAATTTTCTTCTCAACCAAGTCATAATAAACTTCAATTGCCCATGAAATTTGCTTGGGCCGCCAAGGAAAAATTTTTGGTTGGGAATTGTCCAAACCCGGCATTGGTGGATTTAAGGATGGCCTTAGCTTCCTTTCTACATCATCAAATACAATTCCCGGAGTTTTCTTTCTGCACTTGAAAATTATAGATTGGTTTGTTGAATGATCAATGTTGAGGCAAGTAGTGTCTTCAAATGTGGTCGATGGAGCTTCTTCCACTTCCTCACATTTTTCCATGGCCATGATATCATCCTCCCCTCTTTCTTCTTCAATTTCACCTCGAGTTGGAATATCTATTATTTGCTCAAAAGGTATTGATGCAACATCATTTGATCCAACCTCCAATACCTCAATATCGATTTCCACCTGAATTTCATCTTTCCTCTCTTCCATTCCAGTGTCAATTTCAAATAGGGCATCTGGATTTGGTTCATGAATTGGTGGCAACTCTGCCCATATCTTGAAAGGTTCTCCTATCTGATTCTCCATTCTTGGAAAAGATGGTTGGGCATTAAAATTCTTGGAATTCAGCGCTTCAAGTTCAGCATCCGCATTTATCATAAATCTTTCAAACACATCTTTTGTATTGAAACCCCATTCATTAAGTGGCCTACTTTGAATGACTGGAGGGTGGTATTGCCATGGTTCTTGAAAGGAGGGTTCTTGTGGCAATCATTGGTAAGGGTGCTCCCATTGTTGAGTATGATGATGTGTCAAAAAATTTTGGTGCCCTTGCCAATATGGATAAGAGTCATTATGGGGTGGATTGCTCTGGCATGCTCTCATGGCAAAAGATTCTTCCATTTCTTTCTCAAGTGCAATGTTTTTATTGGCCAACGATCTTTCTATGAGGTCCATGGCCCTGTATAAACAAACAAAATTAAAATCAATAAGCTATCAAAGAAAACAAGAAAGAAGTAAAATAAATAAATATGCACAAAATGGTAAAGGACACATACAAAGACCAATATTTACAACAAGAAATAAAATGACTAGATTAGTGAACTAAAGGTTTTCCTAGCATCCTTGGAGTCCCCGGTAATGGCGCCAAAACTTGATAGCGAGATCTCCAAGCGCACGGGTCATCAAGTAATACCCTGTGAGTGACACAGGGGTCGTATTCCCTTGGGTCCCAAGAGCTGCTATTACTCCCCTCTATATGACACTGTCTAGTCTACCAAATATAGATTTAAAACAAAATAAGAAAGCAAAAAAAAGAAAAGCTATAAACAAGTGGACTAAGGCACACCATGTGAACTGAATAAAGAAGCAAATGACAATAATAGCACGAGGTCCGGGGCAAGGATCCCCTCGAGACTACTAAAGCTAGAAATATGCTTGAATGACACAACCAACGGTGGTTTTGGGCCAAGAGATATCCTAAGATAGATTAACCCGATGGTCACAGTAAAAACCCTAATCTAGTACAAGTATTGAATATGAAATTCCTTCCGCTCAAATCCTCAGACGATTGCATTAAGAATAGGGAAATCTCAAATTAGGGTCGAACTCAACCTAGCTCTACCCCTAATGGTTGGAGGGGTATGAAATACCCGATGGTTGGTGAAACGCGCTTGAATCGCTCACCCGCAAGTGCACGGGGTCGCCAAGTAATACCCCTCGCGCGAACACGAGGGGGTCGTATCCCCAAGCGCCCGAGAAGCTATCCTTACTTCCTTATCACAATGTTGTTTGACCTAATCGATCACTTGGAATAAGAACTACCAATAATCTACTAAAACAAAGAGCATGCAAATAGCAAGAATAAATACGGAGGGGAAAAATCAAGGTGAGGGAATGGCCACGGATGAGGATTCCCTCGGGGGCTACTAAAGTGCTAAGGATGCCCTAACTAGCATGCACGTGGGTGGTTTGGACCGGGAAACCCTAAATTAGACCAGCCCGATGGTCATGGCGTTGGTCCCTAATCCAATACAAGTATTAGAATACGGAATTGCTTCCGCCCAAATCCTTGTACGATTGCAAAGGGTTTAGTGGATTTCCCCAAGCTAGGGTTGAAACACAAACAAGGACAACCCTAACAATTGGAGGGGTACAAATACCCGATGGTCACGGTGTATTCGTACATGTATTCCCTTCCAAGCTTGGTGAGCCTAATACTAGGGCAATGGTCATGCAAACTAGCATTGTCTAGGAATTGACATATAGAGTTCTCATACATATCAAGGCATTCAAGAACCACCAAACAAGGATCACAAGCCAAACCAAATACATAAACTAGAAAGAAGCATCCAAAATACACAAGTTCACCCCCAAGGTTCACCTTCATCCGGTGACCTTGGGGTTAGTTGTTCATGATCACAAAGTAAGCAATCAAATACATAAAAACAACCAAAAGCATAATGAAAACACCACCTGAAAAGATCAAGGCCGAATGACGCTTCCAAGGACGCCACCCAAGAAGTGGCTTCCTTTGTCAAACTTCCTCTAAAATGCAAATCGAAGGTGTGGATTCGTCGTCTCGTGCTCTCCCCGTCGTCCTCTCCGCAAGAAATGCCTCCAAAAGCCGGCCTCAAGCTCCCAAAGAAGATGGTGAAGTGTGTTGTTTCTCAAGACCTAGCCTCTTCCCTCAAAATGGACTCCAAAACCCTTAAAAACCTTTTCCAGTGTGTTATGCGGCCCCCTATGCGGTCCCGCATGCGGGGAGAGAAAATTTCCAAGAAAATCCCGAAATCGCGTAAGTTGCTACAGTGTCGCTACAGTGAACTGCTACAGTACCGTATGTGCCCTCTGCAGTTCCCGCATGACAGCCCGCATGAAGCTCTAGACTTAGCCGTTTCGCCAAAGGGTTCGTGCTACAGGATCTGCTACAGTAGCCGCTACAGTACCCCCCTATGAAATAGTGTTTTCGTTGCCAATTTC
The DNA here is from genome assembly GCA_020875875.1 of Dioscorea alata. NCBI lineage: Eukaryota > Viridiplantae > Streptophyta > Magnoliopsida > Dioscoreales > Dioscoreaceae > Dioscorea > Dioscorea alata. Next base: position 13,990,962 of record CM037013.1, read on the forward strand.
TTCTCAAATTCTATCAATGAGCTCGAAGGGGTCACATCAGTACCTGTAACATGAAAGAAACCAATTCAGACCAAAAACGGGCGTCAACTCATAGAAAAATGCGTAATACATACACCCGAATACATGGAAAATACGTATGTTTAGGCGTTTATCAATGGTCAAGATGTATCCATACATGTATCCCTTCTAAGCCTAGTGTGTCTAGTACAAGGGCGATGGTCACGCTACCAAGTACAGCCTAGAAGTTGAAATGCAGAGTTCTCATGCAAATCAACACATCAAAGATCACAAGGCTTAGACATAAACCACACAAATGCCATAAATGTACTCAAAACATCAATAAAAGCAAGTTCATCCCAAGGTTCACCCGATGCCCGGCGACCTTGGGAGTCTAGTTCATCATCAATAAGGGAGAAAACATATGAAACAATAAATACAAGAAACTTCCCCTAAGATGAAGACTAGGAGGTGGTGATGAGAACTTGATGGATCCACGTTGGCAAGCTCCTATATATGCTCCTTTCAGAATAACCTTCTTCTCCCTTCAATTTGTCCTTCAGATCGGCCTTCTCCCGCAGGATTGAAGCCCTAGAAATGTATAGAAGAGAAGGGGTGGCCAAAGACACCAAGAAAAATACCGTAAAGACCTTTCAAACCTAATCTCGGGATGCCATGCGGCCTGGCATGTGGTCAGCATACGGGCACTGTAGCTCGCCGAATTTCGTGTAAGTTGCTGCAGTGGAGTGCTACAGTAGAATTGGAACAGTACTCTGCTACAGTGTCACATTACATTAAACTGCAATAGTGCAAACAGCTACAGGACTGCATGCGGCCAGTCATGCGCCAGCATGAGTGCCCACATGGAATTCCAGTCTTAGCTATTTCTTAAAGTTTTCGTGTTACAGCGATGCTATAGTTCTTCTACAGTAGCCCCGGGCTCGAAAATGGTGTTTTCCTTGCCAATGTCTCCTTAAATCATGTTATCGAGCTCCCCGCGGTATCTTTTGTACCTGTAACACGAAATAAATAAATTTATACCGAAAATGGGCATCCACACATACAAAAATACTCTATTTATACGTACACATACATGAATAATACGTACATTTAGGCGTTTATCATAATTACAAGAGATAATTAAGGTTGAAACTGAAATTTATTCATCAATAATGGAAAAGCATAATAACAATGTTATAGAAACATAATGATCCTAGGGTTTACAAGTCCAAATACCCACGAGGGGTTTAGCTCCTCATGGAGCTATAGAAATTCATCAAAATATAAAAGAAAGCACAAATTAAAAGCATCGATGAAAACCCCCTTGCGTATGATGTGGCCGTGGTCTTGTGCGGCCGTCGGACATCGGTGAAGATGCCGATGATGCGCTGTGAACCTCCACGAAGTCCTCTCCAAAACCCTAGCCACACTCTCCAGAAGTTGGGGAGAAAGATAGGTCAAAAGTCTCCAAATTGGGCTTTTATAACATTGAGTCGCGGCTTTAAAATTGGACTTATCGGGATTTTACACGGCCGTGTGGAATTTCCACACGCCCGTATGAACTCTATGGTTTTCTGAATTTCGGCACTAGAAAACATTAGTCCTAGGGGGAATTTGTCCGGGTACACCATATTCACATTGATTGTTTTCTCTCTACTCTTTACTTGCACTTTCTTGTCTTTCATATTTCTCTTTATTTTATTTACACACACATTGATTTCTCTCACCACCCGTATTTCGCACTACCTAAGTAGCGATTCCTCTTATCTTGAATCACTACTCCCTCTGGATTCGACTACCCTCTCACAGGGGTACTTTCTTACTTTGACAACAAGTGCACTTTCGGGCCCCTGTCAATTTATCACTTGGTGTCGAGAGCATCCTCTCTGCCTGGGTATAGTGTCAGAACTAGTCACGGTTGACTTTAGATTTGGGACCATGTGCTTTAGGATTTCCATGACTCATTAGACATCAATTAGAAGGTATAATACTAGTCTTGCGCTAGAACCATTAGTCCTAGGGTGAGCATTGTCCGGGTGCCCCATCTTTACATTGATTGTACTCTCCTTACCTTTTACTTACACTCTTCTCTTTCTTTTACTTATTTTCTTCTTTTGCACACATATTGTTTTCACTAACCATCATAATTCTCACACTAGCTAAGTAGCAACTTCTTTTGTCTTGAATCACTACTCCCTATGGATTCGACTACGCACTTACCGGGGTATTATTACTGCGACAACCCGTGCACTTGCTTAACACTCGCAAGGGGTGTTGTCATACTGCGATGACCCATGCACTTGCGAAACACTCACGCAAGGGTGTGTCAAAGTTTTTGGCGCCGTTGCCGGGGAATAGGCATTTTAGAGACATTTGCACTTTACTATTTTAGCTATTCATCATTCATTCTATTTCACACTTTCTTATTCTTCAATCATTCTTATTTGTTTTTCTTTATTTGATTTCAACTCCAAGTTATAACCCGAGGCAATTTTTCAACATTAGTTGAAGGAGATCCAAAAATTGGAAGAAGAACTCATAGACGGGGAAAAGAACCTATGCAAGAACAGTCCAATCAAGCTGAGATAGATACTAAAGGGTTTAACACTATGGCAGAACAACATGAGCAGTAGAGGACGCTCTCTGATTTTGCAAGACCCGCAATTTTGGACATATAATCAAGTATTGTAAGGTCACCAATTACAGCTCAAAATTTTGAGCTCAAGCCAAGCTTCATCAAAATGTTTACAATAGTGAGCACAGTTTAATGGGTTGGCCGATGAGGATCCGAACTACCACATTGAGAACTTCTTAGAAGTGTGTGACATGCTCAAAATTAATGGAGTAATGGATGATGCTATCAAATTGAGAGCCTTCCCATTTTCGTTGAAGGGGAAAGCAAGACACTAGTTACACTCAATACCTAGGGCATCGATCACTACTTGGGAAGAGATGGTAGAAGCATTCTTGCCCCGATATTTCCCTCCTAGAAAATCTGCGAAGCTTAGGAATGAGATATCTTCCTTCGCTCAGATTGAATTGGAGTCTCTTTTTGAGACATGGGACAGGTTCAAGGATCTCCTGCGGAGATGTCCGCAACATGGATTCCCCGAGTGAATGATTATCCACATTTTCTATAATGGGTTGAATTCAAGCACAAAGTAACTACTTGATGCTGCAGCAGGAGGTACCTTAGGAAGCAAGACCCCTGAAGAAGCCCAACACCTTATTGAAGAGATGGCTCTGAATAGCTATCAATGGAACTCAAGAGAAAGGAAAAAGGTAGCCGGACTTCATGTGATAGATACAGTCACTTTATTGGCTGCCTAGGTTTACTCATTGAGTAAGAAGTTAGACACTCTAACTTCTCCTAGAGTTTCGGCCATTATGAATTGTACCGGATGCGTAGGAGGACATGCTCCTAGTGATTGCCCTATTGCAATTGGTGGAATTTCTTCGGTTGAACAAGTGGATTTTATAGGTAATACGATGAGAGGTTAAGGAAATCCATATAGTGGCACCTACAATCCGGGGTGGAGGAATCACCCAAATTTGTCATGGAGCAATCAAGGGCAACAAAAAACAAATGCACAACCAGGCTTCCAACAACAATAAGCACCGAATTTGGAAAATAGAGTGTCGGGTTTGCAGAACAAGATGACCGATCTAGAGAAGGCATTTACAAGGTTTGTCCAATCATCAGATGCAAGATTTCAATCGGTTGAAGCCATACTTCACAATCATATGGCATCGTTGCATAACTTGGAGAACCAAGTGGGTCAAATTGCGACGTCTCTATCCGAAAGACCTCATGGAAGCTTTCCTAGCAACATGGAGACAAATCCAAGAGAACAAGTGAAAGCGATCACTTTGAGATGTGGTCGTGAAGTTGAGAGTAGAGTTCCCCTTGAGAGGATAAGAAATAAAGCACCCAAGTAAATGATCAAAATGACAAGCAGTACAAGAAGTTCTTGGGTCTATTCAAGCAGTTTCACATCAACATCCCTTTTGTGGAGTCCTTTTCTCAAATGCCTCGCTATGCAAAGTTCTTGAAAGACCTCTTGACCAATAAGAGGAAGTTGGAGGAGAGTGCATCTGTGATCTTAGATGCTACTTGCTTGGTGGTGTTGTAAAAAAATATGCCAAGCAAGAAGAAGGACCCCGGAAGCTTTATCATTCCTTGTAATATTGGTGACTTGGGTGAAGAAAAAGCATTGGTGGATTCAGGATTAAGCATCAATGTCATGATTTAAAGAAATCTTTATTGGTTCTACCTCCTCTTTTTTATGAAGAGAATGAACTTTCTTTCAAAAGCTAGGCTTAGGAGAGCCTAGGCCCACTCGGATGACACTTCAACTAGCCGACAGATCAGTTAGACATCCGAGGGGTATCATCGAGGACGTGCTCGTGAAAGTTGACAAGTATATCTTTCTTGTGGATTTTGTGGTGTTGGATGTCAATGAGGATGTCGAGGTTCCATTGATACTTGGAAGGCCGTTCTTGCGCACTTTCAAGGCACTCATTGACATGGATGGTGGGGAGTTGACTTTGAGGGTTGGAGACGATAAGCTTACATATCGCCTCGTCAAGGCCATGCAACACTCTTTTGACTTTGATTATACTTTATATTATCTTGACACTACTGATGAGAAAATCGATGAATATATGCAGGAAATGATGTGTCCGGACCCGTACAAGGGATGGCTAGACCAAGAAGTGGAGAATGAAGACATTTCATCGATTGGTCTAGTAGAGGAAGTGAAACTTGCCCCTGGAGTCATGAAGTGGATGATCCAAAAGCTGAAGAGAGCAAAAAGACGGCACAAGAAATGCCCCAAGGCTAGTGGGGATGAGCAATCACGGAGTAAGGATGACAAACCCTTATGTGGTAACAAACTTGATCATTCCCCCTCTAACTTGCAAAGGTTATGTTCTGCGTGTTTTCAAGTTGTAGGAAAGAGGGCAGCTTTCATTCATGAACCCCCATGAGGTAAGATCAGGTACGTCAAGCTTAGTGACGTTAAACAAGTGATTCTTGGAAGGCAACCCAAGCTTTTACTGTTTTCTAGGGCTTAGTTTAGTTTTATCATGAATAAAAGTCTTAGTTTCTGTTGTTTTGGTTTTTATATATGTGTGTTGTGATTTTCTCATGGATAATTGATGTTTTTTGTGTGCCTTATTGATAAGTGTCTAAATGTATGCATTCTTGTATACGTATTCATCGCACTTTGTATGTATTTGATCACGTTTGGTGCCCGTTTTTATGCTTAATCGAGTCGTATTTGCTTTGTAGGGCAAGTAGAAGCCATGGAGATCACGAAAACATATTTTGGGTAGCAAAGAGGAGAAAAACCAAGTCGCGTCACTATAGTAGATCTACTGTAGCCGAAGTAATGTAGCAAATGCACTGTAGTAGTTACTGTAGAACTTTGAGGGTCTTCGGGCGAGAAAATCCGAGACTTTTGCCTATGCCTCACGGCCCCGTCTGCTACCCCATGAGGAATTTCCAGAAGACTTACTCTAAGTCTCACGGCCCAGTTTGCGACCTAGTGAAGAGTTTTCAGAACTTTTTGCCTACACTTCACTGCCCAGTTAACTACCCCGTGAGGCTCAGGATTTGGGGCTTTCTTGACCTAATCTACATCCATATGGTCCTCCATATGGCCCGTATGCTTCGGGGGTATAAGTGGGGAGTTCTAGGGCTTTTGGAGGGGACATTGGACCGGCACATTGAAGGAGAGAATGAAGATACCTTTTGGAAGACGAAGATTTGAAGCCGGAGAAAGAGGCAAGAGCATCATCAACAAGGGGAGAGCTTCACCATTAAGGGAGTAAGGCGCCAAGCTGAGGGGAAGCATCATTTGGCAATCTTTTGGGCGAGGGAAAGCGTCATTCGGCCTGACCTCCATCTTCTCCTTCATCATTTCATCTAGGGAGTGTCATTTATGAGCTTTTTGTGTGATTTGCTTTACTTTGTTGTTATGGTTTGTATGATGGCACACTAGACCCCCAAGGCCATCGAATGTTGGTGAACCTTGGGGGGTTCATCATGTATTTTGGATGATTTGCACTTAATATCATGTTTGGGTTGATTTATGATTTTGTTCATTGTGTTTCATGCCTAGAGCTACTTGAAGGAGAAATCCGTAGCTCTTTATTGAGTTGTATACGTAGATGTGACCTACTCACGTGTATTAGATCTTCGATGAACAAAAAGGGGTTACTTGTATTGGTATTGCCGAGAAATTGGATATCAATAGCCCTCCGATCTATAAGGGTAAAGTAGGGTTTAGGGTACCCTTATATTGGGATCTCCTTATACTTAATGCAATCGTAGGAATATCGGTTAGGAAGAAATTCCACCAGGTATTCGTATGGGATTAGGGTTTAATCGCTGAGAAATTGGGGTTGATCTAATCTTGAGATCCTTCGGTCTAAATCACTCAAACTAGTCTTTTTACTGTTCATCCATGTTTCATGATGACCCCTTAAGGGGATCCATATCTAAAAGCCTTCACACATCACTGTAGCACTTGCAACCATTTGTTTGACTTTTAATTTGTTTATACATATTGTTCTTGTTAGAGTACCACAATCATGCTTGAGATGTTAGGTTAGAAAATAGGTGATGAAGGAGTAATAGTAGACCCTTAGCCCCGTGGAATACAATCCTTGTGCTTTTGCACTAGGTATTACTTGGCGACCCCATACACTTATGGGATTCCTCTACCACTTATTTTGATTGAAGAAGTTTTAGATCATTTGAGCGTGTTTTCATAGGTCTATGGGCGTAATTTTATCATGTTTGCAGTCTTTGTACATAGCATGAGTGTTCTGAAATTTTTCTGCAGAGTCCGTAATTTTTCTAAGGAATCAAGAGAAGACACACGGCCGTGTGAAACTTTCGCACAGGCATGTGTCTTCATTCAGAGCCCATCTAGAGAAGACACAGGGCATGTAAATGCCCCCGTGAACTACCTTGTGGAGGGTACACGGCCGTGTGGAATTTTCACATGGCCGTGTAAATATCTGCAGAGTGCCAAGTCTCCATCTCGAGAAGACATAAGGGTGTGTGATAGCCCCTGTGAGTGAACGTGTGCAAAGCACACGGCCGTATGGAATTTCCACATAGTAGTATGGAACACTTGGATAGATTTTTGGCATTCCAGAGAGGCCACAGGGGTGTGTGAGTGCCCCTGTGGCCGGCCTTGAGTATTGGCCAAGTTTGGCACACGGCTATGTGGAATTTCCACACGGCCGTGTGGATGCGTTCAGAAGCCTGAGTGTTATCCCGAGAGCACACAGGATCGTGTGATTGCCCTTGTGGAGCCACCTGTGAAGGCACACGACCAAATGGAATTTCCACACGGCCGTGTGGGTATGTTCAGAAGCAAACAAAGAGCACACAGGGGCGTGCGATTACCCTGTGAACGATTCCAGAAGAGGCACATGGTTGTGTGGATGCATAGAACTCCAAAGATCGTGACTTTTCTTTAAAACCTACTTGTGCCTCTTCGTTTTGAAACTTCCAAACGCTCAAAGAACACACCCATTCACTCTCTCGACCTTCTCCGCGTCAATAAATAGAGATAGGGGTTAGTTTTCTGGTTGTTCTCAAATTTTTCGATCTCTAGTTCAATGATAAGCCCTATTTTCCCCTTTCTTCATCAATCTTGATTTCGCGTGTTATATTTGGTCGATTTTTCATGAATATCATGTTTAAATTGCTGATGAATGTCATGAGAATGAATTTAGGAGATTATATTATGTATTATGAGTTCATTGTGAGTTTCAGCAGTGTGTCTTTCTCACCATGAAGATTCACACAAGCGTGTGGAATTTCCACACGGCCTTGTGGATTCCTACAGAATGAGTTTCAAGTGTGATTTGATCAATTTTTTTCAATTTTATAGGAATGACCTCCAGGTCAAAGAAAGCAACCTGCAAATGCCCTTGAGAATCCTCTCCCGAGCAGATGGAGTTCGCCATACCCGAGCACCAAGTTAGATTCGAGAGGTTGGAGAAACACAAGTTCGGACAATCACGTTATCCGGACTTGAGTGCACTGAGGATAGCTGAGTGGGGCGATGACATCGCCGATGAGGTTGATGAACTGATTTCAGTGGGTGGTTGGCCACATTTGCTGTAGATTCGAGAGCCAGCCATCCGTACATTAACATTAGAGGTCCTCGCTTCTTTCAAGTTCGACTGTTCGTACCGAGACTTCACGAGTGCCGATGAGATCCAGTTCCGTGTGTTCAATCATTGCTATAGCATGTCAGTGATGCAATTTTCTATCAGGCTTGGGCTATATGATTAGTCGTATACTGACACTGAGGAGTACTAGAGCCTGCCGACCGATTACCCTAGCAGTTTTACCCATAGAGAACATACAGGACATTATGTAGCTTGGTACAGTACGAGCCGGGGGTTTCTAAGGTGACATGCCTCTCTCGACCAGCTTACCAGTACATCCACGTCGTTCTAAGTAGATCAGTGAACGGCCGTGGCGACAGCACGGGAGTCCTAAGTCGATAAGAGCTTCTCTACTTGTACTTCATGGTAAAGGGCGTGCTACTCGACCTTGGGTACATCATAGCAGAGTACTTGCGCCATCAAGGACAGTATGCCCGGGTTGGAATTATTATCTCAGTCCCTACATTACGAGACTCCTCATCGGAATGGGTCTCCTGGACGGTGTTCAAGGGGTCAAGAAGACCACTGTACCAGCTCCCCTTGGCCTAGAGATTATAAGATAGATGGGTATGGCCACGAGGTACCGAGATGGAGTATACGTGATGATCAGTCCCACACCAAAGCAGGCCGAGGGAGAGGATGATGAGGCTGAGGGTTCGTAGCCGACATTACAATTACCACCAGAGCACACAGAAATGAAGGCACCACCTATAGCGCAGGAGCCATCTCCTGTGCGTATATGTTCTCGTCGTCTCGAGCCCATGAATGATTGGAGAGGATCGAGAGCATTGTAGTTGTGCTACAGGCGGATGTGGCTGAGGTTCGCGCTACACAGGCTGCGAACCATGTTGAGGCGATGGCGCGGTTCGACGCTCTTCATCAGCTACTTGAGCGAGTTGTGACCTCGCCATTCGTTGTGAGACCACGAGCATCCCTAGCACCGCCATCACCAGCAGCACCACCATTGACAGCACCAACACCACCACCACCAGAGCTTCCTAAGCCAGACACCGATGCTACAAGCATCTATTTTCTTTATTTGTCATTTTGCATTTTATTTTGTGGACTTGTAGCACTCAGAAAGGATTCTCCTTCTGAGTTTATCATTTTATTTTCATTGTCTCGAGTTGTATTTCATTTCCATATCTTTATAAACTCAATTTTATTTGTGTTTTTGTTGAGCTTTACTAAATCCCCTTGTGTGTACGTGCAGATGGTCTTGTTAGTAAAGTAATTGAGGAATAGTCATTGGCATGGTCATGTGACCATGTGTGCTTCACAACCCGTTGGAACTCAACTTTCCATGAATAGAGATTCAAGGAGTACCTTTTGGGTTGACTTGAGTGAGTTTACACACACTTACACAATATCAGGTTTGTTGTCCTTTTTTACTGAAGTTTTTAGCTAGAGCGATGATTCCTTTTATGCAATGTTTTAATTTCCCCTTGCTTATAGAATACTTCTCTTGAATGCTTTTGGTGAACCTAAGGCTGAGCACTTTCAATTGTTCTTCCTAAATGCTTTAATGTTTTATTTTTGCTTGAGGACATGCAAAAGCTTAAGTGTGGGGGAGTTTGACAAGTGCTCCTGTATAAGTGATATGAAGTATACTTTTCTTTCATTGAGCATCACTTTTCTAAGATTTTATCACTCATTTGGGTGTATTTGTGTTCTTTTGTGCATTTAGGGTTGTGAAGATAATTTGGAAGAAAAAGAAGCAAAAATAGATCATGGACGCAATGGTTGAGGAGACTCTCGGACTAAGCAAGGACCAAGGCACAAGTTATAGATATGCGAGTGTGTGCCAACCATCAAAGTGCTCAAGTGATTATACAAATTGGAAGGGCACAAAGGCAGTCACACTCATATAGTCCAACTTGTGTAACATTGAAGAGCTTCATCACTGTGTTGAAAGCAAGAGGTGATGTGATCCACTGCGTAGTTGTGTGCCCAACTTGGCGGCATCGATGAAGAAAATGAAGTCGGGAGCAATTTTCACAACCGATAAGTGGGTAGTCGTATCAATAAGGAATAGTATTTAAAAACAAGAGCGATCACTATTTAGCTACAGAGAGAATCGATGATGAGAGAAGTCAATGTATAAATGCAAAAGAAAATAAGAGAACGCAGGAAAAGCAATAAGAGTAACAGAGGTAATCGATAGTAAAATAGGGCACCCAGATAATGCTGACCCTAGGACTATTGTTTCAAGTGCAAGACTAGTATTATACTTCCTAATTTATGTTTCATAAGTCATGGAAATCCTAAAGCACATGGTCCCAAACCTAAGGTCAACCGTTACTAGCCCTCTACACTATGCCCTGGCGGAAAGAATGCTCTCGACGCCTCACACTGTATTTGATTGCTTGGAATTCTAGGGATTCCAATTGATAAACCCTATTCCTAAGTATAGCTCTAACCCTTTGGTCTAGGCGAAAAACCATAGTCTCAATTAAGCCCCAGCACTAAGATTCACTACAATCCTTCACTTTGTTGCTCACGCAACTAAGCCCCAGGGAAGTTCATCTCTTAGTACTTCGCTATACTTCTACCGCAAAGAACTCTTGGAATGTCGAGGTAAGATAAATCACACCGGAAAGGAAAGAGGACGTTTTAAAACCTCTCAACTCACCCTCTCAACTCACTCCAATCTTGTATAGTCTAATCCTATAGAAGTTGTCACACCTTCAAAGGATAACCTAGATGACTCTCAACCCTAGTGTCATGGCTAAGGAAAAGTCAATGTAATTAACATATAAGATTGGAACTCAATTAAAAGCATCAATTAAGAAAGCATAATAAATTCATAGAACAAAAGTTATCCTAGGGTTTACAAGTCCGAATATCCACTAGGTGTTTAGCTCTCCATGAAGCTATACAAAATAAATAAAGTGTTTGTATCAATAAGCATGGAAAACATGAATAAAATCCCCTCGTGGTCTGTATCAATGGTCTTGTGAAGCCATTTCGTCTTCTCCAACGAATCTCTTGTCAAGCCTAGGGTACACCTTGCTGAATCGATGTCGACAAAAGCTCCCCCAATAGCTAACTTTCAAAGGATGTCGATGTTGATGCCGTAGACTTGCTCCAAAAGCCTTGTAAAATCCTCTCCGAACCCTAGCCACAAGCTCTCAAAAAGTTGGGTAAAAGATAGGTCAAAAGTCAATAAATAAATCTGAAGTTGCGGTATTTAAAGGGCTAAAATCGGGTATCCACAAGGCCGTGTAGAATTTCCACACGCCCTTGTGGATTTTTTGGAAATCTGATTTTCAGCGCATTATGAACAGTAACTGCTATAGTAATCAACAAAGTTTTTGCTGTAATAAACAGCTACATTACTAATGCCAAAAGTTGTTCTCGACTTCATTTTCTTCATCGAGGCCGCTTAGTTGGGCACACAACCATGAGGTAGATCATGTCGTTTCTTCTTTTCCCCTCATAGACAAAGTTTTTCAATGTTACATGAGTTAGACTTTATGGGTGTGACTGCCTTTGTGCCCCTCCAAATTATACAATAATTTGAGCACATTGGAGGTTAGCGCACATCCACAAATCTACAACCCATGCCTTGATCTTTGCTTGATTCAAGAAGCTCCTCAATAATCGCGGACATGACCTAATTTTGCTCTTTTCTCTTAAATTCTTCTCCATAACCCTACATGCACAAAAGAACATAAATACACATGAATTAATTATAAAACTTGAGAAAAGTAATTGATGAGTGCTTGTGTTATGATAATGCAAAGTGTTATTGTCTTACATTGAGCATTACTTTTACTAGATTTTATCACTAATTGTATGCATTTGTGTTTTTTTTAAGCATTGTAGGGTTTTGAAGCCAGTTTGGAGGAAAAGAGCAAAGTTAGATCATGTTCGCCGTTGTTGAGGAATTCTCGGACCAAGCAAGAAATAAGGCATGAGCCTAGACTTGTGAGTATGTGCCAACCTCTTTTGGAGGGCACAAAGGCAGTCACATTCACAATAAGTCTAACTTGTGTAGCATAGGAGGACTTCGCGAATGAGGAGAATTGAAGCAATCGGCACGATCTACCGTTGATTGTGTGCCCAATTCAACGGCCTCGATGAAGAACGATGAATTCGGGAGCGTTTCGGCAAAAGCAACGTAGCAGCACTTTAGTAAGTTACTGTAGTAAAACTGTAGCAAGTTACTGTTCACTGTTTAACGAAATTCAGCAAAACAGAGACTTCACACAGGCATATGAAAATTCCACACGACTGTGTGAAATCGCGATTCAGCCGATTTGATGCCGCGACTCAACAGTATTTAAAGCCCTTTTTGCCTAGTAATACGGAAACCAATCCAAGAGAGCAATTGAAGGCAATTAACTTGAGAAGTGGAAAAGAGGTCGAGAGAAATCTCCCTCTAGAGAAGACAAAGCAAGCACCCGAGGTCATGGAGGTAGAGGAAGAAGCATCAAAGGAAAAGGAGGTGGCACCCCCACCCTACAAGCCGAGGATCTCCTATCCTTCACGATTGAAAAATGACCAAGAAAATGAGCAATACAAGAAATTTCTGGGTATGTTCAAGAAGTTGCACATCAACATACCATTCACGGAGGTATTGGCCCAAATGCCTAAGTATGCGAAGTTTTTAAAGGACCTCTTGACCAACAAGAGGAAATTGGAAAAGAATGCAGCTATAGTTCTTGATGCCAATTGCTCGGCCGTCTTGCAAAAGAACATGCTGAGTAAGAGAAAAGATCCCGGAAGTTTCATTATACCTTGCAACATTGGCAACTTGGATGAAGAAATGGCATTGGCTGATTCAGGGGCAAGTATCAATGTCATGCCCTATACCTTCTTCCAAAAGCTAGGCTTGGGCGAGCCTAGACCGACTCAGATGACACTACAACTTGCAGATTGATCGGTGAGCCATCCGAGGGGGATTGTGGAAGATGTGTTGGTGAAAGTGGACAAGTATATTTTTCCTGTTGACTTTGTGGTGTTAGACGTCGATGAGGATGTAGAGGTGCCGTTGATCCTTGGAAGGCCTTTCTTGCGCACTTCTAAGGCTCTTATAGACATGGACAGTGGAGAGCTCACATTCCGAGTTGGAGATGACAAGCTTACATACCGCCTCGCAAAAGCCATGAGACACTCTCTTGATTTTGATGATACTTTGTATTTCCTTGACAACACTGATGAGCTAATAGATGATTATGTGCAGAAAATGATGAACCAGGACCCGTATAAAGGGTGGCCGGACCAAGATGTGGAGATCGAAGAAGTAATATCACTTGGTCTAATTGAGAAAGAAGTCAAGCCGGAACCAGGACTCATGAAACGGATGAGAAGGAAGATAAGGAGAGTGAGGAGGCGCCACACAAAAAGCCCCAAGATCAATGGGGATGAGCACGCAAGGAGTAAGGGTGTTTCACCCTTGTGTGGTAAAAAAATCGCTAACTCCCCTGATGAGCGAGCACGCGACAAGCTAAAGAAGCGAGCACGCGACTCCCCGGCCGCAAGTGCACGGGTCGTCAAGTAATAACCTCTCGTGCACGCACGAGAGGGTCGTATTCCCAAGGGCCCCAAGATCTGCTATTACTTCCTCCTAGGTATCGATATCTAGTCTACCAAATCAAGAGTTGAAGTATAAAATACAAATACGATAATAAATAAAAGAAAAGCTATAAACAAAATGGACTAAGGCACACCATACAAACAATCTAAAGAACAAGTAGCAATGATAACTAGAGGCCTCGGGCGAGGATCCCCTAAGGAGAAGAACGAGTTAGAATGGATGAACTTAGGAAATTAAGTACTGAGTTGGCAAGGTTTGATCCGCTAGACTCGGGAGTCGACTACGCCGGAACCTCCGTGGTGTAGCCCTAATCCAGTACAGGTTCCTCTATCCAGAGGATACCCCTACGATGTCATTGGGAATAGGTAGTCTCGATTAGGGTTATTCTAATGCGCGCTTTCGGCTAAAACAACCCTAACCACACGGGGAGCTATCGGCACCCGGAACCTCCGGTGTACCGGCACATTGAATCCCCCTTCAATCATTGTGCGACCTAATACATGCAAGCATCCCGCCATACACATACAATTCATGAATCAAAACCTACGGAATCCATCCATTGTAGGTTGAACATTAAAACAATAGATTGAAATCAAACAAACAAGCCAACAATCATCTATAAATAAGTATCATCATCCATACAAGTTCCTCTCCCAAGGTTCACCGGAGCCCGGTGGCCTTGGGAGGCTAGTTCCACATCAAGAGAGAGAAAACACAAAATAAACAATGAAAATGCTCATAAGAATCTCCCTTAGATGTAGGCTAGAAGGTGGTGACAAAGGCTTGCCGGATCCGCGCCGGTTGAGCTCCGTGATGATCTCCTTGAGTGCTTCCTTTCTTCTTCCCTTGATTTTTGCTCTTCAAATTGCCTCTCCAATCCGGTGGTGGTGAAGGAAAATGGTGGAGATGATGGTGGAGAATGGAGGTGGTGCTGGTGGAGAAAGGTGGAGGAGAGGGTGGCCAAAGACAAAAGCTTCAAAGCCCTAACTTCCCTTAAATAACCAAAAACTTGATGTTCTGCCCGAGTGTGTGCGGGCTGCACGCCAGCCCGCACACCGTTCTGTCTCCTCTGTGCGGCCCGGTGTGCGGCCGCACAGTGCCCGCACACTGCTACAGTGCAGCGCTACAGTGAATATGCTACAATGATGGTGCTACAACAACTCTGCTACAGTGAACTGCGCCTTAAAATCCACTCTTTTATTACCCGAAACATGAGGATGCGTGTGAGCTTCAATAAATTCTTCGATGATGCCAAAAGAAGCTCAAACACGCACTAGATGGTCTTCCGATGTCCTGAAATGATAATTAATAAGAAAAGCGCGTAAAGGGCATCGCAGTCATACAAAAATGCATGAAAGTAAATAAAATGTACATAATAAAAGTGATGTATTTAGACACTTATCAAATACCCCCCTGATTGCTTCCCCGCAAGTGTACGGGATCGCCAAGTAATACCCTGTGAGTGACACAGGGGTCGTATTCCACTGGAGCCAAGGAAGTACTATTACTCACTCTTCATCTATTTTCTAGCCTACCATTCAATATGAGTGGAAAGAAAATAAAGCAAACAAACTAATTTAAACTAATCCTATGGCCTGGTAACTAGCACACAGATGTAAACAATCAAGGGAGTATCAAGCATGAGAAGGGTGTGTTTGGACAAGGAATCCACCTAGGGTTGTCATTTAGTCCAGAACTAGGATGATATAAAGATGCATTGATGATAGTTGAGACCTAGAGACCTCCTGAGTAGATTAGCCCCGATTTCTCGGCGACTAACCCCTGATCCCATACGAGTGTTAATCGGAATCTCTCCGTATTAACCCACCTACGATCGCAATGAGCTCCGTGAAGTCTCTAATAGGAGTAAACCTACTATCTTTCGGCTTAAACCTAGCAATGGAGGGCTACCGGCACCCAATTTCTCGGCGTGTCGGCACAAGAATCCCCTTTCAATCTCTCCTAGATCTAGTACACGTGAGTAGGTCACGTCTACATGTACAACTCATAAAAGAATCACGGATTTCTCCACATATGCAATTCTAGACATGAAAGCATGAAAGATTGAATCTCAAAACAACCAACAAACTAAATTAAATACAACATCCAAAGTTCATACACAAGATGAACCCTAGGGTTCATCCAAATCCAAACACAACAATAAGTTAATCCCTCATGATAAGGGACACTTAAACAACATACAAGGAAGAAAGAAACATAAAAGAAGCAATGAAAACTCCCTCTAGTTCTTGATCCCCTTGAATGGATGAAGCTTCAAAGGTTTGTCAATGGTGGCTTAGATCTTCACTCCAACTCCTTCTCCCTTGCTCCTCTCCCTCTTGGTGATGATGTGTGCTTGTTTCCCACTTGGATCCCCGCCGAAAGGTGGCCGGAAAGCCTCAAGATGAAGTGGTGGCGGCGGCCCAAATGGCCAAGGAAAAGTCTCTCTTGTGTGCCCTAAAAACAACCTTAAATATGCCCGCAATATCCCGGGGTGGATAGATCCATCCCGGGGTGGATAGGTAGGCAAAACTTGGCTTATGTGGGGGTGTATCCCGGGGTGGAAGAATGGATCCCGGGGTGGATAGGGGGCCGTGAACCCTAGTATAAAATCACTGTCTTTTGATGCTCACGGCCCCTTATACGGCCCCGTATGATGCACTGTTTACACTTATGCACTTCCATCATTTCCAGCCCAAAACTCCTCAGGTGCAACAGCAACTGCTACAGTAAGAATACTACAGTGCTCCAGCTACAGTAAATACGCTACAGTGCTGCGACGCCTGAATTTCATCCTTTTTCGCCCAAATTGTATTCTCGTGCTCCTCATGGCTCCCCCGTGTCCTACAACATAAATAATAGTCGATTAAGCACAAAACGGGCATCAATTCTTAACAAAATACATGATAAGTGTACAGAGTACTTATATTAAAACATTTACATTTAGACACTTATCAAATATCCCCACACCTAAGCGTTTGCTTGTCCCCAAGCAAACAAATCATGAAAAATAAAGAGAATGATAAGTGGCTAAATGTACATCTCCGGCTCAAATGAATACAAGATTATACAAGTATAGAATAATGATATACAAATGTTGAGTTACAGTCAATACGTACAACAAATAGATCCTGTCTCACCTCTTATATGTCTGTACAGTGTAAGTGAATCTTTCATCTCATTTGCCCTGACATGGCCTAGCCCTATGACTTCAATTAGTACAGCTCTAGATGCTAATCACTCCACAAGTACAGAGTACCAAGTCTTAAAATGCTAAGTGCCACTTCAATGAACAAATAAGATCCTTCTAAGTCTATACTTGAAACTAAATTCCATTTCCACTCACGAACTCAAGTAGGCAGTCTGAGAGATCACTAGGGTTTTATTTACATGTATATACATTTTTTTTTTTTTTATAGTCCGACTAACGTAGACTGCACAAAAATAATCTTTCAGACGGATGCACATGCTGGCCAGGCACAAGAGCCACCCATCCTACTTGATTACAGTCTACATAGACGCATTCGTGCTATACTAGCAGAGGAATACTGTCATAGACTCATTTTCTGTTTTTTTTTTTTTTTTTTTATATATATTCACCCTAGACTGCACTACAAGTTACAAAATTAGGACTAGCTCAAAAAGACTTAGAAGTTCTTAAGAGTTCATTGAAGGATAGAACTTAGTAGTCTAAGGCTAAGTACTCAAAATTGTGTGTTAGGCATACAAGAGAGTTAAGAAAGTCAAGCAGGCTATTCCCAGGGCATCAACAAAAGACTCAGTGCACAGAACAATACTAGAGGTGAAACAGGATTCAATAGAGCACAACAAGAAAAAATGTAACTCACATCAATCATTAATTCACACTTGAAGAATCTCACAAGAAAGTAACAAGCCATCATTGATAACACTAGCATGCAAAGTTGACCTAATACAGGTAAATACACCCATCCCCACACCTAGTGTTGTACATTGCCCTCAATGTACACTAATCATGAAGAACATGGCAATTTAAGCAATAAAAACAATAGAGGAGGGTGAAAGTGAACTTCCCCGGTTTATCTTGTACAAATGGCGAAATGTGACCCGACCAAAGTGTACGGCGAGCTATACATGTCGGGTCCAATCTCCATTGAATGTGGAGAAGCTCACCAAACTTCCCTTAATGCCCTACAAGGCAAAAAGGGCACAACATCATTCCACAAAATTCACAAAGGAGAGATGGGGAGTAATCATGCAAAAACTAATACAAAACACAAAAACAACACAAAAGCTAAAAAAAAAATAAAAAAAAATAAAGACTAAAACAACAAAACAAAGTGTCCATGCTAGTCCTTGTCTTTAGAATTAGGTTCGTCGAAATTGTGGTTCCATGTGGTGCAAACATAACTTCATGGTCGCTAGCTGATTTCTTCATCCTTGACATGCCTACAAACCATGAAGAACCCAATCAAGTATAGAGGAATCCAATACAACTCAAAATGTGGTGCAAAAGATGGGGAAAAATTTGGTAAAATGATGAATAGTAACCATACGGCCGTATGGGGGCCGTATGGTACTGTTCACTCTGAAAGAACCTCCCCAAAAACATGAAAATCCAAAAATTTTTACATAAAATCAATTGAAACCATATCCATAACCATCACACCACCAAAATCAAGCAAAATTCTTGAAAACATCCACACAAAAGCTCCAAGAATGCGAGAAAAATGAAAAATATAAAGTTAGGGCACCAAAGAGCTTACCGATGAAAACTTGAGAAAACTAGAGTTAAGCTCGAAGAAAACCATTAGATCGACTTCTCAAAGAGGTTAGGAGGTGATTTAGGAGAAGAAATGAGAAGATTTGGCCAAGATTCGGTGGAGAAAGAAAAGAAAAAATCGTGTGGGAAGAAGGAGAAATGAAGAGAGAGAGAGAGAGAGAGGTAATATGATGAGGATGAACAGTGTCTATCCCCCCCCTCATGGGCCGTATGGGGGGCCGTATACCCTAGGCAAATCTCACTGGTTTTTGCAAAATGGCCTCCCATACGGCCCCATTGAGGCCGTGAGAACCTGGGAAGCTTCAAAAACTCAGAAATATCTTCTCCAATTGACTAAGTAAGGCAATGAAGTGATTTAGAACACCTCCAACTTGAAAGAAATGCTTAAAAACACGATCTAAAACATGACATAACATCAAAAATATGTGTTTCTCAAGATGGTTATCGATTAAAATACAAGAACGACGATGACAGAAATGTACAAGGCAAACAAGCATGGGCTTATTCAAACAAATAAAGACATGAAAGAAACACAAGCATACATAACAAATACACAATATTACACTCAACTAGAAACACAAAAAGAAGAAAATGAAGAAATTTAAAGCTTGGGTTGCCTCCCAAGAAGCGCTTGTTTAACGTCATAAGCTCGACGTACCTTATTCTTACCTAAGGAGGCTTGAAAAGGGTGTGTTCATCCCGGCTAGAAGTGGCATAAGAACTACCAAGAAATACAAAACATACCTTCCGGGATGATGAGCTTGTGGAGACCAAGAACATGTTACCTTTAGGCCTCCATGGAAAAAGCTTGGGCCGGGCATTGTGCAACTTTAACTTTGGCGGATCCTTAGATGGCGTGAACCTCCTCCCCGCTTCTTTTATAGTCCCGGTAATTATTCCTTTGAGTATCCCAACACAAGATTGCTTGGGCCTCCATGGAAAAAGCTTTGGTCGAGAGTTATTTAAGCTCGGCATGAGTGAGTCCATGGATGGTTTCCACCTCCTACCCACATGTTCTTCCTCGACTCTTATTAAATGTCCTTGAACTTCCCATATGTGTTGTTTGGGTCTCCAAGGGAACAAGTTGGGTTGAGAACTTGTCAAGCTTGACATGGGTGGATTAATTGGTGGCTTTAACATCCTTTCCACAATTTTTCTCTCAACCGCACTTGAATGATCAACAATTGCCCACAAAATTTGCTTGGGCCGCCATGGAAATATTTTTGGGTGGGAATTGTCCAAGCCCGGCATTGGTGGGTTCAAGGATGGCCTAAGCTTCCTTCCCACATCATCAAATACAATTCCCGAAGTTTCTTTTCTGCACTTGAAGATTAAAGATTGGTTTATTGAATGCTCAATGTTGAGGCAAGTAGCATCTTCAAATGTGGTCGATGGAGCTTCTTCCACTCCCTCACATGTTTCCATGGCCATGATGACATCCACATCCCTGTCTTGCTTGACCCCATCTCCCATGACACTTGGACTTTCTTTGGCTCCCACCACTATTTGCTTCCCAATCATAGGAGTGATGGCCCTCAAGTGCTCGATTGGGTTAGTTTCGATATTGCTCGATGGGCTACTTGAAGAATGCTCGGAATTTTCCCTAACAAGTTGCCCGACTTGGTTCTCGAGAGATTGAATAGAATCTTGGACATTTCTCAATATGGTTCCAAATTCATCAAA
Organism: Dioscorea alata; assembly: GCA_020875875.1. Taxonomy (NCBI): domain Eukaryota; kingdom Viridiplantae; phylum Streptophyta; class Magnoliopsida; order Dioscoreales; family Dioscoreaceae; genus Dioscorea; species Dioscorea alata. The sequence continues at coordinate 14,011,142 of CM037013.1, forward strand.
CCTTTTGTCTATATTCCGAAACCCTGTTTCTGTGTGGATCATAAATGTAGCCAAGACTTCTTCAGTGGTGTACTTTCTCACTTGTTGTGGTTGGGGCTGAAATCGGAGAACTTGGGGTTGTGGTGGATTGCTTGGGATTGCTTTCATGGCAAGAAACTTTTCTATCTTCTCTTCAAGTGCAAAAATTTTGGCGGCCAACAACTTTTCTTGGAAATCCATGGCCCTGTGTAAATAATTAAAAAAAATAAAAAATAAAAACAATAAGCTAACAAAGAAAATAAGCAAGAAGTAAAATAAATAAATATGCACAAAACGGTAAAAGACACATACAAAGACAAATATTTACAAAGCAAATGACTAGAGCAATAGACTACAAGCTTTCCTAGTATTCCTTGAATGTCCCCGGCAACGGCGCCAAAAACTTGATTGCTTCCCCGCAAGTGTACGGGATCGCCAAGTAATACCCTGTGAGTGACACAGGGGTCGTATTCCACTGGAGCCAAGGAAGTACTATTACTCACTCTTCATCTATTTTCTAGCCTACCATTCAATATGAGTGGAAAGAAAATAAAGCAAACAAACTAATTTAAACTAATCCTATGGCCTGGTAACTAGCACACAGATGTAAACAATCAAGGGAGTATCAAGCATGAGAAGGGTGTGTTTGGACAAGGAATCCACCTAGGGTTGTCATTTAGTCCAGAACTAGGATGATATAAAGATGCATTGATGATAGTTGAGACCTAGAGACCTCCTGAGTAGATTAGCCCCGATTTCTCGGCGACTAACCCCTGATCCCATACGAGTGTTAATCGGAATCTCTCCGTATTAACCCACCTACGATCGCAATGAGCTCCGTGAAGTCTCTAATAGGAGTAAACCTACTATCTTTCGGCTTAAACCTAGCAATGGAGGGCTACCGGCACCCAATTTCTCGGCGTGTCGGCACAAGAATCCCCTTTCAATCTCTCCTAGATCTAGTACACGTGAGTAGGTCACGTCTACATGTACAACTCATAAAAGAATCACGGATTTCTCCACATATGCAATTCTAGACATGAAAGCATGAAAGATTGAATCTCAAAACAACCAACAAACTAAATTAAATACAACATCCAAAGTTCATACACAAGATGAACCCTAGGGTTCATCCAAATCCAAACACAACAATAAGTTAATCCCTCATGATAAGGGACACTTAAACAACATACAAGGAAGAAAGAAACATAAAAGAAGCAATGAAAACTCCCTCTAGTTCTTGATCCCCTTGAATGGATGAAGCTTCAAAGGTTTGTCAATGGTGGCTTAGATCTTCACTCCAACTCCTTCTCCCTTGCTCCTCTCCCTCTTGGTGATGATGTGTGCTTGTTTCCCACTTGGATCCCCGCCGAAAGGTGGCCGGAAAGCCTCAAGATGAAGTGGTGGCGGCGGCCCAAATGGCCAAGGAAAAGTCTCTCTTGTGTGCCCTAAAAACAACCTTAAATATGCCCGCAATATCCCGGGGTGGATAGATCCATCCCGGGGTGGATAGGTAGGCAAAACTTGGCTTATGTGGGGGTGTATCCCGGGGTGGAAGAATGGATCCCGGGGTGGATAGGGGGCCGTGAACCCTAGTATAAAATCACTGTCTTTTGATGCTCACGGCCCCTTATACGGCCCCGTATGATGCACTGTTTACACTTATGCACTTCCATCATTTCCAGCCCAAAACTCCTCAGGTGCAACAGCAACTGCTACAGTAAGAATACTACAGTGCTCCAGCTACAGTAAATACGCTACAGTGCTGCGACGCCTGAATTTCATCCTTTTTCGCCCAAATTGTATTCTCGTGCTCCTCATGGCTCCCCCGTGTCCTACAACATAAATAATAGTCGATTAAGCACAAAACGGGCATCAATTCTTAACAAAATACATGATAAGTGTACAGAGTACTTATATTAAAACATTTACATTTAGACACTTATCACCCCCTACTTGAGCATTTGCTTGTCCCCAAGCAAACAAACATGAAGAACAAAAGGGATTGATAAGTGGCTAAATACACAACCTCCGGCTTAAGTGTAAGTGTACAATAGCAATGGTAAAACTCAAGATACTAAGCTAGAACCACTTAAGAAATTTCATGCATTCAACGGCAATGATATGATGTGTGTGTGCAACCCCTCTACTTTGAAGCCCTGTAGACCAAGTCAGGTAGACAGAACCCCGAGGACCACATCTTGAGGCAAATCACACCACTTAGTGGAATTCAGCCTTGAAGTGGTAGAGATGCTCCTAGTAGGCTCCCAAGGATCTTTCCTCTATTGTTCGAACAACCAACGGTCATAACACTTTCTTTTGTTCCACACATATATGTACATGTATAAATATATATTTATACAATTTTTTTTTTTTTTTGTTTCTGGACTAACATGAATTGCAAATCCATATTACCTGGAACTTTGCACATTCATATAAACGCGCTCATGACTTTATAGCTTTTGGCGAGAGGTACACTCTGGTTAGGAGCAAGAACCCCAGGTTACTTCGCTAGTAGGGCAGAGGAGCACTGTCCGTTTTTTTTTTTTTTTTTAACCGGGTTGAGCGAAAGACATAGAGGAAAGTCCTTAAGAGTCTATTAGGAGAAATACCTAACACGTCAAAGCACGAAACTCCACGAATGGGTTAGCAACTAAGAGGGTCACGAAGGTTACTACTTTCCTAGCCTAGGTGTCCAAGGTTCTACATAGGAGGTTAAGTGATGGAATGCCGAGAATGACACAATGCCATCCTTGGTTTACTAACATGCAAAGTTGCTCAAAAATTCTTAAAGTTCACGAAAATCATGAAATTCCACCCCCCTACTTACAGTAGTACATTGTCCCCAATATACCTAAATCAGCAGCTCAGTAAAATATATGCAATTAAAGCAAGGTAAGAGGGTTTCGTGAACTTCCCTAAGTCTCCAAGTATAATCTTGAAGTCAATGAGATCAGGGTGGCCAATGATGAATCTTGTAGATGTTGGGAGAGAAAAATGCACTAGATACTCCAATTCCACCTGCAAGGCAGAAAAGAACATCATCTCAAGGTATCCATCACACACACAAAAAGAAAAACAAACAAACAAACAAACACAGCTAAGAACAAAAGAAACAAGAAACACAAAGCACAATGTGTGGGTGCTCGAGTGAAACTTTCCAACTCAATGCTTGGCAAAACTTGAACAGAAATGATATAAGGGGGAACATTATCAAGTTTACAACATTCTCACATCAACAAGCTTGGGAATTAAAACAAATTTAAACAATGAAAAATCAATAAAGATGAGAGATACGCTTAAAACCAAAGCTAGACGACAAAATTCAAAGATGTCGGTGAAAACTCGATGAAAACAATAGATCGACAAAATTAAAACTCAAAAATGATGAGAACTTTAAGATCAATGAAAGGTTGGCCAAATGAGGAGGCAAACTAAGAGGATACACCAAAAAAAAAATTGGAGGAAAATTTGGTGAAAGGAAGGCGAAGAAATCAGCCCCAAAGATGTTGAAAATTGAGTTGAAAATGGGCTGAAAAGGCTGTGTGCGGGTTGTGTGCAGCCCCGCACACCACCCGCACACACTAGGCTGTAAGGTGTGCGGCCTGTGTGCAGGGCCGCACACAGGCCGCACAAAGGCTCCAGAAGGGTGTGCGGCCCGTGTGCAGGGCCGCACACAGGCCGCACAAAGGCTCCAGAAGGGTGTGCGGCCTGTGCGCAGGGCCGCACATTGCCCGCACACCCCTTAAAATTTGTTTTTCCTGCCTTGACATGTCATGAATCACCTTCCAACAACTATCATTCTCAACCCTACATGCATAATACTCATCAAAACACAAAGATGATAATAAATCAATGAAAAACACACCAAAAATCACCAACACAAATGAAAATACTCATCCAAGCATCAAATGCAATACATACATGAAATTAGCATACCCACACAAAGCTAAATAACCAAATCTAAGAAAACTACAACATACAAACACACTAAGCAAAATACGGAATTTAAAACCTTGGGTTGCCTCCCAAGAAGCTCTTGTTTAACGTCACGAGCTTGACGTACCTTCTTACCTCATGGAGGTTTGAAGATGGTGTGCTCCTCCCGGCCAAGTGTGGCATAACTACTACCATAGAAAATGAAACGTACCTGCCGGGATGGTGCCGAGGTGGAGGTCAAGGTCGAATTACCTTTTGGCCTCCATGGAAAGAGCTTTGGCCGGGAATTGTGCAGTTTGAACTTGGGCGGATCCTTGGACAGCTTGAACCTCCTCTCTACTTCTTCTTCATTCCCGACCAAAATTCCTTTGATTATTCCACCAAATTGTTTGGGTCTCCAGGGAAAGAGCTTTGGTTGAGAACTATCTAAGCTTAGCGCGGGTGGGTCCTTAGGCGGCTTCAACACCCTATCCACATTTCCTTTCTCAACCATGGTGGAATAAACTTGGACTGCCCACAAAACTTGCTTAGGCCTCCAAGGAAATATTTTTGGTTGGGAATTGTCTAAGCCAGGCATAGGTGGGTTCAGTGATGGTTCTAGTTTTCGACCCACATCTTCAAATACAATTCCCATAATTTTCTTAGTACACAAGACCAAAATGGGCAGATGGATTGAATGGTCGATGTTAAGGAAAGTAGCTTCTTCAATTGTGCTTGATGGACTAGTTTCTACTTCCTCACACTTCTCAATGGCCACGCTTTCTTCAATCCCCCTGTCTTCTTCCATAGCATCTACAGGTGGAACTTCAACAGCTTGCTCATTATTCTTGTTTTCCTCATCCATTAGTTTGAGAAGTTCTACCACTTGTTTTTCGATTCTGTAAATAGATGCCTGAATCATTGTCACGCTTGCTTCCAACGCTTCCAAACGAGAGTCCGTGACCTGCATGTACTTGGCTAAGACATCTTCAGTGGTGTACTTCCTCTTCGTTGGTGGTTGTGGGGGTTTTTGTAGCAATCCATGGTGAGAGGGCTTCCATTGACGTGTGTAATAATGTGTCAAATTATCTATGTGCCTTTGCAAATATGGATCATACACATGCTCGAATTGATTGCTACAGCTTGCTTTCAAGGCCCGGTACTCATTGATTTGCCATTCTTCAAGATGAAAATACGTACCACCAGAGGCATCTCGAAAACCCATTGCCCTGTGCACAAAACAAACAAACAAAAATTTAAGGTATCAAAGAAAACAAGAATATTTACAAAAGAAAATATAAATGACTAGAGTAGCGAGCTAGAAGTTTTCCTAGCATTCTTGGATGTCCCCGGCAGCGGCGCCAAAAACTTGATGAGCGAGCGCGCGACAAGCTAAAGAAGCGACTACCTTTGTGCCCCTCCAAAATATACATGAGTTAGACTTTATGGGTGTGACTGCCTTTGTGCCCCTCCAAATTATACAATAATTTGAGCACATTGGAGGTTAGCGCACATCCACAAATCTACAACCCATGCCTTGATCTTTGCTTGATTCAAGAAGCTCTTCAATAATCGTGGACATGAACTAATTTTGCTCTTTTCTCTTAAATTCTGCTCCATAACTCTACATGCACAAAAGAACATAAATACACATGAATTAATTATAAAACTTAAGAAAAGTAATTGATGAATGCTCGTGTTATGATAATGCAAAGTGTTATTGTCTTACATCGAGCATTACTTTTACCAGATATTATCACTAATTGTATGCATTTGTGTTTTTTTTAAGCATTGTACGGTTGTGAAGCCAGTTTGGAGGAAAAGAGCAAAGTTAGATCATGTTCGCCGTTGTTGAGGAATTCTCGGACCAAGCAAGAAACAAGGCATGAGCCTAGACTTGTGAGTGTGTGCCAACCTCTTTTGGAAGGCACAAAGGCAGTCACATTCACAATAAGTCTAACTTGTGTAGCATAGGAAGACTTCGCCAATGAGGAGAATTGAAGCAATCGGCACGATCTACCATTGATGTGTACCCAATTCAACGGCCTCGATGAAGAACGATGAATTCGGGAGCGTTTTGGCAAAAGCAACGTAGCAGCACTTTAGCAAGTTACTGTAGTAAAACTGTAGCAAGTTACTGTTCACTGTTTAACGAAATTCAGCAAAACAGAGACTTCACACGGGTATATGAAAATTCCACACGACCGTGTGAAATCGCGATTCAGCCAATTTGATGCCGCGACTCAACAGTATTTAAAGCCCTTTTTGCCTAGTAATACGGAAACCAATCCAAGGGAGCAATTGAAGGCAATTAACTTGAGAAGTGGAAAAGAGGTCGAGAGAAATCTCCCTCTAGAGAAGACAAAGCAAGCACCCGAGGTCATGGAGGTAGAGGAAGAAGCATCAAAGGAAAAGGAGGTGGCACCCCCACCCTACAAGCCGAGGATCTCCTATCCTTCACGATTGAAAAATGACCAAGAAAATGAGCAATACAAGAAATTTCTGGGTATGTTCAAGAAGTTGCACATCAACATACCATTCACGGAGGTATTGGCCCAAATGCCTAAGTATTCGAAGTTTTTGAAGGACCTCTTGACCAACAAGAGGAAATTGGAAAAGAATGCAGCTATAGTTCTTGATGCCAATTGCTCGGCCGTCTTGCAAAAGAACATGCCGAGTAAGAGAAAAGATCCCGGAAGTTTCATTATACCTTGCAACATTGGCAACTTGGATGAAGAAATGGCATTGGCTGATTCAGGGGCAAGTATCAATGTCATGCCCTATACCTTCTTCCAAAAGCTAGGCTTGGGCGAGCCTAGACCGACTCAGATGACACTACAACTTGCAGATTGATCGGTGAGCCATCCGAGGGGGATTGTGGAAGATGTGTTGGTGAAAGTGGACAAGTATATTTTTCCTGTTGACTTTGTGGTGTTAGACGTCGATGAGGATGTAGAGGTGCCGTTGATCCTTGGAAGGCCTTTCTTGCGCACTTCTAAGGCTCTTATAGACATGGACAGTGGAGAGCTCACATTCCGAGTTGGAGATGACAAGCTTACATACCGCCTCGCAAAAGCCATGAGACACTCTCTTGATTTTGATGATACTTTGTATTTCCTTGACAACACTGATGAGCTAATAGATGATTATGTGCAGAAAATGATGAACCAGGACCCGTATAAAGGGTGGCCGGACCAAGATGTGGAGATCGAAGAAGTAATATCACTTGGTCTAATTGAGAAAGAAGTCAAGCCGGAACCAGGACTCATGAAACGGATGAGAAGGAAGATAAGGAGAGTGAGGAGGCGCCACACAAAAAGCCCCAAGATCAATGGGGATGAGCACGCAAGGAGTAAGGGTGTTTCACCCTTGTGTGGTAAAAAAATCGCTAACTCCCCTGATGAGCGAGCACGCGACAAGCTAAAGAAGCGAGCACGCGACTCCCCGGCCGCAAGTGCACGGGTCGTCAAGTAATAACCTCTCGTGCACGCACGAGAGGGTCGTATTCCCAAGGGCCCCAAGATCTGCTATTACTTCCTCCTAGGTATCGATATCTAGTCTACCAAATCAAGAGTTGAAGTATAAAATACAAATACGAAAATAAATAAAAGAAAAGCTATAAACAAAATGGACTAAGGCACACCATACAAACAATCTAAAGAACAAGTAGCAATGATAACTAGAGGCCTCGGGCGAGGATCCCCTAAGGAGAAGAACGAGTTAGAATGGATGAACTTAGGAAATTAAGTACTGAGTTGGCAAGGTTTGATCCGCTAGACTCGGGAGTCGACTACGCCGGAAACTCCGTGGTGTAGCCCTAATCCAGTACAGGTTCCTCTATCCAGAGGATACCCCTACGATATCATTGGGAATAGGTAGTCTCGATTAGGGTTATTCTAATGCGCGCTTTCGGCTAAAACAACCCTAACCACGCGGGGAGCTATCGGCACCCGGAAACTCCGGTGTACCGGCACATTGAATCCCCCTTCAATCATTGTGCGACCTAATACATGCAAGCATCCCGCCATACACATACAATTCATGAATCAAAACCTACGGAATCCATCCATTGTAGGATGAACATTAAAACAATAGATTGAAATCAAACAAGCAAGCCAACAATCATCTATAAATAAGTATCATCATCCATACAAGTTCCTCTCCCAAGGTTCACCGGAGCCCGGTGGCCTTGGGAGGCTAGTTCCACATCAAGAGAGAGAAAACACAAAATAAACAATGAAAATGCTCATAAGAATCTCCCTTAGATGTAGTCTAGAAGGTGGTGACAAAGGCTCGCCGGATCCGCGCCGGTTGAGCTCCGTGATTATCTCCTTGAGTGCTTCCTTTCTTCTCCCCTTGAGTTTTGCTCTTCAAATTGCCTCTCCAATCCGGTGGTGGTGAAGGAAAATGGTGGAGATGATGGTGGAGAATGGAGGTGATGCTGGTGGAGAAAGGTGGAGGAGAGGGTGGCCAAAGACAAAAGCTTCAAAGCCCTAACTTCCCTTAAATAACCAAAAACTTGATGTTCTGCCCGAGTGTGTGCGGGCCGCACGCCAGCCCGCACACCGTTCTGTCTCCTCTGTGTGGCCCGGTGTGCGGCCGCACAGTGCCCTCACACTGCTACAGTGCATCGCTACAATGAATATGCTACAGCAACTCTGCTACAGTGAACGGCGCCTGAAAATCCACTCTTTTATTACCCAAAACATGAGGATGCCTGTGAGCTTCAATAAATTCTTCGATGATGCCAAAAGAAGCTCAAACACGCACTAGATGGTCTTCCGATGTCCTGAAATGATAATTAACAAGAAAAGCGCGTAAAGGGCATCGGAGTCATACAAAAATGCATGAAAGTAAATAAAATGTACATAATAAAAGTGATGTATTTAGACACTTATCATCCCCCTCTAGACTACATAAGTTATGTCATGCATGTTTCCAGGTGGTAGGAATGAGGGCAACATTCATTCATGAGCCTCCATGAGTTTAAACATGTACGTCAAGCTTAGTGACGTTAAATAAGTGCTTCTTGGGAGGCAACCCAAGATTTTACGGCTTTTGTAGGGTTTAGTTTTAGTTTGGAGTGAATAAGAGTCTTAGTTTTGGTGTCCTATCATGATTTCGCATGTGTTGTGTTTTTCTTGTGGACATTGATGGTTTCATGTGCCTAAATGATGATTGATGGAGTTATTGGGTCGTGTTTGTGTGTTTCCATGAACCTCTGGTCGAGTTTTTAACGTTTATTTAGGCTCTAAGTGTTTTATTGAAGTTTCTGATGTTTTCTGAAAGAGCCTGAATTTTTCTAAGTCATCTAGAGGAAACACACGGCCATGTGGAATTTCCACAAGGCCGTGTTGAACGTCGCAGAGCTCATCTAGAGCTTCACAGGGGACATGTGGGCACCGTGTGGATCCCTGCAGAACTTGAACTCTCCATCCAGAGAGTGTGAGTGCCCTTGTGCTATGGCACACGGCCGTGTGGAATTTCCACATGGCCGTGTGGAACTCTGCAGAGATTCAACCTTCAATCCCGAGAGTCACAGGGGGCGTGTGAGTGCCCCTGTGAGTGGGCTATGAACGACACATAGCCGTGTGGAACACTTAGCGAATTCTCGGGATATCTAGAGAGGCCACAGGGGCGTGTGGTTGTGATAAGTGCTTATGTTATAGTAATACGAAGTATTATTATCTTACATTGAGCATTACTTTTCTCAGATTTAATCACTAATTAGTGTGTATTTGTGTTCTTTTGTGCATTGAAGGGTTGCGGAGAAGATTTAGAGAAAAAGAAGCAAGAATAGGTTATGTTCGCCATTGTTGAGGAGTTCTCGGACTAAGCAAGGAACAAGGCACGAGTCTAGACTTGTGGGCGTGTGCCAACCACCATTGGAGGGGCACAAGGACAGTCAAACTCACAAAAGTCTATAACTCGTATAGCATTGGAGAACTTCGCCAATGAAGAGAAATAAAGTAATCGACATAATCTACTATTGATTGTGTGTCCAATTCAACGGCTTCGATGAAGAACGATGAATTCGGGAGCATTTAAAAAATTACTGTAGCAGCATTGTAGTTTTGTACTGCAGCAAAACACTGTAGCAAACTACTGTTCACTTTCTACCGAAATTCAGAATTACAGAGAGTTCACTGTAGCAGAAATACTGTAGTAAAGCAAGGTAGCAAAACACTGTTCACAGTCTACCGAAAATCATTTCCAGACGGCCGTGTAGAATTAAGACACGGGCGTGTGGAATTCCTGGTTTTACACAGGGCCATGTGGAATTAACACAGGGGCGTGTGGAACTCCGATTTCAGCCCGATTTCAGCCTATAAATAGCCCGTTTTCAGATCTGTTTGGGGACCCTCCCCTTCTATCACTTGGATATCTTTTGGGGGGCTTTCGGCTAGGGTTTGGAGAGGTTCTTGGAGGTCTTTGGAGGCGATTAAACGGCATTGACAACGACATCCTTTGTAAAAAAGCTATTGGGGAAGCTCTCATCGGGATTGATTTGTCGAGGTGTGCCTTAGGCTTGACAAGGGATTCGTTGGAGAAGACACGCGACTACACAAGACCATCGATACGATATACAAGGGAGTTTTCTTTATGGTTTTCATGCATATGTTCTTAAACTATTTATTGACTTTGTATTGTTCCATGGAGAGCTAAACCCTAGTGGGTATTCAGACTTGTAAACCCTAGGATGATATTGTTTCTATACCTTTTATTATGCTCTCTTAATTTAATGTTCTATTATTGAGTTCCAATCTTGCATGCCGATTGTATGAGATTTTTCCTTAGCCGTGACACTAGGGTTGAGAATCTATTAGGTTATCCTTTGAGGGTATGACAACCTCTATAGGATTAGACTACACAAGGTTGGAGAGGGTTGAGAGGGAGAGTTGTGAGGTAGCGATGTACCGCTTTCCCCTCCGGTGTGGTTTCTCCCTACCTCCGTTTCCTTTATTCATTAGCGGTCGAGATAGAGTGAAGTGCTAGGTAGATAAACTCCCCTGGGGCTTAGTTACGCGAGTAACAGAATGAAGGGTTGAAGTGAATCCTACGCACTGGGGCTTAATCTAGACTAGGGTTCTTCCACCTGGACCAAAAGGTTAGAACTACACATAGGAACAGGTTTTACCACTAGGAGTCCCTAGAACTTAATGCAATCCCACGTAGTGTGAGGCTTAGGTAGATATACTCCTCTATGGCTTAGTTGACATGTCAACGAGAGTCAAGAGTCGTAGTGAATCCTAATGCCGGGGCATAGTGTTGGGGTCAGTCACGGTTGACCATAGGTTTGGGACCGTGTGTTTAAGGATATCCTCGACTCAATTAGACATCAATTAGAGGGTATAATACTAGTCTTGCACTAGAAGCATTAGTCTTAGGGGGAGCTTTGTCCGGGTACCCCATCTTTATATCGATTACCTCTCCTACCCTCATTATTCTTCTTGCACTCTTTTATTTTCTTTTACATTTATATATATATATATACTTCTTTCATCATCGACTTCTTTCATAGCTAAATAGCATTAACACTTGTTTCTGAACACTATTCCCTGTGGATACGACTACCCACTCACCATGGTAAATTTATTACTTCGACAAACCCGTGCACTTGCGGGATACACGCAAGGTGTCATGTCAAGTTTTTGGCGCCGTTGCCGGGGAATAGGCGTTTTAGAGACATTTGGATTTTGCTATTTTAGCTATTCATCATTCATTCTATTTCACCTTTTCTTATTCTTCCGTCATTCTTATTTGTTTTCTTTTGTTTTGTCTTACTTTTTCTTGCAAGGAGCCTAAATGGAGATTGATGCAATCATTGAGCTATATTCTCAAGTTGAAGCTCTAAGTGAAAAGTTTGATAGAATTATTGCTTCACAACAACAAAGCAACCCATGCTATAGCACACATCATCCAAATGAGAGGAGCTACCAAAATTTTTTATGGAATAATGATGGACAACATTGGGAAGTACCTCAAGAGCAATTTCAAAAGGATGAGATACTCGAAGAGGATGCACCTCCGTGGAAAAAGGTGCTAGATAACTTTATTGAAGCATCCGATGCCTCTTGCCAAAGTATGGAAGCCACACGAAAGTGTCATGAAGCCTCCTACAACAACCTTGAACATCAATTAGGATGGATACTTGACACACTCTCCAAGGAACATGAAGTATTTGAGCAAGTAAAGCAAGACCCTTGTAGAGATGATGTGGTCGTGAAGGATAATGAAGAAATGGGGCATACCGAGTATGTTGCTGTAGAGATTGAAGAGGAAAGAGAAGAAGACCATTTGGAGAATTGGGATTGCTTGAACGAAGATGGTGCTTGTGAGCAAGGAAATTTTCAAGGGGATTTGCTAGTATCATGTTCCTTTCAAGATGAAAATACACAACAAGAAGCAAACCCTAAGGTAATGGAGCAAGCATCTCTCTTTGGGATTGATCAACTCATAAAAAGCAATAAGGAGATTTTGGGAAGGGAAAAAGATGTGGGGAGGATATTTAAACCATCCAATGACCCACCTATGCTAAGCTTGGATAATTCCCAACCCAAATTGTTTCCTTGGAGGCCAAAAGTAAGATGGTTGGACCCTCCAACAAATACTCCACCCCGGCAAGTCGACTTTTGGTTTAGAGGAAGTAGCTATGCAAGTTCTTGTCGGGAGGAACACACTCTTTTCAAGCCGCCTTGTGGTAAGAAAGAGGTACGTCAAGCTTAGTGACGTTAAACAAGCGTTTTTTGGGAGGCAACCCAAGTTTTTATTGCTTTTCTAGGCTTTAGTATAGTTTTAGCATGAATAATTGCCTAGTGTTGGTGTTTTCATTTTATTATGCATGTGCTGTGTTTTTCTCAAGGATTATTGGTGTTTTAGTGTGCCTAATTGTGATTGTCGAAGTTTTTGGGTCGTTTGAGTGTGTTTTCTCTGGACGACTTAGAAAAATTAACTCTCATTCCAGAGAGTCCATAGGGGCGTGTGGATGCCCCTGTGTGTGCCTTGGTGTTAAGGCACACGGCCGTGTGGAATTTTCACACGGCCGTGTGAAACTCTGAAGAGACTTCCCTTCTATCCCGAGAAAACACAGGGGCGTGTGGCCGTCCCTGTGAGAGGTCCTGTGAATAGCACACGGCCGTGTGGATTTCTCACACGGCCGTGTGAAACACTTAGAGTTTTCGGGATATCCAAAGAGGCCACAGGCCGTGTTGGTGCCCCTGTGGCCGGCCTTGTGCTTGGCCAGGTTGGGCACACGGCCGTGTGGAATTTCCACACGGCCGTGTGTATATTCTTCAGAGTCAAACAGAGGAAACACAGGGGGATGTGACAGCCCCTGTGAACCCTACTAGTGGAGGCACACGGCCGTGTGGAATTTCCACACGGCCATGTGGATGCACAGAACACGATAGGCTGTAATTTAATTTTAAAATCATTTTCGCCTTTTCAATTCTAAGGGCCTCCACACTTAAGGAATGCTTCCTCCCTTCTTCCCAACCCTCTCTTCGTCTACTTAAGGAGTTTTTAAGTTGTTTTCCGGCCATATTCAAGTTTTTGATTTCCATTTCATCGGTAGGCATCTTGTATCCTTTTCTTCGTCAATCTTTTCTTTTATTTCTCAGCACCATATCATCACCGACAGCAACACCGGAGATCGCAAAGCGGATGACACCGACGCTTGAGGTGTTTTTAGCTTTATGTTTCTTTTGTTTTATTTTACTTTTATTGAGCCTCACTGAACCCCCTTGTGTATGCATGCAGATGGTCTTGCGAGTAAGGAATTTGAGGACTAGTTATTGGCACGGTCAAGTGACCGTGTGTGCTCCACAACCCATTGAGACTCAACTCTCAATGAACATAGCTCCATCAAACGCAACACTTGGAGTTCAGGGGAGTATTTTTTTTTTTTCAATTGCCTACCCCTACACTAATTGTTTTAATTGCTACTTTTCATTATGCCTGCATGCGTACATTGGGGACAATGTACATCTTAAGTGTGGGCGGGAGTTCACATTGCACACACATTTACTTGTGCATTCAATTGCTTATGCTCATGTAGCCTATGGCGGTTCACCTTAGTTGCAACGGTTGTATTCTTAGAGTTTAGGAGAATTTTTAACATTGTATCCTATCATGCTCTAGTTTCTACTTGAATTTTAGGGAATTTTTGCTCGATTATCTTATATTGCACAACTTACTCTTGGAATCTTTTGGAAACTCAATCTTGAAGTTTTTAAGGACAAGTTTATCGTTGTTCTTAGTTTTACTTTGGAAAATGCATATATAAGGAGAGAAAAATATGAAAAAAAAAAAGATGAAAATGAAAAAAAAAAGTGGAAAAATGAAAAAGAAAAAAAGAGAAAAATATGAGTTTGTGAATAGTTGCTTTCTTTTATGTATGCATTTGGGGTGGAAAGAGCTACCAACTATGAAGTATGTAGCTACTCTCATAAGTCGGATACAAGTTATGCCCTAATGAGAGAAAGAGCTATCTCATGGGATGCGTGAAAGCTACTACCCCGGTAGAAAGAGCTACCTCCTCGAAAGTGTGAAAGCCACCTTTGGCGGCCGCCTAGGAAAGGGCTACCTTCAAGGATGTGAAGCTACTACTTCCTTCTCTCTTTAGTTTTGTTTTTGTATACAAATAAGTCCTTTCTAACAAAAGTTTGAGGAGTACTCGTTGGTTCTCTTTAGTGAAATCGTACACACTAACACATTTTCGAGTTTTTATCCTTTTTTATTCGAGTTTTTAGCTAGAGCAATGATAACCTTATGGATTGTTTTGATTTCCCCTAACTTGTAGAATGCTTCTTTTGCATACTTTTGGTGAACCTAAGGCCAAGCACTTTCAATTGTTCTTCCCAAGTACTTTCACGTTTTATTTTTGCTTGAGTACAAGAAAAAGCTTAAGTGTGGGGGAGTTTGATAAGTGCTTATGGTATAATAATACGAAGTATTATTATCTTACATTGAGCATTACTTTTCTCAGATTTAATCACTAATTAGTGTGTATTTGTGTTCTTTTGTGCATTGAAGGGTTGCGGAGAAGATTTAGAGAAAAAGAAGCAAGAATAGGTTATGTTCGCCATTGTTGAGGAGTTCTCGGACTAAGCAAGGAACAAGGCACGAGTCTAGACTTGTGGGTGTGTGCCAACCTCCATTGGAGGGGCACAAGGGCAGTCAAACTCACAAAAGTCTATAACTCGTGTGGCATTGGAGAACTTTGCCAATGAAAAGAAATGAAGTAATCGACATAATCTATCGTTGATTGTGTGTCCAATTCAACGGCCTCGATGAAGAACGATGAATTCGGGAGCATTTTGAAAATTACTGTAGCAAGCTACTGTTCACTTCCTGCCAAAATTCAGAATTACAGAGAGTTCACACGGGCGTGTGGAAATTCCACAATGCCGTGTACTGTAGCAGAACCACTGTTCACAGTCTACCGAAAATCATTTGCACACGGCCGTGTGGAATTAAGACACGGGCGTGTGGAATTCCTGGTTTTACACAAGGGCGTGTGGAACTCCGATTTCAGCCTATAAATAGCCCGTTTTCAGATCTATTTGGGGACCCTCCCCTTCTATCAGTTGGATATCTTTTGGGGGGCTTTCGGCTAGGGTTTGGAGAGGTTCTTGAGGTCTTTGGAGGCGATTAAACGGCATCGACATCGACATCCTTTGGAAGAAAGCTATTGGGGAAGCTCTCATCGGCATTGATTTGTCGAGGTGTGCCTTAGGCTTGACAAGGGATTCGTTGGAGAAGACATGCGACTACACAAGACCATCGATACGATCTACAAGGGGGTTTTCTTTATGGTTTTCATGCATATGTTCTTAAACTATTTATTGACTTTGTATTGCTCCATGGAGAGCTAAACCCTAGTGGGTATTCGGACTTGTAAACCCTAGGATGATATTGTTTCTATGCCTTTTATTATGCTTTCTTAATTTAATGTTCTATTATTGAGTTCCAATCTTGCATGCCGATTGTATGAGATTTTCCCTTAGCCGTGACACTAGGGTTGAGAATCTATTAGGTTATCCTTTGAGGGTATGACAACCTCTATAGGATTAGACTACACAAGGTTGGAGAGGGTTGAGAGGGAGAGTTGTGAGGTAGCGATGTACCCCTTTCCCCTCCGGTGTGGTTTCTCCCTACCTCTGTTTCCTTGATTCATTAGCGGTCGAGATAGAGTGAAGTGCTAAGTAGATAAACTCCCCTGGGCTTAGTTACGCGAGTAACAGAGTGAAGGGTTGAAGTGAATCCTACGCACTGGGGCTTAATCTAGACTAGGGTTCTTCCACCTGGACCAAAAGGTTAGAACTACACATAGGAACAGGTTTTACCACTAGGAGTCCCTAGAACTTAATGCAATCCCACGTAGTGTGAGGCTTAGGTAGATATACTCCTCTATGGCTTAGTTGACAGGTCAACGAGAGTCAAGAGTCGTAGTGAATCCTAATGCCGGGGCATAGTGTTGGGGTCAGTCACGGTTGACCTTAGGTTTGGGACCGTGTGTTTAAGGATATCCTCGACTCAATTAGACATCAATTAGAGGGTATAATACTAGTCTTGCACTAGAAGCATTAGTCTTAGGGGGAGCTTTGTCCGGGTACCCCATCTTTATATCGATTACCTCTCCTACCCTCATTATTCTTCTTGCACTCTTTTATTTTCTTTTACATTTATATATATATATATATATATATACTTCTTTCATCATCGACTTCTTTCATAGCTAAATAGCGATAACACTTGTTTTTGAACACTATTCCCTGTGGATACGACTACCCACTCACCAGGGTATTTTTATTACTTCGACAACCCGTGCACTTGCGATGTACACACGCAAGGGGTGTGTCAGGTTGCCCCTGTGGCCGGCTTTGTGTCTTGGCCAGGTTGGGAACACGGCCGTGTAGAACGGCCGTGTCGGTGTTCTAGGGGCAAACCAGTAAGAACACAGGGTTGTGTAGGCGCACCTGTGACCTAATCCCTGTAAAGGCACACGGTCGTGTGGAATTTCCACACGGCATTGTGGATTCCTGAACACGAAAAGCCGCGAGTTTTCTTTTAAATCCTTTCGGATTTTTTGATTTTTATTAGCTCTACCTATGAAAGAACACTCGGTTTTTCACTCTCTGACCATCTCGCCATTGATTTGACGAGTTTTTAGTGGTTTATCTGCGGATTACATCAGCTTTCACATCACCTTTGTCGGTAATCCCTTTTCCCTCTAATTTACTTCATCAATTCATAATTCTTTGGTTTCTTTCATGTTTGTTCACTTGCTCTACTTGCATTTAGGCCTATTACATTATTGTAGAGAGTTTAGAAATGAAAAGATGTAATTTTTGGTAGATTTTAGCCTCCATGGCCGTGCGGCTCTGTCTGCCCAAAGATCCACACGGGCGTGTGGAATTTCCACACGGCCGTGTGGATTACTGCAGATTGTGTTTTTCAAGTAAAAATGATCGATTTTCTTTTCAATTTTGCAAATATGGCCTCCAGGTCAAAGAAGCAAGCCGGGAAATGCCTCTTGAGCAGTTCCCACACTTGGAACAGGTTGATTTTGCATTACCCGAGCCTCGGACTCGATTTAACCGGTTGTCAAAGCTATGCTTTGGACAGTCTCATTTCCAGGATGTTAGTGCACTCAGAGGGATACAGTTAGGGAACGAGCTTGTTGACGAGGTTGACGAGCTATTACCTGCAGGAGGTTGGGGCCGTTTACTTTTGATTAGAGAGCCAGCCATCCGCAGCCTTACACTCGAGGTACTTGCCTCATTTGAGTTTGATAGGGACGACAACAGCTTTGGGGATGTGGATACTATTCAGTTCAGAGCACTTGGCCAGAGTCATAGTATGAGTGTGAGCCAGTTTTCGATCAGATTGAGGCTACATGAGAGCACCTATACCGAGTCAGAGGATTATAAGTAGCTTCCCACTGACTACCCAAGGTCATTGACACCTCAGAGAGCCTACAGGGCATTATGCGGAGATGGAAAGTATGGGCTGGGCATCTCGAAGGCGACATGCCTCTCTCGGCTAGCCTACAAATATATTCATGCTATACTGAGCAGGTCAGTGAGTGGCCGAGGAGATAGCGCCGCGGTATTAAGCCGTCAGGAGCTACTGTATCTATATTCTATGGTACAGGGCGTTCCACTCCACGTAGGGCACATCTTAGCAGAGTATTTGCGCCACCAGGGCCAGTACCCTAGGATTGGAGTGATCTTTGCGTGCCCGTACATCACGAGACTCCTCATCGGGATGGATCTCCTGGATGGTGTTCGAGGGGCAAAGAAGACAGTGATACCAGCTCCTCTTGGCTTAGAGAGGATGAGGCTCATAGGGATGATCCGCAGATGCGGACAAGGAGTCCATTCCATGATCATACCCTGGCCTGATCAGGGCGAGGCAGAGTGTTCGCAGGCAGCATTGGAGCCATTTCCTGATCAGGACGACGCACAGGCACCACCCACAGCACCGGAGCCACCCCAGTGCGTATCTTTTCGCCCTCTCAAGGCCAGAACAAGCTTGAGTGCCTTGAGAGTGCTGTGGGTGTGCTATAGAGCGAGGTAGCCGAGGTCAGGGCTACTCAGGCACACAGCACCAGGAGGTTATAGCCCAGTTTCGAAGTCTTCGTCAGTTACTTGAGCAGGCCATTACCTCCCCCTTGTTGGTCCAGCCCCGAGCACCTACTCCACCATCATCTAGCGCACCACAGGCAGATCCACCAGTCACCACTGAGCCAACAGCAGCACCTGAGCCAGCGGCACAGGACACCGACGCTGAAGCGTCGTAGTTTAGCTTTTATTTAAGTTGCACTGTCATTTTATATTTTGGACTTGTAGCACTCAAAAAGGACCTTCCTTCTGAGTTTATCTTTTGTGTTTCTTTTATTTTTTTTCCTCCAGTTGTATTTCATTCCTTTATCTTTGTATATTCGAGTTTTATTTTGATTTTTCTTGAGCTATACTGAACCCCTTGTGTCTGTGCAGATGGTCTTGGATGTAAGGAATTTGAGGAATAGTCATAGGCACGGTCATGGGACCGTGTCTGCTTCTCAACCCATTGAGACTCAACTCTTAATGAACCTAGCTCCATCAAACGCAACAGTTGGAGTTCAGGGGAATAATGTTTCAATTGCCCACTTCCACATTTATTGTTTTTCATTGCTATTCTTTTTATTGTGCTTGCATGCGCACATTGGGGACAATGTACATCTTAAGTTTGGTGGGGGGGGGAGTTCACTTTGCACACACCTTTAATTGTGCGTTCAATTGTTTATGCTCATGTAGCCCGTGGCAGTTCACCTTAGTTGCAACGGTTGTATTCTTAGAGTTTAGGAGAATTTTTAACATTGTATCCTAACATGCTCTAGTTTCACTTGAATTTTAGGGAATTTTTGCTCGATTATCTTTTATTGCACTACTCACTCTTGAAATCTTTTGGAAACTCAAGCTCAAAGTTATAAGGACTAGTTTAGCATTGTTTTTAGTAAGTTTTTTAGTTCTATATTGCTGGAAAAAAAACTTGTGAGCTTGTAAATATTTGTTTAGCTTTTAATTACGCATTTGGGGTGGAAAGAGCTACCTCCTATAAAGTATGTAGCTAGTCTCATAAGTCGGATACAAGTTATGCCCAAATAAGAGAAAAAGCTATATCATGCGAAGTGTGAAAGCTACCACCCCGGTAGAAAGAGCTACATCCTCGAAAGTGTGAAAGCCACCTTTGATGGCCGCCTAGGAAAGGGCTACCTTAGAGGTTGTGTGAAGCTACTACCTCCCTACTTTGTGTACATAAATAAGTCCTTGTAACAAGAGTTTGAGAAGTACTCTTTGGGTTCTCTTGAGTGAGGTCACACACACTTACACATTTTCGAGTTATTGTCCTTTTTATTCAACTTTATAGCTAGAGCAATGATAACATTATGCAATGTTTTGATTTTCCCTTGTAGAATGCTTCTTTTGCACACTTTTGGTGAACCTAAGGCCGAGCACTTTCAATTGTTCTTCCCAAGTACTTTAATGTTTTATTTTTGCTTGAAGACAAGCAAAAGCTTAAGTGTGGGGTATTTTGATAAGTGCTCGTGTTATAATAATGTGAATTGTTATTATCTTACATTAAGCATTACTTTTATCAGATTGGATCATTAAATAGTGTGCATTTGTGGGCTTTTGTGCATTATAAGGTTATGAACCTAGTTTGGAGGAAAAGACCAAAGTTAGATCGCGTTTGCCATTGTTGGGGAGTTTCCAGACCGAGCAACGAACAAGGCACGAGTCTAGACTTGTGGGTGTGTGCCGACCTCCTTTGGAGGGGCACAAACGCAGTCACATTCACAATAAGTCTAACTCGTGTTGCATAGGAGAACTTTGCTAATGAGGAGAATTGAAGCAATCGGCACGATCTACCGTTGATTGTCTGCCCAATTCAATGGCCTCGAGGAAGAACGATGAATTCGGGAGCTTATCGGCAAAAGTACTGTAGCAAGTTACTATGGTAAAAATACTGTAGCAAGTTGTTGTTCACTGTTTGCCAAAATTTAGCAAAACAGAGACTTCACACTGGCGTGTGGAAATTCCACACGGCCGTGTGAAATCCTGATTTCAGCCGATTTGAAACCAAGACTCAACACTATTTAAAGGCGTTTTTTAGACTTTTTCTATATCATTTTGCCTATCTTTTGATCTAACATCTGGAGGGTTGCGGCGAAGGTTTGTAGAGGACCTTGTGGAGGATCAAAGCGCGCTATCGGCATCGACATCGACATCGACGTCCGGCCGCACAAGGCCACAACCACACTCTACACACGGGGGTTTTCATCTATGCTTTTGATTTGTGCTTATTCTCATAGTTTTATGGATTTGTATAGCTCCATGAGGAGCTAAACCCCTTGTGGATATTCGGACTTGTAAACCCTAGGATAATTATGTTTCTATGGCATGTTATTATGCTTTTCTTTATTGATGAATAAAATTAAGTTTCAATCTTAATTGCATCTTGTATCGATTTTCCATTCGCCGTGACACTAGGGTTGAGAATCATCTAGGTTATCCTTTGGAGGTGTGACAACTCCTATAGTGTTAGACTACTTGAGATTGGAGAGGGTCGAGAGGGTGAGTCGTGAGGTAGCGAAACGTCCCCTTTCCCCTCCGGTGTGATTTTAACTACCTCAATGTTCCACGAGTTCTTAGCAGTCAAAATAAAGCAAAGTGCAAGGAGATGAACTCCCCTGGGGTTTAGTTGCGCAAGCAACAGAGTGAAGGGTTGTAGTGAATCCTAGTTCTGGGGCTTAATTGAGACTAGGGTTCTTTCATTTGGACCAAAGGGTTAGAGCTATACATAGGAACAGGGCTAATCACTAGGAATTCGTAGAACTTAAAGCAATCCGCATAGTGTGAGGCTTAGGAAGATGGACTTCCCTGGGACTTAGTTGACGTGTCAACAAGAGTTAAGGGTCGTAGTGAAACCTAATGTCGGGGCATAATGATTCTGATTAGTCACGGTTGACCTTAGGTTTGGGACCGTGTATTTAAGGATATCCTCGACTCATGAAACATCAGTAGGAGAGTATAATAACATTGTCTTGCACTAGAAGCATAAATCCTAGGGGTAGCTTGTTCGGGTACCCTATTTCACTCATTGATTGTCTCTCTTTTATCACTCTTACTTGCATTCTTTTACCAGTCCATATTTCTCTTTTATTTCTTGTTTCGTTTAATTGATTTGCAACCACACATTGATTCTATTCTCACTCTTCATACGCCGCACTAGCTAAATAGATAACACTTGTCTTTAATCCCTATTCCCTGTGGATTCGATTACCCTCTCACCGGGGTACTATTATTACTAATACAACCCGTGCACTTTCGGGCCCCTATCAACTACGCACCAGAAATTTGATTCCAGAGAATCCACACGGGCATGTGAAAATTCCACACGACCGTGTAGATGCCCGATTTCAGCCGATTTAAATCCGTGACTCAGCACTATTTAAGGGACATTTTAGGACTTTTCGAAGGGATCTTTTTCCGAACTTCTTGAGGGTTCACGGCTAGGGTTTTGAGAGGATTTTGTGGAGGTTTGGAGCGAGTCTTCAGCATAAACATCGACGTCCGTTGGAGGATAGCTATTGGGGGAGTTTTCGTCGGCACCAATCCGGTGAGTTCTACCCTAGGCTTGACGAGGGGCTTGGTGGAGAGGACAAAGCGGCCTTACAAGACCATCGCCACGCATCACGAGGGGGTTTCATTTATGTTTGTTATTCTTGTCGATTCATATACATTGATGATTTTGTATAGCTCCATGGAGAGCTAAACCCCTTGTTGGTATTCTGACTTGTAAACCCTAGGATGATATTGTTTCTTTGACTTTTATTCTGCTTTCTTAATTGATGCTTTTAACTGAGTTACAATCTTAGATGTTAATTGTAATTGAGTTTCCCTTAGCCGTGACATTAGGGTTGAGAATTATCTAGGTTATCCTTTGAAGGTGTGACAATTTCTATAGGATTAGACTACTCGAGATTGGAGAGGGTCGAGATGGTGAGTTGTGAGGTAGCGAAACGTCCCCTTTCCCCTTCGCCGTGATTTTCCATACCTCCGTGTTCCAAGAGTTCTTTGTAATTGAAGTAGAGTGAAGTGCTAGGGGATCAACTCCCCTGGGGCTTAGTTGTAAGAGTAACAGAGTGAAGGGTTGTAGTGAATACTAGTGCTGGGGCTTAACTTATATTAGGGTTCTTTCGCCTGGACCAAAGGGTTAGAACTATACTTAAGGAAAGGATATATCACTTGGAATCCCTAGAACATCAAGCAGTTCCACATAGTGTGAGGTTTAGGATGATGGACTCCCTTGGGGCTTACTTGAGAGAACAACAAAGTGAAGGGTTATAGTGAAACCTAATGCCGGGACATAGTGTTGGAACTAGTCACGGTTGACTTTAGGTTTGGGACCGTGTGTTTAAAGATTTCCATGACTCATTAAATATCAATAAGAGAGTATAATATATAGTCTTACACTAGAACATTAGTCCTAGGAGGAGATTGTCCGGGTACTCCATTTTACATTGATTGTTTCTCTCTTTACTCTTTGCTTGCACTCTCTTGTCTTTCATATTTCTCTTTCACTTTATTGCACACATATTTATTCTTCTCACCACCATCGTATTGCACTAGCTAAATGGCAATTACCCTTGTCTCTAATCACTACTGCCTGTGGATTTGACTACCCTCTCACCGGTGTACTTTATTACTTTGACAACCCGTGCACTTTCGAGCCCCTGTCAATACCTGTTCACGATCACTTCCACTTTGTATACTCTAACCAACCCATCATAATGATTTTGTCATTAGATTGTTAAATTCTATCTTCAATACTCTTTTAAGAGCTTTTGAGTTCCTTCATTGCTCTCTTAAGCCTGAAGTAAACTTTTGTAGCAGGTTTTATACCAGGGGACATGAGGGATGGTCTAAAAAAAATAGATTCTATGACAGTATTCCTCTGCTAGTATAGCACGAATGTGTCTATGTACGCTGTAATCAAGTAGGTTGGGTGGCTCTTGTGCCTAATCAGCATGTGTATCCTTCTAAAAGATTTTTGTGCAGTCTACGTTAGTCGGGCTCAAAAAGAAAAAAAAAGAAAAAAAAAGAGCGTATGTCCGTATATATGTGAGAGTAATAAAGTATCTTGATCCCCTGGAGCTTGCTGCATAGTCACTTGAGAGCTAAAGCTTTTTCTACGAACCGAAGGACTTTTAATTGAGTATTAAGGGTGTATTTAACATTTTATTGTCGTCTTCATTATGCGTGGGGTAAACGGTCATCCTGGGGTAATCCATGATGTGGAGGTCAAGGTGGGGGTCAGCACACACTCACGAGGGCACTCTAGGGGAAACAGAACTAATATTACTTGACTATTCATTGAATAGCTCATATCTTGATTTCTGTCTAGTTGTGCTTGTGGAGTCCTTTACTATTAAGCTTGAGGTCGTGCATTTAGCCATTTATCTTTTTTGCCCCTATTTTTCATGTTTGTTTGCTTGGGGACAAGCAAAAGCTTAGGTGTGGGGATGTTTGATAAACGTCTAAATGTACGTATTTTATATGTATGTATGTGCATGATTCCCATATTTTATTGATGAATCGATGTCCTTTTCAGTCTAAATTGGTTTATTTCATGTTTCAGGTACAAAAGAAGCATAGGTGAGCTCAACGATGCAATTTGAGAAGAAATTGACACCGAAATCGTCGTTTTAGGGCCAGTACTGTAGCAACACTGTAGCAACCGGAAACGCGAAAACTTTGAGAAAATTCTAAGTCTAGGAATCCTCACAGGCAACCTCACGGCAGCAGGCACCATGGCAGATCAACTATAGTAATTTTACTGTAGTAGTGGTATTGTAGCAATTTACTGTAGTAATCACAGTAGGGCATCCCGAGATGGCTTTAAATCAAGGGTTAGGGCATCATCTTTGGGTTCTTTTGGCCACCTCTTCTCTTCTACCACCATCTAGGGTTTGATCAGGCTAGAAGGCATTTTGGGGGAGCAAATCAAAGACAAAACAAGATCACTAATGGGCGCCCCACGACACGCTAAGAAGCGAGCACGCGACTCCCCGGCCGCAAGTGCACGGGTCGTCAAGTAAGAACCTCTCGCGCGAGCACAAGATGGTCATATTCCCAAGGGCCTCAAGATCTGCTATTTCTTCCACCTAGGTATCACTATCTAGTCTACCAATTAAAGAGTTGTTGTATAAAACACAAATACGGAAAATAAATAAAAGAAAAGCTATAAACAAAATGGACTAAGGCACACCATATGAGCAATCTAAAAAGCAAGTAGCAATAAGAACAAGAGGCCTCGGGCTAGGATCCCCTAAGGAGAATAACAAGTTAGGATGAATATTGGAATTAAGGCTTAAGATTGGCAAGGGTTGGTTCGCTAGACTCGGATCTCGACTACCACAGAACCTCCATAGTGTAGCCCTAATCTAGTACAGGTTCCTCTATCCAGAAGATACCCCTATGATGTCATTGGGAATAGGGAGTCTTGCCTAGGGTAATTCTAATGCTCACTCTCAGCTAGAACCACCCTAAAGCTCTCAGGAGCTACCAGCACTCGGAACCTCCAGTGTACCGATACATTGAATCCCCCTTCAAATATTGTGCGACCTAATACATGCAAGCATCCCACTATACAAGCATCATTCAAGAATCAAAACCTACGGAATCCATCCATTGTAGGTTGAACATGAATACAATAGAATGAAACCAACAAACATGCCAACAATCAATTAAACTAACAATGATCTTCCATCCATACAAACATGTTCTTCTACCAAGGTTCACCGGATGACAAGAGACCTGGGAAGGCTAGTTTCACATCATAAAGTGAGAAAACAAAATATAATCAATGACAAAGCTCATAAAACTCCCTCGGATGTAGGCTAGAAGGTGGTGACGAAGGCTCTCCGGATCCGCGCCGGTCAAGCTCCTTGATGTGTTCCTTGAGTGTAACCCTTCTTCTACCCTTGAGTTTTGCTCTTCAAATCACCTCTCCAATCCGGTGATGATGGTGGAAAATGATGGAGATGATGGTGGAGAATGGAGGAGATGATGGTGGAGAAGGATGGAGGAGATAGTGGCCAAAAGACAAGCTCCCAAAATGCCCTAGAAGCCCTTATATAACCGAAACTTTAATGTTCTGCCCGAGTGTGTGCGGGTAATGTTTGGGGCCACACAATGCCCACACACTCTTCTGTCTGCTCTGTGTGGGTGGTGTGCGTGGCCGCACAGTGACCACATACTACTACAGTAATTGTGCTACACTAACGATGCTGCAGTAAAATAGCTACAGTGAACGGTGACTGAAAATCCACTCTTTTCTTGCCCGAAATATGAGGATGCGTGTAAGCTACAATAAATTCTTCGATTCATGCCAAAACAAGGCTCAATCACATGCCAGATGATCTTCCGATGTCCTGAAACAATAGTAACAAATAAAACGCTTAAAAGGCATCGGAGTCATAGAAAAATGCATTAAAGAGTATAAAATATGTATAATCAAAGTGATGTATTTAGACACTTATCAATCACACTCAAGGGAGAGCATCTAGGAGTTCGTCGGCACCGATCCACGGATTCCCGTCACCATCTTCTAGTCTTCATCTTAGGGGAGTTGTTATGAGCTTTATCTTTTATTTCTTGTTTTGTATACATTCTCCTTTGTTAATGATGAACTAGACTTCCAAGGTGTCACGCCCCGACCCGCAGGTCCACAGGACGTGACAATCTCGAGGAGGGATGCTCGGCCACACAACCCTCGAGACAGCGCAAGGCTGAACAATAAACCTAGAATCAACAATATTAACAGAAATACCAAGTTTCAAGAACAATCATGCCCAGCGAGAGTAATAGAACTAATAACGACAATGACGACGACGATGACGACGACGATGAGGATGACATCAATAATAAGGATAGAAGATATAAGTTCATAAACACACAGGAAGATAACACTGACAATAATAGCAAAAGCTGATACGCACAAGTTTAAGAGTGGTTTAAGTACAACACCATACAATAGAATTCTCGACATACTAGTGGATCCAAGACATAAATAACACATTCATGATACAAAAATAACATACACGAATAAAAGTGATACAAGGAGATAAGAAGGTAACAAATGCTCAGCACGCAACCGCATCGCCTCACCTACTACCTGCAACGAAACTGGGAAGGAGAAAGAGGGGATGAGTAACCACAGTTACTCAGTGAGGGGATTAGCACAACTCCACCAAAAATATACCGAAAGATAACAATACCAAAACATAAATCAGTGAAGGTACTTTACTAATAATATGCTTGGTTTTGAAACACACTTACACATAATAATAATCTATACCACAATGCAACAGAATAGAGTAATACAACGAAATTCTTAATACCCACCAGGGTTTAAAACAATGAAACTCTAAAATACCAAACACAGATTCAAACTATAAAACACATTGAACATTTAACAGACTTTACCATGCTACAATTAACTCAATACAACACTAAGTTGGAAACAAGTATAGCAATTATAAGATATAAGGTTTATCAGTTCCAACATGTTGAAAATCCTCATAAGTTTGAGAATAATAATGCTAGTGGTGAAACACAAAAATCGGATTTGCACGATTAAATATAGCAATAATAAACTCTTTAAAATAATCGATGTTTTGGAAACCAGTTTAAAATCCAAACTCATGCTTTCTTTTCAATAACCCAAATAAACTAGATTTCAAAGAATAGATAAAATGATAAACATCAGTACAATATTTGGCCTCCCAAACGCTCTTTCGCTAACCGGGGCCTCGCTTAGGTCTGGAGCCGCCAAGACATGCATCTCTTGGCGTTGGCCGCTGGGAAGTCTGTGTGGTGACTTCGAACATCCCAACTATATCTAAATCAGGATTCTACGCTCCCAACTGAAATGCCATAACCGGTTTGACAGTTTTTCAAGCCACCTCTTAATAAGTATCATACAACCTATCACGCCGCGACCCGCGGGTCCGAAGCACGACATACTGCCACGACAACCCAGGGAAGGTCCTACACTGCCTCAACCTTAGTTAGCCGTAAGGCTAACCTGTTCCCTGTACATTTCAACTATAACAACAAGAAATGTTTCAACCATCCATAATACTCAAGTGTTCCTACACATACCCATCCAATAATACGAAGTTTAACACACTGAAAAATATAACAAGAAGTTCATAAGGAAGATGATAACAACCACTCCAAATAGAGGATACACTCCTCATACAAAACATAGACTAGACTGGCATACAAAGTGTTCAAGTATGGAAAGACATGATAGGGTTCAACAATAATACATGAAAAGACATATATAACATACGCCACTCAAAATGAGAAGACAATGACGACTCTAGCCAAGCACTTCACGTCTTCAGCCCTGCGCTGTGCTATCACCTGGGAGGAGGAAAGAGGGGGTGAGTAACTAGGTTACTCAGTTAGGGGTTAATCAAGGGACTATAGTTCAAGCATGATCAAATAGAAATGAAACATCATAAAAAAATATTTTAATACTCAACAAGAGTAAAACATGCTTTGAGTAACAAATATCTCATAAGAACATAGCTTTTCTCATTGAAATACAAATAGAGGTTCTTTGAAATCAACAAGAAAATGCATGCCATCCTGGACCTAGTATAAGCACAATTTTTATTGATAGTTTCAAATATCAAAATACTTAGAAACAAGTAATTCAACATTCACAAATAAACAATAATGTCCAGAATGGCCTCAAAACTCTCCTTCGCTAACCATGGCCTTGGTTAGGTCTGGAGTTACCAAGATGCGCGTATCTTGGCATTGGCCGCTGGGAAGTTCGTGTGGTGACTCCGAACAACCCAATTATATCCATGTCAGGGATCTACGCTCCCACCTGACATGGCATAACCGTTTTTGACAATATTCCACACCACCTCTATATAGGTCGGCCCGTGGAAACCATCCACTTCTTAATGCAGCAAGTTCTGGAGCTCGGCTCCCATGTCACCAACAAAGAATTTAAACAATAACTCATCCTGTAGGCTCAATATATACATCATGATAACATAACTCTCAATAAGAGATAATAAATGTTCATAATGGCAATTCTCACCCCAAGGGTGATCAATTTGATCAAAACATTAATAATGAAACCATTTTCATCATAGTATCATATAAAGATGTCTTTTGAAGATACACATCAAACATGGTCTTAAAACAATGAAAACCAACTTGGTTTCACATGCTTTTTGGTCATCGTAATGAGAACATCAATCTCTTGAAAACACATAGCTTGAAACATATATTTTAAACATAGAATTTTAAATCATAAGAAACATATATACACTTTGCATGAATTCAAGAAATAAGCCAATATCTTCAATCAAAGTTTTCAAGGAAGTTTATCAATAAGGAATCCATCATTCAAACAAGTAATTAAAATATCAAAACATCATGCATGAGTTATAGTCCAAATTTAATAATTTCCCACTCACAAACTTGGCGAGTAAATGCCTCGAGGTCACTTCTCCACCGGCCCTTTGCCCTTACTCGAAGCCTCACCTCCTAGAAGCAATCAAATAAACAAAACAAGCAACCAAACATCAACAAACATTTGATTAACTAAGATGAAGGAAAAATTCTCAAAATGGGGAATGGTTGCTTCTAGGGTTTGCTAAACACCATAGCAAAGAGTTCTAGCGAGAAGAAGACCTCTCACAACTCATAAAACCAACAAGGAAAGCAAGAATAACCTAACATTGTCGGTGCTACAGTAATTCCGGGATTAGGGTTATGAAGGTTCAAGGATTTCATGAAGTTAAAGTCATACAACTCAATTAAATAAATCCTCACAAGATTAACCATCAAAGAGGGAGAAAGAGACAACAATCAAGCTTTCATGAAGGGGTTCACATCCAACCCTAACCATCATCATCAAAGAACCAAGAAGAAGGAACAAATGGATGAAATCATACCTTGATCCTATGAATGAGCAACTTGATGATCCAGGTTTCAAGCTCTGAAACCTCCTCTAAGTCAGCCTTAGAATCTTATGAGATGATGGAGGAAGAGAGGAGAAGGAGATAGAGAAGTTTGGGAGAAGAGAAATGAAGAAAAGAAGAGCCAAACCGGGTTTTATAAGCAAAATCGGGCCAGTGTGCGGGCTGTGTGCGGCCCCGCACACCAGCCGCACACCCCTCTGCCTAGGATGTGTGTCTTGTGCACAGCAACGCACAGTTTTGTGCGGCCTGTGCACAGTCCACACCTTCTCTAACTCCTCCAAAACACTCTCAAATACCCAATAAACAACCCCAAAGGCTCGACAAGAAAACTCAACTGGAAAATGACCACAACACCTAAGACAACTGAAACAACAAACAATGGCAAAGAGACCAAAATATCACACAGCCCGTGGGCTCAATGAGTATATTAACATGATAGCAAATTCTCAACATGATATTGTAAGTTCTCACAAGTATCTCCCACTGCGGGAGTGAGCAATTTGATCAAAATAACACAAGTAGTGAACAATCTTACCACTTCAAGAATGAGTAAGTTGCTAAAACATATCAAATGAATGCCTTTTGTCAAATAAACGTCATTTAAAACTAAACAAGATTCTTTGATCACTTGCTCCAATCATAGCATCGGCAATAACACAAAATGTGTAGCATAAATAGGTTACATAAACCCATTTGGGTAAGATAACAAAAGTCTCAAACCTTCAATTTGGAAACCATGATGTCATAATAAAGCTTTCAAAACTTAAATACAACATTTGGCAAACTTTGTAAATAAACTTGACCATGATTCAAATATGCCTTTTTGGTCATCAAATCAAACGTCTCAAATCTCATAAGAATACACAATTTGAAACATATACTTCAAAACATATGATTTTCAAATCACAATAACATATATAAATACTTTAATAATGCTTAGGAAATGAACCAAGTCATAATTCAATTATGGCTCCAAACTACCCAAAACACATTTCAAAAGCCACTAATAATGCAGGGTATCATTCTGGTGAAATTAAACCAATTATGACAAAGGTGTGTGAAATAATAGAATCTATAACCCATAGAATATCTAATCTTCACTTACAAACTCCTAATCACATAACAACTCGAATAACCATTCCTTTGAACAGTAATACTTTCAAGTAAGAAATATACATGCATATATATATATATGGATATATATCTTATTCCAAATAAAGTTTAAATCTTAAATCAAAGCATAAAACATATAGAGCCCTAATCAAGCATCATAATGCACAAAGATAATTATATATACATATATAGGTATTCTTCGGATAGGATTATCCTTATTAGTCCCACTCACCACTTTGACAACTTTGCTCTCTTAAACGCTAGTCCTCGACAAGCTCTTTGCTTCAATCCAAAGCTTTTCCTCCTTGAGAAAGCACAAGAAACACAAATAAATTGTTAGGACAAAAGTCAAGAAAGAACCCTAAGTTCTTCTACCAAACAACCCTAATGAACTCTAGGGTTGCTCCACTCACAACTCAAGGTACTAAACTAAATCTAAGGATTTAAGCTTCTCTCTAGACCAAGGAAACAAAGAACACAAGGAAAGCTCACTGGAGCTACAGTAATTCATGGATCAAGGTGATGAGGGTTCAAGGATTTCATGAAGCCAAATCCAAACAACTCAATACAATCAATCCTCACAAGATTAAACATCAAAGAGGAAGAAAAAAATGTAAGGATCAAGCTTTCACAAGGGTTCACAAATAACCCTAACCATCTTCATCAAAGAACAAAGAAGAAGGAACAAAAAAAGATGGAAGCTTACCTTGATCCAAAGAATGAGCAAGTTGATGATCCAAGATTCAATCTCGAAAACCCCTTCTAAATCAGCCTTAAAACCTCAGGGAATGATGAAGGAGGAGAGGAGGAGGAAATAGAAGGGTTTGGGGAGAAGAAAGAATGAAGGAGAGGCTTAAAACAAGGTCTTTATAGTCACAAACCCGACGGTGTGCGGGTCGTGTGCGGCCTCTGTGCGGCCCCACACAGGGGCGGCACAGCCCCTAGGAGGGGCTATGCGGCCTGTGCACAGCCCACACCCTTCTAAACACGCCCAAAATACTCTCAAACACCCAGAAAACAACTCCAAAGGTTCGACAAGAAGATTCAAAGGAAACTCTCAATCACGACATCTAGGATAACCGAAACAACAACCAAGGGCAAAGAGGACCGAAACACCACATAAGGTCACCGGGCGTCCGGTGAACCTTGGGATGAACTTGCTTGCATGGATGTTTTGAGTACATTTTTGGTATTTGGTTTGGTTGGTCTAAGCTTTGTGTTCTTCATTGTATCAAATTGCATGAGAACTCTGTGGTTTGAATTCTAGGTTGTACTTGGTTGCGTGACCATCGCCCTTGTACTAGACATACTTGGCTTAGAAGGGATATATGTACGAATACACCGTAACCATCAGGTATTTGTACCACTCCACCCATTTGGGATGAACCTAGATATTGAGTTTGACCCTAATTAGAGATTTCCCTATGTGTAGTTGATAAGTGCTAGTGTTATAGTAATGAAAAGTGTTATTATCTTGCAATGAGCATTGATTTAATCAGATTTTATCACTAAAAAGTGTGCATTTGTTTACTTTTGTGCATTATAGGGTTGTGAAGATAAATTGAAGAAAAGGAACGAAGTTAGATCGTGTTCGCTGTTGTTGGGGAGTTTTCGGACTAAGCAAGGAACATGGCATGGGCACAGACTTGTGAATGTGTGCCAACCTCCTTTGGAGGGGCACAAAGGCAGTCACATTCGCAATAAGTCTAGCTTGTGTTAACAAGTAGAACTCTGCCAATAAGGAGACTTGAAGCAATCGGCACGGTCTACCGTTGATTGTGTGCCCAATTCAACGGCCTCGATGAAGAACAACGAATTCGGGAGCGTTTCGGCATAATTACTAGAGAAGCACTGTAGAAGCAATGTAACCAAAATATTGTAGCAAGTTACTGTTCACAGTCTGCCAAAAATCAGCAAATCAGCAACTTCACACGGGCGTGTGGAAATTCCACACGGCCGTGTGAAATCCCGATTTCAGCCGATTTAAAGCCGCTACTCAGCATTATAAAACCCTGTTTTGGAGACTGTTTTTGGATCTTTGTGGCTCTCTTCTAACCTAACTTCTAGAGAGGCGCGGCTAGGGTTTGGAGAGGACTTCATGGAGGTTTGGAGGGCATTATCGGCGTCAACATCAACATCCGGCGGCCGCACAAGACCACGGCCACATCACACACAAGGGGGTTTTCATCGATGCTTTCAATTTGTTTTCAATTTTATATTTTGATGGATTTGTATAGCTTCATGAGGAGCTAAACCCCTTGTGGGTATTCGGACTTGTAAACTCTAGGATTATTATGTTTCTATGACATTGTTATTATGCTTTTCCATTATTGAAGAATAAATTTGAGTTTCAATCTTAATTGCTTCTTGTTATTGTTTTCCCATAGCCGTGACACTAGGGTTGAGAACAATCTAGGTTATCCTTTGGAGGTGTGACAACTCCTATAGGATTAGACTACTTGGGATTGAAGAGGGTTGAGAGGGTGAGTCGTGAGGTAGCGGAACGTCCCCTTTCCCCTCTGATGTGATTTTCCCTACCTCAATGTTCCATGATTTATTCGCGGTTGAAATAAAGTGAAGCACTAGGAGATAAACTCCCCCGGGTCTTAGTTGCGCGAGCAATAGAGTGAAGGGTAGAAGTGAATCTTATTGCTGGAACTTAATTTAGATTAGGGTTCTTTCACCTGGACCAAAGGGTTAGAACTATACAAAGGAACATGGTTAATCACTAGGAATCCCTAGAACTCAAAACAATTCCACGCAGTGTGAGGCTTAGGAAGATAGACTCCCCTAGGGCTTAGTTGATAGGTCAAAGAGAGTAAAGGGTTGTAGTGAAAACCTAATGCCGGGGCATAGTGATGGGGTTAGTCACGGTTGACCTTTGGTTTGGGACCGTGTGTTTAAGGATATCCTCGACTCAATTAGCATCAATAGGAGAGTATAATAGCATTGTCTTGCACTAGAAGCATAAGTCCTAGGGGTAGCCTGTCCGGGTACGCAACTTTACTCATTGCTTGTCCTACTCTTTTTACTCTTACTTGCACTCTCACCTTCCACACTTCTATTTTTATTCTTGTTTTTATTAATTGCTTTCACACTCACTCATTGATTTTTTTTCCACACATCGCACTAGCTATGACACGACCCCTTGCGTGTGTCCCGCAAGTGCACGGGCTTGTCGAAGTAATAAAATTACCCTGGTGAGTGGGTAGTCAAATCCATAGGGAATAGGGATTTGGAACACAAGAATTCGCTATTTAGTTATGCGGTGTACGAAAAATGATAATTGGTTTGATGAGAAAATTATGGAATCAA
Organism: Dioscorea alata; assembly: GCA_020875875.1. Lineage (NCBI taxonomy): Eukaryota > Viridiplantae > Streptophyta > Magnoliopsida > Dioscoreales > Dioscoreaceae > Dioscorea > Dioscorea alata. The sequence continues at coordinate 14,045,073 of CM037013.1, forward strand.
TAAAAGACAAGAAAGTAAATAGAGAGATGGGAGACAAGAGAGTGCAAGTAAAAGTAGAAGGAGAAAGACTAGCAATGAATGAAATAGGGTATCCGGACAAGTTACCTCTAGGACTTATGCTTCTAGTGCAAGACTATGCTATTATACTTTCCTATTGATGTTAATTGAGTCGAGGATATCCTTCAACACACTGTCCCAAACCTAAGGTCAACCGTGACTAACCCCAACACTATGTCCCGGCATTAGGATTCACGTCAACCCTTTACTCTGTCGCTCACGCAACTAAGCCCCAGGGGAGTATTTCTACCTAAGCCTAACACTACGTGGGATTGCTTTAAGATTTAGGGATTCCTAGTGATAAAACATGTTCCTATGCATAGTTCTAACCCTTTGGTCCAGGTGAAAGAACCCTAGTCTAAATTAAGCCCCAGTGCATAGGATTCACGTCAACCCTTCACTCTGTCACTTGCGCAACTAAGCCCCAGGGGAGTTTATCTACCTAGCACTTCACTTTATTTCGACCACTAATAAATCAAGGAAACGGAGGTAGGGAGAAATCACATCGGAAGGGAAAGGGGATACATCGCTACCTCACAACTCTCACTCTCAACCTTCTTCAATCTTAAGTAGTCTAACCCTATAGGAGTTGTCACACCTCCAAAGGATAACCTAGATTGTTCTCAATCCTTAGTGTCACTGCTAAGAGAAAACAATAGCACAAGATAATTAAAATTGAAACTCGAATTTATTCATCAATAATGGAAAAGCATAATAACAATGTCATAGAAACATAATAATCCTAGGGTTTACAAGTCCGAATACCCACGAGGGATTTAGCTCCTCATGGAGCTATACATGTTCATCAAAATATGAAAGAAAGAACAAAACAAAAGCATTGATGAAAACCCCCTTTCGTATGGTGTGGCCGTGGTCTTGTGCAGCTGTCGAAACGTTGATGTCGATGACGTGCTTCAATCCTCCACAAAGTCCTCTCCGAAACCCTAGCCGCACTCTCCAGAAGTTGGGGAGAAAGATAGGTCAAAAGATATGTCAAAAGTCTCCAAATCAGGCTTTTATAATGCTGAGTGCGGCGTTAAATTTTGGACTTATCGGGACTTCACACGGGCGTGTGGAATTAACACATGGGCGTGTGAAGTTTCTGTTTGCTGAAAAATTGATTCACACGGCCGTGTGTTAATTCCAATACCCGGGTGAGTGGGTAGTCATATCCACAGGGAATAGGGATTTAAGATATAAGGACTCGCTATGTAGCTAACGCGATGTGTGAAAAGAAATCAATGAGTGAGCACAAATGTAACCAATAAAAGCAAGAATTGAAATAGAAGTGTGGAAGGTGAGAGACTACAAGTAAGAGTAAAAGAGTAGGACAAGCAATGGGAAAAGATGAGTATCCGGACAAGCTACCCCTAGGACTTATGCTTCTTGTGCAAGACAATACTATTATACACTTGGTGAGTTGCTATCCCGCAAGTGCACGGGTCGTCAAGTAATACCCTGTGCGTGACACAGGGGTCGTATTCCCTGGGGCCCGAGAAGCTACCCTTACTTCCTTATTACAATATTGTTTGACCGATATGATTCAACAGAGTGAATATGATGCAAAGAAGTTAAAGAAGTAAATAATCAAAGCAAACATACGAGGGCAAGATACGGGGTAGAAATAGGGCTAGGAGTGGTCACGGATGAGGATTCCCTTAGGGGCTACTAAAGTGAGTAGGAAGGCTTGGACTAACATGCAAGTGGCTAATTGGACCGAGAAAACCCTAGACTAGGTCAACCCGATGGTCACGGAAGTCGACCCCTAATCCGGTACGGGTATTGGATACGGTACGTATACCGCCCAAGCTTTCCCCTACGATTGCAAAGGGTGAAGTGGTTTTCTCAAACTAGGGTTACAATACAAAAGAGTACTCAACCCTAGGAGTGGAGGGGTACAAATACCCGATGGTCACGGCATATTTATACGTATTTCCCTTCCAAGTTTGGTGAGTCTAACACTAGGGCAATGGTCATGCAACCTAGCATTTCCTAAGTCTTTTGATACATAGAGTTCTCATACATACCAAGCATGTAAAACACCAAATAATGGATCACAAACAAGCCACAAACAATGTATAGAACAAGATCATCCAAAACATCACAAGTTCACCCCCAAGGTTCACCCACATCCGGTGACCTTGGGGTTTAAGTGCTCATGTTGACTAAATACAACAATAAATGCATGGAAACACACGACAAAGGCATGAGAAGGACTCCCTCAAAGGATGAAGGCCGGTGAAGTTCCAAAGACGCCACTCCAAGAGGTGGCTTCCCTAGTCTTCAACCTCCAAATGAAAGCCCTAGGATGAAGGATCTTCCCAAAACCTTGCTCTCCTCGCCAAATCCTTGCCTAGATCACCCTCCAAGAGCTTCTTCTTCCTCAATTCGAAGGTGGTGGTGAGAGGCCCTAAGAAGAACTCCAAGATCCCCCCTCAAAACCCAAGTAGAGCCCCTTTAAATGATGAGTTCGGGCAAGCTCACGGGTGGCCTCACGGTCCATATACGGCCCGTGAGGGAGCCTGTAATACGGGCTGCAAGAAACCGCAAAGATGTGATTTTGCACAGTAACTGTTACAGTAAAGCTGCTACAGTAAGTACTAAAGTGAACTGCTCGCGGATGACCTCACGGCCGTGAGCTTGCCCGTGAGGATTCCCAGACTTAGAATTTTCTTCAAATCTTCATGCTTCAGGCTGCTACAGTGTTGCTACAGTGCCAGGGAACCCGAAACGACGATTTCGGTGTCAATTTCTTCTCAAATTGCGTCGTTGAGCTCACCTAGGCTTCTTTTGTACCTGAAACACAAAAGGGCATCGATTCATCAACAAAATACGAGAAGCATGTGCATGCGTACGTATAAAATACATACATTTAGACGTTTATCAACCTTCCTATTGATGTTAATTGAGTCGAGGAAATCCTTAAACACACGGTCCCAAACCTAAGGTCAACCGTAACTAATCCCAACACTATGTTCCGGTCATTAGGTTTCACTACGACCCTTGACTCTCGTTGACCTGTCAACTAAGCCCTAGGGGATTCTATCTACCTAAGCCTCACACCGTGTGGAATTGCTTTAAGTTCTAGGGACTCCTAGTGATTAACCCTGTTCCTATGTATAGTCCTAACCCTTTGGTCCAGGTGGAAAAACCCTAGTCTAAATCAAGCCCTAGCACTAAGTTGCTACGGTACCGCTACAGTAAAAAAAAGATACTACAGTACTACCGTTCTCTGAATTGTTTGCAGTTATTTTCACCACCGTGAAGTTGCCCGTAAGGATTTCCAGACCTAGAAATTTTCCAAAGTCTTCGTTCGTCAAGCTACTACAGTGCTACTATAGCGCCGGGAGCCTAAAACGCTATTTTCTGTGTCGATTTCTTCTCAAATTGCATTGCTGAGCTCACATAGGCTTTCTTTGTGCTTTAAACATGAAATTAAATGATTAAACCATAAAAAGGGCATCGGTTTATCAATAAATACATTAATCATGCATACACATAAGTATAAAATACGTACATTTAAACATTTGTCACTACTCGAGAGAGGCTTTCACACTTTTGAAGTGATTGCTCTTTCTACCATTATTTACAAAATAAAAGAGAGCAACCGGTAGGCCATTCCACATGGAATCTGACTTGCCAACTTTTTTTTTTACTCGAGTCTCACACAAAAATTTGACCAAAACAAGTTACCCTATAACTCAGGTAAAGAGAATTGATCTAGGTTTCCAACACAAGAGTGGATAAACAATTTGGCTCATAATAAGGACCTTAACCAGCAAAATCCACTCTAAACTTAAGATTTTCTATCAATAACAATCATAGATCATCCTAAGTCATGCAATCACCCCTAAAAATGGAACAATAACCCTACCCCACATTTGAATGGTGCATTATCCTCAATGTAAAAATATAGGTAGTAAAGATTAAAGATTGAGAACCAAAATAAAGAGGGGGGTTTCGTACAACTTTTTTGTCCTCGGAGATTGATGCTGTTGCTCTCAACATGTATTCCACTAGCTAATCCACCACAACCATTCCTGAGATGATATATGTAATACCCTGAACCTTTGGATATATGTAAGTAATTATATTCAGGGTATTATAACAGTTACAGTAAGATTTTACTTGCAGATCAATTTTGCTGAGAAACCCAAGTGGAAATAGCAAGGACTTTATTGTGATAGTTTATAGTAAATTTTGGGTTCAGAAATAATAAAAAGGACTTGATCAAAACTGTTTCCAAAGACTAAGGACTGAAAGGAAATTTTGTAGGGACTTTTTGGAAAGAGTATTTCATGATTTAGGGATCACTGGAGAAGTTTCAGGGACCGTTTTGTAATATATTATATTTTACAGGGATTATTGGTAAATTTCGGCTGAAGATTTCTTTGAGAGAAAGATCTAGATTGAAGGGGTTTTCTTCATCTTCTTCTCATTCTCATCCATGGCTGCTACAGTGATTTCCGAGAAAATAAAAATAAAAAGAAAGGAAATGGAGAAGAAATGGGAGGTTTTGAGGAGGAAAACTTGGAGATCGTCGGAGGGAGCTCGCCGGAGGGATGGTTTGGCTTGTTAAGAATCTTTGTTGGTGTATTTTTCATGGGTGTGTATGTGTGTATGCATGTATGTATATATGGTTGATTTGATGAAGAAATTGATGGATTTGAGTAGGAAATCATGATTAATAGTTGTAGTTGATGAATGCTTTGAATTTCTTTGGATTAATTCTTGTATTTGAGATTGAATCTTGCTTGGATTGGAGGATGTATTTTCGGCTTTACTGTAGATTTACTGTAGCACCGAGATTAGGGTTTGTTTTGGGTTAATTAAGAAATGATAATGATGATTTAGAGGCTAATGAAGATGGTTGGATGAAGCTGGTTGGGTTTAACCAAGTTGTTTTGGTTGGATCAAGTCAAGTGGGAATTGGTTGAGTTTAAATTGAAATTGGTTGAGTTGGGTTTGGATTGATTTGGTTGGGCTTGATCAAATCAAGTTGAGATGGGTTTGGACTTGGTTCAGGTTTTGAGTTAATGGCTTTGGGCTGAACCAATTGAAGGAAATCGGGTTCAATTGAACCAAGTTGGTTCAACAGGAAATTATATAAGAATTTGATTGGTTTAATGTTGGTTGGTTTAAATTGAACTTGGTTCAGTGAGATTGAGGCTGGTTCAGGTTGGTTCAGGGGGGTTTGGCCTAAATTGGATGGGTTTAAGTGCAATTGGAGATTGGTTTGATTATGCAAAGCCGGGTTTTAATCGATTGGAGTGATTGGGCCCAATTAGAGAGTTTGTTATTGGTTTCTTGTAATTTCTTTTGGGTTCAGTTATGTCTTTAGGTTGTTATATGTATTTATTTTATTTTGTTACCCTGATAGGTATTGTTCAGGCTTAGGAGAGAGTTCCGGGTCTAGCAAAAACCCAAGGGGGGACCAGGTGAGTTGGTAGTGGCTATTATTTTTGAAAAATTGGTTAAATATTATTATTATTATTATTTTGAATAATCGGTAATTGTTATTATTATGAAATTATTATTTAACAGCTAGTATTTTGGAAATTATTATTTAATTATTTGATTTTATTATGTTTAATTATGTATAATGGTGGATGATACGTATATTGAAATATTGGCAATCGTATTTATACATCCGTTTGGTATAATTATACGTATTTTGAATAGTGAAAATACATGTACACATGATTTAATTATTCATTTCAAGTATTTATTTTAATGGCTATGTGCATCGTGATTTTGAGATGATATGTGAAACCATGTATGCGTTTTTAAATGATTTCTAGCGGCAATGTTTGTGGTATTGGTTTTCATTCCTGGTATAGGAATGGTATTGTGGTTTTGGATTTTATTGATGTTATGCATGGACTGTACTGTAGAGCTTGTACAGATTTTATGGTGGTATCTTACTGCAGTAAGTGGTCTCCACGGCCAGCCTTTAGAGGTGGCGTGCTAGACTGATTATTATCTACGAGGGCCAGGTTCAGGTGGGAGTGTAAAGCCCTGACTGGATATTCATCGGGTAGCCGGAGTCACCAACCGGTGAACCGATGGGTCAACGTTAAGGGCATGAGTACCTTGACGGCTCTAAACCTAGCCATGGCCACGGCGAAGGTTTAGAGGGATTTCTAGACCATTTCATGCTGGGTGCGTATTGTGGGTTGAGTATGTTTTTCAGATGTTATTTTGGATTGTGATGAGGGGGCGAAGCCCAGCTGTTGCTCTTAGGAGGTCAGTCTCTCACAAAAAGTTTATATTTTCCTTAGAAGTTGATTTAATGATGATTTACGGTGAATTTATGCTTTAAAAGCTCTTTAAAGTTGTATTCTTCCAAAATTCTAGTATTTTGTGAAAGCTGGAAATTATTTGAGAAAATTGATGTTTATATATGTTATATATGCTGTATTCAATTAATTGAAATTATTGAGCCACTATCGACCAACTGAAATGTGTTACAGTTGCAGGAGCAGGACCCTTATAGATTGCATGTGCGAGTATAGATCCAGGCAGTGTTGAGTTCAGAGTTTCAGTGGGTCCCTTTCCTTTCTTCTGTTTGGTGTCGTGATTTTTGTAGCGGTTGTATCCGCATGTTGGAGTGATTGTGATTGTTGTATTCCTGTATTTGAACCTGTAGTTTGTTTAAAAGTTGTTATTTGTGAATTGTAAGTCTGGTTTGGGTCGTCAAGTGTGTCAGTTTTCCAGTTAAAAGAAATTTTAACTGATGGGTGCCACATTTACCTCGGTAGAAGGGGTGGGTGTGACATCTTTTGGTATCAGAGCTGTAGGTTGAGATATTCCTTGTCGGTAGAGATCACGGGTTGTGATCTGAGTCTGAGTTGAGAAGTCAAAGTCTAAGCTTAGAGGTTTAGTGGTGATTAGTGTAAGGGCCCAATAGAAATTATTGAGAATCTCCAATCGGGTTAAAACCTAAGTTGCATATTACAGACGAGGGGTGATACTATGGTTTGACATTTGAGGCAGAGAATTGAGTATGATACTGTGATCAGGTTCACTTTGATTGTTAGTAAATAGTTGATTCTATTTTTTTTTTTTTTTTTTGAGGATTCTTCTGTACTATTGAGCAGATTTGGAACAAGAGAACAAGTGTTGAAATAAGTAAGTGAATTCAGGGACGTCAGATCGATACCTGCTAATGAAATTTCGAGGACGAAATTTTCTTAAGGGGGAAGGATTGTAATACCCTGAACCTTTAGATATATGTAAGTAATTATATTCAGGGTATTATAACAGTTACAGTAAGATTTTACTTGCAGATCAATTTTGCTGAGAAACCCAAGTGGAAATAGCAAGGACTTTATTGTGATAGTTTATAGTAAATTTTGGGTTCAGAAATAATAAAAAGGACTTGATCAAAACTGTTTCCAAAGACTAAGGACTGAAAGGAAATTTTGTAGGGACTTTTTGGAAAGAGTATTTCATGATTTAGGGATCACTGGAGAAGTTTCAGGGACCGTTTTGTAATATATTATATTTTACAGGGATTATTGGTAAATTTCGGCTGAAGATTTCTTTGAGAGAAAGATCTAGATTGAAGGGGTTTTCTTCATCTTCTTCTCATTCTCATCCATGGCTGCTACAGTGATTTCCGAGAAAATAAAAATAAAAAGAAAGGAAATGGAGAAGAAATGGGAGGTTTTGAGGAGGAAAACTTGGAGATCGTCGGAGGGAGCTCGCCGGAGGGATGGTTTGGCTTGGTAAGAATCTTTGTTGGTGTATTTTTCATGGGTGTGTATGTGTGTATGCATGTATGTATATATGGTTGATTTGATGAAGAAATTGATGGATTTGAGTAGGAAATCATGATTAATAGTTGTAGTTGATGAATGCTTTGAATTTCTTTGGATTAATTCTTGTATTTGAGATTGAATCTTGCTTGGATTGGAGGATGTATTTTCGGCTTTACTGTAGATTTACTGTAGCACCGAGATTAGGGTTTGTTTTGGGTTAATTAAGAAATGATAATGATGATTTAGAGGCTAATGAAGATGGTTGGATGAAGCTGGTTGGGTTTAACCAAGTTGTTTTGGTTGGATCAAGTCAAGTGGGAATTGGTTGAGTTTAAATTGAAATTGGTTGAGTTGGGTTTGGATTGATTTGGTTGGGCTTGATCAAATCAAGTTGAGATGGGTTTGGACTTGGTTCAGGTTTTGAGTTAATGGCTTTGGGCTGAACCAATTGAAGGAAATCGGGTTAAATTGAACCAAGTTGCTTCAACAGGAAATTATATAAGAATTTGATTGGTTTAATGTTGGTTGGTTTAAATTGAACTTGGTTCAGTGAGATTGAGGCTGGTTCAGGTTGGTTCAGGGGGGTTTGGCCTAAATTGGATGGGTTTAAGTGCAATTGGAGATTGGTTTGATTATGCAAAGCCGGGTTTTAATCGATTGGAGTGATTGGGCCCAATTAGAGAGTTTGTTATTGGTTTCTTGTAATTTCTTTTGGGTTCAGTTATGTCTTTAGGTTGTTATATGTATTTATTTTATTTTGTTACCCTGATAGGTATTGTTCAGGCTTAGGAGAGAGTTCCGGGTCTAGCAAAAACCCAAGGGGGGACCAGGTGAGTTGGTAGTGGCTATTATTTTTGAAAAATTGGTTAAATATTATTATTATTATTATTTTGAATAATCGGTAATTGTTATTATTATGAAATTATTATTTAACAGCTAGTATTTTGGAAATTATTATTTAATTATTTGATTTTATTATGTTTAATTATGTATAATGGTGGATGATACGTATATTGAAATATTGGCAATCGTATTTATACATCCGTTTGGTATAATTATACGTATTTTGAATAGTGAAAATACATGTACACATGATTTAATTATTCATTTCAAGTATTTATTTTAATGGCTATGTGCATCGTGATTTTGAGATGATATGTGAAACCATGTATGCGTTTTTAAATGATTTCTAGCGGCAATGTTTGTGGTATTGGTTTTCATTCCTGGTATAGGAATGGTATTGTGGTTTTGGATTTTATTGATGTTATGCATGGACTGTACTGTAGAGCTTGTACAGATTTTATGGTGGTATCTTACTGCAGTAAGTGGTCTCCACGGCCAGCCTTTAGAGGTGGCGTGCTAGACTGATTATTATCTACGAGGGCCAGGTTCAGGTGGGAGTGTAGAGCCCTGACTGGATATTCATCGGGTAGCCGGAGTCACCAACCGGTGAACCGATGGGTCAACGTTAAGGGCATGAGTACCTTGACGGCTCTAAACCTAGCCATGGCCACGGCGAAGGTTTAGAGGGATTTCTAGACCATTTCATGCTGGGTGCGTATTGTGGGTTGAGTATGTTTTTCAGATGTTATTTTGGATTGTGATGAGGGGGCGAAGCCCAGCTGTTGCTCTTAGGAGGTCAGTCTCTCACAAAAAGTTTATATTTTCCTTAGAAGTTGATTTAATGATGATTTACGGTGAATTTATGCTTTAAAAGCTCTTTAAAGTTGTATTCTTCCAAAATTCTAGTATTTTGTGAAAGCTGGAAATTATTTGAGAAAATTGATGTTTATATATGTTATATATGCTGTATTCAATTAATTGAAATTATTGAGCCACTATCGACCAACTGAAATGTGTTACAGTTGCAGGAGCAGGACCCTTATAGATTGCATGTGCGAGTATAGATCCAGGCAGTGTTGAGTTCAGAGTTTCAGTGGGTCCCTTTCCTTTCTTCTGTTTGGTGTCGTGATTTTTGTAGCGGTTGTATCCGCATGTTGGAGTGATTGTGATTGTTGTATTCCTGTATTTGAACCTGTAGTTTGTTTAAAAGTTGTTATTTGTGAATTGTAAGTCTGGTTTGGGTCGTCAAGTGTGTCAGTTTTCCAGTTAAAAGAAATTTTAACTGATGGGTGCCACATTTACCTCGGTAGAAGGGGTGGGTGTGACATCTTTTGGTATCAGAGCTGTAGGTTGAGATATTCCTTGTCGGTAGAGATCACGGGTTGTGATCTGAGTCTGAGTTGAGAAGTCAAAGTCTAAGCTTAGAGGTTTAGTGGTGATTAGTGTAAGGGCCCAATAGAAATTATTGAGAATCTCCAATCGGGTTAAAACCTAAGTTGCATATTACAGACGAGGGGTGATACTATGGTTTGACATTTGAGGCAGAGAATTGAGTATGATACTGTGATCAGGTTCACTTTGATTGTTAGTAAATAGTTGATTCTATTTTTTTTTTTTTTTTTTGAGGATTCTTCTGTACTATTGAGCAGATTTGGAACAAGAGAACAAGTGTTGAAATAAGTAAGTGAATTCAGGGACGTCAGATCGATACCTGCTAATGAAATTTCGAGGACGAAATTTTCTTAAGGGGGAAGGATTGTAATACTCTGAACCTTTAGATATATGTAAGTAATTATATTCAGGGTATTATAACAGTTACAGTAAGATTTTACTTGCAGATCAATTTTGCTGAGAAACCCAAGTGGAAATAGCAAGGACTTTATTGTGATAGTTTATAGTAAATTTTGGGTTCAGAAATAATAAAAAGGACTTGATCAAAACTGTTTCCAAAGACTAAGGACTGAAAGGAAATTTTGTAGGGACTTTTTGGAAAGAGTATTTCATGATTTAGGGATCACTGGAGAAGTTTCAGGGACCGTTTTGTAATATATTATATTTTACAGGGATTATTGGTAAATTTCGGCTGAAGATTTCTTTGAGAGAAAGATCTAGATTGAAGGGGTTTTCTTCATCTTCTTCTCATTCTCATCCATGGCTGCTACAGTGATTTCCGAGAAAATAAAAATAAAAAGAAAGGAAATGGAGAAGAAATGGGAGGTTTTGAGGAGGAAAACTTGGAGATCGTCGGAGGGAGCTCGCCGGAGGGATGGTTTGGCTTGGTAAGAATCTTTGTTGGTGTATTTTTCATGGGTGTGTATGTGTGTATGCATGTATGTATATATGGTTGATTTGATGAAGAAATTGATGGATTTGAGTAGGAAATCATGATTAATAGTTGTAGTTGATGAATGCTTTGAATTTCTTTGGATTAATTCTTGTATTTGAGATTGAATCTTGCTTGGATTGGAGGATGTATTTTCGGCTTTACTGTAGATTTACTGTAGCACCGAGATTAGGGTTTGTTTTGGGTTAATTAAGAAATGATAATGATGATTTAGAGGCTAATGAAGATGGTTGGATGAAGCTGGTTGGGTTTAACCAAGTTGTTTTGGTTGGATCAAGTCAAGTGGGAATTGGTTGAGTTTAAATTGAAATTGGTTGAGTTGGGTTTGGATTGATTTGGTTGGGCTTGATCAAATCAAGTTGAGATGGGTTTGGACTTGGTTCAGGTTTTGAGTTAATGGCTTTGGGCTGAACCAATTGAAGGAAATCGGGTTAAATTGAACCAAGTTGCTTCAACAGGAAATTATATAAGAATTTGATTGGTTTAATGTTGGTTGGTTTAAATTGAACTTGGTTCAGTGAGATTGAGGCTGGTTCAGGTTGGTTCAGGGGGGTTTGGCCTAAATTGGATGGGTTTAAGTGCAATTGGAGATTGGTTTGATTATGCAAAGCCGGGTTTTAATCGATTGGAGTGATTGGGCCCAATTAGAGAGTTTGTTATTGGTTTCTTGTAATTTCTTTTGGGTTCAGTTATGTCTTTAGGTTGTTATATGTATTTATTTTATTTTGTTACCCTGATAGGTATTGTTCAGGCTTAGGAGAGAGTTCCGGGTCTAGCAAAAACCCAAGGGGGGACCAGGTGAGTTGGTAGTGGCTATTATTTTTGAAAAATTGGTTAAATATTATTATTATTATTATTTTGAATAATCGGTAATTGTTATTATTATGAAATTATTATTTAACAGCTAGTATTTTGGAAATTATTATTTAATTATTTGATTTTATTATGTTTAATTATGTATAATGGTGGATGATACGTATATTGAAATATTGGCAATCGTATTTATACATCCGTTTGGTATAATTATACGTATTTTGAATAGTGAAAATACATGTACACATGATTTAATTATTCATTTCAAGTATTTATTTTAATGGCTATGTGCATCGTGATTTTGAGATGATATGTGAAACCATGTATGCGTTTTTAAATGATTTCTAGCGGCAATGTTTGTGGTATTGGTTTTCATTCCTGGTATAGGAATGGTATTGTGGTTTTGGATTTTATTGATGTTATGCATGGACTGTACTGTAGAGCTTGTACAGATTTTATGGTGGTATCTTACTGCAGTAAGTGGTCTCCACGGCCAGCCTTTAGAGGTGGCGTGCTAGACTGATTATTATCTACGAGGGCCAGGTTCAGGTGGGAGTGTAGAGCCCTGACTGGATATTCATCGGGTAGCCGGAGTCACCAACCGGTGAACCGATGGGTCAACGTTAAGGGCATGAGTACCTTGACGGCTCTAAACCTAGCCATGGCCACGGCGAAGGTTTAGAGGGATTTCTAGACCATTTCATGCTGGGTGCGTATTGTGGGTTGAGTATGTTTTTCAGATGTTATTTTGGATTGTGATGAGGGGGCGAAGCCCAGCTGTTGCTCTTAGGAGGTCAGTCTCTCACAAAAAGTTTATATTTTCCTTAGAAGTTGATTTAATGATGATTTACGGTGAATTTATGCTTTAAAAGCTCTTTAAAGTTGTATTCTTCCAAAATTCTAGTATTTTGTGAAAGCTGGAAATTATTTGAGAAAATTGATGTTTATATATGTTATATATGCTGTATTCAATTAATTGAAATTATTGAGCCACTATCGACCAACTGAAATGTGTTACAGTTGCAGGAGCAGGACCCTTATAGATTGCATGTGCGAGTATAGATCCAGGCAGTGTTGAGTTCAGAGTTTCAGTGGGTCCCTTTCCTTTCTTCTGTTTGGTGTCGTGATTTTTGTAGCGGTTGTATCCGCATGTTGGAGTGATTGTGATTGTTGTATTCCTGTATTTGAACCTGTAGTTTGTTTAAAAGTTGTTATTTGTGAATTGTAAGTCTGGTTTGGGTTGTCAAGTGTGTCAGTTTTCCAGTTAAAAGAAATTTTAACTGATGGGTGCCACATTTACCTCGGTAGAAGGGGTGGGTGTGACATCTTTTGGTATCAGAGCTGTAGGTTGAGATATTCCTTGTCGGTAGAGATCACGGGTTGTGATCTGAGTCTGAGTTGAGAAGTCAAAGTCTAAGCTTAGAGGTTTAGTGGTGATTAGTGTAAGGGCCCAATAGAAATTATTGAGAATCTCCAATCGGGTTAAAACCTAAGTTGCATATTACAGACGAGGGGTGATACTATGGTTTGACATTTGAGGCAGAGAATTGAGTATGATACTGTGATCAGGTTCACTTTGATTGTTAGTAAATAGTTGATTCTATTTTTTTTTTTTTTTTTTTGAGGATTCTTCTGTACTATTGAGCAGATTTGGAACAAGAGAACAAGTGTTGAAATAAGTAAGTGAATTCAGGGACGTCAGATCGATACCTGCTAATGAAATTTCGAGGACGAAATTTTCTTAAGGGGGAAGGATTGTAATACTCTGAACCTTTAGATATATGTAAGTAATTATATTCAGGGTATTATAACAGTTACAGTAAGATTTTACTTGCAGATCAATTTTGCTGAGAAACCCAAGTGGAAATAGCAAGGACTTTATTGTGATAGTTTATAGTAAATTTTGGGTTCAGAAATAATAAAAAGGACTTGATCAAAACTGTTTCCAAAGACTAAGGACTGAAAGGAAATTTTGTAGGGACTTTTTGGAAAGAGTATTTCATGATTTAGGGATCACTGGAGAAGTTTCAGGGACCGTTTTGTAATATATTATATTTTACAGGGATTATTGGTAAATTTCGGCTGAAGATTTCTTTGAGAGAAAGATCTAGATTGAAGGGGTTTTCTTCATCTTCTTCTCATTCTCATCCATGGCTGCTACAGTGATTTCCGAGAAAATAAAAATAAAAAGAAAGGAAATGGAGAAGAAATGGGAGGTTTTGAGGAGGAAAACTTGGAGATCGTCGCAGGGAGCTCGCCGGAGGGATGGTTTGGCTTGGTAAGAATCTTTGTTGGTGTATTTTTCATGGGTGTGTATGTGTGTATGCATGTATGTATATATGGTTGATTTGATGAAGAAATTGATGGATTTGAGTAGGAAATCATGATTAATAGTTGTAGTTGATGAATGCTTTGAATTTCTTTGGATTAATTCTTGTATTTGAGATTGAATCTTGCTTGGATTGGAGGATGTATTTTCGGCTTTACTGTAGATTTACTGTAGCACCGAGATTAGGGTTTGTTTTGGGTTAATTAAGAAATGATAATGATGATTTAGAGGCTAATGAAGATGGTTGGATGAAGCTGGTTGGGTTTAACCAAGTTGTTTTGGTTGGATCAAGTCAAGTGGGAATTGGTTGAGTTTAAATTGAAATTGGTTGAGTTGGGTTTGGATTGATTTGGTTGGGCTTGATCAAATCAAGTTGAGATGGGTTTGGACTTGGTTCAGGTTTTGAGTTAATGGCTTTGGGCTGAACCAATTGAAGGAAATCGGGTTCAATTGAACCAAGTTGGTTCAACAGGAAATTATATAAGAATTTGATTGGTTTAATGTTGGTTGGTTTAAATTGAACTTGGTTCAGTGAGATTGAGGCTGGTTCAGGTTGGTTCAGGGGGGTTTGGCCTAAATTGGATGGGTTTAAGTGCAATTGGAGATTGGTTTGATTATGCAAAGCCGGGTTTTAATCGATTGGAGTGATTGGGCCCAATTAGAGAGTTTGTTATTGGTTTCTTGTAATTTCTTTTGGGTTCAGTTATGTCTTTAGGTTGTTATATGTATTTATTTTATTTTGTTACCCTGATAGGTATTGTTCAGGCTTAGGAGAGAGTTCCGGGTCTAGCAAAAACCCAAGGGGGGACCAGGTGAGTTGGTAGTGGCTATTATTTTTGAAAAATTGGTTAAATATTATTATTATTATTATTTTGAATAATCGGTAATTGTTATTATTATGAAATTATTATTTAACAGCTAGTATTTTGGAAATTATTATTTAATTATTTGATTTTATTATGTTTAATTATGTATAATGGTGGATGATACGTATATTGAAATATTGGCAATCGTATTTATACATCCGTTTGGTATAATTATACGTATTTTGAATAGTGAAAATACATGTACACATGATTTAATTATTCATTTCAAGTATTTATTTTAATGGCTATGTGCATCGTGATTTTGAGATGATATGTGAAACCATGTATGCGTTTTTAAATGATTTCTAGCGGCAATGTTTGTGGTATTGGTTTTCATTCCTGGTATAGGAATGGTATTGTGGTTTTGGATTTTATTGATGTTATGCATGGACTGTACTGTAGAGCTTGTACAGATTTTATGGTGGTATCTTACTGCAGTAAGTGGTCTCCACGGCCAGCCTTTAGAGGTGGCGTGCTAGACTGATTATTATCTACGAGGGCCAGGTTCAAGTGGGAGTGTAGAGCCCTGACTGGATATTCATCGGGTAGCCGGAGTCACCAACCGGTGAACCGATGGGTCAACGTTAAGGGCATGAGTACCTTGACGGCTCTAAACCTAGCCATGGCCACGGCGAAGGTTTAGAGGGATTTCTAGACCATTTCATGCTGGGTGCGTATTGTGGGTTGAGTATGTTTTTCAGATGTTATTTTGGATTGTGATGAGGGGGCGAAGCCCAGCTGTTGCTCTTAGGAGGTCAGTCTCTCACAAAAAGTTTATATTTTCCTTAGAAGTTGATTTAATGATGATTTACGGTGAATTTATGCTTTAAAAGCTCTTTAAAGTTGTATTCTTCCAAAATTCTAGTATTTTGTGAAAGCTGGAAATTATTTGAGAAAATTGATGTTTATATATGTTATATATGCTGTATTCAATTAATTGAAATTATTGAGCCACTATCGACCAACTGAAATGTGTTACAGTTGCAGGAGCAGGACCCTTATAGATTGCATGTGCGAGTATAGATCCAGGCAGTGTTGAGTTCAGAGTTTCAGTGGGTCCCTTTCCTTTCTTCTGTTTGGTGTCGTGATTTTTGTAGCGGTTGTATCCGCATGTTGGAGTGATTGTGATTGTTGTATTCCTGTATTTGAACCTGTAGTTTGTTTAAAAGTTGTTATTTGTGAATTGTAAGTCTGGTTTGGGTTGTCAAGTGTGTCAGTTTTCCAGTTAAAAGAAATTTTAACTGATGGGTGCCACATTTACCTCGGTAGAAGGGGTGTGTGTGACATCTTTTGGTATCAGAGCTGTAGGTTGAGATATTCCTTGTCGGTAGAGATCACGGGTTGTGATCTGAGTCTGAGTTGAGAAGTCAAAGTCTAAGCTTAGAGGTTTAGTGGTGATTAGTGTAAGGGCCCAATAGAAATTATTGAGAATCTCCAATCGGGTTAAAACCTAAGTTGCATATTACAGACGAGGGGTGATACTATGGTTTGACATTTGAGGCAGAGAATTGAGTATGATACTGTGATCAGGTTCACTTTGATTGTTAGTAAATAGTTGATTCTATTTTTTTTTTTTTTTTTTTTTTGAGGATTCTTCTGTACTATTGAGCAGATTTGGAACAAGAGAACAAGTGTTGAAATAAGTAAGTGAATTCAGGGACGTCAGATCGATACCTGCTAATGAAATTTCGAGGACGAAATTTTCTTAAGGGGGAAGGATTGTAATACCCTGAACCTTTAGATATATGTAAGTAATTATATTCAGGGTATTATAACAGTTACAGTAAGATTTTACTTGCAGATCAATTTTGCTGAGAAACCCAAGTGGAAATAGCAAGGACTTTATTGTGATAGTTTATAGTAAATTTTGGGTTCAGAAATAATAAAAAGGACTTGATCAAAACTGTTTCCAAAGACTAAGGACTGAAAGGAAATTTTGTAGGGACTTTTTGGAAAGAGTATTTCATGATTTAGGGATCACTGGAGAAGTTTCAGAGACCGTTTTGTAATATATTATATTTTACAGGGATTATTGGTAAATTTCGGCTGAAGATTTCTTTGAGAGAAAGATCTAGATTGAAGGGGTTTTCTTCATCTTCTTCTCATTCTCATCCATGGCTGCTACAGTGATTTTCGAGAAAATAAAAATAAAAAGAAAGGAAATGGAGAAGAAATGGGAGGTTTTGAGGAGGAAAACTTGGAGATCGTCGGAGGGAGCTCGCCGGAGGGATGGTTTGGCTTGTTAAGAATCTTTGTTGGTGTATTTTTCATGGGTGTGTATGTGTGTATGCATGTATGTATATATGGTTGATTTGATGAAGAAATTGATGGATTTGAGTAGGAAATCATGATTAATAGTTGTAGTTGATGAATGCTTTGAATTTCTTTGGATTAATTCTTGTATTTGAGATTGAATCTTGCTTGGATTGGAGGATGTATTTTCGGCTTTACTGTAGATTTACTGTAGCACCGAGATTAGGGTTTGTTTTGGGTTAATTAAGAAATGATAATGATGATTTAGAGGCTAATGAAGATGGTTGGATGAAGCTGGTTGGGTTTAACCAAGTTGTTTTGGTTGGATCAAGTCAAGTGGGAATTGGTTGAGTTTAAATTGAAATTGGTTGAGTTGGGTTTGGATTGATTTGGTTGGGCTTGATCAAATCAAGTTGAGATGGGTTTGGACTTGGTTCAGGTTTTGAGTTAATGGCTTTGGGCTGAACCAATTGAAGGAAATCGGGTTCAATTGAACCAAGTTGGTTCAACAGGAAATTATATAAGAATTTGATTGGTTTAATGTTGGTTGGTTTAAATTGAACTTGGTTCAGTGAGATTGAGGCTGGTTCAGGTTGGTTCAGGGGGTTTGGCCTAAATTGGATGGGTTTAAGTGCAATTGGAGATTGGTTTGATTATGCAAAGCCGGGTTTTAATCGATTGGAGTGATTGGGCCCAATTAGAGAGTTTGTTATTGGTTTCTTGTAATTTCTTTTGGGTTCAGTTATGTCTTTAGGTTGTTATATGTATTTATTTTATTTTGTTACCCTGATAGGTATTGTTCAGGCTTAGGAGAGAGTTCCGGGTCTAGCAAAAACCCAAGGGGGGACCAGGTGAGTTGGTAGTGGCTATTATTTTTGAAAAATTGGTTAAATATTATTATTATTATTATTTTGAATAATCGGTAATTGTTATTATTATGAAATTATTATTTAACAGCTAGTATTTTGGAAATTATTATTTAATTATTTGATTTTATTATGTTTAATTATGTATAATGGTGGATGATACGTATATTGAAATATTGGCAATCGTATTTATACATCCGTTTGGTATAATTATACGTATTTTGAATAGTGAAAATACATGTACACATGATTTAATTATTCATTTCAAGTATTTATTTTAATGGCTATGTGCATCGTGATTTTGAGATGATATGTGAAACCATGTATGCGTTTTTAAATGATTTCTAGCGGCAATGTTTGTGGTATTGGTTTTCATTCCTGGTATAGGAATGGTATTGTGGTTTTGGATTTTATTGATGTTATGCATGGACTGTACTGTAGAGCTTGTACAGATTTTATGGTGGTATCTTACTGCAGTAAGTGGTCTCCACGGCCAGCCTTTAGAGGTGGCGTGCTAGACTGATTATTATCTACGAGGGCCAGGTTCAGGTGGGAGTGTAGAGCCCTGACTGGATATTCATCGGGTAGCCGGAGTCACCAACCGGTGAACCGATGGGTCAACGTTAAGGGCATGAGTACCTTGACGGCTCTAAACCTAGCCATGGCCACGGCGAAGGTTTAGAGGGATTTCTAGACCATTTCATGCTGGGTGCGTATTGTGGGTTGAGTATGTTTTTCAGATGTTATTTTGGATTGTGATGAGGGGGCGAAGCCCAGCTGTTGCTCTTAGGAGGTCAGTCTCTCACAAAAAGTTTATATTTTCCTTAGAAGTTGATTTAATGATGATTTACGGTGAATTTATGCTTTAAAAGCTCTTTAAAGTTGTATTCTTCCAAAATTCTAGTATTTTGTGAAAGCTGGAAATTATTTGAGAAAATTGATGTTTATATATGTTATATATGCTGTATTCAATTAATTGAAATTATTGAGCCACTATCGACCAACTGAAATGTGTTACAGTTGTAGGAGCAGGACCCTTATAGATTGCATGTGCGAGTATAGATCCAGGCAGTGTTGAGTTCAGAGTTTCAGTGGGTCCCTTTCCTTTCTTCTGTTTGGTGTCGTGATTTTTGTAGCGGTTGTACCCGCATGTTGGAGTGATTGTGATTGTTGTATTCCTGTATTTGAACCTGTAGTTTGTTTAAAAGTTGTTATTTGTGAATTGTAAGTCTGGTTTGGGTTGTCAAGTGTGTCAGTTTTCCAGTTAAAAGAAATTTTAACTGATGGGTGCCACATTTACCTCGGTAGAAGGGGTGGGTGTGACAATATAAGAGATGTATAAGTGGAGCTGTCCAAACATCATAATGTAACAAAACTAAAAATGCAGAAATAAAGTACAAAAAATAAATAACCCAAAATGTAAGTTCAGTAGGGAGTATCCCTTACTAACTGAACACACACAAGTCTGAGAAAATACAAATATAAATACAAGTCCCAATATGGAAAACTGAAAAGAAAAGTAGTTGTGCAATGATCAAAATTGAGCGCTCTTAGAAGAAGAAGAAGAAGAAGAAGAAGCAGAATTTTTAGCCCTAGTAGTAGCATCTCCCTTCCCCCCTCCCCCCCATCTTTGATGTGGTGATTTGATAGCAAAGGATGGCTCAAAGGACAGATGAATCCCCAAGTGCTCAGCAATCTTGGTGTCACTCCTCTGAATCCACCAAAATGTCGAGGCAGAACAAATAACCTGATCAATGTGGCCCGAGGAGGGATGCGAGGGTATCGGTGAAGAAGCAATAGTAGCAAGAGAAGCAGGAGCAGGAGTAGCAGAAGTATCAGTACGGCGTCACACACGATACTTTGATCCTCATGCTGTGAACTCACTCCAACTCACATACGGTCAGCCCCCTTGATAAACGTCTAAGTGTATGTATTATTTATGTACTTGTACGTATGATTTGCATATTTTTGTATGAATCGATGCCCATTTTGGGTCTAAATTTGTCTCTTTCATGTTACAGGTACAAAAGAAGCCTTGGAGAGCTAGACAATGAGATTTAAGAAGAAATTGGCAAGAAAAACACCATTTTATAGCCCCGGAACTGTAGTAGAACTGTAGCACGAAGACTTGATGAAAACGCTAAGTCTGGAATTTCATGCCGGCAACCATACGACCGCATAAACAGCGTATGAAGTCCTGTAGCAGTTTTAATGTAGCAGAACCACTGTAGCAAGTTACTGTAGTAGTTCAGTTTGATGACTTGTATGAAATTCGGAGAGTTATAGGACCCGTATACTGCCCGCATGCCGCATGGCATCCCGAGTTCTTTTTAAAGAGAAGTAGGGAACGTTTCTTTGTGTCTTTTGGCCACCACTTCTCCACCATCATCTTCTTGGGTTATAAGGGACTAGAGAAGACAGATATAAATGGTAAATCGAAGGGAGAAAAAGGATCTATCAAGGAACACATTGACACACCCCTTGCGTGTATTTACTGCAAGTGCACGAATTGTCGATGTAATAAAGTACCCTGGTGAGTGGGTAGTCGTATCCATAGGTAATAGTATTCAAAAACAAATGTTATCACTATTTAGCTATAAAGGAAATTGATGGTGAAAGAAATAAATATGTATAAATGTAAAAGAAGGTAAAAGAGTGTAAGACGAGCAATAAAGGTAAGAGAGGTAATTGATATGAAGATGGGCCACCCTGACAATGCTCGCCCTAGGACTATTGTTTCAAGTGCAAGACTAATATTATACTCCCTTATTGATGTTTAATGAGTCGTGGAAATCCAAATACACACGGTCCCAAACCTAAGGTCAACCATGACTAGATCCAATACTATGCCCCGGCACTAGGATTCACTACAACCTTTCACTCTGTTGATCGCTCAAGTAAGCCCCAGGGGAGTCCATCTCCAATGGCCACACATTACATGGAACTTCTTGGGGTTCTATGGATTCCAAGTGATAGACCCTGCCCCTATGTATAGTTCTAACCCTTTGTTCCAGGCAAAAGAACCATAGTCTCAGTTAAGCCCTAGCACTAGGATTCATTACAACTCTTCACTCTGGTGCTCGTGTAACTAAGCCCTAGAGGAGTTCATCTCCTAGTACTTTACTCTACTTTAACCACAAAGAACTCTTGGAACATGGAGATAGGGAAAATCACGCTGAAGGGGAAAGGGGACGTTTCGCTATCTCTCGACTCACCCTCTCGGCCCTCTCCAATCTCGTGTAGTCTAATCCTATACAAGTTGTCACACCTTCCAAGGATAACCTAGATGACTCTCAACCCTAGTGTCACGGCTAAGGGAAAATCAATGCAATTATCATACAAGATTGGAACTCAATTAAAGGCATCAATTAAGAAAGCATAATAAAAGTCATAAAAACAATGTCATCCTAGGGTTTACAAGTCCGAATACCCACTAGGGGTTTAGCTCACCATCAAGCAATATAAAATCAATAAAGAGTTTAAGAACATATGCATAAAAACTATAAAGAAAACACCCTTGTGGTCCGTATCGATGGCCTTGTGGAGCCGCCTCGTCTTCTCCAGTGAATCTCTTGTCAAGCATAGGACACACCTCGCCGAATCGATGCCGATGAAAACTCTCCCAATAGCTATCTTCCAAAGGATGTCGATACTGACGCCGTAAAATCGATTCCAAAGACCTCCAAGAACCTTTCCAAACCCTAGCCGCAAGCCCCCCAAAAGATAGGTAAAAGATAGTCCAAGGGGTACCCAAATAAGACCCAAAATGGGGTATTTATATGGTAAAATCGGGCATCCACACACCCCTGTGGATTTTCCACACGGCCCTATGGAATTTCCACATGGGCGTATGGATTCTCTGTTTTCCAGATTTTCGGCACACTATGAACAGTAACTTGCTACAATATTTTTACTACGGTACTCGTGCTGAAATGCTCTCGAATTCATCTTCTTCATCGAGGCCGCCAAATTGGTCACACAATCGTGTGGTAGATCATGTCGCATCTTTAATTGAACCACATTAATGAAGCTTTTGATAATGTTGCACAAGCCGAAACATGTGAGTGTGACTGCCTTTGTAACCCTCCAATTCACATATCCCCTTGAACTCAGTTGGAGGTTGGCACACACTCACATGTCTTTGAACACAACTTCTGCCTTGTTCCTTGCCCAGTCCAAGAACTCCCTCAACAATCGCATTCATGACCTATTCTTGCTTATTTTCTCCTCGATTCGTCTCCACAACCCTATATGCACAAAAGAACACAAATACACATATATAAGCGATAAAATCTTAATAATGTAATGCTCAATGTAAGAAAAGAATACTTTGTATTACTTATACACTAGCACTTATCACACATCTAGGAGTTCGGGTGTGCCGATCAGTTGGATTCTCATCACCACCTCCTAGTCTTCATCTTAGGGGAAATTTTATGAGCTTTTTCTTGTATTTCTTGTTTTCTATACTCTCTCCCTTGTTGATGATGAACTAGACTCCCAAGGTCACCGGGCATCCGGTGAACCTTGGGATGAACTTGCTTGTATGAATACTTTGATTTACATTTATGGTATTTGTGTGGTTTGTGGTTTAAGCCTTGTGATCTTTGATGTGTTGATTTACATGAGAACTCTGTATTTCAATGTCAAGGTTGTACTCAGTAGCGTGACCATCACCCTTGTACTAGACACACTAGGCTTAGAAAGGATACATGTATGAATATGTCATGACCATCGGGTATTTTATACCCCTCCAAACATTAGGGTTGGACCAAGGTTGAGTTCGACCCTAATGATTTCCCTATTCTTAATGCAATTATAGGAGGATTTGACCGGAAAAGATCCTGAGCCAATACTCCTACCGGATTAGGGGTTATCACCGTGACCATCGGGGTAATATACGTTATGATATCTCTTCACCTAAAACCACCATTGCCTGTGTAATTCAAGCATCATTCTAGCTTTAGTAGTCCCGAGGGGATCCTTGAACCAGACCTCGCACTTTTATTGTTAATTGCTTCTTCATTCTGTTCATGTGGTGTGCTTTAGTCCAATTTGTTTATAGTTATCACTTGTTGTAGGTTTTCTTATATTATTTTAACACTATATTTGGTAGACTAGACACTGCCATCTAGAGGAAAGTAATAGCAGCTCTTGGGACCCCAGGGAAGACAACCCCCTCTTGCTTGCGCGATTGGTATTACTTGATGACCCGTGCGCTTGTAGATCTCGTATCAAGTTTTCGGTGCCATTGCCGGGGGATTCCAGGGATTCTAGGAAAACTTCTAGCTCACTGATCTAGTCATTTTTCTTTCCTTTTGTAAATATTTGCCTTTCTATGTGTTTCTTATCATTTTGTACATATTTGTTTGTTTTCCTCTTATTTTAAACTCTCTGATAGCTTATTGATTTTTGTTTTGATTATTTACACAGGGCCATGGATTTCCAAGAAAAATTGCTAGCCGCCAAAATCTATGCACTTGAGAAGGCGATGGAAGAATCTTCTGCCATGAGAGCACGCCAAAGCAATCCGCATCATAACTTTTACAATTCATATTTGACAGGACACCCAAAATTTTCTTCACATCAACATGCACAACAATGGGAATACCCTCACCATGGATTGCTACAAGAACCCTCCTTTCAAGAACCGTGGCATTACTACCCTTTAGTCGTTCATAGTAAGCCACTTAATCAATGGGGTTTCAATACACAAGATGTGTTTGCAAGATTCATAATGAATGCGGATGCTGAACTTGAAGCCCTGAATTCCACAAATTTTAATGCCCAACCATCTCTTCCAAGAATGGAGAATCGGATAGGTGAACTTTTCAAGATATTGGCAGAGTTGCCACCAATTCATGAACCAACTCCAAAAGCCTTATCTGAAATTGACACTAGAATGGAAGAGAGGAAAGATGAAATTGAGGTGGAAGTGGATATTGAGGTATTAGACATTAAAAAAAAATGATGTTGCATCAATACTTTTTGAGCAAATAATAGATATTCCAAGTCAAGGTGAAATTGAAGAAGAAAGAGGGGAGGATGAAATCATGGCCATGGAAAATTGTGAGGAAGTGGAAGAAGCTCAATCGACAACATTTGAAGACACTACTTGCCTTAACATTGACCATTCCATCAATCAATTCATAATTTTCAAGTGCAGAAAGAAAATTCTGGGAATTGTATTTGATGATGTGGGTAGGAAGCTAAGGCTGTCCTTGAACCAACCAATGCCGAGCTTGGACAATTCCCAACCTAAAATATTTCCATGGTGGCCCAAGCAAATTTTATGGGTAATTGTTGATCATTTAAGAGAGGTTGAGAGAAGAAATATGGATAAGATGTTTAAGCAACCAATTAATCCATTGACAACGCCCCGAAAGTGCACGGGTTTGTCGAAGTTATAAAATTTACCCTGGTGAGTGGGTAGTCTAATCCACAGGGAATAGGGAGTTAAAATACGAGATTTCACTATTTAAGCTATGTGGAGTATGGAAAGATAAGAATAGAATAGAATCGATGAGTGAATATGGAAACAAATACAATAAAAGACAAGAAATCGAATAGAAAGATGGAAGATAAGAAAGTGCAAGTAAACGAGAATAGAGAGAAACTGGCAATGGATGAAATAGGGTAATCCGGACAAGCTACCTCTAGGATCTATGCTTTTAGTGCAAGACGATGCTATTATACTTTCCTATTGATGTCAACTGAGTCGAGGAAATCCTTAGATACACGGTCCCAAACCTAAGGACAACCGTGACTAACCCCAACATTATGCCCCGGTATTAGGATTCACGTCAACCCTTCACTCTGTCGCTGGCACGACTAAGCCCCAAGGGAGTATATCTACCTAAACCTCACACTACGTGGGATTGCTTTAAGTTCTAGGGACTCCTAGTGGTAAAACATGTTCCTATGTGTAGTTCTAACCCTTTGGTCCAGGTGGAAGAACCCTAGTCTAGATTAAACCCCAGTGCGTAGGATTCACTTCAACCCTTCACTCTATTACTTGCATAACTAAGTCCTAGGAGAGTTTATCTACCTAGCACTTCACTCTATCTCGACCGCTAAGAAATCAAGGAAACGGAGTTAGGGAGAAACCACATCGGAAGGGAAAGGGGACGCTTCGCTACCTCACTACTCACCCTCTCAACCCTCTTCAATCTTAAATAGTCTAATCCTATAGGAGTTGTCACACCTCCAAAGGACAACCTAGATTGTTCTCAACCCTAGTGTCACGTCTAAAGGAAAACATTAACAAGATGAAATTAAGATCAAAACTCAATTTTTATTCATCAATAATGGAAAAGCATAATAACAATGTCAAAGAAACATAATAACCCTAGAGTTTATAAGTCCGAATACCCACAAAGGGTTTAGCTCCTCATGGAGCTATACATGTTCATCAAAATATAAAAGAAAGCACAAGGTAAAGACATCAATGAAAAACCGCCTTGCGTATGGTGTGGCCGTGGTCTTGTGTGGCCGCCGGACGTCGGTGACGATGCCGATGACGCGCTCCAAACCTCCACGAAGTCCTCTCCAAAACCCTAGCTGCACTCTCCAGAAGTTGGGGAGAAAGATAGGTCAAAAGATATCTCAAAAGTCTCCAAAATCCCTCTTTATATTGTTGAGTGCGGCTTTAAAAATCGGACTTATCGGGACTTCACACGGCCGTGTGGAATTTCCACACGGGCGTGTGAAGTTTTTGGCTTGATGGAAAAATTAATTCACATGGCCGTGTGGAATTTCCACACGCCCATGTGAATTCTCTGGAATTCTGAATTTCGGCCGAAGTTGAACAGTAGCTTGCTACAGTATTGTCCCGAAACGCTCCTGAATTTGTCATTCTTCATTGAGGCCGTTGAATTGGGCACACAATCAATGGTAGATCGTGTCAATTGCTTCAAATCTCCTAATTGGTGAAGTTCTCCTTGTTAGCATGAGTTAAACTAATTGTGAATGTAACTGCTTTTGTGCCCCTCCAAAGGAGGTTGGCACACACTCACAAGTCTCTACTCATGCCGTGCTCCTTGCTTAGTCCAAGAATCTTCCCAACAATGGCGAACACGATCTAACTTCGTTCCTTTCCTTCACTTTATCTTCACAACCCTACAATGCACAAAAGTAAACAAATGCACACTTTTTAGTGATAAAATCTGATTAAATTAATGCTCATTGCAAGATAATAACGCTTTGCATTACTATAACACGAGCACTTATCATCCACTCATGCCAAGCTTGACAAATTCTCAACCAACTTGTTCCCTTGGAAACCCAAACAACTTTTATGGGTAGTTCAAGGGCATTTAATAAGAGTCAAGGAAGAAGATGTGGGTAGGAGTGGAAACCATCCATGGACCCACCCGTGATGAGCTTAAATAACTCTCGACCAAAGCTATTTTCTTGGAGGCCCAAGCAACTGTGTGGAGTAATCAAGGGAATTTATGCCGCGGCTAAAGAATAAGTGGGTAGGAGGTTCAAGCCATCTAAGGATCCGCCAAAGTTGAAATTGCATAATTCCTGGCCCAAGCTTTTACCATGGAGGCCAAAAGTTAACTTGTGCATGACCTCCAAATTTGCATCATCCCGGAAGATATGTTTCATACTTCTTGGTAGTTCCTATACAACCTCTAGCCACGATGAACACACCATTTTCAAGCCTACTTAGGTAAGAAAGAGGTATGCCGAGCTAATGACGTTAAACAAGCGCTTCTTGGGAGGCAAACCAAGCATTAAAATTCATTGCATATGTGTTCTCATATTTTTGGTGTATTTGGTTGCTTGAGTATTCTTTGTTTTTAAGTGTGTGATTGTGGTTAGTTAGTCATTTTCTTCATTTACTTACTTGTGTTCTTCCATGGTTATTGTGAGTACTTTGTGTTATCATTCATCTTGGTGCATCACATATCATAATTTAGTTGTTTGTGGGTGAATTTAGCGTTGTTTTTATATGTTTTATAGTTGTTAGGGTGAGATCTTTGTAAAATAACTGGAAACGTGGATTGCCACATGTAATCTAGAAAGTCATGTGGGCATCCATGCGGCCACATGACTGGCCGCATGGCCCTCGGGCATTACTTTAAGTTGCGCTCCTCTTAAATGTTTTTTTCATATCTCTCTTATTTCTCCTCCGTTTTCCCTCATTATTTGGCCATTTTTCTTCATTTTTCTTCATTTTTCATCCTCCACACTCCTCTCCTATCTCTTGCAACTTAAATTCAGTGGTTTATTAAAAGTTTCACCATCATCCCCGACGATATTCTTCGATTCAAGCTTTGAAGCCCTAACTTGTGTTTTGAAGCAAACTTGTTTCTTTTTCTTGATTTACATGTTTATCTCGCTTCAAACTTTGGGGAATGTTGTATGAATGTTTAATATTTGATTTATTTATATTTTAAGACATTATTTGTAAATTTTTGGGCTTCAAGAACAAGGGGAAACTCTACCTCTTTCAAGTCCGTTCTACAGTAACTTTGGAATGAAATTTTCCTTGAATTTATTTGTACACTTGTAGCATCCTTGTAAATCCCCTAAAACACTTGCAATAAGGAGAAATGGACTTCATGATTTTGATTGCACAAAGGACTTGCTTGGATTATTTCTTGTTTCATTGTTTTTGTTTTGTTAATTGTTTGCTTGCTTGTTTGTGTGTTTTCCTATTCCTTGTGTGTGATGAGTACTATGAGATGATGTTCCTTTCTACCTTGCAGGGTGGAATTAGGGCATCAAGCACACTTTCTTTCTCCATTATCTACCATGATCTTTGGTGGCCACCCAGATCTCATGGACTTCAAGGCTCATGCTTTGAGACTCGGGGAAGTTTCTTTACTCCGTCATCTTATTTTTCTTGCATATCTAGCACCATGTTCTGCTAATTCATGTATATTAGGGACAATGTATGACTTTAGGTGTGGGAATAGGGTACTTTATCTATGTTGCATGCATGATTTACATGTGATAGCCATGATACTTAGTTTAGAACTTTCTAGTATGAAGGATTAACATATGTGAGTTGTATTTCATTTCTGTGCCTGAATGATGTTTTATTTTATCTTTAGTGTACTATCAGACTTTTTCACGATCACTTCCACCTCATACACTCTAACTAACCCATCATAATGCTTTTGATATTAAAATGTTAAACTCTACTTTCAATACTCTTTCAAGAGCTTTTGAGGTCTTTTATTGTTTTCTTTAGCCTTAAGTAAGACTGTATAGCAAGTTTTATACCAGGGGACATGAGATACAATATGTAAAATAAAAAAAAAAGAAACAAAAAGAAACAAAAAAAAGAGAGAGAGAGAGAGTCTATGACAGTATTCCATTGCTATTTAGCATGAATGCATCTATGTAGACTATAATCGAGTAAGTTGGGTGGCTCTTATGCCTAACCAGCATGTGCATCCTTCAGAAAGATTTTTGTGCAGTCTACATTAGTTGGACTCATAAAAAAAAAGGAGTACAAAAGTATATATATATCTGTGTGTGTGTGTGTGTGTGTGTGTGTGTGTGTGGTGTGTGTGTGTAAGTAAGGAATAAAGTATCTCGTTTGTGTCCCCCGAAACCTGTTGCACGGCCACTTCAGAGCTAGAGTTTTATATAGGACCCAGAGGACTCTTAACTGGGTATTGAGGGTGTCTTTAACATATTAATGCCAACTTCATTGTGTGTGGAGTAAATGGACACCTTAGGGTGATCCATGGTATGGAGGTTAGGGCTGGAAGTCATCTCACACTCACATGTGCACTTTAGATGAAACAGGACTATCTTTACCCGGTTACCTATAGAACAACTCACTATCTGGGTTTCTTTCTACTTGTGCTTGTGGAGTTCTTACTATTGAGCTTGAGGTCGTACATTTAGTCATTTATCTTCTTACCCCTATTCTTCATGTCTGTTTGCTTGGGGACAAGCAAACGTTTAGGTGTGGGGATGTTTGATAAACACCTAAATGTATGTATTATTTATGTACTTGTACATATGATTTGCGTATTTTTGTATGAATCGATGCCCGTTTTTTGTCTAAATTAGTTCCTTTCATGTTACAAGTACAAAAGAAGCCTTTGAGAGCTCAACAACGAGATTTAAGGAGAAATTGACAAGAAAAAACACATTTTAGAGCCCTAGGGCACTGTAGCAGAATTGTAGCACGAAGACTTGATGAAAATGCAAAGTCTGGAATTTCATGCGGGCAAGCATACGGGAACATAAATGGCCACATGCAGTCCTGCAACAATTTAACTGTAGCAGAGCTATTGTAGCAAGTTACTGTAGCAGTTCGATGTGATGACTTGCATGAAATTTGGGGAGCTACAGCACCGGCATGCCAGGCCAAATGGCATCTTGAGAGTTCTTTTTAAATAAGGTTAGGGCACCTTTGTTTGTGTCTTCTAGCCACCATTTCTCCACCATCATATTCTTGGGTTTTAAGCGGCTAGAGAAGACAGATCTGAAAGGTAAATTGAAGGGAGAATAAGGATCTATTAAGGAGCACATCTAGGAGTTCGTCGGCGCTGATATGTCATATTCTCATCACCACCTCCTAGTCTTCATCTTAGGAGAAGTTTTATGAGCTTTTTCTTGTATTTCTTGTTTTCTATACTCTCTCCCTTGTTGATGATGAACTAGACTCCCAAGGTCACCGGGCATCCGGTGAACCTTGGGATGAACTTGCTTGTATGAATGCTTTGATTTACATTTATGGTATTTGTGTGGTTTGTGGTTTAAGCCTTGTGATCTTTGTTGTGTTGATTTACATGAGAACTCTGTATTTCAACTTCTAGGTTGTACTCGATAGCGTGACCATCACCCTTGTACTAGACACACTAAGCTTAGAAGGGATACATGTATAAATATGTCGTGACCATCGGGTATTTCATACCCCTCCAGCCATTAGGGCTGGACCTAGGTTGAGTTCGACCCTAATTAGAGATTTCCCTATTCTTAATGCAATTGTAGAAGAATTTGGCTGGAAAAGATTATAAGCCAATACTCCTATCGGATTAAGGGTTATCACGGTGATCATCGGGGTAATCTACTTTAGGATATCTCTTCGCTCAAAACCACCATTGCCTGTGTAATTCAAGCATCCTTCTAGCTTTAGTAGTCATAGTCAGCCATGTTGATATCAGTATATCATTCATGTCATTGTTAATTGCTTCTTTATTCTGTTCATCTTATGTGCCTTGGTCCAATTTATTTATAGTTATCACATGTTGTAATTTTTCTTATCTTGTTTTAACACTATATTTGATAGACTAGACAGTGCCATCTTAGTGGAAGTAATAGCAACTCTTGGGACCTCAGGGAATACGACCCCCTCGTGCTTGTGCGAGGGATATTACTTGACGACCCGCGCACTTGCGGATCTCATATCACCCCTCAAGGATTCCCATCTCCCGAATCAGTCTAGTAATCTATGGCCCCATAAAGAATGACCCGATCCGAGGATCTATCCCCTGATGGAAAATGGAAATAGCTACCTTATACCCCAAGTGCATCAGAAACTTGTAAAGTATGGACAACAAGAATTCAAAATCTCATCTGCTAACCACTTTCGTGCTAACACCTTGACCATCAAAGTATGGCTAAGCACAAAATGAATATATGTTAGGGCTAAAGAGTGGAGTGTGGAGGCCCTAGACCGACACGGGTCATAGGTTGGATCAATGTTGAGTCTCCGCTAAGCATCCTCCTGAGACTACCCAATTCTTCTAGAAATAAGTAGCAAATCATATGCAGGATTTCGAGTGTACTCCACATCATACAGTCCTAACCGAATAAAGAACTCAGTAAGACTCATCAGCCGTAATGTGTCATATACCTGTAACTAGATCGAGTCTTTGTGGTGAAAAGCTACAGTGCCGTGAGATAGCTCGAATGTAGCTAACACCTCTAGCACCAAGTGCTCGTAGGTGTTATTAGTAATTATAAAAAGTTGCCTCCATACCCCGGCACTAAGCATCTACCTGACCTCGTCCTCCAGTCCACCCTCACTTAGCACATCCCAATCTATCTGCCTCGACCCGCCAAAACAACGTCGAGAAAGACGGTTGTAATGGTCCACTTGCAACTGAGAATGGAAGGTAGTTGTCAGGTCAGTGGACTGGGCCAATTCCTTGTGTCATGGCCTCTTTGACGATGAAGGTCCAGACAAAATGTGTTTTCTCAACATAATATGTAGAAGAAACCAGCTCAGATTAGTTCAATCAATCAAAGAATTCAGGAGGAGCACAGTTGTGCTAGGAGTGCACTGACTATACTCTTCTAGGATGCAGGGTGATCTTCGTCCCCGAATGCCCTAAAGACTAGCATGCTCATGAGGACATCGACATCAAGAAAATACACACATTTCAAACACGAAGATCTACAAAAATCATTTACAAGAAAAAGGGAGCATGAAATCATTTACACCAAGGTCTCAATTGAAAATGATGATCTTACCAGAGTCGAGAAAGACACACGAACAAGTGATGAGAAAATGATGAACGAACGACGAACACCTGCAAAATCTCTCAAGGAAAAAAAGCATTACAAGGGAGGAAGAGGGACACAGGGAAATTGTGAGGAGGAACGGCCGGCGGCTAGGGTTTTAAAGGAAAAAGAAAAATTCGATCGATCTCTTTGCCGAGTGATAAGTGTCTAAATTTATACACTTTATTATACATATTTTATACACTTAGCATGTATTTTTGTATGAATAGATGCCTGTTTTGTGCTTAATTGAGTGCTATTTGCTTTACATGGCATGTAGGTGCCATGAAGAACATAATTTGGGCAAAAAAGATAAGAAAACCAGGTCGCGGTAATGTACCGTATTCACTGTAGCCGGAGTGATGTAGCGTATTACTGTAGCAGAGGTGTTGTAGCAGAATCGCTGTAGCATTCAATGTAGCACCTGGGGAGATTTCGGGCAGGAAAAGTGATTCGAGTCATACGGGGAGAATAGTGACCGTAAAGGGGGTCGTCTGCCCTAGAATCCATTGACATTTGCCTAGGGCAAATGGCCCAGTTAACCACCCCGTGAGGCTCAGAATTTGCGATTTTTGGCCCTAATTCGCATTCATACGGCCCCCCATACGGCTCGTATGCTTCGGGGGTATAAAAGGGGATTTCTAAGGCT
Source organism: Dioscorea alata (assembly GCA_020875875.1). Classification (NCBI taxonomy): domain Eukaryota; kingdom Viridiplantae; phylum Streptophyta; class Magnoliopsida; order Dioscoreales; family Dioscoreaceae; genus Dioscorea; species Dioscorea alata. Next base: position 14,077,338 of record CM037013.1, read on the forward strand.
TTTGAAGGGGGACTTCTTCTTGGCATTTGAGGCCGCCGCCACCACACCTTCTTGAGGCCTTCCGGCCACCTTTTAGCGGCGATCTTTGGGGGAAACAAGCATACATCATCACCAAGAGGGAGAGGAGCAAAGGAGAAGGAGTTGGAGTGAAGATCTAAGCCATCATCGACAAACTTGTGAAGCTTCATCCATTAAAGGTGATCACAATCTAAAGGGAGTTTTCATTACTTCTTTTATGTTTTTGTTTTCCTTGTATGTTGTATAAGTATCCCTTGTCATGAGAGATTAACTTATCATTGTGTTTGGATTTAGATGAACCCTAGGATTCATCTTGTGTATGAACTTTGGATGTTGTTATTAATCTAGTTTGATGGTTGTTTGAGATTCAATCTTTCATGCTTTCATGTCTATAATTACATTTGTGGAGAAATCTGTAATTCATTTATGAGTTGTATGCGTAGATGTGACCTACTCACGTGTACTAGATCTAGGAGAGATTGAAAGGGGATTCTTGTGCCGACACGCCGAGAGATCGGGTGTTGGTAGCACTCCATTGCTAGGTTTAAGAAGAAGAATAGTAGCTTTACTCCTATTAGAGATTTTACGGAGCTCATTGCGATCATAGGTGGGTTAATACAGAGTGATTCCGATTAACACTCGTATGGGATCAGGGGTTAGTTACCGAGAGATCGGGGCTAACCTACTCACGAGGCCTCTAGGTCTCAGCTATCATCAATGCATCTTTATATCATCCTAGTTTCAGACTTAATGACAACCCTAGGTGGATTCCTTGTCCAAACACACCCTTCTCATGCTTGATACTCCCTTGTTTGTTTACATCCGTGTGCAAGTTACCAGGCCATAGGATTAGCTTAAATTAGTTTATTTGCTTTATTTCTTTTCCATTTATATTGAATGGTAAGCTAGAAAATAGATGAAGAGTGAGTAATAGTACTTCCTTGTCCCCAGTGGAATACGACCCCTGTGTCACTCATAGGGTATTACTTGGCGATCCCGTACACTTGTGGGGAAGCAATCAAGTTTTTGGCGCCGTTGCCGGGGACATTAAAGGAATATTAGGAAAGCTTGTAGTCTATTGCTCTAGCCATTTTTTTTTTCATTGTATATATTTTTCTTGTTTTATTTGACTTTGTTCTTTGTAGCTAACTGATCTAGTCTTTTTTTTTTTCTTTCTTTTTGTAAATATTTGCTTATCTATGTGTTTCTTATCCTTTTGTGCATATTTGTTTGTTTTCCTCTTATTTTAAATTCTCTGGTAGCTTATTGATTTTTTGTTTTGATTATTTACACAGGGCCATGGATTTTCAAGAAAAATTATTGGCCGCCAAAATCTATGCACTTAAGAAGGTGATAGAAGAAGCTTTTGCCATGAGAGCACGCCAAAGTAATCCATACCATAATGACTACTATCCATATTGGCAAGGGCACCAAAATTTTTCGACACATCATCATACTCAACAATGGGAACACCCTTACCAAGGATTGCTACAAGAATCCTCCTATCAAGAACCATGGCACTATCACCCTCCAGTCGTTCATAGCAAGCCACTAAATGAATGGGGTTTCAATACAAAAGATGTGTTTGCAAGATTTATGATGAATGCGGATGCTGAGCTTGAAGCCCTAAATGCCTTAATTTTTAATGCCCAACCATCTCTTCAAATCATGGAAAACCAGATAGGAGTGTCTTCCAATATATTGACCGAGTTGCCACGCACTATACAAGACCTATCTGAGAATGAAATTAGAAATGAAGAGAACAATGGTGAAATTGAGGTGGAAGTTGATATTGAGGTATGGGAGGTTGAAAAAGCAATTGAAGTATCATCAATACCTTGTGAGCAAATGATAGATATTCCAACTCAAGGTGAAGTTGAAGAACAAAGAGGGGAGGATGAAATCATGGCCATGGAAAAATGTGAGGAAGTGGAAGAAGCTCAATCAACCACATTTGAAGACACTACTTGCCTCAACGTTGACCATTCCATCAACCAATCCATCATTTTCAAGTGCAGAAAAAAAATTCTGGGAGTTGTATTTGATGATGTGGGTAAGAAGCTAAGGTTGTCTTTGAACCCACCAATGCCGGGCTTGGACAATTCCCAACCAAAAATATTTCCATGGCGGCCCAAGCACATTTTATGGCCAATTGAAGTTCATCACAACAAGGTTGAGGAAAAAATTGTGGATAGGTTGTGGAAGCCTCCAATTGTTCCACCGATGCAAAGCTTGACAAGTTCTCAACCAAATTTGTTCCCTTGGAGACCCAAACAACACTTATGGGTAGTTCAAGGCAATTTGACATAGGTCGAGGAAGAAGATATGGGTAGGAGGTGGAAACCGTCCATGGACCCACTCGTGCCGAGCTTGAATAAATCTCGACCAAAGGTTTTCCATGGAGGCCCAAGCAATCTTGTGTTGGGGTACTCAAAGGAATTCTTGCCTGGACCAAAGAAGAAGCGGGGAGGGTGTTCAAGCCATCTAAGGATCCGCGCAAGTTAAAGTTGCACAATGCCCGACCCAAGCTTTTCCCATAGAGACCTAAAGGTAACATGTTCAAGGTCCCTACAAGCTTATCATCCCTAAAGGTAATTCTTTTCTTTCATAGAAGTAGCTATGCTACATGTGGCAGGGATGAAGACACCATTTTCAAGCCTCCTTAGGTAAGAAAGAGGTACGTCGAGCTAATGACGTTAAACAAGTGCTTCTTGGGAGGCAACCCAAGCTTTAATTTTTTCATTTTCTTTTTTTTTTTTGTGTTTTTAGTTGAGTGTGGTTTATGTATGTTTGTGTTTCTTTCATGTTTTTATTTGTTTGAATAAATCCATGCTTGCATGCCTTGTACATTTTTCTTGTCATTGTTCTTGGGTTTTAATAGATAACCATCTTAAGAAACACATGTTTTTATGTTATATCATGCATTAGATCGAGTTTTTAAGCATTACTTTCAAGTTTTAGGTGTTCTTAATCACTTCATGGCCTTCATTGGGTGTTTTGTGTTGCATTTGAAGGGTTTTTAGAGTTTTCCAGGTCCTCATGGCCCCAAGGGGCCGTTTGGTGCGTCGTTTGCCCCTTCGCCGAGCACTTGGCCTAGGACAAACGGCCCCCCTCACGGCCAACTTGGAGGCCATCTGCCCTAGGCCGAGCCTTTGGCTTAGGGTAAACGGCCCCCTCAAGGCCGTAAGGAGGGCCGTGAGACACGGGCTGAAGGCCCTTTTTCTCCACCTTTTTCATTTCTTCTTCTTCTTCTTCATTTCTTTTTCAACGCACCCATTTCTCCTCTTCTTTCACCCTCATTTCTTGGCCAAATCCTTCCATTTTTCCTCGTAGTTCACCTTCTAAACACTTTGAGACTTCGATCTAGTTGTTTTCCAAGGTTTTAAAGCAAGTTTATTCAAGGTTCGTCGGTAAGCTCTTTGGTGCCCTAACTTTTATGTTTTTCATTTTTCTTGCATTCTTGGAGCTTTTGTGTGGATGTTGACACACCCCCTACGTGTGTATTCCGCAAGTGCACGGGCTTGTCGAAGTAATAATAGTACCCTGGTGAGAGGGTAGTCGAATCCACAGGGAATAGGGATCAAAGATACAAGTAATTGCTATTTAACTAATGCGGAATACGGAAAAGTGAGAATAGGATCAATGTGTGGTTGTAAGAAATTAAACGAACATGAAATAAAAGAAATATGGAAGATAAGAAAGTGCAAGTAAGAGTAACAAGAGAAGGACAATCAATGGATAAAGTAGGGTACCCAGACAAGCAACCCCTAGGATTTATGCTTCTAGTACAAGACGATGCTATTATACTCTCCTATTGATGTTAAATGAGTCGATGATATCCTTAAACACACGATCCCAAACCTAAGGTCAACCGTGATTAACCCCAACACTATGCCCCGGCGTTAGGTTTCACTACGACCCATGACTCTTGTTGACCTGTCAACTAAGCCCTAGGGTAGTTCATCTTCCTAAGCCTCACACTATATGGAATTTCTTTAAGTTCTAGGAATTCCTAGTGATAAACCCTGTTCCTATATATAGTTCTAACCCTTTAGTCCAGGTGAAAGAACCCTAGTCTAAATTAAGCCCCAGCGTTAGGATTCACTTCAACCCTTCACTCTGTTGCTCGAGCAACTAAGCCCCAGGAGAGTTCATCTCCTAGCACTTCGCTCTATCTCGACTGCTAAGAAATCTTGAAACACGGAGGTAGGGAGAATCACACCGGAGGAGAAAAGGGACGTTTCGCAACCTCACTACTCACCCTCTCAACCCTCTTCAATCTTAAGTAGTCTAACCCTATAGGAGTTGTCACATCTCCAAATGATAACCTAGAATCTTCTCAACCCTAGTGTCACGGCTAAGGGAAAACAATTCAACATGCAATTAAGATTGAAACTCAATTTTATTCATCAATAATGGAAAGCATAATAACAATGTCATAGAAACATAATTATCCTAGGGTTTACAAGTCTGAAAACCCACAAGGGCTCCTCATAGAGCTATACAAATCCATAAAACTATGAAAATAAACACAAATTGAAAGCATAGATGAAAACCCCCTTGCGTAGAGTGTGGTCGTGGTCTTGTGCGGCTGCCAAACATCGATGACGATGCCGATGACGCGCTTCGATCCTCTACAAAGTCCTCTCCGAAACCCTAGCCGCAACCCTCCAGAAGTAGGGAGAAAGATTGGCAAAAAGATGTAGAAAAAGTCTCCCAAATTGGCTTTTATAACTTTGAGTCGCGGCTTCAAATCGGCTAAATCGGGATTTCACACCGCGGTGTGGAATTTCCACACGCCCGTGTGAAATCTCTGTTTTGCTGAATTTCGGCAGACAGTGAACAGTAACTTGCTACAGTAACTTGCCGAAATGCTCCCGAATTCATCGTTCTTCATAAAGGCCATTGAATTGGGACACAATCAATGGTAGATCATGCCGATTGCTTCAATTCTTCTTATTGGTGAAGTTCTCCAATGCTACACGAGTTAGACTTATTGTGAATGTGACTGCCTTTGTGCCCCTCCAAAGGAGGTTGGCACACACCCACAAGTCTAGACTCGTGCCTTGTTACTTGCTTAGTCCAGAAAACTCTCCAACAACGGCAAACACGATCTAACTTTGTTCTTCTTCTCCAAAGTAGCTCCACAAGCCTACAATACATAAAAGCGCACAAATGCACACAATTTTGTGATAAAATCTTATGAAAGTAATGCTCATTTTAAGATAATAACGCTTCGCGTTACTATAACACAAGCACTTATCAGATGTTTTCAAACATTTTGCTTGATTTTGGTGGTGTGATTGTTATGGATGAGTTTTCAATTGATTTTATGTAAAAATTTTTGGATTTTCATGTTTTTGGGGAGGTTCTTTCAGAGTAAATAGTACCCATACGGCCCCCCATACGGCCATATGGTTACTATTCATCATTTTACCCAATTTTTCTCCATCTTTTGCACCACATTTTGGTTTGTCTTGGATTCCTCTAGGCTTGATTAGGTTTTTCATGATTTGTAGGAATGTGGAGGATGAAGAAATTGACGAGCGACCACGAAGTTTTGTTTACACTACATGGAAGACCACATTTTTGACGAACCCAATTCCAACGACAAGGGCTAGCATGGATACTTTATTTTGTTGTTTTAGACTTTATTTTCTAGTTTTTGTGTGCTTTTTGTGTTTTGTTTTAGTTCTTGCATGATTACTCCCCATCTCTTCTTTGTGAATTTTTGTGGAATGATGATGTGCCCTTTTTGCCTTGCAGGGCATTAAGGGAAGTTTGGTGAGCTTCTCCGCATTCAATGGAGATTGGACCCGACATGTATAGCTCGCCGTACCCTATGTTCGGGTCACACATTGCCAGTTGCACAAGATAAACCAGGGAAGTTCGTTTTCACCCTCCTCTATTGTTTTATTGCTTATATTGCCATGTTATTAATGATTAGTGTACATTGAGGGCAATGTACAACACTAGGTGTGGGGATGGGTGTATTACATGTATTAGGGTTATTTTTACATGCTAGTGTTATCAATGATGGCTCTATTCATTCTTGTTGGATTCTTCAAGTATGGATTAATGATTGATGTGAGTTACATACTTTGTGTGCTTTGTTGAATCCTGTTTCACCTCTAGTATTGTTATGTGTACTGAGTCTTTTGTTGATGCCCTGGGAATAGCCAACTTGACTACTTTAACTCTCTTGTATTCTTAACACACAACCTTGAGTACTTGGCCTTAGAAGACTAAGTTCTATCCTTCAATGAACTTTTAAGAACTTCTAAACCTTGTTGAGCTAGTCCTAGTTTTGTGACTTGTAGTGCAGTTTAAAGACATGATCTAGGGTGAATGAAAAAAAATAGAGAAAAATGAGTCTATGTCAGTATTCCTCTGCTAATGAAGGATGAATGCGTCTATGTAGACTGTAATTGAGTAGTTGGGTGGCTCTTGTGCCTAACCAGCATGTACACCCTCCAGAAAGATTTTTGTGCAGTCTACATTAGTTGGACTAAAAAAATGCATGTATATATAAATAAATAAATAAATAAATAAAAACCCTAGTGATCACTTAGACTGCCTACTTGATGTTTTGGGAAGAAAAGGGATTTAGTTTCAAATTGAGGAGTTAGAAGGATCTTACTTGTTCATTGAAGTAGTACTTAGCATTTTAAGACCCAGTATTCTTGTATGTGGAGTGATTAGCATCTAGAGTTGTACTGATTGAAGTCAGTAGGCTAGACCAAGTAAGGGCAAATGAGACAGAAAATTCACTTACACAGCACAGACATATAAGAGGAGAGACAGGATCTTTATGTTGTACTTATTGACTGTAACTCATCATCTATGTGTCACTGTCCATTGCTTGTAGATTTTTACATTTACATGAGCCGGAGATAGTACATTTAGCCACTTATCTGTCTCCTAGTTTTTCATGATTTGTTTGCTTGGGGACAAGCAAACACTTAGGTGTGGGGATCTTTGATAAGTATCTAAATGTATATACTTTATTATACATATTTTATACACTTAGCATGTATTTTTGTATGAATAAATACCCATTTTGTGCTTAATCGAGTGCTATTTGCTTTACAGGGCATGTAGGCGCCACATAGAACACGAGAACATAATCTGGCCAGAAAAGAGAAGAAACCAGGTCGCGGTACTGTAGCGTATTCATTATAGTTAGAGTACTATAACAGAAGTGCTGTAGCAGAATCACTATAGCAGTCAATGTAGCACCTGGAGAGCTTTCGGGCAAGAAAAGTGATTCGAGTCATACGGGGATAATAGTGACCGTAAAGGGGACCGTCTGCCCCAGAATCCAGTGACTTTTGCCTAGGGCAAACAGCCTAGTTAACCACCCCATGAGGCTCGGGATTTGGGATTTGTGGCCCTAATTCGCATTCATACGGCCCCCCATACGGCCCGTATGATTCGGGGGTATAAAAGGGGATTTCTAGGGCTTTTGAAGGGGGACTTCTTCTTGGCCTTTGAGGCCGCCACCACCACACCTTCTTGAGGCCTTTTGCCCATCTTTCGGCCGCGATCTTTGGGGGAAACAAGCACACATCATCACCAAGAGGGAGTGGAGCAAAGGAGAAGGAATTGGAGTGAAGATCTAATCCATCATTGACAAACTTGTGAAGCTTCATCCATTCAAGGGGATCACGATCTAGAGGGAGTTTTCATTACTTCTTTTATGTTTTTGTCTTCCTTGTATGTTGTATAAGTATCCCTTGTCATGAGGGATTAACTTATCATTGTGTTTGGATTTGGATTAACCCTAGGGTTCATCTTGTGTATGAACTTTGGATGTTATTATTAATCTAGTTTGATGGTTGTTTGAGATTCAATCTTTCATGATTTCATGTCTATAATTACATTTGTGGAGAAATCCGTAATTCTTTTATGAGTTGCATGCGTAGATGTGACCTACTCACGTGCACTAGATCTAGGAGAGATTGAAAGGGGATTCTTGTGCCGGCACGGCGAGAGATCGGGTGTTGGTAGCCCTCCATTGCCAGTTTTAAGCCGAATAATAGTAGGTTTACTCCTATTAGAGATTTCACGAAGCTCATTGCGATCATAGGTGGGTTAATACGAAGAGATTCTGATTAACACTCGTATAGGATCGGGGGTTAGTCACTGACAAGGGCCCGAAAGTGCACGGGTTGTCGAAGTAATAATATACCCTGGTGAGTGGGTAGTAGTATCTACAGGGAATAAGGATTTGAGATACAAGTATTCATTATATAGCTAGTATGATGTGTGGAAAGAAATCAATGAGTGAGTGTGAAAGAAATTAATAAAAACAAGAATAAAAATATAAGTATGGAAGGTAAGAGAGTGTAAGTAGGAGTAAATAGAGAAGGACAAGCAATGAGAAAAGATGAGTACCCGGACAAGCTACCAATAGGTCTTATGCTTCTAGTGCAATACAATGCTATTATACTTTCCTATTGATGTTAATTGAGTCCAGGATATCCTTAAACACATGGTTCCAAACCTAAGGTCAACCGTGACTAACCCCGACACTATGCCCCGGCATTAGGTTTTCACTACGACCCTTGACTCTCGTTGACCAGTCAACTAAGCCCTAGGGGAGTCCGTCTTCCTAAGCCTCACACTACGTGGGATTGCTTTAAGTTCTAGAGATTCCTAGTGATAAACCCGGTTCCTATGTATAGTTCTAACCCTTTGGTCCAGGTGGAAGAACCCTAGTCTCAATTAAGCCCTAGTACTAGGATTCATATTAACCCTTCACTCTGTTGCTCGCGCAACTAAGCCCCAGGGGAGTTCCTCTCCTAGCACTTCACTCTATCTCAACCGCTAAGAAATCATGAAACACAGAGGTAGGGAGAATCACACCGGAGGGGAAAGTGGACGTTCCGCTACCTCACGACTCACCCTCTCAACCCTCTTCAATCTTAAGTAGTCTAACCCTATAGGAGTTGTCACACCTCCAAAGGATAACCTAGATTGTTCTCAACCCTAGTGTCACGGCTAAGGGAAAACAATTACAAGAAGCAATTAAGATTGAAACTTGAATTTATTCATCAATAATGGAAAAGCATAATAACAATGTCAAAGAAACATAATAATCCTAAAGTTAACAAGTCCGAATACCCACAAGGGGTTTAGCTCCTTATGAAGCTATACAAATCCATCAAAATATATAATTGAAAACAAATTGAAAGCATCGATGAAAACCCCCTTGTGTGTGATGTGGCCGTGGTCTTGTGCGGCCGCCGGAAGTCGATGTCGACGCCGATGACGCGCTCCAAACCTCCACGAAGTCCTCTCCAAACCCTAGCCGCGTCTCTCCAGAAGTTAGGTCAGAAGAGAGCCAAAAAGATCCCAAAACAGTCTCCAAAACGGGCTTTTATAATGTTGAGTCGCGGCTTTAAATTGGCTGAAATCAGGATTTCACACGGCCGTGTGGAATTTCCACACGCCCGTGTGAAGTTGCTGATCTGCTGATTTTCGGCAGACAATAAACAGTAACTTGCTACAGTATTTTCCTACAACAACTTGCTGCATTACTGCTATAGTAATTGTGCCGGAACACTTCCGAATTCGTTATTCTTCATCGAGGCCGTTGAATTGGGCACACAATCAATGGTAAACCGTGCCGATTGCTTCAAGTCTCCTTGTTGGCGGAGTTATCCTTGTTAACACGAGCTAGACTTATTGTGAATGTAACTGCCTTTGTGCCGCTCCAAAGGAGGTTGGCACACACTCACAAGTCTATGCCCATGCTGATAAACGCCTAATTGGACGTATTATTTATGCATGTTCGCGTATTTATCGAGTATTTTTATATGTGTGGATGCCCGTTTTCGGTCTAAATTGGTATATTTCATGTTACAGGCACAGGAGATACCGTGGGGAGCTCGTCAACGAGATTTTTAGAAGAAATCAACAAGAAAAGACCATTTTCGAGCCGGTACTGCAGCAGCACTGTAGCACGAGAACTTTGGTGAAATGGCTAAGTCTGGAGGTTCATGCGGGTACCCGTATTTGGGCATAATTGACCGCATACAGCCCTTGTAGCAGGTTTACTATAGCAGAGAGTAATGTAGCATTTTACTGTAGCACTCACTTCAGCAACTTACGCAAATTTCGGGGTGCTATAGTGCACGTATGCAGATTGCATGCCAGGCTGCATGACATCTTGATGATGACCATTTAAGGGCTTGGAGTTCATTTTTTGGAAAAAAAAAAAAAAAAAAGAAAGCCCTAGCTCTTGTTCTACTTGTCACCACCATCAATTCCGGGCTAGGAGCAGCCGTTGGAGGCCATTTCCAGGGAGAGAACGTCGAGGAGAGCGACATACGACGAGATCCACCTTCTTGATCCACACTTGAGAGGAGAATCGACAAGGGAAGCCACCCCTTTGGTGGCGTCTTTGGAAGCGTCATTAGGCCTCTACCTTTTGAGGAGGTGTTCTTGTCATTGTATTTGGTTGTTTTTATGTATTTTCTTGAGTATTTTGTATTCATGAGCAACTAAACTCCAAGGTCATCGGATGTAGGTGAACCTTGGGGGTGAACTTGTGTAGGATGCTTGCTTGATTAGTTTTATGCATTTGGGGCTTGTTTGTGAACCTTGTTTGGTGTATTTATATGCTTAGTATGCATGAGAACTCTGTGTATCAATGTTTAGAAAATGCTAGGAAGCATGACCATTGCCCTAGTATTAGGCTCACCAAGCTTGGTAGGGACACATGTACGGAGACGCCGTGACCATCGGGTATTTGTACCCCTCCAATTGTTAGGGTTGACCTAGATTGTGTTTTGACCCTAACTTGAGAAACCTCTTGTTCCCTTTGCAATCGTGTGAGGATTCGAGCGGAAGGAATTCCGTACCCGATACTTGTACCGGATTAGGGACCAATTTCCGTGACCATCGGGTTGGTCTACTTTTGGGTTTCTCGGTCCAAACTACCCATTTGCATGCTAGTTAAGGCAACTTCCGTACTTTAGTAACCCCCTTGGGAATCCTCATCCGTGACCCTCTCTTTATATTGTTCTTACCCGTCGATTATCGCCTCTGCCTTAGAGCATCTCATTTGCATGTTAATTGTCTTTTCACTTTTCTTTGCACAGCACTTGTATCGATCGGTCATACAATCATACGAAGAGGAAGTAAGGGTAGATTCTCGGGCACTTGGGAATACGATCCCCTCGCGCGTGCGTGAGGGGTATTACTTGGCGACCCCGTGCACTTGCGGGTTATATCATCACATGCCTTGTTCCTTACTTAGTCCGAAAACTCCCCACAACGGCGAACACGATCTAACTTCGTTCTTTTTCTTCAATTTATCTTCACAACCCTACAATGCACAAAAGTAAACAAATGCACACTTTTTAGTGATAAAACCTGATTAAATCAATGCTCATTGCAAGATAATAACACTTCGCATTACTATAACACGAGCACTTATCAGTCACCGAGAGATTAGGGCTAACCTACTCACGAGGTCTCTAGGTCTTAGCTATCATCAATGCATCTTTATATCATCCTAGTTTCAGACTTAATGACAACCCTAGGTGGATTCCTTGTCCAAACACACCCTTCTCATGCTTGATTCTCCCTTGTTTGTTTACATCTGTGTGCAAGTTACCAGGCCATAGGATTAGCTTAAATTAGTTTGTTTGCTTTATTTCTTTTCCACTTATATTGAATGGTAGGCTAGAAAATATATGAAGAGTGAGTAATAGTACTTCCTTGGCCCTAGTGGAATACGACCCCTGTGTCACTCATAGGGTATTACTTGGAGATCCCATACACTTGCGGGGAAGCAATCACCAAGCACACCCAAAGCACAGGGTGTTCACTTGTCAATTAGGTTAACTGTGTGAGAGAGAGCACAGTCGTGCTCGGCTCGTGCCTCCTCCCCGTGGTTATCTCAGGAAATTTCCCAAGACACCAAAATATGAAGCACATTTATGCTAGGAGCACCGAAACCGTGCTCACTAGTGAGCATGCTTGCGCACACCACCTGCTCACGGTGGAATGTTTCATGATATGAAAACCGAGAAAACCACAGCATGAGCGTGGGCGTGCTTTGCCTGTGCTCATCCTGAAACATACAAAACCTAGGAATATCCCTCAAATTTTATAAGGAGCACAAAAAACATGAGAGAAAGCCACGAATTAAACAATAGCCGAAGAAACAACACTTTAAAACTCGATCAAATAGAAAAGAATTGCATAGCCACAAATTATTTCAAAACAAATGAAAGGAAAAGAAACAAATACTTGGGTTGCCTCCGAAGAAGCACTTGTTTAACATCACTAGATTAACATACCTATACACATCAAGGAGGTTTATGAAATCGAGACCTCTCATGGCCACCTGAAAAGCAGTTGCATGCATATGGTGCTAAAGTTGATCTCACCAAAATTCAAAGAAGATAACCATGTAACTTCTATTGGTGGAGTGGGTAGCTTCCTCTTCCTGGGGATCACTTGCTTCCACCACCTCTTGGCACGCGAAAAAATTTTTCTGATGGTTTGCAAGGCAAAGGAGGTCCTGCAAGTACCACATCTTGATAACATACTTCTCCCACAAACTCTTCCGATTCAGCATCATCCTCGGGGGGGGGGGGGGGGGGGGGGGGGGGGGGGGAAGAGGGGTCATTTTCCAATGGATCCGAAAGTTCATCCTTCATGAACATGTCCTGCAGATACTCAGAGATAAATCATCAACAATATAAACATAATAACAAGTATCGTCAAAATCCATAGTGTGTCTCATTGAGTCTCGAAGCTTGAAGACAACTTCTTCATCCACTACTCGAAGTGCCATTCGACCATCCTTGACATCAATTAGAGCTTTCAAGGTCACTAAGAATAGTCTTCCTAAAATGAGATGGACGTCAACCTTTTCGTCAACATCGAGGATCACAAAGTCTACGGGAAAAATGAACTTGTCCACCTTGACTAAAACATCTTCAATTATTCCTCTTTGTTGGCCATGGATCTGTAGGCCAACTGTAGTGTCATTGCCGTAAACTTTGGTTCCCTGAACCCTAGTTTTTGGAAAATTCTATAGGGTATCAAGTTGAAACTCGCCCCAAGGTCGGCCAAAGCTTTCTCATCCACAAGCCCTCCAATAGTGCTTGGTATGATAAATCCCCCAGGGTCTTTCTCCTTCTTTGGAAGCTTGCTGGTGATTAGGGCTAAGCAATCTTCAAAAAGTCTCACAGAAGACACTTCTTCAAGCTTTCTCTTGATTGTGAGCAGCTCTTTCACGAATTTTACGTACCTTGGCATTTAGGCAATAGCCTCAACAATTGGAATGTTTATGTGCAAGGTCTTGAAAACATCAAGGAACTTCTTGTACTACTCTTCTTGTAGGTCTTTTCTTGCCTTCACAGGATAAGGGAGTTTGGGTTGCTAATCGGGTAACTGAGTTTCTGCCTTTTTCTCTCCTTTTTTCTTGATATCAACTGTGGTTTACAAATCAATAACCCTGGACTGCCTAACTTCCTACTGAGGTTCATTAGGTTTTGTAACAAACCTCTCTAGGATAGGGTTGGAAAGTTGCTTACCACTTCTCAATGTTACAGCCTTTAGAGACTCCTTAGAATTGACTTCCATATTACTAAGAAGGGAACCCATATGTCTTTCCTCAATTAGCTTCGATAATTAGGCCATGTGATGTTCTAGATTCCTCACTGTGGCATTGGTGTTTCTCATCATTACCGTGCCCTGAGAGACGGATTTCGTTGTCCTTGATATACCAAGTCAACAAAACTCTAAGGTTATTAGAAGTTCCCAGTGAAGAAGTAGTTAACTGAAGACCCTGTTGAGGAGAACTAGGCTATTATTGCACTTGCCCCTATCCAGGTTGACTCCAAGAAAAGTTCAGGTGATTCCTCCACCCCACATTGTATGTGCCACTGTATGGGTTGTTCTAATAAAGCCTGTTCTATCCAACAAAATCAACTTGCTCAGCTTGCCCAGTACCCATATCAAAAGAGGAAAAACCACTAGATTAACTGTGAGGCCCTCAACCATCACAAGGGGTCCTGCAACTTGAGAAGGTAACTGTATGTTGGCCAACCTCTTTATGATAGCTACAATCTATGCCGCAAGAGTAGTAATGGCATCCACCTGATAAATACCGGTAGCCTTTACTGGTTAGGTTCTCTCAGAACTGCACTGATAGCCATTTCTTTGATCAAGCTATAAGCGACACTTTGTTGTTTTCTAAATAGAGACCCACCTGAGGCTGCATCAAGCATCTGCTTTGTGGCGCAATTCAGTCCGTTGTAGAAAATTTGAATTTGCATCGACTCCACTATTTCATGTTGTGGCCATTTTCTCACCATCACTTTGTACCTTTTTTCAAGTGCCGTACAAGGATTCAGATTCCAATTGAATGAAGGAGGAGATATCACTCCTCAAGTTGGTAATCTTTGCAGGAAGGAAGTATTGTGTTAGAAAAGTTTCGGCCATCTGCTTTCATGTGGTGATAAACCCTCTATCAGTAGATGATGTCCTTCTCTGTTGTAGAATTTGAATCTTTGTATTTGTCTATTCTGGATCATTTATTTTTGTAATCTTTTATATCTCCTGTCTCAATGGGTTGTATTGTACTACTTGAAGTCTGTAATTTTGTAAATTTGTCAATTTGTCAAATTTATTTGCACTGAATCAGGTTCTAAGACCTATAGGGTTCACGCCTTGTAGGTCACCGTCATTTGTCAACGCGCAGGGTTCAGCTAGCCTGAATCCAGGGCATGACAATCTCCTTTTCCAAATTGGGTTTAACTTCATCTTTCTTTAAGGGATTCTCTTGATTTGTTTGTTGTCATCACAAACCAAAATCGGTATTTTTTTACTTAACAATATTTGCATCAATTATATCAGCCTCTTGTTTTTCTCATCTCAGTACTCTACACATCTTATTCTTATTTTGTAGCTTATAATATACCACCTTGATGTGGTTTTAATTAATTAATTAATTTATTTATTATTTATTTATTTTTTATTTTTTTGTCATTGTTGCAAAGTTTAGCTTTATATTTTAACTTCAACCCAAATCTTTCTGTCTGCTGAAACTCTTAGCCTCTAACTCACAAATAACCCTGAGACCTATTCATCTGATTTATTGTTAGACTAAAATTCATTATGCAGTTTCTCTTTACTTAATAGATTGCTCTTCAAATCCTCAAAAAGTAGTGCATATTTTTAGTATATCATAGACTCCCTAAAAGTCTTGTCAATATATGGTAGGGAATATAACTTGATCCTTACCATCTACTTTACCTTGATGTTTTCAAATCATTTATCTGCTCCTATCTAGAAGTTTTATGGGTCATTTCCTGCTTATTATTTCCAAGGGGATGTTTGCTTGGAGGATATTGGTGTTGGGTTCAAAAGTTTTTTAACTATTACATCGGAAGAAATTTTTTTTATTATATTGACAATAAATTGTGCGTAATTAATATTAATAAAATTTTTATATTTAAAATTATTTTTTTAAAGTAAATATTTTATAAAATATTAATAAATTATAAAAATTAATCATTAAATATATTTATCTAAATAATTACATTTTTATAAAATGATTATATAATGGCTATCGTATGCCGGAAGAGAAGTTGTAATGCCCAAATCAAATTAAGTGCCGGCGTCTAACTTTTGTGAATCACACTGAAATAGCTTGTGGTTCAAATAACGGCGACCGGATCCGCCCATTTTGGCGGTTAATAGTGAAAAGTAAATATCATGGCCTTGATATGCAATTCCATTAATCTTGGTTCACTTCTCTCCATTATCCCTACAAACAGACAAAAAAAATTAACACCACCAAATCCTCTAGCCTCATCATTCACTAATACAGATCTTTGAGTTAGATCCGCACTCTACCATATTTCCTAAATTATCTCAAAATATACATCATCCCATCCTTTTCATAATTTTATACAATAATAAACAGTTTCGTGTCTCCATCTTTATTTTCTCATCCTTCCTTCAAGACAGTATAAATAGCCATCATTCATCTTCTCCCAAGAACCATTCCATCTGGAATTAGAAAAAAAAAGAACGAAATCAATAGAGTTATGGCTGATCAGATGGAATTCACAACCACTGAACTTCTAGAAGCCCAAGCTCATGTGTGGAACCTCTTGTTCAGCTTCTTGAAGTCCATGTGCCTAAAGAGTGCAGTAGAACTTGGCATTGCCGATGCTCTCAAGAAACATAAGAAACCAATGAATCTCTCTGAACTCATGGCTGCTCTATCAATACCTCCATCAAAAACTGATCCATTCCGGCGTCTCATGCGAGCTCTAGTTCAAATGGAATTATTCTCTGAAAAGGGAAACGACTCTGGGGATCATCATGAAGTGAAGTATCTCCTCACACCATGCTCTCATCTCCTGGTCCATGGTGAGACAATGAATGTTCTCCCCTTTGCAAGCTTGATTGTGAACCCAAATATTAGTGATCCTTCACATATCTTGGGGCCATGGTTCAAGAGCCCTAAGGAGACTCCCTTTGAGTTTTATTTTAGTAAAGGGTTTTGGGAGGTGGTCGATGAGAAGCCGGAGTTTAACAAAGGGTTCAATGAGGGGATGGCTAGTGATTCGGAGCTTGTGGGTGATGTTGTTATGATGACTTGCAGCGATGTGTTTAAGGGGTTGAAATCATTGGTTGATGTTGGTGGTGGGACTGGAACCATGGCAAGAGCTATAGCCCATGCTTTCCCGGAGACTAAGTGCACCGTTCTTGATCTGCCTCATGTGATTAATACTGTGAATGATGACAATAGTCTTGTTGAGTATATTGGTGGTGATATGTTTGTCTCTGTTCCTCATGCCAATGCTGCTCTCCTGAAGGTACACGTCCTTATTACTAATAAGTTTTCTTTTATTTTTTAAGAAAAATATTTCAGCATTCAGGTATATATAAATACTGAATTTTAAAACCTTAAATCATATATATATATGTGTGTGTGTGTGTTGGTTGCCAGGTAATTCCCAAAACTTTATAGAAGAGAACTCCGATAATATTGTTTTTAAATGATCATTTTATGTTTATAATTTATGATGTTGATCTTACATAAAGTATTACATATTTTGATTGTGATGCCATCGATGATTGAGTGTTCCTAAAGTTTAAAATTTGCCATTTTGAGTTTATGGATTTATTAGAGTGTTACACTTTTGTCCCAAAAATCCTTTTTAGTACTAGTTTTATTTATATATTAGATTTGATTTTTTATAATTAGAGTCAAATGTCTTATAATTGGCCTAGCATGACAATAACAAATGATAGATACTTTTATTTTAAACAAGTACTTTATTTGGAAATAATATAATAAGAGTAAACTTTATATTATTTAATATTAAAGAGAATCATGCATATGCATGAGAATATGCAAGACTACCAAACTAATAGTAAGCTTTATAGAGCTCACTTTCAAATTAAAGCCTTTGAGATCCAGACCTCTTGTTCTTAACAATTTAAAAAAAAAAAATCTTATCAAAATTGGAACAGCAAATAAATAAAACTACTATTTAAACGTCAAAAGTAAAGTAAATAACAGAACTCATTAAAACTTTAACTAACTTTTGTACCGTTTTAATATTCAGTAAATAAAGATTAATAAGGTCATTGCATTTTATATACAAAACTCCAAGGATAATATATGGGGCATAGTCACCATTTATAGTGACCCAGGAAGACAATAATATTTCATAATTTTCTCTTTAATATTTTCTGTTTTGTGGATAGGCAACAAACAAAGGCACTTAGAATAATAATTAATGGTTTTGCAATAATCTTTTAACTTTAAAAGTGATGTATAGATTAAGCAAGTAATGACACTTTATCTAAAATAATATCCATAATTTTTCATTATTGCTATTTTTGCATATTCCATATATTAATGCTAATTTTATGAGCTATACTTATGAAAGACTATAATTAATTATTGGTAATGATTCTCGCAAGCTGTGGAAGCCATAAATTCATTTTATGTTTGTATACAAGCCACCAAATATTTTTATAATTTTATTTTATAATTTCCAGTGGATTTTACATGACTGGAACGATGAAGATTGTGTCAAAATTTTACAAAATTGCAAGAAAGTCATTCCTGCAAGAGATCAAGGAGGAAAGATTATTATAATAGATATGGTGGTGGGTGTTACATCAGACAAGCATGCTTATGCAGTGGAAACACAACTACTTTTTGACATGATGATGATGATTCTTTTCACTGGAAAAGAAAGGAATGAAAGTGACTGGCGTAAATTATTTCTTGCAGCAGGCTTCAAGGATTATAAGATCACTCCATTTCTGGGCCTTAGATCAGTTATCGAGTTATATCCCTGAAAGCTAGTTTCTACTGTCTTTTGTATTGTATCGTTCTTATTAGTATGCTATTATTGTTAGTTTGTATGGTGTCCTATATCATATTGAGCTGTGATGAGTATGTTATTATTATATGTTTGTATGGACGATAATAAGTTGGTTATGCTTGAAGAAGGGGATATCTGTATAAAAATATATTAATATGTGTACGCTTTTCTTCTGTTAATAAATAATGAAGATTTGTGTTTTGATAAATAAGTTTAATACCATAGTATCAATTTAAATAGCAATATGTATAGTCATTATTTAATTTGCATGATTATTTGTAGTATATTTTTAACATTTAACAACTGAAAGGATCATACATTATTGCAGTTGAATTTAAGGTCCTAACAACTCTGCGGATGATCTCAAAGTCTTTCTCTTTTTGTTTTTAAATTCCCATAGAGCACAACTAGTATTAAATGCTCATAGAAAAGACAACTAGTAGATAGTGCACTTGTCACGTCCTAAACTCGACTGAATGGATCTGGGACGCCGATAAACGACCATACACCTACAAGGCCAAAACCAAGTAAACATACAAGGCCTCAAAAATCTGATTCAAAACAGAACAAAAAAATAGACTAAGTGTTTTGCAAAAATAATACAAACATATTCAAACAAAATGTAGGCCCACAATAAACGGGACTTATTACATGTTAATTATTCGGCAATTGCCCAACGATGCCGGCTAAGCTATCCGCCACTCAACTCTACTCCTGATCTGAAAAGAGATATTAACAACATTTATAAGTTTAACAACCTAGTAAGCAACCACTAAAAATATAGGGATCATTTACAAAAATCATAATTTATCAAAATAAAAAAATTATAAATCAAATTTATTATAAATAAACACAAATGTCAAAATTTGAGTATATAGGTTCCCCAAACAACTATTGCTGAAACAAAATAATATAATTCATATATTTACTCTCGATGACTTAAGCCAAAATTTTCAGAGGTCATATTTTTACCCTCGGTGACCCGAGCCAGAATTATCAGATGCCGTTATTCTTCACCGAAGAAAAGCACGTTGGAAACTATAGTGTTTCTATATCAGAGTATATGTCGACACGGTCAATGTTTAACCCCCAGTGATAGGGTTATTGAAAAGTTAATTTGGGTACTATGAGTACTGTGTAAAATATTTCCTGTCCAAATTTTTCACAAAGTCAAAATGCAGAAATTTAAAAAATCCCATTTTCAATAAAAATATTTCCAATTATTTCAAAAAAGAATATTTAACGATGTATTCAAATAATACATAATTAAATAAGTCAAAAAGGAAATAATTCATTAAAAGCTGCATCATTTGGCGTAAAATTTTTAACATAAAATAATTAAATAAATAAAAACAATAATAATGTTTAAGTAATTATATATCAGATGTCCAATGGTATCAATAATAATTGTAATAATTGCATAACTTCTTTTTTTCAGAACTTTCGGAAGTCCAGAAATCCAAAAATTTCAAGTTATATATAATATAATTTATATGTGTGTACTTACTTGATTAACGCCCAAAAACTCCAAATCCCAAATTGAACAAGTTTATTTAGAATACCCTATATTTGAGAATAATTTCCTAAGATATCAAATACTTATTTAACATAAGCAAGAAAATTGAAAGAAGGATACAAATGCAAAAGAACAAGTATCACTTTGTTATCCCAAATATTGGTTATTTTCAAGGGTATAGTAGCATTTAACCACTCTAAATATCATATTCAAATTTTATCATGACCTATGAGTACTAAATCAGACATAAGTTTGTTTAGTTTTTTCCAAATCACCAAATTATAAATTCTAAAGACATTAGACAGCAAAGGCTATTATATATCCAAAATTCACATGGTTTAGAGCACTATTCAATTCATAACATATATTTGAATGCCCGGCTATTCTTGCAGACTTACAATTCTGACATACCCTTTTTAAACATCCATATATCTCGATCTATAACTCCGAAATTAGAGATATTTTACGGACAATCAGATACCTTAATAATAAAAAACTTTTCTATTTTTTTACCTTACTCAATTCAATCTTTATGACCATCACAAATGCCCATCAATCATGATATTCTGCACAGACATCCCATCCAAGATAGTTTACTAATAAAAGCATATCTCTTAAAATACAGAAGTATAAAATCTGAAATTTGTCAAGTCTTTAGGTAACATCATGATATACAACTTTTATATTAAACATGAGTCCTGATTCAACTTTTAAGATCCTTAAATTTTCTGATCAATATTCATACTTCCTGCAGAAATGCCATTGAGCACATCTATAGAAATCTGATCATATCTCACAAATTACAAGGATAAAAATTCTAAACTTTGCAAAGACAAAGGCAAAGTCATCTTCTATAACTTTCTTATATAAATATAAATCTAAATAAGAACTTACAATCATGAAATAAATCGAAAACAAATCAAGGCTGCACAGAAATCCTGACCATGTCACTTTCGTTTAAAGCTTATAATTTACAGGATAGTTGTGAAAAATTCTAAAATTTGGTAGTGAACTAAATAAGACCTCAATCTACAATTTCTCTATTTTGATCTCTTCCAAATTTTGTCTCAAGGTCTCTCAAAATTAAAGAGGCTTCCATGCTATGCTAACATGAAATTTCTGAAACTTATTCTCGAAGAAAACAATTCAACATTCTCACCATACCTAACCCTAACTAGAATCATGTCACAACAATCATAAGAAAGAGCAGAAACAAAATAAATCAAAACCTTACCTGAACAATAATACTAAAATAAATCCTTAACAATGAGATCCTTTCATTTTCCTCGTCCCCAGCACCACACATAATCAAGGAGAGGCACTAAATCTAACATTTCTTAAACAACAAGACTAAGATAGAAGGAGGAGAAAAGGTGGATAGGGTTTGAAAAAAGTAACTAAAACATAAAGTATAAAATTAAAAATAAAAATAATGTAACCGCCGAATTTAACATTAGAATTTAAAAAAAAAATATGTTGGGGCCCACAAACTCCCCCCTTTAAAAGAGTTTAGTCCTCTAAACTCAAATTTTATTAGTCAAAGCAGGATTTCATTAAAATTCGAACCATGATATAGTTCGAGAGTCATTGGAGTAAGTGATAAGATTCAAAGACTAAGTGACTCGAACAAACTTGAATGATGATACTTCTACGGATGATGGTCGCAACAAATGAACTTCAAGGCAAGTTAGTGTTTTGCACCAACTTATATCAAACATAACTTAGAAATCAATACCCTTGAACATTCTCTAGTAATCATCAATCTGAGGATCTATCATCATGTTACTTCTCATCCAACTCTCAAATAGGATTTTGAACCACAAATACTATACAATTCATCGTAATTCATCAAAATCTCTCATTTGGAAACATCAATGCCTGTAGCATCTCATGGATTTGATGACTAAATCAACCCGAATTTGAAATCCATATTCAAATCCTAGTTTTTTTTTCATCAACTAAAATCCATGTCACATACTCAAAGCCACTTGAAATAAGCATCAAAGATAAAATTTTACAACCATACCAAGCTAAAACTTGCTTGATTTATCCTCAATCAATTTTCTTTTTTAACCTAGTCATCAAAATTGACTAAATCTTCTATAACATTATCGTATGATCCTTTATATCTTTTTGCTGGTAGCATTACAACAATGGAGCTTATTTCACCTTCCATGTACATAATGATACCCTAGATTAACCCTTAATTCACTAAAAGCAATACAGTTGAACACTCTAAGAAATCATAAATCTCAATCAGAACCTCTTCTTAGATCCAAGAAAACCAAAATAAAAAATATCTAATTATAAGAAATTTTTTCCCCACAAAAGTTTCAAAACATTATCTTGCCACTCAAAGCATCAAATACTACCCAACAACAAGCAAAGACCAAGGACATGCACATATTAACCTCAAGGGATTTTTTTTTTCTAATTATAGCAATATTTAACATGTCAAACATCATGATTCCTCTTTCTAAAACATTTAGACTCACAAAGCTACAATGCGACCAACTTCCATGATAATATTAGTTTTCTTCAAATTATAACATCAATCTGAATCTCACCCAATTTCAGCACATTTATTTTTCAGGAAAGTCTTACAAAATCTGGATATCTTCAAAAATACAAATCTAATTACAAAGATATTTTATAGACAAATAACTAAGGCCATAACAAACATTTCTTATATTTAACACTTTGGCTAATTCGGCTTGTAAAGTCATGAAAAGTACCATTCACTCTTCAAGTCCTATACAACAGAAACATTTGAGATAGACCTATTTATAGGAGCATATCTCTTAGGATACAAATCTAATAAATTCAAAATTTTGAAAGTGGATAGCTATGGAGGATTGAAACAATTCTCTAGTTTTAAACTTCTACAAATTCTGTTTGTAAAGTCTCTGAATTTGGGTATAATTTCAGTCAGCTCAAATCAAAATCCTAAAAGTCACCATTCATATGCTTCTATTTATAATCATACAAGAGTTCAGCTCTAATAATTTTTCCCCCAAAATCATCACATCTATAAATTTTTAAATCCTTTTATTCTCTTTATATCAAATAGCCATGTCAAAGAAATCAAAATATAATGCAATCATACAAGATCAAATAAAAAATTCCAACCAAAGCATGAATATATTTTTCCTTAATTCAAATAATCAAAAATAAACATTCAAATCCTAACATGCAACTTCCGATAAGGAATTCAAAATAAAAACCCATCTTGGGAATATGGCGATAACTAAAGCCATCTCTTGTCCCAAGAAGTCTAAGCTTGTTAATCCATAAAATCATGAAAGTCAAAGTAAATTAATGTTGGGAGATAACCAATGCACATGCAAATTAATTACCAACAGTCCATGACCACATGATTTTCTTTACTAAGAATAAAGAGGATCAATAGTGGACTTTCTCTCGAAGGGTGCTAAAAACACCAAGTCAATAACAAAAGACCAATCAATAACAGAAGTTCAAGGATGCAAATCAAAGCTACAAGTTAGGTCAAAATTGGAACTAAACATCCTATCAGGAACACTAATAACATCAAAATTTTAATAAAGCTCTAATACTACTAAATTTGTTACACCCAGAATCGGGCTCAATGGACCCGGACGCCGATAAACGTTTACCCTTGGTGATTCGACCCAGAATTATCAAAGGCCGTTATTCTTCACTAATAGAAAGCGGTGAAAAATGATAGTTTCTATATCAGAGTACATGACGACACAGTCAGTATTTAACCCCAGTGACAGTGTTATTGTAAAGTTAATTTAGAGACTACGAGTATTATGTCAAAATATTTCCTATCCAAAACGTCTGACAAAGTCGAAATACAAAAATTTAGATGATCCCATTTTTAATAAAAATATATCCAATTATTTCAAAACAAATATTTAACAATGTATTCAAATAATACATAATTAAATAAGTCAAAAAGAAAATAATTCATTAAACGCTACAACATTTTGTGTAAAATTTTTAACATAAAATAATTAAATTAATAAAAACAATAACAATGTTTAAATAATTATATATCAAATGTCAAAGGTATTAATAATAATTGTAATGATTGCATTTCTTTTCTTTTAGAACTTTCGGAAGACCTAAATCTTTCAAGTTATATATATGATATAATTTATATGTGTACTTACCTGATTAACGCTAAAAAACTCTAAAATATTAATATAATTACAATCTAAATTAAAAAAAAAACTAAATTAAGTACCAAAAATACTTTAGTTGCTCCAAAAGACAAATGAAATGTATCAATTTTAGATATAAAAACTTGGGTAAACAACTAGAATGGTCCCTTACCTTTGGGTGTGTTTCTATTTCGGTCCCCCCAGCTTTAAAAAATTACGATGTTGTCCCTTACCTTTACTTTTTATTAAAATTCAGTCACCCGAGGCTACGCTGCTAACGACAAGCCCACGTGCATATGACATGTCCCATTTTTTCCAAGTGGATAACCTCATAATCCATGCAGACGCCAGCTCGAATGCCCAGTCAGATCATCTTCAACCTCACGCTCATTCCAAATCCTTGTTTCATGATTCGGTGGTGGCTTCACCGTTACATCGAGGAAGAAGGAGGACAACGAGCACAGACAATAAGCAGTGTCTCATCGGTTCGTCTGCATCTTCTCTCCTCTAACCTTCCTCCATTTTCTCCAACATCAAAGACCTCCTTGATGGGTATCCCGCAAATGCACGGGGTCGTCAAGTAATATCTCTTATGCAAGCACGAGAGGGTCGTATTCCCTAGGCACACGGACCTACTTTTACTTCCTCTTTACTTGTTGTCTAACCTATCAAATCACTTGGGAATTATAGCTACTAGCAAAATTAAAACTAAGCAAGTAAATATAAATACGCCGACTGAGAAGGTATAAATCAAGAGATGAGGGTAGTCACAGATGTGGATTCCCCTAGGGTTACTAAGTGTCAGAAGAATGCTAGAAATGCTAAGCACGTGGTGGTTCAGGCCAAGAGAAATCCAAGGATAGATTATCCCGATGGTCACTGTAATAATCCCTAATCACATACGAGTGTTGACACAGAATCTCTTCCGGCCAAATCCTCATACGATTGCATTACGCACAGGGAAATCTCTAATTAGGGCCGAAACTCAACCTAGGTCTAGCCCTAATAGTTGGAGGGGTACGAAACACTCGATGGTCACGGCATGTTCATACATGAATCCCCAATAAACAAGGTGTATCTAGTATAAGGGCGATTGTCATGCACCGAGTATAACCTATAAGTTGAAATATAGAGTTCTCATGCAAGATCAACACATCAAAGTGCAGCAAGCTTAAACCATGGACAAACCACATGCATTAAGTAAATCAAAGCATTCTACAACCACAAGTTCACCCAAGGTTCACCGACATCGAGTGACCTTGGGGTTTAGCCATCCATACAAGAAATCACACAAGATAGGTTCATGAAAACAACTAATAAATGCATAGAAAAACTCCCTCAAATAATGGGAAAAAGAAAAATAGAGGAAAAGACACGGATGTCTTCCATAAACGCCGCAATGGGGCGGCTTCCCTCGTCATCTCCTAGCTCCTATAAGGTGGAATCGATGAAGCTCTTGCCGAATGATGTTCTCCCCTAGATTTTTCCTCCTCTAAAACATGAAGATCGGCCTCAGTTAACTCCGGTGAAAAGCCTCCACCCAGAGCCTTCAAGATGGGGAAGAAGAAGATGCCCAAATCAAGCCCTAACTCCACTTAAAAGCATTCTGCCCTAAGTCACGCAGGTAGTGCGCAGGCGCGCAGTAGCCCGTGCAGTTCACTGCCCTTTTGTTCACAAAAAGCGGGGTCAGTACTACAGTGCACTGCTACATTAACCAGGTATACTACATTGCTACAGTGTTTTGCCACAATAATCCATCTATAGTAATTGGCCCCGAATTATTTAATGGGTTGCGCGGGCGCACACTGCCCGCGCGGTTCACAGCTTTGCTCATGTAAGAGCCAGCTTCCTTGCTACAATAACACCACAGTGTTCTTGCTCCGGAAACCCGATTTTTGGTGTCGATTTCACTCTAATTGCATTCTCGAGCTCATTCTAGCTTCTCTGGGGCCTACAACAAAGAAATAACCAATTTAGATGAAAAACGGGCATCGATTCATCCAAAATAATATAAAACCGTATACCAAACCAACACATACATACATACATTTAGGCTCTTATCACTCCTCCTCTCCTTACCCCGGGGCCAACATTGTGTCTCGTTTCTCAATCGTGAAATCACTCTAACCCTTGTCCATGTTCTTGGGATGTTGCTCTCTCATCTAAAGCTCATCTCCAAACAATCCCTTGGAGCCCTTGTCTCTAACTACGTCATCTCCGTGCCCTCCTTCACCGATCAACTCAGGTGTCCATGTGACTTAGATCGCAGGTATGAAATCTCTTCGTCTGATACATGACATGACGACAACGGCATTAGGATACGGCATCTATAAGACCGACTTCCCCTACGGCAAAATTTGTGTCATCTTCGCCAATGTTGACCATTGCGACACCTAGGTTTCAGTCGTAGTCTTCGACAGTGGTGGTTTACGTGTGCTCTCGCACGTGGGGGATTGCTGACTTGACAGGCGTGACTTTGATAAGATTCTTTTCAAGCATTTTAGCAAACAATTTAAGGACGAGTATCAAATCGATGTTTTTTCAAATGCAAAGGCTAGCATTCAGCTGAAGGCAGAGTGCGAAAAGGTGAAGAAGGTCTTGAGATCGAATGCGGAGGTGTCGATGAGCATTGAATGCTTGATGGACAACAAGGACATGAAAGGGTTTATCAAGAGAGAAGAATTCGAAAGGTTGGCATCTGGGTTACTAGAGAAGATGTTATTGCAGTGCAGTAATGCTCTGACAGACACTGGGGTGGTGGTCGATGAAGTGCAATTTGTGGAGCTTATCAATTCAGCATTAAGGATCCCAGCGATCAAGAGAATTTTGTATTCGTTCTTCGGATAGCACCTAGCAGAAGGCTCAACGCAAGTGAATGTGTTGCCCTTGGTTATGTTCTTCATTGTTGATGAGGACGTCAGTGGTGCCATGTCGAACGGTGGTGATTACGCAAGCATCTTTGCTTATGTCAGTACAACGTTTAACCTTTCTCTTGCTTGTTGTCCTCCTTCTTCCTCAACATAACGACGAAGCCACCACTGGATCATGGAGTGAGAGTTTCAGAGGTGGGAAAGGGAACCAGTATGAGGTTAAAGATGATCTAGCTGGCATCCGTGCTGGCGTCCAACACAGATTATGAGGTTGTACACTTGGAAAAAATAAGAGACGTCATATGCCACGTGGGCTTGCTATTAACGACGTAGCCTTGGGTGACTGAATTATAATAAAAAGTAAAGGTAAGGGACGACATCATAACTTTTTAAAGCTAAGAGACCGAAATATAAACACACCTAAAAGTAAAGGACCATTTTAGTTGTTTACCCAAACATATATTCAAACACTTATGATCCACCATCAACCATCTCATCAAAGCACGCTATACCTCACAACCCTAAAGCAAAATCATATTATATAATGAATTAGTTTATTATAAATGCCAATTTATTTTAAAATATAAATATTTACAAAATATGGATGCAAAATAAATAAATAAATAGAATAATCAGATGCATCTATACAAAAAAATAACAGTATTCAAAGGTTTTATTTTATAATAGTTTCCCCCATATTAGATATACCTCTCAGAATTATTCATTTTTACAATTCAATTATTTGATGAATATTCAATCTTCCATTATGGGGCATGTCTAAGATTTGGTAGCATGTCTACAATACCAAAATTGATAAGTTCCTAAAATAATTAATTGGCACTTTGATAGGATATCTTATTTTCTAACACCATCATATAAAATATTGGCTCATGTCCCGGTCCATCCGACATGGTTGCAATTAAACAAGAATCGAATCTTTTCAATTAATGATTATTATTTCTCCTCTTCAGCCATCAATTTCAAACAATATTAAACTAATACGTCGGCAAAGTATTTTCACGAATAGTCATGTTATATTTTAGAATTTGCCTAGTTTGACAACTAAGAAGAATCCTATTTAGATCTTTAAAATTTATTAATGACCAAAGCTTCTTGTCTCTCTCATCCTTCTTTTAATATAGAGAAATTTATTAATTTAGGTACAACACCTGAATTAATCCCTCTACTTTTTCTCTCTCGTCACTTTTGGTCCTTTTACTCATAAATGCTTTCGACTAGTTCATCTATTTTTAAACATGGGCTCACTTAATCCCGTTACCCTTGAAAATGGTTTAACTAGTCTCTGTATTTTTCAGAATAGAGGGACTAGTTGGGAAAAGACTAAGAGTAGATTAATTAAGTGGGCTCATTTTCAAGAGTATAGGAACTAATTGGGAGCATTTCTAAGTAGATGGACCAAAAGAGAAAATTAGAAGGACTAATTAGGGTATTATACCATTAATTTATTATGCCAAAAGTTTGACTGGTCTTTCAGTTACTAAATGTTAAAATTTAAAATATATTAAAAACTAAATTTTAAATTCTCAAAATCTCAAATTTTACAATTATAAAAGATAAAAAAAATGTGATGCCACTTGTCGTAGTTGGAATAATGTAGTGCCAGTTATCTCATATTATCTAAACTTTGCAAATTTTTGTGTATTTTTTCTAATGTTGTTCAATTGATTATATATGTATTCTTGTTTAACTTTATAATTATTTAATGAAAATTATAAATAAAAATGGTGAACAGATGGATACACACATGAGCAGTTATGTTTTGTACTTTTAAAAATCTATAGTCTTTGGATGGCATATATCTTCTTATCATCCTTTGTAAGATCAAGATACATGCCAGCTTTGTTTAAAAAAAAAAAAAGAAAGAAGATAGATATTAATTTTTTATTTTTTAAGGAAACAATAGATAGATCAAGATATGTCACTAAAATCTTATAGAACTTGCATAACAACAATAAAATTAGAAAGAAAAGGAAAAAGAGGTTAACAGTCAACAAATCATCTATAGAAAAACTAAATAACACAATGAATCCCAAAATAATGAGCATACTTTATGATCATTCATCCACATATGCCTTGAAAGAAATAACACATATAATTTTAGTTAACTAATATTTCAATAATGAAACTAAAAAAAAATAACTTTAAACCATTAACAACAAATCTGCTCATTTTTATAATAAATTTTTTCAGCACCACGTGTGATGTGCAGATTCTATAAATAATAATTAATGCTTCTATTATTAATACGAAAAGGACATACATGCGAGTCCCATTAATCCATGAGATGATTCCATAGGTCAATGGGATTCATTATCTCCTCTATTAAATTTAGAGTTAGATAACATTACATATATATCCTCAAATCTTCTTCGATGATATTATAAATATTTCAATAAAAAAAAACACAACTTACTAATATACAAAGATAAATAAACACTCCCTAATATACTAATTGAAAAGAAGAATGTTATTCTAACTCCATGGAGATTGTTGTAGAGTTTTTCCTTATGATTTACAATAAGAACTTTGCTAGGTTAATAAACACTCCCTATTATACAAAGATAACTAAAAATCAATAAAAGAGCATCTAAAATTATTTTTCGAAGATTAGTAATTACACTGCATTAAAAGATTTCAGTTCAAATCTTGGCTACTCTTAAGGATTTTACAATAATTTCCCTATATTAATATACCTTTCACAATTATGAAGCATTAGAGTTCAATAATTGATTGAATTTCTAACCATTCCTCATGGGGCACGCCTGAGATTTGGTGACATAACTACAATAAAAATGATATTTTCTCAAAATAATAAACTGGCAACTTGATTGATTTTGCCAAAGTCTTGATTGCAACTGTTTACCTTCTACATTTTCATATTTAAAACATATTGAATGAAATAATAATTTTTAAAATTTTCCATAATCTTAAATTTAAAATTATAATGGAGTCAATTTAAAAAAAATACAAAGATTCTACTTTTTGCCAAAATAATGTAGTAGGAAATTTAGTTGCCATGTAATATCCAGCTTTGGTAAATTTTTATATACTTTAATATTGTTCAATGAATTATTATGTTTTTTTTATTCAAGTTTATAATTATTTAATGAAAAATAACCATAATCTTAAATTTAAAATTATAATGGAGTCGATTTAAAAAAAAAAACTAAGACTTTATTTTAAGCTGGAATAATGTAATAGGAAATTTAGTTGTCTTGTAATATCTAGCTTTTGTAAATTTTAATATACGTTAATATTGTTCAATAAATTATTATAAGTTCTTTATTGAAGGTTATAACTAATTAATGAAAAATTATAAAAAAAAATTGCATTTATCAATTTTGTATACACTCAAGAGGTATTGCCATTTGTATTTTTAATATTTATGAATTATATGTATGACCTATATCATCACATGAATGATATTTATCATTTTTTTTTGCTCTGGTCGAGATACTTGCCCAAGCGTTGTCAAAAAAAGATAAATATATATTTCTTTAGATACATTAGATAGATCCATCTATGACTAAAATCTTTTAAAAATTTTATGAAAACCAAGAATAAAAGTCAAAATGTCAAACCCACTCACCATAGAAAAATAAATACAAGGATTGGAAATAATAGCGTGCTCACAAATTATTATCCATATGCTTTGTAAAAATAAAAAATAAAAAATAAAACCCAATCATTTTACGTAACTATTTTTTTTTTTTACAAAAATGGCAAGCGCCACCCGATAAATTGGTGCCAAGAGACAGACAGATACGGAGGTGCACTAGTTATGGTAGCTTAACGACCCCCTAAAGATTTATTAACTCGGCGTGACATCACATGAAGCAATTAAATTTCTACCATATGTACATCCAGAAAATATTCCGGAACCAAACCGAGTTAATAAATCCCCCTTGCCCTGCAACCCTGCAGGGGAGGGAAACGACATCCTTTTATAGAGGACCCATGAATAGTGAATGTACTGTACTGCAACAGTATTTTATACTGTTTTTTATAGTGTATGTACAGTACTGTAACATTACTACCAACCCAGAGAATCGACTCTAAGTCTGTCCATTCACTACCCAAGTAACATACCTCAATAATAACATTATCTTAAAAAAAAAGTGCTTTATATTTGATAAGCATCTTATCAAAAGCACCCACACACCCAAGCATATTTTACAATGAATTGGTTAACTTTAAACACCCGTTTATCTTTGAATATAAATATATTTTTAAAAAAATAAAGATAAAAAAGTAAAATCACATAAATCGATACCTCCGCACTCTAAGCTTAATAGTAATAGTAGCCAATTTTAGACGCTAATTGATTAAAACATTTTCTTTTATGTAAAAGGTCATGATTATTTAAATCTCACTCAAAGCATACTAAATAAAGTCTCCAGTGTATGAGCGGTATTGGTCCTCATGGAGAGAATGAGGGTGTGCTATTATATTCAAGAACTAATTGGCACATATTTGACCTTGCCTTGTCCACTTCAAAAAATAAAATAAAATAAAATAAAATAATTGCATGTTTTGAATAGGTTTACTTTAAACACCAATTTATTTTTAAATATAAATATTATATATTAAAAAATATTGAGCCAAAGTTAAACAGAACTATCAAATAGATCCATACGAAAATCAACAATTTCCAAATATTTTAAAATAATTTACAAATATTATATATACCTTTCACAATTATGAAGCTTTAGAATATAATAACTACATTAATTTTCTACTTCTCCACATGGGGCACGCTGCTAAGACCTGGTGATATATAGCTTCATAATATAATAACTACATTAATTTTCGACTTCTCCACAGGGCACGCTGATAAGATCTGGTGACATAACTACATTGCCCAAATTGATATATGTAATCAAAATAATAAATTGGTAACTTGATAGAATCTCTTATCTGCAATGAGATCATCTTGTCTCATGTCACTATTCACCAACATGCTTACAATTAAAGAAAATTTTCAATCTTTCTGATTCAATAACTATGTCTCCTAATGTCACCAATCATTTTCAGCCAAGTAAATTAAACAAATAGGTTGGCAATTTATTTTGAACAATAGCCATGTGAAATTAAACTAAATTTTAAATTTTGTCTTAATATTTGAGAAAAGATCTAAGGACGTTCCAAATTTAGATCTTTAAAATTTATTGAAAATAAAAACTTCTAGTCTCTCATCCTTTCTTGAAGATCTAAACACAATATAAAGAAATTGATTGCTTTATTATGCTAATGGCTTGATTGAAATTGTTTGTATTTTGAGGTCCTAAATTTTATACTTTAAAATATATTAAAAATAGAATGACTTTTCAATTTTTCCAAGATCCTTAAAATTTAAAATTAAAATAAGTCAATTTAAAGAAAAATAAAATGAGACACCATATCTAAGATTTTTGTTAATTATGTTCTCAAATAATATAGTAGGATCGAAAATTATTTATCTCATAATATCTACATTTGTCAATCTTTTGTATGTTTAATGTTGCTCAGTTGATTATTATGCATCCTATAATCAAGTCTATCATTATTTAATAAAAAATTATAAACGGAATAGATGCACACTTAAAAATATGTTTTATGGCCTACATCAAGAACGATGATACTTATAACCTTTTTATCTAATCAAGAAAAATGGCTACATTATTAGAAAATGACAGATATTATTAAATTATTCTTAGAAATATTAAATAGATCAAGTTGTCAATAAAATCTTATTAAATTTATGTGAAAAACAAAAAAGTGGTTGACTATCAAACAAAATAGTCATAAAAAAAAATAAAAAATATAATGCCTCCAAAAATAATGAGCATATTACAAATCATTCATTAACATATGCTTGGAAAAACAGCACCAATTATTTCAAAAACTAAATTTTCAATAATAAAAATAAAATAAAATGGACTCCACACCAATTAACAAGAAAACAGCTCATTTTCCATAATAAATCTTATCTACATTGCGTGGTGTGCTGTTAGTATAAATAATAATTAATGCTTACATTGATATCGTGGCAAGTATAATCTAATTTAAACATGCGATTTCCATTGATCTCTGAGATGTCAGATGATTGCAACAATTTTATTAGGACGAATATGTAACCAATGAAGAGTGAGGAAGTCTCTCACATGAAAGATGGCGCTAATAAGAAATTTAGTCTTCATGGTTCTCTTATTGTTCTTCTCTTTTGAATTTTTGAGAATATACATCACTACCACATCAAGATCTTTTTATTATCTTATTTACTAATTTTCACCATAGTTAACTTTTCATATATGTCATTACCTGATTCATGCGCGAATAAATTAAGAATTGAATAATATTAACTATATCCTCGAATACTATTTTTTTTTCTTTGATGATATTATAAGTACCTCTAAAAAAAATCCATTAGTTAGGAAGAAAAATGTTATCTAATCCCATCAAGATTGATAGCGAGTTTTTTTTTAACAAATACTCTTCTAGATAACAAAAACTCCCCAAAAAGAACAAAGTTGTCTCAAAATGAATTGAAAAAAAAAAAAAAAAAAAAAAACACCGGGAAGATTAAGTAATTGAACATACATTGCTAGAGAAAAAGTATAGCTTCAAATCTTAGTTGTTCTTGAGGATGTATAGCTATGGGAAATCTCATCATTGTTAATTAATTAAGTTATAGGAGTAAGTATGAATTTAGTAGCAAATGCTCCACTACTTTAATTTCTAGAGATCTTATTATATTAGGAAATGAGAAGAACACTGAACCAACATTTTACTATTACTCGTTCACTTTATTTTTAGTAAGTGCTTGATTGTACATATATTATATATCAGTATGCGGTAGTATTTTACTTGTTTCTTTGTGGATATTTCATGATTAGACTTTTATTTCCACTCTACTTAAAAGATTAAGTTTTGGACTTTCTTGGAAGCATTTCGGTGAAGGATTCAGTAGTCACCAACTCCTAGACCACGGTTGTGGTTTTAAAAACCATGGCCAATTCCTGAACATGTGAAAAGTTGATAGCCACCAAGGTGTAACCACGGCCTAGTGAGGACACTCCATGACCATGATTAATTGACTTGAGGCCGTGGTGAGTGTTTCAATCTAAGATTTTGATAGGGACGAATATCACCTATGAAAATGCAAGTGCATGTGCAAATCAAAGAGTATAGATTGCTAAAAAACAGGGTTATCGATCTGAGGAACTAGGGAATACTATTAGTCGTTCTAATGTCATTAATTAACATAATCAAAGTTATGGGAAATAAATCTGAAACCGAAACTAAGAACTCAAGTACAAGTAAAATTGCGGCAAATTGAGCATGTAAGAAGGGTGATTGGGCATAGATTTGCCTAAGGGTTTTTTTTAAGTCCTGGACAAGGCTGCACAAAGTTTTGCAATGTAGTTGAATTGAGAGAGTTCCTAAATCATATTCCCCGTTTCTCAAGGTGAACAATAACTAGTCTTATACATAATTGATTCAAAGATCGGAATCTCTCCCTAATACTTACTATCTATGATTGCAATGCACTAGGAACCCTATGCTAATTCACTCGGAAAAATCACCGGGAAAGAATTCTTAATATTGAAGGGCCCTATTTGTAGGGGCATTGGTAATTTCCTTCAATTATGGTATGTCTATGCTAGGTGAATATCTCTATTTGTCACACATGTACATCAATAATGAATTCTCTGCTTTTGCTACAATTGAATTCAAAAAAATTAAAAACACACAATTGAATTTAATATAAACACATTGTAATATATTAGTCAACACATGATTTAAAGTCTACAAAAAAATGTCATTAAAAATTAAAACCCTAAGTTCTGTCCATACCCAAACACCAAAAAGACTAGTTCTTAATTAAAGAAGAGCAATCATACAATCCAATTAATGTGAAGAAAGTAAATTAAAACATTAAAACTCCCTCGATGCTTTGTCTCCTCGGATTACAGAAGAAAATTCGACCAATCTTCCACAAATGCCGTCGAGAACTCTCCTCGGAGCTCAAATGATGCCCTTGATCGTGCATGAAGCCCTCCAAGCAATTGGATTGCTAGAGAGAACCTTTTGCTTTTTTTTGCTTTTCTTTTTTCCTGTCTCAGCCATCAAAAGATCCTTTAAAAATCCTCAATAAAGTCATTTATACCTAACCCCTTACCGGGGATTATAAGAGCTACTTACAAGCATAAGAAGAAGGTTGTAAGGAGCTGGAGATGATGGGTCACGTACCTTATGACCATTTTACAATTGTAAGCTTTGCCTATAAGGTCTTCTATCTAGCTTACGGTCATAAGTGATGGACCGTAAAATTTTCTTGATGATGCTTGCGACCTCCATTACAGCTGTATATGCTCTCCATAAAGTCCTCCGGGTAAACCTTACGCCCTGGGCTTAAGGGCGTAAGTCCTACTGGTAAAGCTCTCTGTCTAGTAGTTATACTCCTACTTATAGGCAAAAGGTTCTTTGAATGAGCCTTACGGCCATAAGTTGTGGTTGTAAGGTGTTCTGTCTTGCATGTTCTCTTGTTCTTAATGTCAAGAGAGCTTTATCTTCCTCATTTTGGTTCAACATTGCTTCTTTTGGCCCCCTTCTATTCATTATGCATTGCTAGTGATCTACAATCAGTTTTTTACACCATTTTAAGTATCGTCTTCCCAATGAACTCCACAAAACATTCCAATTAGGTGTATGAAATAATATAAAAAATGTGTTCACTTATACACTGATAAGTGCTCGTGTTATAGTAATGCGAAGTGTTATTATCTTGCAATGAGCATTGATTTAATCAGATTTTATCACTAAAAAGTGTGCATTTGTTTACTTTTGTGCATTGTAGGGTTGTGAAGATAAATTGAAGAAAAGGAACAGAGTTAGATCGTGTTCGCCGTTGTTGGGGAGTTTTCTGACTAAGCAAGGAACAAGGCATGAGCATAGACTTGTGAGTGTGTGCCAACCTCCTTTAGAGGGGCACAAAGACAGTCACATTCACAATAAGTCTAGCTCGTGTTAACGAGGAGAACTCCGCCAATAAGGAGATTTGAAGCAATCGGCACGGTCTACCTTTAATTGTGTGCCCAATTCAACGGCCTCGATGAAGAACGACGAATTCGGGAGCGTTTCGGCACAATTACTATAGTAACACTGTAGCAAGTTAATGTAGTAAAAATACTGTAGCAAGTTATTGTTCACTGTCTGCTGAAAATCAGCAAAACAACAACTTCACACGGGTGTGTGAAAGTTCCACACGGCCGTGTGAAATCCCGATAAGTCCGATTTAAAGCCGCGACTCAGCATTATAAAAGCCGGTTTGGAGACTGTTTTTTGATCTTTTTGGGTTCTCTTCTGACCTAACTTCTAGAGAGGCGTGGCTAGGGTTTGGAGAGGACTTCGTGGAGGTTTGGAGCACGTCATCGGCGTCGACATCAACGTCCGGCGGCCGCACAAGATCACGGCCACATCACACATAAGGGGGTTTTCATCGATGCTTTCAATTTGTTTTCAATTTTATATTTTGATGGATTTGTATAGCTTCATGAGGAGCTAAACCCCTTGTGGGTATTCGGACTTGTAAACCCTAGGATTATTATGTTTCTTTGACATTGTTATTATGCTTTTTCATTATTGATGAATAAATTCGAGTTTCAATCTTAATTGCTTCTTGTAATTGTTTTCCCTTAGCGGTGACACTAGGGTTGAGAACAATCTAGGTTATCCTTTGGAGGTGTGACAACTCCTATAGGGTTAGACTACTTAAGATTGAAGAGGGTTAAGAGGGTGAGTCGTGAGGTAGCGGAACGTCCTCTTTCCCCTCCGGTGTGATTCTCTCTACCTCCGTGTTCCATGATTTCTTAGCGGTCGAGATAGAGTGAAGTGGTAGGAGAGGAACTCCCCTGGGGCTTAGTTGCGCGAGCAACAGAGTGAAGGGTTGAAGTGAATCCTAGTACTGGGGCTTAATTGAGACTAGGGTTCTTCCACCTGGACCAAAGGGTTAGAACTATACATAGGAAACGGGTTTATCACTAGGAATCCCCAGAACTTAAAGCAATCCCACGTAATGTGAGGCTTAGGAAGACGGACTCCCCTAGGGTTTAGTTGACAGGTCAACGAGAGTCAAGGGTCGTAGTGAAAACCTAATGCCGGGGCATAGTGTTGGGGTTAGTCACGGTTGACCTTAGGTTTGGGATCGTGTGTTTAAGGATATCCTCGACTCAATTAACATCAACAGGAAAGTATAATAGCATTGTCTTGCACTAGAAGCATAAGTCCTAGGGGTAGCTTGTCCGGGTACTCATCTTTTCTCATTGCTTGTCCTTCTCTATTTACTCCTACTTGCACTCTCTTACCTTCCATACTTCTATTTTTATTCCTGTTTTTATTAATTGCTTTCACACTCACTCATTGATTTCTTTCCACACATCGTACTAGCTACATAGTGAATACTTGTATCTCAAATCCCTATTCCCTGTGGATATGACTGCCCACTCACCAGGGTATATTATTACTTCGACAACCCGTGCACTTTCGGGCCCCTGTCATACACTTATCAAATTCTCCCATATTTTTAGCTTTTGCTTATCCTTGAGCAAAAAAATAAACATTACAAACCAAGAAGAATAAGTGCATGACCTTAGGTAATTGAAATTGATGAGTTCTAAGAGTAATCAACAGAGTTTAATGCACAAGTGCTAACAATTTCTATGTTCCTCAAATAGTTTAGCTTCACTCAAGATTATTTTCTGTGTGTGTGTGTGTGTATTACAAATCTCTAGTTTGTTTCTTTCGACCCATAAGACTTGTATAGCTAATAAGTGCTTAAATATACTTAATTTCATCTATACTTCTTGTGAACCTTACATGGAATTTTTATAGAATTGATGCCCGTTTCTTGCTTAATGTTGTGTTACTTGCTTTAGAGGTCATGAAAAAGCCATCACTGTAGCACCTACTAAAAATCCTTGCGGGCGGCAAAGAGAGAAGAGGCCAAAAAGCCTTGAGGATTCCTTGTAGCCCGTAAGGTATCCGCAAAGGTTCCTAGGTAAATCAAATTGACCTTCATACCATCCCCATACAGCCCGTAAGGTTCAGGGAGTCGTCATCCATGTCCAGCAGGCACTCTATACTGTCCACATATGCCTTGCAAGGCCTGGGGAGGTATAAATATAAAACTCTAGGGTAAAGAAAGGGACTCTTCTGGCCAACCAATAAGGGAGGCAAAGTTTTTGATGGCAGTGCGATTTGAAGGTGAATTCTTGGGTTCCTAGGGCTTAAATGCTCTCACATTCATGGAAAAGAAGCATCCTTTGGAGGATCTTTAGCCAGAATCATGCCGATGACCTTCAAAGGTTCAAGCATTGTCAAGGAGAGCCATGTTCCAAGGAGAAACTTAAGCGGCAACATCAAAGGCTCAAGAGAGAGATCCTTCCTCACCATCATCACTA
This sequence comes from Dioscorea alata, assembly GCA_020875875.1. NCBI lineage: Eukaryota > Viridiplantae > Streptophyta > Magnoliopsida > Dioscoreales > Dioscoreaceae > Dioscorea > Dioscorea alata. The sequence goes on from CM037013.1 coordinate 14,115,735, forward strand.
GTCAACAAGGGAGTTTCATTATGGTTTATATGTGTAGTTTTGTTTACATCTCTTGTGATTTTCATTTGATGGTAGACTAAACCCCCATGGTGACAGCATGTCAGTGAACCCATAGAGGGGGCATGTATATTGGATGATTTCTTTTATTCTAATGCTTTTGAGTGGCTTATGATTTAATCTATCATGTTTTCATGTCCTGAGTTACATATGGAGATCATTGTAGTTCTTGTTTGAGTTGTACTTGTAGAAGCTGGATGCTTACTTGTACTAGATCTTGGATAGATTAAAAGGGGCTCTTTGTGCCCATACACCGAGGGATTTGTATGTTGGTAGCCCTCCAACTTTGAGGATTAAACCTAGAATTATGTTTATTCCTCTTTATAGATTTCCTTGAGTTGATTTTCTGATCCAGAACGGATTTTGATCGATCCGATCGATACTCATATGGGATTAGAGATTAATTACCAAGGGATTTGGGGTTAATCTATTTTAGATTTCTCTCAGTCAAAACCACTATTACGACATTTTATCTTCAACCTTGTGACATGAGTTACCCCAAGGGGATCCACATCATTGACTTCTACTCCCATTTTTTTCTTGCCAACATCATCACGTTAGCCTTCTTAGCCTTCATCTTTGTTTTCTTTAGTTAGTTAAGTATTGCTTCACTAGTCGATCTTTTTGGTTAGAAATAAGGTGACAAAGGAGTAATTGTAGATCCTTGACCGTGAAGAATACCATCCTTGTATTTACATATGAGGTATAAATTGATGATCCCGTACACTTGAGGGTAACCATCAAGTTTTAGGTGCTGTTGCCACAGAATCCTTAAGAAATACTCATAAATTTTTAGCCAATTACTTTAACCATCTATTTATTTTATTTTTCTCTTAATCTTAACTCTAATTTATTCTATTGGTTTTGCAAGGAGCTGTGCATGACCCGAGTGTATATGTCAAGCTTGGTGATAAGTGCTCTTATGTATATGTTATATCGATCTTAATTAGCACTTAATCGACCCTCTAGAGTATGTTTTATGGATAACTAGTATGTAGTCATTCCATTTTGTATCATAGGTCAAAAGAAGCACAACAAGAGCAAAAAGAAGGAAATTGGGAGTAAAACGATGCAAAAATCAACAAATAGAGAGATACACAGGCAAGGTACACACTCGTGTATACTTTGGTAGAGTACCACTCAGAGAAGTATACGAACACCATGTGATCTCCCGCAGAGTTATTGATCACCATCCTACTGAGAAGAACATAGCTGTGTAAAGGAAGAACACGCTTGGGTACATTTGAAGAGTTGTAGAGCGTGCCCCAGATGAAAACATGAGCAGAAGAAGGATGCATGGCCATGAAAATCGAGAGCTATAGTGAAGTGAAGACCTGAGAGTTATAGGACTAGATGAAGAACTACATGGCCATGTATGCCCACCCATGTACATTGGGATTTCAAGATTTTGGACTTTTCCTCGGAGTTGCAAGGTTAAGATACATGCCCGTGTACTTGCCAGTGTACCAGTCGGGTTCCTATAATTATAAATAGAAGTTTTCAAGGGTTTTAGGGAATCCGAGTTTTGGCTGATTTTTGGGGAAAGAAGCTGAGGACAACCGGCTAGGGTGGAGAGAGCTTTCAAGGCATTGAGGAAGAGTTTGAAGGAGTCACTAGAGTGATGATCCATTGGCGACGGTAGTGGCTCAAATCAATTCCAACATCACAACATTGAGAGGGTGTTTTCTTCACATGTCTAGGGTTTTAAAGATTAAAATACACTTTGTAATTATGAACTTGGGCCCCATGGAAGGCTACTACCTTGGGTGCCTAGATTGATGTAGCTTTGGAATACTTTTACCTTTGATTGATTTTAATATAGATTACCTTCCACTTTCGAATTCATTCTTGTTTATCTTGTTGGTTTTGCATATCGAGAAAGGCTTTACCATATTGATTTCACATGTGTATCGAGAGATCCTTGTGAGGAGATTACACATAGATGAATAAGTATCATTGATGCTCACTAGAGATAGTTAGGGAACCATGTACTTTTTTTATTAGAATCTTGGTAGTTTATTTCTAATTCTTGACATGGAAATCCTAGGATTCATTGCAATTGTGCAAGGGTAAGAGTAGGAGAGATTTACTTCATCCTTTAGAATAGGATTAGTAACTAAGAAGTCTTGAGAGAGCACTTAGTAGGTTTTTGATTTCCTTTTATCCGACCAGCCAAGGATTTATCTTTAATAAGTTGCAATCATCTTAATCTTTAATTTCCCAAGTGAAGTCAATCCTGGTACTGTTTTCTCTATTGTTTCTAGTTTCTCATTTCCCTTGATTTGATCTTTTGTGTTTTTAGTATTTTATCTTGGAAATTATTTGTGATCTTTATTATTAGTTAGCTAGCGAAGATAGAGATAGTGCTAGTATTATCTAGTCTCTATGGATTCGACCTTGCTCTTTTGTATGTATTACTTTGATTGACATGTATTGCCTTTTGCTATCTTCATTTGCTTATATTGTGTGTCTTAGTCCATTGTGTTTATAGTTTTTTTCTTTTATTTATTTTCATATTTATGTTTGATACAACAACCTCTCTATTTGGTAGACTAGATAGTGCTACCTAGGGATAACTAACAACCTCTCTATTTGATACAACAACCTATAATAACCACGGCTATAGTGATTACTGCTTGAAAATCCACTCTTTTTTTGCCTAAAACCTGAGGATGTGTGTGAGCTTTCATAAATTCTTTGATTTATGGCAAAATGAAGCTTATTCATGATGTAGATGATCCTTCAATGTCTAGAAAAAATAATAACAAATAAAAAGCGTATAGGGCATCATAGTCATAGAAATATGCATGAAAGTGCATAAAATATATATAATAAAAATGATGTATTTAGACACATATCAATGTGACCCTCTCGTGCTCACGTGAGAATTTTATTACTTGATGACCCGGGCACTTGTGCCCGGGGAGTCACATGCTTACTTTCTGTGTGTCGCATGATGACTCATCAGCTAGAATTGTGGTGAAATTCCTCGAGATTTTTTTTTCATGATTTGGTACCCTAAGGGTAATTGTAAGTGATAATGGAACCCATTTTTCCAATTCTCAGTTTGATAGAATTTTGGAGTGATATAGGGTGATAGATTATTTGGTAATAGCATACCATCCACAAACAAGTGAGAGGTTGAAGTTACAAACTAGGAATTGAAGAGATTTTTAACTAAATCAGTGGGAACTAATCAGAAGGACTATTCAAAAAGTTAGAAGACACCCTGTAGGCATACTTTGGCATTTGTGAGAGGGCTTCAACAAATGGTACATTTATGTGCAATTGCATGAGCAAATCCAAAACCTCTTGAATTACTCGTCGGTACGACCAATCCTCAGTCTAGAGGGATACGAAAGCTGTGGAACATACTCCATTATTAGTGGTGATACAATATTCTCAACAATTAGAGTAACTCTTTCCTCTTTCGCCGGGCTTTCAGAAATCTCAATTTTTGGCTCTTTCTCTTTCTCCATTACCTTATCTCCACTCATGCCCACTTATTTTCCACTTCTAAAAATAATCACCTTGAGGTACTCGTGAGGTTGATAAACATCTAAATGTGCATATTCTATATGTATTTGTGTTGTACTATTTATGTATAAATCAAAGATTTGCAGCAGTTACTATAGCACGAAGAACTCAAGAAACGATAAAGTCTCTGGTTTCACTGACAAGTTTGCTGACAGTCGTTAACCAAATAAAGAATCTGCAGTTTTACTGAAGTACTTTACTGTAGCATTTTTTTTTTTTAGCATTTCACGAATTTTGGATAAATTTTTGAGAGTCTAACTTCCTCTTTCATGCCTGTGAAGAAGGCCGTGAAACCAACCCAAGAGAGTTTTATAAGAATGTTTTAGGGCTTTTTGATCTAGCTCCTTCCACATCTTCTTCTCCCACATTCACTATTCCTCTCCATTATCCAAATCAGTGATAAAGAAGGCTCAAGAAGACATTTTAGATAAGGAAATCAAAGGAAGAGCCAAGATCCACGATCATCTCCCATTGTTCAAGCTTGTAAAGGGCAAGGAAGCCACCCCATTGGTGGCGTTATTGGAAACTTCCTGCGGCTTTTCTATCCATTTTCATCACTTGAGGGAGTTCTTTGTTGCTTATTTAGTTGATTTTATGTACTTGATCATGTATTTTCTAAGTATAAACAACTAAACCCCAAGGTCATCGGATGTTGGTGAACCTTGGGGTGAACTTGTGTAGATTGGATACTTCGATCTATTTTATTGCATTTTTGTGTGTTGTGATCCATGCTTGGTGTACTTTGATGTATTGATATGCATGAGAACTCTGTATGTCGATTTCTAGGTTGTATTTGGTTACGTGACCATCGCCCTTGTAGTAGACACACCTAGCTTGGAAGGGATCCATGTACAAATACGCCATTACCATAAGATATTTTGTACCCTTCCAATATTAGGGTTGGACCTAGTTTGTGTTTCAACCCTAATTATAGATTTCCTTACCTGTATTACAATAGTAGGAGGATTTGGTCGGAAGAAATTCCATATTAATACTAGTACCGGATTAGTGGCCAATTGCCGTGACCATCGGGTTGATCTACCTTAGGAATCTCTTGGTCGAAACTACCAATTACATGATAGCTCTAGTATCCTTCTCACTTTAGTAGCCCCAGGGTGATCCACATCCGTGACCACCTTCATCGCTTGATTTCTACCCTTGGTTTGCCTCAAGTGTTGACACACATTTAGAGTTCTTTCATTTATTTTGTAGTTTAGAGCACAATCACTCGAATTTGTAGGCTAGACAACACGCGAAGAGGAAGTAAGAGTAGCTTCTCTGGCCCTGGTAGTATGACCCTCTCATGCTTGCGTGAGAGGTATTACTTGACGACCCCATACACTTGCGGATGTTCAACCAAGTTTTTGGCGCCATTGCCGGGGAGCCCACAAGGAATACTAAGAAAACTTAGAGCTTGTTGATTTAGCCATTTATTAATATTTTATTTCTTTTTTTTGCCTTACTGTATACTCTTATTTTCCTTTCCTTTTTAATTATTGTATTCTATCTATGTATTTTATTTATGTAAATACTTATTTTCTCCTCTTATAATTATGGCTTTAACCAATGATTGGACTAACTGCTACTATCCACATGACACATACCCTCATTGCCCAAGTGAATTGTTAGGAGGAATCGAATTGATAGGGTTGGGTAGCATTGTTCTCGGTAATGAACAGTGGAAGAAATAGTATTGCAATAAACCAAGCACCTTGGATCTAGGGGAACAAAATGTACAGGGTTTCTTCAAGTAGTTCATGGAATCAGATGGGATAATTCTAGTTGTAGAGCTTTGTCCACCCAACCGTAGCCTCGAACCCATCGACGAGGAACCAAAGTGTAAGATGGATAACCCCTCAGAGTTAATGCAACTGGTTGAGGAAAATATAGATCAAACAAAGCCCAGCAGTTCGGAAGAGATAAATTATACCTAAGGGAGCGATTCAGATTCATCTGAGTTTGAGGTTCATGCCATGGAGGACAGTTCAAATAATGGTAGCTTGTCAGAGGTGAAAAATAGAGAGGTTGAGGAATTTGATCTTGGAAAATATGGGAGACTGAAGTCGTTAATTGAAGAACCACCGGAACTAGAGCTAAAACCACTTTCTATTAACTTGGAGTATGCTTTCCGGGAGGAAGGATCCAAACTCCCAGTCATTATTGCTTCTAATATCACTAAGCAAAAGAACAAACTTCTAAGTGTATTAAAGAAGCATAAAATGGCAATCGCTTTGAAAATATCTGATATCAGGGGGATTAGTCCATCTTTTTGTATCCATAACATCCTCATGGAAGACAATCACAGACCCACAATAATACCCCAACGAAGACTCAACCCTAACTTGAAAGAAGTAGTGTAGAATGAGGTTATCATGCTTCTTGATGTAGGCATTATCTATCCTATCTCCGATAGTGCATGGGTGAATCCAGTGCAAGTGGTGCCCAAGAAAGGGAGGATGACGGTAGTCATGCCAATGAGAAAAATGAGCTTGCTCCTACTAGAACAGTCATAGCTTGGAGAGTTTGCATAGACTACAAGAAGTTCTATGATGTTACGAGGAAGGACCATTTTCCACTATCCTTCATTGACCAAATGCTTGAATGACTAGCATGCCACTCATATTACTGTTTCTTGGATGGGATTTCCGGCTATTTTCAGATTCCCATTGCCCTAGAAGATCAAGAGAAGACAACCTTCACTTGTCCTTATGGTACGTTCGCCTATCGGCATATGCCCTTTAAGCTATGCAACACACATGCTACTTTCCAAAGGTGTATGATGGACATCTTTGAAGATATGGTAGAAGACATTATTGAGGTGTTTATGGATGACTTCTCATTCTTTGGTGACTTGTTCAATTCGTGCCTCAGAAATTTAGAACGAGTTTTGGCCTGGTGTGAGGAGACCAATTTTGTTCTCAGTTGGGAAAAATGTCACTTCATGGTCAAAGAAGGCATCATGCTCAAGCACAAGATTTCACAAAAAAAGATTGAGGTAGACAAGGTGAAGGTAGCTACCATAAAAAAAACTACCTCCTTCTACTTCAGTGAAGGCTATCAGATGCTTCTTGGGCCATGCCAAATTCTATAGGAGATTGATCAATAAAAGAAAATGCTTGTAGAGGCACTGATTATAGTTTCCCTAGATTGGAATTAGCCATTTGAATTAATGTGCGACGCAAGGGATTATGTAGTTGGGACAGTAGTGGGGCAATGATGGATAACTGCTTCCATCCTATCTACTATGCGAACAAGATTTTGAATGATGCCAGGAAAACTACACTACTATTGAGAAGGAACTACTAGCAGTGGTCTTTGCATTTGACAAATTCCGGTCATACTTGGTACTTTCTAATGTGATTGTATATATGGATCATTCTGCATTGAAGTACTTGTTGAACAAATTAGATGCCAAGCCTTGAATGATCCGTTAGATCCTACTACTCTAAGAGATCGATTTGGAAATAAAGGAGAAGAAAGGGGCTGAGAATTTAGCTACGGACCATCTATCGCGCCTTAAGGAGCCTCATGAAGATGTTTTGAAAAGGAGAAAGATAAATTATACATTCCGTGGAGAGAAGTTATGTAGCATTCTGGTAGTAGGGGAAGAAAAGACCCTGTGGTTCACCGACTTTGCGAATTATTTGGCGGTAAAAACCTTCCAAAAGTGGCTCACTTATCATCAAAGAAAGAAGTTTTTCGCTAACTTGAAGTACTATATCTAGGAAGACCCCTACCTTTTAGGATCTATTTTGATCAAGTTGTTAAAAGATGTGTTTTATAAGAGAAGGGGCATGACATTTTGAGACACTGTCATTTAGGCCTGACAGGGGGCTACTACAACGAAAACTGGACGGCTAAGAAGATGCTAGATGTTGGGTTCTGCTGGCCTACTATGTTCCAAGATGCACAGACATTCATACAACATTGTGATAAGTGTCAAAAAGCAAGAAACATTTCAAAAAGGGAAGATATGCCACAAACATGGAATCAAGCATTTGAGGTGTTTGACATGTGCGGGATTGACTTCATAGGCCCATTCCCCATTTCTCAGGGCAATAAATTCATTTTGATGGCAGTTGACTATGTTTCCAAATGGGTAGAGGCATAGGCATTTCTTTCTTGTGATGCTAGACTAGTGGTGAAATTTCTAAAAAAATTATTCTCCTGGTTTGGCACACCAAGGGTGATCATAAGTGATCGAGGCACTCATTTTTGTAACTCTCAGTTCGAAAAAGTCTTAAAATGTTATGGAGTTTCTCATCAGACTTCAACTCCATATCATCACCAAACTAGTAGTCAATTTGAAGTGTCGAACCAGGAATTGAAGTGAATCTTGGAGAAAATGGTAAGCCATCATAGGAAAGATTGGGTAGACATCTTGATGATGCACTCTGGGCTTATAGAACGGCCTATAAAACGCCTATCAGGGGTAACACCTTATAGGTTAGTCTACTTGAAAGCCTATCATTTGCTTGTTGAATTGGAGCATAGAGCCTACTAGGCCATTAAACAATTAAATCGAAAGTTCCATTTGAATGAGTTAGATGAATGGCAAGCTATGGCGTATGAGAACTCAGTGCATTATAAGTAAAAAATGAAAAAGTACCATGACCGACACATTAAGCAAGCCAAGCACTCCGAAAAAGGGGATCAAATACTACTTTTTAATTCCAGACTAAAACTCTTTCTAGGAAAGTTGAAGTCAAGGTGGCACTGATTATACACAATTTCAAGAGTGTTTCCTCTTGGTGCCATCAAGATATGTCATCCGGAAAAGGGGGCATTCAAGAGCAATGGTCACCGGCATTGCACTTAAGGAAATCTCTAATTAGGGTCAAAACTCAGATTAGGTGCAACCCTAATGGTGGAGGGGTACAAAATACCCGATAGTCACGGTGTATTTGTACATGAATCCCTTCCAAGCCAAGTGTGTCTACTACAAGGGCGATGGTCACACAACTAAGTATAACCTAGAAGTTGAAATACAGAGTTCTCATGCAAAGAAACACATCAAAGTACACAAGGCTCAAACCACAAACTACAAGAATCCGTAAAAGAAATACAACATCCAACAATACATCTATAAAGATAATCATCCAAATTACAAACAAACAACCATATAGTTCATTATGTACAAATCACAAATAAGTTAGTTCCTCATAAAAGAGGAACACTCATACAACTCCAAGGAATAATAAACAAGAAAAGAAGCAAGAAATACTTCCTTTAGCTTGGGAACCCCTTAGATGGATGAAGACCTTGAAAGTATGCCTTGATGTCTTGGATCTTCCTTCTTATCTCCTCCTCCGATGTTGTCTTCTTCTTGGTGAAGTTTTGTGCCGTAGATCGCCGAAAATCATTGCCAAAAGGGATGGGGTGGTTACCCAAGAGCCTAAGATGATGATCCCTCCCTCCCCCCAAAAAAAAACCGATGCCCTAAAAATTCTTATAAAATCCCTCTCTGGATGCCATGCGATCAGCATACGGGCTGTGAAGATTCCAAAAAATATCGAGATTCGCATAAGTTACTATAGTGAATTGTTACAGTAAAGTGCTACAATACTATATTCAGCCGTCTTCGCTCCCATATGGTTGCCCGCATGAAACTTTAGACTTAGTGTTTTCTTCAAGTTTTTGTGCTACAGTGCCTGAGGCTCTAAAACGGTGGTTTCTGTATTGATTTCTTCTTGAATCCCATTGCCAAGCTCACCCAGGCTTCTTTTGTACCTATAACATGAAAGAAACCAATTTAGACCGAAAAAGGATATTGACACATTACAAAAATATGAGAATCATATGCACAAATACATATAAAATGCATATATTTAGGCATTTATTAAACATCCACACACCTAAGCATTTGCTTTTCCCTAAGTAAAAAAACATAAAGAACAGGAGCAAGAAGATAAACAACTAAATGTATGACTCAAGCTTAATTGTAAAGAACTCCACAAGCACAAGTGAAAGGAAATCCAGATAGTAAGTTGTTCTATGGGTAATCGGGTAACAATAGTCTTGTTGTGATGGTTGGTTAGAGTGTATAAGGTGGAAGTAATTGTGCAAAAGTCTGAAAATGCACTAAAGATAATACAAGACATCATTCAAGCATAGAAAAGAGGTACAACTCACATCTATCATTTCTTCAAGTTAGGAAGTTCTAAACTAGGCATCATGGCTATCACAGGTAAATCATGCATGCAAAAAGAGTAAAGTACCCCATCCCCACACCTAAAGTCATACATTGTCCCCAATGTACATGAATCAGCAGAACATGGTGATAGGTATGCAAGAAAAATAAAGGGACGGGGTAAAGAAACTTCCCCAATTGATCGATGAGATGAACGCCAACTGTGTACGGACCGGGGTAAGTTCAATCATCGGAGGGTGGTGAGAGTGAAGCTTCTTTTATGATAATCTTGCAAAGATCAACAACATATCTCATCTCACTATTTCATAAGTAGGATGCAAACACAAAAAAAGTTGAACAAAAAATATGAAAACACTACTCCATGCAAATTGTCTTCTCAATTGACATTAAGATGTCCAAAACTCTCAGTTGCAAGTGTTGTTAGGGGAATTACAAGAATACCACAAGTGTTAAACAAATTTAATGAGGGTTCCATTCAAAAGTTACTATAGCACAAACTTGAAAGAGGTAGAGTTTCCTCTTGTTTTTTAAGCCCAAAAATTTACAAAAAATGTCTCAAAATGCAAATAAATCAAATATTAAACATCCATAGAACATTTCCCAAAGTTTTAATCAAGATAAGCATGCAAATCAAGAAGCAAAAACAAGTTTGCTCCAAAATACAAGTTAGGGCTTCAAAGCTTGAATCAAAGAAAATCAGCGAAGAAAATGGGTAAACCTCAAATAAACCATTGGATCCACATTTCAAGAGATGGATAAGAGCATAGAGGATGAAAAATGAAGAAAAACAGTGAAAGAATCAGGGAAAACGGAGGAGAAATGAGAAAGATAGGAAGAAAACGGTGAAGATGTAGCTCAACTTAATATGCTGCCTGAGGGTCATGCGGGCATGCATGCCCACATGGACTCTCTAGATGCCATACAAGCATCCTTGCAGCCGCAAGGATGGCTGTTTTTCATGGAAAAATAATATTTTGGGCAATCCTTGTTTGCAACCTCAATGAAAATCGAAGTACAACATCTAGAACACCGAATTAGACAATAAAACATATTTACAACACCCCAAATCAAAGGATAAAATTGAGAAATCAAGGACATGCATGGATCATTCAAACAAAAACCACACAAAAGACACACAAACATAAAGACACAAACATGATAATCAAACACCTAAAATACGAAAAATTCAAGAACATGAATTTAAAACTTGGGTTGCCTCCCAAGAAGCTCTTGTTTAACGTCTTTAGCTCGACGTGTCCTACCTCATGGAGGCTTGAAGATGATGTGTTCATCCCGGCTAGAAGTGGCATAAGAACTACCAATAAAAATGAAGCGTACCTTCCGGGACAGTTTCAAGATGGACTCCAAGCAAATGGTGGGCATGGGCAGGTTACTCGGCTCGGTGGGCCCGACCTGCCGGGTTGCGGTTCACTGGCCCCCAGACCCCGACTCGGCATGGGTGTAGAACCCGCGGGGCCGGGTTGACCCATCTGACCCAGCTGGTCCGAGTCATAGGAGGCCGGGCCCGGAACCGGCCCGGCTTCTCGGTTGGCCCGCTAAAAAATTAAAAAAAATTTCAGAAATTTCAGAAAAATAAAAAATAATAAAAAAATTTTCAGAAAATTAAAAAAATAGAAAAATTTCAGAAAATTTAGAATAAAATAGAAAAAATTTCAGAAAATAAATTACATTAATTAACAAATATTTAGAAAATTTTAAAACACCCTAAATTCAAAAATGAATGGCTTGCACTTAATTCATTTACCTATCGAATTAAGTTGCCTACGTATCCTTCTGGCGAGAGGAATCAAAGCTCACGTAGTTCTCTTACCTTGTATAACCATTGTCACCCACTTACCTATTCGTTATCATCTGGCTCTTGGTCGGACTCATTGGTTGTTGTCGCGCCAGGTGTGCACATCATGTTATCTGTGTAGAAAAAATCACTGTCATCTGGACTTTGTTGTTCTGCTTCTTGTTGCCAAACTTGAGCATGTTTCCAATCATCCGTGCAAACTTGAATTTCAATATTTTGTGGGGTCAACTGCGAACGTGTCATGTCCAATATGTTCCCACCCGCACTAAAGGTCTGCTCGCATGCTACTGTAGACACAGGGCACGCAAAAATATCTTTTACCATTAGTGAAAGTATAGGGTATGGGTTTCCACTACCTTGCCACCACTGCAAGACATTGAAGGTCATGTCTGTGTTGATTTCTTCAGAGAACCTGAAGGTAGTGTTCAAATACAAGTCGAGCTCTATATACTATGATCCCCTTGGCTTTTTCTTTGCTTATCTCTGACAGAATGATTCCCCTCCACTACTGCTAGATTGTCCTATTGGCTCTTGTGCAACCTGTGGGACTATATGGCTATATCTAATACAATAGCTATCATATAATTTAATAAGTTGATTCTTAGTATCAGCAACAATTTCATTGACATCCATAATGCTGTCTGAATCTGCTTTGTAATCTTGGGTGTCCACATAGCTCATGGGCAAGCTTATAGCAAACGGTTGGGAATCTTGTCCTCCATTGAACCCTAAAAATTTGTAATATGCTTTTAAATATGCTTGCAAACCTTCTAGCTTCTGCCTTGGATCAAGAACAAATGCAACTAAAGCAATCGGAGGTATATCCTTGTAATAAAGCAACCATTTAATCCTCATAGGGATCAGTGCCATAAACAATTGTGGATCAGATCTATACTTCCAAAACTGTTCAGCCACATCAACAACACCATATAAAAATAAATGGGATGTAGGAAAATAAACTTACGAAAACAAATTAGTACATGTGTTTAAAATCGAAAGGAAATCAATAGTACAAGCAATAATCACCCATTGATACTCGTATAGATGTAAACCAACCAACGAATCATTAACAAAATTAGTCAACAATGTCCTATAGGGAAATGTTGCACTAAGAAGTCGATAAGTGGAGTTCCATCTTGTTTTTACATCTTTAGGGAATTTTTTAACACTCATGTTGTGTGCTTTACAATAGCGAGCCCATTGTTTCATGAGGGTCATGTTTTTTCCCAAATAAGCTATGACTTCCCTTACAGGAAGTACGTATTCTTTAAGCTCCTGCAAACCAGTTTGGACACATAAGTTCAACACATGACAAACGTATCTTATATGGACATATTTGCCACCACATGAAGGCCTCAAAAAATCTTCTAGAGGTCTAATTGAGGCCGTATTAGGGGAGGCATTATCAAAAGAAATCGAAAAAGTTTTGAACATTAAACCAAAATCTTCGATAACTCCACGAATAAGTCTATAAATATTTTCGGCGGTATGAGACTCATTGAACACCCTAAAAGCAAGAACACGCTTTTGGATATTCCACTTGTCATCTACCCAATGCGCCGTAATACCCATAAAAGAATTTTCATGGAAAACATCGGTCCATACATCGGAACATAAAGAAATTGATGAATTAAAAGTTCGAAAATACTCACAAAGTTGTTCTCTACCATTCTTATATTGTTTGAAAATTGTTCGTTGAATTTTCCTTCGTGAAATTTTCTTACATGCCGGTTGCAATATTTCATTGATGCATTCTTACACTTGACACTGTTCAGCGAAGCTGAATGGCAAGCGCTCGATGGATATTGTCCCTGCAATTTTATACTTGTATTTTGCTTGCGAAAATGCAAATAGTGATGAGTGAGAACCATTACCTTCGTCAGTAGTGAATCTAATTTGGGATTGTGATCGACTATGTCCAAGTTTGTCCGGGTGCTTCTTTTCCATGTGTCTGTTGAATGTGCCGTATCATCCACCCTTACAATGCTTAAACTCCGAACCACAATAATTATATTTACTATGTGTTACAATGCCATCATTATTATTACACACTTTGGTAAAATGAATTTTAAAAATGTTATATTTGAGGGCGGTTTCCGTGGAGTTGTTTGCTTGTCCGGTTTGTGATGGTGCATTAACTGGTACCGATTGTTGAAATGGACTCTCACTATCCTGAAATGGATTGCTCTCTTCAGTAGGTACGGGAGTGGAGACTAAACCAACAATGCTTTTTCCTCTCGAGCTTCCACCTTGTGAAGCCATTTTTCGATGTCTAAAAAGCACAAGTATTATTTTTATGCAATTTATTTAAAAATACAAGTATTAATGTTATACAAGTATTTGAAATACAACAATTACACTAATAATATCACAAGTCTTGTGATATTAACTACTCAAATAAATAATATCACAACAATTATGCTAATAATTTCATGAAAAAAATACAATAAATAAAAAACAAGTGCACAAGTCTTGTGATATTAATTTCATGTATTTTTAAAAAACACAAGTTCTAACTCCACAAGTAAATACTACCACAACAATTATGCTAATAATTTCATAAAAAAATAAAATAAATAATAAACAAGTGCACAAGTCTTGTGATATTAATTTCATGCATTTTTAAAAAAACACAAGTTCTAACTCCACAAGTAAATACTATCACAACAATTATGCTAATAATTTCATGAAAAATAAAATAAATAAAAAACAAGTGCACAAGTCTTGTGATATTAATTTCATGCATTTTTAAAAAACACAAGTTCTAACTCCACAAATAAATACTATATTTTAAACAAAATTAAATATGAAAATGTATATGAGAAAATAAAAAAGAATTTATATTTGAATGTAAAAATTTGTAAATATATGAAAATATAGTAAAATAAATAACATTACCAACTAGTTAAACTAATGGCATAATTTACATCTATTATTAATTAATATTTTAAAAATATATATACACACACGTGTTAATGGCATAAAGTTCTAATTAATTAAAAATAACAATATATATATATATATATATATATATATATATATATATAGACACACACACACACACTTGTTAATAAACAAATCTTCACATCTCCAAGGACCAAGACTGCATTTATTAAAATTTATATTAGAATTGAGAAAACGAGAAGCATAATGTTCTAACTAATTATATATAGAAAACTTTTTAAAATAAATTGTTAATTTCCCCATGATAACCATGCAAAATCTAATTCAATATTCATAGCTCAATTTATTCTATGAAATAAAGATAATAACAAAAATAGTTTAACAAAACTAAAATTAATAACAAAAAATATAAATTATTACCAACCTTGTTAATAATCACTTCAAAGAGAAAGAAAATAATAGATGTCCCAACTCCCAAGTTGCTCCAAGCCTCCAAGTCTCCAAGACTCCAAAGTCTCCAATAATTAAATCCCCAAGTATTCAAGCCTACAAAATTACAATAAAAAAAATTAATTTCATACATTATTTAACAAAACTACAATTATTTAACAAATTTAAACTAGTAATTTAAATAAATAAATCATTGCTAACCTTGTTAATTGGAGACCTTCAAATACAAAGAAAATAATTAATCCAAACTTAATCCAAAGCTCCAAGAATTAAGATTCCAAGACTCCAAAAATAGACCCAAGTTGGAGTTTGGAATTGTTGAAAACTTGAAATTAAGAGAGTGAAAGTAGAGGTTGAGAAATATTGAGATTAAGAGAGAAAGAGTTGGGGAAGAATGATATTTGGTAAAAACAAAAAATTGGGTAAGGATGAGGGGATATATATAGGGAAGTTTTTTAAAATATAAAATTTGATTTTTTTTTTACTTTTGAAATTAAAAAACTATAAAAAAATTAAAAAAAATAACCAACAGCTTTAATAACCGTTGGGAGAAGAACCAGCCAAGTTTGAAATTTTTTTGAATTCAAACTTGGCTGACTTTTTTTAAAGCAACCCGGCGGGTTGACTCGGCGAGTCAACCCGCCGAGTTGAATTTTTTTTAGAGCATGGCCGACCGAGTCAATGAGTTGGGCTTCCCTAACCCGTAACTGGCCCATGTACAGTACGGGCCGGTTACGGGTCATTGAATCGGCGGGCCGGTTCCAGGCCGGGCCGGTTTTTTGGGCTGCCCGTGCCCACCTCTACTCCAAGCATGAGTTACCTTTTGGTCTCCATGGAAAAAGCTTGGGGCGGGCATTGTGCAATTTTAATTTTGGTAGATCATTTGATGGTTTGAGCCTCTTCCCTGCTTTTTCTTTGGTCCCGGATGAATTTCCTTTAAGCTTCCTCAAAAATTATTTTGGCCTCCAAGGGAATAAGTTAGGATGAAGATTTTTCAAGTTTGGCGTGGGTGGATATTTTGGTGGTGTAAATTTCCTACCCACATCCCCTTCATCAACCATTGTCAATTTTCCATTAATTACCCATGGAAATCTTTTGGGACTCCAAGGAAATAGTTTTGGTTAAGACGCATCTAACCTTGGCATAGGTGGGTCATTGGATGGCTTCAACCTCCAACCCACAATTTCTTTCATCCCGAACAATTCCTTTTTGTGCTTGGTGTGCTGGTTAGCTTTTATGCATAGGGATTGCTTAAGTGGTATTAATGCTGCTCTTTCTACTTCTTCAACCTCTAATACACCAAAGTTCTCTTCTATCTTCCTTTCACCATAGCTCTCTTCTTTTTCATCATGGTTTGTAGTTGGGATTTCCACTATTGGCTTACGAATTTGTTGTTCAATCCAACTCTCTAGCTTGTGAAGAGATGCATGCACATTCGAAAGTGTGGCATGGATGGCCTCAAATCCTGCTTTATATTTTCCATCAAGGGTTTGAAGTTCGGTGGTGATGGCTTCAAATTTGGTATTAATATCCTGAATTTCGACAATACATCCTCAATAGTATATTTCCATTCTTGTGGTGTTTCATGGTGAGGACTTGGAAGGCAATTGTATCGTTGCTCATGAGGAGATCTTTGGGTAATAAATTTGTTGAGTCTCTTCTCCAGAGTATCTATTCTAGAGGCAAAACTAGAATCTTGATTGTTCAAAGACAAAGCTCCTTGTATTTGTCAAGAATAGTGTACCTCGCACAAAAAGAAAACACAAAGTGAAACAAAGCAAAACAAGACAAAGAAAATAGATAATAAAATAATATGTACAATAAGAGAAAAAAGGCTAGAGCGATAGATAGCAAATTTTCCTATTATTCCTTTTATACCTAACAACGGCGCTAAAAATTTGATCGGTATCTGACACACCCCTTGCGTGTGTACCCCGCAAGTGCACGGGTTGTCGAAGTAATAAAATACCCTAGTGAGTGGGTAGTCGTATCCACAGGGAATAGTGTTCAGAAACAAGTGTTATCGCTATTTAGCTATGAAGGGAAACGATGGTGAAAGAAATATATATGTATAGATAGAACAGAAAATAAAATAATACAAAAAGGGCGATATAGGTAGGAGAGGTAATCGATATAATGATGGGATACCCGGACAAAGCTCCCCCTAGGACTAATGCTTCTAGTGCAAAACTTGTATTATGCTCTACAATTGATGCCTATTGAGTCGAGGATATCCTTAAACACACGGTCCCAAACCTAAGGTCAACCGTGACTAATCCCAACATTATGTCCCGGCATTAAGATTCACTACGACCCTTGACTCTCGTTGACCTGTCAACTAAGCCCCAGGGGAGTCTATCTTCCTAAGCCTAACACTACGTGGGATTGCTTTAGGCTCTAGGGATTCCTAGTGATAAAACCTGTTCCTATATGTAGTTCTAACCCTTTGGTCCAGGTGGAAGAACCCTAGTCTAGATTAAGCCCTAACACTCTATCTCGACAGCTAATTAACCAAGGAAACGGAGGTAGGGAGAAATCACACCAGAGGGGAAAGGGGTACATCGCTACCTCACAACTCTCCCTCTCAACCCTCTTCAATCTTAAGTAGTCTAACCCTATAGGAGTTGTCACACCTCCAAAGGATAACCTAGATTGCTCTCAACCCTAGTGTCACGGCTAAGGGAAAACAATAGCACAAGATAATTAAAATCGAAACTCAATTTATTTATCAATAAAAGAAAGCATAATAAAAGTCATAGAAACAATATCATCCTAGGGTTTACAAGTTCGAATACCCACTAGGGTTTAGCTCTCCATGGAGCAATACAAAATCAATAAAGAGATAAAGAACATATGCATAAAAACCATAAAGAAAAACCCCCTTGTAGATCGTATCGATGGTCTTGTGGAGCCGCCTAGTCTTCTCCACGAATCCCTTGTCAAGCCTAAGGCACACCTCGCCGAATCGATGCCGACGAAAGCTCCCCCAATAGCTTTCTTCCAGAGGATGTCGAAGTCGATGCCGAATAATCACCTCCAAAAACCTCCAAGAACCTCTCCAAATCCTAGCCGAAAGCCCCCCAAAAGATAGGCGAGAGATAGAAGGGGGAGGTCCCCAAATATATCTGAAAACGGCCTATTTATAGGCTGAAATCGGAGTTCCACACGCCCCTGTGGATTTTCCACACGGCCCTGTGAAAAATCAGGAATTCCACACGCCCGTGTCTTAATTCCACACGGTCGTGTGGAAATGATTTTCGGTAGACTGGGAACAGTGTTTTTGCTACAGCGCTTTGCTGCAGTATTTCTGCTACAGTACGCGGCCGTGTGGAATTTCCACACGCCCGTGTGAACTCTCTGTAATTCTGAATTTCGGCAGAAAGTGAACAGCAGCTTGCTACAGTGTTTGCTACAGAACAAAGCTACAGTGCTGCTACAGTATTTTTTCGAAATGCTCCCGAATTCATCTTTTTTCATCGAGGCCGTTGAATTGGACACACAATCAACGGTAGATTATGTCGATTACTTCATTTCTCTGCATTGGCAAAGTTCTCAAATGCCACACAAGTTAGAAACTTTTGTGAGTGTGACTGCCCTTGTGCCCCTCCAATGGAGGTTGGCACACACCCACAAGTCTAGACTCGTGCCTTGTTCCTTGCTTGGTCCGAGAACTCCTCAACAATGGCAACATAACCTATTCTTGCTTCTTTTTCACTAAATCTTCTCCACAACCCTATATACACAAAAGAACACAAATACACACATTTTAGTGATAAAATTTGATTAAATCAATGCCCATTGCAAGATAATAACACTTCGCATTACTATAACATGAGCACTTATCAGTATCCCGTAAGTGCACGGGGTCACCAAGTAATACCCTGTGTGTAACACAGGGGTTGTATTCCACTGGGCCAAGGGGCTACTATTACTTTCTTTTTTTCTAGTTTTTAGCCTAACACTTCGAATGACAAATAATAATTACAAAAGAGAAAGAAATAACTAAAATGAAATCCGGGCTACTACTACACACATTTAGCAAACAAGGGAGAATCAAACACAAGAAGCTGTGATTTGTACAACGAATCCCCCTAGGGTTGTCATTAAGCCCTGAATTTAGGATGAAATGTTGTGATGGTAGTTGGGCCAAGAGACTCCTTAAGTAGGTCAACCCGATGGTCACGACAATTGAACTCTAATCCCATAGAAGTATTGGATCGGAATCTCTTCCACCCAAATTCTCTTATGATTGCATTGCACTGAGGGAAATCTATAATTAGGGCCATAACTCAAATTAGGTGCAACCCTAATGATGGAAAAGTACAAAATACCTGATGGTAATGGCGTATTTGTACATGAATCCCTTCCAAGCCAAGTGTGTCTAGTACAAGGGCGATGGTCACACAACCAAGTACAACCTAGAAGTTGAAATACAGAGTTCTCATGCAAATCAACACATCAAAGTAGACAAGGCTCGAACCACAAACTACAAGAATCCATAATAGGAATACAACATCCAACAATACATCCATAAAGATGATCATCCAAATTACAAACAAATAACCATATAGTTCACCATGTCCAAATAACAAATAAGTTAGTTCCTCATAAAAGAGGAAAACTTATACAACTCCAACGAATACCAAAAAAGAAAAGAAGCAAGAAATACTCCCTCTAGCTTTGGAACCCCTTAGATGGATGAAGACCTTGAAAGTATTCCTTGATGTCTTGGATCATCCCTCCTATCTCCTCCTTCGATGTTGTGATACACCCCTTGCATGTGTACCGCAAGTGCACGGGTTGTCGAAGTAATAAAGTACCCCGGTGAGAGGGTAGTCCAATCCACAGGGAGTAGGGATTGTAGATAAGAGAATTTTCTAATTAGTTAGTGTGAAATGCGGAAAGTGAGAATAAGATCAATATGTGTGTACAAGAGTAATTAAAAGAAATAAGAAAGTAAGAGAAATATGGATGGTAAGAGAGTGCAAGCACAAAGTAAAGCGAAGAACAATCAATATGAATAAAGGGTATTATACTCTCCTATTGATGTTTAATAAGTCGTGGACATCCTAAAGCACACGGTCCCAAACCTAAGGTCAACCATGACTAATCCCAACATTATGACCCGGCATTTGGTTTCACTATTTAACTCTCGTTGACCTGTCAACTAAGCTCTAAGGGAGTCTATCTTCCTAAGCCTCACACTACGTGGGGTTGCTTTAAGTCCTAGGGATTCCAAGTGATAGACTCTGTTCTTAAGTGTAGTCCTAACCCTTTGGTCCAGGTGAAAGAACCCTAGTCTCAATTAAGCCCCAACACTAGGATTCACTACAACCCTTCACTCTGTTGCTCGTGCAACTAATCCGCAGAGGATTTCATCTCCTAGCACTTAGCTCTATTTCGACTGCTAAGAACTCTTGGAACAAGGAGGTAGGGAAAATCACATCGGAGGGGAAATGGGACGTTTCACTACCTCACGACTCACCCTCTCGACCCTCTCCATTCTTGATTAGTCTAATCCTATAGGAGTTGTCACATCTCCAAAGAACAACTTAGATGATTCTCAACCATAGTGTCACATCTAAGGGAAAATCAATACAAGAAACAATCAAGATTGGAACTCAATTAAATTCATCTATTAAGAAAGCATAATAACATGTCAAAGAAACAATATCATCCTAGGGTTTACAAGTCTGAATACCCACAAGGGGTTTAGCTCCTCATGGAGCTATACAAATCCATCAATGTATAAGAGATAACAAAAATAGAAGACATAGATGAAAACTCCCTTGTATAGTGTGGCGATGGTCTTGTGCGGCCGCTTCATCTCTTCACTAAGCTCCTCGTCAAGCCTAGGGCACACCTCACCGGATCAGTGCCGACGAAAGCTTCCCCAATAGCTATCTTCCGATTGGCTTCGATGTTGATGCCGATGACGTGCTCCAATCCTTCACAAAGTCCTCTCCAAACCTTAGCCGCGACCCTCTAGAAATTAGGCGAAAAGATGCTGAAAAAGTCCCCCAAAAGGCCTTTAAATAGTCTGAGTCATGGCTAAAATCGGGCATCCACACGGCCGTGTGGAATTTTCACACGCCTGTGTGGATTTTTTGGATTCAGTTTTCTGGAGCGCAGTGAACAATAAACTGCTACAAAAAAGTGCTACTGTGAATTGCTGCAGAACCCGCTACTGTGTGGCCTTCAAATGTTCCCGGTTTCATCATTTTTCATCGAGGCCTGACAGGAAGCCCGAAAGTGCACGGGATTGTCGAAGTAATAAAAGTTACCCCGGTGAGAGGGTAGTCAAATCCACCGGGAATAGGGAGTTAGAATACGAGATTTCACTATTAAAACTATGCGAAGTACGGAAAAGTGATCAATTGATTCGATGAGTGAATTATGGAAACAATTATACTAAAAGACGAGAAATTAAATAGAAAGATGGAAGATGAGAGAGTGTAAGTAAAAGAGAATAAAGAGGACTAGTAATGTATGGAATAGGGCATCCGGACAAGCTACCTCTAGGGTCTATGCTTCTAGTGCAGGACTATGCTATTATACTTTCCTATTGACGTTTAATCGAGTCGAGGATATCCTAAGACTCACAGTCCCAATCCTAAGGACAACCGTGACTAACCCCAACACTATACCCCGGTATTAGGATTCACGTCACCCTTCACTCTATCACTCGCACGACTAAGCCCAAGGGGAGTATATCTACATAAACCTCACACTACGTGGGATTGCTTTAAGCTCTAGGGATTCCTAATAGTGAAACCTGTTCCTATGTGTAGTTCTAACCCTTTGGTCCAGGTGGAAGAACCCTAGTCTAGATTAAGACCCAATGCATAGGATTCACTTCAACCCTTCACTCTGTTGCTTGCGTAACTAAGCCCCAAGGGAGTTTATCTGCCTAGCACTTCACTCTATTTCGACCGCTATGAAATCAAGGAAACGGAGGTAGGGAGAAACCATGTCGGAGGGGAAAGGGGTACATCGCTACTTCACAACTCTCCCTCTTAACCCTCTTCAATCTTAAGTAGTCTAACCCTAAGGAGTTGTCACACCTCCAAAAGGCAACCTAAATTGTTCTCAATCCTAGTGTCACATCTAAGAGAAAACATTAACAAGATGAAATTAAGATTGAAACTCAATTTTATTCATCAATAATGGAAAAGCATAAGAACAATGTCAAAGAAACATAATAACCCTAGAGTTTACAAGTCTGAATACCCTTAAGGGGTTTAGCTCCTCATGGAGCTATACATGTTTATCAATGTATGAAAGAAAGCACAAAATAAGGACATCAATGAAAACCCCCTTGCGTATGGTGTGGCCGTGGTCTTGTGCTGCCGTCGAACGTCGGTGACGATGCCGATGACGCGCGCTAAACCTCCACGAAATCCTCTCCGAAACCCTAGCCGTACTCCCCAAGTTGAAGAGAAAGATAGGTCAAAAGATATCCCAAAAGGTCTCCAAAATCGCCTTTTATAATGTTGAATTGCGGCTTTAAAATTTGACTTATCGAGGGCTTCACACGGGCGTGTGGAATTAACACACGGGCGTGTGAAGTTTCTGTCTGCTGAAAAATTAATTCACACGGCCGTGTATTAATTCCACACGCCCGTGTGAATTCTCTGGAATTCTGAATTTCGGCTGAAAGTGAACAGTAACTTGCTACAGTACAAAGCTACATTGCTGCTACAGCACTTGCCCGAAACGCTCCCGAATATGTCGTTCTTCATCGAGGCCATTGAATTGGGCACACAATCAATGGTAGATCGTGCCGATTACTTCAAGTCTCCTTCTTGGTGAAGTTCTCCTAAGCCACACGAGTTAGACTTGTTGTGAATGTGACTGTCTTTGCGCCCCTCCAAAGGAGGTTGTCACACACTCACAAGTCCAAGCTCGTGCCTTGTTCCGTGGTTGGTCCGAAAACTTCCCAACATCGGTGAACATGACTTAATTTCGTTCTTCTTCTCCAATTTAGCTCCACAAACTTTCAATGCACAAGAATACACAAATGCACGCCATTTAGTGATAAAAACTGATAAAAGATATGCTCAATGTAAGATAATAACGCTTCACGGTACTATAACACAAGCACTTATCAAGGCCGTTAAATTGGGCACACAAGCAACGGTAGATCATGTTGATTGCTTCATTCTCCTCATATGCGAAGCCCTCCAATGCTACAAGGGTTAGACTTTTGTGAATGTGACTGCCTTTGTGCCCCTCCAAAGGAGGTTGGCACGCACCCACAAGTTTAAACTCGTGCCTTGTTCCTTGCTTGGTTCAAAGAACTCCCCAACAACAACAAACATGATCCAACTTTGCTCTTTCTTCACAAAATTTACTCCACAACCCTACAATGAACAAAATAACACAATTGCACAACAATTAGTGATAAAATCTGAGAAAAGTAATGCTCAATGTAAGATAATAATGCTTCGTATTACTATAACATGAGTACTTATCAAGTTGTCTCCCTTTTAGTGAAGTTTTGTGCCATAGATCGTCATAAATCACCGCTAAAAGGGATGGGGCAGCAACCTAAGAACCTAAGATGATGATCCCCCCATAAAGATACCCTAATACTTCTTTTAAAACCTTGCTCGAGATGTCATGCGGCCTTCCTCGCGCCCGTATAGTTGGCCACATGAAACTCTAAAGTTAGCATTTTCTTCAAGTTTTCATAATACAGCACTGCTACAGTACTGCTACAATGGTTGGGGTTCTAAAACGGTGTTTTTAGCGCCGATTTCTTCTTAAATCCCATTGTCGAGCTCACCTAGGCTTCTTTTGTACCTGTAACACGAAAAAAACCAATTTAGACCAAAAAAGGATATTGACTCATCACAAAAATATGAGAATTATATGCACAAATACATATAAAATACATATATTTAGGTGTTTATCTTGTTGTTATTTTTATTTTGTTGTGTGTTTAGTTGTTGTTCTTCCTTATTTTCTCTCTTCTGTTATACTTCACACACAAGCCCATTTTCTTTGTATGGTCTATCTTTCAAACATGTGCTCATTCTCTTATGGTGATGTATTCTCCATTGCTTAGAGTTTTCATGCTGACTTGATCACCTTTTTTCTAACCGAATGATTGAAGTTTCTTGATGATTATTCATAGAGTTAATGAATGTTTGATGAGTTTTCATGCTCTATTTGATGTGCTTTAAGTGTATTTCATTTGGTTGATGATTGCATGAATGTTTGGAGAGTTTAAGAGTGTTTTTGGGTGCTTAACGGGTTGCTTCATGGGCTATTCTAGCCGGTGAAGCTTGGCCGAGAAGCTTACTAAGCTTCCAGACAAGCATGACATGAAGCTCTGGGTAAGCTTCATGGGCCCCTTAACGGGCATCAAGGGACCCATGAAAGCTCCCCGAAAGCTTCACGGGTGGCTCAATAGGTTGGCTAACCCGTTAATAGGTCGGGCAACCCGTTATTAGCCCCCCCTCCACCATCTTTTCTCTCTCTATCTTACTCTTATTCTTCTTCTCATATCTCACTCAATTCTCCATCTTTTTCACTCATTTTTTCACCATTTTTCTTCACATTTCTTGCTCTATATCACTCTCCTACTCTTGACCACTTGTTTTGCAAGACTTATTGGGTGTTTTACCATCATTTTCATCAACCATTGGAGGTATGTCTCTCTAAACCCTAGTTTTGGAGAATTTTTCTTTCTTCTTGACACACCCCTTGCGTGAGTATTTCGCAAGTGCATGGGTCGTTGTAGTAATAAAATATACCCTGGTGAGTGGATAGTCGTATCCACAGGGAATAGTTGTTTAAAAACAAGAGATGTTGCTACTTAGCTAAGATGAAAATTAAATGTGGGTGGACTCAATATATCGATGCAAAGAAAATGAAAAGAACACAAAGAAAGCAATAAGAGTAAAGAGAGGTAATCAATGAGAAAATACCCGGACAATGCTTACCCTAGGACTATTGTTTCAAGTACAAGACTAATATAGACCTAACCCTTTGGTCCAGGCGAAAGGTCCCTAGTCATTATTAAGCCTAGCACTAAGATTCACTACAACACTTCACTCTATTGCTCATGCAACTAAGCCCGGTGGAGTTCATCTCTTAGCACTTTATTTTATTGTAACCGCAAAAAATCTTGAAATGTGGAGGTAGGATAAATCACGTCGGGAGGGAAAGGGGACGTTCCGCTATCTCTGAACTCACTCTCGACCCTCTTCATTCTCTCTTAGTCTAACCCTAATGAAGTTGTCACACCTTCAATGGATTACCTAGATGGATTCTCAACCCTAGTGTCAGATCTAAGGGAAAATCAACACAATAAGCATTCAAGATTGAAACTCAATTAAATCATCAATTAAAGAAGTATAATAAAATTCAATGAAACAAAATCATCCTAGGGTTTACAACTCCAAGTGCCCACTAGGGGTTTAGCTCTCCATAGAGCAATACAAGATCAACAATGAAACCAAAATCATATGCATGTAAACCATAAAGATAACCCCCTTGTCGTCTGTGTTGATGGTCTTGCTGAGCCACTTCGTCTTCTCCAAAAGTTCCCTTGTCAAATCTAGGGCACACCTCGCCAAATTGATGCCGACAAAAGCTCCCCAATAGTTCTCCTCTAAAGAAACTCGATGTCGATGCCGTAGAACTACCCCTAAGGCCTCGCAAAAACCTCTCCAAACCCTAGCCGTGCTCTTCTCGAAAGATGGGTGAAAGATAGGAAAAGATCCCCAAATAAATCTTAAATCACGGTATTTATAGGGCTGAAATCGGGTATCCACACGGCTGTGTGGAATTTCCACATGCCCATGTAGATTCTCTGGAATAATTTTCTACACGCTATGAATAGTAACTGCTACATTAAATTGCTACAATATTTTTCTACAGTGCTCGCGCCAAATTTGCTCCAGACTTCATTTTTCTTCATCGAGGCCACTAAGTTAGGTACACAACTACGCCGTAGATCATGTCGTATCTTTCTTTCACTACATTGATGAAGCTCTTGAATATTACACAAGTTGGACTATATGAGTATGACTGCTTTTGTGCCCCCTCCAATTTATATAATCACTTGAGCACTTTGGAGGTTGGCACACACTCACATGTCTACAACTCGTGCCTTGGTCCTTGTTTTGTCCAAGAGTCTCCTCAACACAAAACTCAATCTACAGGAATCTCCACAGCCGTGTGGATCTGCGGGGTGTGAAAGTCACATGGCTGAAACTTCCAATAAACTCACAATACACAATAAATCTTCTAAATCCATTCTAAAGAATATTCGCTAGCAGTTTAAACATGAAAATCATGCGAAATCAACCAAATTAAGTGAAAGAAATAAAGATTGACGAAGAAAGGAGAAAAGAAGCCTTACTGAGGAATTGATGGTTGAAAACTTTGAGAATAGTTGGAAAAACAACCCAAAATCCCCTTAAATAGGCGAAGGGAGAGTCAGGAGAGTGAATGGAGGCGTTCTTTGGATGTGGTAATGCTCATAAGTGAAAAGGAGCAAGTGATTGCTAAAGAAGAGTCGCGACCTTTTATGTTCTGCACATCTACAAGGTCATGTGGCTCCTCTAGAATTGCACAGAGGGGCAGTCACACGCCCCTGTGTGCTCTCGAGTTCGACCCTAAACTCATCCACACGGCCGTGTGCCCAACCTTGCCAACCACAAGGGCTACCACAGGGGCATACACATGCCCCTGTAGACTCTCTGGAACTTCAAAAATCCACCAAGTGTTCCACATAGCAGTGTGGAAATTCCATACGGCCGTGTGCCATTCACAAGCCCACCCACAGGGGGTCTCACACTCCCCTGTGGACTCTTTAGACCATGATTTTTGCCTCTGCTAAGATCCACACAGCCGTGTAAAAATTCTACAAGGCCGTGTGCCCTTCACAAGGTCATTCACAGGGCCATTCACACGTCCCTGTGTCTTCTTAGGATGGAGAAGGCGAGCTCTGAATGTATCCACACGGCCTTGTGGAAATTCCACACGGCCGTGTATTTTCTCTAGATAGCTTAAAAATTGCTCAGACTCTGCAAAAAATTTCAGAAACACCTAAACTATGTACAAAGGTTGCATATATGATGAAATTACAACCAGATATCGATGAAAACACACTCAAATGACGTAAAACTTCATCAATCACAATAAAGCACATGAAAATACCAATCATCCACCAGAAAATCACAGCACATGTATAAAATCATTCAAAACACCGACACTAAGACTTTTATTTATGCTAAAACTACACTATGTCCTAAAAAAGCAATAAAAAGCTTGGGTTGCCTCCCGAGAAATGCTTGTTTAACGTCACTAAGCTTGACGTATCTAGTTCTTACCTCACGGGGGTTCATGAATGAAAGTTGCCCTCTTACCTACAACTTGAAAGCATGATGAACATAATCTTTGCAAGTTAGAGCGAGAATGATCAAGTTTGTGACAACACAAGGGTTTTCCACCCTTACTCCATGTATGCTCATCCCCACTAGCGTTGGGGCACTTCTTGTGGCATTTCCTTGCCCTTTTAAGCTTTTGGATCATCCTCTTCATGACTCCTGGGGTAGGTTGCACCTCCTCTACTAGGCCAAGGGATGAAATGTCTTCATTCTCCACATCTTGGTCTAGCCATCCCTCCAATGGGTACGGACACATCATTTCCTGCACATATTCATCAATTAGCTCATCAGTAGTGTCAAGAAAATATAAAGTGTCATCAAAGTCAAGGGAGTGTCGCATGGCTTCAGCGAGACGGTAGGTGAGCTTGTCATCTCCAACTGTCAAAGTTAATTCCCCACCATCCATGTCAATGAGTGCTTTGGAAGTGCGCAAGAATGGCCTCCCAAGTATAAATGGAATCTCGACATCCTCATCAACATCCAACACTACAAAGTCCATAGGAAAGATATACTTATCAACCTTCACGAGCACATCTTCAATGATACCCCTTGGATGTCCAACTAATCAGTCGTCTAGTTGGAGCACCATTCGAGTGGGTCTAGGCTATCCCAAGCCTAGCTTTTGAAAGAATGTGTAAGGTATGACATTGATGCTTGCTCCTGAGTCTGCCAATGCCTTCCCTTCACCCAAATTACTGATGTTACAAGGAATGATAAAGCTTCCGGGGTCCTTCTTCTTGCTCGGCATATTCTTTTTCAACACCGACGAGCAAGTAGTATCTTAGATCACAGATGCACTCTCCTCCAACTTCCTCTTGTTGGTCAAGAGATCTTTTAAGAACTTTTCATACCGAGACATTTGAGACAATGGCTCCACAAATGGGATATTGATGTGCAATTACTTGAATAGCCCCAAGAACTTCTTGTATTGCTCGTCATTTTGATCATTCTTCAATCTCAAAGGATAAGGGATTCTTGGCTTGTAAGGTTGGGGTGCCACCTCCTTCTCTTTAGGTATCTCCTCAACCTCCATTTCCCTGGGTGATTCATTCCTTGTCTTCTCAAGAGGGAGTTTACTCTCAAGTTCACGACCACTTCTCAAAGTGATCGCCTTCAGTTATTGATAAGTGCTTGTGTTATAGTATCGCGAAGCGCTATTATCTTACATTAAGCATACCTTTTATCAGGTTTTATCACTAAATGTGTGCATTTGTGTTCTCTTGTGCATTGAAGGTATTGTGGAGCCTAATTGGAGAAGAAGAATGAAATTAGGTCGCGTTCGCCAATGTTGGGATGTTCTCGGACAAAGCAAGGAACGAAGCACGTATTTGGACTTGTGGATGTGTGCCAACCTCCTTTGGAGGGGCACAAAGGCAGTCACATTCACAACAAGTCCAATCCGTGTTACTTAGGAGAATTTCGCGAAAGAAGAAGACTTGAAGCAATCGGCGCGACCTACCGTTGCTTGTGTGCCCAAGTAATGGCCTCGATGAAGAACAATGAACCTGGGAGGTGTTTCGGCAAGTTACAATCCTGTTCAGCTGAAGATTAGAGTTCCAGAGAAGTCACACGGGCGTGTGGAAATTCCACACGGCCGTGTGAACCAGTTTCCAGCCAGACAGAGAAGTCACACGGGCGTGTGGAAATTCCACACGGCCGTGTGTTTTGCAATTTCAGCCATCCAGTGAAGACACACGGGCGTGTGGAAATTCCACACGGCCGTGTGAAATTAATTTTCAGCTGAGACAGAAGCTTCACACGGGCGTGTGGAAATCCCACACGGCCATGTGAAGCCCCCGATAAGTCTAATTTTAAAGCCGCGATTCAACATGATAAAAGGGGATTTTTGCAACCTTTTGGGATATCTTTCGACCTATCTTTTCCCCAACTTTCTGGAGTGCGGCTAGGGTTTCGGAGAGGATTTCGTGGAGGTTCTAGCGCGTCGTCGGCATCGATTTCGAGGTTCGACGTTTGCACAAGACCACGGCCACACCAATTCGAGGGGGTTTTTCATTGATGTCTATGTTTTATGCTTTATTTCTCACATTGATGAACATGTATAGCTCTATGAGGAGCTAAACCCCTCGTGGGGTATTCGGACTTGTAAACTTTAGGGTTTCTTATGTTTCTTTGACATTGATTATTATGCTTTCCATCGTTGATGAATAAAATTGAGTTTTTAATCTTGATTATCCTTTCATATTGTTTTCCCTTAAACGTGACATTAGGGTTGAGAGCAATCTAGGTTTTCCTTTGGAGGTGTGACAACTCCTATAGGATTAGACTACTCAAGATTAAAGAGGGTTGAGAGGGAGAGTTGTGAGGTAGCAATGTACCCCTTTCCCCTTCGATGTGATTTCTCCCTACCTCCGATTCCTTGATTTAATAGCGGTCGAAATAGAGTGAAGCAATAGGTAGATAAACTCCCCTAGGGCTTAGTTACGCAAGTAATAGAGTGGAGGGTTGTAGTGAATCCTATTTGCTAAGGCTCAATCTAGACTAGGGTTCTTCCACCTGGACCAAAGGGTTAGAATTACGTATAGGAACAGGTTTAATCACTAGGAATCCCTAGAGCATAATGCAACTCCACATAGTGTGAGGTTTAGGCAGATGGACTCCCCTGGGGCTTAGTCATCTAGGTGACAGAGTGAAGGGTGTTGTGAATCCTAATACCGGGGCATAGTGTTGGAGTTAGTCACGGTTGTCCTTAGGTTTGGGATCGTGAGTCTTAGGATATCCTCGACTCAACTGACATTAATAGGAGAGTATAATATCATAGTCTTGCACTTGAAACATAGACCCTAGAGGTAGCTTGTCCGGATACCCCGCTTTATTCATTGTTAGTCCTTCTCGATTTTCCTACTTGCATTTCTTTCTTCCATCTCTCTATTTAGTTTATTGCTTTGCATTATTTTCACTCATCAATCTTATTATTGTTCTCCGTATTTTGCATAGCTTAATTAGTGAAACCTTATATTCTATCTCCCTATTCCCTGTGGATTCGACTACCTTCTCACCAAGGTAAATTTATTACTTCGACAAACCCGTGCACTTGCGGGATACACGCAATGGGTCGTGTCAAGTTTTTGGCGCCGTTGCCGGGGAATAGGCGTTTTAGAGACATTTGTACTTTGCTATTTTAGCTATTCGTCATTCACTCTATTTCACCCTTTTCTTATTCTTCCGTCATTCTTATTTGTTTTCTTTTGTTTTTACTTACCTTTTCTTGCAAGGAGCCTAAATGGAGATTGATTCAATCATGGAGCTATATTCTCAAGTTGAAGCTCTCAGTACAAAGCTTGATCGAATTATTGCTTCACAACAACAAAGTAATCCATGCTACAACACATCTCATCCAAATGAAAGGAGCTACCAAAATTTTTTATGGAATAATGATGGACAACATTGGGAAGCACCTCAAGAGCAATTTCAAAAGGATGAGAGACTCGAAGAGGATGCACCTCCGTGGAAAAAAGTGCTAGACAATTTTATTGAAGCATCCGATGCCTCTTGCCAAAGTATGGAAGCCACACGAAAGTGTCATGAAGCCTCCTACAACAACCTTGAACATCAATTAGGATGGATACTTGACACACTCTCCAAGGAACATGAAATATTTGAGCAAGTAACGCAAGACCCTTGTAGAGTTGATGTGGTAGTGAACGACAATAAAGAAATGAGACATACCGAGTAAGTTGCTGTAGAAATTGAAAAGAAAGAGGAAGAACATCTTGTTGAGAATTTGGATTGCTTGAAAGAACAGTGTGCTTGTGAGGAAGACAATTTTCAAGGGGATTTGCTAGTGTCATGTTCCTTTCAAGATGAAAATACACAAGAAGAAGCAAACCCTAAAGTAATGGAACAAGCACCGCTCTTTGGGATTGATCAACTCATAAAAAGCAAGAAAGAGACTTTGGGAAGGGAAAACGATGTGGGGAGGATATTTAAACCATCCCATGACCCACCTATGCTAAGCTTGGATAATTCCCAATCCAAATTGTTTCCTTGGAGGCCAAAAGTAGGATGGTTGGACCCTCCAACAAATACTCCACCTCGGCAAGTCGATTTTTGGTTTAAAGGAAGTAGCTATGCAAGATCTTGTCGGGAGGAACACACTCTTTTCAAGCCGCCTTGAGGTAAGAAAGAGGTACGTCAAGCTTAGTGACGTTAAACAAGCGCTTCTTGGGAGGCAACCCAAGTTTTTATTGCTTTTCTAGGTTTTAGTTTAGTTTTAGCATGAATAATTGCTTAGTGTTGGTGTTTTCATTTTATTATGCGTGTGCTGTGATTTCTTATGGATTATTGGTGTTGTAGTGTGCCTAATTGTGATTGTCGAAGTTTTGGGTCGTTTGAGTGTGTTTTCATGGATCTCTGGTCGAATTTTTATTGTACATGCAAGCTCTGAACGTTGTATTTGAGTTTCTGAAATTTTTTGCAAAGCTTGCAAATTTTTCTAAGTCATCCAGAGAAGACACACGGCCGTGTGGAATTTCCACACCGGCGTGTGTCACAGTTCAGAACTCATCCAGAGAAGACACAGGGGCGTGTGATTGCCCCTGTGAACGACCATATGAAGGCACACGGCCGTGTGGAATTTCCACACGGCCGTGTGGATCTTTGCAGAGCTACAACTCTCCATCCCGAGAGACACAGGGGCAGTGTGAGTGCCCCTGTGAGTGCCCATGTTTATAGCACACGGCCGTGTGGAAATTCCACACGGCCGTGTGGATGTTCTGCAGAACAAGAACTTCATCTAGAGGCTCACAGGGGACTTGTGAGTGCCAATGTGGGTGAGCGTCTGCATGGCACACGGCCGTGTGGAACACTTAGATGATTTTCTTGGGATCCAGAGAGTCCACAGGGGCGTGTGGGTGCCCCTGTGGTCGGTCTTGTGTTGGCCAGGTTGGGCACACGGCCGTGTGGAATTTCCACACGGCCGTGTGGATGTTCTGAGAAGCAAACAGAGGAAACACAGGGGGGTGTGACTGCCCCTGTGAACCCTACCAGTGAAGGCACACGGCCGTGTGGAATTTCCACACGGCCGTGTGGATGCGCAGAACATAAAAAGGCTGTGATTTCTTTTAAAATCTATTTTTGCCTTTTCAATTCTAAATGCCTCCACACTCAAGGGATGTTTCCTCCCATCTTCCCAACCATCTCTTTGTTCATTTAAGGAGTTTTTAAGTTGCTTTCCGACCATATTCGAAGTTTTTGATTTTCACTTCGTCGGTAAGCATATTTTCTCCTTTTCTTCGACAATATTTTCTTTTTCAATACCAGATCCACCAGTATCAGCACTGACAGCAGCACCGGAGATCGAAGAACGGACGACACCGACGCTTGAGGCGTTTTTAGCTTTAGTTTTCTTTTGTTTTATTTTACTTTTATTGAGCTTCACTGATCCCCCTTGTGTACGTGCAGATGGTCTTGGATGCAAGGAATTTGAGTACTAGTCATATGCACGGTCATGGGACCGTGTGTCCTTTACAACCCGTTGAGACTCAACCCTCAATGAACATAGCTCCATCAAACGTTCCACTAGGAGTTCAGGGGAGCATTGTTTCAATTGCCCACCTTCACACATCATGTTTTGATTGTTATACTTCTTATTGTGCTTGCATGCGTACATTGAGGACAATGTACATCTTAAGTGTGGGGGGGAGTTCACATTGCACACATTTTTACTTGTGAGTTCAATTGCTTTTGCTCATGTAGCCTATGGCGGTTCACCTTAGTTGCAACGGTTGTATTCTTATAGTTTAGGAGAATTTTTAACATTGTATCCTATCATGCTCTAGTTTCTACTTGAATTTTAGGAATTTTTTGCTCGATATTCTCATATTGCACAACTTACTCTTGGAATCTTTTGGAAACTCAATCTTGAAGTTTTTAAGGACAAGTTTATCATCGTTCTTAGTTTTACTTTGGAAAATGCATATAATAAAAAAATATATATATATGGAAAATAAAAAAAAATGGAAAAGAAAAAAAAAAAATATATATATATATATATATATATATATATGACTTTGTGAATATTTGCTTTGTTTTATGCATTTGGGGTGGAAAGAGCTACCACCTATGAAGTATGTAGCTACTCTCATAAGTCGGATACAAGTTATGCCCTAATGAGAGAAAGAGCTATCTCATGGGATGCGTGAAAGCTACTACCCCGGTAGAAAGAGCTACCTCCTCAAAAGTGTGAAAGCCACCTTTGGCGGCCGCCTAGGAAAGGGCTACCTTCGAGGTTGTGTGAAGCTACTACTTCCTTTCTTGCTTTTCGTATATAAATAAGTCCCTGTTAACAAAAAGTTTGAGGAGTACTCGTTGGTTGTCTTGAGTGAGTTCACACACACTACACATTTTCGAGTTCTTCTTCCTTTTTGATTCGAGTTTTTAGATAGAGCAATGATAACCTTATGCAATGTTTTGATTTCCCCTTACTTGTAGAATGCTTCTTTTGCATACTTTTGGTGAACCTAAGGCCGGGCACTTTCAATTGTTCTTCCCAAGTACTTTCACGTTCTATTTTGCTTGAGGACAAGCAAAAGCTTAAGTGTGGGGGGATTTGATAAGTGCTCATGTTATAGTAATGCGAAGTGTTATTATCTTGCAATGGGCATTAATTTAATCAGATTTTATCACTAAAAAGTGTGCATTTGTTTACTTTTGTGCATTGAAGGGTTGTGGAGAAGATCTAGAGAAAAAGAAGGAAAAATAGGTTATGTTCGCCGTTGTTGAGGAGTTCTCGGACCAAGCAAGGAACAAGGCACGAGTCTAGACTTGTGGGTGTGTGCCAACCTCCATTGGAGGGGCACAAGGGCAGTCACACTCACAAAAGTCTATAACTCGTGTAGCATTGGAGAACTTCGCCAATGAAGAGAAAAGAAGTAATCGACATAATCTACCGTTGATTGTGTGCCCAATTCGACGGCCTCGATGAAGAACGATCGATTCGGGAGTATTTCGGAGGAAGTACTGTAGCAAAATACTGTAGATAAATACTGTAGCAGCTACTGTTCACATTCTGCCGAAATTCAGAATTCCAGAGAGTTCACACGGGCGTGCGGAAATTCCACACGGCCGTGTACTATAGCAGGAATACTGTAGCAGAAAACTGTTCACATGTGCCGAGAAATCACGATTCCAGAATTAACACACGGGCGTGTGGAATTTCTGGATTTTCACAGAAGTCCGATTTCAGCCCGAATTCAGCCCGATTTCAGCCTATAAATAGCCCGTTTTCATATCTATTTGGGGACCCTTCTCTTCTATCACTTGGAAGAAAGCTATTGGGGAAGCTCTCATCGGCATTGATTTGTCGAGGTGTGCCTTAGGCTTGACAAGGGATTCGTTGGAGAAGACACGCGACTACACAAGACCATCGATACGATCTACAAGGGGGTTTTCTTTATGGTTTTCATGATTATGTTCTTAAACTATTTATTGACTTTGTATTGCTCCATGGAGAGCTAAACCCTAGTGGGTATTCGGACTTGTAAACCCTAGGATGATATTGTTTCTATGACTTTTATTATGCTTTCTTAATTTAATGTTCTATTATTGAGTTCCAATCTTGCATGACGATTGTATGAGATTTTCCCTTAGCCGTGACACTAGGGTTGAGAATCTATTAGGTTATCCTTTGAGGGTGTGACAACCTCTATAGGATTAGACTACACAAGGTTGGAGAGGGTTGAGAGGGAGAGTTGTGAGGTAGCGATGTACCCCTTTCCCCTCCGGTGTGGTTTCTCCCTACCTCCGTTTCCATGATTCATTAGCGGTCGAGATAGAGTGAAGTGCTAGGTAGATAAACTCCCCTGGGGCTTAGTTACGCGAGTAACAGAGTGAAGGGTTGAAGTGAATCCTACGCACTGGGGCTTAATCTAGACTAGGGTTCTTCCACCTGGACCAAAGGGTTAGAACTACACATAGGAACAGGTTTTACCACTAGGAGTCCCTAGAACTTAATGCAATCGCACGTAGTGTGAGGCTTAGGTAGATATACTCCTCTAGGGCTTAGTTGACAGGTCAACGAGAGTCAAGAGTCGTAGTGAATCCTAATGCCGGGGCATAATGTTGGGGTTAGTCACGGTTGACCTTAGGTTTGGGATCGTGTGTTTAAGGATATCCTCGACTCAATTAGACATCAATTAGAGGGTATAATACTAGTCTTGCACTAGAAGCATTAGTCTTAGGGGGAGCTTTGTCCGGGTACCCCATCTTTATATCGATTACCTCTCCTACCCTCATTATTCTTCTTGCACTCTTTTATTTTCTTTTACATTTATATATATATATACTTCTTTCATCATCGACTTCTTTCATAGCTAAATAGCGATAACACTTGTTTCTGAACACTATTCCCTGTGGATACGACTACCCACTCACCAGGGTATTTTTAGATATTTGTTTTTCACTATTTTAGCTATTCACCTCGCATTCTATTTCATATTTTCTTTACCTATCATTGTTCTTATTTTTCTTTTCTTTGTTTTCGGCTCCAGGTTATGACCCGTGGGAACCCTTCAATACTTGTTGAAGGAGACCCAGACATTGGAAGAAGAACACATCGTAAAGGGAAAGAACCTGCACAAGAAACATCAAATCAAGCCGATATTGAGACAGAAGGGTCAGAGACAATGGCAGAACAGAACGAGCAGCAGCGAACGTTGTCCGATTTTGCTAGACCCGCAGTTATGGGGACCCAATCAAGCATCGTGAGGCCCCCAATTACAGCAATGAATTTCGAATTGAAGCCGTCGTTCATTCAGATGTTGCAACAGTCCGCACAGTTTAATGGGTTAGCCGATGAAGACCCTAATAGTCACATAGAAAATTTCTTGGAAGTGTGTGACATGTTGAAGATAAATGGAGTGACGGACGATGCAATTCGATTGAGAGCCTTCCCATTTTCATTGAAGGGAAAAGCAAGGCATTGGTTGCACTCATTACCGAGAGCCTCCATTACTACGTGGGAGGAAATGGCCGAGGCATTCTTAGCTAGATACTTTCCACCAGGAAAATCTGCAAGACTCCGGAATGAGATATCATCCTTTGTTCAGATGGAATTGGAGTCTCTATTCGAGACATGGGACAGGTTCAAAGAGCTCCTTCGCAAATGTCCGCAACATGGATTTCCCGAGTGGATGATTATTCACACATTTTACAACGGGTTGAATCCGAGTACAAAGCAACTCTTAGATGCGGCGGCCGGAGGGACTCTTGGAAGCAAGACTCCCGGTGAAGCTAGGCACCTTGTAGAAGAGATGGCTATGAATAGCTATCAATGGAACTCAAGGGATAGAAAGAAGGTTGCCGGACTTCATGAAATTGATGCGGTTACATCCTTGGCGGCACAAGTCGAGTCATTGAGTAAGAAGTTAGACTCCCTAACTTCACCAAGAGTTGCGGCCATAACTACATGTAACGGTTGTGGAGGAGGACATGCTTCAAGTGATTGTCCTATTGCCATAGGAGGTACTAGTGCGGTGGAGCAAGCCGACTTTGTTGGAAACACGTATAGAGGACAAGGCCAAGGCAACCCGTATAGTGGTACATACAATCCGGGATGGAAGAACCATCCGAACTTCTCTTGGAGCAATCAAGGACAGTCACAACAGAACAAAAATAGTGCACCACCGGGATTTCAAAGTCAACAAGCTCCGAATTTAGAAAGCCGAGTGACCGGGTTGGAGGGAAAGATGACTGACCTAGAGAGAGCCCTCACACGGTTCGTTTCCTCTTCGGATGCAAGGTTCCAATCGGTGGAAGCTACTCTTCGCAATCACACCGCCTCCCTACACAACTTGGAGAACCAAGTAGGGCAAATTACGAAGACTTTGGCGGAGAGACCTCAAGGTAGTTTGCCTAGCAATACGGAGACCAACCCAAGAGAACAACTAAAGGCAATTACCTTGAGAAATGGTAAGGAGGTTGAGGGACATCTCCCTCTTGAGAAGACTAAAGACTCACCCGAAGTTGTGGGAGTAGAGGATGGAGCACCAAAGGAGAAAGAGGTGGCACCCCCACCTTACAAGCCGAGAATTCCCTATCCTTCACGATTGAAGAATGACCAAGACAATGAGCAATACAAGAAATTTCTGGGTGTCTTCAAGCAATTGCACATCAACATCCCATTCGCGGAAGCATTAGCCCAAATGCCCAAGTACGCGAAGTTCTTAAAAGACCTCTTGACCAATAAGAGGAAGTTAGAGGAAAGTGCATCCGTCATCCTCGATGCAAACTGTTCGGCAGTGCTACAGAAGAATATGCCAAGCAAGAGGAAGGACCCCGGAAGTTTTATCATACCGTGCAATATTGGTGATATGGGTGAGAAGATGGCACTAGCCGACTCGGGGGCAAGCATCAATGTCATGCCCTACACGTTTTTCCAAAAGCTAGGCTTGGGCGAGCCTAGACCTACCCGGATGACACTTCAGCTTGCGGATAGATCGGTGAGGCATCCGAGGGGTATTGTTGAAGATGTGTTGGTGAAAGTGGATAAGTACATTTTCCCGGTCGACTTTGTAGTGCTCGATGTAGACGAGGATGTCGAGGTGCTGCTGATCCTTGGGAGGCCGTTCT
This sequence comes from Dioscorea alata, assembly GCA_020875875.1. Classification (NCBI taxonomy): domain Eukaryota; kingdom Viridiplantae; phylum Streptophyta; class Magnoliopsida; order Dioscoreales; family Dioscoreaceae; genus Dioscorea; species Dioscorea alata. The sequence continues at coordinate 14,153,641 of CM037013.1, forward strand.
TGCACACTTCCAAGGCTTTGATAGACATGGACGGTGGAGAGCTCACACTTAGGGTTGGAGACGACAAGCTCACTTACCGCCTCGCCGAAGCCATGCGACATTCTCTTGATTTTGATGATGCTCTATATTATCTTGATGTCATTGATGATTACATTGATGAATATATGCAGGATATGTTTAACCCGGATCCATATGAAGGGTGGCCGGACCAAGACATGGAGACTGAAGAGGAAGAAGTGCTCGCGCTTGGTTCAATTGAAACAGACATCAAGAAGGAGAAGGAGTTTAGGAAGAAAATCCTTCGGAGATTGAAGAGGTCGAGACGTCGCCACAAAAAGAACCCTAACAAGAAAGGGGATGAGCATTCACGGAGTAAGGGTGTTTCACCCGTGTGTGGTAACAAACTCGATGACTCTCCCTCTACCTTGCAACGATTATGCAATGCTTGTTTTCAAATTGTAGGGAAGAGGGCAAACTCCATTCATGAACCTCCGTAAGGTAAGACAGGTATGTCAAGCTAAGTGACGTTAAACAAGCGCTTCTTGGGAGGCAACCCAAGCATTTTATAGTTTTCTAGTACTTAGTTTAGGTTCGGATTGAATAAAAGTCTTAGCAATGGTGTGCCAATTTTCATGTGCATATGCTGAGTTTTCATGTGGATTTTCGATTATTTACGTGTGCCTTAACATTAATTGACGAAGTTTGAGTCGGTTGAGTGTGTTTTCTGTAGTCTCTGGTCGTATTTTTATGTTGTACACAGGTTCTAAGTGTTCTAAAATCGTTTCTGAAATTTTCTGAAGAGCCTGTAAAATTTTTCTAAGTAAACCAGAGAAAACACACGGCCGTGTATCACCATTCAGAGCTCAACCAGAGAGGGCACAGGGGCGTGAACTTGCCCCTGTGAACACCCTCAGAAGGGGCACACGGCCGTGTGTTATTTCCACACGGCCGTGTGACATCCTGCAGAACTTCAACTCTTTCGCCCGAGAGTCCACAGGGGCGTGTGAAGTGCCCCTGTGAGTGCTACTGTGTCAAGGCACACGGCCGTGTGGATGTTTCACACGGCCGTGTGAAAATTCTGCAGGAATTCCCTTTCATCCCGAGAAACCACAGGGGCGTGTGTGAGCCCCTGTGGGAGAGCTTGTCAAGGCACACGGCCTTGTGGATTATTCACACGGCCGTGTGAAACACTTAGGTTTTTCTCGGGCGAGTCAGAGAGGCCACAGGGGCGTGTGGGTACCCCTGTGGCCGGCCGTGTGTTCTTGGCCAGGTTGGGCACACGGCCGTGTGGCTTGGTCACACGGCAGTGTGAATATTTTCAGAGACCGTCTGAACTTCCCCGTGAGCCCACAGGGGCGTGTACTAGCCCCTGTGGATCTCCCTGTGAAGGCACACGGCCGTGTGGAATTGTCACACGGCCGTGTGGGGTAGTTCAGAGAGTGACCAGAGTGTACACAGGGGCGTGTGTTGGCCCCTGTGAACCCTAATTTCATAGGCACACGGCCGTGTGGATGGTTCACACGGCCGTGTGAATTCCTAGAAATTCAAAAGCCGCGCGTTTCTCATTTAGTTTTCACTTGTGCCTTTGAATGCTTTCACTCTAAACTCTCTTGGACCTTCTCCGTTGCTCTCCCGACTTTCTCTGAGGATTTTTGGGGATTGTATTCGAGTTTTCCGGCCGTATTACTTTGTTTTTCATCTTCACCGCCGGTGAGACCTTCAGTTCCTTTTTCTTCGTCAATTCTTGATTCAATTCGTTCTTTTATACAATTTTGCTTGGTTTGAATGTTTACATTACATACGAGCATGCTTAGAATGAAATTAGAACGAATTTAGATGTAAATTGTGGATTTTTAACCCCACGGCCATGATGCTTTGCCCGTCAGAAACTCCACACGGGCGTGTGGAATTAACACACGGCCGTGTGGATTTCTGCAGATTGGTTATTTTGAACTGTTTTTGATTGTTTTCTTTTCCAATCTTACAGGAATGTCTTCTAGACCCAGGAAATCGACAGGGAAGCGTCCCCGTGAGCCCATACCTCCTCCAGCAGAGACAGAGTTCAGTATACCCGAGCATCAGGTTCGGTTCAAGCGTTTATCAGGACTCCGTTTTTGGACAGACGAGATATTTGGATTTGAGTATAGTGAGGAATATTCAGGGGGGAGACAGCGTCGCAGATGAGATTGGCGAGCTGCTCTCAGTCGGTAGCTGGGAGAGATTGATGGTTATCAGTTACTCGGTGATCCGACCGCTCACGCTGGAGGTACTATCTTCATTTGAGTTTGACCGAGGGTACGACAGTCTCACCGAGGATACGACTATTCAGTTCAGAGCCCTCGGTCGACATTTCACGCTGAGTATGACCCAGTTCTCGGTGCGGATGGGTCTATATGATGAGGCATACACTGAGACAGAGGAGTACTCATTGCTCCCCACAGACTACCCGGGTACCTTGACACCGCAGCAGGCGTATAGCAGACTTTGTGGTCAGGATCAGTACGAGCCGGGTGTCTCCAAGGCTTCATGCCTTTCTCGACCTGCCTAGAGATGTCTACACGCAGTTATGAGCAGATCTATTAGTGGCAGGGGAGACAGTACTGGTGTTCTGAGTCGCCAGGAGCTTCTCTACTTGTATTCGATGGTGGAGAGTGAGCCACTCCACCTGGGGTACATTGTGGCCGACTACATTCGCCATCAGGGCCAGTACCCCAGGGTAGGAGTTATCTTTGCAGGCCCCTACATCACCAGACTTATCATTGGCCTGGGGCTCAGAGATGGAGTCAGGGGAGCAGAGAAGATGAGTGTACCAGTTCCCCTGGGCACAGATACCTTGAGGATGATGGGTATGATCCGCAGAGGAGGATCAGGGACGTATACCTGGACCATACCCCAGACAGAGCAGACTCAGGGTACACAGGCAGCTTTAGAGCCACCCCCGACGGATACACAGACCGAGGTACCCCCCACCGCACCGGAGCCACCTCCGGTGCGGATGTTTTCACCGTCTCGAGGCCAGGACAGACTGGAGCGCCTCGAGAGCGCAGTGGGGATCCTACAGACCGAGGTGGCCGAGGTTAGGGCCACACAGATTACACAGCACCAGGAGGTGATGGCGCAGTTCCAGAGCTTGCGACAGATCTTCGAGCAGATTGTCGCCTCCTCCTCCTTCGTGGTCCGACCTCGGGTTTCTCCTCCACCACCTTCTCCCCCGACATCAGCCGATCCACCAGCAGATCCAGAGCCTCCAGCAACACCAGAGGCCACCACTCAGGACACCGACGCTGAGGCGTCTTAGATTTTAGATTCTTTTCTTTTATTTGTCATTTCTGTATATCTTTACTTTATTTTGGACTTGTAGTACTCAGAAAGGATTCTCCTTCTGAGTATAGCTTTTATTTTGCTTTCTATTTTTGTCTCGAGTTGTATTCATTGCTTTACATTTTATATACTCGAGTTTTATTGAGCTTTACTGAACCCTCGTTTATGTGTGCGCAGATGGTCTTGGATGTAAGGATTTTGAGGAGTAGTCATTCACACGGTCATGGGATCGTGTGTGCTCCATAAACCATTGAGACTCAACTCTCAATGACCTAGCTCCATCAAACGCAACACTTGGAGTTCAGGGGAGTAATGTTTCAATTGCCACTTCCACACCAATTGCTTTTATCTTTTTCACTTATTATTGTGCTTATATGCGTACATTGAGGACAATGTACATCTTAAGTGTGGGGGGGAGTTCACATTGCACACACCTTTACTTGTGCGTTCAATTGTTTATGCTAATGTAGCCTATGGCGGTTCACCTTAGTTGTAACGGTTGTATTCTCATAGTTTAGGAGAATTTTCAACATTGTATCCTATCATGCTCTAGTTTTCACTTGAATTTTAGGGAATTTTTGCTCGAATCATCTTAGTACACAACTTACTCTTAGAATCTTTTGGAAACTCAATCTTGAAGTTTTTAAGGACAAGTTTATCATCGTTCTTAGTTTTATTTTGGAAAATGCATTTAATCTAAAAAAAAAAAAAAAGGTATATGAGTTTGTAAATATTAGCTTTGTTTTGATTATGCATTTGGGGTGGAAAGAGCTACCTCCTATGATGTATGAAGCTACTCTCATAAGTCGGATACATGTTATGCCCTAATGAGAGAAAGAGCTATCTCATGGGAAGCGTGAAAGCTACTACCCCGGTAGAAAGAGCTACCTCCTCGAAAGAGTGAAAGCCACCTTTGGTGGCCGCCTAGGAAAGGGCTACCTTCAAGGATGTGTGAAGCTACTACTTCTTCACTTATTTTTGATCTTTGTATATAAATAAGTCCTTTTTAATCAAAGTTTGAGGAGTACTCGTTGGTTCTCTTGAGTAAGATCACACACACCAACACGTTTTCGAGTTTTCATCCTTTTTGATTCAAGTTTTTAGCTAGAGCATTGATAACCTTATGCAATGTTTTAATTTCCCCTTACTTGTAGAATGCTTCTTTTGCATACTTTTGGTGAACCTAAGGCCAAGCACTTTCAATTGTTCTTCCCAAGTACTTTCACGTTCTATTTTGCTTGAGGACAAGCAAAAGCTTAAGTGTGGGAGGGTTTTGATAAGTGCTTGTGTTATAGTATCGCGAAGCGCTATTATCTTACATTAAGCATACCTTTTATCAGGTTTTATCACTAAATGTGTGCATTTGTGTTCTCTTGTGCATTGAAGGTATTGTGGAGCCTAATTGGAGAAGAAGAATGAAATTAGGTCGCGTTCGCCAATGTTGGGATGTTCTCGGACCAAGCAAGGAACGAAGCACGTATTTGGACTTGTGGATGTGTGCCAACCTCCTTTGGAGGGGCACAAAGGCAGTCACATTCACAACAAGTCCAATCCGTGTTACTTAGGAGAATTTCACGAAAGAAGAAGACTTGAAGCAATCGGCGCGACCTACCGTTGCTTGTGTGCCCAAGTAATGGCCTCGATGAAGAACAATGAACCCGGGAGGTGTTTCGGCAAGTTACAATCCTGTTCAGCTGAAGATTAGAGTTCCAGAGAAGTCACACGGGCGTGTGGAAATTCCACACGGCCGTGTGAACCAGTTTCCAGCCAGACAGAGAAGTCACACGGGCGTGTGGAAATTCCACACGGCCGTGTGTTTTGCAATTTCAGCCATCCAGTGAAGACACACGGGCGTGTGGAAATTCCACACGGCCGTGTGAAATTAATTTTCAGCCGAGACAGAAGCTTCACACGGGCGTGTGGAAATCCCACACGGCCGTGTGAAGCCCCCGATAAGTCTAATTTTAAAGCCGCGATTCAACATGATAAAAGGGGATTTTTGCAACCTTTTGGGATATCTTTCGATCTATCTTTTCCCCAACTTTCTGGAGTGCGGCTAGGGTTTCGGAGAGGATTTCGTGGAGGTTCTAGCGTGTCGTCGGCATCGATTTCGAGGTTCGACGTTTGCACAAGACCACGGCCACACCAATTCGAGGGGGTTTTTCATTGATGTCTATGTTTTATGCTTTATTTCTCACATTGATGAACATGTATAGCTCTATGAGGAGCTAAACCCCTCGTGGGGTATTCGGACTTGTAAACTTTAGGGTTTCTTATGTTTCTTTGACATTGATTATTATGCTTTCCATCGTTGATGAATAAAATTGAGTTTTTAATCTTGATTATCCTTTCATATTGTTTTCCCTTAAACGTGACATTAGGGTTGAGAGCAATCTAGGTTTTCCTTTGGAGGTGTGACAACTCCTATAGGATTAGACTACTCAAGATTAAAGAGGGTTGAGAGGGAGAGTTGTGAGGTAGCAATGTACCCCTTTCCCCTTCGATGTGATTTCTCCCTACCTCCGATTCCTTGATTTAATAGCGGTCGAAATAGAGTGAAGCAATAGGTAGATAAACTCCCCTAGGGCTTAGTTACGCAAGTAATAGAGTGGAGGGTTGTAGTGAATCCTATTTGCTGGGGCTCAATCTAGACTAGGGTTCTTCCACCTGGACCAAAGGGTTAGAATTACGTATAGGAACAGGTTTAATCACTAGGAATCCCTAGAGCATAATGCAACTCCACATAGTGTGAGGTTTAGGCAGATGGACTCCCCTGGGGCTTAGTCATCTAGGTGACAGAGTGAAGGGTGTTGTGAATCCTAATACCGGGGTATAGTGTTGGAGTTAGTCACGGTTGTCCTTAGGTTTGGGACCGTGAGTCTTAGGATATCCTTGACTCAACTGACATTAATAGGAGAGTATAATATCATAGTCTTGCACTTGAAACATAGACCCTAGAGGTAGCTTGTCCGGATACCCCCCCTTTATTCATTGTTAGTCCTTCTCGATTTTCCTACTTGCACTTCTTTCTTCCATCTCTCTATTTAGTTTATTGCTTTGCATTATTTTCACTCATCAATCTTATTATTGTTCTCCGTATTTTGCATAGCTTAATTAGTGAAACCTTATATTCTATCTCCCTATTCCCTGTGGATTCGACTACCTTCTCACCAAGGTAAATTTATTACTTCGACAAACCCGTGCACTTGCGGGATACACGCAAGGGGTCGTGTCAGTTATTCTCTCGGATTTTTCTCTGTGTTGCTTGGTAAATTCCCCAAAGGTCTTTCTTCAAGTGACTTCACAATCTGACTGACTTGGTTCTCCAAGTTATGTAACGATCTAGTGTGATTGCGAAGTGTGGCCTCAACTGACTAAAATTGAGTATTTGATAACTGAACAAACCTTGTTAGTGCATTTTCTAAATTTGTCATCTTGTTCTCCAAACCCGACACTCTGTTCTCCAAACTCGGTGTTTGTTGTTGTTGGAAACCCGGTGGTGCATTACTCTTTTGTTGCACTTGATTGCTCCAAGACAAGTTTGGGTAATTCCTCCACCCCGGATTATAGGTGCCACTATACAGATTTCCTTGACCTTTCATTGCATTACCTACAAAATCCACTTGCTCTACTGAAGTAGTGCCACCAATAGCAATCGGGCAATCACTAGAAGCATGTCCTTCCCCATATCCAGTACAACTAATAATGGCCGTGATGATTACCGCAAGCGCACGGGTCGCCAAGTAATACCCCTCATGCAAGCACGAGGGGGTTGTATTCCCTGGGGTCCCAAGAGCTGTTATTACTTCCCTCTACATGACACTGTCTAATCTTCCAAATATAGGTTTAAAACAAGATAAGAAAACAAACAAAAGAAAAAGCTATAAACAAGTGGACTAAGGCTCACCACAATAGCATACTAAGGAAGCAAGTAACAATGAAAGTTCGAGGTCCCCGGGAGAGAATCCCCTCGGGACTACTAAAGCTAGAAGGATACTCAAATTACACAGGCAAAGGTGTTTAGGCCAAGAGATGTCCAAAGGTAGGTCACGGTGATAAACCCTAATTCGGTACAAGTATTAGAATACGGAATCACTTCCGCCCAAATCCTCACACGATTGCATTACGCCTAGGGAAATCCCAAATTAAGGCCAAACACAATATCTAGGCTCAACCCTAATGGTTGGAGGGGTACGAAATACCCGATGGTCACGGCGTATTCATAAGTGAATCCCTTCCAAACTTGGTGTGTCTAATACTAAGGCGATAGTCACGCGACCTAGTATAACCTAGAAATCGATACACAGAGTTCTCATGCATACCAATACATCAAAGTGCACCAAGCTTGAACCATAAACCACACAAATACCATACATGTAAATCAAGTATTCATATAAGCAAATTCATCCCAAGGTTCACCGGATGCCCGGTGACCTTGGGAGTCTAGTTTAACATCAATAAAAGAGAAAGTATAAAGAACAAGAGATACAAGGTAAAGCACATAACAAACTCCCCTAAGATGAAGACTAGAGGTGGTGATAAGAACTTGATGGAGCCGCGCCAACAAGCTCCTAGATCTTTTCCTTGATCGCGCTCCTCTTCTTCCTTTCAATTTGTACCCTAGATCAGCCTTCTCCCGCAGCCTTGAAGCTCTTGAAACCCTAGATGGTGGTGGAGGAGAAATGGTGGCCAAAAAGACCCCAAGAGAAATGCCCTAGATGCCAAAAAGGCCTGGCATGCGGTCCGCATACGGGCACTGCAGCACCCCAAAATTTGTGTAAGTTGTTGCAGTGAGTGCTACATTAAAAATGCTACAGCACCCCCTGATACAGTACTCTGCTACAGTGCTGATGCTACAGGAGCTATATGCGGTCAGTTATGCGCCCGTATGGGTACCGCATGGACTTCCAGACTTAGCCGTTTCCCCAAGTTCTCGTGCTACAGTGATGCTACAGTACCGGGGACTCGAAAGTGGCCTTCTTGCTGCCGATTTCTTCCAAAATAATGTTGTCGAGCTTCCCACTGTATCTTTTGTGCCTGTAACACGAAATAAACCAATTTAGACCAAAAATGGGCATCCACACATATAAAAGTACTCTATTTATACTGAAGCATACATGAATAATACATACATCTTGCCGTTTATCAGGCCACCACTCTAGGAGAAGTTAGAGTGTCTAATTTCTTACTCAATGACTTAACTTGGGCCGCCAATGAAGTAACTACATCTTTCTCATGAAGTCTGGCCATCTTTTTCCTATCTCGTGTGTTCCACTGATAACTATTCAAAGGCATCTCTTTAATGAGGTGTCGGGCTTCTTCGAGGGTCTTGCTTCCTAAGGTATCTCCTGTTGTAGCATTAATTAATTGCTTTTTTCTAGGATTCAACCCATTGTAGAAAATATGGATAATCATCCTATGTCTCAAAAAGAGACTCCAATTCCGTCCCAACAAAGAAGGATATCTCATTCCTAAGCTTCGCAGATTTTCCAGGAGGAAAATATCGAGCCAAGAACATTTCTACCATCTTCTCCTAAGTAGTGATCGATGCTCTAGCAATGAGTGCAACCAATGTCATGCTTTCCCATTCAAGGAAATTGCAAAGGCCCTCAATCTTATGGTATCATCCAGTACTCCATTTATCTTGAGCATGTCGCACACCTCCAGAAAGTTCTCAATGTGGTTGTCGATGCTCTAGGCAATGAGTGCAACCAATGTCATGCTTTCCCATTCAAGGAAATTGCAAAGGCCCTCAATCTTATGGTATCATCCAGTACTCCATTTATCTTGAGCATGTCGCACACCTCCAGAAAGTTCTCAATGTGGTTGTCGATGCTCTAGGCAATGAGTGCAACCAATGTCATGCTTTCCCATTCAAGGAAATTGCAAAGGCCCTCAATCTTATGGTATCATCCAGTACTCCATTTATCTTAAGCATGTCGCACACCTCCAGAAAGTTCTCAATGTAGTTGTTTGGATTCTCATCAGATAACCCATTCAATTGTGTTGTCTGTTGTAACATATGGATGAAGCTTGGCTTGAGCTCAAAATTCTGAGCTGTAATTGGTGGCCTCACAATACTAGACTGTGTGCCCCAAACTGTGGGTCTTGTAAAATTAGAGAGTGTCCTCTGCTGCTCATGTTGATCTTCCATAGTGTCAGACCCTTCAGTTTCTATCTCAGCTTGATTGAACTGTTCTTCTACAGGTTCCCTTCCCCGTCTATGAGTTCTTCTTCCAATTTCTGGATCTTCCGCAACTAAAGTCAAAGGGTTACCACGGATCATAACCTGGAGCTAAAACCAAAGAAAGAAAAATAAATAAGCACGATGGAAGAATAAGAATTTGTGAAATAGAATAAGTGATGAATAGCTAAAATAGCAAAGTGCAAATGTCTCTAAAATGCCTATTCCCCGGCAACGGCACAAAAAGCTTTTGACACACCCCTTGCTTGAGTATTCTGTAAGTACGCGGATTGTCATAGTAATAAAATATACCCTGGTGAGTTGGTAGTCGTACCCACAAGGAATAATTATTTAGAAACAAGAGATGTTGTTACTTAGCTAAGATGAAAATTAAATGTGGATGGACTCAATGTATCGATGCAAAGAAAATTAAAAGAACACAAAGAAAGTAATAAGAGTAAAGAGAGGTAACCGATGAAAAAATGGGCACCCCAACAATGCTCATCCTAGAACTATTGTTTTAAGTTCAAGACTAATATTATACCCCAACAATACTCTCGACGCCTCACACTGTGTGGGACTGCATGGGGTTCTAGGGACTCCAACTGATAAACCTTATTCCCTAATATAAACCTAACCCTTTCGTCCAGGCGAAAGGTCCTTAGTTACAATTAAGCCCAAATACTAAGATTCACTACAACACTTCACTCTGTTGCTCGCGCAACTAAGCCCCAGTGGAGTTTATCTCTTAGCACTTTACTCTATTGTAACCACAAAGAACTCTTGGAATATGGAGGTAGGATAAATCACGTCGGAAGGGAAATGGAACGTTCCGCTACCTCTCAACCCTCTTCAATCCTGCTTAGTCTAGCCTTAATGAAGTTGTCACACATTCAATGGATTACCTAGATGGATTTTCAACCCTAGTGTCACATTGATAAGTGCACGTGTATAAGTAATATGAAGTATACTTTTCTTACATTAAGCATTACTTTATTCTGATTTTATCACTTATATGTATGTATTTGTGTTCTTTTGTGTATATAGGGTTGTGAAGACAATGTAGAAGAAAAAGAAGCAAGAATAGGTCATGGCCGCAATTGTTGAGGAAGTTCTTGGACCAGGCAAGGAACAAGGCATAAGTTGTGTTCAAAGATATGTAAGTGTGTGCCAACCTCCAAGTGAGTTCAAGGGAATCTGTGAATTGGAGGGGCACAAAGGCAGTCACACTCACATGTTCCGGCTTGTGCAACATTATCAAGAGCTTCATCAATGTGGTTCAATTGAAGATGCGACGTGATCTACCGTACGATTGTGTACCCAATTTGCTGGCCTCGATGAAGAAGATGAATTCGGGAGCATTTCAGCATGAGTATTGTAGAAGTACTATAGTAAATTACTGTAAAAAAACATTGTAGTAAGTTACTATTCATAACGCGCCTAAAATCTGGAAAATAGAGAATTCACACGCCTTGTGAAAATTCCACAGGGCCGTGTGGATGCCCGATTTCTGCCTATAAATACCGTGTTTTGGGTCTGATTTGGGGACCCCTTGGACTATCTTTTGCCTATCTTTTGGGGAAAGCATGGCTAGGGTTTGGAGACGTTTTTGTGAGCCTTTTGGAGTGATTCTACGGCATTGACATCGAGTTTCTTTGGAGGAAAGCTATTGGGGGAGCTTTCATCCGCATCGATTTTGCGAGGTATGCCCTAGGTTTGACAAGGGAACCTTTGGAGAAGACAAGGCGGCTCCACAAGACCATTGATACAGACTACAAGAGGGTTTTATTCATGTTTTCTATGCTTTTTGTTACAAATACTTTGACGATTTTGTATAGCTCCATGGAGAGCTAAACCCATAGTGTGAATTCAAACTTGTAAACCCTAAGATGACATTGTGTCTATGACTTTTATTATGCTTTCTTAATTGATGCTTTTAATTGAGTTCCAATCTTGAATGATAATTGCATTGATTTTCCCTTAGCAGTCATGTAGGTTATCTTTGGAAGGTGTGACAACTTCTATAGGATTAGACTACCCGAGATTGGAGAGGATTGAGAGGGTGAGTCGTGAGGTAGCGAAACGTCTTCTTTCCACTTCGGTATGATTTTCCATACCTCCACATTACAAGAGTTCTTTACAGTCAAAGTTGAGTGAAGTGCTAGAAGATGAACTCCCCTAGGGCTTAGTTGAGCGAGCAATAGAGTGAAGGGTTATAGTGAATCCTAGTGCTGGGGCTTAACTGAGACTAGGGTTCTTTCGCCTGGACCAAAGGGTTAGAACTATACTTAGGGACAGGGTCTATCACTTGGAATTCCTAGAACCCCAAGCATTTACACGTAGTGTGAGGCTATAGGAGATGGACTCCCCTGGGGCTTAGTTGAGCGATCAACAAAGTGAAGGGTTGTAGTGAATCCTAATACTGGGGCATAGTGTCAGATCTAGTCACGGTTGACCTTAGGTTTGGTACCGTGTGTATTTGGATTTCCACGACTCATTAAACATCAATAAGGGAGTATAATATTAGTTTTTTACTTGAAACAATAATCCTAGGGTGAGTATTGTCTGGGTACCCCATCTTATTATCAATTATTTCTCCTTACTTCTATTGCCTCTCTTGCGTTCTTTTTACTTTCTTTATATTCATATATTGACTTCTCTCATCATCAATTTTCTCTCTTGCTAAATAGTGATAACTTTTGTTTCTAAACACTATTTCCTATGGATACGATTACCCACTCACCGGGCTATTTTATTACTTCAACACCCGTGCACTTGCGGTGTATACACGCATATCGGACGTGTCACACATCTAAGGGAAAATCAACACAATAAGCATTCAAGATTGAAACTTAATTAAATCATCAATTAAAGAAGTATAGTAAAAGTCAATGAAACAAAATCATCATAGGGTTTATAAGTCCAAGTACCCACTAGGGGTTTAGCTTTCCAAGGAGCAATACAAGATCAACAATAAAATCGAAATCATATGCATGTAAACCATAAAGATAACCCCCTTGTCATCCGTGTCGATGGTCTTGCGGAGCCGCTTCATCTTCTTCAAAGGTTCCCTTATCAAACTTAGGGCACATCTCGCCAAATTAATGCCGATGAAAACTCCCCTAATAGTTCTTCTCCAAAGGAACTCGATGTCGATGCCATAGAACCGCTCCTAAGGGCTCGCAAAAACTTCTCCAAACCCTAACCCCGCTCTCCCCGAAAGATGGGTGAAAAATAAGAAAAAGATCCCCGAATAAATCTCAAATCACAGTACTTATAGAGCTTAAATAGGGCATCCACACAGCCGTGTGGAATTTCCACAAGCCCATATGGATTCTCTGGAATTTGATTTTCTGTGCGCTATGGACAGTAACTGCTACATTAAATTGCTACATTATTTTGCTACAGTAGTAGTGTGATAAGTGCTCGTGTATAAGCTATATGAAGTATACTTTTCTTACATTGAGCATCGCTTTATTCAGATTTTATCGCTTATATGTGTGCATTTGTGTTCTTTTGTGCATGTAGGGTTGTGGAGACGAATTGAGGAGAAAAAACCAAGAATAGGTCATGAATGCAATTGTTGAGGGAGTTCTTGGACCGGGCAAGAAGCAAGGCACAAGTTGTGTTCAAAGACATGTGAGTGTGTACCAAAATAGCAAATTACTGTTCACAATCCACCAAAAATCTGGAAAACAGAGAATCCACACGCCCGTGTGGAAAATCCATAGGAGGCGTGTGAAACCCCGATTTCAGCCTATAAATACCCCATTTTCAGATCTATTTGGGGGACCCCCCCTACTGTCTCTTGCCTATCTTTTGGGGGGCTTGCGGCTAGGGTTTGGAGAGGTTCTTGGAGGTCTTTGGTGATGATTTTATGGCATCGGCATCGACATCCTTTGGAAGATAGCTATTGGGGGAGCTTTCATTGGCATCGATTCGGTATGGTGTGCCCTAGGCTTGACAAGGGATTCTTTGAAGAAGCTAGGCGGTTCCACAAGACCATCAATACAGACTACAAGGGGGTTTTCTTTATGGTTTTTATGCATATGTTCTTAAACTCTTTATTAATTTTGTATTGCTCCATGGAGAGCTAACCCCCTAGTGGGTATTTGGACTTGTAAACCCTAAGATGACATTGTTTCTATAACTCTTATTATGCTTTCTTAATTGATGCTTTTAATTGAGTTCCAATCTTGTTTGTTAATTGTATTGATTTTCCCTTAGCCGTGACACTAGGGTTGAGAATCATCTAGGTTATCCTTTGAAGATGTAACAACTTCTATATGATTAGACTACCCGAGATTGGAGAGGGTCTAGAGGGTGAGTCAAGAGGTAGTGAAATGTCCCCTTTCCCCTCCGGTGTGATTTTCCCTAACTCCGTGTTCTAAGAGTTCTTTGCGGTCGAAGTAGAGCGAAGTGCAAGGAGATGAACTCCCCTGGGGCTTAGTTGCACGAGTAACAGAGTAAAGGGTTGTACTGAATCCTAGTGCTGGGGCTTAACTGAGACTAGGCTTCTTTCGCCTGGACCAAAGGGTTAGAACTATACTTAGTTACAGGGTCTATCACTTGGAATCCCTATAACGTCAAGCAATTCCAGGTAGTGTGAGGCTTAGGATGATGGACTCCCCTGGGGCTTAGTTGAGAGATCGACAGAGTGAAGGGTTGTAGTGAAACCTAATACCAGGGCATAGTATTGGAACTAGTCACGATTGACCTTAGCTTTGGGACAGTGTGCGTAAGGATTTTCACAACTCATTAAAACATCAATAAGGAAGTATAATATTAGTCTTGCACTAGAACCATTAGTCCTAGGGGGAGCATTGTCCGTGTACCCTATTTTCATATCGATTACCTCTCCTTCCCTTATTGGTCTTCTTGCACTCTTTTACTTTCTTTTACATTTATACATATATATTTCTCTCACCATCGACTTCCTTCATAGCTACATAGTGATAACTCTTGTTTCTAAACACTATTCCCTGTGGATACGACTACCCACTCATCAGGGTACTTTATTACTTCCTCAACTCGTACACTTGCGGTACACACAAGCAAAGGGGTGTGTCATAGCGCCAAATTTGCTCCCGACTTCATTTTCTTCATCGAGGCCGCCAAGTTGGGCACACAACTACACGGTAGATCATGTCACCTATTGCTTTCACTACATTGATGAAGCTCTTTGATATTACACAAGTTGGACTATATGAGTATGACTTCCGTTGTACCCCTCCAATTTATATAATCACTCGAGCACTTTGGAGGTTGGCACACACTCACATGTCTACAACCCGTGCCTTAGTCCTTGCTTGGTTCAAGAGTCTCCTCAATCAATGCATCCATGATCTATTTTTGCTTCTTTTCTTCCAACTCATCTCCACAACCCTAAATGCAAAAAAGAGCACAAATATACACGAATAAGTGATAAAACCTAAGAAAAGTAATGCTCCAAGTAAGAAAAGTATACTTCGTATCACTAATACACGAGCACTTATCACTTCTTCTCTCCCCTTATTTTTCCTTGATGAATGGATGGTATTCTTATTGGGGATGGATTGTTTGTCATTTTGGTTGTTTTTTGTGGTAGTTTTAAGCATTGTAAAAAAAATTTTCCTCCATGTACAAAGGAAACTCTAGCAATTTTTTTTAAAAAAAACATTACTGTAGCAATCCATGAAAATTCTCATTCTCTTTTATCATGATGACTTGTTTGTTGTGAGATTTGTTTGATTACTTGCCTCATGTCTTGTAGAGATGCGGATGAAGCATATGGCCTCCAAGTGAGCAAGAAGTGACAACACACCTCCTGCCATCGAACCACGCGTCACCAACGACGAGCATAAGACACATTACGCACTTTTAGCCCAAAAATCATTCGGTATGGTTTGTTACATAGATTGGGATGTCTTGAGGAAATTGGGCTTGGATGGAGAAATCAAAGAACACATATGATAAGTGCTTGTGTTATAGTAATGCAAAGCATTATTACCATACAATGAGCATACCTTTTATCAGATTTTATCACTAAATGGTGTGCATTTGTGTATTCTTATGCATTATAGGTTTGTGGAGCTAATTTGGAAAAGAAGAACGAAGTTAGATCATGTTCACCATTGTTGGGAAGGTTTCGGACCAAGCAAGGAACAAGGCACGAGCCTAGACTTGTGAGTGTGTGCCAACCTCCTTTGGAGGGGCACAAAGGCAGTCACATTCACAACAAGTCTAACTCGTGTTGCTTAGGAGAACTTCACCAAGAAGGAGATTTGAAGCAATCGGCACGATCAACCATTGATTGTGTGCCCAAATCAATGCCCTCGATGAAGAACAACGGATTCGGGAGCGTTTCGGCGAGTATTGTAGCAGCACTGTAGCTTGTACTGTAGTAAAACAATGTAGCAAGCTACTGTTCACTTTCTGCCGAAAATCAGGATTTCAGAGAGTTCACACGGGCGTGTGGAAATTAATTTTCCAGCAAGCCAGAAACTTCACACGGGCGTGTGGAAATTCCACACGGCTCTGTGAAGTCCGGATAAGTCCAATTTTAAAGCCGCGACTCAACATTATAAAAGCCCAATTTTGGAGACTTTTGAGATATCTTTTGGCCTAACTTTCTACCCAACTTCTGGAGAGTGCAGCTAGTGTTTCGGAGAGGACTTCGTGGAGGTTTGGAGCGCGTCATCGGCATCGTCACCGACGTCTGGCGGCCGCACAGGACCACGGCCACACCATACGCAAGGGGGTTTTCATCAATGTTTTTAAATTGTGCTTTCTTTTATACTTTGATGAACATGTATAGCTCCATGAGGAGCTAAACCCCTCGTGGGTATTCGGACTTGTAAAACCCTAGGATTATTATGTTTCTATGACATTGCTATTATGCTTTTCCATTATTGATTAATAAATTCGAGTTTCAATTTTAATTATCTTTTGGTATTGTTTTCCCATAGCCGTGACACTAGGGTTGAGACCAATCTAGGTTACCCTTTAGAGGTGTGACAACTCCTACAGGGTTAGACTACTTAAGATTGAAGAGGGTTGAGAGGGTGAGTCGTGAGGTAGCGAAGCATCCCCTTTCCCCTCCGGTGTGATTTCTCCCTACCTCTGTTTTCCTTGATTTATTAGCAATTGAGATGAGGCGTCGTAGTTTGGGGCTTAATTTAGACTAGGGTTCTTCCACCTTGACCAAAATGTTAGAACTACATATAGGAACAGATTTTATCACTAGGAATCCCTAGAGCTTAAAGCAATCCCATGTAGTGTTAGGCTTAGGTAGATAGACTCCCCTGGGGCTTATTTGCGCGAGCAACAGAGTGAAGGGTTGACGTGAATCCTAATGCCGGGGCATAATGTTGGGGTTAGTCACGGTTGACCTTAAGTTTGGGACCGTGTATTTAAGGATATCCTCGACTCAATTAACATCAATAGGAAAGTATAATAGCATAGTCTTGCACTAGAAGCATAAGTCCTAGAGGTAGCTTGTCCGGATACCCTATTTCATCCATTGCTAGTCTTTCTCTTTTCATTTCTACTTGCACTTTCTTGTCTTCCATCTCTCTATTTAATTTCTTGTCTTTTATTCTCATTGCTTCCATAATTCACTCACCAATCTTATTATCACTTTTCGTACACCGCACAACTAAATAGCGAAATCTTGTGTTTTAAATCCCTATTCCCTGTGGATTCGACTACCCACTCACCAGGGTAAATTTTATTACTTCGACAAGCTCGTGCACTTGCGGGATACACGCAAGGGGTCATGTCAAGTTTTTGGTGCAGTTGCCGGGGAATAGGCGTATTTTTTATACTTATTTTTGCTATTTTAGTCATTCACTTCGTTTTCTATTTCACACTTTCTTTATCTGTCATTGTTCTTATTTTTTCTTTTCTTTGTTTTGGTTTCAGGTTATGACCGGCGGGAACCCTTCGATTCTTGTTGAAGGAGACCCGGATATTGGTAGAAGAACGCATCGTAAAGGGAAAGAACCTGTGGAAGAAAAGTCCAAGCAAGCCAGTATAGATTCAAAAGGGTCAGAAGCAATGGTAGAATAGAACGAACAACAGAGGACGTTGTCTGACATTGCTAGACCCGTGGTAATGGGGACCCAATCAAGCATTGTGAGGCCCCTAATTACCACAAACAACTTTGAGTTGAAGCCGTCGTTCATTCAAATGTTGCAACAGTCCGCACAATTTAATGGGTTGGCCGATGAAGGTCCCAACAACCATCTAGAGAACTTCCTGGAAGTATGCGACATGTTGAAGATTAATGGAGTAATGGACGACACAATTCGATTGAGAGCCTTCCCATTTTCATTTAAGGGAAAAGCAAGGCATTGGCTACATTCATTACCGAGAGCATCTATCACTACATGGGAGGAGATGACCGAGGCGTTCTTGGCTAGGTATTTCCTACGGGAAAATTAGCGAGGCTCAGGAATGAGATCTCATCCTTCATGCAAATGGAATTGGAGTCTCTATTCGAGACATGGGATAGGTTCAAGGAGCTTCTTTGAAAGTGTCCGCAATATGGATTCCCCGAGTGGATGATCATTGATACATTCTACAACGGGTTGAATCCAAGTACCAAGCAACTTCTAGACACAGCGGCAGGAGGAACTCTAGGAAGCAAGACTCCCGGTGAAGCCCGAGAGCTTATTGAAAAGATGGCTATGAATAGCTATCAATGGAACACAAGGGACAAGAAGAAGGTTGCTGAAATTCATGAGGTTGACGCAATTATATCTTTGGCGGCACAGGTGGAAGCACTGAGTAAGAAGTTAGATGTTCTAACTTCACCAAGAGTTGCGGCCATTACTACTTGTAACGGTTGTGGGGGAGGTCACGCTTCGAGTGATTGTCCAATTGCTATTGGAGGCACTAGTACAGTGGAACAGGCTGATTTTGTGGGTAATGCGTATAGAGGACAAGGCCAAGGCAACCCGTACAGTGGCACTTACAACCCGGGGTGGAAGAACCACCCAAATTTCTCATGGAGCAACCAAGGGCAGTCACAACAAAAGAACAACACACCACCGGGATTTCAAGGTCAACAAGCACCGAACTTAGAAAGCAGAGTGACCGGGCGAGAGGGAAAGATGACTGATCTTGAGAGAGCCCTCACAAGGTTTGTTGCTTCGTCGGATGCTAGATTCCAATCGGTGGAAGCTACACTTCGCAATCACACCGCCTCCCTACATAATTTGGAGAATCAAATGGGGCAAATTGCGAAGACATTGGCGGAAAGACTTCAAGGTAGTTTGCCTAGTAATATAGAGACCAATCCGAGGGAACAATTGAAGGCAATTACCTTGATGATTGGAAAAGAGGTCGAGAGAAATCTCCCTCTAGAGAAGACACAAGAGACACCTGAGGTCGTGGCGAAAGAGGGAGGAATGACAAAGGAGAAAGAGGTGGCAACACCACCCTACAAGCCTAGGATTCCCTATCCTTCACGATTGAAGAATGACCAATAGAACGAACAATACAAGAAATTTCTGGGAATTTTCAAGCAGTTGCACATCAACATACCATTCGCGGAAGCATTGGCCCAAATGCCCAAGTACGAGAAATTCTTGAAGGACTTCTTGACCAACAAGAGGAAATTGGAGGAGAGTGCGCCTGTGATCCTTGATGCCAATTGCTCGGCTGTATTGCAAAAGAACATGCCGAGCAAGAGAAAAGATCCTGGGAGTTTCATAATACCATGCAACATTGGCAACTTGGGTGAAGAGATGGCATTGGGAGACTCGGGGGCAAGCATCAATGTCATGCCCTACACGTTCTTCCAAAAGCTAGGCTTAGGCGATCCTAGACCCACTCGGATGATACTTCAACTTGCAGATCGATCGGTGAGGCATCCAAGAGGGATTGTGGAAGACGTGTTGGTGAAAGTCGACAAATACATATTTCCTGTTGACTTCGTGGTGTTAGATGTCGATGAAGATGTCGAGGTTCCATTGATCCTTGGAAGGCCGTTCTTGCGCATTTCCAAGGTTTTAATAGACATGGACGGTGGGGAGCTCACATTGCGAGTTGGAGATGACAAGTTGACATATCGCCTCGCTGAAGCCATGAGACACTCTCTTGACTTTGATGATACTTTATATTTTCTAGACACCACCGATGAACTAATTGATGATTATGTGCAGGAAATGTTGAACCCGAATCCGTATGAAGGGTGGCCGGACCAAGATGTGGAGATCAAAGAAGAAGTGCTTTCACTTGGTCTAGTCGAGAAGGAAGTCAAGCCAGACCCGGGACTCATGAAGAAGATGAGGAGAAAAATGAAGAGAGCGAAGAGGCGCCACACGAAAAGACCCAAGAACAATGGGGTGAGCAAGAACGGAGTAAGGGTGGTTCACCCTTGTGTGGTAACAAAATCGCTAACTTTCCCTCTATTCTACAAATATTATGTACTGCATGCTTTCAGATTGTAGAAAAGAGGTCAACCTTCATTCATGAACCCCCCGTAAGGTAAGACAGGTACGTCAAACTAAGTGACGTTAAACAAGCGCTTCTTGGGAGGCAACCCAAGGTTTTACATTTTTTTTTTAGGACTTGGTTTAGTTTTAGGTTGAATAAAAGTTTTAGTATTGGTGTCCTGATAAGTGCTTGTGTTATAGTAATTCAAAGCGTTATTATCTTACAATGAGCATACCTTTTATCAGATTTTATCACTAAATGGTGTGCATTTGTGTATTCTTGCATTATAGGTTTGTGGAGGTAATTTGGAAAAGAAGAACGAAGTTAGATCGTGTTCGCCATTGTTGGGAAGGTTTCAGACCAAGCAAGGAACAAGGCACGAGCCTAGACTTGTGAGTGTGTGCCAACCTCCTTTGGAGGGGCACAAAGGCAGTCACATTCACAACAAGTCTAACTCGTGTTGCTTAGGAGAACTTCACCAAGAAGGAGACTTGAAGCAATCGGCACGATCAACCATTGATTGTGTGCCCAAATCAATGGCCTCCTATAAGAACAATGGATTCGGGAGCGTTTCGGCGAGTATTGTAGCACACTGTAGCTTGTTATTGTAGGAAGCTACTGTTCACTTTCTGCCGAAAATTGGGATTTCAGAGAGTTACTGTTCACATGCTACTGTTCACTTTCTGCGAGCAACAGAGTGAAGGGTTGGCGTGAATCCTAATGCCGGGGCATAATGTTAGGGTTAGTCACGGTTGACCTTAAGTTTGGGACCGTGTATTTAAGGATATCCTCTACTCAATTAACATCAATAGGAAAGTATAATAGCATAGTCTTGCACTAGAAGCATAAGTCCTAGAGGTAGTTTGTCCGGATACCCTATTTCATCTATTGCTAGTCTTTCTCTTTTCACTTCTACTTGCACTTTCTTGTCTTCCATCTCTCTATTTAATTTCTTGTCTTTTATTTCATTGCTTCCATAATTCACTCACCAATCTTATTATCACTTTTCGTACACCGCACAACTAAATAGTGAAATCTTGTGTTTTAAATCCCTATCCCCTGTGGATTCGACTACCCACTCACCAGAGTAAATTTTATTACTTCGACAAGCCTGTACACTAGCGGGATACGCGCAAGGGGTCGTGTCAACATATCATACGATGGTTGGGACAAAGTGTTCAACATCAACGAACCTATCCAATGTGACCTCACTTTGGAAATTTTAAGCACGATCTAGGTGGTTAGGCATTGTAACTTTGCCCGATAATCAAGTTCACTGTTGTTCCAAGCTTTCGGGAAAAGGTACAAGATTGATCACCCCGCTTTTGGTGTCTATTTGGGACTTTACACAGATGGCGATACTTAGTCACATGATTTTCACTCCTTACCCATGGATTTTCCATCCCATACTTCACCCGAGAGGTATTGGGCCACCATCGCTAGCTTTGGGTAAAGGAAAGCATTCCAAATAACCAACCTTACCCATCACTACATTCATGCGCTATTAACAACAGGGGTTGGGGGTTGGTCGGACTCTATAGGGGTAGTATCGCGCAATGATCTTCTCATGCTATACAGCATTTTTGAGTGATACCCGATTCATATGGGACACCTCTTCACAGACATCATTTCTCACCAGGGACAATACATGTGCCTCGGTACCATCTTTGCCAAACCTTATATTACCCGATAGATTAGAGGTATAGGACTAATAGATCGTACCCGAGGAATGTATATCGTTGGTAGCACAACTCCTCTTGGGATGTCTACTTTATCTTCTGGCGAGATAGTTGAGAGGAGAGATGGCACCTACTATCTAGCATAGCGTTAGGGGAGGCGAGTGCGTGAGGCGGGACTGTCTTACGACCATGAGACTAAGATCGAGACTGAGCCATAGTCTGAGCCAGATGTGAGGCCAGAACCACTTGAGATCAGGCTGTATGAGTTGCAAGCAGAGACCCAGTCTCAGTTCAGGGTTCTTGAGCAGGGGTAGAGGAAGATTGTTGCATCCCATCATAGAGTTGAGCGAGATATGGCTGAGGTTTTAGCCTTCATTTGCGAATCCTCTTCCTCTGTTGGCACCACATCAGTAGCACCACCACTTCCGTCAGACACACGGTGTGCATGATTTATTTCTACGATGTCTTTGGTTTTTTGTTTTGATTACTTTGTTGTATTGTGTGTTATGTTTGATGTTTTATACTATGTAGTTAGCAAGGGTTCAGTCCCTGCTAAACTCTACCCATTTTGATTTTTGTCAGCTTACTTCTTCATATTTACGAGTTTTGAGTTCCACACCTGCACCACATTATTGAGTGAGTTTATATTATGATTCATTATCTTGAGTTGTTATCCATGATTTGTATTTTCAACATCTTTATTATAATAGCTTAAGTGTCATTAGGTATTTGAACTCGATGGAAACCATGATGAAGTTGTAATTGGAAATGATTTTATATATTCGATTATGTTATTTTGGTTGTAATTCGCATGTGTTTGTGTTGACGTATTGGATTCATTCTAGCAAAAGCTAGAATCTAATTCATGTCATGATAAGTGTCTAAATGCATGTGCTTATATGTAAGTTCGATACATGTTAGAATGCATTTTTATTGAATTGATGCCCGCTTTATGTCTAAATTGGTTATATTTGTGTGACAGGCCTCAAGGAAGCAAAAGGGATCTCAAGAACGCAATTAGGAAGAAATCAGCAACAAAAGTGGGTCTTTGAGTTCTAATACTGAAGTGGGCACTATAGCAGAAGAATTGTGTGCTATAGGAATTTAGCAAAAGTACTATAGAAACCCCAATAAATTTTCACATAAGATTGGTTGTAAATCTCACGAGCTCCATGAGCCCTCATGAAGCCTGTAAGGCTCGGGCGGACCTTTTTATGTGAAAAGTTAGGGCAGATTTGGGACTTGGAGATTTTTGAAGCCCTAAGAGGACGTGACTTCACCCGAGCAAAAGAAGGTCAAATCTCGCATTATTGAGGGAGGAAATCAAAAGGAGAAGCATTATTAGGTAAGATATTCACCGAGTTCATCTTTGAGGAGCTTGAAGAAGACGAGGGAAGCCACCCCCATAGCAGCACCCGTGGAAGCTTTCCACGTCATTCCTTCTCATCCTCGTGCTTCTATTGTTTGAGGAAGTTTTATTATGCATTTTATAGTTGTTTTCACGAACTCATCTCTTGTATTTGCTTGTATGGACTGCTAAACCCCAAGGTCATCGGATGCCAGTGAATCTTAGGGTGAACTTGTTTAGTTGGATGCTTTTAGTTATTTTAATGCATTTGGTTTGTTTCATGGTTTAAGCTTTGTGTTATTTAATTTGTTAATTTGTATGAGAACTCTATATTTGAACTTCTAGGTTACACTTGGTTGTGTGACCTAAACCCTTGTGTTAGACACACTTAGCTTGATTGGGATTCATGTATGAATACGCTGTAACCATCGGGTAACCCTTCCAATTATTAGGATCAGATCTAGGTATTGAGTATCGACACTAATTAGAGATCTCCCTATTTGTAATGCAATCACAGGAGGATTTGTTCGGAAGAGATTCCAAGCCAATACTTGTATGGGATCAGGGGTTACCATCGTGACCATCGAGGTAACCTACTTTAGGATTTCTCTTAGCTTGAACTACCATTTGCTTAGCAACTCTAGCATCCCTCTAGCTTTAGTAACCCCAAGGAAATCCGCATCCGTGACCACCCTTAATCCTTGGATTTTCACCCTCTCACTTTGGTGTGTAGACTCTTTCTCACCTTGTTTAGTTTTCTTAGTAGGTTTAGCGTACTTGAAAGTGATTTGGTAGGTTAGACGATGAGTGAAGAGGAAGTTAGGGTAGATAATTGGGCCCAGGGAATATGGCCATCTTGTGGTTGCGCAAGATTACTTGACAACCCCATGCACTTGCGAGATCTTCATCATGTCAAATGTTGATTGGGTCAGACGACTTCAACATATAAGATATAGTATGGATGATGAGAATCGATGGCACGCCTAGAGATAGGCTGTTATTATTCTTCCTTTATAAGAGTTAGAGATAGAATCTCACCCTAATCCCTAGGATTTATTGAGTGTAATGTCATCAAATGGAGCTTAAGGCTAGAGAGAGAATCTTGACAGAGTTATCTGAAGGGTATTAATCATCAGTAAGCTTGATAGAGTTATTGGTGTATTCTTTCAATCTCCACAGTTCAACCATTGCAACCCCTAACTCAATATAGATTTCCAATTGCAAGTGTAGTAATATGTCGATTCGGATTCGAATATCTCCTCTCATTTGGTTTCTCCTCTACATTTGCTCCTTATCTCTCACTTTCTTCATTCTTAGGTTTAGGAATTTTTACTTTAACCTCATTCTTACTGAATGTTAGGCTTGATTATGAAAGAAAGATTAGTACTGGTGCTCTTGTTCCCTAAGGTATAGTACAAACCGACTTACCATTTTATTATTTGTACGACTAGTGCACTTAAAGGCAGGACCACTCTGTCAGAACGAGTTAACTCTCTTCTCTAGCATCTTAGGTACTCATTGTTGTTTTTAGCACCCAAGGAATCTCTAATTAGTGGTTGATTTTTACACCCTTTGAAAAATGTTTTCCATATTTTAGGGATGATGGAAAAGGTAAATCAAGATAAATTAATAAAAGAAGAAACAAGTGGCCAACAATCACAAAAATATTTTAAGAAATTGAAGTTTCCTTCTAAAGAAAGGGACAAAAAGTGTATTTTTCACTAATTTCAAAATTGCAGCAAATTTGAACCCTTATCAAGGAGAAACACTCATGTAGATCTAAGATTAGTGGATCACAAGTCTTCCCAAGGTGAGAACCACCAAAGGAGGGAAGAACATAAGGAAGAAATGCCATTCCATTAGGAAATGTGCATGATATGGAAAAATGCAAGCACCTCATAAATGAAATTTAAGAACTAGTCTAACATGGGTGCCTTGATGATAATAACCTAAATGTTTGTATTTATACGCTGATTTTGTATATGTTTGCATGCTATTTTAGATGATTCGATGCCCGTTTTTCAACTAAATTGGTTATTTCCTTGTTACAGGCCTCACAGAAGCTAGAATGAGCTCGAGAACGCAATTGGAGTGAAATCAGCATCAAAAGTCACATTTTTGAAGCAAGAGCACTGCAGCAAAATTAATGTAGCTGGTTACTGTAGAACTGATCCGGTTTTACGAGCAGAAGACAGTGAGCTACTCGGGCACAGCGCGTCTACGCACCGCTCACGCGGCTCGAGGTGAATGACTTTTAAGCAAAGTTAGGCTTGTTTTGGGGCATCTTTTTCTTCCTCATCTTGGAGGCTCTCGGCGGAGGCTTTTCACCGGAGTTAATTGAGGCCGATTGATAAGTGTCTAAATGTATGTATTCTAGTATACGTATACATTGTACTTTGCATGTATTTTGTCACATTTTGTGCCCGTTTTTATGCTTAATTGAGTTATATTTGCTTTGTAGGGCAGGTAAAAGCCATGGAGATCACGAGTACATATTCTGGGCAGAAAAGAGAAGAAAAACCTAGTCGCGGTACTGTAGCAGATCTACTATAGCTGAAGTACTATAGAATATGCACTGTAACAGGTAATGTAGCACCTGGGGGTCTTCGGGCAAGAAAATCCTGAGAATTATGCCCAAGCCTCACGGCCCTGTCTGCTACCCCGTGACGAACTCACGGCCCAGTCTGCGACCTAGTGAAGACCTTTCAGAATGTTTTACCTAACCTTCACTACCCAGTTAACTACCCTGTGAGGCTCGGGATTTGGGGATTTTCTGGATCCAATCTACATCTTCACGGCCCTCTTCACGGCCTATATGCCTCAGGAATATAAATTTGGGAGTTCTAGGGCTTTTGGGGGGACCTTTGGCCGGCACATCAAAGAGGAGAATGAAAATACCTTTTGGAAGACGATGATTTGGAGCCAAAGAAGGGGGCAAGAGCATCACCAACAAGGGGAGAGCTTCACCATCAAGAGAGCAAGGTGCCAAGCTGAGTGACATGACCCCTTGCGTGTATCCCGCAAGTGCACGAATTGTCGAAGTAATAAAAGTTACCCTGGTGAGAGGGTAGTCGAATCCACAGGGAATAGGGATTTAGAATACGAGATTTCACTAATTAAGCTATGTGGTGTATGGAAAAGCAATATCTGGATCAATGAATGAATGTAGAAGTAAACAGAATAAAAGACAAAAAATTAAATAGAAAGATGGAAGATCAGAAAGTGCAAGTAAAAGAGAATAGAGAGGACTAGCAATGAATGAAATAGGGTATCCGGACAAGCTACCTCTAGGATCTATGCTTCTAGTGCAGGACTATGCTATTATACTTCCCTATTGATGTTAATTGAGTCGAGGAAATCCTTAGACTCACGGTCCCAAACCTAAGGACAACCGTGACTAATCCCATCATTATGCCCCGATATTAGGATTCACGTCACCCTTCACTCTGTCACTCGCACGACTAAGCCCCAGGGGAGTATATCTACCTAAACCTCACACTACGTGGGATTGCTTTAAGCTCTAGGGATTCCTAGTGGTAAAACCTTTTCCTATGTGTAGTTCTAACCGTTTGGTCAAGGTGGAAGAACCCTAGTCTAGATTAAGCCAAAGCGCGTAGGATTCACTTTAACCATTCACTCTATTACTTGCGTAACTAAGCCCAGGGGAGTTTATCTGCCTAGAACTTCACTCTATTTCGACCTCTATGAAATCATGGAAACGGAGGTAGGGAGAAACCACATCGAAGGGGAAAGGGGTACATCACTACCTCACAACTCTCCCACTCAACCCTCTTCAATTTTAAGTAGTCTAACTCTAAAGGAGTTGTCACACCTCCAAAGGGTAACGTAAATTATTCTCAATCCTAGTGTCACATCTAAGAGAAAACATTAACAAGATGAAATTAAGATTGAAACTCAATTTTTATTCATCAATAATGGAAAAGCATAATAACAATGTCAAAGAAAAATAAAAACCCTAGAGTTGACAAGTCCGAATACCCTCAAGGGGTTTAGCTCATCATGGAGCTATACATGTTCATCAAATTAGAAAAGAAAATACAAATCAAAGACATTGATGAAAACCCCCTTGTATATGGTGTGGCTGTGGTCGTGTGCGGCCGTCGAATGTCGGTGACGATGCCGATGACGCGCGCTAAACCTCCACGAAATCTTCTCCGAAACCCTAGACGAACTCCCCAAGCTGAAGAGAAAGGTAGGTCAAAAGATATCCCAAAAGGTCTCCAAAATCCCTTTTTATATAGTTGAATCGCGGCTTTAAAATCGGACTTATCGGGGGCTTCACACGGCCGTGTGGAATTTCCACACGCCCGTGTGAAGTTTCTGTCTGGCTGAAAAATCGATTTACACAGCCGTGTGGAATTTCCACACGCCCGTGTGAATTCTCTGAAACCCTGATTTTCGGCAGAAATTGAACAATAGCTTGCTATAGTGTTCGCTACAGTAACAAGCTGCGTTGCTACTACAGTAACTCGCCGAAACGCTCCCGAATCCGTTGTTCTTCATCGAGGCCATTAATTGGGCACACAAATAATGGTAAGTCATGCCGATTACTTCAAGTCTCCTTCTTGGTGAAGTTCTTCTAAGCTACACGAGTTAGACTTGTTGTGAATGTGACTGCCTTTGTGCCCCTCCGAAGGAGGTTGACACACACTCACAAGTCCAAGCTCGTGCCTTGTTCCGTACTTGGTCCGAAAACTTCCCAACATCGGCGAACACGACCTAATTTCGTTCTTCTTCTCCAATTTAGCTAAACAAACCTTCAATGCACAAGAATACACAAATGCACGCTATTTAGTGATAAAACCTGATAAAAGATATGCTCAATGTAAGATAATAACACTTCGCGGTACTATAACACAAGCACTTATCAAATCCACCCACACTTAATCTTTTGCTTGTCCTCAAGCAAATATAGAATGTGAAAGTACTTGGGAAGAACAATTGAAAGTGCTCGGCCTTAGGTTCACCCAAAGTATGCAAAAGAGGCATTCTATAAGTAAGGGAAATCAAAACATTGCATAAGGTTACCAATGCTCTAGCTAAAAACTCGAATCAAAGAGGATAAAAACTCGAAAATGTGTTAGTGTGTGCGATTTCACTCAAGGGAACCAACGAGTACTCCTCTAACTTTTGTTAGAAATGACTTATTTATATACAAAAACAAAACTAAAGAGAAAAGGAAGTAGTAGCTTTACACATCCTTGAAGGTAGCCCTTTCCTAGGCGGCCGCCAAAGGTGGTTTTCACACTTTCGAGGAGGTAGCTCTTTCTACCGGGGTAGTAGCTTTCACGCATCCCATGAGATAGCTCTTTCTCACATTAGGGCATAACTTGTATCCGACTAATGAGAGTAGCTACATACTTCATAGGTGGTAGCTCTTTCCACCCCAAATGCATACATAAAACAAAGCAACTATTCACAAACTCATATATATATATATATATATATATATATATATATATATATATATATATATATATATATATATATATATATATATATATATATATTATGCATTTTCCAAAGTAAAACTAATTACGATGATAAACTTGTCCTTAAAAACTTCAAGATTGAGTTTCCAAAAGATTCCAAGAGTAAGTTGTGCAATATAAGATAATCGAGCAAAAAAATTCCCTAAAAATTCAAGTAGAAACTAGAGCATGATAGGATATAATGTAAAATTTCTCCTAAACTCTAAGAATACAACCGTTGCAACTAAGGTGAACCGCCATAGGCTACATGAGCATGAGCAATTGAACGCACAAGTAAAGGTGTGTGCAATGTGAACTCCCCCCCACACTTAAGATGTACATTGTCCCCAATGTACGCATGCAAGAACAATAATAAGTAACAAATAAAAACAATTAGTGTGGAAGTGGGCAATTGAAACATTACTCCCCTGAACTCCAAGTGTTGCGTTTGATGGAGCTAGGTCATTGAGAGTTAAGTCTCAATGGTTTGTGAAGCACACACGGTCCCATGACCGTGCCAATGACTGTTCCTCAAAATCCTTACATCCAAGACCATCTGCGCACACATATACAAGGGTTCAGTATAGCTTAAGAAAAACCAAAATGAAACTCGAGTATATATAAATATATGAAAATGAAATACAACTCCAGACAAAATAAAAATAGACGGAAAATAAAAGCAAACCCAGAAGGAGAGTCCTTTCTGGGTACTACAAGTCCAACAGAAATAGAAAATAAAAATGCAAAAGAAAATCAAAATGAAAACTACGACGCCTCCGCGTCGGTGTCCTGAATAGTGGCCTCTGGTGCTGCTGGAGGCTCTGAAGGTGCAAGTGGATCTGCTGCTGCTGGAGGAGATGGTGGTGGAGGGGTAGAAGCTCGGGGTCGGACCACGAAAAGTGAAGTCACGGCTCGCTCGAGTAACTGTTGTATAAGGTCCAATCGAGCCATGACCTCAGTGTGCTGTGCTGTCTGTGTGGCCTTGACCTCAGCCATCTCTGTCTGTAGTACCCCCACTGCGCTCTCGAGGCGCTCCAGTCGGTTGGAAACATGCGCACCGGAGGTGGCTCCGCCGCGGTGGGTGGTACTACTGTCTCTGTATTCGCTGCGAGTGGCTTCAAAGCTGCCTAGGACCCCTCGGTTGGAAAAGCATCGGGCCAGTTCAGTACATACTACTGGTAATGTTTCCAGGCCATGCCCATCTGTCTCAACATATTCAAGTCGATTGGGGAAGGTGTGATTGTTCTTTCTATCCCTCTGACTTTGATAAGTCTTGTAATATATGGCCCAAAAAAAATCGTTCCAAGCCTGGGGTACTGACTTTGATGACGCATGGATTCAGCGAGTATATACCAAAGATGGAGCGGCTCCTTCTGTACCATTGAATGTAAGTAAAGAAGCTCTTGTCGACTAAGGACCCCTGTACTATCGCCCCGGCCATTTATTGACCTACTCAGAATAGCGTGAATGTATCTATAGGTCGGTCGTCATAGACGAGTGATAAACGCCTAAATATACGTATTTTCTACATATTTGGGTGTATGCATTGCGTATTTTTATATGAGTTGATGCCTGTTTTTGGTCTGAATTGGTTTCTTTCATGTTACAGGTACCAATGAGACCCCAGCGAGCTCGATGACAGAATTGGAGAAGAAATCGGCATCGAAAACACTGTTTCTAAGCATCACTGTAGCAACTTACGCGATTTTCGGGATTTCTCGGAAACTTTCTCTCCCCGCATGCGAGGCCGCATGGGAGGCCGCATAACTTGCTGGAATGAGTTTTTAAGGGTTTTTAGGGCATTTGAAGAGGGGATACATTTTGGAGGGAATCTTGGGCCGCCACCCCACCTCTTTTGGCGGCGATTTCCGGCGATCTACCGTACAAAGCTTCACCAAGAGGGAGGCAACATCGAAGGAGAAGATTGGAGGGAAGATCCAAGACATTGAGGCATATTTTTAAGGTTTTCATCCATCCAAGGGACTCCAAGGCTAGAGGGAGTATTTCTTGCTTCATTTCTTGTTTTGTTAGTCCTTGGAGTTGTATGAGTTCTCCTCTTTCATGAGGAACTAACTTATTTGTGATTTGGACACGATGAACTTTGGGGTTGATTGTTTGTAATTTGGATGGTCATCTTTATTGATGCATTGTGTGATGTTGTATTTCTTTTATGGAATCTTGTAGTTTGTGGTTCAAGCCTTGTGTACTTTGATGTGTTGATTTGCATGAGAACTCTGTATTTCAACTTCTAGGTTGTATTCGGTTGCGTGACCATCGCCCTTGTACTAGACACACTAGGCTTGGAAGGGATACATGTACGAATACACTGTGACCATCGGGTATTTGTACCCCTCCAACCATTAGGGTTGAACCTAGGTATTGTGTTTGACCCTAATTCGAGATTTCCCTAGGCGTAAGGCAATCGTACGAGGATTTGGGCGGAAGTGATTCCGTATTCCAATACTCATACCGGATTAGGGGTTATCGCCGTGACCATCGGGGTGACCTAGTTTTGGAATCTCTTAGCCCAACTATCATCATAACATTTCATCCTAAATTCAGGGCTTAATGACAATCCTAGGGGGATTTGTTGTCCAAATCACGCCTTCTCATGTTTGATTCTCCCTTATTTGCTAAATGTGTGTAGTAGTAGCCCGGATTTCATTATAGTTATTTCTTTCTTCATTTTGTAATTATTACTTGACAATCGAATTGCTAGGTTAGGAAATAGATGAAGGGGAAGTAATAGTAGTTCCTTGGCCCTTGGGAATATGACCCCCTCGTGCTTGCGCGAGGGGTATTACTTGGCGACCCGTGTACAGTTCCTTGGCCCTTGGGAATACGACCCCCTCGTGCTTGCGCGAGGGGTATTACTTGGCGACTCGTGCACTTGCGGTAATCATTAACAAGTAACTTTTGATACACCTGGTTCATAGTTCCCTTGTCCACACAATACTCTGTAAGCTCCTTGAGGAGTCAAACTGCCGGGATAGTCAGTTGGAAGGTTCTTGTACTCCTCTGTCTCTGTGAATGCCTTGTCGTATAACCCCATATAAATGGAAAACTGTGTCACTGACATATTGTACTCATGCTCAAATGCCCGAAACTGTATAGAATTTGCATTCGTCAACTCTCTACTTGTTTTGTCAAACTTGAATGATGAGAGCACCTCCAAAGTAAGCAGACGGTTTGCTGGATCTCGAATAGATAGCAAGCTCTTCCAACTTCCGACCGCAACAAGCTCTTCAATCTTGTCTGCCATATCATTACCCCAATCAGCTGGTCTTAAACAGTCTATGTCCAAGTACCGAGATTGTCCGATCTTGAGTTTCGCCAATCTTCTATATATTTCTCGGTGTTCAGACATGACGAAGTTGATTGGCTCTAGAGACTGTTCTCGTGCCCTTTTATTGGTTTCTTTCCTGGGTGCCATTCCTGAAAAGAATTTAAAGAAAGTCAGTCACTTTGTTTTAATAATTTGCCTCCACACAGCCGTGTGGAAATTCCACACGCCCGTGTGGATTGTTGGGCGGACGTCACTGCAAGGTTATAGAATCAAAACTCCATGTTAATACAAAAATTCGCTTCAAAACCCTTGTAAACTCATTGGTAACCAGGTTAATCATGCAAAACAGCCAAAATACTCATCATGAACGATCTAAATCTGGATTGATAAAGAGGAAGGGTTTGTCGTTCTCACCGACAGTGTGGATGGGGAGGAATTCGGAGTCGGTCGGAAAACTCGAAAAGAAACCTCAAAGAATGTAGGAAACAGTTGGGGAAGTGGTTTGATAAGGTCGGAGAGTGCTTTGGAGTGAAAATGAAAGAGACACGAGTAAATTCCAAAAGAAACAGTTCGACTTTTGAAGGTCTGGGGGTTCACACGGCCGTGTGGAAATTCCACACGGCCGTGTGTCTCTAACATTAGGGTTCACAGAGGCCGGTACACGCCCCTGTGTGCACTAGGTTTGGTCCCTGGGCTACCTCCCACGAGCGTGTGTTAATTCCACACGCCCGTGTGTTCATCCTGGCCATGAACAAGACCAGCCACAGGGGCACCCACACGCCCCTGTGGTTTTTCTGGAGTGACCCGAGAATACTCTAAGTTTTCCACACGGCCGTGTGCCTTCACAAGCTCTTCCACAGAGGCAGCCACACGCCCCTGTGATTTCTCGGGAAAGAAAGGGAAGTTTCTGCAGAATTTCCACACGGCCGTGTGCCTTAGCACAATGGCACTCACAGGGGCACCCACACGCCCCTGTGGACTCTCTGGAAAAGTGTTTAAGTTCTGCGAGAACTCACACGGCTGTGTGGAATTTCCACACGGCCGTTTGCCCCTTCTGAGGTTGTTCACAGGGGCATGGACACGCCCCTGTGCCCTCTTTGGCTGAGCCGTAAGTGGTGTCACACGCCCGTGTGGAATTTCCCCACGGGCGTGTGTTTTCTCTGGTTTACTTAAAAAAAAATTTACAGACTCTCACAAAAATTCAAAAACACAAATACGATGTTTGGAGCCTGTGAAAACCATCAAAACATGAGCAGATACCATGGAAAATATGCTCATCCAACTCAAACTTCGTCAATAATCATCTAGGCACACGAAAACGTCAACAATCGACAATAAAAATCGCAGCGCGTGCATTAAAACTTCAGGACACCAAAACTAAGACTCTTATTCAACCTAAACTAAGCTAAGTCCTAGAAAAAACTGTAAAACCTTGGGTTGCCTCCCAAGAAGCGCTTGTTTAACGTCACTTAGCTTGACGTACCTGTCATACCTTACGGCGGTTTGAGAAAGAATACCTCCTTGTTATCACACAAACTTCACCACTAAAGTACGGCTTCAACCGATGCCCATTCACTTTGAATGTACCCATCTCTGGATGAGTGATCTCAACTGCCCCATGGGTGGATATGTGCGTGACTGTATATGGGCCAAACCATCTTGATTTGAGTTTTCCGGGGAAGAGCCGTAACCGTGAGTTGAACAACAGCACCTTGTCACCCACTTTGAATTCCTTCAGTGGCTTAATGTGTTTGTCATGCCACCTTTTGATCTTATCCTTATAGATTCTAGCATTCTCATACGCTTTCAATCTCCACTCATCAAGCTCATTAAGATGGAGTAATCTTTGCTCACCGGCCTTTCTCAAATCAAGGTTCATCGCCTTAATTGCCCAATACGCTTTGTGTTCGAGCTCCACCGGTAAGTGACATGATTTCCCATAAACCAAATTTTACGGTGTAGTTCCTATAGGAGTCTTGTATGCTGTTCGATGGGCCCAAAGTGTATCATCCAACAGTTCAGACCAATCCCACTTTCCTTGCTCTACAGATTTCGTCAAAATTCTCCTGAGCTCTCTATTGGTCACCTCGACTTGTCCACTAGTTTGTGGATGGTACGGGGTCGTGAGTCGATGGTATACTTCGTATCTTTTCAACACCTTTTCCAGTTGGAAGTTGCAGAAATATGTTCCTCGATCACTAATGATAACTCGTGGAGTACCAAACCGAGCAAACAACCTTTTCAAAAAATTTTCCACCATCCTTGCATCATTTGTTGGTAATGCTTGAGCTTCGACCCATTTGGAGACATAATCGACTGCTACCAATATGTACTGATTCCCATTGGACTTCGGAAACGGCCCCATGAAATCAATGCCCCAAACATCGAAAACCTTGAAGAATTGCATAGGATTCTGAGGCATCTCGTCTCGTCGTGACAAATTTCCTGCCCTTTGGCAACTATCACATCGAAGAACAAATTGGTGTGCATCTTGCAATAGAGTCGGCCAATAGAACCCTGCGGCCAAGACCTTTTCTACAGTTCTACTTGATGCATAATGGCCTCCAACCGGTCCGGAATGACAATGAGCAAGATTATCCCATCCTTCCTTACTTGAGACACATCTTCAAACCACATGGTCTGCACAAATGCGGAAGAGGAATGGATCATCCCAGAAGTAATGCTTCAGGTCACTAAAGAATTTCTTCTTCTGTTGGAGTGTAAGTCCTTGTTTGAGCACATTTCCGGATAAGTAATTGGCAAAGTCTGCGAACCATGGATCATCACCTGATGATGAGTCTGAGTCCTTAATCGAGTATAGATGTTCTTCCGGAAAAGAATCATTGATTTCCCTACTCGATGGTTCTTGTCCGATACTCCCCTCTAACCGAGATAAATGGTCTGCCACCACATTTTCAGTCCCTTTCTTGTCCTTTATCTCCATATCAAACTCTTGCAGTAGTAATATCCACCTAATCAACCTTGGCTTTGCATCGGCTTTGTTCATGAGGTAACGGAGAGCTAAATGGTCTGTATAAACAGTTACTCTTGACAAGATAAGATATGTCCTGAATTTGTCTAGAGCAAAAACAACTGCTAATAACTCCTTCTCTATGGTGGTGTAATTCTCTTGTGCACCCGTGAGAGTCTTGCTAGCATAATAAATGGGTTGAAACTGTTTACCCATTCTTTGCCCCAACACCGCTCCGATAGCATAGTCGCTTGCATCGCACATGAGCTCAAACGACTCATTCCAGTTTGGTGTGATCAAAATTGGAGCTTGAACCAGTTTTTCTTTTAACACATTGAATGCCACCGTACATTCTTCCCCAAAGTCGAACGGGGCATCTTTTTCAAGGAGTTTGGTCAACGGTTGTGCGATTTTCGAAAAATCTTTGATAAACCGTCTATAAAACCCCGCATGACCCAAGAAACTCCGAATCCCCTTTACATTTGTTGGTGGAGGAAGCTTGTCTATAACTTCAATCTTGGCTTTATCCACCTCCATGCCTTTCCGGGAGATCTTGTGCCCTAGAACAATACCCTCTTGCACCATGAAATGACACTTCTCCCAATTAAGAACAAGGTTTGTTTCTTCACACCTCATTAGTACTCTCTCCAAAATTTTCAAACACAGATCAAATGAGTCGCCAAACACCAAAAATTCATCCATGAAAACCTCTATTATATCTTCCAAAAGGTCATAAAAAATAGCAGTCATGCACCGTTGGAACGTTGCGGGTGCATTACACAGTCCAAATGGCATTCGTCTATATGCAAATGTTCCGTAGGGGCAAGTGAAGGTAGTCTTCTCTTGATCTTCCGGGGCTATAGGAATCTGGAAATACCCTGACATCCCGTCTAGGAAATATTAAAACTGATGCCCGGCCAGCCGCTCCAACATCTGATCAATAAAAGGCAATGGGAAATGGTCCTTTCGGGTCGCATCGTTCAACCTCCTGTAATCAATACACACTCTCCAACCCGTGACTGTTCTAGTTGGAATGAGTTCATTCTTTTCATTTTTTATCACCGTCATTCCTCCTTTCTTTGGGACCACTTGCGTTGGGCTCACCCATGCGCTATCAGAGATGGGATAGATAATCCCTGCATCCAACAGCTTCACCACCTCTGCCTTGATAACCTCCTTCATATTGGGGTTCAATCTCCTTTGAGATTGAATCACCGACTTGAAATTATCCTCCATCAATATTTATGTGTACAAAACGAAGGATTTATTCCCTTCAAATCTGGAATTTTCCAAGCAATGGCAGATTTGTGCTTCTTCAGCATGCTCACCAACTTCTTCTTCTGATCTAGGGAGAGATCGGAAGCTATGATAATGGGGAGTTTCATTCCATCTGCCAGATATGCATACTCCAAATGTGTTAGCAGGGTTTTTAACTCCAAATCAGGTGGTTCTTCAATAGACGGCCGCAAATGGCTTTCCTTCAATCGATCAATCTCCTCAAACTGAAATGGTTCTCGTTCCTCAACATTTTCAGCGTTGTTCTGTGAAACCTAATTGTTAAAATGATCTTGAGATTCCATTCTAACTCCTACCTCACATGCTTCCCTGGTTAAGTCTACTATCCCCACTGGAAAGACTTCTTGTCTCTGTTCTTGATAGTATGATTCAAACTGAGCAAGAACTCTCTCTAGATTTTCTTCTGCATCCTCCCCTGAAGAAGCTAGGGCTGACCTTTCAAATTTATCTAATACCTCATCCAATTCACAACCCATGAGCTGTTCTTCACAAGAATGATCAATATCAGTATCTTCTTTTATGGAAGGAGTGTTAACCAGTTGCCCATACTCAATGCAGTTTATAACCGACTGTACTGTGAACGAATGAAATTTCTGGTCCACTTCCTCCACTAACCCTGTAAGTGTATCGAACATCTCAGTTGTATCAAACATCTCTTCTTTTCTGAAGCTGAAATCAAAATAATGCAAACAGATAAGAACGATGATAGATAAAGAAAATATGAAATAGAATGCGAAGTGAATAGCTAAAATAATAAAAAACAAATATCTAAAATGCCTATTCCCCGGCAACGGCGCCAAAAACCTTGACACGACCTCTTGCGTGTATCCCGCAAGTGCACGGGTTGTCGAAGTAATAAAAGTTACCCTGGTGAGAGGGTAGTCGAATCCACAGGGAATAGGGATTTAGAATACGAGATTTCACTAATTAAGCTATGTGGTGTATGGAAAAGCAATATCTGGATCAATGAATGAATGTAGAAGTAAACATAATAAAAGACAAGAAATTAACTAGAAAGATGGAAGATCAGAAAGTGCAAGTAAAAGAGAATAGAGAGAACTAGCAATGAATGAAATAGGGTATCCGGACCAGCTACCTCTAGGATCTATGCTTCTAGTGCAGGACTATGCTATTATACTTCCCTATTGATGTTCATTGAGTCGAGGAAATCCTTAGACTCACGGTCCCAAACCTAAGAACAACCGTGACTAATCCCATCATTATGCCCCGGTATTAGAATTCACGTCACCCTTCACTCTGTCGCTCGCACGACTAAGCCCCAGGGGAGTATATCTACCTAAACCTCACACTACGTGGGATTGCTTTAAGCTCTAGGGATTCCTAGTGGTAAAACCCGTTCCTATGTGTAGTTCTAACCCTTTGTTCCAGGTGGAAGAACCCTAGTCTAGATTAAGCCCCAGCGCGTAGGATTCACTTCAACCATTCACTCTATTACTTGCGTAACTAAGCCCCAGGGGAGTTTATCTGCCTAGCACTTCACTCTATTTCGACCGCCATAAAATCATGGAAACGGAGGTAGGGAGAAACCACATCGAAGGGGAAAGGGGTACATCGCTACCTCACAACTCTCCCTCTCAACCCTCTTCAATCTTAAGTAGTCTAACCCTAAAGGAGTTGTCACACCTCCAAAGGGTAACCTAAATTATTCTCAATCCTAGTGTCACATCTAAGAGAAAACATTAGCAAGATGAAATTAAGATTGAAACTCAATTTTTATTCATCAATAATGGAAAAGCATAATAACAATGTCAAAGAGACATAAAAACCCTAGAGTTTACAAGTTCGAATACCCTCAAGGGGTTTAGCTCATCATGGAGCTATACATGTTCATCAAATTAGAAAAGAAAATACAAATCAAAGACATTGATGAAAACCCCCTTGTATATGGTGTGGCCGTGGTCTTGTGTGGCCATCGAACCTTGGTGACGATGCCGATGACGCGCGTTAAACCTCCACTAAATCCTCTCCGAAACCCTAGCCGCACTCTCGAAGCTGAAGAGAAAAGTAGGTCAAAAGATATCCCAAAAGGTCTCCAAAATCCTTTTTTATATAGTTGAATTGCGGCTTTAAAATCGGACTTATCGGGGGCTTCACACGGCCGTGTGGAATTTTCACACGCCCGTATGAATTCTCTGAAACCCTGATTTTAGGAAGAAATTGAACATTAGCTTGCTACAGTGTTTTGCTACAGTAGCAAACTGCGTTGCTGCTGCAGTAACTCGCTGAAACGCTCCCGAATCCGTTGTTCTTCATCGAGGCCATTGATTCGGCACACAAACAATGGTAAGTCGTGCCGATTGCTTCAAGTCTCCTTCTTGGTGAAGTTCTTCTAAGCTACACGAGTTAGACTTGTTGTGAATGTGACTGCCTTTGTGCCCCTCCAAAGGAGGTTGGCACACACTCACAAGTCCAAGCTCGTGCCTTGTTCTGTACTTGGTCCGAAAACTTCCCAACATCGGCGAACACGACCTAATTTCGTTCTTCTCCAATTTAGCTCCACAAACCTTCAATGCACAAAAATACACAAATGCACGCTATTTAGTGATAAAACCTGATAAAAGATATGCTCAATGTAAGATAATAACGCTTCACGGTACTATAACACAAGCACTTATCACTGAGGGGAAGCGTCATTTGGCAACCCTTTGGGAGAGGGAAGCGTCATTCGGCCGGACCTCCACTTTCTCCTCCATCATTTCATCCTTCGGTCTAAATCACTCGAACTATCCTTTTACTGTTCATCCATGTTTGATGATGACCACGCAAGGGGATCCACATCCATAGGCCTTCATTCATCACTGTAGCACTTGCAACCATTGTGTTTGACTTTAAATTTGTTTATACATACTGTTCTTGCTTTAATTAGAGCACTATAATCTTGTTTGAGATGTTAGGTTAGAAAATAGGCGATGAAGGAGTAATAGTAGACCCTTATCGCCGTGGAATAAGATCCTCGTGCTTTTGCACTAGGTATTACTTGGCGACCCCGTACACTTGCGAGATTCCTCTACCAAGTTTTTGGCGCCGTTGCCGGGGAACCCTAAGGGATTCTAGGAAACTTCTAGCTTATTGCTCTAGCCATTTATTTACTTACTATTTTCTTTTGTTTTATTTTATTTTTTTTTTAGCTTAATTTTTTCTATCTTTCTTGATTGTGCTAGGTACCATACATCATGGCCAACCTGAATTTTGTACCAACAATTGACGGGATCGTGACTGATATCTAGCACGAATGGATGTCGCCCATACAACACTTGTCATATATTCAAAACAATTCCTTCTGTGGATTTAAACCTTGTGAAGGTTCAAGTATGGCAGATAAGGATGGGGCTTGGAAGAAATTTTTCACAGACTTCATGAATTTAGTGTAAATTTTTTGATAGGGTATCAAACTATGGCCAGTTTTCATTTTAGGGTACAGACTTCAATTTGAATCAAAATGGTTACTTAATTTTAATTTTGTTTCATTGGATGATCACCTGAGAGATTTTGGCCTATTTTTTTTATCTGATGTTATAAATTTCTATCAACATCTAAAATGAAATTGTCAATTGGGAGGACAGTGTGCCATGCATACGTTGACAGAGAATTTTCGGTATTTATATCATCAAAAAAATAGGTCAGAATATCTCAGGTAACCACCTGTAAAACAAAATTAAAGTTGGATAACCATTTTGATTCAAATTGAAGTTCGGACCCCATAATGAAAAATGACCATAGTTTGATACCCTGCCAAAAAATTAACCCACCCTACTTATCTGCACATGGAAAACATGGAGAAACAACATGCACCCCATCTAAACCAGATTGTTGAACTAAGTGAACATCGAGTAGAGACAGTGAATTGTGTTGTGCAACAGTTGTATGGCATAGATGACAGTGCAGACGGAGGCTCGGGATCAACAGAAGAGGAAGTGTCAAAACAATGCGAAAAGCTGAAAAACAAAAATTTGAGGCCCTCAATAGATGAAGTACTTGAACTCGAGTTGAAAGAGCTACCTGACCATCTTGAGTATGCCTTTCTGGGTGAAGGAACGGAGCTTCCAGTTATCATTGTGGCAAATTTAACAGTTGGGCAAAAGAAAGACTTGGTGAGTGTCTTAAAGAAGCACAAGAAAGCAATTGCTTGGAAAATAGCTAACATCAAGGGAATAAACCCTTCTTTTTGTACTCACAAAATTCTGATGGAGGATGATCACAAACCTTCAGCCCTACCTCAAAAGAGACTCAATCCGAATATGAAGGAAGTGGTCAGGGCTGAGGTCATAAAGCTCCTCGATGCAGGCATCATCTACCCAATATCTAACAGTGAGTGGGTTAGTCCAGTGCAAGTGGTCCCTAAGAAAGGGGGATAACCGTGATCACCAATGAGAGAAATGAGTTAATCCCCACCCGTACAGTCACCGGATGGCGTGTCTGCATTGATTACAGAAAATTGAACGATGCCACTTGGAAGGATCACTTCCCGTTACCATTCATTGACCAAATGCTTGAGCGGCTAGCGGGACACCCCTACTATTGTTTCTTGGATGGCTTTTCTGGCTACTTCCAAATCCCCATCGCACCTGAAGATCAGGAAAAGACCACATTCACATGCCCATATGGAACATTTGCCTATCGCCGAATGCCCTTCGGCCTTTGCAATACCCCGGCTACTTTTTGAGGACATGGTGAAAGACTTCATTGAGGTGTTTATGGATGATTTTTCTGTCTTTAGTGATACATTCGATTTGTGCCTCAATAATCTAGAGTGTGTTCTCATCTGGTGTGAGGAAACTAACCTCGTGCTAAGTTGGGAGAAATGCCATTTCATGGTTCAAGAAGGGATAGTCTTGGGTCACAAAATCTCTAAAGAAGGGATCGAGGTAGACAAAGCAAAAATTTCTGTCATAGAGAAGCTACCACCCCCAATCTCAGTGAAGGCCATCCGAAGCTTCCTTGGACATGCAGGTTTTTACAAGAGATTCATCAAGGATTTTTCAAAAATTGCTAGACCCTTGACAAAATTGTTAGAAAAGGATGTCCCGTTTGTGTTCAATGATGATTGGATGAAAGCCTTTGCTACATTCAAAGAGAAGCTAATTCAAGCACCCATAATGGTGGCCCCAGATTGGGATTCCTTATTTGAGCTGATGTGTGATGCAAGTGATTTTGCAGTGGGTGCAGTCCTGGGGCAACGACGGGACAAACATTTTCATCCCATCTATTATACAAGTAAAACTTTGACTGGGGCTCAAGAAAATTACACGACTACTAAAAAGAACTACTAGCCGTGGTGTTTGCTTTCGATAAATTTCGGTCCTATTTGGTTCTTTCAAAAGTAGTGGTATACACTGATCATTCAGCCTTGCGCTACCTGCTTAGCAAGTCAGATGCTAAACCAAGACTAATCAGATGGGTGTTACAACTTCAGGAGTTCGATCTCGAGATCAAGGACAAGTGGGGGGCAGAAAATCTTGCGGTATATCATTTATCCCGTCTCGAAAACCCCAACATTGAGATCCCAAGAGAAAAATACATCAATGACTCATTCCCTAAAGACCACTTGTACAATATTCAAATAGTTGATGAGAAAGAGCCTCCATGGTTTGCTGATTTCGCCAACTACTTAGTTGGGGGAGTTCTCCCAAAATGGTTCACATTTCAACAACGGAAGAAGTTCTTTTTGGATCTCAATCACTACATATGGGAAAATCCTTACCTTTTTAGGGTTTGTTCCGATCAGGTTGTTCGAAGATGTGTATCCCGGACTGAGGGCCTAAGTATAATGAAACATTGTCATTCAGGACCCATTGGAGGTCACTACAATGCAAACCGAACAGCAAAGAAGATTCTTGACGTCAGTTTTTATTGGCCTTCACTATTTAAAGATACCCAAAATTTCATACAGTCATGTGATCGATGCCAGCGGGTAGGTAACATCTCTCGCCGGGATGAGATGCCCCAAAATTGGAATCAAGCTTGTGAAGTCTTTGATGTATGGGGATTGACTTTATGGGACCATTCCCTAGCTCCCATGGGTACAAGTTCATTCTTGTTGCTGCTGATTATGTGTCTAAATGGGTGGAAGCACAAGCCTTACAAAAAAGTGATGCTAGGGTAGTGGTAAAATTCTTAAAGAAATTGTTCTCCAGATCTGGCGTACCACGTGCAATCATCAGCGACAGAGGCACTCACTTCTGCAATGCCCAATTCGTAAAGATTCTGAAGCG
This sequence comes from Dioscorea alata, assembly GCA_020875875.1. Classification (NCBI taxonomy): domain Eukaryota; kingdom Viridiplantae; phylum Streptophyta; class Magnoliopsida; order Dioscoreales; family Dioscoreaceae; genus Dioscorea; species Dioscorea alata. Next base: position 14,195,873 of record CM037013.1, read on the forward strand.
TTATGGTGTTTACCACAAGATGGCAACACCGTACCACCCGCAAACTAGTGGGCAGGTGGAAGTGTCCAATAGAGATTTAAAGCAAATTTTGGAGAAAACAGTATCTCAAAATAGAAGAGATTGGGCAGAACTTTTGGATGACGCTCTTTGGGCTTACAGGACTGCATATAAGACTCCTATAGGGGCCACTCCTTATAGGCTAGTCTATGGAAAAGCATGGCATTTACCTGTTGAACTTGAGCACAAAGCTTATTGGGCCATCAAATTTCTAAATCTTGATTCTACTCTTGCAGGTAATAAGAGGAAGCTACAACTAAATGAACTGGATGAATGGCGCTCCAACGCGTATGAGAATTTGAAGCTTTACAAAGAAAAAGTAAAGGAGTACCACGACAGGCATATCAAGTATCCAAAACAATTCCAGGAAAGAGATCATGTATTACTATTTAATTCCAGGTTAAAATTATTTCCTGGGAAGCTCAGATCACGTTGGTCGAGTCCATATATTGTCACTCAAGTCTTCCCGCATGGAACAGTTGAGGTAACCCACCCAAAAAAAGATACTTTCAAAGTGAATGGGCAAAGATTAAAATTATACTTGAACAACAATGATCCTCCAAAGTTGGCCGGGGGTAACTTCAAGCTTTTTGAACCCCCGTGAGGTAAGGAAAAGGGTACGTCAGGCTCGTGACGTTAAACAAGTGCTTCTTGGGAGGCAACCCAAGCATTCGGGGGTCTTTTATTCATTTTTCATATTCTAGGTTCTTCATTTTATTGTTTTAGTTGCCATTTCCTTTACTAGTTTTGTAATTGAATAAGTCCATGCTCGCAATTTTCCTATCGTCTTGAGAGTGGTGTAATCATTTTATTTGTTGAGTGTTGCTTGTTTTTGTTGTCGTTTTATGCATTAGATCGATTTATTTTGTGTTTCTTTCAAGTTTGAGGTGTTCTATAGTGTTTCAATGTTATCCTTAGCCATTTGGAGAAGGAAAATTTCAACCTTTGAGTGATTTCCAGGTCCTCACGGCCTCAAGGGACCGTGAGATGGGTCGTCTTCCCTTTACCCGAGCCCATGGCCTAGGCCTCACAGCCCCCTTGAGGCCGTCTTCCCTTTGGCAGAGAGGAAGGCCTAGGCCTCACGGCCCCCCTTGAGGCCGTGAGGCACGGGTTTATACCCCTTCCTCTTATTCTTTTTTCACTTCTATCTCACCCCCTCATCTCCTCTTCAAACCACAAACTTTTCTCCTTCTTTCTTTCTCATTTCTTGGCCAAATCCACTCATTTTTCTTCCTAGATCACCTCCTAAATACTTTGAGACTTCGATCTAGTGTTTTCCCAAGGTTTTCAAGCAAGATTTATCAAGGTTTCATTAGTAAGCTCTTTGATGCCCTAATTCCTCCTTTTCCATTTTTCATGGTTTCTTTGAGCTTCTTTGTGGTTGATTTCAAGTATTTTGCTTATATTGGATGTTGTAATTGGTGTATGATCAATTCCTATCGAATTTTTGTAAAAATTTTCAGATTTTTTAAATTAAGGGGTTATGCTACTTGATGAATAGTGTTCATACGGCCTCTCTCACGGCCGTATGGACCCTATTCATCATCTTTTTCTCCTTTTTTCCCATTATTTGCATGTTGCTTGGCATTATTTTGGATTGCTTGATGCTTGATGAGTTTTATTGTTGTTGTAGGGATGCCGAACTTCAAGAAGCTTGCCTCGAAACATCCTAGGGCCTCAATTCAAACCCCCGAGAGCCCCATCTCACACACTCCCTCCACAAAGCAAGATACTAGGTTTTGAAGACCAAACCATTTGGCACTCTTCGAAACATTGAGTGGGGAGTCTTAGGGAAAATTGGTATAGCCGAGCAAGTGAAAGAGTTGCTAGCACAAATTGGTTGGGAGAACCTTTTCTTCATTGATGAGCCAACCTTTCGCCAACTTACCTTGGAAGTCCTTAGTACCTTCGAAGCACGCCAAGACCAAATGGCTATCATCTCTCGAAAACAAGGTGCCATTCGCTTTCAAGCCTTTGTGAGGACCTATGATATGAATCATTTGGAGTTTACCAAGTATTTGGGCATTCATGATGAAGACTACACCAGTTCATTACCGGTCGGCCAACTCCACATTGATTTCCCGTCTAACATGACTGCGAGGGATTATTGGGCTGCTATCGCTCCAAGTGACACCAAGAACACCCGGAAAGCTTCTCAAATTACGGACCCTATTCAGAGATACATTCATTCCTTGATTACTTGGTCTATCGGGGGTTGACGGGACAGTCTTGGAGTAGTTTCTCAGTCCGATCTACTTATCTTATACGGGATTTTTTAGCAGTATCCTCTTGACATGGGGCACCTTGCGGCCGAGGCTTTCTTACATCAGGCACAGTTTACGCGATTGGGTGCCATCTTCGTCGGTCCTTATATTACTAGACTGATCCGAGGTATGAATTTATTCGACCGGGCACGCAACATGACTATTGTGGGGGGGGGGGGGGGGGGGGGGGTGTGACACCCCTTAATGCGGCAATCCTGCGGGCTACTAGATTACTTGAGAAGAGAGGTGACCAGTACAGGCTCTCCCGGCACTCGGTCACGGGAGAATCCAGTATGCCAGTGGATTTCGACTCTGACCACGAGGGTGCTCCCGCTCCTGCTCAGGGCACTGCATTACCACCAGATTTTGATGCTAGGTTGCGAGGGATGGAGAGCGATATACTGGCTATTCGTCACGAGCAGCGTGAGATGCGTGGTCAACTCTTTCAGATCCTAGAGGGACAGCGTCAGCTCACGGAGGACTTTCGCCAGTTTACCATTTCCTCTCATGGCTCATCTTCACAGACCGCCACCACTTCCTGTGCTACCACACCTGCACCACCTTTCAGCAACGATCACTTTCACTTATGAGCATGGACATTTGGCTTTATTTCAGTAGTTTGTTGTTTGTTCTACTTTTATTTCATTTTCTGCATGTGTGTTTGGTTTGTTGAAATAAGTTGGGAGGGGTTATGCCCTAAACAACCATTTGTAGAACTTTATGTATTTTGCTTATCTAGCATGAGTGCTTGACTATTCCCTAGTGCTTTTTCTTTGCATTTATTTTTATGTGGAATGATGATGTGCCCTTGTGCCTTACAGGGCATTGAGGGTAGTTTGGTGAGCCTTCCCACATTTTTGTGGAAACCGGGCCCGACATGTAGAGCTCGCCATACATTTGTTCGGGTCACATCTCGCCATTTATACAAGATAAACCGGGGAAGCTCGTTTTCACCCTCCTCTATTGTTTATATCGATTATCTTTCTTTGTTATTCATGACTAGTGTACATTGAGGACAATGTACAACACTAAGTATGGGGATGGGTGTACTACATGTTTAGGGCCATATTTACATGCCAGTGTTATCAATGATGGCTTTGTTCATTCTTGTGAGATTCTTTTAGCATGGATTAATGATTGATGTGAGTTACATACTTTTTTGTGCTCTATTGAATCATGTTTCACCTCTAGTACTGTTTATGTGCACTGAGTCTTTTCTTGATGCCCTGGGAATAGCCAACTTGACTACTTTAACTCTCTTGTATGCTTAACACACAACCTTGAGTACTTGGCCTTAGAATACTAAGTTCTATCCTTCAATGAACTCTTAAGAACTTCTAAGCCTTGTTGAGCTAGTCCTAGTGTCATGACTTGTAGTGCAATCTAAAGACATGATCTAGGGTGAATACAAAAAACAAAAATGAGTCTATGTCAGTATTCCTCTGCTAATGAAGCATGAATGTGTCTATGTAGACTGTAATCGAGTAGTTGAGTGGCTCTTGTGCCTAACCAGCATGTACACCCTCCAGAAAGATTTTGGTGCAGTCTACGTTAGGCAGACTCGGAAAAAAAAAATTTGTGTTCATACATGTAAATAAAACCCTAGTGATCACTTAGACTGCCTACTTGATGTTTTGAGAAGAATAGGGTTTTAGTTTCAAACATAGGACTTAGAAGGATCTTACTTGTTCATTGAGGTAGCACTTAGCATTTTAAGACCCAGTATTCTTATTTGTGGAGTGATCAACATCTAGAGCTGTACTGATTGAAGTCAGTAGGCTAGACCAAGCAAGGGAAAATGAGATAAAAGATTCACTTACACTGCACAAACATGTAAGAGGTGAGACATGATCTTTTTGTTGTACTTATTGATTATAACTCAACATCTGTATATCATTATTCATTGCTTGTAGAATCTTATATTTATTCGAGTCGGAGATAGTACATTTAGCCACTTATCTGTCTCCTTATTTTTCATGATTTGTTTGCTTGGGGACAAGAAAACGCTTAGTGTGGGAATGTTTGATAAGTGTCTAAATGTACGTATTCTAATATATGTATACATTGCACTTTGCATGTATTTTGTCACATTATGTGCCCGTTTTTATGCTTAATCGAGTCATATTTGCTTTGTAGGGCAGGTAAAAGCCATGGAGATCACGAGCACATATTCTGGGCAAAAAAGAGAAGAAAAACCTAGTCGCGGTACTGCAGCAGATCCACTGTAGCTGAAGTACTGTAGCAGATACTGTAGTACTTGGGGGTCTTCGGGCAAGAAAATCCTGAGAATTATGCCCAAGCCTCACGGCCCCGTCTGCTACCCCGTGAGGAACTCACGGCCCAGTCTGCGACCCAGTGAAGACCTTTCAGAATGTTTTGCCTAACCTTCACTACCCAGTTAACTACCCAATTAACTACCCCGTGAGGCTCGGGATTTGGGGATTTTCTGGATCCAATCTACATCTTCACGGACCTCTTCACGTCCCGTATGCCTCGAGGATATAAATTTGGGAGTTTTAGGGCTTTTGGGGGGACCTTTGGCCGGCACATCAAAGAGGAGAACGAAAATACCTTTTGGAAGATGATGATTTGGAGCCAAAGAAGGGGGCAAGAGCATCACCAACAAGGGGAGAGCTTCACCATCAAGAGAGCAAGGTGCCAAGCCGAGGGGAAGCGTCATTTGGTAACCCTTTGGGCGAGGAAAGCGTCATTCGGCCGGACCTCCACCTTCTCCTCCATCATTTCATCTAGGGAGTGTTATTTATGAACTTTTTGAGTGATTTACTTTGTCTTGTTGTTACTATTTGTATGATGGCACACTAGACCCCCAAGGTCACCGGATGTCAGTGAACCTTGGGGGGGTTCATCATGTATTTTGGATGATTTGCACTTAATATCATGTTTCGGTTGATTTATGATTTTGTTCATTATGTTTCATGCCTAGAGCTACTTGAAGGAGAAATCCGTAGCTCTTTATTGAGTTGTACACGTAGACGTGATCTACTCGCGTGTATTAGATCTTTGATGAATAAAAAAAGGGTTTCTTGTATTGGTATTGCCGAGAAATTGGGTACCAATAGCCCTCCGGTCTATAATGGTAAACTAGGGTTTAGGGTACCCTTATATTGGGATCTCCTTGTATTTAATGCAATCGTAGGAATACCGGTTAGGAAGAAATTCTACTAGGTATTCGTATGGGATTAGGGTTCAATCGCCGAGAAATTGGGGTTAACCTAATTTTGAGATCCTTCGGTCTAAATCACCCGAACTATCCTTTTACTGTTTATCCATGTTTCATGATGACCCCTCAAGGAGATCCACATCCATAGGCCTTCATTCGTCACTGTAGCAATTGCAACCATTGTGTTTGACTTTAAATTTGTTTATACATACTGTTCTTGGTTCTTGCTTTAATTAGAGCACTATAATCATGTTTGAGATGTTAGGTTAGAAAATAGGCGATGAAGGAGTAATAGTAGACTCTTAGCCCTGTGGAATATGATCCTCGTGCTTTTGCACTAGGTATTACTTGGCTTACACTTGTGGGATTCCTCTATCACCGATCTTCATGTTTTAGAGGGGGAAAAATCGAGGGAAGAACATCATTGGGCAAGAGCTTCATCGATTCCATCTTATAGGAGTTAGGAGACTACGAGGGAAGCCACCCCCATTGCGGCGTTCGTGGAAGACATCCGCGCCCTTTCCTCTACTCTTCTTGTTCCCATTGTTTGAGGGAATTTTTTCTATGTATTTATTAGTTGTTTTCATGAACCTATCTTGTGTGATTTTTTGTATTGATGGCTAAACCCCAAGGTCACCGGATGTCAGTGAACCTAAGGGGTGAACTTGTGGTTGTAGAATGCTTTGATTTACTTAATGCATGTGGTTTGTTCATGGGTTAAGCTTAGTGCACTTTGATATGTTGATCTTGCATGAGAACTCTGTATTTCAACTTATAGGTTGTACTCGGCGCGTGACCATCGCCTTTGTACTAGGCATACCTTGCTTATTGGGGATTCATGTATGAACCCGCTGTGACCATCGAGTGTTCGTACCCCTACAACCATTAGGGCTAGACCTAGGTTGAGTTCCGGCCCTAATTAGAGATTTCCCTATGCATATTGCAATCGTAGGAGGATTTGGCCGGAAGAGATTCCGTGTCAATACTCGTATAGGATTAGGGATTATCACCGTAACCATCGGGGTAATCTATGCTTGGATTTCTCTTGGCTTGAACCACCACGTGCTTAGAATTTCTAGCATTCTTCTGACACTTAGTAACCCCAAGGGGATCCACATCCGTGACCACCCTTATCTCTTGATTTACACTTTCTCACTCAACGTATTTACATTTATTTGCTTAGTTATTGATAAACGCCTAAACATACGTATTTTCCATGTATTCGGGTGTATGTATTACATATTTTTCTATGAGTTGGCACCCGTTTTTTGTCTGAATTGGTTTCTTTCGTGTTACAGGTACTGATGTGACCCCTTTGAGCTCATTGATAGAATTTGAGAAGAAATCGGTAACGAAAACACTATTTCATAGGGGGGTACTGTAGCGACCACTGTAGCAGATCCTGTAGCACGAATCCTTTGGTGAAAATGGCTATGTCTGGAGGTTCATGCGGGCTGTCATGCGGGCACTGCAGAGGCCGCATACGGTACTGTAGCAGTTCTACTGTAGCGGTTCTACTGTAGCGGCACTGTAGCAACTTACGCGATTTCGGGATTTTCTCGGGAATTTTCTCTCCCCGCATGCGGGGCCGCATAGGGGGCCGCATAACCCACTGGAAAAGTTTTCTTTTAAGGGTTTTGAGTTCATTTGGAAGGGAAGGAGAGCCCTAGGTCTTGAGCCAACTTGCCACCATCTTCAAATCGGAGCTAGGAGCTGCCGTCGGAGGCCATTTCCGGGGAGAGAACGACGAGGAGAGCGACATACGACGAGATCCACCCTCTTGATCCTTAGTTTGGAGGAGAATCGACAAGGGAAGCCACCCCTTTGGTGGCGTCTTTGGAACGTCATTCGGCTTCTATCTTTTGAGGCGGTGTTCTCATCTATGTATTTGGTTGTTTTGATGTGTTTTCTTGTGTATTTTGTATTCATGGGCAACTAAACCCCAAGGTCACCGGATGTAGGTGAACCTTGGGGGTGAACTTGTGTAGGATGCTTGCTTGACTTGATTTATGCATTTGAGACTTGTTTGTGAACCTTGTTTGGTGTATTTGATTGCTTGGTATGCATGAGAACTCTGTGTATCATTGTTTAGATAATGCTAGGAAGCATGACCATTGCCCTAGTATTAGGCTCACCAAGCTTGGTAGGGATACATGTATGAATACGCCGTGACCATCGGGTATTTGTACCCCTCCAATTGTTAGGGTTGACCTAGTTTGTGTCTTCTCCCTAACTTGAGAAACCTTTTGCTCCCTTTGCAATCGTGTGAGGATTCGAGCGGAAGGAATTCCGTATTCGATACTTGTACCGGATTAGGGACCAATTTCCGTGACCATCGGGTTGGTCTAACTTCGGGTTTCTCGGTCCAAACTACCCATTTGCATGCTAGTTAAGGCAAGCCCCGCACTTTAGTAGCCCCCTTGGTAATCCTCATCCGTGGCCCTCTCTTTATATTGTTTTATCCCTCGTTCATTGCCTCCACCTTAGAACACTTTATTTGCATGTTAATCATCTTTTTACTTTCTTTTGCACAACACTTGACTTGATCGGCCAAACAATCATACGAAGAGGAAGTAAGGGTAGATTCTCGGGCCCTTGGGAATACGACCCCCTCGCGCGCGCGTGAGGGGTATTACTTGACGACCCCGTGCACTTGCGGGTCGACCCATCAAGTTTTTGGCGCCGCTGCCGGGGACCCACGAGAAATATCCGGAAAACTTAGAGTTGGTTGATTTGGACACTATTTTGTTTCGTGTTTTTCATCATTGTATATATTTCGTCATTTTTTCTTTTACATTTTCATTTCCTTGCTTTCTTGAATTTCTAAGTCTTGGCTCTTGTTATTTTGCGAGGTACCCATCTTATGACACGAGCTAGTCAAGAAAATTTAGTTGAACCCGACGACGAGATTGAACGAACCTTGCATCAACGATTGAGAGAAGCAACAGAAAGTTCAAGGCAACAAGAAATTCGGGTCGAGTCTAGTGAACCCTCCGTCATGGCTGAACCAAGAAGAACATTATCCGATTATGAGAGGCCCCAATTCACCGGTGAGGAGTTCAGTGTGCAAGCCCCAACTGTGCCAGCTAATAACTTTGAAATCAAGGCAAGCACAATAGGAATGATTCAAAATTCAGTCCAGTTCGATGGGTTAGCCGATGAAGACCCACATGCCCACCTGTCCCGCTTCCTCCAAATATGCTCCACTTTCAAGATTAACTCAGTGTCTGATGACGCCATAAGATTGAGGTTGTTCCCATTCAGTTTGAGAGGAGCAGCATATCGTTGGCTCACTTCTTTAGCCCCCGGATCAATCACTACTTGGAAGGAGATGGTCGAGAAATTCCTTGCCCGATATTTTCCACCAAGCAGGGCGGCCCGACTGAGGCAAGAAATTTCACCCTTCAGGCAAGGGGATTCAGAAACACTTTTTGAGGCCCACGAACGGTTCAAGGATCTCCTGCGTAAGTGTCCTCACCACGGGTTCCCTGCGTGGATGAGAGTGCAAATGTTTTGTAATGGGTTGAACTACGCTGCGAGACAACTGATTGATGCTGCAGCAGGAGGATCTCTAAGTGCAAAGTTACCTGAGGATGCTGAGGCTCTTATTGAAAACATGGCTAGTAATGAGTATCACTGGAGTACTCAGCAGAAGGCACCAAAGGCTGCAGGCCTGTATGAGGTGAATGAGAATACTGCGTTGACTGCTAAGGTTGAAGCCTTATCGAAGAATGTTTCAGACAACAATGCCTTAGTCAGTACATTAGCACAGAAAGTTGAACAGTTGATGCTCGGGTCTAGCTCCACTCCTAAGGCAGTGATGTCTTGTGACACTTGTGGTGCCGGGCATGCAACTTCTCAATGCCCTATTTTCATTGCTCCCTCGGCACCTGTGGAAAATGTTGACTACATTGGTGGTGGACCTAGAGGATTTGGGAATCAATTTGGCAACACCTACAACTCGGGATGGAGGGGCCATCCAAACTTATCATGGAGTCAGGGACAAGCACAACAGAGAGCCCCACCACCCCAAGGAAGTCAGTTCCAGGCGCCTCCTCAACAAGAAAGGAAGTTTACTACAGAGGATGTTTTGGCTAAATTCATGATCAATTCCGAAAAACGGTTTCAATGTATCGAGAAAAGGTTGGATGACTTCGGTACTGTGTTGAGGAATGTTCAAGCATCCATGCAAACCCTTGAGAACCAAGTGGGACAGCTTGCTCGAGCGCATTCTGATCGTCCTTCGGGTAGCTTGCCAAGCAACACCGAAAGCAACCCTAGGGAACATTTGAAAGCCGTTACACTGAGGAGTGGAAAGCAATTGGAAGCAAGGGCCGAGACGAGTCCAAGTGCTTCTAATGATAGGGTAGCCGATCGGGAAGACCCTAATTTGAACAAGAAGGAATGTAAGGATAATGGGAAGGAATGTGGTGACGATATCCAAAAATCCCCGGTCCCAAAGGTGAGCGAGTACAAGCCCGTGGTGCCTTACCCGACAAGATTGAAACAAGACAAGGAGGATGCCCAATTTAAAATGTTTTTGAACATATTCAAGCAACTCCACATTAATATTCCATTGGTTGAGGCCCTTTCACAAATGCCCAAGTATGCCAAGTTCATGAAAGACCTCATCACGAACAAAAGAAAACTAGAAGATGTGGACTCGGTGACACTATCGGGGAATTGCTCCGCTTTGATTCAAAAGAAGTTGCCAAAGAAACTCAATGATCCCGGTAGTTTCGTCATCCCGTGTGTACTTGGTGAAGGAATACAAGAGAATGCTTTAGCCGACTCTGGAGTGAGCATTAATGTGATGCCCTACAAGTTATTTTTGAAGCTAGGGTTGGAAGACTTAAGGCCTACACGAATGACCCTACAACTTGCCGACCGTTCGGTGCGGAGACCAAGGGGTGTTGTCGAAGATGTCCTTGTAAGGGTTGACAAGCTCATCATCCCCGTTGATTTTGTGATACTTGATGTTGATGATGATGTTGAGGTCCCCATCATTCTCGGTCGGCCATTCCTAAATACTTCGGGTGCATTGATTGATGTCAAGGGCGGAAGGATGACATTAAGAGTTGGTGATGAGCAAGTTGTCTTTACTCTCCCTGAAGCAATGCGGCACACACTCGATCATGATGACAGTTTATACTATACTGATTTAACTGATGTCATTGTTTCCGATTGTGTGCAGGAAGTTCTTGCCTTAAACCCGTTGGATGAGATTTTGGGGGAGTTAGATGACGATGGGATTGGAAAAAGTGATGCCACACCTATACCGATGCAACAAGTTGCACAAGTAATGGTTCGACCTCCACCTCATGACCAAGAAAAGAAAGCCTTGAAGAAGATGTGGAAGAAGACAAAGAAAAAGCCTACAAAAGTTGTGAAGGTTGTATCATCGCCGCCCATGGATGTAGATGACATACTCATGGAAAATCAAGGGAAGTTCAAGATCTTTTCATGCCTCTCCATGAATTTCTCGGGTAACAACATTTCACACAAGAATGGAGGTAATTTGACTTCCTTTGATCCACCATGATGTCAAGGTAAGAGACGTCGAGCTAAAGACGTTAAACAAGCGCTTCTTGGGAGGCAACCCAAGTCTTTAAATTCATTGCATCTATTTTTTTTCTTCTTAGTTGTTGTTGTGTTTGGGTGTTTTTCGTATTTTTTGTGGTGCTTTTGAGTTTGAGTGTTGTTGATTTCTTTGATTGTGGTGGTTGTTTAGTCGTTTTCCTTAATTTATTTTACCATGTTGCACCCTTGGTTTGATGATCATTGTATTTTTCCTTGAGTGTTGGTGCTTCAATCTCCATGTTTTCAATGATTTTTGAGTGTTTTCGGCTTTGTTTTCATGTAATTTTTGAGTGCTAGGTTGAGTTCAAAGGTTGATTTGAGAGTGTTTTGAGCTTAAAAATTCCTGGGCCTTGTGCGGCCTGTCATGCGGCCGCACAAGGGGTCGCACAATTTTTCCCGAGAGGTATGCGGCCTGCTATGCGGCCGCATAGCAGGCCGCATGGATTTTCCAGAGAGTTATGCGGGGTACCATGCGGCCGCATGGTAGGCCGCATGGTCACCCAGCCCCTATTTCCCCCTCTCTTCAGCCCATTTCCTCACTATTCACTCAATTTTCATCAAACTTCTTCTCTTTTCTCCTTCATCTCTCCACCATTTTCCTTCATTCTTTTTGCATCCAAACGCTCTCCTCATCCTAGAAAACGAATTTTTGGAAGATTTTCAAGGTTTTATCAAGCTTTAAGCCGGATTCCACTTCATTTTCACTTTGGTGCCCTAGATTGAAGTAAGTTCCATATCTCTCCATTTCTAGGGCTTTTCTTTGTGTTTTTGGGCTGATTTTCTTGGGAATGTGGTTGTGAATGTTTCTTGTGAATGTATGTGTTGAATTTCAAGGTTTGTAAAATTTGTTTGCTACTTTTACAAGAAGAAACTCTTGAAAAATTTTCCCGAAATTACTGTAGCAACAATAAGATTTCAGCCCATTGATGCCATTGTGCATTCTTTTCATATATTTTTGGTTTGATGAAGCTTGTATGGTCTTGTAGGGATGTCAACCAAGCATGTGGCTTCAAAGCGATCCCGGAGGAGCTCTCCACCGCCCGTCTTTGAGCCAAGATTCACCGACGATGCCCACAAGACCCGTTATGCCCTCTTTGTCGAGGAAGAATTTCGGCGTTGTCCGAAAAATTGATTGGGAAACCTTGGGGGTTTTGAGCCTCGATCATACCATCCGGGAGTACATATCACATGGCTTCACCACCTCCACCAAATCATTAGACTCATGACACCGACTCTCAGTTTTTACTTTTCTTGTTGTGTGTATTTTGTTTTTGCGCACTTAGACTTATTTTGGTGTTTGTTGTATCGTTCAGTTAGTTAGGGTTTCGGCCCTACTAAACTACTTCTTTTTATTTATGTAGTTTGGATTTTATTTGTTCGCTCTCTTTATTTATTTATCGAGTTGTGATGCATTTCCTGTTGCTTTCAGGACTGATCGTTGAGGATGCTTCACACTCCATGGCCCTAGTGATTTACCCTGTTTGTTTTCACCTTGAATTCACTGCATCAGCTAATTGGGGAAGTCTTCTTGCTTCATCTCCTTATTTTTATTGCATACATATCATCATGTTCTGCTGATTCATGTACATTAGGGACAATGTACGATTCTAGGTGTGGGGATGGAGTGCTTTACTCTTATTTGCATGCTTGTTATACCGATGATAGCAATGACGCCTAGTTTAGGACTTCCTAGCATGAAGGTTCGACAGTTATGAGTTGTATTTCATTATTGTTCCTAAATGATGTCCTGCTTTATCTTTAGTGCACTGACAGACTTTTACACTTGTACTTCCACCTCATACACTCCAACTAACCCATTACAATGTTTTCGGCATTAATTTGTTAATGTCTACTTTCAATGCCTTTTTAAGAGCTTTTGAGGTCCTTTGTTGTTTCCTTAGCCTCAAGTGAGTTTGTTAACAGGTTTTATACCAGGGGATACGAGATATATTGTATACAGGTTAAAAAAAAAATAAAATAAAATAAAAAAAAAAAGTGGAGTCTAGGACAGTATTCCTCTGCTAGTACAGCATGAATGCGTCTATGTGGACTGTAATCAAGTAGGATGGGTGGCTCTTGTGCCTGGCCAGCATGTGCATCCGTCTGAAAGATTTTTGTGCAGTCTACGTTAGTCGGACTCAACTCAAAAAAAAAAAAAAAACCTTTGCAAATATGTAAATACAGCATATAGTATCTTATTCGTATCCCTTGGAACCTGTTACACAACCACTCGAGAGCTAAAGTTTCATTCAGGACCCGAAGGACTTTTAACTGGGTATTGAGGGTGTCTTTAACAGATTAATGCCATTTTCATTGTATGTGGAGTGAATAATATGGAGAATGAGGTTGGAAGTAAGCACACACTCACCAGTGCACTTTAGATGAAACAAGACCATCCATACCCAGTTGCCAACAGAACAACTCATTATCTGTCCTTCCTTCTATCTGTGCTAGTGGGGTCCTCTACTATTGAGCTTGAGGTCGTACATTTAGTCGTTTATCTTCTTGCCCCTGTTCTTCATGTTTGTTTGCTTGGGGACAAGCAAATGCTTAGGTGTGGGGATGTTTGATAAACGCCTAAACATACGTATTTTCCATGTATTCGGGTGTATGTATTACATATTTTTCTATGAGTTGGCACCCGTTTTTTGTCTGAATTGGTTTCTTTCGTGTTACAGGTACTGATGTGACCCCTTTGAGCTCATTGATAGAATTTGAGAAGAAATTGGCAACGAAAACACTATTTCATAGGGGGTACTGTAGCGACCACTGTAGCAGATCCTGTAGCACGAATCCTTTGGTGAAAATGGCTATGTCTGGAGGTTCATGCGGGCTGTCATGCGGGCATTGCAGAGGCCGCATACGGTACTGTAGCAGTTCTATTGTAGCGGCACTGTAGCAACTTACGCGATTTCGGGATTTTCTCGGGAATTTTCTCTCCCCGCATGCGGGGCCGCATAGGGGGCCGCATAACCCACTGGAAAAGTTTTCTTTTAAGGGTTTTGAGTTCATTTGGAAGGGAAGGAGAGCCCTAGGTCTTGAGCCAACTTGCCACCATCTTCAAATCGGAGCTAGGAGCTGCCGTCGGAGGCCATTTCCGGGGAGAGAACGACGAGGAGAGCGACATACGACGAGATCCACCCTCTTGATCCTTAGTTTGGAGGAGAATCGACAAGGGAAGCCACCCCTTTGGTGGCGTCTTTGGAACGTCATTCGGCTTCTATCTTTTGAGGCGGTGTTCTCATCTATGTATTTGGTTGTTTTGATGTGTTTTCTTGTGTATTTTGTATTCATGGGCAACTAAACCCCAAGGTCACCGGATGTAGGTGAACCTTGGGGGTGAACTTGTGTAGGATGCTTGCTTGACTTGATTTATGCATTTGAGACTTGTTTGTGAACCTTGTTTGGTGTATTTGATTGCTTGGTATGCATGAGAACTCTGTGTATCATTGTTTAGATAATGCTAGGAAGCATGACCATTGCCCTAGTATTAGGCTCACCAAGCTTGGTAGGGATACATGTATGAATACGCCGTGACCATCGGGTATTTGTACCCCTCCAATTGTTAGGGTTGACCTAGTTTGTGTCTTCTCCCTAACTTGAGAAACCTTTTGCTCCCTTTGCAATCGTGTGAGGATTCGAGCGGAAGGAATTCCGTATTCGATACTTGTACCGGATTAGGGACCAATTTCCGTGACCATCGGGTTGGTCTAACTTCGGGTTTCTCGGTCCAAACTACCCATTTGCATGCTAGTTAAGGCAAGCCCCGCACTTTAGTAGCCCCCTTGGTAATCCTCATCCGTGACCCTCTCTTTATATTGTTTTATCCCTCGTTCATTGCCTCCACCTTAGAACACTTTATTTGCATGTTAATCATCTTTTTATTTTCTTTTGCACAACACTTGACTTGATCGGCCAAACAATCATACGAAGAGGAAGTAAGGGTAGATTCTCGGGCCCTTGGGAATACGACCCCCTCGCGCGCGCGTGAGGGGTATTACTTGACGACCCCATGCACTTGCGGGTCGACCCATCAGTTATTCTGCTTGTAGCTATAATTCCCAAGTGATTTGATAGGTTAAATAACAAGTAAAGAGGAAGTAAGGGTAGCTCCTTGGACCCAGGAAATATGACCCTTTCGTGCCTGGACGAGAGGTATTAGTTGATGACCCCATGCACTTGTGGGACACTCATCACTTGGCAAGCATGTCTTTTTCTTCAAGAACTTGCCATCTTTGATCTTGACCTTCATGTTCAAGAACTGACAACTAATTTTAATAATTTTCTTCTTACTATGGATTATTACTGAGCTTTAAAGAGTTTTTCTCTAGCTAAGATTGATTATGGTTATGTTTTATACTCGTTATTACTGATATTCATGTCTTCTTATCAAAGTTTCCCACAGATAATGTCAAATAGTCAATCTAGAAATCTTCTTTTTGATGGGATCAAGACAAATCCTAATCCATGCATCAAATGAAATGACAAAGATGGTTATCATGATGATGATGTCTACATTATTAGGAATAGAAACCAGTTTCATCTCTCTCTTTCCCTTCTTTACTCATCCTTCTTGCCTCCTTCTTGATGAATGCCTTTTTTATGATGGATCTTCCAACAGAGGCTCCTCTCAACAAAGAAAAAGAAAGACAATAAGTTCTCTCTGATAAGTATCTAAGTGAATGTATTTTCATGTATACATTTCATACACTAAATGCAGTGGATTTGTATTTACAAATCCTTGTATTTGAAAATATAGGTGAGTAAAATCCAGTGTTTGGTTGGATGTATTTGTAATGCTGGATCATAGAATTTTGTGTTTAGTTGGAGGGATTTGTAAATTTGGATCTGGAAAAAAATGTGTCTGGTTTGATGTAATTATTAATATATATTTCAAAATATACATTTTATTTTATGTAAATATAAATTCAAATTTCAAATATTATGAGTAATTAATATAATTAATATATACTTAATTTATTATAATAAAATATCATATATTAATTATTGTAATCAATAATTAATATAATATAATATATCAATTATATACTATATTACTAGCTAAATTAATTACACTATAATTATATTTTATTTAATATTTTATAAAATATAATTATAGTGTCATTAATATTATTAGTAATTAATATAATTAATACGAATTCAAATTTTAAATATTATGAGTAATTAATATAATTAATATATACTTAATTTATTATAATAAAATATAATATATTAATTATTTATTAAAATAATTAATATAATATAATATATCAATTATATATTATATTACTAATATTAATTACACAATAATTATATTATATTTAATATTTAATAAAATATAATTATAGCGTAATTAATATTATGAGTAATTAATATAATTAATATATAATTAATTTATTATAATGTAATTAATATTTGAAATATAATATATAATTGATAGATTATATTATATTAATTATTTTAATAAACAATTAATATAATCTTCTCCTTGATGACTCACTCTCAAAGATCTAGAGAAAACTTCCCCTTCTTTCCCAAAGCTTGATCATCAAAAGACTGTTTCAAAACAATCGTCAGAATCTTTTATACCTAATACTTATGGGCTACTTATTGTCGTAAAAGCAAGGCCATAAGGAGCTCGAGATCATGGGTCGATTACCTTATGGGACATCTTACAGCCATAAGTTCCGTATGTAAGGTCTTTTGTCTTGGTGTTATAGCTTCCTGCCATAAGTGTTGAGCCGTAAGCCTTGCCCATAAGTCCTTTTGTTGATCCTTATGCTTCCCCTTACTGGCATAAACATGGCCACAAGGTTCTCTGCCTGAGGCTTACGCGGCCATAAGCATGGTTATAAGGTGCCTATAAGTCGCTTTGTCTAGGTTGATCTTTAGTTGTTGATGCCAAGTGAGCTCCATCTTCCTCGTTTTAGCTCTTGATTGCTTCTTTTTGCTCTTTCTTATCCTCTAGCACAACCTGGAATACAATTTCCATCATGTTTAGCACTATTTTCCACAAGAATACTCTAATATATGCTAGATAAGTCTACAAAATCATATTAAATAATTTATAAGTGTACACTTATCAGTGGACACCTATGCACCCTCATACGGGTCATATAGGTTACAAAAAAATAAGATTTTGGTGAAACTAGGTGTTCATGCGGACTTTATACGAGTGTATGAAGCTTGTATACTTTTCTAGATGGGTAATGCAGCCTTTGTGAGGGCAGATAAAGGTCGCATAGCATTCTAGACAGGTTATGCAATTACTGTGCTGGCCACATGCGGGGCACTGTCTACTGCTACAATGCTTCAATTCTTTTCATCCCAAATTCGGCCCAAAATACGTTCTTGAGCTCTTGATAACCTTTTAATGGCCTGTGACACAAATAAAACTATGGGGGTGTTTGTTTGACTGGATTTAAAAGCTAAAGGATTAAAAATCATTGGATTTGAGAAATCCTTTGTTTGTTTCAAAGGATTTGAATTTCTTTTGTATTTTTAAATCCAAAAGTCATGGGATTATGGAATTCAGCCAAAATGACTGAATTCCAAAATCCCATCCAATGAATCCCTCACATGCAGCACTTTATTAATTATATTAACTACTCATAATATTTAAAATTTGAATTCATATCCATGAAGCTAGTCGGGAATGCTAGTGGTTATGATCTATGATTAGCCATATATAGTCATCATGCAAATCGCCATTAATTATAAGAGGACTGTCTACACTTTGAATTCTTGTCGATTCTTGTTAAGATTTCACAGAGTGCATTGTGATTGTGGGGTGTCTGTATTAGCACCATACTAGACTAGTTACTATTTATCTTCAGAAAGGGGATAGTATACTTTACAATTTCTTTCGGTTCAATTAGGATTGTTAAACTTACAAACTTTGTCCCAGACTAATAAAACCTTAAAGGGAGTCTATGCCCATGCACCCTGTTTCACTTGCTTGTTTGACTGTATTTGCTTTAGTGATTTTGATTTTTGTTTTCTTTTCATTATTTGGTTTCACATCACACAATTTTGAGTAAGTTAGTTTTTGGATTAAGGATTAGTACTAGTAGACTCTATTTAACTTGAGGATTGATACCTTTTCCTTTAGCATACTTTATTACAAGATCAGCATGTACACTTGCATCCTTATCACCTGTACACCTAAAAAAGTATAAAAGGACAAAGTTAGGGCTGTGGAAAGAGCTTCCATTCGACTCTACACATTTCCAGTTCCAAATCTCATTGTGAGGAGGCTCTTTTTGTCTATAATTGGATGGAGAGGAAGATAGATCTCAAGGGATTCATCCTTGGAGCTCTAATAGAGAGGAGATCAAAGCAATGCCGCATTTTGGGGATTCTTGTAGGGCAAAATCATTGGGATCTGATGAGATTTTCCACCTTTACCACTAGTCAACGGATAGGGAGTTTCACCATGAGTTATTATTATTTTCATATTAATTTTATGTTTTTTCTTTCATTCATGTCGAACTAAACTCCCAATGCCACAAGGCATCAGTAAATCTCGGGGGGAAAACTTTGTATTGATTATTACTTTCTTTATTAATGTATGTTGGCTTATTCTTTGGATTTAATCTATGATGCTTTATGTTTGAACTACAATAGATGGATTCCGTAGTACAAATTTTGAATTATATATGTAGAATTGGATGTTTGCATATACTAAGTCATACTTATGAGGTTTTATTGTACTTATTCACTGAAGATTTCAGGTATAGATGACCTTAGGCATTAGGATTTTACTCTTGATTTGAGATTCCTTTCACCCATAACACACCCCTTGCGTGTGTGTACTGCAAGTGCATGGGTCGTCAAAGTAATAAAATACCCCGGTGAGTGGGTAGTAGAATCCACAGGGAATAGATATTCAGAAACAAGAAGTATTGCTATTTAGCTAAGGTGAAAACCAAGTTGTGATTTGATTCAAGATATCAATACAAAGAAAAGTAAAAGAGAAAAGAAAAAGCGAAAGGAGTAAAGAGAAGTAATCAATGATAAAATGGGGTACCTAGAGAATGCTTACCCTAGGACTATTGTTACAAGTACAAGACTAATATTATACCTCCTAATTGAAGTTTAATGAGTCGTGGAAATCCTAAAACACATGATCCCAAACCTAAGGTCAACATGACTAGCCCTCTACACTATACCCCGATGGAAAGGGATACTCTCAACACCTCACACTGTGTGGAACTACTTGAAGCTCTAGGGATTCCAAGTAATAAACCTTATTCCCTAACTTAGATCTAACCTTTTGGTTCAGGCGAAAGATCCCTAATCACAATTAAGCCCAACATTAAGGATTTCTCAACACTTCACTCTATTGCTGGCGCAACAAACCCCAGTGGAGTTTGTCTCTTAGCACTTCACTCTATCGTGACCGCAAAGAACTCTTGGAACACGAAGGTAGGATAAATTACGTCAGATGGGAAAAAGGGCATTCCGCTACCTCTCGACTCACCCTCTCAACCCTGTTTAACCTTGTTAAGTCTAACCCTAATGAGTGTCACTCATTCAAAAGGATTACCTAAATAGATTCTCAACACTAGTGTCACTCTAAGGTAAAATTAATTCATTAAACACACAAGATTGAAACTTAATTAAAATATCAATTAAAGGAAACATAATAGATGTCAACGAAATAAAATTATCCTAGGGTTTATATGTCCAAGCACCTACTAGGGGTTTAGCTCTCCATGGAGCAATACAAAATTAAATATGAAATCGAAAATAAGTGCAAACAATCCATAAAGATAACCCCCTTGTCGTCCATATCGATGGTCTTCAAGAGCTACCTCGTCTTCTCCAAAGACTCCTCTGTCAAGCCTAGGGCACACCTTGCCGAATCAATATCATCGAAAGCTTCCCCAATAGCTCTCCTCCAAAGGAAATTGATGTCGAATGTTGTAGAACCGCTCCAAAATCCTAGCAAAATCTCTTCAAACCCTAGCTGCACTCTTCCCAAAAGATAGGCGAAAGATAGGAAAAAGATCCCCAAATCAAACTCTCAAAGTGGTATTTATAGGACTGAAATCAGGCATCCACATGGCTGTGTGAAAATTTCATACGGGCGTGTGAATTTCCAAGCTTCTCATTTCCTGCGCGCTATGAATAGTAACTACTACATTAATTTTGCTACAGCGTTTTGCTAAAATAAACTGCTGTAGTACTTTGCCAAAGTAATCCAGAATTCATTTTCTTCATTGCGGCAGCAAAGTTGGGCACATAACCAATGTGACACAAGTTGGAACATATGAGTGTGACTACCTTTGTGCCCCCTCCAATTTATATATTTACTTGAGGCTTTTGGAGGTTGGCACACACTCATATGTCCATGAGTGCAAATTGTGCCTTGATCCTTGTTTGGTCCAAGAGTTTTCTCAACAATTGCGTCCATGATATATTTTTGCTTACTTTCTTCCAAACTTATCTCCACAACCCTAAATACACAAAAGAACACAAATACACACGAATGAACCATAAAATCTGATAAAAATGATGCTCAATATAAGAAAAATATACTTAGTAATACTTATACACAAGCATTTATTAACCTATTACAATCATACAGGTATCCGATTGAGAACTGGAACTTGTATCATATTAAGGTTATTCACCAAAGGTTTTCAAAGTAGCCATCGTTAGAATCTCATAGTCCAAGCTTGCCAATAGCTACCTTATCTTTATATCATCCTAGCATTGTAAGTACTCCCGAGGGGATCATTGCCCAAGGCCTACTTCATTCATAAAGTCTTCATCTCACTAGAGTCGCTTGGTGGCATTCTTTTCTTTGTTTATTTTAATTTCAATTAAGACATCATTCTCTTGATTGGTAGTCTAAATAGTGACATGAAGAGAAAGTAATAGTACCTTTTGGGACCATAAGGATATGACTCTCTGATGCTCAAGCACGGGGAAATTTATTACTTGACAATCTATACACTTACAATTTAGAAGGTGATCGATTGATTAGATTTTATTAAATTGAACATAATTTTTCTTTGTTTTTACTGAATGATCAATTAGCCATATTTGAATCTAATAGCTCAAAACATATAGTGTCCAACTAATTTATATGGTTATTTATCTGTCTCAGAATTGTTATGTAATTCTAAATGTAAATGTTGAACAGAAATTAGTTATTTTTTCCATACCATTGGTCATAAAGTGAATATAGAGTGATTGAAATTAATTTGTATCAGGTTAGAGCTGATATTCTAACCGCATACCTTACATCATGGAGAAGTCTATTTCATGCCCTTCATTTTTCTACTCTACTTTGGATCTCCCACGAATTTCTAACATCAATTAAGCGCGTGCTCCTACTAATATCTTTCTACTTTTTTTTTAATTTCTTAAAAAAAAAAATACAATTGAAAACATATTTTGAGTATGAGCACTATGCCACGGCGAACGCAACTTTTGTTTATGCCTTAGCTATCAATTAAATAACAAACTATAATTCGAAACCCAGTTTTAAATTTGGGTAACCATATCATGGGTGGTATTCTTTTGATGATGGCTTCCATGGTTAGTAGAAAAATATTGGTGTCCAATTACAAATATTTTTTCTCTATGTTTTTTTTCTAAGATGAGCGGAAGGCAATGGCATACACAAGTTTCAGTGGAACAAATGAGAGCAGGACCCCCACACAAATGGGCACTAAGACCACCCACACATAATTACTATTCACATTGTCAATAATATATAATCGCCCATTATTCTCTCACCACTTGTAAAGAATTCTAGTGCAAAAAAAATAAAATATACTAGTACTAGAAAGATTAATGTTCATGTACATAAAATAAAACAATATCTAATATTTTTTTTATTTATGGCTTTTCATTATTTGATCCATTTACAAATATCTAAGATTCTTAATTACTTTTAAATACAACAAATTAATCTATGACAAAAGCCTAAAATGGCATTGTGTTACTCGAGATTAATTAGCTTTGACTATTGGCGTAAACATTGTTTAAAAAAAATTCTTTAAAAAATTTGATCAAAATAAAATATTATTGTCAAAACTTAAAAATAGAAACTTCATATATTACAGAAACTATCTGTAACTAAGATGATTGAAAATAAATTTAACACCAAAAAAAATCTATAAAACACCAACTTGAAGCTAGGGGAATCTCTAAGAGCCAGTGAGCGAGTGAAGCATGTGCAAATAGATTATTTATGGATATTTATGAGCCATTGAGGCTATGGAAAAAGAGAAAGGTAAAAGGCAAAAGTGTTCCTCACATGAATGGCTGAGGAAACATCCATAGTGTATATACTGGTACTTTTTTCTTGGAGAGAATCCCTTTAGAGTAGAAAAAGAAGAGCTTACCAAGATGAATAAAGTATAAAGTTCAAGCTGTGTGGGCTACGTGGCATAATGATATTTCTTGGGGATTTTACCTTTTTGTAGCCACTTCTATTGCTTGAATTTGAGGTGTCTTGCTGCTTCCTATGCCAAGAAGGTTCAGCACTAGAGGGCTGATTTTGGAAGAGCAGAGAATGAAAAGGAACAATATAAAGCTGTTGATGCATATCCCAAAGATTGGCAAAAGTCATGTGAATTCAAGCAGGGGAAATATGCCATGTCCACTTGTTGGCCTTTTGTGTCATCATTGTTTTTATTTTTAATAGAAATAACCATTTCATATTTGATCAACTATATATTACTTTAAGTTCTTAGATTTAATATAACTATTGGATTAAACTAAATTTGAGAGGCATAATTTAATAAATTTGGAGTTTAGGAATTATGTGACATGAAAAGTCATGAGTTACAAACTTAGGATTATACAATTTAGAAGTTTAGAAGTTGAAGGGTCATGAATGAAGCCCGGGTTATTGAAATAAATAAAGCAAAAGAGGTTTAATCATCTACCACATCCCATTATGTGTCTCCTCACACCGTGATTGAGATGTCATCAAATTAATTAGTTTAATATTTAAGAGAAGTTCAAGATCTACAAATGTAAAAAACCAACTTTTAGTCTAAATGAGAAATTATCTGTTTTTATTCATCACATAGGGGTTTCACTCTTATGTTTGTGTGTGTGTGTGTGTGTGTGTGTGTGTTTTATAATCTGTAGCTTCAACTAATTCAAGAAGAGAAAATAATTGAATCCAAGTTTGCCCTTGATTTTGTGAGCTGTTGACTCACAAGGTATCATTACAAAATGCTTTGTGTGATGTTTTGTTATTTGATTTTTTATGGCTTATCTTGCATGTTCTTGGTGACTGCTGTGCCAGTTATAATGAACTGATGAATACTTGAAGGAATGGGGAAGGTTAACAGCACTGATTTAGAGATACATGTTGATCTAAATTTATTTTGAAGGTTAGATGAAGCCCATCTAAAATTATTGATTATTAGCTTCACTAGTAACTTGTCTATGATTCCAAGAAATTGACGATCAGGGAAGCCCAAGCACAAGGTTAATCTCAACAACACATTTCTTTTCTGATTTATAATATGAAACATTGAACACTAGGTAATAGCAAATATCTGTCTCACATATTTACAAAGATATATATCAAAGATAAAACATACAATTGTTTATAGCAAATCGGCATAAATTGTTCATTGCATTAAACAATTAAACCCTAGAGAAAAAAGGAAGAGAGGGTAAGAAGTCTCTCAAATAGCTGTATGACTCTTCTGCAAGCACTGCTAATCATCTACTGCTACTACTTAGAAAGAGGGGACAATGCCATAGCTACTTTCAGAAACCAAAGATGCAGAGAACGTCTGATCAGCTACTTTGAGCTTAACCTCAGACCTCTTAGCAAACCGGCCTTTGATTCGAGGCCTGGTTTCGGCATAAGCCTTCCTCGAAGCATACCGTATCATCTTCTCGAATTTCCGGGCCTTCTTCTTCTCCCTGTATCTGAGAACTCTGGCTTCTCTGTCCATGGGAGTGAATTGTGCTGCCATTTGGATTGGAGCTCCTGAGAACAAGTCTATGGTCCCTTTTGCTGGCCTTATGCGGCAGTTTGAGATATCAGTCATGGTTGTATCTGGTACCACACTTGCCTCCATTGATGATAAAGAAACCTGAGACAAATGGTTAGCATGGTCAACAGTATCTAAACAAACAAACAATCAACGAACCATGGGTTCTAAATACATTAAAACCTTACTTACCTTTGGTCAAAGATGAAAAGCAGTACAAAATTGGGAAAATGCAAAGAACCTACCCATGTGTCAGACCAGAAGACCTGACAAGATATGGATGGAACTCAATAGAATTAACTCACGCTGTGACTGAGGGAAGCAGTGTAAGTGAAGCCAGGCTTGGGCACCTCATACTCCATCTCCATTTGATAGCTCTGGTGTTGTTCTTGTAGTTCTTGTTGTTGAGTTTGATGTTGTTGTTGTTGTTGTTGTTGCACTGGCACAACACACTCACATTCTCCAATAAGGGTGTTGTTATACTCAGCAAAATTCAAATATTCATCAACCTCACCGTCGAATAAAAACTCCACATTGTTTTTAGCAGGCTCAGGGAGAAGCCAAGAGGCAGCTTCGTCTTCGTCCTCACAAGTTACTTCATTGGTTTCTTTATCAGTCACCTGGGGGAAATCAGGGCCAAGAATAAGCCTGCCGGGATGGATGGGGAGAATAGGCACGCGCTGGTGGCGGCGTGCGAGTGGGTTGGCCGAGTGGACCTGGGCGTCACAAGCGGGGCAAAGGGCTGCGTTGTCAGCGCGACAAGTGAGAGTGGCCGGGGCGCGCTCACAGGCTTCGCAGACCCAGACGCGCTCGTGGCGCGAGGCGACCCGGTTGGCAGCGTGTACGCGAGCGTCGCAGCTCGCGCAGAGGTAGGCTTCGTCGGCGCGGCAGAACACCGAGCACGGGGCTCCCCGGCACACGTCGCAAGCTCTCGCCCATCCTCCACCGCTCTCGGCGCCTATTCTTCTGCCGGAGCCTCTTATATCTTCTGAGTTCATCTGGATTTTATGAATTTTTGGTAACAAAGCATAGGAATTGAGTCCAACAGTTTTTTTCCTTTGTGAGTGATGTATTGGGGATGGTGGGGATGTGGGAGAGGAAGAGAGTGTAGAATAGGAGGAAGAGAATCTGAGAGCATGACACGTGGAGGGAGGTGAGAGGAGAGGAGAGGCTGGTCCTTCATTTTGTGGTTGGCTTTGGCTTGTGGTGGGACCCAAGAGGTGAGTGGAGAGAGGCTGAGTGGGACCCGTCGATGGCTTTTGGAATCATTTATTGAATTAGGATTTGGAAGGAGGGTGGCTTTAGGAATCAAAAAGGACAAGTGAGCTCACAACTGTGGGATTTGAGTTTGGATTTAAGGTTGTTAATTTCAGTGAGTGAAAGGTCAAAAGATGTATAGTGAGTTTTTTTTTTTTTTTTTAGGTGTGTGGTGGATTCGTTATCATATTTATACATTTATTTTTATAGTGGGAAGAAGGGAGGAGGGAGATATTATTGCTGGTTTGGTGGAAAAAGATGCAAAGTAGTTGGTGATAAGTTGCCACGTCGGAAGAAAAGGGGTGAAGATATTCATCGTTGATGCATGAAAGAAGAAAAGAATGGAACCTTTTAACCTTTTTCACTTTGTGTTTCATTCAAGGCCATCACATCTCTCTTTCTCTCTTGCCGCTTGGAGTACTAGTATCAACTCATGATCATCTTTTCGATTTTTCTTTTTATTGCTTCTTTTAATTTTTTTTATTTTATTTTAAGGCCTAATTATTTTTTCTAAAAAATAATATAAACAAGTCATGTGTTCCAACCTCTTTGATTTTGACATAAAAAAGAATAAATTACGTGCAAACTCTCATATAACAACGATAATCACCTAAATATCCTTGAGCTTCCAGGGAAATACAAGATATATACACCAGAAGTTTTGAAAATCAAGTGTTAAACTTGTATTATGAAATATTAATTTTAAATGACATATGATGTTTTTGACAAATATTGTCACACCCACCTCTTCTACTGAGTTAATGTGGCACCCATCACTTAAAAACCTGTTTTAACTGGAAAATTGACACATTTGGAAGACAAATTCAAATTTATAAAATACAACTGACAACTTTTACACAAACTAAATGTTCAAATATACATACAAGAAATCTAAATGCTCAAATATGAAGATATAACCGCTACAAAATCACAACATCAACAAATAGAAAGGAAAGGGACTCATTGCAACCCTAGACTCAATCTTGACTGGCTCTATATTCACACAGTCGATCTAGTAGGGTCCTGATCTTGTAACTATAACACATTTTAGTTGGTTGATAGTTGCTCAATAATATCTAAATATAAAGTATATAAAGATCAATTGCTCAAATAAAGTTTCCGACTTCCACAATACCATATTTTGGCATAATATTAACTTTAAACCATCAAAACATAAAACTCCTCGTCAAATAAAATTTTTCAAAGAATATAATCTTTGTGAGAAACTGTCCTCTTGAGAATGGCAGTTGAGCTTCGCCCCCTCATTAGAATCCAAAATAATAGGTAATGTAAAACAGTTCTCAAATCATTGTCCTAAAAATACTCTCCAACTTAGATGTCGTCGTGACTAGGCTGAGAGCCCGGAATTCTCACATAAATGAACCCTGTCAATGGCTCCATGCTCTTCTTGACCAGGAGTAAACTCAGGGTTGACCATGTCGTCTCCTATCAGGTTGAATATTGGGGTCCTTACTGCAATATTGGACTAATGTTCGTAATCACCATAAATAATGAAAGCTCAATAGCATAATACATGTATAATACCCGTAAAGTCTAGATTCAAGACACCATCCCTATACCAGAAACAAAAATTAATTCCACAAGCATTGACGGTGAAATCTTTTTAATATACACACATGGTTTCACAAATTATTCAAAGTCAAGGCATACATAACCATTAAAAATAAATACATGAAATAAATAATTAAATCATATATACATGTATTTGCCACTGTTAAAACTATGAATAATTATACAAAACAAGATGCACTAATACGATTGCTATAACATAACAAATTGCAAATAAATATAAGTATCCTTTAACAATATAAATTATTAAACATAATGAAATGAAATAATTAAACAATTGTTTCAAAATAGTAGTCTTTAAATAATTATTTTCAAAATAGTAGTAATTAACCAATTATTTCAAAATAATAGCCACTACTAATTCACCGGTCTCTCTTAGGTTTTTCCCTAGACCTGGAACTAGAGGGGGACGCAGGCCAGCTAACCGGGCTCGGGTCACCAACATGTGACCCAGACCCCACCTGGCATAGTAAAGAAACCGGCCGGTTTTCTTTTATGTATTTATTATTAATTTAAATAATTTTTAAAATGAAAAATAAGTTAAAA
This sequence comes from Dioscorea alata, assembly GCA_020875875.1. NCBI lineage: Eukaryota > Viridiplantae > Streptophyta > Magnoliopsida > Dioscoreales > Dioscoreaceae > Dioscorea > Dioscorea alata. The sequence goes on from CM037013.1 coordinate 14,223,328, forward strand.
TGTTATGGGTGGGATTTGAACTTGGGTCACCCTTAACACCAATATGCACATTTACCAACTATCCTATAAAAGTTTTGTGTATTTATATTAAAACATCATAAATAAAAAGAAGACTTCAAAATAAGTTTTTTAAAAAAATAATTTTAAAAATAAAAAATAGTTTAAAACAATTTTAATAAATCGGAAGAATTTGAAAAGACTCAAAATAAATTAAAAAATAATAAAAAAAAATTACACTAAGTTTGTTAATTTATTAAATTAAATAGTTTATATATGTTTTTGAATTATAAAATTATATTATATGAAAAATCATAGTCATGAAAGTGTACTACTTTATATTGAAATTTTACCATCTATTTGTTTGAGAGATTAACATTCTTAACCATTAACAAAAACAAATCTCAAGAAAAATTAATAGTATATATGTATGTTGTTAGATCAAATGCTTAAATTTGGTTGTCTATTTTTCACATTTTCATTTTTTTTAATTTTTGTAAGGATGAATTATTTGATTATGATGTATAAAATGATGGTTTATATATATATATATATATATATGACTTGCTTCTGGACTTCCCATCTCTGCTTCTTGTTGCCGAACTTGTGCACACTTCCAATCATCTATGCACACTTGAATTTCAATGTTTGGTGTCGACAATTGTGACCATGTTGTATCCAACATGTTTCCGCTTGCATAAAAAGTTTGCTCGCACGCTACTGTAGACATAGGACACGCAAAAATATCTTTTACAATTAATGAAAGAATTGGGTACGGATTTCCATTACCTTGCCACCAATGAAGAATATCAAAAGTCATATCTGTGTTCATATCCTCAGAAAATCAAAAGGTAGTGTTTAGGGATAAGTCGACCTCTGTGTATTGCGAACCCCTAGGTTTCTTTTTTGCTTGCCTTTGTTGAATTGATTCTCCTCCACTACTGTTGGACTGTCCTACCGCCTCAGTTGCAACCTGTGGAACTATATGGCCATAACGAGAGCAATAGCTCTCATACAGTTCAAAAAATTGTGATCTAACATCAGTAACAATCACATTAATATCTATAAAAATGTCAGACTCTGATGCATACCATTGAGTCTCTAACTCACTCATAGCCCATGATTGAGGATCTTGACCACTGTTAAACCCTAAAAACTTATAATAGCCTTCTAAATATGCAGATAAGCCTTCTAATTTCTGCCTAGGACCTAAAACAAATTCAACTAAAGCAATAGAAGGTATATTCCTATAATAGCTCAACCATTTTGCCTTCATTTCTACAAGACCATTAACTAATTGAGTATCTAATCTAAACTTCCACAATTATTCAACAACATCAACAACACAATATAAAAACAAATGTGCAGTGGGAAAATAAACTTGAGAAAATAAATTTGTACATGTATTAAACACAGAAAGTAAATCCATAACTCTAGTAGCAATATTCCATTGATATTCAAATAAACTAAAACCAGGTAAAGATTCAGTAACAAAAGCAGTCAACAATGTCTTGTAAGGAAATGTAGCATTAAGAAGTCGATAAGTAGAGTTCCATCTAGTTTTAACATCTTTCAGAAATTTTTTGGCCCTCATGTTCTACAATAGTGAGCCCATTGTTTCATGAGGGTCATGTTCCTTCCTATATATGATACCACATCTCTAATTGGTCCTACAAATTGTTTTAGGGACTCCAGTCCGGTATGCACACATAAGTTTAATACATGACAAGCACATCTAATATGAAAATATTTGCCCCCGCATGAAGGCCTTAAATATTCTTCTAAAGGTCTAATTGAGGTCGTATTAGCAGAGGCATTATCAAACAAAATTGAAAAAAATTTTAAAAGTTAAACCATATTCTTCAATAATCCCATGAATGATCCTATAAATATTATTCGGCGGTATGGGCCTCGTTGAATACCCTAAAAGCAATGACTCGCTTTTGGATATTCTATGAGTCATCAATCCTATGCGCCATAATACCCATAAAAGAATTTTCATGAAATACATCGGTCCAAATATCAAAACATAAAGAAATAGAGAAGGGACAAGCACGGAAACAAAGTTGTTCTTTACCGTGTTTGTATTATTTAAAAATTGTTCTTTGAATTGTTTTTCTTGAAACTTTTTTGCATGTTGGTTGCAAGGTTTCATTGATGCATTCTTGTACTTGGCATCGCTCCGCAAAGTTGAATGGTAAGTGTTCCACAGAAATTGTCTCCTCAATTTTATCCCTGTATCTTGGTTGCGAAAATGTAAATAAAGCAAAGTGAGAAACCAGTACTTTCGTTTACGGCAAATCGAATTTGAGATTGTGTCCGAGGATGTCCAAGCTTATCCGGATGCTTTTTTTTTTCCATATGTCTATTAAATGTGCCATACCCTACTCCCTTGCTATGCTTAAATTCGGAATTACAATAATTACATTTTGCATGTGTTACATTACCATCATTATTATACAAATTTTTGTAAAATGGACTTTAAAAATATTAGACTTGAGGACAGATTCTGTGGTGTTATTTCTTTCTCTAGTCTCTGAGGGGATAGTAGATGGTGTCGGTTGCTCAACTAGACTTTCGCACTAAGGCCATTCATTACTCTCTTAGGTAGGCAATGAGGTCGAACCAATAATGTTTTTTCCTTTGAACTTCTACCACGTGATGCCATTTTAAAATTTTTGTAAATCTAAAATCAATGAAAATAAAAGTAATAGGTGAAATAAACTCATTAAAAAATTATAGAAAAAATTTAAAATTACACTCTAGAATAACAATTATAGAAAAATAAACAAACCAAATAAATAAAATATGTAGAAACCAAGATAATAAAATTAAATTATCCAAAAAATCAAATAAAAAAGGTAAAAATAAAAAAAAACAAATAAAAAATAGCATAACAAGCAAATATCAAGTAAGAAATAATAAATAAAAAATCTAATAACAAAAATTAACAATATTAAATAATGCCAAGAAATAAAAAAAAAATAAACAACAAACAAAATTAATAAGCAAAGGTAATCAAATAAAATAATGCATGTAAATAGAAAGGAAATCAACATCAAATGTAAATAATATGTAAAAATGAAAAAATTCACACAAAATTATTCTACAATAACTAAAAATTAAAACATTAATTAACATAAGTGGTACATGTGTAAATCGTAAAGAACAAACTAATTATTTTTGTTTTTGTTTCATGTGCATGGTTCTATTAATAATGCCTATCCAAATTATTTTTCATTTCATTATTATCCAATCGTTATCAAATTAAATAAATATACATATTTGAAATTTAAAAAAAAATGAATGGTTTTAAAATTAAAAAATTTTTAAATTACACTCTAGAATAAAAATTATAGAAAAATAAACAAACCAAATAAATAAAATATGTAGAAACCAAGATAATAAAATTAAATAATGCAAAAAATAATATAAAAAAGGTAAAAATAAAAAAAATAAAAAATAGAATAACAAGCAAATATCAAGTAAGAAATAATCAATAAAAAATCTAATAACAAAAATTAACAAAATTAAATAATGCCAAGAAATTATAAAAAATAAATAACAAACAAAATTAATAAGCAAAGGTAATCAAATAAAATAATGCATGTAAAATAGAAAGGAAATCAACATCAAATGTAAATAATATGTAAAACTGAAAAAATTTATACTAAATTATTCTACAATAACTAAAAATTAAAACATTAATTAACATAAGTGGTCCATGTGTAAGTCATAGAGGACAAACTAATTATTTTTGTTTTTGTTTCATTTGCATGGTTCTCTTAATAATACCTATCCAAATTATTTTTCATTTCATTATTATCCAAGCGTTATCACATTAAATAAATATATATTTGAAATTAAAAAAAATGAATGGTTTTCACATATAATAATGAAAAATCATAATATTACATGAACATCTTTAACAAAATTTTAGTTTTAAAATTTTTATTATTATGGATCAAAATAATAGATATTTCAAAATATCTAAATTTTTTCTATAAGTTGGATAATGTTGAAAAGTATATATAAGAATCTCAAATTTTCTTTTATAAGAATACATAATAAAAAATTTTACAAGAGTACATAATTAAAAAGAATGATAATAAATATTAAATTATCTTTATTACTACTATTTATCTAGAGTTTGCAAGTTCAAGACTATGATAAGTAAGTGTACATATTTAAATTTAATGACATCACAAATATGCTAAAAATTTTAGATTCTTATTTCCAATATTCAATGCTCAATTTATTCTAAGAAATTAAGATAATAACAAAAATGTTTTAACAAAACTACAATTAATAACAAAAAAATGTAAATATTACTAACCTTGTTAATTGGAGACCTTCAAAAAGAAAGAAAATAATAAATGTCCCAACTTGCTCCAAATCTCCAAGACTCCAAAAATAAAAACCCCAAGTATTCAAGGCTTCAAGAATTAATGAGAAAAGAGAGAATTAGAGGAGAAGTTGGGATGAGATCAAGAGAAAGAATTGGAGAAGAATAATAATTGGTAGAAAATAAATAGGGTGAGGATGAGATGCATATATAGAAGTTTATTTTAAATTTAAAATTTGGATTTTTTTTTATATTTGAATTTTAAAAGCTAAAAAAAAATATAAAAAAAATCAACGACTATTAAAGTCATTGGGAGCCGTTAGCTCCAAATTTCAAATTTAAAATTTGGAATTGGGTTTTACCTATGGTGTCAACCCGGTTCCGAACCCAACTTGGCCCAGCCCGGCCCTGCAGTGTCTACAGTGCGGCCCGGTTACGTGTTACTTCCCTGCCAGCCGGGTCAGCTAACCCAGTGGTTTCTGGCAAGCCGGTTCCAAGTCGGGCTAGGCCAAAACTCGTCCCGTGCCTCCCTCTACCTAGAACTCCCTCTCAAGTCTGAATCGCACCTAACAAGAGAACGGGATAAATAAATAAAATATACTACTGACCGAAATGAACTAAAAAAAAATAACAAGAAATAATAACTAACTCTCTAATTGGGCCCACTCACTCAAACCGGTTTAAACCGACCTTACATAAATAAACTAGCCTCCAGCTTACACTTAAACCAACTAAATATAGGCTAAACTCTCCTGACCTAACCTGAACTAATTTCAATTTCATTGAATCAAGTTCAATTTAACCAACCAGCCTTGAACCAATTCAAATTTCTATACAAAATCTATTTAACCAGCTTGGTTCAACTAAACCCAATTCTCCTTGAATTGGTTTACCCCAAAATCATTAGCTCAAAACCTGAACTAAGCCCAAATCAATCTCAACCAACTTAACTTAGCCAAAATAATCCAAGCCCAACCACAACTTATCTTGATTTAATCAAACCTAAAACAAATCAATTTAATGGAACCCAACCACATCAACTTGGTTAGTGAAAGTACTCGGGAAGAAAAATTGAAAGTGCTCGGCCTTAGGTTCACCAAGAGTATGTAAAAGAAGCATTCTACAAGTAAAGGAAAATTAAAACATTGCATAGAAGGTATCATTACGCTAGCTAAAAACTTGAATCGAAAAGGACAACAACTCGAAAATGTGTATGTGTGTGTGAACTCACTCAAGTTAACTCAAAAGGTACTCCTCAAGCTCTTATTAGAAGAACTTATTTATATAGAAAAACAGGAAGGTAGTAGCTTCACACAAGGAGATATTCCATCAGGGGCTCAATTAGAACACTAAGCAGCTAATCGACTTAACAACAGGTAGATCACTTGGCAGTAAGACCCAAGAGATGGCCAAGTAGTTGATAAAGGAAATAATCATGAAAAACTACCAGTGGAATTCTAAGGGGAAAGTCAATCAACAAGCCCATCGGGATCTTAAAGGTTAGCGAGGTCACCATGTTAGCCGCCTAGGTAGAGGCTCTGAGAGGAAAGATCAACAACTTATCCACCGAAAAACTAGTTGCAATTATGGTGTGTGACATATGTGGACGAGGACATACATTGACTGATTGTCCCATTGTAGGAGTGGTGCACAGACTTGCTAAACAAGTTAACTTCGTTCGCAGTGCCCTTCAACCGTAAGGGAACCCTACATCAACACATGCAATCCACTATAGAGAAATCACCCCAATTTCCCTTAGGGCAATCAGGGGCAGCAATAGAAGCCCCCACCCAGATTTCCACTTTATCCATAGTCTGATAGAAATCCCACACTTGAGGATGTCCTTACTCAGTTCATATATACCATCAACACAAAGTTTCAGTAGTCGAATGCTAGATTCCAGAGCATAGAGTTTACGATGAGGAACCAACAGCCATTTCTCAAGAATTTGGAGAACCAGGTTGGCCATATTGCAAAGTTGTTGTCTGTGCAACCACAAGGCAGTTTACCAAGTAACACTAAGGCAAACCTTCATAAGTACCTCAAGATTATCACCTTTAGGAGTGGTAAGTTAGTGGGAATGAGTAGAGACAATGTGATGGGGAAGAATAAAAGCCGGTAATTGAAGGTTCTGACAGCTTGACAAAAGAAGGAGGGGCTACTCCACAAATTGAGAAGAGTGTGCCACCACTAGTGAAAGAATATGTTTTGTGGCTTACATATCCCTCTATATTGAAGAGTGATCATTCCAATGAGCAATTTAGGAGATTCTTGGATTTGCTCAAGAAGTTACACATCAATGTATCGATTGTAGAGGCGTAGTCTCAAATACCTAAGTACGCGAAGTTCCTCAAGGGCCTACTCATGAACAAGAGAAAATTTGAGGAAGTCTCTATGGTCAGTATGAGTGAGGCGAGCTCAGCATTCTTGCAAAATCAGAGGTCAAAGAGGATGAAGGATCCAAGGAGTTTCACTATCCCTTGTAATATTGGTGAATTAGTAAATGAGAAACCCCTAGTGACTGACCTCTAAAGTGTGTGTGAATATGAATATGTGAATAATGTTAATTTGAGTTTGTGAATATTGCAAGTGCATAGGTTATCAAGTAATACCTCATGGGTGACAACGAGGGTCATATTTCCCCAGTAATGGTGAGAGGTTCCTATTACTTTCTCTTTGCTTAATTAATAGCCTAAATGTTACATTGTTTCTTTAGTCTACTTCCACAATTTATTAAACAATTGAGGATTAGTAAGCTCAATTAGAAGGATTTGGGTGGTCGTATGATAGTTTTCTTCATTATTACTTATGATATGCATTGAGTATGATAATTGTGTTCTAGTATTGGACTGGAGGAATTCAAAGGCCTACTGGTCCCAATCTTTTGGCAACCAGGTCTAAATCATTAGGAACTTAAGATGGAATCTCTTCCTATCCCAGCCTCCTATGTTTGTTTTAAGTTCAGGAACTCCTCTAAAAGAGCAAATCAAATCCTAAGCCTAAGGGGTGATCAATCCCTAATCTAGAAACCTAGCTGACACACCCCTTTACGTGTGTGTACCGCAAGTGCACGGGTTGTCGAAGTAATAATTACCCTGGTGAGTAGGGTAGTCGAATCCACAGGGAACAGGGCTACTAGTACTAACTTCTTCTCTGCAATCTAGCCTAATGACCAATGTGATTTTGTGGTGATCTAGTGTGCATAGAAATTAATACCAGAGATGAATAGGCAAAAGGTAAATAAAGGGAGATCTCAATCAATGAAGATGAGATACCCGGGCAATGCTCCCCCTAGGCTCTATCATGAAGTGCAAGACTAACTAAATGCTTCTAAACCGAGTTCTATGAGTCGAGGTAATCCAAGAATAATCGGTCCCTGCTTCCAGGCCACCGATACTAGTCCCCTACAAGGTCCCGGTGGAGAAATCGCTCAATCTCAACACCTCACACCCCATATGACCGCAATAAGCTTTAGGGATACCTAAAAGTGAAACCGATTCCTAAAATTAGATCTAACCCTACTTCTAGGCGGAAGATCCCTAACCCCCTACAAGGTCCCGGCGGAGAAATCTCTCAAACTCACACCTCACACCAAATATGGTTGCATAGATCTTAGGGAATACGGAGATAGGAAACACTTAATCGGAAGGGAAAGGGGACGCTCCACTATCTCATGACTCACCCTCTCAACCCTCTTCAATCTCATATGTTCTAACCCTAATGGAGACCTCTCTCTCACCAAGGCAACAAATCAAGCATACCAAACAACCATACGAATCAATAAGGCATGCAAGCAATGATAAAACAAGATTGAAACTCAAATAAACTCGGATTTAAAAGAAAGCATAAAGAAAGTCAATACATGAATCGAAACCTAGGGTTCACATGCCCAAGTATCTACTAGGGTTTAGCCCTCCATGGGGCTTATTACAAAGCAAAACATAACACAATGAAAAGCAATGTAAACCATGGAAATAAACCCCCTTGAATTCGTGATGATGGCCTTGATGGGTCGCTCAACGTCTTGAAGGATCCTTCTCCGAAGCTAGGTTGCCAATGACTCCCTCGATGCTATGACGGAGGAAAGAACTATCAAAGTTGGTGAAGAACGGCCCTCCAATTCGGCAAAGACCTCCTCCTCAAACCCTAGCCGCTTCCCCTCTCAAAAGGCACACCAAAGATATCAAAAGAATCGACGAAACGGCCTATTTATAAGTCTGAATCGCGCCAGTCACGTGTCTTCACGCGACCGCGTGAGATCCCACGCGATCGCATGGGATTTTGACGCGGTCGCGTGAACAGTAATTCCGCTACAGTACTGCTACAGTGAAATGAACAGTATTCTTCATAACCATGATCCAAACTCTCTCATCTTGAGGCCACATGATCGGGCACACGCCCATGTGGTGAGTTATAAGACTTCTCCTTCTTCGAATCATCATTTGAGAGCTTTAACTATCCTCACACAAGTTGGGACATGAAGGTGTGACTGCCTTTGTGCCCTTCCATCACATAAATCATCTTGAATTCTTCAGGAAGTTGGCACACACCCTCATGTGCGTGATCCCCTCTTGTGCCTTGACACTTGTGTTGTACAAAAACTCCCAACAATAGGTCTTTATAACCCATCTTTGCTTCCTTTTCCTCCTTTAACACTTCCACAACCTAATTGCATAAAAGAACACCAAAATACACTTTATGAGACATAATCAATGGTAAAATGATGCTCAATGTATGTAAAACAAGTAGGTAAAACATGTATAATCAAGCACTTATCACTAGCTATGCCAAATCTCTTAATGCATGCATAGATCTAACATGGTATATGTGTTCTAATGTAGGGCAATATCTTCCTCAGCACAATAACAAAATAAGCATTCAATCAATCATGTAATGAGTCACAAAATACTATACAGATTTATTGAATTATCAATCAAGGTTCGTAAGCAATCTTCAAAATACCTAGACATACAATTACTGTCTAATTGGGGTCCTATGGATCAAGAATAAAGATATATAGAAATAAATCCATAGGGACCGAAAATAAAGAATTAAGAACATCTAAACTAATTCCCTCCAATAGATCTCCAAAGGTTAAGGTTGAGAGCATCCCAAGATTGACAAGATGGTACCGAATCTCTTTGTGTGTCCACCTCTGATGATACACATTGAATCTCTCTTGGAAAGCTCACCAGAATTTGCTAAAATAGTGATGAAATTCGTCTCTATCTACTCAAATCTCTTGAACTTTGGCCACTTTACCTTATTCAGCAAAAGAATCCAACCTTCAAAAAAAAAAAAAAAAACCTAAGGTTTATATAATGTCAGGTCCGCCACAGGCTCACCACAGGTGTTGTGATGCCCGTGGTGAGTAAGTTATTACATGGGCTCTAAGTCATGTCCTGGCATGGCTTCTCTGGGCATTGTGTGAGTGGATCACTATCATGATGGATTCACAAAAATCTGTGGTAAGGCGGTTGTTTCTTCTGTGTTTCTTCAAGTGATTCCATACTCCCATGGCTTGATAACGGCAGTGTTGAGAGTGGACAACAACCATGTTGAGATGTCACCATAACCACTGTGAGCCATGGTGAAGCTCTGATTCAGCAACTTAATCTATTTTGCTTCGAAAGACCCCTGAATTCACTTCTTTGGCCCTAAAACAGAATAAAAGCTCATGGTGAACAAAAGAATGAAATTTTGTATGAATTTGGTGCTAAACATATCAAATCTCATACTAAATACAGCATAAATGATATAGAAAATATGCACTTTCAAATACTTATAACCTAGCGAACCTAGAAGCTAGTATTAACGTGATGTTATTTGCCATGTTTTGGAAGTTAGGGCCTAGTGACCTCAAACCTACTAATATTCCCCTCCAGTTAGCATACCGATCCATTAGGCCTCCTTGAGATGTAATTGAAGATGTTCTTGTGAAAATAGAAAAATTCATCTTCCAGATTGATTTTGTGATTTTAGATGTCGATGAGGATGTTAATGTGCTCCTCATCTTAGGTCAGCCATTTCTAGCCATTTCCCAAGCCCTTATTGATGTGAGCACTAGTAGAATGACTCTTAGGGTTGGGAATGAGGAAGTTATTTTTTCTTTATCTGAAGCCATGAAACATTCTATTGCTTCTGATGATACTTGCTATGTTATGGCCATGACTAACACCATTGTTGATGATTTGGTGCAAGACATGGTGCGCAAGGATCCTTTTGAGGAGTCATTGGATGGCCATCAAGCTTAAGAGACACCCCCTTTACTTACAACAAATCCGCTTGAGGAACACCCACAAAAGAAGCATTGGAAAATACCCACTTCACCTAAGAAAGGTAAGAAAAAACCTTTGACCAAGGAGGTAACATCCGATTCGGTCAAATTAATTGGTAAACTTCCTATTTTCTCTGATTTCACACTTGGGCATTACTTCAGAGACACACATGTTAGGTCCAAGGAGTATTCCTATTTGGAACCTCCTTAACATGTGTGTACCAGATACGTTAAGCTAGTGAGATAAAATAAATGCTTCGTGGGAGACAACTCAAGCATTTTTTGTATTTTTGGGTGTTCTTGCTTTTAGTTGTAGTTTTGTGTTTTTGTTTGAGTTAGTAATAAAATTCTAGGCTTGTCTTTGTTTTTCCAGAAGTTGGTTGGTTGTTTTTAGTCCTACACACTCAGTTAGGTCACATTTGTATTTGAGTTTTCTTGTTCAAACAAGGGAAACTCTACTCCATTTTTTTCAAGCTACTTACAAGCTACTTACACCCATAAGCTCGATCGTAATGCCTTAAAAGAGAGCTTCATGGGCAACTTTACACCTGTAAGTTACCCTATAAGGTGGTTCCAGAGAGCCTTATGAGTGCATTTATGGCCCATAACTCATAAAGAGCATAGTTCAGAGGTATGTTACATGCATCTTATGCCGGTAAGAAGAGCCAGAAGGGTCAACCAGAACATTTTATAGGTAAACCCAAAGACCCTTATGGCTCGTAATGTCGATGGGATATAACCTAGGTTTCTTACATGCCACTTATGCCCATAAAATAGACCATATAAAGACTATTAAGGTAGTAACCTAGGTTGTAAATGAGATAAAACCTTTATAGGGCAGGTCTTACGACCATAAGCACCCTATAATCTTGCAGACAGAGAGACTTATAGTCACAGCTTACGCCCTTAAGAAGCCCGTAAGCACCTAAAGTTTAAGTGCTACCGGCGACCTTTGATCTTCATTTCTAATTGATTCTCAAAAGATCTTGGTTGATGGTGCCTCCATCTCTACCCAATCTATTCTGCTTGTTCTTCTCTTCCATCTTTGAGTGTTTTAGAATGGGTTTGGATGCACTTTCTCACATTTCACTAGCTGGATTTTTCAAAATCTTCTTCTTGATCAAACATAGAACCTTTTTCATGATTTTCTTGATGGATTTTTTATTTGATGCATGGAATTATTTCCTGAATGTTTTAGGGGTGATTTCTATTCATTTAGATGTGAAATTTATAAATTTTGGAGCTTTATTATACAAGATGGGTCCTTGTGGCCTGAGCCTATAGCTTATTGCTGACAGACTACTGATGGATGTGTAAATAAATAAGGTTAAGTCTATGAATACTGTAAGTGCATGGATCATCAAGTAATACCTCGGGGGTGAGCATGAGGGTTGTATTCCTTAGGGAATGATAAGAGGATTTTATTGCTTCCTTTTAACTTAATCAATAGCCTAAACATCTACGGTGTATTTTTAAGTCTACTTTTACAAATTTATTAAAATAATACAATTGATGATAATTAAGTGTAATTGGAAGGAGTTGGGGTGATTGTGTGAAAGTTTTCTTAACTATCAATTTTGATATCTGTTGAGTAATGACAATCATGTTCTAGTATTGGACCAGGGAACTTCAGAAGTGTACTGGTCCCATTCTCTTGGCAACTAGGTATAAATAGCTAGGAACTTAAGATGAAATCTCTTCCAATCCTAGCCTCTGTTTTCCTTAAGCTCAGGAATTCCTCTAAAAGGGACAAATCAACTCCTCCTCCTAAGGGGTGATCAAACCCTAATCTAGAAACCTAGCTATGCCTAATCTCTTAGCGAATGTGTAGATCTAACAAGGCATGCATGTTCTAATGTAGGGGGATATCTTCCTCACCAAATCAGCATAATAACCATTGAATTATAAAGTACTAGAGAGATTTATTGAAATTATCAATCAAAATTCACAATTAATAATTAAAATATATAGACATGTAATTCTACTCAAATTGGAGTCCTATGGGTCAAAAATAGAGATATAAATAAAGATAAATCCACATAAACAAAGAATAAAGAATTAAGAACTCCTAGACTAACTTTGTCTAATAGATAGCAGAAGGTTGAGGTTTAGAGAATCCCAAGATCTTCAAGATGGCATTGAATCTCTTCGCGCGGCCTCCACTATTGATGCACCTTGAATCTCCCCTGGAAAATTCATCGGAATCTATTGAAAGCTTGATGAAACTTGTCACCAGCCACTGAGATCTCTAAAACTCTGGCCTCTCTACCTAATTCAGCAAAAGAACCCTGTCTGATTAGAAAACCTTAGGGTATTTAGAATATTGGGTCCGCCACAGCCTTATCACCAGTATTGTGATACCCATGTTTAGTAAATTATTGCTTGTGCTCTAAGTTGCGTCCTAGCATGGCTTCTCTAGGTGTTGTGTGGATGGATCGCTATTATGATTGTTTCACAATGGCCATGGTGAGGTCGTTGTGACTTTTATGTTAACTTTTATGATTCCACACTGCTACAACTTGATAATGGCAGTGTTGAGAGTGGACAACAACCATAGTGAGATGTCACCACTGTCATTGTGAGCCATGGTGAAGCTTTGATTCAACAACTTAGTTTTTTTTTTGCTTCAAAACTCCCCCGTATTTGTTTTTTTGGGCCCTAAAATAGAATAAAGGCTCACGGTCAACAAAAGAATGAAATTATGTACTAGTTTGGTGCTAAACATATCAATTCTTATGTTAAGTGTAGTATAAATAGTATAGAAAATATGCACTTTCAAAACTTATCAAAGGCTGTAATGCTTGCCATAAAGGTGAGTTTCCCTGAGGCTTGTGGCTATAAGCATGCTTGTAAGATGGTTGTAAGTGCTTCTATCCTTAGAAAATTTTGTACTGATTAACCTTATTATTTCTTATGCAGAATGACTAACGTGAAGAAGATAGCTATTGGATTGGCAAAGAAAAGAAAGACCGAGGCATCCACCTTGATACTGAACAGAGCAGAAGACCCTAGTCGTTCCACCCTCATTCCACTTGTTTCAGAGAGCAATATACCCATGCTAACCTTCTCCATGTCTTGTTTCAGAGAGCAATATACCCTCTTGAAGATGAAATAGTTCGGTCGATCTTGTTTGATTGACTACCTAGTGCTTGGGCACTTGGGACTAGAGGGTGAGGTTTGCCGCATGGTGGACTTTGGGGATGGAACTGGCTTCCTTCTATTAAGGAGCAGGTATGCAGTAATGTCACCTTAGAGGTGCTTAACACCTTTGAGGCTTACAAGAGTCCAGTAGGGTTCTCTCGGTCCTGGGCAATACAGTTTAAGATCTTTGGTGAACCCTATACGACATTAGTTTTACGATGACCCAGTAGTACAAGGAGCTCGCCATCAACTTTTCCCCTAGGACCACAGTAGAGGGAGTATGGCTTCGCCTCAGTAGGGGTGAAGTTATGAGCCAAGATTGACCAAGGTGTCCCACTTTATTTAGTCGGCTCATAGGTACCTACACACAGCTGTTACTCAATCTATAGCAGGTTGTGCTGATAATACCAAGGTGGTGGGGTGGCAAGAGTTATATCTTCTGCAAAGCATGGTAGATCGCTGCCCATCCACTTGGGGCATATGCTGGTTGACTTCCTCATGCATCATGGCCAGCAAAAGCACCTCAGACTGAGCCATGCATTACATGGCTCATGCAAGGGATAGGACTCCTAGAGCTACTAGAGGGTTTCCTGACTGTCAACACCCTAGCTTCTTTAGGGAATAAGACCCTCCACTCAATTGTGATGATCATCAACGTAGACCTCAATACATCCTCACCCTGAGCACCACTAAGCAGCATTTGACGAGGGTGAGGATGCAGATGAGGGATCAGATGACGAGTCTAATAGTGAGTCATCTCTACCGATGGCCATTGCACTACCGAGTGCATCTTGCCTAGCAGCCCTTTTCCTCTGAGATTCAGGAGGTATGGGTTGACGTTTGACATATCAGGGAGGACTAGAAGGTGATTCTCATGACCCATGCATGGCTTGAGGTTGATCTCGGTTGTGCATTGGAGATTTTTTCAAGATTGGTCCCTCCTCCCCCTCTGGTATCTACACTTCCACTGATTCCACATTCGCTGATTAATTTAGCACCATCGGATACAACCGAGCATTAGTTTTGTTTTCATTTTGCTCACTTGGTCATTTCTTGACCTTGAGTGAACTCCACTGCTTGGCCACTTCAAAGGACATACTAGACCTTCCTCAAGGACTATCAACCATTCCTATGTGAACCGGGGAAGTACACATTTTTTACACCCACTTATTTTAGATTGTATTGTCTTAAAGATTCATCTTTTACACACATTGAAGACAATGTATGATTTTAAGTGTGGGGGAGGAATTTAAAACTTCACTACAAGAAAAAAACCCTTTTGCCACGAACCAAATTCGTCTCCGAAAGTTCCTTTTTCGTTGTTGAAACCAATTAGCGACAAAAATTTGCGTCGCCACAGTTTGTCGCAATAGGCTCGTCGCTAACCTACATACCGCGATGAAAATTGACTTCATCACCGAAATTTTGGAGGGGCGACAACCATCATTCATCGCTAAGTTCGTTGCTGACAGTTTCATGGCTTCGCGCTCAAACAATTTCGCGCCAAATTTTGTTGCAAAAACTTTCGGCGACGAACAAGTTTCGTCACTAAAGATATCAGGCGTTATAGTAGTTTCAATTTCTATGATGGAAAAGAGGTGCTTTTATGACGAAATATGTTGTCGCTAAATAAAAAATAACTATTTTTTCAAAATTATTTTTTGTTTGCATATATACTTTCATTTCAATTCTAGCAGTGTGTTTCTACCATAAATTCAATTTCATAAAAAAAATTATATTAAAACTTATAAATACACCAATTTTACAAAATAACATTTCAAAATATACAACTATTCCCAAATACTTACATAACAAAATATGTTAGTCTTGATATTCCAATATCTAAGATGTACCTATCTATCATGAAGTCCTCATAATATGTTAAGTCTTGATACTCCAATATCAAACTACCCTATATATATCGTCCTCATAAAAATCATCACCATCAACATTATCACCATCACCATCATCACTATCATCATCATCATCATCATCATCATCATCAGGAGGAAAATTAGCTACACATCGAGCTGTTATCCTCTTAACAGATCGTAGAAGTTTATTTACCGTCGCTTGGAGCCGATTCACCTGTCCTCGAAGCATATGCACTTCTTCCCCAGATGCACCAACAGATGTAACATGTGAGGAACTCCCTACATTCAAGGAGCAGCCAAGGCCCCCACGTTTCTTCTTCTTATCTATGAAGATACTCATCTGAACTGTAAGAGGGACTTGAATATCTTCTAGTGAAGTCCCTGATGCCTCAGCTAATTTTTGCTTGATCTTCAATAACTCTTCCTTGTAATGTTTCTACAAGAATTAAACAAAAAAGATAATTAGCTGCTATAAGTATCCTAACCAAGTATTAGAAATATTTCAGTACCTCTATTCATTATAAGAAATGAAAATCATCAACAAGGACTGATCAACAAGGTAATAATATGACTACAGCCTTCAGCCCAGATAGCAGTTTCAATGAGAATCTATTTGAATCACAGCAAGAACTCATCCCTCATTTATGGAAAGAAAATATATCAAAAATTGAAAGATCCAACACATCTACAATATATTTTGATTACCAGGCTATAACTAGGAAAATCCCCTTCACTTGATTACCTTAAAATAGGGATTGAATTACTAATAAATACTGAGATAGGATGATAGAGATAGATGAGGTTGGAGAAAGACAGACATCTGTTCTTCTTTCAAATATATCAAATTAAAAACAATGGAAAAGATTAAACCACAGCGGCTAAGAAGATAACATGAAAATAGCACTCTAACATTGGAGGAAGAAATAGAGAATACAAGAGGGTAACAAATATCAGTTGTGGTTCCACAATGAGGAACCACAACCTTCTACCTATTTGTTGCATTAGCTGTGCATGCTTTCTACAAGGTCAACATAGTGAGAATATTGCTAATACTAACAAATATCATTGAAATATAATTAAAATACCTTATATTGCTCATTAGTGTACACAGTGTTAACTAGGTAATGCCACTCCTCAATTTTTCTTTTTTCCTCGAACAATTTTGGAGGTGGGGGAGTGGCACGTGCAACCATAAGATCTTGAGCAGCTAATTTCTTGTAATGCTTGTGGAGTTTTGCTCGCCACCCTTTATATAGCTTTCCCATTTTGTCATCGACCCAACACCAAATGTTCTCATCATTTAAATCCACAGCAAACTTGAACTAATATGATTAGACATACACAAAACAGGGCAAAGAAACATAAGAATTTTAATAAATGCTTAAGAACCAAAATTTATGAGATCATTCAAATAATAAATAACTAACCTTTAACGCATCAGCAATATCCTGCTTCACGGCCTGATCAACCTGGCTCCAACCTCTATCGATACCAATTAATGGTGCTCCGTTTTGAGTAACACACCCAATTTCATTGGTGAATGCCTTGGTTGCCTCAATTGTTGCAATCACCTTTTGTTCGTAGTCCCACTGAATAGGAATCAATCTAGACCGAGCTCTATCACAATTGGCTAGGCCTACAGATGGGCCACGAACTCTCTGGGAATTGGTAGAACCTACACGACATTCAGGTCAATAAAGTATAAGAAATGCAATTAAGCAGTGTGAACCATGTATATGCAGTTACAGAGAATTAGAATGTTACAATAATTTCAGTTGATTTTGTGCTTAGATACAAGTGCTAGTCTTCTAGCTAGTTTAGTGTCTTTATCTATTACTTTATACCTGTCTACAACTTACCATCTGCACGTGAACCTTGGGATGAGATGGAGGCCTGCTCATGGATTGGATCCTGGTGTTATGGCTGGGACTGGAGCTGGGGTTGCGGTTGTTGTTGCGGTTGCTGCTGCGGCTGCTGCTACTGCTGCCATGACTGTGAACTTGTCAAAGGTGATGGCGGCTGTGGCTGTGGCTGTGGCTCCGGCTGTAGCTGTGGTTGTGGCTGCTGCTGCTGCCATGATTGTGACCATGTCATAGGTGATGATGGTGCTTGCCGATGTGGAGATTGCTGTGGTTGTGTTTGGCTCGAACATGCCTATTTTTTCTTACTCTTTCCCGGGCCAAATGCTTCCCTCACCATCCTGCACATTACAAAATTGAACAAACATATATCTTCAAAAATAAATATACACATATCAATGACATCATTGAAGTTGTAAATAGATCAAACTCCAATATTTTAAAGATATTGAAACATTAGAAACTAAGGCACAAGAAGAACAAGCTATCAATCTAAATCACTATAGTCATCACTATGGACACTATTTTCTTCTAAATCACTATATCAAACTCCAATATATAGGTGAACAAAATGTTTCTTATTTTGTACGGAATTTGATAATATAAAAATTAGCAAATTATAAAATTCTGAAATCATAAAATCTGCCCTTTTAAACAAATAAACTATGTCAAAAAAATAATATAATAGACCTAAAAATCTTTTTATAATTTTAGAAGATATTAACATCTAAGTTGCAACAATTGCTATAAGAAAGGCCCCCCAAGTTGAGGTGGTTCTTAGTAAATTTTACTCTTCAAGTAATCTTTGAGAGACATGCATCATGTTCTATTTTATATAAGGCGAAGATATCTCAAAGATATATTCTATAGAAAATAAAACAGGAGAAAACCGTAGAATGTACTTTGCAGGAATCATGATGGGAAATTTTCGCATTTTTTAAGTTTCATCAATGAGTTGCTTAGTATATAATGCATCAAACTCTATGATTTATCTGCAGGTGGTATATATCAGTGAGTTTCATAAGGGCTGGAGAAGCACACAATGTTATCCCAGAGTCCGTGACATTTGGTGGCACTATCAAAAGCCTGACAACTGAAGGCATTACCTATCTTTTGAAAAGGATCAAAGAGGTACAAAAAATAGAAAAAAAAAAAAACCAAGGTTAAGGCCATTCCTATCAACTGAAGGCATTTCCCCAGGTTGAGGTGGTTCTTAGTAAATTTTACTCTTCAAGTAATCTGAAACTATCCATCTCAACAATTAGTTTGAGATCTCTCCCAAACTAAATTTTCCCACAAAATCTTCTCTATCAAACATCTGAAACTATCCATCTCGCATATACACAAACAATCAAAACCCCAATTTGATCCGGAAATCCAAAATCCACAACCTTTAGCATCAAATCAGATCCACTAGCACAGTTAACACAATAAAAACATTCATAAATACAAAAGAACATCGACAAACAAAAAACCCACAAATATTCATCTAATAAAAAACAAACAAAAAGAAACATCTAAAGACATCAGAAGGATAGATCAAGAACACGCGAATCCCATCACCTGACTATACTATAGCACGAGTAATCAGTGGAGGCGATCGTCGGTGCGGCGGTGCGGCGAAGATCGTGCGGGAGAGAGAGAGGCGTCTGTGAGGGTGGGTGTGAGGGGTGAGAGAGAGAGAGAGAGAGAGAGAGAGAGAGAGAGAGAGAGAGAGAGGGTGAGAGGGTGTCTGTGAGGGTAAGGGTAAGTGTGAGTGAGTGAATGGAGAGAGAGGGTTTTTTTTTTTATTTGTGGGGTTTTTAATATATTTTAAAAAAATTATAATACACACAATGGAGATGGTTTTTAATATATATTATTTTTTATGAATTAAAAAAAATAATTGCGTAAAGTTTTAAAATATTTAAAAAATTTAAATTCCAAAAGAAATTATTTATAATAAAGTGTTGTTTACTTACATGACTTTTTTTAAAAAAGGGTTTTATGAATTAAAAAATTAGTTATTTAAAATTTTAAAGTATTAACAAAATTTATTTTCCAAAAAAAATTATTTATAATGAAGTGTTAGGATTTTTTTTACTTACGTGATATTTTGTAAAACACTTCAAATATTTTTCAAAAATTATGAAATATATTTATTAAATTTTATCTCTTAATTTTTTTAAATTATATTAATATTTTTTAGGATTTAAAATATTAGAAATTTATATATATATATTGTGTGTGTGTGTGTGTGAAATTTAATTTTTAGTTTGTAAATTTTAGCAAAACCAAATAATTTTGGTTAAATTTTAGTATGCAAATTTTGGCGCCACATTTTGGGCCCTAAAACAGTTTGCCACGAAATGATGATGCAACAGCCATGAAATAATTCGTTGCTAAGGATTTAAGGGGTCGCGCAGATGAGATGCATCTCGATTAGCCACGGCCATGTTAGAGACGAAGTAATTTTCATGGCTAAAATAACTTTTAGAGACGAAACTAGGTTTCATGGCAAATAATTTCGTGGCCGAAGGGTTTTTTTCTTGTAGTGCTTATTGAACTCTTTTACTTGTCAAGTTGTGCCTTATGACGGTGCATTAGAAATCTAGTAGGAGTTTCTTAGTATTACGATAGACACATGTGAGTTTGTTCCCTTTTGAGTTCTATTTTTTATAGTTGGCACTCTATTCTTGGTTGTTTACCCAATTGAAGCACACAACTTTTTACTATAGCAATTTAGACCTTATATGACTTTGTATAGTTTTAGTTCTTTTTACTTCAAGTGGAATAAATTGAGAGAACATTTTGTAAATTTGAATTAATTTGTTTAAAAAAGAGAAAATTTTGGGAAATTGAAAGAGCTACCCTTAGTAAATGTGTGGAGCTACTCTCGATAAGTCATATACGTTGTATGACCTAAAGAGAGAAAGAGCTACCTTTTTAGGAGAGTAAAAGCTATTGTCTTCTAGTAAAAGAGGTGGAAAGAGCTACCTCTCTTAACCGTGAAAGCCACTTTACAAGTCCTCATGAGTAAAGGCTACCTTACGAGTTGTGTGAAGCTATCACCTTGTAAAGAAAGAGTTTTTTGTGAAATTTTTGCTATTTAAGCCTTTTAGGTTAAAAGAAGTGAAGTAGAGCATTGCAACACACACACATGTAATGGTTGTGAATAAAGTGTAAACTATTTTTGGAACTTGAAATTTTTTAGCATCCTTCAATTGTTAATGCCCAATTACTTTTGAAACTCCCCAATTCTTAAGCACCTGAGGAATTGCACTTTCAATCTTGGTTTGTAATGTTTTCTTTTTACTTGTTAACAAGTAGAAGCTTAATTATAGGGGAATTTGATGAGTGTACAATTGTGCATTATTTTATATCATTTTATACAATCAATAAGGATGTATTAGAGGTATATTATGGAATTTGATGTTAAACATAGTGTGTTTTCCATTCTTAGGCTTCGGCCAACACTTAGAGATGAGAGATAGCCAAAAAAAGTGTTCTAGACCCTAAATGAAGAAGATAGAACTCTTTTGGCATCAATCAAATAAGGACAAGCCAAACAGGATGGCTTATGGGCAACTTACGGCGTAGCTTATAGCCATAAGCCTCATCTAGAGAACCTTGTGGGCATGCTTATGCCAATATGAAAGAGCATAAAGCCAAACAATACGACCTTATGGGTAGGACTTATGCTCGTATGGATAACCATAAAGATCATTTAGAGGAGTTTACGAGCAGAGCTTATGCCTGTAAGTATGGTCATAAGGACTACACAGAGAAGCTTACAGTCCAGCATTTAAAGGCATAAGCTGGATATTAACACAAGACAAAAGACTTTACAGACGGGACTTATGGCCGTAAGTGATCCTGTAAGGCTCAAGACCCATCATTTCCATCTTCTTATGGTTATGTCATTAGGTCTGTAAGTAGCGCATAAGCGGTATAGTTTAAATAGATTTGATGAGGATTTTTAGGGCATCTTTGGTTCTATTTTGGAGGCAAGGCAAATGGAAGAAGAGGGGAAAATCTCCAGGACTTTTGGAGGCAATTTGAGAAGGAGATTCAACTCATCCATCTTCGAGAAGAAGATCATAGCCATCAAGATTAACTTAACAGTGTTTGCGAAAGTTCCTTAGCCAGTCTCTAGCAATCCACTTCCAGCACGATTGAGAAGAAGGTTTCTATGTTTTGTTTTACTCTCTTCATGCTTTGTAATTTGAATGCTTTCCCTTCATTAATGGAGGACTAATTTTGTAGATGTTTAGGGATAGTTGAACTCTAGGGTTTTATCTTATTTGACATTGGCTATGGATATTTGGGATTTAATTGTTTCTTAGTTACAATCCATGTTATTTGAATCTAATTGTGTGTTTGTATTACTTGATTACTATCATGGTAAAAGCCCTAGTTATCATATTTGATGTTCTTTGTGATGAGTAGAAATACCCCCCTAGCATAGACATACTGTGATTAGTGAGGATTGTGGGTAACCCTAGCAATAAGGTGCTTTGCAATCGTAAGGATTGTGGGTAACCCTAGCATAGACATGCCGTGATTAGTGAGGATTGTGGGTAACCCTAGCATAGACATGCCTTGATCTTCCTAAGTGGTTTAACAAGTAATCTCCATACTCTTTGCAATCATAAGGAATATATTTTAGGAGAAATCACATTTCTATTCTGTATGGGATTAGGTGTGATATCTTCGCAAGAAGGATTATATATTTTAGAAATTCTTGTTAGTCCATATTGAGATTTCATAGAGTGCAAAGCTATTGTGTGGTGGTTGCATCAGCACTATACTGAATTAGTTACTATTTACCCTTGTAAGAGGGTTTAGTATACTTTAGAAAATCTTTCAGTTCCAATAGGAATGCATAATTAGATAACCTTTGCCCTAAATTTAACAAACCCTAGAGGTATACTATCCTAGACATCACTTCTTTTCCTGATTTCACTACTCCTTTTATTTCGTGTTTCTTACCTTTTCTTATAGTTCTTTTGAACAACATCACTTCTTTGATAAGGCTAACTTTCGGGATAGGATTTAGTACTAATAGTCTTAATCTTTCCTGTGGACCGATACCCCGCTTTTGAGCAATTGATTACACGATCGGCACTTATACTTGCATCCCTATCCCATACACTACCGAATGTTTGCATGTCGAAGTGGACTTAGAAGTCGAAAATCGGACTTTGAAAAGAAGCCTTTTTTCATGCTTTCACTTAGGTATAAAAATAAAGGAAGTGGAAGAGCAACCAAGGGATAAAGTCTAATTTACTTTATTTAACTTCCTAGCTGAAGTGGGACTTCTTTAAATATAGCATCATTGCTTCTTTAGGGTTTCTCCCTACCATCCATTGGGTCCTTTTTCCTAATAGCCATCAGATACTTTCACTACCCTTATACCAATGGTTGGTTTTGAACATTGGATGACAACAATGTTGATGAATTTCATCTTCAACATTCCCTCTCTATAAATCCAAGGATTCTAACGACAAAGCTTTGATCTTCCTATAAATTAGAGGTGTGCTATGTTAAGTTGTACACCATTTTACTTTGATATCCCTTTACCATAAAGAATGATCATTCTTTAGCAAAATGATTTCCTCGACTATGCCTCTTTGATCTTCCTTTACTATTGAGCTTCTTGTTAAATTGGAAGTTTATAATTAATCTTCCTCTTCCAACTTATCATCATTGGCATGATCTAGATTTCATGTTACCAATCGATAAAGTATCATTTGTAATTTTTTAGAAAGAGAAAACATCCATTCTTTTGACATCTTACGGACTACATAGATTCTTTGAAATGCTTTTCAATAATTTCCTTTTTTGCATCCTTAATGATTGATTGAATAGAGTAACATTCGGCAGTATTTTTTTTTAATTTTAATTTTTTAACCAACTAATGTTGGTTTAGTTAACAATCAAAGTTAATTTAAAGGTGCTAAACTTATTTTTGGTTTAGTGCAGAATGATTAAACTCACCAGTACTCATTAGTAACCTATTCCACATAACAGTTTTTATTACACTAATTCTAACTTTTGTCAACAACAAAAATTATTTCTTCCATTATTTCAAACTTGTGAATTGTGATGATGGAGTTCTAGTGAACTGTACATATCCATTCATTTTCATCCTATATATATATATATATAATCTTGCAAAAACTAAAACTTATATATGTAAAGATTTTTTTTTCTATAATAAATAGATATGCATATATTTATTTTAATCAAATCAACGCATTTTATTTTCAAAGAAATTTATTAAGCTAGTGTAAACCCAATCCTTACCTATACGACATACTATAGGTTTTGACAATTCCTCCTTCATTATGCCATTATTGATCCCTTATTCCATCAATCTAGGGATGGTAATAGGGAAGGGCAGGGGTAGGAATCACCTATCCACCTTTGCCATGCCTACCACATACCATGCCATGCCTCCTTCCCCATCTTGCATTAGTATTGATCTTCTCAATACCAATACCACCTCCACCGGTTTTGCTCATGTCGTGCCCTGCTTCCCCAAGCATAGCATTGCCTTACATTTTTTTTAATGAAAAGAAATTAGATATTTTAACTATTCTTAGATTGTTTACATCAATAATTAGAAATTTTATAAAACCAAATTAAATAAAAATATTAAAAGATATATATTTAACAACACAACTCCAAGTTTCATCTCAAATTCAATGAAGATAATTAGAGAAATTAAGTTACATAAAATGACATAGTCCAACATTCATTTAACTTACTAATAGAAGCATTAAAAACTAATAAGTGCTGAAATATACATGTATTTTTAATATAAATTGATACACTTGACTTATCTTTTTTAACAAATTGATAGTTTTTGGTATTTAATTTATTTATTTATTCGTGTTCAAGCCACACATTTTATGCTTAAAGCAAAAAAGTAACTTTGAATCAATTTCAAGCAAAATGTGTTCATGTATTGAAGCTCCAAGAGGAAACATGGGTTCAACACTGCCTGCTGTTGATTATAGTGGAGAATTCTCAGGAGCAACAAGGGTTGGAACCAGGTTGAGCTATGTCAAAGCTCTGTTTTCCCTGGGAGTATTCATAGTTTTGTTTCAAGTGTAGGTACATGGCCATGAATACGCTCTATGTTAACCCCGTATCTAGGCCCAATTTCTAGACTATGAATGACAAGCATAGGTAACTTTAAGGGATCTTTTGATTTACTTGTATGAGGGGATTTTGGATAGGATTTCGACTAGGGGAGACAACAATGATATAGCATGAAGGTTGAAAAAGGGATCTAGTCTCCTTGGAACAGTTCTCACCTAATTAAGAAAAGTGTGGACCACAAAGGGTTCTCTATTATCTTTTCAATATTATCTATGTTTCTTCTTGATCGTATTTTTTTAAATCTCTTACGATGAGGAAATAAGCATTTTAGGACATTTGGATATTGATGAACCTTAAGATTTAATTAGTATTTTGACTTGGATATCAGTTACATATCGAGTTCTTTTTGAATGAGTTTCGATTGTGTATTTTTGAATATCATGATTTCTATTATAGCAATGACTTTATTTCATCCTTGATATATAATGATTGTCCCATAAGTGCATGGGGTCATCAAGTAATACCTCTCAAGCAAGCACGAGAGGGTCATATTCCCTAGGCCCAAGGAACTACTTTTACTTCCTCTTCACTTGTTGTTCAACCTACCAAATCATGTTCAAGTGCACTAAATGTACAAAGAAAACTAAAACTAAGTCCAGAGATGTCCACACGCCAAAGTGAGAGGATGAAATTCAGGGAATGTGGGTGGTCACGGATGCGGATTCCATTAGGGTTACTAAAGCTAGAAAGATGCTAGAGGTACTAAGCAAATGGTTGTTCTGGTCAAGAGAAATCCTAAAGTAGATTACCCTGATGGTCATGGTGATAATCCCTAATCGCATACGAGTATTAGCTCGGAATCTCTTTTGGCCAAATTCTCCTATGATTGCACTACAAACAGGGAGATCTCTAATTAGGGCAGATGCTAAATACCTAGGTCTAACCCTAATGGTTGGAGGGGCATGAATTACCCAATGGTCATGATCTATTCATACATGAATCCCCATTAAGCTAAGTGTGTCTAGCACAAGAGCATTGGTCACGCAACCAAGTACAACCTAGAAGTTTAGATAAAGAGTTCTCATGTAAATCAACATGATTGAGATCCGTAAGTGCACGTGTCATCAAATAATACCCTTCGCTCAAGCACGAGACGGTCATATTCTCTGGGGTCCCAAGAGTTGCTATTACTTCCCCTAGACGGCACTATCTAGTATACCAAATATAGGATAAAGCAAGATGAGAAAAATAACAAAGAGAAAACTATAAACACGCGGACTAAGGCTCACCACATAAGCACATTAAGGAAACAAATAGCAATGAAAGTAATAGGTCCCCAGGCAAGGATCCCCTCGGGACTACTAAAGCTAGAGGGATGCTAGAATTACAAAGGCAATGGTGGTTGGGTCAAGAGACATACAAAGGTAGGTTACAACAATGGTCACGTTGATAACCCCTAATCCTATACAAGTATTAGGTCAGAATAGCTTCCACCCAAATCGTCCAATGATTGCATTAAAAATTAGGATATCTCTAATTAGGGCCATTACTCAAACTAGGTCTAGCCCTAATGGTTAGAGGGGTATGAATTACCCGATGGTCACAGTGTATTCATATATGAACCCTTTCTAAGCCAAGTGTGTCTAGTACAAGGGCGATGGCCACGCTACCAAGTACAACCTAGAAGTTGAAATACAGAGTTCTCATGCAAATTAACACATCAAAGATCACAAGGCTTCAACTACAAACCACACAAATACCATAAATGTAACTCAAAACATCCATACAAGCAAGTTCATCCCAAGGTTCACCGGATGCCTGATAAGTGTTCGTGTTATAGTAATGCAAAGTGTTATTATCTTCCAATGAGCATTGATTTAATCAGATTTTATCACTAAAAAGTGTGCATTTGTTTACTTTTGTGCATCGTAGGGTTGTGAAGGTAAATTGGAGAAAAGGAACGAAGTTAGATCGTGTTCACCGTTGTTGGGGAGATTTTCGGACCAAGCAAGGAACAAGGCATAAGCATAGACTTGTGAGTGTGTGCCAACCTCCTTTGGAGGGGCACAAAGGCAGTCACATTGACAATAAGTCTAGCTCGTGCTAACAAGGAGAACTTCACCAATTAGGAGATTTGAAGCAATCGGCACGATCTACCGTTGATTGTGTGCCTAATTCAACGGCCTCAATGAAGAACGACGAATTCGGGACCGTTCCGGTACAATCACTGCAGCAAAATACTGTAGCAAGTTGCTGTTCACTGTCTGCCGAAAATCAGCAAAACAGCAACTTCACACGGGCGTGTGGAAATTCCACACAGCCGTGTGAAATCCCGATTTCTGCAATTTAAACCCGCGACTCAACGTTATAAAAGCCCGTTTCAGAGACTGTTTTTGGGATCTTTTTGGCTCTTCTTTGCCCTAACTTCTAGAGAAGAGCGGCTAGGGTTTAGAGAGGACTTCGTGGAGGTTTGGAGTGCGTCATCGGCGTCGACATCAACGTCCGATGGTCGCACAAGACCACGACCACATCGCACACAAGGGGGTTTTCATCTATGCATTCAATTTGTTTTCTTATTCTTATTTTGATGGATTTGTATAGCTCCATGAGGAGCTAAACCCCTTGTGGGTATTCGGACTTGTAAACCCTAAGATTATTATGTTTCATTGACATCGCTATTATGCTTTTCCATTATTGATGAATAAAATTGAGTTTAAATCTTAATTTCTTCTTGATTATTGTTTTCCCTTAGCCGTGACACTAGGGTTGAGAACAATCTAGGTTATACTTTGGAGGTGTGGAAACTCCTATAGGGTTAGACTACTTAGGATTGAAGAGGGTTGAGAGGGTGAGTCGTGAGGTAGCGGAAAGTCCCCTTTCCCCTCTGATGTGATTCTCCCTATTTTCATGTTCCATGATTTATTCGCGGTCGAGATAGAGTTAGGTTCTAGGAGATAAACTCCCCTGAGGCTTCGTTGTGCGAGCAACAAAGTGAAGGGTTGAAGTGAATCTTAGTGCCGGGACTTAATTTAGACTAGGGTTCTCTCACCTGGACCAAAGGGTTAGAACTACACATAGGAACATGGTTAATCACTAGGAATCCCTAGAACTTAAAGCAATTCCACACAGTGTGAGGCTTAGGTAGATAGACTCCCCTAGGGTTTAGTTGACAGGTTAACGAGAGTCAAGGGTCGTAGTGAAGCCTAATAACCGGAACATAGTGTTGGGGTTAGTTACGGTTGACCTTAGGTTTGGGACCGTGTGTTTAAGGATCTCCTCGATTCAATTAACATCAATAGGATAGTATAATAGCATTGTCTTGCACTAGAAGCATAAGGCCTAGTGGTAGCTTGTCCGGGTACCCATCTTCTCTCATTGCTTGTCCTACTCTTTTACTCCTACTTGCACTCTCTCACCTTCAACAATTCTATTTTAATTCTGGTTTTTATTAGTTTCTTTCACACTCACTTATTGATTTCTTTTCATACATCGCATTAGTTACATAGTGAATACTTGTATCTCAAATCCCTCTTCCCTTTGGATATAACTACCCACTCACCAGGGTATATTATTACTTCGACAACCCGTGCACTTTCGGGCCCCTGTTAATGCCCGGTGACCTTGGGAGTCTAGTTCATCATCAATAAGGGAGAAAGTATAAAAAACAAGAAATACAAGACAAAGCTCATAACAAACTCCCCAAAGATGAAGACTAGAAGGTGGTGATGGGAATCCGATAGATTGGCACTGACAAACTCCTAGATGTGCTCCTTTGAGTGTAACCTTATTCCCTCTTTGATTTGCCTCTCAAATCTACCTTCTCCTGCATCTTTGAAGCCCTAGAAGATGATGGTGGAGAAATGGTGGCCAAAGACCCCTCAAAAGATGCCCTAGAATCCTTTTTACAGATGGTTTCAGGCTGACATGCGGTCTGCATACAGGCTATGAAGATTACAGAAAAATGCCAAGAATCGCGTACGTTGCTACAGTAACTACTACAGTAACTTTGGTACAGTGAACCTGCTGCAGTACAGCATGCGATTGTCTTTATGCCAGTATGGTTGCCCGTATGAAATCTCAGACTTAGCATTTTTCTTAAACTCTTGGTGTTACAGGCCGCTACAGTAGTGCTATAGTACCTGGCCTTTAAAATGGTGTTTTTGGTGTCGATTTCTTCTTGAATCCCATTGTCGAGCTCACTTCGGCTTCTTTTATAACTATAACATGAGATAAACCAAT
Organism: Dioscorea alata; assembly: GCA_020875875.1. NCBI lineage: Eukaryota > Viridiplantae > Streptophyta > Magnoliopsida > Dioscoreales > Dioscoreaceae > Dioscorea > Dioscorea alata. Next base: position 14,252,149 of record CM037013.1, read on the forward strand.
TTAGACCGAAAAAGGGCATGGATTCATCAATAAAATACGCAAATAATGTGCAATATATATGTATAAAATACATACATTTAGGCGTTTATCAAAACACATCAAAGATCACAAATCTTAAATCATGAAACAAACCAATTGCATTAAACAACTCAAAGCATCCAACTAAACAAGTTCACCCCAAGGTTCACCAGCATCCGGTGACCTTGGGGTCAAGCCGTCCATACAAGCAAATATTCAAGATGAATTCATGGAAACAACTATAAAATGCATAATAAAACTCCCTTAAGAAATGAAAACAAGAAGAGGAGAAGGAACGACGTAGAAGGCTTCTACGGACGCCGCTATGGGGCAGCTTCCCTCGTCATCTCCAAGCTTTCCAAAGAAGAAATTGGTGAAGATCTTGCCTAATAACACTTCTCCCTTTGATTCCCCCTCTCTAAACCATGAGATTTGGCCTCTAAATGGCCTAGTGAAGTCGCCTTCTCCTAGGGTTTTTTGAGCTTCAAGCAAAAGATCCCCATTTTTGTGCCCTAACTTTCCCTTTAAAAAGTTCCGCATGAGCCTTATGGGCTCCATGCTCCATACGAGCGCATGGAGCCCATGAGGCTCTCTATCTTTTTTTGCTCACGAAACTGGGTTAGTGCTATAGTAATCCATCTACAATATTGATCTCGAAATCTCCAGTGAGTCTCATGGGCTTCATGCGGGCGCATGAAACCCGTGAGGTTTACAGCCGATTTTTTGCAACACCCAATTCCCCTCTCTACAGCGCCTGTTACAATAATATTGCTCCAAAACATAGTTTTTTGTGCTGATTTCTCCCCAATTGCATTCTTGAGCTCCTCTTGGCTTCCCTGAGGCCTATAACACAAATATAACCAATTTAGACATAAAATGGGCATCAATTCAAAAAAAAAAAAAAAAAATGCATGCTAGCATGTACAAAAGCTATCTTTAAATATATACATCTAGGCTCTTATCAATATATGTATAAGACATTGACAAATCCTTATCCGTATATCCATCATAATAGCAAAGAATTATGTGTAACCCTAGAGGTAGGGGACTTATTACAGCAATTCTCCCATTTAGGATTAATATACCTGCAGATTTTATTGAGTCTTCATGTAATCATAGAAGATTAAATTAGAGTAAGATGTCAATTTAACTATTAAAAAAAATCAAAGTTTAATCCTATTATGGAGGCTCATGAAGGGTTAATACAATCATAGGAAGTAGGTTAGAAATTGATTAAAATCTATTGCTCATGATCCTAAAAAAGCGGTAAATATATTTAAGGAGCAACAGGGGTCTAATAGACTCAATTCCAATATGATATCCTTGCTTAGTGCTTTATATGAAACACAAGGAGGATTCCTTGTCCAAATACCACCCTCTAATGATTGATTTCCATCTCTTCAACACCCATTATTCCAATAATGCAAATTTATTTATTTTTAGTTCATTACCTTTGTTATCGATTAGCAAGATAATAGACAAATAGCTATTACTAGTGCTTTCAATCCTTGTGGGACCGATAATCCTATTTTTTATCGCATTCTTTACTACTTTATTGGCATATGCACTTGCATACATTGCTATACACCATTAAGAGTTAATCAAAAACAACATTGTATAAAAGCAACTTCGGTTCAAAGCTTAAACATGTACTTTTCTTATGAAATAACATTACATAAGAAACATCTTGAGCTTACCTCCCTTAAAATATGAAATGCGCACCCAATCCTATAAGTAAAAAAGAAAAAATATGTTAATAGGAATTCTATAAAGATTTATAAACATTATAGAGATAATGTACTTATATAGATGATAATTTACTAAGTCAAAAGGCATGGAAATGGAAATGATATCATCTTCCTTCGCACATTTTGATGAGGTATTTTGATCTAAGTAATACAATAAAAAAATAGTTAAGTTACTAAACAAAGCTATAATGAAAAGTGAGATAATTACTAATGAAGTTACTTTCTCATTGATTGAGAAACCAATTTTACACAAATGTCAAAGCTTCCACCAAAGTCAGGTGAAGTCCACTACGAGACACACTCACTAATCTACTGCCTGCGTTAAATGTAAATTTTGAAGCCAATGTTAAGATAGGTATAGCATATAAATCTCTAGAAATCCTTTGCATCATCATATACTTAACACTAACAATCTTCCACTATAGCAATATATCAAAATCAAGAGATCATTGTAAGACATGTCTTCTAAATAGAATCAAATTCTATCTCCTTTTAAGTACCTTGAGTTTTTTCTTGATTAAGAAATTCATCTCATCAATCTGAAATAGTATTTGTTTTAGCAAGGTGGAAGATGAAGAAGTGTTTTTTAGAATTCCATAATCTAAAAACATTTTTTCATATTAAAAAATCTAGTTGTCACAAATATAGTCAATTTTATCAATTTTTATCTCGCAAAATCTCCATATATCTTAGAAAAGTGATATTCCAACATGCTTTTCTTGTACCTAAATCAAAACTATAGCTAACCCTATGAAACTATGAACTGCACTATAATATTTATCAAATTCTTTTAGCATTGTTGTAGCCATTAATGTAATCGTCACATTAAAATTAGAATTCCACTTAGTCAATGCAAATTTCATCTCACAAACTTTTAAAAAACATATTAAAGTTATATGCTTAGCGCTTAAAAATATCTCAGTCACCTCATAAAAGTATTTGTAACTTTTTAGAAATTATCTTTGTCATATCCCAATTTGTCTCTGACAAACCCCTTGCGTGTGTACCCCGCAAGTGCACGAGTTGTCGAAGTAATAAAATACCCTGGTGAGTGGGTAGTCGTATCCACAGGGAATAGTGTTCAGAAACAAGCATTATCACATTTTAGCTATAAATGGAATCGATGGTAAGAGAAATCAATATGTATGTATATATATATATATATATATATATATATATATATATATATATATAAGAAAGTAAAAGAGTGCAAAAAGGGCAATAAAGGTAGGAGAGGTAATCGATATAAAGATGGGGTACCCGGTCAAAGCTCCCCCTAGGATTAATGCTTCTAGTGCAAGACTAGTATTATACCCTCTAATTGATGTCTAATGAGACGTGGAAATCCTTAAGCACACAGTCCCAAACTTAAGGTCAACCGTGACTAATCCCACACTATACCTGGCTCTAGACTTCTCTACGACCCTTGACTCTCGATGACCTGTCACCTAAGCCCCAGGGGAGTACCTCATACTAATGCCTAGCACCGTGTGAAATTGCATGGAGTTCTAGGGATTCCAAGTGAAAGACCCTATCCGTAATTATAGTTCTAACCCTTTGGTCCAGGTGGAAGAACCCTAATCTAAGTTAAGCCCCAGTCCTAGGATTCACTCAACCCTTCGCAAGGGAGTTCATCTCCTAGTACTTCACTCTACTTTGATCGCAATTAACTCTTGGGATACGGAGGTAGGGAAATTCACACCGGAGAGGAAAGGGGACGTTGCGCTACCTCTCGACTCACCCTCTCAACCCTCTCCAACCTTGTGTAGTCTAATCCTATAGAGGTTGTCACACCCTCAAAAGATAACCTAATAGATTCTCAACCCTAGTGTCACGGCTAAGGGAAAATCTCATACAATCGGCATGCAAGATTGGAACTCAATAAGAAAACATAAAATTAATAAAACATAATAAAAGTTATAGAAACACAAGCATCCTAGGGTTTACAAGTCCAAATATCCACTATGGTTTAGCTCTCCATGGAGCAATACAAAATCAATAAAGAGTTTAAGAACATATGCATGAAAACCATAAAGAAAACCCCCTTGTAGATTATATCGATGGTCTTATGGAGCCGCATGTGCTCTCCAACGAATCCCTTGTCAAGCCTAGGGCACACTTCGCCGAATCAATGCCGATGAAAGCACCCCCAATAGCTTTCTTCCAATGGATATCGATGTTGATGCCGTATAATCGACTCCAAAGACCTCCAAGAACCTCTCCAAACCCTAGCCGAAAGCCCCCCAAAAGATAGGCAAGAGATAGAAGGGGGGGGGGGGGGGTCCCCAAATAAATATGAAAATGGGCTATTTATAGGCTGAAATCGGGCTGAAATCAGAGTTCCACACGCCCCTGTGGATTTTCCACACGGGCCTGCAGAATTTCTACACGCCCGTGTGGAAATTCTGTTTTGCTGATTTTCGGCAGACCGTGAACAGTAACTTGTTACAGTGTTTTTGCTACAGTACTACTACAGTACTTCGCCAAAATGCTCCCGAATTAATCGTTCTTCATCGAGGCCGTTGAATTGGGCACACAATCAACGTTAGATTATGTCGATTACTTCATTTCTCTTCATTGGCAAAGTTCTCCAATGCTACACGAGTTTGACTTTTGTGAATGTGACTACCCTTGTGCCCCTCCAATGGAGGTTGGCACACACCCACAAGTCTAGACTCATGCCTTGTTCTTTGTTTGGTCCGGGAACTCCCCAACAATGGCGAACATAACCTATTCTTGCTTCTTTCTTCTCCAAATTGGCTCCACAACCCTACAATGCACAAGAGCACACAAATGCACATAAATTAATGATAAAATCTGAGAAAAGTAATGCTCAATGTAAGATAATAATACTTTATATTAGTATAACACGAGCACTTATCAGTCTCTATTAGTGAAATCTTGCACATTGACTTTCTTTTCTTTACATAGCTAAACACATCTTTCTAAAATGGAGTTGTATTAATCATCAAGTAAGTTGAGTTCCATCTTGTTTTATATTTGATGTATAATATTTTTGAGGTTGGGACATATAGCTATCAAGCACACTCTTCAAACTTATCTATTCTTTTTAGAATAGTTGTCCAAAAATGAACACTTCTACAAATTCTATCAATATAATCTCTAATGACATCCGATCCATCCTTGACAATCAACTCAAAACATGTGCATAACAACACATATAAGAAATTTACCATCAAGTAGAAGTGCTCTAGATTGAAGTTGGTTAAGTAATAGGCTGATGATAAATGCCTAAATGTATGTATTTTATATGTATTTGTTGCACATGACTTGTGTATTCTCTTGATGAATCGATGCCCTTTTATGGTTTAATTGGTTTCTTTCCTGTTACAGGCATAGAAGAAGGCTAGGTAAGCTCGACAATGAGATTCAAGAAGAAATCGACACCAAAAACAACATTTTAGAGCCATGGGCACTGTAGTAATAATGCAGTAGCCTGTAGCACGAAGACTTGAAGAAAATGCTAAGTCTGGAATTCCTCATCGGTAACCTCACGGCCGCAGTATTGAAGCAGGTCACTGTAGCAGTCACTGTAGCAACTTACGGGAAAAATGACATAATGATTGAGAACCTCATGGCCCATTTGCTGACCGTATGCTTGACTGCATGGCATCCCGAGATCAATTTTAAAAGGGGTTTTAGGGCATCTTTTAGAAGGGAGGAGGCCTTGTTCCTAGATCTCATCACCACCATTCTTTATCTGAGGCAGAAGAAGACAAGAGAGGGCATCTCCGAGGTGGAAATCGATTGTGAGAGTGTAATTCGGCAAGATCTACTCTTAGGGCATAATTGTAGAAGGTTGAAGATGATAAGGGAAGCCTTTATGTGGGGGATCCCAAGCGTCATTCGACTTCTTATCCTTGAGGAAGTTTGATGTTATTTTTTTTTAGTTATTTTCATGTATTCTATCTTGTATGTTGCTAGCATGAACAATTAAACCCCAAGGTCACCGGATGTAGGTGAACCTTGGGGGTGAACTTGTGTAGATTGAATGCTATGACTTGTTTTATTGCATTTGGTGTGTTTGTGATCCATGCTTGGTGTACTTTATGGTATTGGTATGCATGAGAACTCTGTGTATCAATTTCTAGGTTATAATAGGTTGCATGACCATCGCCCTTGTATTAGGCTCTACTAGCTTGGAAGGGATACATGTACTAATACACTGTGATCATCATGTATTTTGTACCCCTCCAATATTAGGGTTGTACCTAGTTTGTGTTTTGACCCTGATTTAAGAAGTCCCTTACCCTCATTGCAATCGCAAGAGAAATTGATCGGAAAAAATTCCATATCAATACTCGTACCGTATTAGGGGTCAATTGTCGTGACCATCGGGTTGACCTATCTTAGGATTTTCTCGGTCCAAGGGGATCCTCATCCGTGATCATTTTTCATTCTTGATTTCTACCCGTGATTTGCCTTCATTGTAGACATCTAAGTAGAATTTTACTTATTGCTTTGTAGCTTTAACACATCACTCGAATTTGTAGGTTAAACAACACGCGAAAAGGAAGTAAGAGTAGCTTCTTAGGCCCTGGGAATACTAACCCTTCATGCTTGCGCGAGGGGCATTACTTGATGACCCATACACTTGCGAGATTGACTCACACCAGCTGATAATACCATCATTAATTGAACAATTATCCCAAGCTAATGAAGAAAATTTTCATGTATTCCTAAATCTAAAAGCATTTTCATCAACTACTCCATAATTATTTCATTTTTGTATGGGGAAGGGACATAACAAATCCCAAATATACATCAAATTTATATTCATTTAAGTTACATAGTAATAAAAGAAAAACTATACAAATTTAGAATACTATTCTAAATGATAATGTAAAAATTATTAATAAATTAAAAATAAATCATACCTTAAGACCCATTTTCATAAATTCCAAAAGCTATCTATGAAGTGAGTGGTAAGAGCCATATATCCTTTCTTTTGGTGTTCAATTGTCCACATATCAGTTGTAATTACACTTCTACTATCATTTATTTTGATAATTCTAATTGTTTTCAAGTTCTACTCCTTGTTAATCTTAAGAATATCATTCCTTATTGTGTTTTACTAAGGACCATTAAATAATTGCCAGAAAAATAAACCATTGATAAAGGATATTTGATAAGTGTTCGTGTTATAGTAATGCAAAGTGTTATTATCTTGCAATGAGCATTGACTTAATCAGATTTTATCACTAAAAAGTGTGCATTTGTTTACTTTTGTGCATCGTAGGGTTGTGAAGGTAAATTGGAGAAAAGGAACGAAGTTAGATCGTGTTCACCGTTGTTGGGGAGATTTTCGGACCAAGCAAGGAACAAGGCATAAGCATAGACTTGTGAGTGTGTGCCAACCTCCTTTGGAGGGGCACAAAGGCAGTCATATTGACAATAAGTCTAGCTCGTGCTAACAAGGAGAACTTCACCAATTAGGAGATTTGAAGCAATCGGCATGATCTACCGTTGATTGTGTGCCCAATTCAACGGCCTCAATGAAGAATAACGAATTCGGGAGCGTTTCGGCACAATTACTGTAGCAAAAACACTGTAACAAGTTACTGTTCACTATCTGCCGAAAATCAGCAAAATAGCAACTTCACACGAGCGTGTGGAAATTCCACACGGCCATGTGAAATCCCGATTTCTGCAATTTAAAGCCGTGACTCAATGTTATAAAAGCCCGTTTGGGAGACTGTTTTTGGATCTTTTCGGCTCTTCTTTGCCCTAACTTCTAGAGAGGAGCGGCTAGGGTTTAGAGAGGACTTCGTGGAGGTTTGGAGCGCGTCATCGGCGTCGACATCAACGTCCGATGGTCGCACAAGACCACGACCACATCGCACACAAGGGGGTTTTCATCTATGCATTCAATTTGTTTTCTTATTCTTATTTTGATGGATTTGTATAGCTCCATGAGGAGCTAAACCCCTTGTGGGTATTCAGACTTGTAAACCCTAGGATTATTATGTTTATTTGACATCGCTATTATGCTTTTCCATTATTGATGAATAAAATTGAGTTTCAATCTTAATTTCTTCTTGATTATTGTTTTCCCTTAGCCGTGACACTAGGGTTGAGAACAACCTAGGTTATACTTTGGAGGTGTGACAACTCCTATAGGGTTAGACTACTTAGGATTGAAGAGGGTTGAGAGGGTGAATCGTGAGGTAGTGGAACGTCCCCTTTCCCCTCCAATGTGATTCTCTCTACCACCATGTTCCATGATTTATTCGCGGTCGAGATAGAGTTAGATGTTAGGAGATAAACTCCCCTGAGGCTTCGTTGTGTGAGCAACAAAGTGAAGGGTTGAAGTGAATTTTAGTGCCGGGACTTAATTTAGACTAGGGTTCTCTCACTTGGACCAAAGGGTTAGAACTATACATAGGAACAGGGTTAATCACTAGGAATCCCTAGAACTTAAAGCAATTCCACACAATGTGAGGCTTAGGTAGATAGACTCCCCTAGGGCTTAGTTGACAGGTCAACGAGAGTCAAGGGTCGTAGTGAAGCCTAATGACCGTAACATAGTGTTATAGTTAGTCACGGTTGACCTTAGGTTTGGGACCGTGTGTTTAAGGATCTCCTCTATTCAATTAATATCAATAGGATAGCATAATAGCATTGTCTTGCACTAGAAGCATAAGTCCTAGGGGTAGCTTGTCCGGGTACCCATCTTCTCTCATTGCTTGTCCTACTCTTTTACTGCTACTTGCACTCTCTCACCTTCCACAATTCTATTTTAAGTCTGGTTTTTATTAGTTTCTTTCACACTCACTTATCAATTTCTTTCCATACATCGCATTAGCTACATAGTGAATACTTGTATCTCAAATCCCTATTCCCTGTGGATACGACTACCCACTCACCAGGGTATATTATTACTTCGATAACCCGTGCACTTTCGGGCCCATGTCAATATTCATGCATGATTATTGTCATGCCCCGGCCCACAATTAGGCACTTGGTAACCACTGCAACAACTAATGAAGGGACAACTATCACCCACACCCAAGCCACCAAAATGCCTAAGCAAACCTGGATTTACAGTTAATGAACACATAACCCAACAAATTTACTTTGAACTTGGGAATAAAGATACAAACATGGATTCTATACATAATTTAACTAGTCAAATACAACCCAATGGGTCCAGTCTATTTAATGAGTCTTACTTACATGTACAAGACACAATTCATAGACTTATACTATAGGACAATGGATGACTTGCATCTTAAAAAGGTTCACAGCATGCATTACTCAGTGAGTGAATAAGGCATATAGCTTTGCAAAGACCGAAATGAAACAAAAAAGAGCATGCAAAGATATAAAACATATCCAACATAATTCACGTGTGCTAGCATTTATTCTAATATTGTCCTTATTTTAGTACTCTGATGTCACTAAATTTCTCACGCCCCAACCCACAATTAGGCATGTGGCAATCACTGCAACGACTTAGGAAGGGACAAGTATCACCCACACCCAAGTCGTTGTAAGGCCTAAACAACCTATAGTTACAGATAATAAATAGATAACACAACTAACGTAACTTGAACTTAGGAACAAAGACACAAACATGCAATCTATATTGAATATAACTTATCAGATACAACCCAACTGATCCAGTTTATATAATGAGTCTTCAATATATACAAGATATAATCCCCAGACTTATACAACAAAACACTGGAAGAGCTGCACAACAAAAGGTTTGTAGCATGCACTACTCAACCTGAGGAAAAAGGCAAAAAAGAGAGTGATAATAATATCATTACCCATTGAGTGAACAAGGCATATAGCTCTACAAGGATAGAAATGAAACAAAAAAAAAAATGTAAAGATATAAAAACATATGCAACATAATTCAAGTGTAAAACATAGATTCACATTACCTTAATGTAAAACTCATAAAAGCTTTTAGGCTAGCCTCATAGAGTTTTCTCCCTTATTGTCGGCACAACTAGGGTTCAAAATCTGCCAAGATCAATTTATTTTACTATAACTAAATACGTAGCCCTCCTTGGCATTGGCATTTGGGAGCCTCGTGTGGTAACTCCGAGGGTCTCAGTCAGGTTTGGTCCCATTCAGGCTATCTGCATGTCTCCTGATATGGGTAAAGTAATAGTTAACCATGTTGCCTCTACAGGCCAACCATGGGGACCTCCACTACAATGAATCGTACAAAGCATATCACCATCAAATACAGGGAAAAGATCATAAATCATCTATGTCTTAATCATCGAGCATAAACATTCACATATAGAACATAATTGTTTACATTCCATTCCATATATAAACCACAATAGTTAACAAAATCCTACATTGGAATCATATAAGTATCCAGACCTTTTGAGAACATAACTCTCATATCTTCCATGGTACCATAAAAGCATATAACATAAACATATATCACAAATCCCAAACCATATAATATAAACCTTGCCAAGAATCTCAACAATGTCAACATAGGTTTTAAATACATTAGATGAGATTGAAAATGAGTTGGGAGAAATAACTTATAGATTAACTTCAAAAGGAACCATAGTCCTAGCCACATATGCTCTTATTCAAAGCCATATAGTACATAATACAAAATAAAGATGTGAAAGCATGGTTATTATTTAAGTCCTTAAAAAATTATGTGCATAAATATTCAAGTTCACTCACAAAAATGAAGAGCAAAAGGTAGTTAAACTTTCTCCTCAGTCTTGCCCTTGTTGTAAGGCTCCCCTCCTAACCAACATGATATCCAAAATATGAAAACATGAGAAGAATATGACCATATAAATAAAGTTATAGAAATATGAAATCAAGACAATTTGAAGCCCAAGGTATGCAATTTCAGCCTGCCACTATAGTAGAGAGAAGATCACATGATGATGGTGAAGATCCAATCTCAAGAACATCGAAAGAAAAAATGCTGAGTCTGGGTGCTATAGTAAAATCAGTTGCTGCTACAATGCCGAGACCAGACTCATCAACACTCCTAGGAAAATATACCAAGTTTTCATAACTATACAATGGGCAACTAATAGAGACATATATTAAAAAAACTTGGGAATTATTTTGATCTCTTAAACACCCTTAGTTTCTCTACACAAAAAATTTGATAAGTGCTTGTGTATGTATATTAATTAGTAATTTACTTACATTGATAGTTGCTTTTATCAGGTTTTATATCTCATTCTTGGCTTTTATGTTTTTTCTTTGTGAATTTATGGTTGTGAAGGGGTGTTGAGGAGAAAGAATGTAACGAGCAAGATACAAGCCGTGATTATACACATGAGTGTGTGTGCCAACTTCTAAAGTGTTCAAGTAAATCGATAATGTAAAAGGGCACAAAGGCAGTCACTGACAGGATCCCCGCAAGTGCACGGGTTGTCGAAGTAATAAAAATACCCTGGTGAGTGGGTAGTCGTATCCACAGGGAATAGTATTCAGAAACAAGTGTTATCGCTATTTAGCTATGAAAGAAGTCGACGATGAAAGAAGTATATATATATATATATATATATATATATATATATATATATATATATATATATATATATATATATATATATATATATATATAAATGTAAAAGAAAATAAAAGAGTGCAAGAAGAATAATGAGGGTAGGAGAGGAAATCGATATAAAGATGGGGTACCCGGACAAAGCTCCCCCTAAGACTAATGCTTCTAGTGCAAGACTAGTATTATACCCTCTAATTGATGTCTAATTGAGTCGAGGATATCCTTAAACACACGGTCCCAAACCTAAGGTCAACCGTGACTAACCCCAACACTATGCCCCGGCATTAGGATTCACTACGACTCTTGACTCTCGTTGACCTGTCAACTAAGCCCTAGAGGAGTATATCTACCTAAGCCTCACACTACGTGGGATTGCATTAAGTTCTAGGGACTCCTAGTGGTAAAACCTGTTCCTATGTGTAGTTCTAACCCTTTGGTCCAGGTGGAAGAACCCTAGTCTAGATTAAGCCCCAGTGCGTAGGATTCACTTCAACCTTTCACTCTGTTACTCACGTAACTAAGCCCCAGGGGAGTTTATCTACCTAGCACTTCACTCTATCTCGACCGCTAATGAATCAAGGAAACGGAGGTAGGGAGAAACCACACCGGAGGGGAAAGGGGTACATCGCTACCTCACAACTCTCCCTCTCAACCCTCTCCAACCTTGTGTAGTCTAATCCTATAGAGGTTGTCACACCCTCAAAGGATAACCTAATAGATTCTCAACCCTAGTGTCACGGCTAAGGGAAAATCTCATACAATCGGCATGCAAGATTGGAACTCAATAATAGAACATTAAATTAAGAAAGCATAATAAAAGTCATAGAAACAATATCATCCTAGGGTTTACAAGTCCGAATACCCCCTAGGGTTTAGCTCTCCATTGAGCAATACAAAATCAATAAATAGTTTAAGAACATATGCATGAAAACCATAAAGAAAACCCCCTTGTAGATCGTATCGATGGTCTTGTGTAGTCGCGTGTCTTCTCCAACGAATCCCTTGTCAAGCCTAAGGATGTCGATGAGAGCTTCCCCAATAGCTTTCTTCCAAAGGATGTCGATGTCGATGCCGTTTAATCGCCTCAAAAGACCTCCAAGAACCTCTCCAAACCCTAGCCGAAAGCCCTCCAAAAGATATCCAAGTGATAGAAGGGGAGGGTCCCCAAATAGATCTGAAAACGGGCTATTTATAGGCTGAAATCGGAGTTCCACATGCCCCTGTGAAAAAACAGGAATTCCACACGCCCATGTCTTAATTCCACACGGCCGTGTGGAAATTATGAAATCGTGATTTTTCGGCAATGTGAACAGTAACTTTGCTACAGTGTTTTCGCTACAGTATTTTAGCTACAGTATGCGGCCGTGTGGAATTCCCACACGCCCGTGTGAACTCTCTAAAATCCTGTTTTTTTGCAACAGTGAACAGTAGTTTGCTACAGTACTTCCACTGCAGTATTCTGCTACAGTACTTAGCCGAAATGCTCCCGAATTCATCGTTCTTCATCGAGGCCATTGAATTGGGCACACAATCAATGGTAGATTATGTCGATTACTTCATTTCTCTTTTTTGACGAAGTTCTCCAATGCTACACGAGTTAGACTTTTGTGAATGTGACTGCCCTTGTGCCCTCCAATGGAGGTTGGCACACACCCACAAATCTAAACTCGTGCCTTGTTCCTTGCTTGGTCCAAGAACTCGTCAACAATGGCGAACATAACCTATTCTTGCTTCATTTTTCTCCAAATTGGCTCCACAACCCTACAATGCACAAAAGTAAACAAATGCACACTTTTTAGTGATAAAATCTGATTAAATTAATGCTCATTGGAAGATAATAACCCTTCGCATTACTATAACACGAGCACTTATCAGTCACACGCTCATATCCTAGTTGTTTGAGGATTTCAAGAGCTCTACAAATGGTTTTAGACATCAAGAAATGCCACATCACCTACCACACAGGTGTGTGTTTGTCCGAGTGGCCTTAGAAGAAAAAATAGGGAAATCTAGAATCTCTATGTGCAATTTTATGTGATGCAGGAAATCCACAAGGGCATGTGGATTTTTCACATGCCCGTGTGGATTGCCAATGAGGATTTCCACATGGGCAAGTGGGAGCCCGTGTGGATGCCAGGTTTTAGAGTTTAAATAGCTGTTTTGAAGAGTTATTGAGGAATCTTTTCCTTATCCTTTGTAGAGAGTTGGGCTAGAGTTTGAAGGAGGTTTTTGTGAGGTTTGATAGCATTTTTATGCCATTCAACATCTATTTCTTTCAAAGGAGAGTTATTGAGAGAGCCTCGGATGACATCGTTTCATCGAGCTATGCCCTGGGTTTAATGGAGGAATCTTTGGAGAAGGAAGAGAGGCTCTTAGAAACCATCATTACAGAACAAAAGGGGGTTATCTTTATGGATTGTTTGCACTTTTACTTGTCTTTATCTTTGATATTCTATTGCTCCATGGAAAGCTAAATCCCTAGTTGGCATTTGGACATGTAAACCCTTGGATGTATTTGCTTCATTGACTTTTATTGAATTTTTTTAATTGAGAATTTATATGAGTTTCAATCATGTGTTCTTGATGTTTAGTTTTCCTTTAGTGTGACACTAGGGCTAAGAACTTCATTTAATCATTTTTTTGACAAATGACCATCACCATTAGTATTAAATTTACCAAGGTTGAAGAGGGTTAAGAGGGTGACTCGAGAGGTAGCGGAACATCCCCTTTACTCTTCGATGTGATTTATCATATCTCCACATTGCAAGAGTTCTTAGCAATCATATAAGAGTGAGCTACTAAGAGTTCCCTTTTCGTCGAGGCTTATATAAGATTAGGAATATATTGCCTGGACCAAAGAGTTTGATTTAGTTTTGGGAATAAGGTTTGTCACTTGGAATCCCTAGAGCTTTAAGCAGTTATACGTGGTGTGAGGCATCGAGAGTCTTCTCTCCGTCGGGATCTTTTAGGGGACTTGCCATGGTTGATCTTAGATTTGGGACCTTGTATTTTTGAATTTCCATGACTCTTTAAATCACAATTAGGGAAGCATAATTTTAGTCTTGCACTTGAAGCTAAAATCCTAGAGTGAGCATTCTTTGAGTACCTCACTTTCTTTCCATATTTTGATAACATCTTGATTGTGTTCTTCAATTGATTGTTAACTTGGCTATTTTAGCAAAGTTTATTTGTAACTAGAGTGTATTTCTTGTTGAATAGACTACTCGGCCCTGTGCTTGCTGTACACACATGCAAGGTTGTGTCAATTTTACATGAAACTCTAATTCAAAGGAGTTCACAAGAGATACTCAATACATGGGGCAATTATGACATACAAGGGTGAACAACTCAAGAAAGCTTTAAATAACCAAACCATGACAAAGACTTTGAAAACAAACTTATACACCCCTTGCGTATTCATAATTGCAAGGGTCATACAAGTAGTAAAATGTACCTAATAGGATTAGGTAGTCGAATCCACAAGAACTAGTATAGCTCTCAATACTCACTCAATTTCCAATATCTAGCTGGTTAAAAGTTTAGGGTTGAATTAATTAATTTACCAAAGAATAGAAGAATAGAGAAGAAAGAAGAGACAAGGTTTGGGTTGAAGAGATAGTAGTGGAAAGGATAGTGCCCTCGATTTATCCCCGTAACAAATACAATAACTACGTAATGAATCAAGAGTTTTTTTTTTACCGTGGTAAACACCACAGAGGGTTTAATAATTTACGTCCTTGCCCAAGGCTCAAAGTGGACTCAATCCCCTTCCTGAAGTGTGTCCTAGCTAGACGAGTAGAGATAACCCTCTAGGCAACAAATTGATCTAAGGTTAAATAGCAACTTAAAATGCAATTGCAACCAACGAGGAAAATAGCAATAAAAATTCACGCATACATGGCTAATTAGTAGGTCCCTCATTAAGCTAGCAACATAAAAGCATTAAGGCAAGAAACACAAAGAACAACAAGTGATATTAACAACATGAAGACCACAAGAAAACTAGAGAATCAATATCACTAAAATCAAAGTATTAGAAGTCAAGGTTCATAATCCAGGGCACTGAAAGAGGGTTAGCCCCTTATTGTCTTACAAACAATCATAGGAAAGCAACAAGATAAGTAGAAATTATCCATAAAACTTTCTTCTTACTTCATAATCAGGTCGGAGAAGGCTTGACAATAGTTGTCACCAATGATCCTCCTTTTCCATGCTTATCTCCACTTTAGATCTGGCCCTGAATGGCGCTGACAGCTACCCTAACCCGTGCCTCTGAAAAAAGAGAAGATTATCCCTTTAAAATCTAACTTTAGGGCCTAAATAACCCTATCTTGATGTAAGCACACTCTTGCTGTTGGGCGTGTTAATAACCGTGCTTGGCTAAAGATCCTACGGATTGATTTTTGCACAAATCCAGTAAATCACACGGCTATAAGCAAGATTATGCTTATTGCTTGTGCTTGGAGAACACACTCATGCAAGGAACACAGTGAGCCTGCAAATCTTCTCATGAATTTCCAGTAAAATGCATGGCGGTAAGCACACCGTCCCAAATGCCAAAGTATGCCAAATGTTTTAAGGACTTGCTCACAAACAAGAGGAAGTTCAAAGAGGTCAACACAATGGGTCTCAATGGGAATTATTCCGCCATCATAGATAAAAAGATGTCGATAAAGTTGAGAGATTCTGGAAGCTTTATGCTCCCATGTTTGTTGGGTAATGGCGCGGAAAAGAATGCACTCACCGACTCTGGAGCTAGCATAAACATAATGCCATACACCATATACATGAAGCTCAGATTGGGAGAGCTGAGGCTGACAAGAATGACCTTGTAGTTGGTTGATAGGTTTGTAAGGAGACTAATCAATGTCCCGCAAGTGCATGGGGTCACCAACTAATACCCCTTGCTCAAGCACAAGGGGGTCATATTCCCTGGGGTCCCAAGAGCTGCTATTACTTCCCCTAGATGATACTATCTAATCTACCAAATATAGTTTTAAAGCAAAATAAGGAAAACTAACAAAAGAGTAAGCTATAAACAAGTGGACTAAGACACACCATGTGAACACATTAAGGAAACAATTAACAATGAAAGAATGAGGCCCTCGGGAAAGGATCCCCTTTGGACCACCTAAGCTTGAAGGATGCTATAATTACACAGTTAATGGTGGTTTGGGCCGAGAGAATGCTAAGATGGGCCAACCCGATGGTCACGGTAATTGGCCCCTAATCTGGTATGAGTATTGATACGAAATTCCTTTCGACCAAATCCTCCTACGATTGCATTAAAAGTATGGGATTCTCAAAATAGGGATGAAACACAAACTAGGCACAACCCTAATATTGGAAGGGTACAGAATACTTGATGGTCATGACATATTTGTACATGTATCCCTTCCAAGCTTGGTGTGTCTAATACTAGGGCAATGGTCACGCAACCTAGTATAACCTAGAAATCGATACACAGAGTTCTCATGTATACTAATATATCAAAGTGCACCAAGCTTAAACCACAAATCAAACCAAATACCATAGATGTGAATCACATCATCCTTACAAGCAAGTTCATCCCAAGGTTCAGCGGATGCCAGTGACCTTTGGAGTTTAGTTTATCATCAACAAAGGAGAAAGTATAGAGAGTAAGAGATACAAGATAAAGCTCATAACAACTCCCCTAATATGAAGACTAGAAGATGGTGATCGGAATCCGCAAATCGGCACCGACCTAGATGCTCTACCTAGAGTGTGATCTTCTTTTCCATTCGATTTTCTCCTAAAAAATGCCTTTTCCAGCCCGGATCAAACCCTAGATGGTGATGGAGGAGAAGAGGTGGCCAAATACCCCTTTGAAGATGCCCTAATCCTACTTTTAAAGATGATCTCGGGATGGCTTACCGGTGGCCTCACGGTCAATATACTGGCAGTGGGATGCTCAAAAAATGGGCCAAGAATTTCAGTAAGTTGCTACAATAAAAATACTACAATATGATGCTCTCTGAATTGCTTGCAGTTATCTTCACAACTGTGAGGTTGTTCGTAAGGATTTCCAAACTTAGAAATTTTCCAAAGTCTTTATGCTTCAAGATGTTACAATTTTGCTACAGTGCTGGGACCCCTAAAGCGCTGTTTTCGGTGTCAATTTCTTCTCAAATTGTGCCTGAAACATGAAATTAAATGATTAAACCATAAAAAGGACATTGGTTCATCAATAAAATACATTAATCATGCACACACATACGTATAAAATATGTACATTTAGACGTTTATTAAACATTCCCACACCTAAGCGTTAGCTTGTCCCCAAGAAAAAAAAGTATGAAGAATAGGGGAAAAAAGATAAACGGCTAAATGCACATCCTCAAGCTCAATAGTAAAAAACTACAAAAGCACAAGTGAAAAGAAATCAAGATAGTGAGTTATTCTATAAGTAATCCAGTAGTGATAGTCCTGTTTCATAGAAAGTGCCCCTGTGAGTGTGTGCTAACTTCCCACATCAACCTCCACACCATGGATTACCCCAGGATGCCCATTTTCCGTACACACAATGAAATCAGCATAAAGTGTTGAAAGCACCTGACAGGGGCCAGAAAGTGCACGGGTTATCGCAGTAATAATAGTATCCTGGTGAGAGGGTAGTTGAATCCACAGGGAGTAGGGATTGTAGATATAATCGATTGCTATCTAACTAATGCGAAACAAGGAAAATGAGAGCAAAAATCAATGTGTGTATGTGAGAGAATAATTGGAAGTAATAAGAAAATAAAGAGAAATACGGAAGATAAAAGAGTGCAAGTAAAAGTGTGAGAGAGGGAAACAATCAAGAATAAAATAGGGTACCTGGACAAGCTACCCGTAGGATTAATGCTCTAGTGCAAGACAACGTATTATACTTTCCTATTGATGCTTAATGAGTCGTGGACATCCTAAGGCACACGGTCCCAAACCGAAGGTCAACCATGACTAACCCAATATTATGCCCCGGCATTAGGTTTCACTACGACCCTTAACTCTCGTTGATCTATCAACTAAGTCCCAGGGGAGTTCATCTTCCTAAGCCTCACACTACGTGGGATTGCTTTACGTTCTAGAGATTCCCAGTGATTAGCCCTGTTCCTAAGTGTAGTTCTAATTCTTTGGTCCAGGTGAAAGAACCCTAGTCTCAATTAAGCCCTAGCACAAGGATTCACTGCAACCCTTCACTCTGTTGCTCGCGCAACTAAGCCCCAGGGGAGTTCATCTCCTAGCACTTCGCCCTACTTCGACCGCTAAGAACTCTTGGAACGCGGAGGTAGGGAAAATCACACCGGAGGGGAAATGGGACGTTTCGCTATCTCATGACTCACCCTCTCAATCCTCTTCAAACTCGAGTAGTCTAATCCTATAGGAGTTGTCATGCCTCCAAAGGACAACCTAAATGACTCTCAACCCTAGTGTCACTTCTAAGGGAAAATCAACACAAGAGTAAATCAAGATTGGAACTTTATTAAATTCATCAATAAAGAAAGGATAAAAATATGTCATAGAAACATAGTCATCCTAGGGTTTACAAGTCCGAATACCTACAAGGGGTTTAGCTTCTCATGGAGATATACAAATCCATCAAAGTATGCGAATAAACACAAATTAAAAACATAGATGAAAACTCTCTTGTGTAGTGTGGCCGTGGTCTTGTACGGCCGTCGGGCTTCGATGCTGATGCCGATGGCGCGCTCCAATCCTCCACAAAGTTCTCTCCAAACCCTAGCCGCAACCCTCCATAAGATAGGTGAAAAGATCTACAAAAAGTCCCAATGGTAGATCATGTCGATTGCTTCAAATCGGCTGAAATCGGGATTTCACACGGCCGTGTGGAATTTTCACACGCCCGTGTGAATTTTTTGTTCTGCTGATTTTTGGTGAATAGTGAACAGCAACTTGCTATAGTGATTTACTACAGTGCTGCTACAGTACTCTCGCCGAATTACTCCCGAATTCATCGTTCTTCATTGAGCCAGTTGAATTAGGCACACAATCAATGGTAGATCATGTCGATTGCTTCAATTCTCCTCTTTGGCGAAGTTCTCCAATGCTACATGAGTTAGACTTATTGTGAATGCGACTGCCTTTGTGCCCCTCCAAAGGAGGTTGGCACACACCCACAAGTCCAGACTCGTGCCTTGATCATTCTTGGTCCGAGCACTCCCCAACAACGTCAAACATGATCCAACTTTGCTCTTTTTCTCCAAATTAGCTCAATAACCCTACAATGCACAAAAGCACACAAATACACACTAATTAATGATAAAATCTGATAAAAGTAATGCTTAATGTAAGACAATAACACTTCGCATTATTATAACACGAGCACTTATCAGCACCCTTAATACACAATTAAGAATCCTTTGGTTCCTAATGAAACTCTAACCCTCAAGTGGTGATGCAACAAGCTCCAGGGGAACAGTGGAAACATTTTATTTTCTTTCTCGCGTATATACACATTTTTTTCTTTTTCTTTTTATCTCTTTTTTTTTTAGTCCAACTAACATAGACTACATGAAAATCTTTCAGAAAGATGCACATGCTGATTAGGCACAAGAGCCACCCAACCTACTCAATTATAGTCTACATAGACACATTCGTGCTAAAATAGCAGAGGAATACTGTCATAGACTCTTTTTTCTCTTTATTCCTTTTTTTCACATATACATACTATCTCTCATGTCTCATGGTATAAACCCTGCTACAATACCTCAGTTAAGGCTAAAACAACAATGAAGGAGCCAAAAGCTCTTAAAAGTGTATTGAGAATAGAATTTAACAATTTAATGGCAAGATCATAATAATGTGCTTATCATTCTTTCAAGCTAGGAAGTTCTAAACTAGGCATCATAGCTATCATAAGCAAATTAGGGCTGCAATTGCAAAAAAATTTCAAAGTTCACGAAAGTCCAAATCCACCTCCCACTTTAAGATGTACATTGCTCTCAATGTACTTAAATTGATAGAAGGCAAAAAAAATAGACAATAAAAATATAGTAAGAGGGTTTCATGAACTTCCCCGAGTCTCAAAGCATGAGTCTTGAAGTCTATGAGATTTGGGTAAGCACAAAAGATCATGGTATATAATGGAGAAAGAAAGTGTGCTTGATGCCTTAATTCCACCCTGCAAGGTAGAATGGAACACCATCTCAAGGCATCCATCACACACAAAGAAAAGAAAATACACAAGCAAACAAGCAACAATTAACATAACAAGAACATTGAAATGCGAAATAATCCAAGCAAGTCCTTGTTCATCCAATATCGTGATGTCCAATTCTCTCTTATTGCAAGTGTTGACAAAGATGATACAAGATCAGGCCAAATACAAGAAAATCAAGGGCTTCTCATGATGGGGTGTGAAAAAAATTCAAGAAATGCTACAGTAACTCCAAAAAAATAACAAACAATCTCCCACAACATTGGCATCCATTCAACTTGAAAAAAAAAATAGGAGAAAGGGAGAGGAAACATTTATGCTCAAAACTAGGGTTTAGAGAGAGGTACCTTGGGGAATCGATGAAGATAATGGAAAAAATCCCAATAAATCATGCAAATTAAGTCCTTTAAAGTAGAAGAGTAATGTAGAGGAAGAAAAATGAAGAAAAATGGTGAAATAATGAGAGAAAATGGATGAGAAATGAGAGAGATATGAAGAAAGCGGTAGAAAGGTACCGAACTTAAAATGTAGTGCGAGCATCCTTGCGGGCAAGCTTGCTGGCATGAGCTTGCCTGTAAGCCTCTTTGGATGGCTTGTGGGCATCGTTGCGGCCGCAAGGATGCTGGCAATACCTGGAAATTTCAACTTATACACATTTTCTCCTTTGCAACTTAAGCACAATCAGTGAACCAATGATTTCAAGCTAAATTCACACAAGAATTTGCATTCGAATGGCATAAAATCAAAGTAAAAAACCTAGAAAATCAAGAACAAGCTTGGATTCAACTCAAAAAAAAAAAAAAAAAAAAAACCAACATTCAAACAATAACAAGTAAATAAAATACAACAACACAACAATCTATAACACCCTAGAATATGAAGATTGAAAAAGCTTGTGTTGCCTCCCAAGAAGCCGTTGTTCAATGTCATTAGCTCAACGTACCTCTTTATTAGCTTAGGGAGGCTTGAAAATGGTTTGTTCTTCTTAGCTAGAATTGGCATAAGAACCACCAAGAAATACAAAACATAGCTTTTCGGGATGATGTCAAACTGAAGGCCAAGTATGAATTACATTTTGGCCTCATTGAAAAAGCTTGGGCTGGGCATTGTGCAATTTCAACTTTGGCGGATCCTTAGATGGCTTGAACCTTCTCCTCATTTCTTCTGTAGTCCCAACAAAAATTCCCTTAAGTACCCCACCATAAAGTTACTTGGGCCTCAATGGAAAAAGGTTCGGTCGAGAATTATTTAAGCTTGGCATGTGTGGGTCCTTGGACGGTTTTAACCTCCTACCAGCACTTTCTTCCTCAACCCATGTCAAATTGCCTTGAACTACCCATAAGTGTTGTTTGGGTCTCTAGCCGAACAAGTTTGGTTGAGAGCTTGTCAAGCTATATGTAGGTGGATCAATTGGAGGCTTCAACATCCTATCCATAAATTTTTTCTCAACCTTGTTGTGATGAACTTCAATTTCCTTTGAAATTTGCTTGGGTATCCAAGGAAAAATTTTTGGTTGGGAATTGTCCAAGCTCGGAATTGGTGGGTTTAAATATGACCTTAGCTTCCTACCCACACCTTCAAATACAATTCCAGGAATTTTTCTAGTGCAATTGACTGAAATGGGTAGATTGATGGGATGATCAATGTTGATGTAAGTGGCTTCTTCAATTATGGTCGATTGAGCTTCTTCCACTTCCTCACATTTTTCCATGCCCATAATGTTATCCGTGTTGTCTTGCTTTACCCTATCTTCCATGACACTTAGGCTTTCTTCGGCCACTGCCTCTACTTTTTTCCCACCACTAAGATTAACAGCCTTCAAGGTTTTACTTAGGTTATTTTCGATATTGTTCAGAAAATGGGCCGAGAATTTCAGTAAGTTATAACAGTAAACTGCTGCAGTAAAGCTGCTACAATATTGCTGCTCTCTTAATTGCTTGCGGTTATTTTCACACTCGTGAAGTTGCCCGTAAGGATTTCCAGACTTAGAAATTTTCCAAAGTCTTCATGCTTTAGGCTGCTATAGTGATGCTACAGTGGTGGGGCCCTAAAACATTGTTTTTAGCGTCAATTTCTTCTCAAATTGCATTGTTGAGCTCACCTAGGCTTCCTTTATGCCTGAAACATGAAATTAAAAGATTAAACCATAAAAAGGGCATCAGTTCATCAATAAAATACATTAATCATGCACACACATATGTATAAAACACGTACATTTAGATGTTTATTAGAAACCACAGGGAATTGTGGGAGATGTACTTGTAACTGTGGAATGACTTCTCTTCCCGATAGACTTTGTAATTCTTGACATAGATGAGGATGTAAAGACCTTACTCATTCTTGGATAACCCTTCCTAAATACATCTAGGGCCTTCATCAATTGGAGAGATGGAAAGATGACATTTAAAGTAGGAAATCAAGAAGTGATGTACCAACTCCACAATGCCATGAAGCACTCGATAGACTAAGACGATGAATGTTATTTTGCACTTGAGTCTAATCTTTCTATGTATGATTTTGTGCAGGATGTATTCATGGTAAACCTTCTTCGCGAATATGTGGAGGAGGAGCTTGGGGAAAGACAAACACAACTCACAAAGCCATGATGTCAGAAAAACAATAAAGAGAGTAATGTGAGAGCCGCATCAACAAAGAAGGTATGGGGAAAGGTACAACCAAAAAAGGAACACATTATTAAGGTAACAAACTCTAGTACTTTGAAAATAAGTAATGAAGGGAAGGCTTCTTTACTTGCTCCAAGTAATCCAAAGTCATCTTGAGGTAAGAACAGGTACGTCAGGCTCATGACGTAAAACAAGCGCTCCCAACTAGTTTTCAAGGCTTTAGTTCATTTACTCTTAGGTTTCAACATTAGTCATTAGTGAATAAAATACAGAAAGTGGTAATTAATATGAAAGTGTGCAATTGGCTCATTCCCACTGCATTTTTATAAGCAAAACATGATTCGGGAATCTAGTACTATCAATAGGAAGTGTTTTCATGCTGTTTTACATAGGGAAAATCTTTAGTGTTTCACTACAAGCATCACAACTGCCATGGTAACCTTGTTATACCCATTGTGATGTTCAGGCAGAGAAATAGACTTTTTTAGAAATTGAGTAAGTCTGTAGTGGGCTTATAACGCCTGTTGTGACGGCTGTTCCACAGAGCATGCCATGACTCTAGTTTTTCCAAAGGTCTGGTATGGCTTTACCATGCTCGTTGTATGGCCGTAGTGAACATAACGAGCCTTAGAACGGCCGTTACCAACATTTAGAAATTTTTTGAGCCCCAGTAGAGTTAACAATGACCCCATAACGGGCTTATAACGGTCATGGTGCCTCTAAGAGACTGAACACATGAACAACGACCATTGTTTGGCCATTGTTAACAATGTTATAAGGAGATATAGGGTTGCTTATGGCCGACTGTTGGCCTTTCTTACTCAAAACTCACTTCCCTCTCTGCCACTTCAACTGGAGCTCCTTCTCTAATCTTTACCTAGTGAATCCGAGGAGCTTGGGTTTATTTTCTCTCAATTTAGCACTACATCCACTCAATTTTCACGGCAGAAAACTCTCCCTTTTTTGGATGATTTTGTAAGAATCTTTTCAAACCTTTTAAATCATGATTTTATAATGTTTAAATGCCATGAAATTGTTTATTAATACTTGGTGAATGCTTTTATGTAAATTCCCTTTGAAATAGACCAATGTATATAAATTTTTTACCATGGTCAGCCATCACAACGGTCATTCCTCAATGAACAGTGGTCGTTGTGATGACGGTTATGAGATTTTTCCAGCTCATCTCACCTCAGCAACACCTGCTAACTGGAGGAAGCCCATTGTTAGCTGGTCATTGCTCCACACGAGGACAAAACGAATGCACCATGGCCGTTGTGTGCCTATGGTAGCCCTAAAATAGTGCACAATAGAGCTACTGAGTCACAAAATGGGTTGTTGTGTACCCATTGTAACAATCTAAAGATACATGGTGGCCTTGGTAATGTGCATTATGAGACCGTTCTTGTCAAATAACAGCCGTGATGTCCACATTGTACACCCGTTATCCCTTTCTGCATTGCATTTTCTGTATTCTACTAATTGATTTTTTGTATTCTTTTTGAATCGCAAGTTATGGATCAAAAGAAAACTGCTAGTGGTCCCCAAACAGAGACCGAAATGATAAAGAAGGCTGGAGAGTCTTCTCGGCCATCAGTACTATGGTTTGGGTATCCTGAGCACAGAGCACTCTACAGGAGCCTCGACCATCAGAGTTTTGTTGAGGGGTATCAGATAGACTGGCCGACGCTCGAGCGCATTGGTCTTGCCGATGAGGTACGGGAGCTTCTTTTAGTTCAGGGATGGGATCAGTTCTTCGGCAGTGACTAACCGACGTACTAAAAGCTCACGATGGAGGTTATGAGCTCTTTCAAGCTCAACCGTACCATCAACAACTTAGGGCATCAGGAGATGATCAGTTTCCAGATGTTCGAGGTGGAGTATATGATGTCCTACATGGACTTCTCAGTCCGGATAGGGTTGTTAGACATGGAGTACACGGGCATGACATCATACTCAGAGCTCTATATCGACCTACCGATCCACCTGAGCCCAGATTAGTTATGGACCCAGACACTTCAAGGCCGTGAGACTTACATCTGTGGGACCTCGAAGGAGTCTGCCATAGACATTGATGTTGACCGCATGAGGAGACAAAATGAGGGTCATAAACCCCCGAGATTTGTATTTCTGATGGAGCATGGTAGCTCGGTAGTCGATTCACATCGGTTATGCACTCGCCTGCTAGTTGAGACATCAGTCTCAGGACCCTTGTTTGGCAACTATGTTCCTTGGTCTTTATATCGCCAGGCTTACACAGGGGCTTGGTTTGATCGATCACTTCATAGGCATCCACTGTGTAGTGGCATGCAGTCGCTCAAAGTCACCACGGTCGGGACCATGTGCATGATTGAGCAACAAAACACACCCCATGATTGAGTCTTCGGACGATGGGGAATCTCTTTGAGGCACCACCGCCACTATAGTTCTCCCATCCCAGTCCCAGCTCTTACTGCTGCTCCTTCGATGATGATAATTGCTGCATTTACTATATCAGGTCCATCAGCTCTTTAGGAGTACTTGACCTATCTCGAGGAGAGTCAAGTGAAGATTGAGGGTCTACTTTGATAGATCTTGGCGCATCTACAGCGCCACAAACCCTCGACCACTCTGGCGCTTTCATCACCTACCGTAACAACTCAATGGTGTAGGAGTCTCCTCCCCTTTCATCGACATCACCAGTACTTCACTGATCATACATCGTGCCAGACTTTCCCTGCCAGACTCCACCTTTTTGATTTTATATACCACTTTTGTACTTTTACATTATACATTTTATTACAGCAAGGGACACTTACCCTGCTGCTTTTGTAACTTCTGATATTATTGGATTCTATTCTATAGTAGTATATAGTTTTTGTTTACTGTTTATTTAACTACTCCAATTGTGTCTCATCAGGGTTTGTGGTGATCGGGAGCTATTTCGGCCCGTATAATTTGTTGTTCGGATAATTGTAACTTTATCGTCCTAGTCTGCCAAACTAAGAAATCAGGGGAGTACTAGTGACCATACACTCTTTTAATTTAATTTCTTACTATACATCACTACACTTGTACATACATGCATACATTTGGGACAATGTACATCTTTAAGTCTGAGGAGCGAGTGTAGGTTTGCTTTTTCTTAGCACGTCATTGTGAATTGCGTACTATACTATACTATGTTACTATATTACCTATCTTGGAAATTATTTTTTTTAGGGGTGTTTGTATCTTATATACATGCTAGTGTTGATCTTTGAAGGCATTGCACCTACTTGTTGGAGTTTTATTGGTCTATGGACATGATATGCTAGACTAGCAATTCTTTCATTCCCTATCGAGAGTTTGACTGCTTTGTGAGTCTTTACCCTACCTTGTGTCCCTCCTGACTTCACCTTGTACCTTATATGTGTCTAGTGAGTGATTTGTTTTTATGATGGGGGTATGATCAGTGCTTACTTTATTGTCCTAAGTTAGGACATATGTATATCAGAAAGAGCTACCTCATTTGCATTGTGTAGTCACTCCCAACGAGTTGTATACAAAGTGTATGCCCTAGTGGGAGAGAAGGCTACCTCATAGGAAGTGTGAGACTATAAAATAGAAAAAAAGAAAAAAAAAGAAAAAGAGAGAAAGGGTAATCAAGAATAAAAATTACGAAAAGTATAAGAGTGAGACTAAATAAAACCCCAAAAAGTTTATTTACACAATTTGGACTATAACATTATGGACAAGGAGACAGACACTTGGAAAGTACTTATCATCTTAGAGTAGACTACCCTTTGTATAGGAATAATCACGCTACCTGCCATTTGATTGTCCCCTCGTAGAGTAGACAAGCAAACACTTAAGTGCAGGAATAATAAGTGTTAAAGTTATCATATTTTCTATATCATTTACACTATATCTAGCATAAAATTGTATTTGTTTAGCATCTCATTAGGATGACATTTCATTTTTCTTATTCATAACGACCTTTATTTCTATTTTAGGAAGAAAGAATCAAAATTGAGGACGTTTTGAAGCAAAATGAATCAAGGCTGCACCATGACTCACAACTGGCGTTATGGCAACACACAATGCCCGTTGTCTACACTCACCCACTACTATGATCAAGTTCTTGCAGCATGAGCTTATTGGTAGCAACATAGAAGCTATAACGTCATCATAACGATTGTTGCAAAGTCCACAACAACCATTGTCAAGACACATAATGCCCAAAACAGTGCCAGGCCGTGACTTGGACCCCAAGTAACAATTAACTCACAATGGGCATCACAATGCCTATGGTGACGCTGTGGTAGAGCTGATTACTATAAGTACTACAGTATTCTCTAAATTTAGGTAGACTCTTTTGCTGAAGATCCTAGGACGGCCGGATTTATGAAGATTTGAATGGTGAAAGACGGTGTTTCTGCCATATTCTAATGGATTTTGATAAACTCATGACAGGCTTCTTCAAAGATCATCATCAGAGGGGCATGGGTGACAGATATCATAGGACAACCTTGGGATCCCCTAATCCCCATCTTCGGAGAACTATTGGAGGTAATTAGTCTAGGAATACATTAAACACATATTTATTCTTTATTTGGTCTTATAGTTCTCCTGTACTTTGATGGTTTGTTTTGTATGATCCATAAAAACCTAATTTGAGGGGAATTGTATGTCTAGTACTTTAATTTATGAATCTTGACTGATTAATACAAATTGTTCTAGCTTTCATAATTATTGCATGTTCTTAATTGATTATTACATGTTGATGTGCATGAGAACAATATACTCCCATATTGATGACACCAATCCTATGAGAGATCTATGCATGTTTTAAAAGGTTAGGTATAGCTAGGTTTCCGGATTAGGGATTGATTGTCCCTTAGGCTTAGAGTCTGATTGGTTTCTTCTTATGGGATTCTCGTACTTAAGGCAAACATAGGAGGCTATGGTGAAAGAGATTCCATCTTAAGTTCCCAGTAATTTAGACCTAGCTACCATGGTAGTGGGGCTAGTAAGCCTTTGAATTTCCCGATTCGAACTTAGGACCCAATTAACACTTAATGCCTATTATAATTAATAATCAAGATACTTATAGTACATACTCCCAACTCCTTCTAAGTGTGCTTAACATCATCTCCAATTATTGTTTAATAGCATTGTAGTAGAACTAAAGAAAGAGTGTACATGATTAGACTATTGATAAAGTAAAAAGGAACTATTAGGAGCCTCTCTCTGTTCCTGAGGAAATACGACCCTCGTGTTCACACATGAGGTGTTACTTGATAACTTGTACACTTGCTGTAGAATGGGCCAATTGTAGTATTAAGTGCATACTTATATGCTTATATATTTGCATAATTTACACACCCATAGCGCGTCGGTCAACGGTTCCCCGGGACGCTCAACTATATTGCTTAACGTACTTCGACTACTTGTTTTTAATGTCTAAAGAGTTCTAATGTGTTTTTTAACTTGGCGTGCTTGATTAGCATAGTTGTTCATGTAAAACTTGCCATGTGTGGATTACCATAGTTGTGATTGCCTTGTGTAGTTGCAAAACTTGGCATGTAGGAAGCCCGTAGTTGCACTTGCAAAACTTAGCATATATGAAAGCATAGATGTAACATTGCTTTTAGGCACCCACATGAATCTTAGGATGTATCTGTTAGGCATTAGAATATGTCAGTACACTAAAGCATATATGAATAGTCTAGGGGCATTGCTCTCTTGTTGTTGAAAACTCGATCATGGTCTGCCTGATAATTCCACCCTTTTAATCTTTTAATCAGTTTAGTTATTCTTCTTACCAACCAATTCTTGACCTACTAGAAGTCAAGTCCCTATTTTTGATAACCCTAGCCCTCACAAAGTACCACTTTATTACTTGTTATAATCCGTACACTTGCAGAGATTGCTATCAAGTTTTTGGCGCTGTTGCTGAGAACTGGCAACTTTTAGAAAAATCAAGATTCTAGTGATCTATTTTTGTTTATATTATTCATATTTGGGAATATATCTTTTCTTTTATTTGATCATTCATCTTCTTTTTCTTTTCTTATTTCACTTGTGGTTCTTAAACTAATCTGTTCACTCTTCTCTCTTGTGAAGGATCGCTCAAACATTTCACAGGAGCTTTCCAGTGTAATACTACTATATAGAGATCTGTTTGGTGGATAACCGTTATGGAGGAGTTACTTGTTGTTCCAAGGGGATGTTCCTCCCCTATTGATAATTGGGAATAGGACATCAATTATCATAGAGAGGAGTCCAAATTGGATGGTGTTATATGTGACTTCCATGAACAAAAAAAGTAGTGGGACCAGTTCATGAGCACCAAATTGGGAATTCATCGAGGTGACCAGGGACATGAACCAAATGTGGACCAAACTGTAGTATTTCGGGTTTTTCCTTCTTTCATAGGTGGGTGTTTTTGGCCTTTTCTTGTTCGTTCGTTTGAAGTTTTGGGTGAGTTCCTCTTTGTTTTGAGTTGGTGAAGCTTACTGAGGGTTTTAGGTCGAGTTTTGAGGGTTTTAAGGGGTGTTCGGGCAGTGTACAGGTTGCACAGGTGGTGTGCGGGCTGTACACAACCCACACAGGCCTTTCTGTGGCCTATGCGGCCTGTGTGTGGGGCTGCACAGTAGCCTCACACCCCTAGCAGAGGGGTGTGCGGGCTGTGTACGGGCCGCAAACCCCAGGCTGTGGGGTGTGCGTCCATTGTGAGGGCCCGCACATCGGCTGCACAACCCATCGTTTTTCCCCTTTTAGACCCAATTTAAACCCTCTTTACTTCATTTCTTCTCCCCAACCTTCCTCATTCCTTCCCCTTCTCTTCCTCCACTATTCTTGAGGGTTTGAGGCTGAGTTTGGAGGAGCTTTTGGGCTTGTTTATAGAGCTTGTGCTAACATTGGTGTTTGTGGTGCTTTGGCAAGGAGAAGTCGCTTTGGCTCGAGGCGAGGGAGTAGCCGAGGAGTACCTTGCGAGGGAGACGAATCGCCAATTCTGTGAGTGGGATATTTATGCATTTCCTTATTGGATGAATGCCGATAGCTAGATATAAATTCACGAACACACACTTATATGACATTCATATACACTTATATCAGGTTTTGGGTATAGTTTCATGGATTTATATTTGTTTGGTTTTTTGATAAACGACAATTATTATTAAGTGATCTTGAATGTCTTAATTGATAATTGATTTGCTAATGTTTGAGTTTTGTCGGATTATCTCTTCATTGAGTTTTTGAAACCCTTGTTTGTGTTAAACTTAGGATTTGTTGTGAACTCATTGGGTTTTTGAGAATTCTAATGCTTGAAACTTATTTTGGAATTTGTTGAGGTTTTCCATGTTATTCCTTGTATTGGGATTTGCTTATCCCCTTGTGTTTAAAGCGTGAGTTTCGATTGTGTTTCTATCATTTCCTCATGGGAATGCGGAGATTTATTTTTGATGGTTGGGTGTTTTGTTGACTATTGTACTTTGTGTGGATTTGCACGTACTAATGGTTTTGTTGGTGAATTACTATGAGGGCCAGCTCAGGTGGGAGTGGAGAATCCTGACTGGACATTTACTACGAGATCCAGCTCAGGTGGGAGTGGCGAAACCTGACTGGACATTTACTACGAGGGCTAGTTCAGGTGGGAGTGGAGAATCTTGACTGGACATTTACTACGAGTGCCAGTTCAGGAGGAGTGGAGGATCCTGACTGGACATACACTCACCGGGAAGCTGGAGTCACCAACCAGTGTACCGGTCGGTCAACGTCAAGGGCATGAGTACCTTAATGGCCCTAAACCTAGTTGTTGCAACAGCGAAGGCTCAGGGATATGCTTTAGACCACTTTGTGCTGGGTGAGTTCTGGGTGCTGTTTTATTTACTAGGTTTGAGATTTATTTCTGCAGAGTTACTTACCTTGGGTCATTTCAAACTTGTGGTGAGGGGACGAAGCCCAACTGCCACCCTAGGAGGGCAGTCTCCCACAAAGTTTGACCTGACTCAAGAGTTAAGTACTCTCGAGCCGGAGTTTCTTGTATTTGATTCGAGATTTAATTTATTCTGTTTTACTCTGTTGTCTTCTTGAATTTATGGTGAGGGGGCGAAACCCAGCTGTTACTCTATGGATGACAGTCTCCCGTAAATTCAATTTGGCATTATTTCTTTATTATCCGCATTTCTTATCGAGCTGTCGATGTTTCAAATTATCTTGAGTTTATGAGTTGAGGTTGTTATAATCTTGTTGAGCAAGAAGGGTTTCTTAACCCTATCCTTTTTATGGTATGTTAAGTTTACTATCGTATATAATTATACTCTAAATGTTTATCTTGTTTTTGGTAAATTGCTTATTTTGATGCTTTATTATTGTCTTTATTATTGGTGTTTCCGTTGAGGTTGTGCTAGTCTCCCCTCACTGAGTAACGCTAGTTACTCACCCCTCTTTCTTCTCCTAGACTGTTACAGGTAGTAGGTGAGGTAGGGCGGCAGTGGGGTGGCCATTTGTTGCTGTTCCCCTTTATGTATCTTTCCTATTTCATGTATGTTTCTTTTTGGTCATGGACATGTAGTCTTAACTTATGGATCCACTAGTTTGTAGTAAACCCTGTTGTATGTTTTGTACCTATCCCAACTTTCAACTCTTGTGTATTAAGACTTGTTATTGTTGTTATAGCTTCCCTGTGCATTTGTGATCTTGTTTACTGTTGTATATCATCATTGTTGTCTTTGTTGTTGTTGTTGTTATTGTTATTTTGGTTGTGCATCGCTGTGTCTCTCTCCTGTATATTTGTGTTAAAAATTGTGGAATTCCAGGTTGTCGCTTAGCCTTGCGGCATCCTGAGGGCTGAGTGGCACTGGATCCCTCCTCGGGATTGTTGCGGCTATTGTCGCGTCCCTTGGGCCCGTGAGTAAGGGCGTGACACAAACAATGTTAGTGATTATTAGCAGGGGTAGTCACATGATGGATGGAAAAGGTGACACCCTTGAAAACACAGAGAAATAGCTGATATGCATCATGGAACCAAAATTTCTTATGAGACAAAAGGATACTTACTATTCAAATTAGCAAGGTTAGTATGGCCTTGGATTCTTCATCTTCCAAATCCCTTGATGTTGAACTGAAAGAATTACTACAACATTTAGAGTATGTGTTCCTGGGAGAAAACTCTAAGCTACTGATTATCATATCCTCAATGCTGGAAGAAGGCCAAAGGAAAGTCTAGTAACCATCTTACGTGAATGATAAATGCTTGTGTTATAGTACCGCGAAGCGTTATTGTCTTACATTGAGCATATCTTTTATCAGTTTTTATCACTAAATGGTGTGTATTTATTTGTGTACTCTTGTGCATTGAAGGTTTGTGGAACTAAATTGGAGAAGAAGAACAAAATTAGGTCGTGTTCGCCGATGTTGAGAAGTTTTCGGACCAAGTAAGGAACAAGGCACGAGCTTGACTTGTGAGTGTGTGCCAACCTCTTTTGGAGGGGCATAAAGACAGTCACATTCACAACAACTCTAACTCATGTAGCTTAAAAGAATTTCACAAAGAAGGAGACTTGAAGTAATCGGCACGACTTACCATTGTTTGTGTGCCCCAACCAATGGCCTCAATGAAGAACAACGGATTTGGGAGCATTTCGGCAAGTACTGTAGCTCACTACTGTAGTAAAACACTGTAGCAAGCTACTGTTCAATTTCTGCCGAAAATCAGGGCTACAGAGAATTCACACGGGCATGTGGAAATTCCACACGGCCGTGTGAATCGATTTTCCAGCCAGACAGAAACTTCACACGGGCGTGTGGAAATTCCACACAGCCGTGTGAAGCCCCCGATAGATCCGATTTTAAAGCTGCGATTCAACATTATAAAAGGAGATTTTGGAGACCTTTTGGGAGATCTTTTGACCTATCTTTCTCCTCAACTTGGGGAGTGCGGCTAGGGTTTTGGAGAGGATTTCGTGGAGGTTTAGCCCGTGTCATCGGCATCGTCATCGACGTTCGACGGCCGCACGAGACCACGGCCACATCATATACAAGGGGGTTTTCATCAATGTCTTTGATTTGTACTTTCTTTTCTATTTTGATGAACATATATAGCTCCATGAGGAGTTAAACCCCTTGAGGGTATTTGGACTTGTAAACTCTAGGGTTTTTATGTTTCTTTGACATTGTTATTATGTTATTCCATTATTGATGAATAAAAATTGAGTTTCAATCTTAATTTCATCTTGCTAATGTTTTCTCTTAGATGTGACACTAGGATTGAGAATAATTTAGGTTACCCTTTGGAGGTGTGACAACTCCTTTAGGATTAGACTACTTAAGATTGAAGAGGGTTGAGAGAGAGAGTTGTGAGGTAGCGATGTACCCCTTTCCCCTTCGATGTGGCTTCTCCCTACCTCCGTTTCCTTGATTTCATAGCGGTCGAAATAGAGTGAAGTGCTGGGCAGATAAACTCCCCTAGGGCTTAGTTACGCAAGTAACAGAGTGAAGGGTTGAAGTGAATCCTACACGCTGGGGCTTAATCTAGACTAGGGTTCTTCCACCTGGACCAAAGGGTTAGAACTACACATAGGAACAGGTTTTACCACTAGGAATCCCTAGAGCTTAAAGCAATCCCATGTAGTGTGAGGTTTAGGTAGATATACTCCCCTGGGACTTAGTCGTGCTAGCGACAGAGTGAAGGGTTGACGTGAATCCTAATACTGGGGCATAGTGTTGGGGTTAGTCACGGTTGTCTTTAGGTTTGGGACCGTGAGTTTTAGGATTTCCTCGACTCAATTAACATCAATAGGAAAGTATAATAGCATATTCTTGCACTAGAAGCATAGATCCTCGAGGTAGCTCGTCCGGATACCCTATTTCATTCATTGCTAGTCCTCTCTATTCTCTTTTATTTGCACTCTCTCATCTTCCATCTTTCTATTTAATTTCTTGTCTTTTATTCTGTTTGATTCTATATTCACTCATTGATCCTATTATTGCTTTTCCATACGCCGCATAGCTTTATTAGTGAAATCTCATATTCTAAATCCCTATTCCCTGTGGATTCGACTACCCTCTCACCAGGGTACATTTTATTACTTCGAAAAACCCGTGCACTTACGGGATACACGCAAGGGGTCGTGTCAGTGAACATAAAAAACTGATTTCTTGGAGCATTTCAGACATCAAGGGAATTAATCTATCTTTCTGCACACATAAAATTCTTATGGAAGACAACATAAGACCAAGAGTGTAACCACAAAAAAGGCTAAATACAAACATGCTAGAGGTGGTCAAAAAATATGTGAAAAACAACTATATGCTGGGATACTTTATCCAATTTATAATAGTCCTTGGGTTAGCCTATTCAAGTGGTATCGATGAAGGGGGATTAACTGTGGTGTTGAATGAACACAATGAATTGATTTTGACAAGCACTGTGACATGATGGTGTGTTTGCATTGATTATCGAAAGCTAAATGATGCTACACACAAGGATCATTTTCCCTTGCCCTTCATTGATCAAATGCTAGAACAACTATCCGGTCACATGTACTACTGTTTCCTTGATGGGATGTTAGGGTACTTGAAGATTCTAGAATCACCTGAAGATCAGAAAAAGACCACTTTCACTTGCCCATATAGCACATTTGCTCACAGGAGTATGCCCATTGGATTATGTAATGCTCCAGCAGTATTTTAATGTTGCATGATGTCAATATTTCATGATTTCATTGAGGACATAATAGAAGCCTTTATGGATGATTTCTCAATTTTTTGGAGATTCTTTTGAGGGGTGTTTACATAATGTAGAGTGAGTTCTTGTGAGATGTGAAGAAACAAATTTGGTGTTAAATTGGGAGAATGCCACTTCATGGTGCGAGAAGGGATAGTCTTGGGACACAAAATCTTTAGCAATGGAATAGATGTGGATAAAGCTAAACTTGAGACAATTGAAAAGCTTCCCCCTCTAGTTTCCCTGAAAGATATTTGAAGTTGTCTTAGTAATGTTGGTTTTTATAGGCGCTTTATCAAGGATTTCTCAAAAATATCCAAACCTATCACAAAATTATTGGAGAAAGATACACCATTTAACTTTGATTATGATTGTCTCAAGGCTTTTCATTTAATGAAGAAAAGTTTAACCCAAGTTCCCTTTGTAAAGGCACCTGATTGGAGTCAGCCCTTTGAATTCATGTGTGATTCAAGTGACTAGGCAGTCTGAGTAGTGTTGGGATAGAGCTATGAAAATATTTCCATCAAATTTCCTATGCAAACAAGACTCTAAATCCAGCTCAAGAAAATTATTCTACTACTGGAAAAGAACTATTGGCCATTGTTTATACATTAAATAAATTCCTGTCTTATTTAGTAGTTTCAAAGGTTGTGGTGTACACCGATCATGCATCACTAAAGTAACTCTTTTCAAAAACTGATGCAAAACCTCACTTGATCAGGTGGATTCTTCTTTTACAAGAATTTGACTTGGAAATTCAAAATAAGAAAGGATTAAAAAATGTGGTATTAAATCATTTGTCACGCCTTGAATATACAAAAAGCGAGGGGAACGGTGACAGAGAAAATAATGACGCCTTCCTCGAGGAACATCTTTACTGGGTGCAGGAAAAATGTGCTATTATTCAAGACCACCCTTGGTTCACCGATTTTGCAAATTATATCCTGGGGTAGATTATTCCTACCCATTTTTTCTATAAATAGTTGAAGAAATTCTTGTCTGATGTAAAGCATTACTTTTGGGAAGATCCTTTCTTGTACAAGCTTTGTGCTGACTTGGTAGTGCGGCGTTGTTTGTCACATTGTGAAGGATGGGAAATTCTAGAACAGTATCACTCGCGGGGGTGATAGGAGGTCATTTTAATGTGAATCGGACAGTTGAGAAAATTCTTGACGCTGGCTTCTTTTGGCCAACATTATTCATAGATGCCCAAAAATTTGTATCTACATGTGACCATTGTCAGAGGAGTGGTACTTTATCTAAACTCGATAAAATGAAACAAACTCCTATTCAGTAGTGTGAGGTTTTTGATGTTTGGGGTTGACACACCCCTTGCTTGAGTGTTCCGCAAGTGCACGGGTCGTCGTAGTAATAAAATTTACCCCGATGAGTGGGTAGTTGTATCCACAGAGAATAGTGCTTAGAAACAAGAGTTATTACTATTTAGCTATGAAGAAAATCGATGATGAGAGAGATCAGTTATAAAGTGTAAGAGAAAATAAAAGAATGCAAGAAGAACAATGTAAGTAAAAAAGGTAATTGATATGAAGATGGGGCACCTGGACAATGCTCACCTTAGGATTATTGTTTCAAGTGCAAGAATAATATTATACTTCCTAATTGATGTTTTAATGAGTCGTGGAAATCCAAAGACACACGGTCCCACACCTAAGGTCAACAGTGACTAGCCCTCTACACTATGCCACGGCGGAAAGTGATACTCTCGATGTCTCATACTGTGTGAATCTGCAAGGAGTTCTAGGGATTCCAAGTGATTAACCCTATTCCCCAATATAGACCTAACCCTTTGGTCCAGACCAAAGGCCCTTAGTCACAATTAAGCCCCAGCACTAAGATTTACTACAACACTTCACTCTGTTGCTTGCGCAACTAAGCCCCAGTGGAGTTCATCTATTAGCACTTCACTCTATTGTGACCGCAAAGAACTCTTGGAACGTGGAGGTAGGATAAATCGCATCGGAAGGGAAAATGGACGTTCAACTATCTCTCAACTCACCCTCTCAACCATCTTCAATCTTGCTTAGTCTAACCCTAATGAAGTTGTCACACCTTCAAAGGATTACCAAGATGAATTCTCAATCCTAGTGTCACATCTAAGGGAAAATCATGCAATTAAAACTCAAGATTGAAACTCAATTAAAATCATCAATTAAAGAAGCATAATAAAAGTCAATGAAACAAAGTCATCCTAGGGTTTACAAGTCCAAGCACCCACTCGGGGTTTAGCTCTCCATGGAGCAATACAAAATCAACAAAGAGTTTGTGAACATATGCATAAAAACTATAAAGAAAACCTCCTTGTGGTCTGTATCAATGATCTAGTGGAGTCGCCTCGTGTTCTCCAAAGGTTCCCTTGTCAAACCTAGGGTACACCTCACCGAATTGATGCAGATGAAAGCTCCCCCAATAGATCTCCTCCAAAGGAACTCGATGTTGATGCCGTAGGACTACCTCCAAGGACTCCCAAGAACCTCTCCAAACCCTAGCCACTTTTTCCCTGAAAGTTGGGCGAAAGATCGATCAAAAGTCCCTCAAAATAAATCACATCGCGGTATTTATAGGGCTGAAAATTGTGTATCCACACAACCGTGTAGATTCTCTGGAATTTTGAATTTCGGCGCACTGTGAACAGTAACTTGCTACATTGATTTGCTGTAGTACTCGCACCAAAGTCTCTTCTAACTTCATTTCTTCATCGAGGCCGCCGAATTGGGCACATAATCATGTGGTAGATCACGTAGCGTCTTCAAGTTATCGGCATTGATGAAGTTCTTAATGATATTGCACAATTCGGAACATGTGAGTGTGACTGCCTTTGTACCCTTCCAATTCCCATATTCCCTTGAAATTATTTGGAGGTTGGCACACACTTACATGTCTTCGAACACAAATTGTGCCTTTTTCCTTGCCCAGTCCAAGAACTCCCTCAACAATCGCGTTCATGACCTATTCTTGCTTCTTTTCTCCTGAATTCACTTCCACAACCCTATATGCACAAAAGAACACAAATACACACATAGAAGGGATAAAATCTGAGTAAAGCAATGCTCAATGTAAGAAAAGTGTACTTCGTATAGCTTATACACAAGCACTTATTAGGGGCATTGACTTCATGGGACCATTTCTTACTTCAAATGGAAACAAGCATGTCTTGGCAGCAGTGGACTACGTATCCAAATGGGTCAAAATGATGCAAGAGTGGTGGTGAAATTTCTAAAAAAACTTTTCTCGCGATTTGGCACCCCAAGAGCAATTATTAGTAATTAGGGAACACATTTCTACAATGCTCAGTTTGAGAAAGTAATGAAAAAATATAGTGTGAATCATCATGTTGCCACAGCTTATCATCCTAAAACTAGCGATCAGATTAAAATCACATGCCGAGAATTGAAAAGGAACGTAGAAAAAATCGTACAACACAATAGAAGTGATTAGTCTAAGCGGTTAGATGATGCTCTTTGGGCTTACTGGGCGGCATATATAACATCCACAGGGCATACTCCTTATCAGCTAGTTTATGGAAAAGCTTGTCATTTACCGGTTCAATTAGAGCATCAGCATATTGTGCTATCATATCTTTGAATTTTTATATGGGTGATGCTCAACGGAAGTGGAAATTTTAGCTATATGGGTTAGAGGAGCATTTGTAAAATTCATATGAGAATTCAGTGCTATACAAGGCAAAAATGAAGTGTCTTCATCACAGTCATATCAGGAGGGAGAAACAGTTCCAAGTTTGAGAACAAGCTCTACTATTCAATTCAAGATTGAAACTCTTTCCCTGGAAACATAAATCTTGTTGTTCAGGTGATAAGTGCTTTAGTGAACATATTTCTTTATGTGTTTTACATGTATTGAGCATCATTTTTATCATGTTTTATGTCTCATAAATTGTATTTGGTATTCCTTTATGCAAATAGGGTTGTGAAGGCTTTGAGAGAAGAAAATGAAGCAAAGATAGGTTATGAAGGCACATTTTGGGAGTTTTTTATGCAACATAAGGATCAAGACACAAGCGGAGCTCATACACGGTCGCGTGGAGGCATGTGACAACCCGAATTTTGGTTATACATAGGTGATTTGCTGATTCTTTGGATATCTTTTGTGCGGCTCTTAAGATGTAAGGGCGCTAGGGTTCGGAGATGAGGTCTTTACGTCTTAGGAGGCATTTCTTCACCAACTTTGATCAATACCTCCTCTGTTATAGCATCAAGAAATCCATCAAGACATCAAAACTCTTTATCAAGGCCATCAGTTTAGATATAGGGGGTTTATTTCTATGGCTTTTATATACTTTCATTCATTGATTGTTTGTTTTGTATATTGCTCCATGGAGAGCTAAACCCCTAGAGAGTATTTGGGCTTGTGAACCATAGGATTCTAACTTTGTGTGAATTTACTTTGTGTTTCAATTTAATCCGATTTTGGTTGAGTTTTAATCCTATTTGCCTAATGCTTGCTTACCTTATTTATCTTATGGTTGTTTGGTTTGCAAGATTTATTCACCTTGGTGAGATAGTGGTCTCCATTAGGGTTAGAACCTCAAGATTGAAGAGGGTTGAGAGGGTGAGTCATGAGATAGTGAAGTGTCCCTTTTCCCCTCTGATTGGTGAATTCTATCTTCATATTACCTAATCTCTAAGAAACCATATATGGTGTGAGATGTTGAGATTGAGAGAGTTCTCCATAGGGACCTTGTAAGGGGTTAGGGACCTTTCACCTAGAGGTAGGGTTAGTTTTATTCTTAGGAATCGGATACACTTTTTGGAATCCCTAAAATGTTACGAGATCATATGTGGTGTGAGGTGTTGAGACTGAGAGATTTCTTAACTGGGACCTTGTAGGAGACTAGTATCGGTGATCTTGAGGAAGGATCTAATTAACTTTGGATTTCCATGACTTAACCTAGTCATTCTATAAATACTTTGCATACTTGGTACGCAATACCTGAATCGTAGGGGGAACATTGACCGAATACCCAAATTTTATTAATTGAGATTTTCCTCTATTTTACCCTTAAATATTCATCTTTGGTACTCATTTCTTCACACTCTAGATCATCACATCATCCCTTTGATCATTAGGCTAGATAGTATAGAAGCAGTTAGTACTAGTAACCATGTTCCCTGTGGATTCAACTACTAGACCTGTTGGGTACTTTATTACTTCGACATCTTTGTACTTGCGGTACATTCACGCAAGGGGTGTGCCATCAGGACCATACATAGTCACTCAAACATTTCCTTATAGGGTAATTAAAATTTCTCATCCTTGAATGTTCCCTTAGTAGAATGAGAAAACAAACAAACAAAACACAAGAGGTGCTCTAGATGTTGCACACTCTTTTGGGTTAGTATTTTAGTGTTGTTGTTTTGTTTGTTTTCTTGGTTTTAGTTGTTTTTTTCACTCTGTGGTTACACACTCTTTTGGGCATTTCACATTTTGCTTCTAAGGGAATGATGATTCTTCAATGGGTTAGTCTTTTATTAACAATTTTTGGGTGTTTTATGTTATCATGTGGAAAGTAAGGGAGTGTCGAATCCTGGTTCTACCCGTGCTTGGCTTGGACACTTAGGAAAATATGCATTCTTTGGTTGTTTATGTCCCCAATTTCACTCTTATTTGTTTTGAACACTAAAATCCTACACCATGAATAAATATAACTAGAATAGCATCATATATATCCAAAAAGTGCTAAAAAGCAAGCAAAAGTATGAATTGGGAGTAAGTAAAACATGATATGAATTGCACTCATTAGCTATGCCCGAACATTGTTTTTTCTCCTGATTACTCAACTCATTAGCTATGCCCGAACATCATTCTAGTTCTTTTGTTCACACACATCACTACTTCTGGTGAGGCTAACTTTTATATTTAGGGTAAGAACTAGTGATCTCATTCTTCCCTATAGATCAGCATCCCGCTCTTTAGCAGTTTATTACATGATTGGCACATACACTTTTATTCACTATTAACTACCAGCAACTAGCTCACCTCCTCACGTTCTTATTAGCAGTGTCCTTTCAATGATCTTGCCCATTTGGCGCGTTTCTATCATATCAATAATAGTCTTCCCAAAATCGTCAATGATCTTTAAATCTTTCACTAAACTTGATCTCCAAGTCATCCAAACTTAGTCTTCATGATCTTTCCAAACTTAATCTTCATTCATCAGAGTTTATTCTTCAATCTTCAAGTTTCCAAACTTGATCTTCATTCATCCAAGTTTGGTCTTCACAATCTTCTTCTAATCATCCAAACTTAGTCTTTAAATAGCTCCACCTATAAATAACTTTCATTTTCAATTAGCCTTGTCCTAGGTTTGTTACTTAGATCTTCTTTGCATGATTCATGTCTCCATATAGCTTTATTACTAACTGTAGCTTTAATGAGATCTTGACTTCTGTATAGTTGATCTCCCAAGCATGATTCACTTGCTAAATATAGATGTGTCTATAAGGATTATGCCCTCCTCGGAAGTTTGTTTTCAAAATCTTTGTCATGGTTTGGCTATTTGAAGCTTGCTTGAGTTGTTCACCCTTGTATTTCATCATTGCCCATGTATTGAGTATCTCTTGCGAATTCCTTTCAATTAGAGTTTCATGTAAAGCATTGGGTGGAGAAACTAAGGATGTTTAATAGTTCAAAATGACGCCCAAGTGTTATTAACATATGTCTCAATTAGTTGGCCATTGTATATTGTGAAAACTTGGTGTATTTCCCTTAGATTGTTGATGAGTTTGGTTTCGGGTGCTATAGTAATGACTGATTTTACTGTAGTACTGAGAGTCTCCATCTTTTCTTTCAATGTTATTGAGGTTGGATCTTTATCCTCATCATGTGATCTTCTATCTAGTGTATTCGCAGGCCGAAATGGCATACCTAGGGATTTGAATTACATTGCTTTCTCATTTCTAGAACTCTATTTTTTTTCATATTATTCTCATGTTTTTCGTGTTTTGGTTATCACATTTATTATGCTGGGAGCCCTTCCGCAAGGGCAACGCTATGGAGGAAGCTAAACTACCTTTTGCTCTTCATTTTTATGAGTGAACTTGAATATTTATGTACATCGTTCTTTAAGGACTTGAATGATAACCATGCTTTCACATATTTATTTTGTATTATGTACTGCATGGCTTTGAATAAAAGCATATTTGGCTAGACTATGGTTCCTTTTGAAGTAAGGCTATAAGCTATTTCTCCTAGCTCATTTTCAATCTCATTTGAGGTTACTTGTTATGGTTAAAATAGTGTCAAACACTATACATTAGGTTAGGGTTGTTAGGTTTTGATTAATAAGTCCATGTAATATAAAATAATGTATTAGTGAAAACCTACTCCTAAGTAGGATGACTTAGTGGTATAGCTTGTCGTAGTAATATCTCCTTCTATATAAGGAGACCTGATAAACGTCTAAATATACATATTTTATACATATGTGTGCAAATAGTTCTCATATTTTATTGATGAATCGATGCCCTTTTCGGTCTAATTTGGTTTATTTCGTTTTTCAGGTACAAAAGAAGCTTAGGTAAGCACAATGACGCAATTTAAGAAGAAATTTATGCCGAAAACGTCGTTTTAGGGCCCCAGACACTGTGGCAACACTGTAGCAGCCTGAAACGTGAAAATTTCAGAGA
Source organism: Dioscorea alata (assembly GCA_020875875.1). Classification (NCBI taxonomy): domain Eukaryota; kingdom Viridiplantae; phylum Streptophyta; class Magnoliopsida; order Dioscoreales; family Dioscoreaceae; genus Dioscorea; species Dioscorea alata. The sequence continues at coordinate 14,294,611 of CM037013.1, forward strand.
AATTCTAAGTCTAGGAATCCTCATGGGCAACCTCACAGCCATGAAGTTACACGCAAGCAATTCAGAGAGTAACGGTACTGTAGCAGTTTTACTATAGCAGTACTGTAGAAACTTAATGGATTTTTCAGCCCATTTTCCGGGCAACCTCACGGCCCATATATTGATTGTGAAACCACCCGTGAGCCATCCTGAGACCACCCTTTTATGCTCTTATTCCACTTGGTCTCTTGGGCATTTCTGCAGCCCACATGGGCATGTTAAGACTCACATGGTCTCGTGGAGGGATGTGACAAACACGGGTTTTTGACTATTCTTTGCATACGTTTTGCTAGCATTTGAAGGGCAAAGAGGCTACTATTTGGATTGAGGTCTTTGGGGAACTTGGGGGTGTTCTTCACCAACTTTGATAGATTCTTTCTCCGTCATAGCACCAAGGGAGCCATCGGTGACCTAGCTTCAGAGACAAATCTTTCAAGATGTTGAGCGACGCATTAAGGCCATCATCATGAATTCAAGGGGGTTTTATTCCATGGTTTTCATTGCATTACATTACATTATTCATTTTGTAACTTTTCCCATAGAAGGCTAAACCCTAGTAGGTATTTGGGCATGTGAACCCTAGGATATTATCTTTGTATTGATTTACTTTGTGTTTTCTATTAAATCTGAGTTTAATTGAGTTCCATTCTTGTTTTATCATTGCTTACTTTCCGTATTAATTTTTGTGGTTGATTAGTTTGCATGAGTTGTTTGCTTTGGTGAGAGAGAGGTCTAAATTAGGGTTAGAACCTTAAGATTGGAAAAAGGTTGAGATGGTGAGTCATGAGTAGTGGAATGTCCCATTTCCCCTCCGATTAATACATCCTATGACCGTATTCCATAGGCTTTATGCAACCATCTTTCTTGTGAGGCATGAGATTGAGAGGTTTCTCCTCCGGAACCTTACAAGTGGTTAGGGATCTTTCACCTATAAGTCGTGTTAGGTCTATCCTTAGGAATTGGTTGTACTCTTAGGAATTCCTAGAGTCTATTGCGGTCATATATGTTGTGAGGTATTGAGATTGAGCGATTTCTCTACCGGGACCTCATAGGGGACTAGTATCAATAGCCTGGAGACAGGGACCAATTATTCTTGGATTTTCATAAGTTCTTGAGTAGACAAATTTCTATACATGTTTTACATGCATTAAGCATCATTTTTGCCATAGTTTATGTCTTATAAAGTGTATTTGGTTTTCCTTTGTGCATTTAGGTTGTGAATACCTTGAAGGAAGAAAAGGAAGCAAAGATAGGATATGAAGACACATTGTAGGGAGTTTTTGTGATACTTCGATCTTTTCCCTTGTTTGTCACTTTGTTATCTTGGTTGTTTTATTCATTTCCTCATTGTCTTTGGTTTGAGGGGTTCTCGCTGAGTATTTGGTGATGTTTCGAAGGTTAAAAAGTGGTTTTCTAGGTGAGCATGGTTGTGCTCAACCCATGTTGGTCCCCCTGATTTTCTCAGGAGAATCCGGGCTTTAGAACTTTGAATTTCAGCTTTAACATGCTTGTGCTTAAGGTGAGAGCACGCCCGTGTCAAGCCCACTCAGACAGTGTTCTTTCCTCAGATCGGTGCTACAGTATTTCACTACAGCAATTAGTCTACAGTGCCCGTGTCAGCCTGATGCCTGAATAGCCTAAAAAATCAGTAGGAAGAACATGGTCGTGTTCAGATTGTGTTTCACCTGAAATATCATGCGTTTATTTATTTAAAGCCCCGTTTGAGCCCGTTTCTTCACCTTTCTTCACTCAAAACTTTCCCATTCTCTCCTCCTCCTTTCCTCCGCCATTCTTAAGGTTTAAGTGCTGATTTTGGAGAGAATTGTGAGCTTGTTCTTGGATCCAAAAGAGTGATCATCCCTTGACTCAAGGTAAGCCCTCTTCCTTGCTTGTTCTTCTTTGTTCTTTGGATGGGTTTGGCTAAGGTTTTGTTGTGTATTCAAGTAGGAGCTTGATTCTTTCTCCTTTTCTTCCTCTTTAATGGTAAAACTTGAGAGGAGTATTGGTATTGATTTGTAAGACCTTGTTATCAAGAAACCCTTGAACCTTCTTCTTCCTTGATTTTTGTGTTACTGTAGCTCCGAACCAAATTTGGTTTTCCTATTTTTCCTTGTTGGTTCTAAGGGTTGTGAGAGATCTATTCTTGTTAGATCTTCTAGCTAGAGAGTGTAGGAAACCCTAGAAGAGATCTTTTTCCCATTGTCCTTCATTTCAATTGATTTAGTTGTTGATGTGTTTGTTTGGTTTATTTAATTACTTCTAGGAGGTGAGACTTCAAGCAAAAGGAAAGAGCCGGTGGAGAAGTAACACCGGAGATTTCTAGCTCGCCAAGTTGTGAGTGGGACTTACTGATTTCATGGACTATACTATCGTGCATGTTTCCTATATATTTGAGTTATTCTTTCTTTTGAATATTTTCATGACTTTGAAATCATGTTTGATTTTAAATGGGTTATTGAGAGTATTTGCAAGTATATTAATGGTGTTTAAAAGCTTGGTTCTTAAATTACCTATTCAAGGAAATTTTTGAGATTCATGCTTTTCACTTGTCAAAAGGTTGTTGAAATCTTATTCATGATTCTTTAAAACATCCCCTTTGAATTTGGATGAGTTTGTGAAAATGATTGCTGACACACCCCTTGCGTGTGTACCCGCAAGTGCACGGGTTGTCGAAGTAATAAATTTTACCCTGGTGAGTGGGTAATCGAATCCACAGGGAATAGGGATTTAAGACACAAGATTTCACTATTTAGCTATGCGGTGTACGAAAAGTGAGATTAGAATCAATGAGTGAGTATGAAGGCAAGTATAAAGAGACAAGAATTAAAAATAGAAAGATGATAGGTGAGAGAGTGTAGACAGGAGTAAACAGAGAAGGACTAGCAATGAATATGAAATAGGATATCCGGACAAGTTACCTCTAGGACTTATGCTTCTAGTGCAAGACTATGCTATTATACTTTCCTATTGATGTTAATTGAGTCGAGGATATCCTTAAACACACGGTCCCAAACCTAAGGTCAACCGTGACTAACCCCAACACTATGTCCCGGCATTAGGATTCACGTCAACCCTTCACTCTGTCGCTCACGCAACTATGCCCCAGGGGAGTATTTCTACCTAAGCCTAACACTACGTGGGATTGCTTTAAGCTTTAGGGATTCCTAGTGATAAAACCTGTTCCTATGTATAGTTCTAACCCTTTGGTCCAGGTGAAAGAACCCTAGTCTAAATTAAGCCCCAGTGCATAGGATTCACGTCAACCCTTAACTCTATTGCTTGCGCAACTAAGTCCCAGGGGAGTTTATCTACCTAACACTTCACTCTATCTCGACCGCTAATAAATCAAGGAAATGGAGGTAGGGAGAAATCACACCGGTGGGGAAAGGGGTACATCGCTACCTCACAACTCTCCCTCTCAACCTTTTTCAATCTTAAATAGTCTAATCCTATAGGAGTTGTCACACCTCCAAAGGATAACCTAGATTGTTCTCAATCCTTAGTGTCACGGCTAAGAGAAAACAATAGCAAAAGATAATTAAAATTGAAACTCGAATTTATTCATCAATAATGGAAAAGCATAATAACAATGTCATAGAAACATAATAATCCTAGGGTTTACAAGTCCGAATACCCACGAGGGGTTTAGCTCCTCATGGAGCTATGCATGTTCATCAAAATATGAAAGAAAGCACAAATTAAAGACATTAATGAAAACCCCCTTGCGTATGGTGTGGCCGTGGTCTTGTGCGGCCGCCGGACGTCGGTGACGATGCCGATGACGCGCTCTAAACCTCCACAAAGTCCTCTCCGAAACCCTAGCTGCTCTCTCCAGAAGTTGGGGAGAAAGTTAGGTCAAAAGATATCCCAAATAGTCTAAAAAATGAGCTCTTATAATGTTGAGTCGCGACTTTAAAATCGCAGAAATCGGGATTTCACACGGCCGTGTGGAATTTCCACACGCCCTTGTGAAGTTGCTGGAATGCTGAATTTCGGCAAACAGTGAACAATAACTTGCTATAATATTTTGCTACAGTGCTGCTACAGTATTGTCCCGGAATGCTCCCGAATTCGTTGTTTTTCATAGAGGCCGTTGAATTGGTTACACAATCAATGGTAGATCGTGCCAATTGCTTCAAATCTCCTAATTGGTGAAGTTCTCCTTGCTAGCATGAGTTAGACTTATTGTGAATGTGACTGCCTTTGTGCCCCTCCAAAGGAGGTTGGCACACACTCTCAAGTCTCTACTCATGCCGTGCTCCTTGCTTAATCCAAGAATCTTCCCAACAATGGCGAACACGATCTAACTTCGTTCCTTTCCTTCACTTTATCTTCACAACCCTACAATGCACAAAAGTAAACAAATGCACACTTTTTAGTGATAAAATCTGATTAAATTAATGCTCATTGGAAGATAATAACGCTTCGCGTTACTATAACATGAGCACTTATCAATTGCCCATATATGTTACTCGAGTTTGAGAGCTTGAACATTAAAAATGTATTTTGAGATATCTATTTTTCACGTTCTAATATTAATGTTTATGCTTTGAAAAATTATCTACGACCCTTGGAAGTGTTAGTTGACCTTTAGTGAAATCTTTGCAATATTTATGAGTGGGATTAACTAAATTATGAGCTATAAACCATGCATGTTTTCTGATAATTGAGTTGCATTGCCCTTGATTGATGATTTATCATTGCTAAAACTCTTGAAATGTTTCTATAGTGTTTAGAAGCTATGTTGATCTATGAATTAACTTATTTCAGGAAAATAGTTGCAAAGTCTATGTTACTCGTGATTGAAAACCATATGTTTTGGGCTGTATGTTTCAATGTGCATTTTCAAGAATCTTGATGTTCTTGTCTTGATGAGTAAATAAGTTGTGCAAATTAAGTTGTTTTTTCATTGTGATGATGTTATACTTGAAGTGTATTCTCAAAGATTGATCTTATATGATGTTTTCTCGATGAAAAGCATTTCATTGAAGATGTTATGATCAGTTTGCTCACTCTTGGAGTGAATAATTTTGTATATGAACACATGTGATCTCTCGATGAGATTTATGCTATCATATTGATGTATACACTGAGCCTATAGGCTGAATTATTATTACTTAAATACTTTGATGGTGATATGGGAGCCAACCTCTAGTACTTACTGCAGTAAGAAGTGGATGGTTTCTACGGGCCGACCTATATAGAGGTGGCATGGAAAACTGTCAAACCGGTTACGCCATGTCAGGTGGGAGCGTAGAGCCCTGACTTGGATATATTTGGGTTGTTCGTAGTCACCACATGAACTTCCCAGCAGCCAATGCCAAGATACGCGAATCTTGGTAGCTCCAGACCTAACCAAAGCCATGGTTTGCGATGGACAGTTTTCGGAGCCCTTCTTGATACTATGGATCGTTGGGATTTGATGACTTATTTATTGCAAAACATCTTGATATTTGAAACTATCGAATGAATGTGCGAGTATTGGATTCTAGAATTATTAAATATTTCTTGATGATTTCTAAGGAACTTCACTTTTGCATTTTACGAAAAGAGCTTGTATTCTTATGGGATATCTATAATTTAAAGTGTTTTTACTCTTATTAAGAGTTCAAATCCAATTTTTGTGTTTCACCATTAGTATTAATGTTATCTATGTTATTCTCAATGTATGAGGAATTTCATTGTATTAGAATTGATAAACCTTGTATTGTATAGTTGTTATTCATATATTTAATTTGGGTTGTTCTGATTTATTGTAGTATGGTAAAGTTTTTGTTAAATGTTCAATTTATTTTACAGTTTGAACCTGTGTTTGGTAATTCATAGTTTTGTGGTTTTTATACTCTAGTGGGTATAAAGATTCCTTGGTAGTATTTTACTTTTGTAGTATTGTGTTACGGACCATTATTGTTATGTGCAGTGGCGTTCTAAATCAAATTATATTACTAGCAAAGTATCATTTGGTGATTTATGATTTTGGGTGTTGGTATATTCATTGAGAAAGCTTCATTTCTTATGTTATACTCATTATCTAAAGTATCTTTATTATTGTTGAGAATCAAATCAAGTTTTTGGCATTTTATTTTATTTAATTAGGTACGAGTTATGGTTCTATTTTTAGCCCCTCACTGGGTATTAAAAATTTTTGCAGGCTAATTACTAAGAATCCAATCGTTGTTTGAGATTTATTGAATCCAGGTTTTATTGAGTTGTTGAAAGAAACGGATGCCTATTTAAGTTAGAGCTTTGCTTTGATCAATTGTTATTGTAAGATACTTTTATTGCCATAATTTGTTCCTCGCATATTTGAGTCTTACTCTACGGTTGCTATTTTCTTTATTTTGGATTTTGGTAAACTCTTTAAAATAGTTTATTGTTACATTGCTTATATTTATTTTTTTGACATGTATGATTTTATAGTTCCATGAAATTCCCTTCACTGAGTAACTAAGTTACTCAGCCCTCTTTCTTCTTCCGAGATGTTAGTTCAGTGAAGCGGTTTGGATGTGAAGTGCTTGGCAAGAGTCTATTTTAGTGCATTTACTTTAAGTATATGTATGTATATTCTAGAACTTGGCATGTACGATGTGAGATTCATTAATGTGTGGTGTCTGCTCATTTGTATAATTCTCTTCCTTGGGTGTTCATTATGTGGCTATTGTCCAATGTTGTCTGAAAACATACTCAGAATTTGGGATGCATTTATGATTATGTATTTCAAACTGAAGTCTTGCATTTTAGATGGGTTTGTATATGTTTGCTTGACTTAATAAGGTAATGATTGGTTTGTATAGAGAATTATTTTATTACACTATTCTTGTGTTTCTTCAAGTCAGTTATATTGTTTTGAATAGGTACTAAGTCAGCCTTACGATGATCCAGGGTTAAGGCAGTGTTTGTCCTCCCTTGGGTTATCATGGCGGTATGTCACATGTGGGACCCACGGGTCAGGGCGTGACAGTTTTTGTACAACACAAGGGACAAGACACAAGAGGAGCTTGTGTACATGAGGGTGTGTGCCAACTTCCAAGAGAATTCAAGTTGATTTATGTGTTGGAAGGGCACAAAGGAAGTCACACTCTTATGTTCCTACTTGTGTGAATATGGCAAGAGCTTCAAATGATGATTCGATGAGGAAAAATCTTATAACCTACCACATGGACATGTGCCCTACCATGTGGCCTCAAGAGAAGAGAGTTTGAACATAGTTTATGAAGAGCATTGTAGCAAATCACTGTAACAGCACTTTAGCAAAAACACTGTTTATGTGGCCGCGTGGAAATTCTGGCAGCCCACGTGGTCACATGAAATCTCACAAGGTCACGTCGAGAGACGTGAAAGATGGTGTTTATGATTATAAATAGCCTTTTTTCCTGATTCTTTGGGAACTTTTTGCACACGTTTGAAGGGAGAAGCAACTAGGGTTTCAAGAGGACATCTTTGGCGAGATTGGGGATTGATCTTCACTAACTTTGATAGATGTTTTCTTCGTCATAGCATCGAGGGAGCCTTTGGCAACCAAGGTTTAGAGAGAGATCCTTTAAGATGTTAAGCGACCCATCAAGGCCATCATCACGAATTCGAGGCAGTTTTATTCTATGGTTTTCATTGCTTTTCATTAGATTAATCTTTGTTTTGTAATGAGCCCCATGGAGGGCTAAAATCTAGTATGTATTTGGACATGTGAACCCTAGGATCAATTCTTTGTATTGATTTACTTTATAATTTCTATTAAATCTGAGTTTATTTGAGTTTTAATCTTGTTTTATCATTTCTTGCATGTCTTATTGATCCTTGTAATTGATTGATTGTTGCTTGATTTGTTGCCTTAGTGAGAAAGGTCTCACTTAGGGTTAGAAATCCAAGATTGAAGAGGATTGAGAGAGTGAGTCATCAGATAGTGGAGTGTCCCCTTTCCCTTTCGATTAAGTGTTTCATATCTTTGTATTCCCTAAGCTTTATGCAATCATATTTGTTGTGAGGTGTGAGATTGAGAGATTTCCCCGCTGGGATCTTGTAGGGGTTTAGGGATCTTCCACCTAGATGTAGTTTTAGATCTATCTTTAGGAATCAGTTTTACTCTTAGGTATCCCTAGAGTTCATTGCGGTCATATGTGGTGTGAGGTATTGAGATTAAGCAATTTCTCCACCTGGACCTCATAGGGGACTAGTATCGGTGCCATGGAGACAGGGACCGATTATTTTCCTTCTGCTTTACATATCGGTTTATGTTAGATCCTAAGGGGAGCATTGCCCGGGTATCTCAACTTTGTTGATTGACATCTTCCTTATTTTCCTTCTGCTTGCTTGCGCCTTTTTTATTCTTGCAATTGAGTTAATTCTACCATATTTTTCATTTCGACTAGATAACAGAGAAGTAGTTACTACTAGTACTTCCATTCCATGTGGATTCGAATACCCTACTTATCGGGTATTTTATTACTTCAACACATGAGTACTTGCGGTACACACAAGCAATCAGAGGTGTCATGTTTTTGGCTCCGTTGCTAGGGAACAGGATATTAGGAACACTAGGACTTTGTTACATTAGTTATTCACCTTTTTCATTATTTTCCTCTCTTTCTTTCACCGTTGTCATCGTTTCTTTTCTTGATTTCCACTACAGGTTATGGCCCGAGTGAATCCTTCGACATTGGTTGAAAAGGATCCTAAAATTGAGCGCAGATTACATAGAAGAGGCAAAGATCTTGCACAAGAACATAATTTTCTTGCTGAAATAAAGGTTGAAGAATCTGAAAATATGGCAAAACAAGAAGGACATCAGAGAACACTTTCAAATTTTGCTCGACCTAAAATTCATGGGACACAGTCAGGCATTGTTAGGCCACCGGTTGTAGCCCAGAATTTTGAGTTGAAGCCGAATTTTATTCAGATGCTTCAACAGGACGCATAATTCAATAGATTAGCCAATGAATATCTAAACAATCATATTGAGACTTTCTTTGAAGTGTGCGACATGCTGAAAATTAATGGGGTTTCAGATGATGCAATTCGCTTGTGGTCTTTCCCATTCTCATTAAAAGGAAGAGCTAAACAGTGGCTCCATTCATTGCCAAGAGCCTCCATCACAACATGGAATGAAATGGCAGAAGCTTTCCTTGCAAGGTACTTTCCTCAGGAAAATCGGCGAAGCATCGAAATGAGATCTCTTCATATATTCAGAGGAAGCTAGAATCATTGTTTGAGAAATGGGACCGATTCAAGAATCTCTTGTGGAAGTGTCCTCAACATGGGTTCCCCGATTGGATGATCATTCACACATTCTATAACGGGTTGAATTCGAGCACCAAACAGCTCCTTAATGCCGCCATGGGAGGGGCATTAGGAAACAAGACCCCAAGAGAAGCCCGACAACTGATTAAAGAGATGGTTTTGAATAGTTATCAATGGAGTTCAAGAGAGAAGAAGAAAGTGGCCAGAATTTATAAGATTGATGCGGTTATATCCTTAGCAACCCAAGTAGAGGCATTGAGCAACAAATTGGACACTCTAACTTCATCAAGAGTGGCCACAATCACTAGTTGTGATGATTGTGGTAGTTTGCATATACCATCTGATTGTCCTATCTTGATTACTACTCCAGCCTCAAGTGAACAAGTGGATTTTGTGAGGAATGCTGGAAGAGGACAAGGTAATCCTTATAACAACACCTACAACCAAAGGTAGAGGAACCACCCAACTTTCATGGAGTAACCAAGGATAGCAAAAGCCCGTTGCCACATAAGGATTTCAGCAATCACCATCGATGTTGGAGAGAGTTTTAGAGTTGGAAAGGTTTTGTCAAAGTTTATTCAATCAATAGACACAAGGTTCCAAAACATAGAGGCAACACTCCGCAATCACAACGCTTCTTTACACAATTTGGAGAATCAAGTGGGTCAAATAGTGAAGTTATTGGCAGAGAGGCCTCAAGGAAGCTTTCCAAGCAACACTGAAACTAACCCAAGAGAGAATGTGAAGGCGATTACTTTGAGGAGTGGTTGAGAGATCCAAGAAAACCTCACTACTGAGAAAAGTTATGAAGTTCTCTGAGAGAAATCCCCCACTGGGAAGACTACTGAAATTCCTTAAGAATAGCCGAGGAATATGGTGCAATACAAGGAGGAAGGGAAAGCTGTGTCACCCACTTCATGTGCTCCAAGAATTCACTATCGGGCGTGTTTGAAGAAAAACAAAATTGATGAGCAAAATAGGAAATTTTTGGATCTATTCAAGCAGTTGCACAGCAACATTATGTTTGTGGAGTCATTGTCACAAATGCCTTAGTACGCAAAATTCTTGAAGGACCTCTTGACCGACAAGAGGAAAATGGAGGAGAGTGAGGCTATGGTTTTGGAAGGGAATTGCTCAGCAATGATTCAAAAGAATTTGCCAAACAAGATGAAAGATCCAGGAAGCTTCATCATACCATGTGCAATTAGAGGTTTGGGAGAAGAAAAAGCATTAGCCGATTTGGGAGCAAGTATCAATGTCATGCCATACACTATTTCAAAAATTGGGGCTAGGAGAGCCAAGACTAATCTGCATGACGTTACAGCTGGCCAATAGTTCAATTTTTCATCCTAGAGGTATAATTGAAGATGTTTTGGTTATGGTTGACAATTATATTTTCCCTGCAGATTTTGTCGATGTGGATGAATACATGGAGGTTCCATTAATTTTGGGGAGACCATTCCTACAAACCTCCAAAGTGCTCATCGACATGGATGGAGGCAAGATGACACTACGCATAGGAGAAGAAAAGATCACATACCGTCTCGCCGAAGAAATGAAGCATTCTCTTGACTATGATGACTTATGTTATTTTTTAGATGTCACTGATGAGATTGCCAATGAGTACATGCAGGAATTGTTGCATCTGGACCCATATGAAGAATGGACTGACATTGAGGAGGAAAAAATGAGCGAACTTGATGACCAAGTCCTTGAGGAGCAACCAAAAAGAGGATTTCTGATAGAAATCTTTCACCATGTCAAGAGTTCGAGATGATGCCATAAGAAGCACTCCAATGCACTTATAGAGAAGAATGCAAAGGAAGAGAGTGACAATCCTTCATTCGGTAACGAGTTTAGTCAATTCTCCTTGAATATGAAGAATTTCTGTCCCTCATATGTGTAGTTTGCAAAGAGTGAAAATTTTCATTTACATGAGCCATCATGAGGTAAGAACAGGTATGTCAAGCTTAGTGATGTTAAACAAGTTCTTCTTTGGACGCAACCCAACTTTTTAATTGCTTTCTAGGTTAGATTTTTAGTTTCTGCAGTAATAAATTCATGAGTGTGCGCCTTAATGATTTTTTTTATTGGTGTTTGATTTTCATGGAAACTTTTCAGCGATTTAAATTGTTTTTCACATGTATGGCATGGTTTAGGGTGTAATTCATGTTTATTGTTGGAGAATTAGGTCTAACTTGAAGTTTGGAGGGCTGAGTGGACTATTTGCAGAAATTCTACAGTCCACACGGCCGCGTGGAATTTCCACGAGGCCTTATACAACACCCACGTGGGGTGTGAAATTTTCACACCCCCATGTGTCTTATAAGAATTTAAAGGGGCACTATTCATCTTTTTCAACATACATTCCTTCATTTTCCCATTTCTCCATCTTTAGGATTTCAAACTTTTGAACTCCAAAAACTAGTAGTGTTTTACCGGCATTCACACCAAGTTTTCATCATCGATTCACGCCGGTAAGCCTTCATCTCCTCCTATCTCTTCCATGTCTTCATTCTCAAATCCATGGAGTTTTCTTCATTTTTAGTTGGTATTTTTCATCGAAAAACTTGTCAAAACACTCTAGAATGCATGTAATTGAAGTTTAGTGAGGCATTGGAGCCCAACCATAGCTCTTTGGCCATGGTCGAGCCCCCACATGGGTGCATGACGAGCGCTTGGCTAGCCAAGCCATGTGACCGCGTGGTCCCTGGGTGAGCCAGGCGGGCGTCCACGTGGGCACGCACCAACGCCACGTGATCGCGTGGCCCCTTGGCCGAGCCAAGCTCCAGGCCACACGACTGCGTGGCCCACTTTGTCACACCAACACGCACCCACACGGGCTTGTGGCTAGCTCACACACCCATGTGGGATCGAAAAGTGGCCAATTGAGCCACTCGGGCACTCATCTGCCCACGTGATTCCCTGCACTCATTAAATTCATGCCGAATTGACTTCTTTTGATGTTTTCTCACAAGTATGACACATAGAAACAAGAAAGTGGCACACAAACAACCTCGGCAAGACAAGGAAATGACCCAGAGATGGTGTTTACCAAATCTAAACATCAGCAGAGGTTCAAGCTTCTCCAGAAGCTCAAGTTCGGACAGTCATGCTTTCTTTGTTGGGAGACACTTGAGGAGATTGGACTAGCTAATGAAGCTCGAGAGTTAGTAGACGTGGGGGGTTAGGACCTACTTCTGTCCATTTACAATCTTGTTAGATGAGATATCACACTGGAGGTTCTTTCTTCATTCTCCTTCGATCGTGACATGGCAGATATAGATTTTGAAAAGGAGGACACTATCCGATTATGGGCTTTTTGGCAGCCTCAAGGGATGTCTTTAACAAAGTCTGCAGTGTTGCTCGTTTTATATGATGAGGACTACATCGACATAGTGGAGTATACCAAGCTTCTTATTGATTACCCCACTTGTATTACTCCGAGCAAAGTTTTCCATGATTTATGCGGAGGCTATCAGTATCAGCCTGGTCATTCAAAGGGCTTTTACTCTCATGTAGGTCACTGACTGGTCATGGAGATGGTACATGTGCACTCAGCCGTCTAGATTTGCTATACCTATACTCCATGACCCAAAAACTACCTTTCCATTTGGGGTACGTTATGGTCGACTACCTCTGTCACCGGAGCCAATACTTACGAATAGGGGCACTGTTCGTGGGACCGTATATCATTTGGTTCCTTCCCAAGATGGGTATTCTCTGCTTAGTCAGAGGTGAGAATCTAAACTCAAGAGCAACCACTCACCAAGGATTTCTCACCAAGAACTCAAGAAGAACCGCAAAAGAGAAAGGAAGAAGAATAAGGAGAAAAACCATACCTCCAAGCTTCTCAAAACTCCAAGGAGATCTTCACAAGGGAGGATGAAGGAGATTCTCAAGCTTCAATAACAAGGAACAAGGAAGAGAATAAGGCTTAAGCTCCAAAATAAACCAACTAACAAACCCTAGCCTCATCCAACCAAGCAAGGAAGAAGGAAGGAGTGAAAAAGAACTTACTTTGAAGAAACAAGGGATTGATTCGCAAGATCCACAAACCAGCCCAAAATATCCTCTAAAACAAGCCCTAAATTCTAAAGAAAAGTAGAGGAAGAGAGGAGGAAGGTATGAGGGGTTTTTGGGAGAAGAAATGAAGTAAAATGAAGCCAAAACGATATTTTTATAACCCTACAACGGGTGTGAGGCTCATGTGCGGCCCCGCACAGTGGCCACACACCCCACAACCTAGGGTGTACGGCCCACACACAGGCCGCACGCCCCTCTGCCAAGGGTGTGTGGGCCGCACATAGGCCGCACAAGGCCACTGAAATGCCTGTACAGGCTGTGTACAGCCCGCACACTCTCTGTGCAACTTCTACACGGCCCGAGCACCTTTTAAAACCCTCAAAACTTGACCCTAAACCCTCAGCAAGCCTTACAAACTCAAAACAAAGGAGAACTCAACTAAAACACCAAACAAACAACCAAGGAAAGACCAAAAAACATCGATCTACACAAGAGGAAAAACCCGAAATACTACACTCTATCCTCCTTAAAGAAATTTTCGTCCTCGAAATTTCCTTCTAGGAGGAAATAGAAGAAAACAAAACTGACAAGCAAAGCTCAAGAAGCAACAAAACTTCACTACCAAAGGGAAATAACCCTGACTCTAATACCACTCCTCTACTAAAACAAAACAGCCTAGAACACTGAGCTGCTAAAAATACCAACAACATAGGAGTATCAAGCAAAAAGATAGTAATCATACCTGTGATTTCATTCAGTCTGAACCCAACTTCTTTACTCACCATAGCAAGAGATCTTGTCTGAGATCTGGTTTGAGGTAACAATACTCCTTATGAGGGATTGATGCTAACATCATCAACTGGGGTTGAAGATGCAAGCTGGTTATTCTTGGGCTGAGTAGGTTGTCCTGAAGCAGGTACTGAAGCAAGCTCTCTATCGCTCATCATTGGACAACTGGACTTGATGTGACTGGTGCTACCACAGCGAAAGCATTGACGCGGCTCTTTACACCTCCCAAAATGAAACATGCGACAATTAAAGAAAAATCTTGTCTTCAATGCTGCCTTTCCAGTCACACTGCAAGATGGTGCACAACTCTGTTGCCCCTAGGCTAAAAAGTGGATGGCTTAAAAGAACAACCTTCAATGAGCTCTGAGGTACACCACTCTTCTTCCACTGCCTGGAAGACTGACTCAAGGTTACATCCTCTCTCTTGTGATGATTCTGCTGAACCCACTAATTTTTCCTAACCACTTCTTCCTCTTGCCTCACTAGCTAAAATGGATTTAAAAATGAGTCAGGTAACACTGATATAGGCACTACTCTAGCCTGAGTATATCCTCTGAACAAACTCCAATAGCCCAAAAAGTCTCTGTACTCTGAGTAGGTAGGTTGTCGTCCCTGACGATCCCAATAGTCCTTGAACGCTTGCAATACCTCTGGGGAAGAAACTAGATCAGGCACTGGTGCCCTAGGCACAGGTTCAGCTGCACCAAGAGTGTGTGAAGCCACTGCAGGAACCTGACGCACCGAAAAGAATCCTTGCTGAGGTGGTGAAGAAAGGAGGGGTGGAGATGGCACCTCACTATGCTCAACCCTAGGAAATGCAGTAGCAGGCTCAATAGCAGGAGCATTGCTCCACTGCATGTGCTAGGGCGTCGTGCTGGCATTTTCACTAAAAAGACACCAAGACAACGTTCAAAATCAAACCCTACATTAAAAAATGCTACATGCTCAACTCTAACTGGATCTACTAGTTACAACATAAGACAGTCAAAGACCAGAACAAGGTAAAGCTATTAGTCTAAACCAATAGCTCTAATACCACTAGAATTGTCACTGCCCGACCCACAGGTCCATAGGATGCGACAACTACCCCGACAATCTCGAGGAGGGATGCTCCGCCACTCAACCCTCGAGACAACGTAAGGCTGAACAATAAACCTGGAATCAACAATATTAACACAAATGCCAAGTTTCAAGAACAACCATGCCCAGCGGAAGTTATATAACCAACAACAATAACAACAACGACGATAACAATGACGACATCAACAATAGGGATAGAAGATAGAAGTTCACAAACACAGAAAGATAACACTGACAATAATAGCAAAAGCTGATACACAAAAGTTTAAGAGTGGTTTAAGTACAACACCATGCAATAAAGTTCTCGACATACTAGTGGATCCAATACTCAAATAACATATTGACACGACCTTTTGCGTGTGTACCGCAAGTGCACGGCCTTGTCGAAGTAATAAATTTACCTTGGTGAGAAGGTAGTCGAATCTACAGGGAATAGGGAGATAGAATATAAGGTTTCACTAATTAAGCTATGCAAAATACGGAGAACGATAATAAGATTGATGAGTGAAAATAATGCAAAGCAATAAACTAAATAGAGAGATGGAAGAAAGAAGTGCAAGTAGGAAAATCGAGAAGGACTAACAATGAATAAAGGGGGGTATCCGGACAAGCTACCTCTAGGGTCTATGTTTCAAGTGCAAGACTATGATATTATACTCTCCTATTAATGTCAGTTGAGTCGAGGATATCCTAAGACTCACGGTCCCAAACCTAAGGACAACCGTGACTAACTCCAACACTATGCCCCGGTATTAGGATTCACAACACCCTTCACTCTGCCACCTAGATGACTAAGCCCCAGGGGAGTCCATCTGCCTAAACCTCACACTATGTGGAGTTGCATTATGCTCTAGGGATTCCTAGTGATTAAACCTGTTCCTATACGTAATTCTAACCCTTTGGTCCAGGTGGAAGAACCCTAGTCTAGATTGAGCCCCAGCAAATAGGATTCACTACAACCCTCCACTCTATTACTTGCGTAACTAAGCCCTAGGGGAGTTTATCTACCTATTGCTTCACTCTATTTCGACCGCTATTAAATCAACGAATCGGAGGTAGGGAGAAATCACATCGAAGGGGAAAGGGGTACATTGCTACCTCACAACTCTCCCTCTCAACCCTCTTTAATCTTGAGTAGTCTAATCCTATAGGAGTTGTCACACCTCCAAAGGAAAGCCTAGATTGCTCTCAACCCTAATGTCACGTTTAAGGGAAAACAATATGAAAGGATAATCAAGATTAAAAACTCAATTTTATTCATCAACGATGGAAAGCATAATAATCAATGTCAAAGAAACATAAGAAACCCTAAAGTTTACAAGTCCGAATACCCCACGAGGGGTTTAGCTCCTCATAGAGCTATACATGTTCATCAATGTGAAAAATAAAGCATAAAACATAGACATCAATGAAAAACCCCCTCGAATTGGTGTGGCCGTGGTCTTGTGCAAACGTCGAACCTCGAAATCGATGCCGACGATGCGCTAGAACCTCCACGAAATCCTCTCCGAAACCCTAGCCGCACTCCAGAAAGTTGGGGAAAAGATAGGTCGAAAAAGATCTCCCAAAAGGTTGCAAAAATCCCCTTTTATAATGTTGAATCGCGGTTTTAAAATTAGACTTATCGGGGGCTTCACACGGCTGTGTGGGATTTCCACACACCCGTGTGAAGCTTCTGTCTCGGCTGAAAAATTAATTTCACACGGCCGTGTGGAATTTCGACACGCCCGTGTGTCTTCACTGGATGGCTGAAATTGCAAAACACACGGCCGTGTGGAATTTCCACACGCCCGTGTGACTTCTCTGTCTGGCTGGAAACTGATTCACACGGCCGTGTGGAATTTCCACACGCCCGTGTGACTTCTCTGGAACTCTAATCTTCAGCTGAACAGGATTGTAACTTGCCGAAACACCTCCCGAGTTCATTGTTCTTCATCGAGGCCATTACTTGGGCACACAAGCAACGGTAGGTCGTGCCGATTGCTTCAAGTCTTCTTCTTTCGCGAAATTCTCCTAAGTAACACGGATTGGACTTGTTGTGAATGTGACTGCCTTTGTGCCCCTCCAAAGGAGGTTGGCACACATCCACAAGTCCAAATACGTGCTTCGTTCCTTGCTTGGTCCGAGAACATCCCAACATTGGCGAACGCGACCTAATTTCATTCTTCTGCTCCAATTAGGCTCCACAATACCTTCAATGCATAAGAGAAAACAAATGCACACATTTAGTGATAAAACCTGATAAAAGGTATGCTTAATGTAAGATAATAGCGCTTCGCGATACTATAACACAAGCACTTATCAAAACCCCCCCCACACTTAAGCTTTTCCTTGTCCTCAAGCAAAATAGAACGTGAAAGTACTTGGGAAGAACAATTGAAAGTGCTTGGCCTTAGGTTCACCAAAGGTATGCAAAAGAAGCATTCTACAAGTAAGAGGAAATTAAAACATTGCATAAGGTTATCAATGCTCTAGCTAAAAACTTGAATCAAAAAGGATGAATACTCGAAAACGTGTTGGTGTGTGCGATCTTACTCAAAAGAACCAACGAGTACTCCTCAAACTTTGATTAAAAAGGACTTATTTATATACAAAGATCAAAAATAAGTGAAGAAGTAGTAGCTTCACACATCCTTGAAGGTAGCCCTTTCCTAGGCGGCCGCCAAAGGTGGCTTTCACTCTTTCGAGGAGGTAGCTCTTTCTACCGGGGTAGTAGCTTTCACGCTTCCCATGAGATAGCTCTTTCTCTCATTAGGGCATAACATGTATCCGACTTATGAGAGTAGCTTCATACATCATAGGAGGTAGCTCTTTCCACCCCAAATGCATAATCAAAACAAAGCTAATATTTACAAACTCATATACCCTTTTTTTTTTTTTAGATTAAATGCATTTTCCAAAATAAAACTAAGAACGATGATAAACTTGTCCTTAAAAACTTCAAGATTGAGTTTCCAAAAGATTCTAAGAGTAAGTTGTGTACTAAGATGATTCGAGCAAAAATTCCCTAAAATTCAAGTGAAAACTAGAGCATGATAGGATACAATGTTGAAAATTCTCCTAAACTATGAGAATACAAACGTTACAACTAAGGTGAACCGCCATAGGCTACATTAGCATAAACAATTGAACGCACAAGTAAAGGTGTGTGCAATGTGAACTCCCCCCCACACTTAAGATGTACATTGTCCTCAATGTACGCATATAAGCACAATAATAAGTGAAAAAGATAAAAGCAATTAGTGCGGAAGTGGCAATTAAAACATTACTCCCCTGAACTCCAAGTGTTGCGTTTGATGGAGCTAGGTCATTGAGAGTTGAGTCTCAATGGTTTATGGAGCACACACGATCCCATGACCGTGTGAATGACTATTCCTCAAAATCCTTACATCCAAGACCATCTGCGCACACATAAACGAGGGTTCAGTAAAGCTCAATAAAACTCGAGTATATAAAATGTAAAGCAATGAATACAACTCGAGACAAAAATAAAAAACAAAATAAAAGCTATACTCAGAAGGAGAATCCTTTCTGAGTACTACAAGTCCAAAATAAAGTAAAGATATACAGAAATGACAAATAAAAGAAAAGAATCTAAAATCTAAGACGCCTCAGCGTCAGTGTCCTGAGTGGCGGCCTCTGGTGCTGCTGGAGGCTCTGGATCTGCTGGTGGATCGGCTGATGTCGGGGGAGAAGGTGGTGGAGGAGAAACCCGAGGTCGAACCACGAAGGAGGAGGAGGCGACAATCTGCTCGAAGATCTGTCGCAAGCTCTGGAACTGCGCCATCACCTCCTGGTGCTGTGTAATCTGTGTGGCCCTAACCTCGGCCACCTCGGTCTGTAGGATCCCCACTGCACTCTCGAGGCGCTCCAGTCTGTCCTGGCCTCGAGACGGTGAAAACATCCGCACCGGAGGTGGCTCCGGCGCGGTGGGGGGTACCTCGGTCTGTGTATCCGTCGGGGATGGCTCTAAAGCTGCCTGTGTACCCTGAGTCTGCTCCGTCTGGGGTATGGTCCAGGTATACGTCCCTGATCCTCCTCTGCGGATCATACCCATCATCCTTAAGGTATCTGTGCCCAGGGGAACTGGTACACTCGTCTTCTCTGCTCCCCTGACTCCATCTCTGAGCCCCAGGCCAATGATAAGTCTGGTGATGTAGGGGCCTGCAAAGATAACTCCTACCCTGGGGTACTGGCCCTGATGGCGAATGTAGTCGGCCACAATGTGCCCCAGGTGGAGTGGCTTACTCTCCACCATCGAATACAAGTAGAGAAGCTCCTGGCGACTCAGAACACCAGTACTGTCTCCCCTGCCACTAATAGATCTGCTCATAACTGCGTGTAGACATCTATAGGCAGGTCGAGAAAGGCATGAAGCCTTGGAGACACCCGGCTCATACTGACTCTGACCACAAAGTCTGCTATACGCCTGCTGCGGTGTCAAGGTACCCGGGTAGTCTGTGGGGAGCAATGAGTACTTCTCTGTCTCAGTGTATGCCTCATCATATAAACCCATCCGCACCGAGAACTGGGTCATACTCAACGTGAAATGTCGACCGAGGGCTCTGAACTGAATAGTCGTATCCTCGGTGAAACTGTCGTACCCTCGGTCAAACTCAAATGAAGATAGTACCTCCAGCGTGAGCGGTCGGATCACCGAGTCCCTGATAACCATCAATCTCTCCCAGCTACCGACTGAGAGCAGCTCGCCAATCTCATCTGCGACGCTGTCTCCCCCGTGAATATTCCTCACTATACTCAAATCCAAATATCTCGTCTGTCCAAAACGGAGTCCTGATAAACGCTTGAACCGAACCTGATGCTCGGTTATACTGAACTCTGTCTCTGCTGGAGGAGGTGTGGGCTCACGGGGACGCTTCCCTGTCGATTTCCTGGGTCTAGAAGACATTCCTGTAAGATTGGAAAAGAAAACAATAAAAAACAGTTCAAAATAACCAATCTGCAGAAATCCACACGGCCGTGTGTTAATTCCACACACCCGTGTGGAGTTTCTGACGGGCTAAGCATCACGGCCGTGGGGTTAAAAATCCACAATTTACATCTAAATTCGTTCTAATTTCATTCTAAGCATGCTCGTATGTAATGTAAACATTCAAACCAAGCAAAATTGTATAAAAGAACGAATTGAATCAAGAATTGACGAAGAAAAAGGAACTGAAGGTCTCACCGGCGGTGAAGATGAAAAACAAAGTAATACGGCCGGAAAACTCGAATACAATCCCCAAAAATCTTCAGAGAAAGTCGGGAGAGCAACGGAGAAGGTCCAAGAGAGTTTAGAGTGAAAGCATTTAAAGGCACAAGTGAAAACTAAATGAGAAACGCGCGGCTTTTGAATTTCTGGGATTTCACACGGCCGTGTGAACCATCCACACGGCCGTGTGCCTATGAAATTAGGGTTCACAGGGGCCAACACACGCCCCTGTGTGCACTCTGGTCACTCTCTGAACTACCCCACACGGCCGTGTGATAATTCCTCACGGCCGTGTGCCTTCACAGGGAGATCCACAGGGGCTGGTACACGCCCCTGTGGGCTCACGGGGAAGTTCAGACGGTCTCTGAAAATATTCACACGGCCGTGTGACCAAGCCACACGGCCGTGTGCCCAACCTGGCCAAGAACACACGGCCGGCCACAGGGGTACCCACACGCCCCTGTGGCCTCTCTGACTCGCCCGAGAAAAACCTAAGTGTTTCACACGGCCGTGTGAATAATCCACACGGCCGTGTGCCTTGACAAGCTCTCCCACAGGGGCTCACACACGCCACTGTGGTTTCTCGGGATGAAAGGGAATTCCTGCAGAATTTTCACACGGCCGTGTGAAACATCCACACGGCCGTGTGCCTTGACACAGTAGCACTCACAGGGGCACTTCACACGCCCCTGTGGACTCTCGGGCAAAAGAGTTGAAGTTCTGCAGGATGTCACACGGCCGTGTGGAAATAACACACGGCCGTGTGCCCTTCTGAGGGTGTTCACAGGGGCAAGTTCACGCCCCTGTGCCCTCTCTGGTTGAGCTCTGAATGGTGACACACGGCCGTGTGGAAATTCCACACGGCCGTGTGTTTTCTCTGGTTTACTTAGAAAAATTTTACAGGCTCTTCAGAAAATTTCAGAAACGATTTTAGAACACTTAGAACCTGTGTACAACATAAAAATACGACCAGAGACTATAGAAAACACACACAACCGACTCAAACTTCGTCAATTAACGTTAAGGCACACGTAAATAATCGAAAATCCACATGAAAACTCAGCATATGCACATGAAAATTGGGACACCATTGCTAAGACTTTTATTCAATCCGAACCTAAACTAAGTACTAGAAAACTATAAAATGCTTGGGTTGCCTCCCAAGAAGCGCTTGTTTAACGTCACTTAGCTTGACGTACCTGTCTTACCTTACGGAGGTTCATGAATGGAGTTTGCCCTCTTCCCTACAATTTGAAAACAAGCATTGCATAATCGTTGCAAGGTAGAGGGAGAGTCATCGAGTTTGTTACCACACACGGGTGAAACACCCTTACTCCGTGAATGCTCATCCCCTTTCTTGTTAGGGTTCTTTTTGTGGCGACGTCTCGACCTCTTCAATCTCCGAAGGATTTTCTTCCTAAACTCCTTCTCCTTCTTGATGTCTGTTTCAACTGAACCAAGCGGGAGCACTTCTTCCTCTTCAGTCTCCATGTCTTGGTCCGGCCACCCTTCATATGGATCCGGGTTAAACATATCCTGCATATATTCATCAACGCAATCATCAGTGACATCAAGATAATATAGAGCATCATCAAAATCAAGAGAATGTCGCATGGCTTCGGCGAGGCGGTAAGTGAGCTTGTCGTCTCCAACCCTAAGTGTGAGCTCTCCACCGTCCATGTCTATCAAAGCCTTGGAAGTGCGCAAGAACGGCCTCCCAAGGATCAGCGGCACCTCGACATCCTCGTCTACATCGAGCATTACAAAGTGGACCGGGAAAATGTACTTATCCACTTTCACCAACACATCTTCAACAATACCCCTCGGATGCCTCACCGATCTATCCGCAAGCTGAAGTGTCATCTGGGTAGGTCTAGGCTCGCCCAAGCCTAGCTTTTGGAAAAACGTGTAGGGCATGACATTGATGCTTGCCCCCGAGTCGGCTAGTGCCATCTCCTCACCCATATCACCAATATTGCACGGTATGATAAAACTTCCGGGGTCCTTCCTCTTGCTTGGCATATTCTTCTGTAGCACTGCCGAACAGTTTGCATCGAGGATGACGGATGCACTTTCCTCTAACTTTCTCTTATTGGTCAAGAGGTCTTTTAAGAACTTCGCGTACTTGGGCATTTGGGCTAATGCTTCCGCGAATGGGATGTTGATGTGCAATTGCTTGAAGACACCCAGAAATTTCTTGTATTGCTCATTGTCTTGGTCATTCTTCAATCGTGAAGGATAGGGAATTCTCGGCTTGTAAGGTGGGGGTGCCACCTCTTTCTCCTTTGGTGCTCCATCCTCTACTCCCACAACTTCGGGTGAGTCTTTAGTCTTCTTAAGAGGGAGATGCCCCTCAACCTCCTTACCACTTATCAAGGTAATTGCCTTTAGTTGTTCTCTTGGGTTGGTCTCCGTATTGCTAGGCAAACTACCTTGAGGTCTCTCCGCCAAAGTCTTCGCAATTTGCCCTACTTGGTTCTCCAAGTTGTGTAGGGAGGCGGTGTGATTGCGAAGAGTAGCTTCCACCGATTGGAACCTTGCATCCGAAGAGGAAACGAACCGTGTGAGGGCTCTCTCTAGGTCAGTCATCTTTTCCTCCAACCCGGTCACTCGGCTTTCTAAATTCGGAGCTTGTTGACTTTGAAATCCCGGTGGTGCACTATTTTTGTTCTGTTGTGACTGTCCTTGATTGCTCCAAGAGAAGTTCGGATGATTCTTCCATCCCGGATTGTATGTACCACTATACGGGTTGCCTTGGCCTTGTCCTCTATATGTGTTTCCAACAAAGTCGGCTTGCTCCACCGCACTAGTACCTCCTATGGCAATAGGACAATCACTTGAAGCATGTCCTCCTCCACAACCGTTACATGTAGTTATGGCCGCAACCCTTGGTGAAGTTAGGGAGTCTAACTTCTTACTCAATGACTCGACTTGTGCCGCCAAGGATGTAACCGCATCAATTTCATGAAGTCCGGCAACCTTCTTTCTATCCCTTGAGTTCCATTGATAGCTATTCATAGCCATCTCTTCTACAAGGTGCTTAGCTTCACCGGGAGTCTTGCTTCCAAGAGTCCCTCCGGCCGCCGCATCTAAGAGTTGCTTTGTACTCGGATTCAACCCGTTGTAAAATGTGTGAATAATCATCCACTCGGGAAATCCATGTTGCGGACATTTGCGAAGGAGCTCTTTGAACCTGTCCCATGTCTCGAATAGAGACTCCAATTCCATCTGAACAAAGGATGATATCTCATTCCGGAGTCTTGCAGATTTTCCCGGTGGAAAGTATCTAGCTAAGAATGCCTCGGCCATTTCCTCCCACGTAGTAATGGAGGCTCTCGGTAATGAGTGCAACCAATGCCTTGCTTTTCCCTTCAATGAAAATGGGAAGGCTCTCAATCGAATTGCATCGTCCGTCACTCCATTTATCTTCAACATGTCACACACTTCCAAGAAATTTTCTATGTGACTATTAGGGTCTTCATCGGCTAACCCATTAAACTGTGAGGACTGTTGCAACATCTGAATGAACGACGGCTTCAATTCGAAATTCATTGCTGTAATTGGGGGCCTCACGATGCTTGATTGGGTCCCCATAACTGCGGGTCTAGCAAAATCGGACAACGTTCGCTGCTGCTCGTTCTGTTCTGCCATTGTCTCTGATCCTTCTGTCTCAACATCGGCTTGATTTGATGCTTCTTGTGCAGGTTCTTTCCCTTTACGATGTGTTCTTCTTCCAATGTCTGGGTCTCCTTCAACAAGTATTGAAGGGTTCCCACGGGTCATAACCTGGAGCCGAAAACAAAGAAAAGAAAAATAAGAACAATGATAGGTAAAGAAAATATGAAATAGAATGCGAAGTGAATAGCTAAAATAGTGAAAAACAAATATCTAAAACGCCTATTCCCCGGCAACGGCGCCAAAAACTTGACACAACCCCTTGCGTGTGTACCGCAAGTGCACGGCCTTGTCGAAGTAATAAATTTACCTTGGTGAGAAGGTAGTCGAATCCACAGGGAATAGGGAGATAGAATATAAGGTTTCACTAATTAAGCTATGCAAAATACGGAGAACGATAATAAGATTGATGAGTGAAAATAATGCAAAGCAATAAACTAAATAGAGAGATGGAAGAAAGAAGTGCAAGTAGGAAAATCGAGAAGGACTAACAATGAATAAAGGGGGGTATCCGGACAAGCTACCTCTAGGGTCTATGTTTCAAGTGCAAGACTATGATATTATACTCTCCTATTAATGTCAGTTGAGTCGAGGATATCCTAAGACTCACGGTCCCAAACCTAAGGACAACCGTGACTAACTCCAACACTATGCCCCGGTATTAGGATTCACAACACCCTTCACTCTGTCACCTAGATGACTAAGCCCCAGGGGAGTCCATCTGCCTAAACCTCACACTATGTGGAGTTGCATTATGCTCTAGGGATTCCTAGTGATTAAACCTGTTCCTATACGTAATTCTAACCCTTTGGTCAAGGTGGAAGAACCCTAGTCTAGATTGAGCCCCAGCAAATAGGATTCACTACAACCCTCCACTCTATTACTTGCGTAACTAAGCCCTAGGGGAGTTTATCTACCTATTGCTTCACTCTATTTCGATCGCTATTAAATCAACGAATCGGAGGTAGGGAGAAATCACATCGAAGGGGAAAGGGGTACATTGCTACCTCACAACTCTCCCTCTCAACCCTCTTTAATCTTGAGTAGTCTAATCCTATAGGAGTTGTCACACCTCCAAAGGAAAGCCTAGATTGCTCTCAACCCTAATGTCACGTTTAAGGGAAAACAATATGAAAGGATAATCAAGATTAAAAACTCAATTTTATTCATCAACGATGGAAAGCATAATAATCAATGTCAAAGAAACATAAGAAACCCTAAAGTTTACAAGTCCGAATACCCCACGAGGGGTTTAGCTCCTCATAGAGCTATACATGTTCATCAATGTGAAAAATAAAGCATAAAACATAGACATCAATGAAAAACCCCCTCGAATTGGTGTGGCCGTGGTCTTGTGCAAACGTCGAACCTCGAAATCGATGCCGACGATGCGCTAGAACCTCCACGAAATCCTCTCCGAAACCCTAGCCGCACTCCAGAAAGTTGGGGAAAAGATAGGTCGAAAAAGATCTCCCAAAAGGTTGCAAAAATCCCCTTTTATAATGTTGAATCACGGCTTTAAAATTAGACTTATCGGGGGCTTCACACGGCCGTGTGGGATTTCCACACGCCCGTGTGAAGCTTCTGTCTCGGCTGAAAAATTAATTTCACACGGCCGTGTGGAATTTCCACACGCCCGTGTGTCTTCACTGGATGGCTGAAATTGCAAAACACACGGCCGTGTGGAATTTCCACACGCCCGTGTGACTTCTCTGTCTTGCTGGAAACTGATTCACACGGCCGTGTGGAATTTCCACACGCCCGTGTGACTTCTCTGGAACTCTAATCTTCAGCTGAACAGGATTGTAACTTGCCGAAACACCTCCCGAGTTCATTGTTCTTCATCGAGGCCATTACTTGGGCACACAAGCAACGGTAGGTCGCGCCGATTGCTTCAAGTCTTCTTCTTTCGCGAAATTCTCCTAAGTAACACGGATTGGACTTGTTGTGAATGTGACTGCCTTTGTGCCCCTCCAAAGGAGGTTGGCACACATCCACAAGTCCAAATACGTGCTTCGTTCCAAGCTTGGTCCGAGAACATCCCAACATTGGCGAACGCGACCTAATTTCATTCTTCTTCTCCAATTAGGCTCCACAATACCTTCAATGCACAAGAGAACACAAATGCACACATTTAGTGATAAAACCTGATAAAAGGTATGCTTAATGTAAGATAATAGCGCTTCGCGATACTATAACACAAGCACTTATCACATATGCATGATCCAAAAATAACATACACGAATAAAAGTGATACAAGGAGATAAGAAGGCACCAAATGCTCAGCACATAGCCGCACTGCCTCACTTACTACCTGCAACAAAACTGGGAAGGAGAAAGAGAGGATGAGTAACCAAAGTTACTCAGTGAGGGGATTAGCACAACTCCACCAGAAATATACCGAAAGACAACAATACCAAAACATAAATCAGTGAAGATACTTTGCTAATAATATACTTGGTTTAAAACACACTTACACATAATAATAATCTACACCACAATACAACAGAATAAAGTAATACAAACAAATTCTCAATATCCAAATAAGGTTTAAAACAATGAAACTTTAAAATACCTAACACAGGTTCAAACTATAAAACACACTAAACATTAAACAAACTTTACCACACTATAAATAAATCATTACAACACCAAATTAAATACAAGTATAGCAATTATAAAATACAAGGTTTATCAATTCTCAAATGATGAGAATTCTCATAAGTTTGAGAATAACAAAGATAACATTTATACTAATGGTGAAACACAAAATTGAATTTGCACGATTAATGTACCAATAATAAACTCCTTAAAACAATCGGTGTTTTGGAAACCAGTTTAAAATCCAAACTTATGCTTTCTTTTCAATAACTCAAATAAACCAGATTTCAAAGAATAGATAAATCGATAAACATCGGTACAGTATTTGGCCTCAAAAACGCTCTTTCGCTAACCGGGGCCTCGGTTAGGTCTGGAGCCGCCAAGATACGCATCTCTTGGCGTTGGCCACTAGGAAGTCCGTATGGTGACTCCGAACATCCCAACTATATCCAAATCAGGATTCTACGCTCCCACCTAAAATGGCAAAACCTATTCGACAGTTTTCCACAACACCTCTTAATAGGTTGGCCCGTGGGAACCATCTAATTCCTACTGCAGTAAGTATTGGAGCTCGGCTCCTATGTCACCAACCAAACAAATAAGTAACATACAGCCAGTAGGCTCAATGAGTACATTAACATGATAGCAAAATCTCAACATGATATCACAAGTTCTCATAATCATCTCCACTGCAG
Source organism: Dioscorea alata (assembly GCA_020875875.1). Lineage (NCBI taxonomy): Eukaryota > Viridiplantae > Streptophyta > Magnoliopsida > Dioscoreales > Dioscoreaceae > Dioscorea > Dioscorea alata. The sequence goes on from CM037013.1 coordinate 14,321,962, forward strand.
GAGTGAACAATTTGATCAAAATAACACAAGTAGTTATCAACCTTTCTAGAAACTTTCACTGAAATCAAGTATTAACCACATATTTTGGGAGTAGCATCAACATAAATACCCACTAGGTTTTCAAGAATACAATGTATAAAGCATTTGCTATCAAAATTAAAATCTCACATTTTAAGAACCATTCGCCTTGAAATAAACAATTTAACAATAAAGTTTTCAATGCAATATGGCATATTTCTTGTAAACACTACCATTGAAATCGGTCATAAACAACGCATGGCCTTTCAACTATCATAGAAAACACTTCCAAAAACCTTTAATGCATAAAACTCACAAATCAAGAGAGTATACACATGAATATATAGGAATGGAAAAACATGCATGATCCATAGTCCATGAATATGGTAAATCCTGAGTAAACACATAACATGATGCCCGTAGGTTCATTGCATCGATCAACAAGTGTAGAGGTCTCAACATATAATTTGCAAACTATGATTCAATAATAAAGCTTTTGAAACACGTAAAACATATTTGGCAAACTTTGCAAACCAACTTGATCACGATTTAATTATGCCCTTTTTGGTCATCATATCAAAAAAAAATCTCCAATCTCTTAAGAATACACAACTTGAAACATATATTTCAAAAAATAGGATTTTTAAAACACAACAATATATATAAATACTTTATTAATGCTTAGGAAATGAACCAAGTCATAATTCAATTATGACTACAAACTACCCAAAACACATTTCAAAAGCCACAAATAATATAGGGTGTCATTCAGGTGAAACTAAACCAAATATGTTAAAGGTATGCATGATATTATGATCTACAACCCATAGAATCTATAATTCTCACTTACAAAGTTTGAATCAAAGACAACTCAAATAACCTTTCTTTTAAATAGTAATACTTTCAAATAAGAAATATACATGCATATATACAGATATATAACTCATTCCAAATAAAGCATAGCTCTTAAATCGAAGCATAAAACATATAGAGCCCTACTCAAGCATCAGAATGCACAAATATATATATACGTATATAGGTATTCTTCGGATAGGATTATGCTTATTAGTCCCACTCACTACTTTGACAATTTCGCTCCCTTGAATGCTAGTCCTCGACAAGTTCTTTGCTTTAATCCAAAGCTTTTCCTCCTTGAGAAAGCACAAGAAACACCAATAAATAGTTAGCACAAAATCCAAGCAAGAACCCTAAGTTTTTCTACCAAACAACCCTAATGAACTCTAGGGTTGCTCCACTCACAACTCAAGGTACTAAACTAAATCTAAGGGTTTAAGCTTCTCTCTACACCAAGGAAACCAAGAACACAAGGAAAGCTCACAGGAGCTACAGTAACTCTAACCTAGTAGATGAAAGATCCCTCTCAATCCTTCATCAAACCAAGGAAAATACAACAAATCAAGAATCTAAACTCGAGAGCAACCACTCACCAAGGATTTCTCACCAAGAACTCAAGAAGAGCCACAAGAAAGAACGGAAGAAGAAGAAGGAAAAGAACCATACCTCCAAGCTTCTCAAAACTCCAAGGAGATCTTCATAAGGGAGGATGAACGAGATTCTCAAGCTTCACTAACAAGGAACAAGGAGGAGAACAAGGCTCAAACTCCAAAATAAACCAACTAACAAACCCTAGCCTCATCCAACCAAGCAAGGAAGAAAGGAAGGAGTGAAGAAGAACTTACTTTGAAGAAATAAGGGATTGATTCGCAAGCTCCACAAACCAGCCCAAAATCTCCTCCAAAACAAGCCCTAAATTCTAAAGAAAAGCAGAGGAAGAGAGAAGGAAAGGATGAGGGGTTTTTGGGAGAAGAAATGAAGTAAAATGAAGCCAAAACGATATTTTTATAACCCTACAATGATGGTGTGCGGCTCATGTGCGGCCCCGCGCAGAGGCCACACACCCCACAGCCAGGGGTGTGCGGGCCGCACATAGGCCGCAAAAGGCCACTAAAACGCCTGTGCAGGCTATGTACATACAGCCCACACACTGTCTGTGCGACTTGTACACGGCTTGAGCATCTTTTAAAACCCTCAAAACTTGACCCTAAACCCTCGGCAAGCCTTACCAACTCAAAACAAAGAGAACTCAACTAAAACACCAAACAAACAACCAAGGAAAGACCGAAAAACATCGATCTACACAAGAGGAAAAACCCGAAATACTACAGAAGCATACAAGTTCAAGTGGATACACACTAGTGGAGTCGTCGTCTAACAATGATGAGCCTTCTAAGGCTCCTAATGCACTATCTCAGGGAAAACCCATGGTTACAAAGGCAGCACCGGTTTCATCAGCTGATCCTGGCCCATCTTCTAATCGAGTACATGAGCGATTAGCTTGCCTCGAAGCTGCCATGGCCACCATTCTTGAGAACCAAGAGCGGATTCTGGAGTGCCTTGATCGTGCACAGCAGACATTAGATGAGGATGTCGAGTCTGACTCATCACCAGCACCAGCACCAGCACCAGACGCCAATGCTTTAGGCTTTTTACTCATGAGACTATCTTTTATTTTTTTTATGCTTTTATTTTTGTCATTTTATTTTGTGGACTTGTATCCTCAGAAAGGCTTCACCTTCTGAGAATTATTTTCTTGCTTTAGTTTGTTTTTACGAGTTTGTGCTTTATTGCTCTATATATATGAATGCATATATCTTTTATTTTATTGAGCTTCACTGAACCCCTCGTATCCATACATATGGCATTGAGAGTGATGTTGATGATGTTTTGTCATGAACACGACCATCTGACACTGCCACACGGTCTTTTGAGCTTCACAACCCATTGAACAACAACACACCCATGAGTTAGACTTCACCAAATGGTCAATGAGGAGTTCAAGGGAGTATTATTTTAATTGCATTCCCGCACGTGTTTAGCTTCAATTACTAATATTTTGCTGTGCTTATATGCGTACATTGAAGACAATGTACATCTTAATTGGGGAAGGGTTCATCTTATGCATGGCTTTTACTTGTGTTTTCATGATCATGCTCATATTGCCAATGAAGGTTCACCTTAGGGTTGAGAGTTTAATTCTTAGTTTTTGGAGGTTGTAAACATTAGGTTTTATCATGCTCTAGTTTTCATTCAATTTTTTTGAAATTTTTTGTCCGATTGCTACTTCATGCACTTGTATCACTCATTAAACCTAGGGAAATTTACTTTAGTTCTTTTTTTTTTTTGGGATGATTTAGTGTTAGTTTCATTTAAAAAATGAGAAAAATTAGAAAATTAGAAATTTTTTTACAATTTTAGTTGTATTTTTCTTTGTATATAAGGGGTGGAAAAAGCTACAACTTATGTTGTATAAGGTTAGTCTCATAAGTCAGATCCTTGTTATGCCCTAGTGAGAGAAAGAGCTATCTCATAGGATGAGTGAAAGCTACCACATTCAGTAGAAAGAGCTACCACCTCAAAGTTTAAAAGCCACTCGGGAGGCCGCTCGGGAAAAGGGTACCTTAGAGGATGTGTGAAGTCACTACCTATTCTTTTTTATTTATAAGTAAATCTCATTGTAATAAGAACTTTGAGTAGTGTGCATAGTGTTGACATGAGTTGAGTTTGCATATAGATACGCTTTCGGACTTCAGTACTTTCATTTTTTATCGGATTGTTTGCTAGAGTATTGATTGTTTTATCTAATGTTTGACACTCTCCATAATTTTAGTATTTTATTCTTGTATCCTCTTGGTGAATCTAAGGCCAAGCACTTCTCCTTTTTTTTCCATGAGTTTAATGATTAGTTTTACTTAAGGACAAGCGAAGGCTTAAGTGTGGGGGAGTTTGATAAGTGCTTGAGTAGACATATTTCTATACATGTTTTACATGTATTGAGCATCATTTTTACCATGGTTTATGTCATATAAAGTGTTTTTGGTTTCCCTTTGTGCATTTAGGCTGTGAATACCTTGAAGGAAGAAATGGAATCAAATATAGGTTGTGAAGGCACATTGTTGGGTGTTTTTGTACAATACAAGGGTCAAGACATAAGAGGATCTCATGTAAATGAGGGTGTGTGCCAACTTCCAAGAGAATTCAAGTCGATTTATGTGTTGGAAAGGCACAAACGCAGTCACACTCTTATATTCCTACTTGTGTGAAAATGGCAAGAGCTTCCAAACGACAATTCGACGAGGATAAGTCTTATACTGTAGCAAAAACACTATTCATGTGACCACGTGGAAATTCTGCCAACCCATATAGGGTAGTGAAATCTTACACGGTCGGGTGGAGGCACGTGCCAGATGAGGCTTATGATTATAAATAGCCCTTTTACCCGATTCTTTGGGGACTTTTTGCCCACGTTTGAAGGGAGGAGCGACTAGGGTTTCAAGAGGAGGTTTTTGGTGAGATTGGGTTGTCATTCTTCACCAACTTTGATAGATCTTTTCTCTGTCATAGCATCGAGGTAGCCTTGATAACCTAGCTTCAGACAAGGATCCTTCAAGACGTTGGGTGACCCATTAAGGCCATCATCACGAATTCGAGGTGGTATTGTTCTATGGTTTTCATTGCTTTACATTGCATTAATCTTTGTTTTGTAATGAGCCCCATGGAAGGCTAAACCCTAGTAGGTATTTGGGCATGTGAAGCCTAGGATCAATTCTTAGTATTGATTTACTTTGTGAATTCTATTAAATCTGAGTTTATTTGAGGTTCAATCTTTTTTTATCATTACTTGCATGTCTTATTGACCCTTGTAATTAATTGATTGTTTCTTGATTTGTTGCCTTGGTGAGAGAGAGGTCTCCATTAGGGTTAGAACTCCATGATTGAAGAGAGTTGAGAGGGTGAGTCATGAGATAGTGGAGTGTCCCTTTTCTCTTCCGATTGAGTGTTTCCTATCTCCGTATTCCCTAAGCTTTATGCAACCATATTTTGTATGATGCGTGAAATTAAGATATTTCTCTGCCCGGACCTTGTAGGGGGTTAGGATCTTCCAACTAGAATTTGGGCTAGATCTATCTTTAGAAATCGGTTTTACTCTTAGGTATCCCTAGAGTTCATTGCGGTCATATATGGTGTGAAGTGTTGAGATTAAGCGATTTCTCAACCGAGACCTTATAGGGGACTAGTATCGGTGGCTTGGAGACAGGGACCGATTATTCTTGGATTGTCTCGACTTATTTAACTCAGTTTAGAAACATTTAGTAAATCTTGTGCTTTACGTTAGATCCTAGGGGAATCATTGCCCAGGTAACTCATCTTTGTTGATTGAGATCTCCCTTATTTTCCTTCTGCTTGCTTGCACCTTTCTTATTCTTGTCATTGAGTTCATTCCACCATATTCTTGATTTTGACTAAATAACAGAGAAGTAGTTATTACTAGTACTTTTTGTTCCCTGTGGATTCGACTACCCTACTCATTGTGTATTTTATTACTTCGACACCTGTGCACTTGTGGTACACACATGCAATCGGACGTGTCAGATTTCCTCGACTCATTTAACTCTGTTTAGAAACACTTGTAAGTCTTGTACTTTATGCTAGATCCTAGGAGAGCATTGCTAGGGTACCTCATCTTTATTTATTGAGACTTCCCTTACTCTTACTCTTCCTTGCTTGCTTGAGATATTCATATTCTTGCAATTGATCATTTCACCATATTCTTGATTCCGACTAGATAACTGAGAAATAGTTACTATTAGTACTTCTGTTTCCAGTGGATTTGACTACCCTACTCACTGGGTACTTTATTACTTCGACATCTGTGCACTTACGGTACATACACGCAAGAGGTGTATCAACAAGTCATGTATTTTAATAGCTATTATAGTCTTGTATGTCTGAATATCTTGATGCTCACGTTATATTTTTTGTAATGCATCTATATATGTTGCTTTGGAAGTTTATTTATGATATCTGAATTTGATTTGTAAAACAAAGAAAAATTTCAAACCTATTTTTAATGTTGCTTACTGAACTATCAAACTAATGATATTGTTATAAAAAAAATTTCAGATAAAGAATGAGAAGCTTGGAGGTTATTAAGTTTGTGTTGGATGGTATAACATCTATTCTTGATAGGCTTAGGTCCTTATCAGACATTTGTATTTCTTTTTATTAGTGAGGTTTATATTTTAAATTATTAGATATTGGTTTTTGCACTGTTAGTATTCTTTGTCCAAAATTTTGAGATAAGTTTTGACTTTGCATGTATGCTTGGTTGACTTCTTAGCAACATTTATGGAAGATTTGTAGAAGATTTACCGACACTCTGGGAGGCAAAGTTTAGAGGAAGTTTAAATGATTTCATTTACTTTCTATATCTTAATTGGATTGTATGATTGTTTTTCAATAATGGCGAACTAAACCTCATGGTATTTAGGCTTATGTAGAACCTAGGGTTTACTTTTTTATGACATTGGATGTAGATATTCAATCTTGTATCGATTTTTCTATTGCAATAGCATGTTGTTGAATTCAACCGTGTGTTTAACTTGTCTTGAACTCTATCATAGTGAGAGCCAAGAGTTTCATGTTTGATGTACGCCAATGATGAATCGAGAGATCCACCATGTATAGACATACCAAGATTGAAGGGGAACATGAGTACCCTTAAAAATAGGCCACTTTGGGGATAAGTTTCGTCTCTGTGTGTTCTTCTCAAGTCTTAATATTGGGATTCTGTGCATAATGCAATCTCAGGGAGTGAGTTTTAGGAAGAGATTCTAATTTTCATTCCATATGGAATTAGGGATAATTGCTTTGAGAGGAGAATTGTCTATTCCTCTGAATTAGTGTTTTCTCTAGAAAGAGTTCATAAAGTGCATTGCAGTCATAGGGTAATTTTCATCAACGGCGAATGAGACTAGTTATTGTTCACCTTGATAAAAGGCAATATGATTTAGGAACTCTCTTGGTTCAACTATATTACAATATTTAGTGCAACTTTTTCTGGAATTCAATCAATGTGGTGTTTCAGTCCTCTTTGCCTTTGTTTGTTGTTTGATTGTCTTAGATGTCGTGGTCGCTTCCCCATTGAGTTTTCTTTGAGTCTTCTTGTCAAGCCTCTGGAGTTGGTTGTCGGCTGTTTAAGAGCATTTTGGAGGAATTTTATGGGTGAGTGGGCTGTGCACAGGCCGCACAGCCTCTCCTGGAGGCTGTGCGGCCTCTGTGCGGGCAGCATAGAGGCCACCCACCCTAGCCAGAGGGGTGTGTGACTGGTGTGAAGGCCGCACACCCTTCTGCCTGGGGTGTGTGGGTACTGTGCAACCCACACATGAGCCACACACCGACCCGTTCTGGCTATATAAATTTTGTTTTGAGCTTCTTTTCTTCAACTTTCTTCTCCCAAACTCTTCTATCTCCTTCTCCTCTCTTCCTCCACCATTCCATGTGGTTTTAAGGCTGATTTAGAAGTGATTTTTGAGCTTGAATCTTGGATCATCAAGTTGCTCATCCTTTGGATCAAGGTAAGCTCCATCCTTTTCTTGCTTCTTCTTTGTTCATTGATGGAGATGGTTAGGGTTGTGATAAGCACTATTATCTTACAATGAGAATATCTTTTATCATATTTTATCACTAAATTGTGTGCATTTGTGTGCTTTTGTGCATTGTAGGTTTGTGGGGTTATTTTGAAGGAAAAGAACTAAGTTAGGTCGTGTTTGCCATTGTTGGAGAGTTTTTGGACCAAGCAAGGAACAAGGCATGAGCCTAGACTTGTGAGTGTGTGCCAACCTCCTTTGGAGGGGCACAAGGGCAGTCACATTCATAATAAGTCTAACTCGTGTAGCTTAGGAGAATTTCACCAAAGAGGGAGATTTGAAGCAATCGGCATGATCTACCATTGATTGTGTGCCCAATTCAATGGCCTCGATGAAGAACAACGAATTCAGGAGTGTTTCGGCGAGTTACTGCAGCAGCAATGGAGCAAGTTACTGTAACAAAACACTGTAGCAAGCTGCTGTTCACTTTCAGCCGAAATTCAGAAAACCAGAGAGTTCACACGGTCGTGTGGAAATTCCACACGGCCGTGTGAAATCCCGATAAGTTCAATTTTAATGCCGCGACTCAATTTTATAAAAGCCCGATTTGGAGAATCTTGACACATCTTTTTGACCTATCTTTCTCCCCAACTTCTGGAGAGCGCGGCTAGGGTTTCGGAGAGGACTTCGTGGAGGTTCGGAGCGCGTCATCGGCATCGTCACCGACATCCGGCGGCCGCACAAGACGACGGCCACGTCTTACGCAAGGGGGTTTTCATCTATGCTTTCAATTTGTGCTTTATTTTATATTTTGATGAATTTGTATAGCTCCATGAGGAGCTAAACCCTTTGTAGGTATTCGGACTTGTGAACCCTAGGATCATTATGTTTCTATGACATTGTTATTATGCTTTTCCATTATTGATGAATAAATTCGAGTTTCAATCTTAATTATCTCTTGTAATTGTTTTCACTTAGCCGTGACACTAGGGTTGAAAACAATCTAGGTTATCCTTTGGAGGTGTGACAACTCCTATAGGGTTAGACTACTTAAGGTTGAAGAGAGTTGAAAGGGTTAGTCGTGAGGTAGCGGAACGTCCCCTTTCCGCTCCAGTGTGATTCTTCCTACCTTCATGTTCCATGATTTCTTAGCGGTCGAGATAGAGTGAAGTGCTAGGAGAGGAACTCCCTTGGGGCTTAGTTGCGTGAGCAACAGAGTGAAGGGTTTAAGTGAATCCTAGTGCTGGGGCTTAATTTAGACTAAGGTTCTTCCACCTGGACCAAAGGGTTAGAACTATACATAGGAACTGGTTTTATCACTATGAATCCCTAGAACTTAAAACAATCTCACATAGTGTGAGCCTTAGGAAAACGTACTCCTCTAGGGCTTAGTTGACAGGTCAACAAGAGTCAAGAGTCATAGTGAAAACCTAATGCCGGGGAATAGTATTGGGGTTAGTCACGGTTGACCTTAGGTTTGGGACATTGTGTTTAAGGATATCCTCGACTCAATTAACATCAATAGGAAATTATAATAGCATAGTCTTGCACTAGAAGCATAAGTCCTAGGGGTAGCTTGTCCGGATACCCTATTTCATCCATTGCTAGTTCTTCTCTATTTACTCGTTCTTGCACTCTCTTACCTTCCATCTTTCTATTTAATTTCTTGTTTCTTTATATTGCTTTCAAATTCACTCATTAACTCTTTTCACACTCACCGTACATTACTTAGCTAATTAGTGAAACCTTGTGTCTTAAGTCCCTATTTCCTGTGGATTCGACTACCCATTCACCAAGGTAAATTTATTACTTAGACAAGCCCGTGCACTTGCGGGATACACGGCTGTGGGGCTCTGTCTGCTCGATGATCCACACGGTCGTGTGGAATTTCAACACGGCCGTGTGGATTTCTGCAGATTGAACATTTCAACTGATTTTGATCGTTTCTCTTCTCCATTTTTGCAGATATGTCTTCCAGGGCTAAGAAAGCGGCTGGGAAACGACCTCGCGAATCCTCACCACCTCCAGAGCAGATCGATCTCTCTTTACCCTAGCATCAGGAGCATTTTAAGAGATTATCAGACCTCCGTTTTGGACAGACTCGATTTTCTGACTTAAGTATAGTGCGAGACATTCAGGGGGGAGTAGAGTTGGCCGAGGAGGTTGAGGAACTTCTCTCGGTAGGGAGTTGGAGTAGGTTATTGTCCATACGAGAGCGAGCTACTAGATCACTCACGCTCGAGGTGCTTTCCTCGTTTGAGTTCAACCAGGGGTACGACAGTTTCACCGACGTTGATACCATTCAGTTCCAGGCCCTCGGTTAACATTTTACTTTGAGCATCACACAGTTCTCAGTGCGGATGGGACTATATGACTAGGCATTCACTGAGACAGAGAAGTACGAGCTGTTTCCTACATATTATCTGGGTACCTGACCCCCCAGCGCGCGTACAGTAGACTATGTGGTCAGGGACAGTACGAGCCAGGGGTATCCAAGGCCACATGCTTGACCAGGGCTTCGTACAGGTACCTCCACGCCATTCTGAGCCAATCAGTGAGAGGCCGGGGAGACAGTACCCGGGTCTTTAGCCGCCAGGAGCTCCTGTACCTATATTCGATGGTGGAGAGCGAGCCACTTCATCTAGGGCACATCATCGCTGAGTACATACACCACCAGGGCCAGTATCCCCGGGTTAGAGTCATCTTCGTAGGCCCGTACATTACCCGTTTGATCATCGGCCTGGGACTCAGAGACGGGGTACGCAGGGCCGAGAAGATTGCTGTACTGACTCCGCTTAGCAGAGAGACTCTAAAGATGATGGGGATGGTCCGCAGATCAGGACCATGAATATATACCATGATCATCCCCCACTCTGAGTCTACAGAGGAAAACCAGGCAGCATTAGAGCCACCCCTAGGGCAGGCAAAGGCCGAGGCACCACCCACAGCACCGAAGCCACCTCTAGTGCTCATTGTCTCTTCCTCTCGGGGCCAGGACAGGTTCGAGCGCCTCAAGAGCGCTGTGGGTGTCCTCCAGACGGAGTTAGCCGAGGTCAGGACCACACAGGCTGCACAGTTTCTGCACACGTCGACACAACTCGCTGCCATACTTCAGCTACTTGAGCAATCTGTGTTGACATCACCATTCGTGGTACGACCTCGAGCCTCGACCCCACCTCCATCTCCATCACCACCAGCAGATCCACTAGCGACTTCAGAGCCATTAACAGCAGCACTAGAGGATCCATTACAGGACATCGACGCTGAGGCGTCATAGTTTATTTTAGTTTTTCTTTATTTTGCACTTTTATTTTCTTATTTTGGACTTCTAGCACTCAGAAAGGACTCTCCTTCTGAGTTTATCTTTTAATTTTCTTGTCTTTTATTTTTCTCAAGTTGTATTTCATTTCTATATCTTTATATATACTCGAGTTTATTTTGATTCTTCTTGAGCTATACTGAACGCTTGCGTATGTGTGCAGATGGTCTTCGATGTAAGAAATTTGAGGAATAGTCATAGGCACAGTCATGGGACCGTGTGTGCTCCACAAACCATTGAGACTCAACTCTCAGTGAACCTTGCTCCATCAAACGCAACACTTGGAGTTCAGGGGAGTAATGTTTCAATTGCCTACCCCTACATAAATTGTGTGAATTGTTTTATTTTTAATTGTGCTTTCATGCGTACATTGGGGACAATGTACATCTTAAGTGTGTGTGTGGGAGGGGAGTTCACTTTGCACACACTTTTACTTGTGCGTTCAATTGCTTATGCTTATGTAGCCTATAGCGGTTCACCCGTGTCACGGACGTGTGATGGCCGTGTCCTGCCTGGGACACTCCCGTGTCAGGGATTTTTGCTATTACACTCTCCAGGCTGGGGTTTTCAGTAGATCGGGCATGACCATGTCTTGCCTGTGTCAGCTAGCTCTGATCCCCCAATCAAGCACACAGAGGAAAACACACTCAGTTTCATTCCAAATTGACTTGGGCCCATGAATCCTATGCATTGAACACAATACCGTGAATAGCACCAATTATACACAATAAATATGCTAAAGGACAGCAAAAAGGATAGAATAAAGGGCATGAATAAATGATATGAAATGCACTCATCAGCAACCGAAGCTTTTGAATTCGTTATAGTCTTATTTTTGCATTCTTTGTGTGCTTGGATGTTTAATTGTGCTTTGGTTGAGTGTTAGGTTGTTGTCATGTTGAGTTTTTCCTCTTTGTTTAGTGATAAGTGTTCATCTTATAGTAATACGAAGTATTATTATCTTACATTGAGCATTACTTTTCTCGGATTTTATCATTAATTTGCGTGCATTTATGTGTTTTTGTGCATTGTAGGATTGTAGAGCCAATTTGGAGAAGAAAGAAGCAAAAATAGGTTATGTTCGCCATTGTTGAGGAGTTCTCGGACCAAGTGACAGGCTCCCCGAAAGTGCACGGGTTTGTCGAAGTAATAAAAGTTACCCCGGTGAGAGGGTAGTCGAATCCACAGGGAATAGGGAGTTAGAGTATGAGATTTCACTATTAAAACTATGCGAAGTACGGAAAAGTAATAATCGATTCGTGTGTGAATTGTGAGAACAACTATAATAAAAGACAGGAAATTAAATAGAGAGAGGTGAAAGATTAGAGAGTGCAAGAAAAAGAGATTAAGGAAGATTTAACAATGAATGAAGTGGGGTATCCGGGCAAGTTACCTCTAGGATCTATGCTTCTAGTGCAAGACTATGCTGTTATACCTTCCTATTGATGCTAATTGAGTCGAGGAAATCCTTAGACTCACGGTCCCAAACCTAAGGTCAACCGTGACTAACCCCAACATTATGCCCCGGTATTAGGATTCACAACAACCCTTCACTCTATCGCTCGCACGATTAAGTCCCAGGGGAGTACATCTACCTAAACCTCGTACTACATGGGATTGCATTAAGTTCTAGGGATTCCTAGTGATTAAACCTGTTCCTATGTGTAGTTCTAACCCTTTGGTCCAGGAGGAAGAACTCTAGTCTAGATTAAGCCCCAGCGCATAGGATTCACTTCAACCCTTCACTCTGTTACTCACATAACTAAGCCCCAGGGGAGTTTATCTACCTAGCACTTCACTCTATCTTGACCGCTAATAAATAAAGGAAACGGAGGTAGGGAGAAATCACACAGGAAGGGAAAGGGGTACATCGCTACCTCACAACTCTCCCTCTCAACCCTCTTCAATCTTGAATAGTCTAATCCTATAGGAGTTGTCACACCTCCAAAGGAAAACCTAGATTGCTCTCAACCCTAGTGTCACATCTAAGGGAAAACAATAGCAAAATAAAATCAAGATTAAAACTCAATTCTTATTCATCAATAATGGAAAAGCATAATAACAATGTCAAAGAAACATGATAACCCTAGAATTTACAAGTCCGAATACCCACAAGGGGTTTAGCTCCTCATGGAGCTATACATGTTCATCAATGTATGAAATAAAACAAAAAGTAAAGACATAGATGAAAACCCCCTTGCGTATGGTGTGGCCGTGGTCTTGTGCGCCCGCCGGACGTCGGTGACGATGCCGATGACGCGCTCTAAACCTCCACGAAGTCCTCTCCAAAACCCTAGCAGCACTCCCAGAAGTTGGGGAGAAGAATAGGTCAAAAGATATCTCAAAAAGTCTCCAAATCGGGCTTTTATAATGTGGAGTCGCGACTTTAAATTTGCTGAAAACGGGATTTCACACGGCCGTGTGGAATTTCTACATGCCCGTGTGAAGTTTCTGGAATTCTGATTTTCGGCCGACTGTGAACAGTAACTTGCTACAGTAATTGTGCCGAAACCCTCCCGGATTCATCGTTCTTCATCGAGGCCGTTGAATTGGGCACACAATTAACGGTAGATCGTGCCGATTGCTTCGAATCGCCTAATTGGTGAAGTTCTCATTGTTAGCATGACTTAGACTTATTGTGAATGTGACTACCTTTGTGCCCCTCCAAAGGAGGTTGGCACACACTCACAAGTCTATGCTCACGCCTTGCTCCTTGCTTGGTCCGAAAATCTTCCCAACAATGCCAAACACAACCTAACTTCGTTCCTTTCCTTCATTTTATCTTCACAACCCTACAATGCACAAAAGTAAACAATTGCACAATTTTTAGTGATAAAATCTGATTAAATTAATGCTCATTGCAAGATAATAACACTTCGCATTACTATAACACGAGCACTTATCACCAAGCAAGAACTAGGCACGAGTCTAGACTTATGGTTGTGTCCCAACCTCCATTGGAGAGGTACAAGGGCAGTCACATTCACAAAAGTCTAACTCATGTAGCATTGGAAAACTTAACCAAGGACGAGAATTGAAGCAATCGACATGATCTACCGTTGATTGTGTGCCCAATTCAATGGCCTCGATGAAGAATGATGAATTCAAGAGCATTTCGGGCGAGAGTACTGTATCAGCACTGTAGCAAATAACTGTAAAAAATATTGTAGCAAGTTACTGTTTGCTGTTCGCCAAAAATCAGCAAAACAGAGAATCCACACGCCCGTGTGGAAATTCCACAGGGCCGTGTGGAAAATCCACAGGGCTTGTGAAACCCCGATTTCAGCCCGATTTCAGCCTATAAATAGCCCGTTTTCATATCTATTTGGGTACCCCCCCCCCCCCCTCCTTCTATCTCTTGCCTAGTTTCTAGAGGATCGCGGCTAGGGTTTGGAGAGGACTTTGTGGAGGATTGGAGCGTGCCATTGACATCGACATCGAAGCCCGTCGGCCGCACTAAACCACAGCCACACTACATAAGGGGGTTTCATCTATGTTTTCGATTCGTGTTTATTCATATACATTGATGGATTTGTATAGCTCCATGAGGAGCTAAACCCCTTGTGGGCATTCGGACTTGTAAACCCTAGGATGATATTGTTTCTATGACATGTTATTATGCTTTCCTTATTGATGAATTTAATGGAGTTCCAATCTTGATTTATTCTTGTATTGATTTTCCCTTAGATATGAGACTAGGGTTGAGAGTTATCTAGGTTATCCTTTGGAGGTGTGACAACTCCTATAGGATTAGACTACTTGAGATTGGAGAGGGTTGAGAAGGTGAGTCGTGAGTTAGCGAAACGTCCCCTTTCCCCTCCGGTGTAATTTTCCCTACCTCCACGTTCCAAGAGTTCTTAGCGGTCGAAGTAGGGCGAAGTGCTAGGAGATGAACTCCACTGGGGCTTAGTTGCACGAGCAATAGAGTGAAGGGTTGTAGTAAATTCTTGTGCTGGGGCTTAATTGAGACTGGGGTTCTTTCACCAGGACCAAAAAGTTAGGACTACACTTAGGAAGAGGACTAATCTCTTGGAATCCCTAGAACGTAAGGAATCCCACGTAGTGTGAGGCTTAGGAAGATAGACTCCCTGGGACTTAGTTGACAGGTCAACGAGAGTTGAGGGTCATAGTGAAACTTAATGCCGGGGCATAATGATTGGGATTAGTAACGGTTGACCTTAGGTTTGGGACCGTGTATTTTAGGATGTCCACGACTCATTAAGCATCAGAAGGAGAGTATAATACATTATCCTGCACTAGAACATTAATCCTAGGGGTAGCCTGTCCAGGTACCCTATATCACTCTTGATTATTTCTCTCTTTTACTCTCAGCTTGCATTCTCTTATCTTCCATATTTCTCTTTAGTTTCTTATTGCTTTCGATTACTCGTTCACACACATACACTAATTCTTTCTCTCACTTTCCGCATTTCGCATTAGTTAGATAGCAATCGCTTGTATCTACAATCTTTACTCCCTGTGGATTCGACTACCCTCTCACCGGGGTACTATTATTACTGTGACAACCTGTGCACTTGCGGTACACAAAAAAGGGGTGCGTCAAAGTTTTTGGACATTGCACACACCTTATACTTATGAGTTCAATTGTTTATGCTCATGTAGCCCGTGGCGGTTCACCTTAGTTGCAACGGTTGTATTCTTAAAATTTAGGAGAATTTTTAACATTATATCTCATCATGCTCTAGTTTTCACTTGAATTTTAGGGAATTTTTGCTCGATTATTTCTTTTACACTACTCACTCTTGAAACCTTTTGGAAACTCAAGTTTGATGTTTTGAGGACTAGTTTATTATCGTTTTAACTGAATTTTTTTTTTTTTTTTAGATTAAAATAAAAAAGTTGTGAGCTTGTGAATATTTGTTTAGTTTTTATTTGTGCATTTAGGGTGGAAAGAGCTACCTTCTATGAAGTATGTAGCTACTCTCATAAGTCAGATATAAGTTATGCCCTAATGAGAGAAAAAGCTATCTTGTGGGATGCATGAAAGCTACTACTCCGATAGAAAGAGCTACCTCCTCAAAAGTGTGAAAGCCACCTTTGGCGGCCGCCTAGGAAAGGGCTACCTTAGAGGTTGTGTGAAGCTACTACCTCCTTCCTTGTGTATAAATAAGTCCTTTTAATAAGAGCTTTGAGGAGTACTTTTTAGGTTAATTTGCGTGAGTTCACACACACTTACACATTATCGAGTTGTTGTCCTTTTTTATTCAAGTTTTTTTAGCTAGAGCATTGATATCTTGTATGCGATGTTTTAATTTCCCCTTGCTTGTAGAATGCTTCTTTTGCATACTTTTGGTGATCCTAAGGCCGAACACTTTCAATTGTTCTTCCCAGGTACTTTCATGAATTCGGGAGCATTTCGGCGAGAGTACTGTAGCAAGTTGCTGTTCACTGTTCGCCAAAAATCTGCAAAACAGAGAATCCACACGCCCGTGTTTAAATTCCACACGGCCGTAGAGAAAATCCACAGGGGCGTGTGAAACCCCGATTTCAGCATGATTTCAGCATATAAATAGCCTGTTTTCAGATCTATTTGGGGACCCCCCCCCTCTTTATCTCTTGCTTATCTTTTGGGGGGCTTTGTATTACTCCATGGAGAGCTAAACCCTAGTGGGTATTCGGACTTGCCCTAGGATGATATTGTTTCTATGACGTTTATTATGTTTTCTTAATTGATGCTTTTAATTGAGTTACAATCTTGCATGTTAATTGTATTGATTTTCCCTTAGCCGTGACACTAGGGTTGAGAATCATCTAGGTTATCCTTTGAAGGTGTGACAACTTCTATAGGATTAGACTACTCAAGATTGGAGAGGGTCGAGAAGGTGAGTCGAGAAATAGCGAAACGTCCCCTTTCCCCTTCGGTATGATTTTCCCTACCTCCGTGTTCCAAGAGTTCTTTGCGGTTGAAGTAGAGTGAAGTGCTAGGAGATGGACTCTCCTAACAGAGTGAAGGGCTGTAGTAAATCTAGTGCTAGGGCTTAACTGAGACTAGGGTACTTTCACCTGGACCAATGGGTTAGAACTATACTTAGTGACAGGGTCTTTCACTTGGAATCCCTAGAACCCCAAGCAGTTCCACGTGGTGTGAGGCTTAGGATGATGGACTCCCCTGTGGCTTAGTTGACAGGTCAACGAGAGTTATGGGTCGTAGTGAAACCTAATGCCAGGACATAATATTGGAACTAGTCACGATTGACCTTAGGTTTGGGACCGTGTGCTTAAGGATTTCCACGACTCATTAGACATCAATTAGAGGGTATAATACTAGTCTCGCAATAGAAACATTAGTCCTAGGGGGAGCTTTATCCGGGTACCCCATCTTTATATCGATTACCTCTCCTACCCTCATTACTCTTCTTGTGCTCTTTCATTTTCTTTTACATTTATATATATATATATATATATATATATATATATATATATATATATATATATATATATATTTCTCTCATCATCGACTTCCTTCATAGCTAAATGGTGATACCTCTTGTTTCTAAATACTATTCCCTATGGATACGACTACCCACTCACCAGGGTACTTTATTACTTCGACAACCCGTGCACTTGCGGTACACACACGCAAGGGGTGTGTCATTTAGTGTTTTTCTTGTGCTTGTAATTGTGTTCATTTTTTTTTTATCATGTCATGTCATTTTTATCGTGTCATCTCATGTGTCCTTAAGGTTCATAGGCTAGCCAGCCTGTGAACTTGGCTGTGAAGCTTTGGGAGACTTTTAAATCGGGCTGGAAAGCTCTCTTTGGCCACATTTTCTCTCTCCTCCCTTCTTCTGCTTCTTCTTCTCATTTCTTCTTCATTTCTCCATTTTTTTTGTCATTTTTTCACCATTATTTTTCATTTATCTTGCTCTAAAACACTCTCTTACTTTTTGCCACTTGATTTGCATGATTTATTAGGAGTTTTACAGTTTTTTTCATTTACTATCCAAGGTGTTTCTCTCAAAACCCTAATTTTTGTGAATGGTTGTTTCTTCTTCTTCTCTCTTATTTTTCAAGTTGAATGGATACCTATGTTGTGGGAGATGGTTTGTTGGTTATTTTTGTGGGTTTTTGGGCAATTTCTAAGCTTGTGAAAATTTTGATGCTCCATGTGCAAGGGAAGTTCTTGCAAAAGTTTTTTGGGGATTACTATAGCAATTCTTGAATTGTCTCTTTCCCCACTATAATGAACACTTGGTTCTCTTAACTTTGGTTTAATCTCTTGCCTCTTGTCTTGTAGGTATGCAGACGAAACATATGGTCTCCAAGCGAGCACAGAAGGTCGACGCACCCCCGTCAATGAACCACATTTCAAGAATGAAGTACATAAGGCAAGATACACGTTATTGGCACAAAAATCATTTGGCATGATCCAGAATATAGATTGGAATTTCTTAGAAACCTTGGTCTTGGATGGCATCTTTGTGGAGCATGTCTCTTTCCTTTTAGACACATAGTACCCATATTGACTATGCTTGGCATGCATGAGTAGTTTATATGATGTTCTTGTTGACTGTATCTAGTACTTTGTCATATTTTGTGATGTGTTCACTATTTTATATTCTATAGTTAGCAAGGGTTCAATCCCTGCTAAACTCTATTTATTTTGGTTCTTGTCATTATGCATTTTCCTATCTATGACTTTTAAGTTGTGATCAACTTCTTAATCTTTACAGGACTATTAGGAAAGGTACTTCACTCTCACCACCCCTCTTGCATCAAACTCATCCCGTATTCGTGCATGTATTGTCTAATTCTCCCCAAAAATAGGGAAATTTTTTTACACCATCTCCTTGTGCTTATTTGATATTTGTCACCATGAACTGCTGATTCATGTACATTGAGGACAATATACGACTCTAAGTGTGGGGATGGGGTATTTGATTTGATTACATGCTTGACATACCTACGATAGCTAGGATACTTAGTTAAGAGCTTCCTAGCTTGAAATAATGATAGATGTGAATTGTATTCTTACTTATGCTTGAATGGAAGTTATGTTTTATCTCTAGTGCACCTTTATGCTTTGTCATGAAAACTAAAACCTTATGCGCTCCTACCAACCCATTACTTTGATATTGGTGTTAGAATGTTAAATTCTACTTTCAATTTTCTTTTAAGAGCCTTTGGTTCCTTTATTGTTTTCTTTAGCCTTAAGTGAAGTTTTTTGTAGCAGGTGTTAAACCAGGGGATTTAAGATAGACTATGAATATACAAAAAAGAGAGAGAGAGAGACAAAAGAAAAAAAAAAAAAGAAGAAGAAAAAGGCGTATATGACAGTATTCCTCTGCTAGTAAAGCACGAATGCGTCTATGTAGACATGTAATCGAGTGGACTATTTTTACTTGGTTACTTATAGAACAACTCACATCTTGATTTCTTTTCATTTGTGCTTCTGGAGTTCTTTACTTTTGAGCTTGAGGTTATGCATTTAACCATTTATCTTCTTATCCCTCTTCTTCATGTTTGTTTGCTTTCGGAAGTCCTTAATAAGTGCTCATGTTATAGTAATGCGAAGTGTTATTATCTTGCAATGAGCATTAATTTAATCAGATTTTATCACTAAAAAGTGTGCAATTGTTTACTTTTGTGCATTGTAGCGTTGTGAAGATAAAATGAAGGAAAGGAACGAAGTTAGGTCGTGTTTGGCATTGTTGGGAAAATTTTCGGACAAAGCAAGGAGCAAGGCGTGAGCATAGACTTGTGAGTGTGTGCCAACCTCCTTTGGAGGGGCACATAGGCAGTCACATTCACAATAAGTCTAACTCATGCCAACAATGAGAACTTTACCAATTAGGCGATTCGAAGCAATCGCCATGATCTACCGTTGATTGTGTGCCCAATTCAACGGCCTCGATGAAGAACGATGAATCCGGGAGCGCTTCGGCACAATTACTGTAGCGGTACTGTAGCAAAACTTAAGTGTGGGGGGGAGTTCACATTGCACACACATTTACTTATGCGTTCAATTGCTTATGCTCATGTAGCCTATGGCGGTTCACCTTAGTTGCAACGGTTGTATTCTTAGAATTTAGGAGAATTTTTAACATTGTATCCTATCATGCTCTAGTTTCTACTTGAATTTAAGGAAATTTTTGCTCGATTATCTTATATTGCACAACTTACTCTTGGAATCTTTTGGAAACTCAATCTTGAAGTTTTTAAGGACAAGTTTATCGTTGTTCTTAGTTTTACTTTGGAAAATGCATATATAAGGAGAGAAAAATATGAAAAAAAAAAAGATGAAAATGAAAAAAAAAAGTGGAAAAATGAAAAAGAAAAAAAGAGAAAAATATGAGTTTGTGAATAGTTGCTTTCTTTTATGTATGCATTTGGGGTGGAAAGAGCTACCACCTATGAAGTATGTAGCTACTCTCATAAGTCGGATACAAGTTATGCCCTAATGAGAGAAAGAGCTATCTCATGGGATGCGTGAAAGCTACTACCCCGGTAGAAAAAGCTACCTCCTCGAAAGTGTGAAAGCCACCTTTGGCGGCCGCCTAGGAAAGGGCTACCTTCAAGGATATGTGAAGCTACTACTTCCTTCTCTCTTTAGTTTTGTTTTTGTATACAAATAAGTCCTTTCTAACAAAAGTTTGAGGAGTACTCGTTGGTTCTCTTGAGTGAAATCGCACACACTAACACATTTTCGAGTTTTTATCCTTTTTGATTCGAGTTTTTAGCTAGAGCAATGATAACCTTATGCATTGTTTTGATTTCCCCTAACTTGTAGAATGCTCCTTTTGCATATTTTTGGTGAACCTAAGGCCGAGAACTTTTAATTGTTCTTCCCAAGTACTTTCACGTTTTATTTTTGCTTGAGGACAAGCAAAAGCTTAAGTGTGGGGGGATTTGATAAGTGCTCGTGTTATAGTAATGCGAAGTGTTATTATCTTGCAATGAGCATTAATTTAATCAGATTTTATCACTAAAAAGTGTGCAATTGTTTACTTTTATGCATTGTAGGGTTGTGAAGATAAAATGAAGGAAAGGAACGAAGTTAGGTCGTGTTTGGCATTATTGGGAAAATTTTCGGACAAAGCAAGGAGCAAGGCGTGAGCATAGACTTGTGAGTGTGTGCCAATCTCCTTTGGAGGGGCACAAAGGCATTCACATTCACAATAAGTCTAACTCATGCCAACAATGAGAACTTTACCAATTAGGCGATTCGAAGCAATCGCCATGATCTACCATTGATTGTGTGCCCAATTCAACGGCCTCGATGAAGAACGACGAATCTGGGATCCTTTCGGCACAATACTGTAGCAGTGATGTAGCAAATTACTGTAGGAAAACACTGTGGCAAGTTACTGTTCACAGTCGGCCGAAAATCAGAATTCCAGAAACTTCACACGGGCGTGTGGAAATTCCACACGGCCGTGTGAAATCCCGTTTTCAGCAAATTTAAAGCCGCGACTCCACAATATAAAAGCCCGATTTGGAGACTTTTTGAGATATCTTTTGACCTATTCTTCTCCCCAACTTCTGGGAGTGCGGCTAGGGTTTTGGAGAGGACTTCGTGGAGGTTTAGAGCGTGTCATCCGCATCATCACCGACGTCCGGCGGCCGCACAAGACCACGGCCACACCATACGCGAGTGGGTTTTCATCTATGTCTTTACTTTGTGTTTTATTTGATACATTGATGAACATGTACAGCTCCATGAGGGGCTAAACCCCTTGTGGGTATTCGGACTTGTAAATTCTAGGGTTATCATGTTTCTTTGACATTGTTATTATGCTTATCCATTATTGATGAATAAGAATTGAGTTTCAATCTTGATTTTATTTTGCTATTGTTTTCCCTTAGATGTGACACTAGGGTTGAGAGCAATCTAGGTTTTCCTTTGGAGGTGTGACAACTCCTATAGGATTAGACTATTCAAGATTGAAGAGGGTTGAGAGGGAGAGTTGTGAGGTAGCGATTTACCCCTTTCCCTTCCGGTGTGATTTTTCCCTACCTCCGTTTCCTTGATTTATTAGCGGTCAAGATAGAGTGAAGTGCTAGGTAGATAAACTCCCCTGGGGCTTAGTTACGCGAGTAACAGAGTGAAGGGTTGAAGTGAATCCTATGCACTGGGGCTTAATCTAGACTAGGGTTCTTCCTCCTGGACCAAAGGGTTAGAACTGCACATAGGAACAGGTTTAATCACTAGGAATCCCTAGAACTTAATGCAATCCCACGTAGTGTGAGGTTTAGGTAGATGTACTCCCCTTGGACTTAATCGTGCGAGCGATAGAGTGAAGGGTTGTTGTGAATCCTAATACCAGGGCATAATGTTGGGGTTAGTCACGGTTGACCTTAGGTTTGGGACCGTGAGTTTAAGGATTTCCTCGACTCAATTCGCATCAATAGGAAGGTATAATAGCATAGTCTTGCACTAGAAGCATAGATCCTAGAGGTAACTTGTCCGGATACCCCACTTCATTCATTGTTAAATCCTCCTTAATCTCTTTTTCTTGCACTCTCTAATCTTTCACCTCTCTCTATTTAATTTCCTGTCTTTTAGTATAGTTGTTCTCACAATTCACACACGAATAGATTATTACTTTTCCGTACTTCGTATATTTTTAATAGTGAAATCTCATACTCTAACTTCCTATTCCCTGTGGATTCGACTACCCTCTCACCGGGGTAACTTTTATTACTTCGACAAACCCGTGCACTTTCGGGGAGACTGTCAAAGTTTTTGGCGCCGTTGCCTGGGAATAGGCGTTTTAGATATTTGTTTTTCACTATTTTAGCTATTCACTTCACTTTCTATTCCAAATTTTCTTTATCTATCATTGTTCTTACTTTTCTTTCCTTTGCTTTGGTTTCAGGTTATGACCCGTGGGAACCCTTCTATTCTTGTTGAAGGAGACCCGGACATTGGAAAAAGAGCACATCGCAAGGGAAAAGAACCCGTGCAAGAAGCTTTGAATCAAGCCGATATTGAAACAGAAGGGTCAGAAGCAATGGCAGAACAGAACGAACAGCAGAGGACATTGTCCGACTATGCTAGACCCGCAGTAATGGGGACCCAATCGAGCATTGTGAGGCCCCCAATTACGGCAAACAACTTTGAGTTGAAGCCGTCGTTCATTCAGATGTTGCAACAGTCCGCACAATTCAATAGGTTGGCCGATGAAGATCCCAACAGTCATATAGAGAATTTCCTTGAAGTTTGCGACATGTTGAAGATTAATGGAGTGACGGACGACGCGATTCGTTTGAGAGCCTTCCCATTTTCATTAAAGGGAAAAGCAAAACATTGGCTTCACTCATTACCGAGAGCCTCCATTACTACGTGGGAGGAGATGGCCGAGGCATTCTTGGCTAGATACTTTCCGCCGGGAAAGTCAGCAAAGCTCCGGAATGAGATATCATCCTTTGTGCAGATGGAATTGGAGTCTCTATTCGAGACATGGGATAGGTTCAAGGAGCTCCTTCGTAAGTGCCCGCAACATGGATTCCCCGAGTGGATGATCATTCACACCTTTTATAACGGGTTGAATCCGAGTACCAAACAACTCCTAGATGCGGCGACCGGAGGAACTCTAGAAAGCAAGACTCCCGGTGAAGCTCGGCACCTTGTAGAGGAGATGGCTATGAATAGCTATCAATGGAACTCAAGGGATAGAAAAAAGGTTGCCGGAATTCATGAGGTTGATGCGGTTACATCGTTGGCGGCACAAGTGGAATCGTTGAGTAAGAAGCTAGATGCTCTAGCTTCGCCAAGAGTTGCGGCCATCACTACTTGTAACGGTTGTGGGGGAGGACATGCTTCAAGCGATTGTCCTATTGCTATTGGAGGCACTAGTGCGGTAGAGCAGGCCGATTTTGTTGGAAATTCATATAGAGGACAAGGCCAAGGCAACCCGTACAGTGGAACATATAATCTGGGGTGGAAGAACCATCCGAATTTTTCTTGGAGCAATCAAGGACAGTCACAACAGAAAAATAGTGCACCACCGGGATTTCAAAGCCAACAAGCTCCGAATTTAGAAAGCCGAGTGACCGGGCTAGAAGGAAAGATGACCGATCTTGAGAGAGCGCTCACACGGTTCGTTTCTTCATCGGATGCTAGATTTCAGTCGGTGGAGGCTACTCTTAGTAATCACACCGCCTCCCTACATAATTTGGAAAATCAAGTAGGGCAAATTGCGAAGACATTGGCGGAAAGGCCTCAAGGTAGTTTGCCTAGCAATACGGAGACTAACCCAAGGGAACAACTTAAGGCAATTACCTTGAGGAGTGGGAAAGAGGTCGAGAGAACTCTCCCTCTAGAGAAGACAAATGAAGCAACCGCAGCAGAAGAAGTAGGGAAAGAAGCTCCAAAAGAGAAGGAGATGGCACCACCCCCCTACAAACCAAGGATCCCCTACCCTTCAAGGTTGAAGAATGACCAAGACAACGAACAATACAAGAAATTTCTGGGTATCTTCAAGCAATTGCACATCAACATACCATTCGCGGAAGCATTAGCCTAAATGCCCAAGTACGCGAAGTTCCTAAAAGACCTTTTAACCAATAAGAGAAAGTTGGAGGAGAGTGCAGCTGTAGTACTTGATGCAAATTGCTCGGCCGTCTTGCAAAAGAACATGCCGAGTAAGAGAAAAGATCCCGGGAGTTTTATCATACCTTGCAACATTGGCAATCTGGGTGAGGAGATGGCATTGGCCGATTCGGGGGCAAGCATCAATGTCATGCCCTATACCTTCTTCCAAAAGCTAGGCTTGGGCGAGCCTAGACCCACTCGGATGACATTTCAACTTGCGGATCGATCAATGAGGCATCCGAGGGGAATTGTGGAAGATGTCTTGGTAAAAGTGGACAAGTGCATCTTTCCGGTGGACTTCGTCGTGCTTGATGTGGATGAGGATGTCGAAGTACCGTTGATTCTTGGGATGTCTTTCTTGCGCACTTCCAAGGCTTTGATAGACATGGACGGTGGAGAGCTCACACTTAGAGTCAGAGATGATAAGCTCACCTATCGCCTCGCCGAAGCCATGAGGCATTCTCTTGATTTTGATGACACTCTATATTATCTTGATGCTACTGATGAGTGTACTGATGAATATGTGCAGGAAATGTTAAACCCGGATCCATATGAAGGATGGCCAGACCAAGATGTGGAGATCGAAGAAGAAGAGGTACTTATGCTTGGTCCAGTTCAGACAGACGTCAAGATGGAGAAGGAACGTATGAAGAAGATGCTTCGGAGGTTCAAGAGGTCGAGAAGACGCCACAAGAAGAACCCCAACAAGAAAGGGGATGAACATTCACGGAGTAAGGGTGTTTCACGCGTCTGTGGTAACAAACTCGACAACTCTCCCTCTACTCTACAAAGATTATGTAATGCATGCTTTCAGGTTGTAGAGAAGAGGGCAACTTCTATTCATGAACCTCCGTAAGGTAAGATCAGGTACGTCAAGCTAAGTGACGTTAAACAAGCGCTTCTTGGGAGGCAACCCAAGGTTTTACAGTTTTTCTAGGATCTAGTTTAGTTTTAGGATGAATAAAAGTGTTAGTGTTGATGTCTTGAAGTTTCAATGCATGTGCTGCGATTTCTATTATGGATTATTGATATTTTCGTGTGCCTTAATGATAATTGACGAAGTTTGAGTCGGTTGAGTGTGTTTTCTATGGTCTCTGGTCGTATTTTTATGGTTTATACAGGCTCTAAGTGTTTTAAAAGAGTTTCTGAATTTTTTGGAAGAGTCTGTGAATTTTTCTAAGTGAACCAGAGAAAACACACGGCCGTGTGGAATTAACACACGGCCGTGTGTTACCAAATCAGAGCTCAACCAGTCAGGGCACAGGGGCGTGTGTTTGCCCCTGTGAGCAACCTCAGAAGGGACACACGGCCGTGTGGAAATTCCACACGGCCGTGTGAAATCTCGCAGAACTTCAACTCTTTTCCAGAGAGTCTACAGGGGCGTGTGGGTACCCCTGTGAGTGCCACTGTGCCAAGGCACACGGCCGTGTGGAAATTCCACACGGCCGTGTGAAACTCTGCAGAGAAACCCCTTCTTCCCGAGAATACACAGGGGTGTGTGGGTGCCCCTGTGGATGAGCTTGTGAAAGGCACACGGCCGTGTGAAACACTTGGTATTTCTCGGGCAAGCCAGAGAGGCCACAAGGGCGTGTGATGTGCCCCTGTGGCCAACCTTGTTCTTGGCCAGGTTGGGCACACGGCCGTGTGGAATTAACACACGGCCGTGTGGAATTTTTCAGAGACTTGCTGTGTTTTCCCGTGAATCCACAGGGCCGTGTATCAGCCCCTATGGATCTTCCTGTGTAGGCACACGGCCGTGTGGAATTTCCACATGGCCGTGTGGGGTAGCCCAGAAAGTGAACAGAATGAACACAGGGGCGTGTGTCGGCCACTGTCAACCCTAATTCAGAGGCACACGGCCGTGTGGCATTATCACACGGCCGTGTGAATTCCCAGAACATCAAAAGCCGCGCGATTTCTTTTGGTTTTCGCTTGTGCCTCTTGACATTTTCATTCTAAACTCTTCTCCTTCCCTCTCTACTACTTCCCTGACTATCTCTGAGCTTTTTGGAGGATTTTATTGGAGTTTTCCGGCCAATTTCTCAATTGTATTCGTCCACACCGCCGGTAAGAACTCCAACCCCTTCTTCTTCGTCAAAACTCGATTTAATTCGTTCTTTTTGATGATTTCGCCTATTTTGAATGATTAATAAGTATGCGAGCATGTTTAGGAAAGAATTAGAATGAATTGAAGTATAAATTTTGGATTTTTAGCCCACGGCCGTGATGTTCTGTCCGCCAGAAGCTTCACACCGCCGTGTGGAATTAACACACGGCCATGTGGATTTCTGCAGAGTGAGTTTTTGAACTGATCTTTGAAAATTTTCTTTTGCAACTTTGCAGATTTTGCTTCTAGGTCTAAGAAGTCGGCTGGGAAGCGTCAGCGTGAGCCTACCCCACCTCCCGAAGAGGTAGATTTCCCATCACCTGAGCATCGGGAACGGTTCAAGCGATTATCAGACCTCCGCTTTGGACAGAGCCGTTTCCCCGATTTGAGCATTCTACGGGACATTCAGGGGGGAGCAGAGATGGTAGGTGAGGTCGAGGAGCTCCTCTCAGTGGGGAACTGGAGCAGACTCCTTTCCATTCGAGAACCAGCGATCAGATCACTTACGCTGGTGGTGCTCTCCTCATTCGAGTTCAACCGGGGGTACGACAATTTCACCGATGTTGATACCATTCAGTTCCAGGCCCTCGGTCGACACTTCGCTTTGAGCATGACCGAGTTTTCAGTACGGATGGGACTGTATGATCAGGCACACACCGAGACAGAGGAGTACGCATTGCTACCCACAGACTACCCGGGTACTTTGACCCCACAGCGTGCGTACAATAGGTTATGTGGCCAGGGACAGTACGAGCCAGGAGTGTCCAAGGCCACATATTTGACCAGGGCCTCGTACAGGTACCTCCATGCTATTCTCAGCCGATCAGTGAGCGGCAGGGGAGACAGTATGGGGGTTCTGAGCCGTCAGGAGCTCCTGTACCTATATTCGATGGTAGAGGGAAAGCCACTCCACCTGGGGCATATTGTAGCAGAGTACATCCGCCATCAGGGCCAGTACCCCAGGGTGAGAGTGATCTTCTCAGGCCCGTATATCACGCGACTGATTATGGGGTTAGGACTTCGAGACGGAGTACGTGGCGCTGAGAGGACTTCTACACCGGCTCCGTTCGGCATGGAGACCCTGAGGATGATGGGGATGGTCCACAGACCAGGACCAGGAGTTTACACTTTGATCATTCCTCGTACAGATCAGGCCGAGGGGTCACAGGCAGCATTAGAGCCACCCCCAGCGGACACAGAGACCGAGGTACCACCCACCGTGCCGGAGCCACCTCCGGTGCGTATCTTCTCGCCTTCCCGAGGCCAGGATCGACTAGAGCGCCTCGAGAGCGCATTGGGGGTGCTATAGACAGAGGTTGCTGAGGTCAGGGCCACACAGGTAGCGCAGCACACAGAGGTCATGGCTCGATTACACAGCATACAGCAGTTACTCGAGCGAGCCATGACTTCACCATTCGTGGTCCGACCCCGAGCTTCCACTCCTCCACTACCAGCATCACCATCACCAGTAGCAGCAAATCCACCATCACCGACAGAGCCTTCAGCAGCACCAGAGGCTTCTATTCAGGACACTGACGCTGAGGCGTCTTAGATTTTATTTTTATTTGATTTTCATTCTTGTATTTTCTATTTTATTTTGGACTAGTATTACTCAGAAAGGACTCTCCTTCTGAGTTTATCTTTTATTTAGCTTTTCTTTTATCTCGAATTGTATTTCATTTTCATATTTTATATACTCAAGTTTTTATTGAG
This sequence comes from Dioscorea alata, assembly GCA_020875875.1. Classification (NCBI taxonomy): domain Eukaryota; kingdom Viridiplantae; phylum Streptophyta; class Magnoliopsida; order Dioscoreales; family Dioscoreaceae; genus Dioscorea; species Dioscorea alata. The sequence goes on from CM037013.1 coordinate 14,350,125, forward strand.
CTATACTAAACCCTTGTGTATGTGTGCGCAGATGGTCTTGGATGAAAGGAATCTAAGGAATAGTCATAAACACGGTCATGGGACCGTGTGTGCTTCACAACCTATTGAGACTCAACTATTAATGCACCTAGCTCCATCAAATGCAGCACTTGGAGTTCAGGGGAGTAATGTTTCAATTGCCTACTTCCACACTAATTATTTTACAATTCTTAATTTTTAATTGTGCTTGCATGCGTACATTGGGGACAATGTACATCTTAAGTGTGGGGGGGAGTTCACATTGCACACACATTTACTTGTGCGTTAATTGCTTATGCTCATGTAGCCTATGGCGGTTCACCTTAGTTGCAACGGTTGTATTCTTAGAGTTTAGGAGAATTTTTAACATTGTATCCTATCATGCTCTAGTTTCTACTTGAATTTTAGGGAATTTTTGCTCGATTATCTTATATTGCACAACTTACTCTTGGAATCTTTTGGAAACTCAATCTTGAAGTTTTTAAGGACAAGTTTATCGTTGTTCTGAGTTTTACTTTGAAAAATGCATATATAAGGAGAGAAAATTATGAAAAAAAAAAGATGAAAATGAAAAAAAAAAGTGGAAAAATGAAAAAGAAAAAAAGAGAAAAATATGAGTTTGTGAATAGTTGCTTTCTTTTATGTATGCATTTGGGGTGGAAAGAGCTACCACCTATGAAGTATGTAGCTACTCTCATAAGTCGGATACAAGTTATGCCCTAATGAGAGAAAGAGCTATCTCATGGGATGCGTGAAAGCTACTACCCCGGTAGAAAAAGCTACCTCCTCGAAAGTGTGAAAGCCACCTTTGGCGGCCGCCTAGGAAAGGGCTACCTTCAAGGATATGTGAAGCTACTACTTCCTTCTCTCTTTAGTTTTGTTTTTGTATACAAATAAGTCCTTTCTAACAAAAGTTTGAGGAGTACTTGTTGGTTCTCTATGTCTTTACTTTGTGTTTTATTTGATACATTGATGAACATGTATAGCTCCATGAGGGGCTAAACCCCTTGTGGGTATTCGGACTTGTAAATTCTAGGGTTATCATGTTTCTTTGACATTGTTATTATGCTTATCCATTATTGATGAATAAGAATTGAGTTTCAATCTTGATTTTATTTTGCTATTGTTTTCCCTTAGATGTGACACTAGGGTTGAGAGCAATCTAGGTTTTCCTTTGGAGGTGTGACAACTCCTATAGGATTAGACTATTCAAGATTGAAGAGGGTTGAGAGGGAGAGTTGTGAGGTAGCGATGTACCCCTTTCCCTTCCGGTGTGATTTTTCCCTACCTCCATTTCTTTGATTTATTAGCGGTCAAGATAGAGTGAAGTGCTAGGTAGATAAACTCCCCTGGGGCTTAGTTTCGTGAGTAACAGAGTGAAGGGTTGAAGTGAATCCTATGCACTGGGGCTTAATCTAGACTAGGGTTCTTCCTCCTGGACCAAAGGGTTAGAACTACACATAGGAACAGGTTTAATCACTAGGAATCCCTAGAACTTAATGCAATCCCACGTAGTGTGAGGTTTAGGTAGATGTACTCCCCTTGGACTTAATCGTGCGAGCGATAGAGTGAAGGGTTGTTGTGAATCCTAATACCAGGGCATAATGTTGGGGTTAGTCACGGTTGACCTTAGGTTTGGGACCGTGAGTCTAAGGATTTCCTCAACTCAATTCGCATCAATAGGAAGGTATAATAGCATAGTCTTGCACTAGAAGCATAGATCCTAGAGGTAACTTGTCCGGATACCCCACTTCATTCATTGTTAAATCCTCCTTAATCTCTTTTTCTTGCACTCTCTAATCTTTTACCTCTCTCTATTTAATTTCCTGTCTTTTAGTATAGTTGTTCTCACAATTCACACACGAATCGATTATTACTTTTCTGTACTTCGTATAGTTTTAATAGTGAAATCTCATACTCTAACTTCCTATTCCCTGTGGATTCGACTACCCTCTCACCAGGGTAACTTTTATTATTTCGACAAACCCGTGCACTTTCGGGGAGCCTGTCAGTCCTCCAGGTCAAAAAAAGTGAAGTAGAAAGTTGTAACACACACACGCAATGATAATCTTGAATAGAATGTGCACTATTCTAGAACCTAAAATTTTTTGTGTTGTGGAAACCCGATCTACTTATGAAGCTCCTAAATTATTTAGCACCTGAGGTTGCACACTTCTTCCACTTGGTCTGTAATGTTCTATTTTGCTTGAGGACAAGCAAAAGCTTAAGTCTGAGGAAATTTGATGACAGTATATTGTTCACATATTTCATATCTATTTGTACACTCATTTACCATGCATTAGAACCATAATGTGGAATTTAATGCTAAATATCATGTGTTTCACATTAACAAGCTTAGGCAGCCCTTAAAGGCAAGGGAGATCCAAAAGAAGCAATTTAAACCAAAAACGATGAAGTTGGAGTTCTCTCGGCATCATTAGAACAAGGATAAGGCAAACTGGGTGGCTTACGAGTAACTTACGGTCCACCTTACTGCCGTAAGTATAATCAAAAAGACCTTGCTGGCATACTTATGCCCCATAAGAAGGATTCAGAGTCAATTTAGAGGACCTTACAGGCAAAGCTTACACTAGTAAAGATGCCCATAAAGACCATCTGGAGGAGCTTACGACCACAGTGCATACCCATAAGGACAGCCAAAAGAAGCAAGTAGAGAAGCTTATTGAGCAGTCAGGTATAAATGGAACTTAAGAGGATTTTTAGGGCATCATCTATTCTATCTCTCTATTTTTTTGGGGTGATTTTTGCAGGCGAGATTGAGGAAGAAAAGGGCCAAATCTCCAATACCTCAGGCAAGATTTAGAGAGGGATTGGCCCGATACTCAAGGGGATTGGAGATCGTAGCCGTCAAGCTCATCTTGGTACTGTGTGTGGAAGCTACTTCGATTACTTTTCATCCTAAGGATTAACAAGGGGGTTTCATGGATCCTATGCCTATTCCTATTCTTTATATCTTGAATGCTTGCTGATGAGTGCATTCATATCATGTTTATTTACCCTCAATTCACTCTTTTACTTGTCTTTTAAGCATACTTTTGTTATTTACGGTGCTACTCTGGGTATATTTATTCTTTGTGTACAATTATTGTGCTCGAAGGAATTTGGAGTGAAATTGGCCATCAAATGAAGATTTTGCTAAATGTTCAATTGAAGCACGGGTAGAGCATTGTCATGTCTTGTCCCCCTGATTATTTCAGCTTGGATACGACCTAGAGAAAATTTAAGCATGGGGGTACTCTCAGGCTAAGCACACGCTCAACACACCCGTGCCACTCCCCCTGATTATTTCAGGCTGAAAACAATTTCTTCTTATCAGGGAAAGCACGGTCATACAACCCTTAGCATGGTCGTGCATATGAGCAGCACAGGAGAAACACGGTTGTGCTTCTCCCCCTGATTATCCCAGGCATACACTTAGCTATTTCACTCAAAAATTAAAAAAAGAGAAGCATGGCCTAAGCACGACCGTGCTTAGACCGTGTTGAGCCTGAAATCAGCCTTTTTAACTCCAGCTTTTAGGGATTCACTCTTATCTTTGTTAGGGGATTTCACTCTCCACCGAGAGGACATTGATGAGAATGAAGATCGAGCTTCACCACACCATCTAAAGAGATCAAGGGTGAGTCAGAGGCTCAAGAGAACTGGGGCTAGCATATGGAACTCAACGAGAAAGAGTATTTTAAGAAGAAGGGAGTCATGTCTTCTTTCTTTAAATCTTTGATTGTTTCTTCCATGTTGTACCCATCCATGAGGGGCTAGCCATCCACGGTACCCAAGGATGTTGAACTATGATGTTTTGTATGCTTTGAACACTTGTGTTTATTGATCTATGGAGTTCTTCCGATTCTTGTGTTTAATCTTGTGTTTTCATTAACGTAATGTGTTTGACTTGCATAGTTACTTAGGTAAAACTTGGTGTGTGGATTACCTTAGTTGTAGTTGCCTTGTGTGATTGCAAAACTCGATGCATATGAAACCCACAATTATCTTAGCAAAACTTGGTTTATTTGAGAACCATAGATGTAACATTGCTTTTAAGCACACACTAGAACTGTAGAATGTACCTGGTAGGCATTAAGGGTAGGTCAGCATAGAATAACTCATAGGAATCATCCCGAGCATTGCTCTCTTGTTGTTGAAACACTCGATCCTAATCTGCCTGATAATTCCATCCATTCTTTCCTTTTCTTATTTTAATTTCTTTCCTTAAACAAACCTCAATTTATGCTTAACGAGAGATCAGAAGAAATATTATTTCTTTAAGTGTAGTCCCTGTGGTTCGACAACGCTACCCTTCGCGGGGCACCACTGTATTACTTCTGTGCGACCCGTACACTTGCGGAGAACACATCAAGTTTTTGGCGCCGTTGCGGGGGACTAGCAACTTTTAGGAAAATTTTGATTCTGGTGTTCTAGTTTGTTAATATTGTTCATACTTGTGAATATTTATTTTCTTTTATCGTGTTTGTCATTTTAGCTTTATTCTCTTTTTTGTTCTTTATATTCTTTTTAGCTTACACTGCTTTATTCTGTGTGCGTAGGCATATTTGTATGACCTGTGGAAGTACTTCTTCTCCATTGGTGAACCCTAATCCAGAAGTTGAAAGGAACTTCAAAAGAATAATCAAATAGATCAATTTGAGTGAGACAAGGTCAATTGAAATCGGTGTGGAAGTGGGTCAACAAGAAGAAACAATGGCTGCAAATCAACAACCAAGTATCTCCTATTTTGCCCAACCAAATCGGGAGGAAGTAGGGTCAAGCATATTTCGTCCTCCTATTATAGCAAATAACTTTGAATTGAAGTCAAATTTCATCCAATTGGTGCAACAGATGTGCCAGTTTGATGGATTTCAAGATGAAGACCCATATAAGCACCTTAGGAACTTCTTGGAAACCTGTGATACTTATAAGGCAAGCAATGTGTCTAAAGATGCTATTCGCCTGAGATTCTTTCCATTCATGTTGTGAGGAAAGGGCAAACAGTCACTAAGTTCCTTGCCATTAGGGTCTCTTATGACATAGAAGTAGGTTTCAGAAACTTTTGTCGTAAGATACTTTCTTTTAGCTAAGAACACCAAGTTAAGGAGTGATATCTCCTCTTTTCGGTAATTGGAGTCAGTGTCCTTGTACGACACTTGGGAGAGGTACAAGGAGATGCTAAAAAAATGTCCATAACATGAGATTGTTGAATGGATGCAAATCCAGATTTTTTATAATGGACTGAACAATGCCACTAACCAGATGCTTGACGAAGCCTCTAGAGGTTCTCTATGTAATAAGCAACCAAGTGTAGCATATAGCCTTATTGAAGAAATGGCAAACAACGGTTACCATTGGAGTTCTAAGAGGAATGAACCATTGAAGGTTATCGGTATTTATCAAGTGGATGTCATTACCACCCTCGCAGCACAGGTTGAAGCAATTAGCCTCCTCAGTTTTAAGACCTCCTTGTGATAATTGGGGTCCTCCAAGTAAGCCAAGCTATTTTTCCCTTCTGATACGGGTACATGGTAGATTGAGAAAGTAGATTTTTTGGGGCAGAACCATTGTTATCTGAACAACTGACACAACCCTTGCATGTGTACCACAAGTGCACGGGTTGTCGAAGTAATAATAGTACACCGGTGAGAGGGCAGTCGAATTCACAAGGAGTAGGGATAATAGACACAAGAGATCGCTATTTAGCTAGTGCGAAGTATGGAAAGTGAGAGGAAGAATCAATGTGTGTGCGTAGAAGTAATCGAAAGCAATAAGAAAATAAAGAGAAATATGGAAGATAGGAGAGTGCAAACTAGAAGTGAAATAGAGACACAATCATGAGTGAAATAGGGTACCCGGACAAGCTACCCCTAGGATTAATGTTCTAGTACAAGATAATGTATTATACTCTTCTATTGATGTTTAATGAGTCGTGGACATCCTAAAGCACACGGTCCCAAATCTAAGGTCAACCGTGACTAACCCCAATATTATATCCCGGTATTAGGTTTCACTATGACCCTTAACTCTCGTTGACCTGTCGACTAAGTCCCAGGGGAGTCCATCTTCCTAAGCCTCACACTATGTGGGATTGCTTTACGTTCTAGGGATCCCAAGTAATTAGCCCTATTCCTAAGTGTAGTTCTAACCCTAGTCTCAATTAAGCCCCAGCACTAGGATTCACTACAACCCTTCACTATGTCGCTCAAGCAACTAAGCCCCAGGGGAGTTCATCTCCTAGGACTTCGCTCTATTTCGACCGCTAAGAACTCTTGGAACACGGAGGTAGGAAAAATCACACCGAAGGGGAAAGAGGACATTTTGCTAACTCACAACTCACCCTCTCGACCCTCTCCAATCTTGAGTAGTCTAATCCTATAGGAGTTGTCACACCTCCAAAGGATAACATAGATGACTCTCAACCCTAGTGTCACATCTAAGGGAAAATCAATACAAGAATCAATCATGATTGGAACTCAATTAAATTCATCAATTAAGAAAGCATAATAACATGTCATAGAAACAAAATCATCCTAGGGTTTACAAGTCTGAATACCCACAAAGGGTTTAGCTCCTCATGGAGCTATACAAATCCATCAATGTATAAGAATAAGCACAAATCAAAAACATAGATGAAAACCCCCTTGTCTAGTATGGCCATGGTCTTGTGCGGCAGATTCGTCTCTTCACCAAGCTCCTCGTCAAGCATAGTGCACACCTCGCCGGGTCGGTGACGACGAAAGCTCCCCCAATAGCTATCTTCCGACGGGCTTCAATGTCTATGCCAATGGTGCGCTCCAATCCTCCACAAAGTCCTCTCAAAACCTTGGCCATGACCCTCCAGAAGATAGGCGAAAAGATCCAGAAAAATCCCCAAAAGGCCTTTAAATAATGTTGATTCGCGGCTTAAAATCGGCTGAAATCGGGATTTCACACGGCCGTGTGGAATTTCCACACGCCCGTGTAAATTTTTTGAATTCCGTTTTTTGGCGCGTAGTGAATAGTAAACTACTATAGTAATTGCTACAGTGAACTCCTACAGTACTGCTACATTGCTCGCGCATTAAATACTCCCGATTTCATCGTTCTTTATCGAGGCCGTTGAATTAGGCACAATCAATGGTAGATCATGTCGATTGCTTCAATTCTCCTCATTAGCGAAGTTCTCCTATGCTACATGAGTTAGACTCAATGTGAATGTGACTGCCTTTGTGCCCCTCCAAGAGAGATTAGCACACATCCACAAGTCTAAACTCGTGCATTGTTCCTTGCTTGGACTGAGAATTCCCCAACAACGTCAAACATAATCCAATTTTGGTTTTTATCTCCAAAATGGCTCCACAATCCTACAATGTACAAAAGCAAACAAATGCACACAATTTAATGATAAAATCTGATAAAAGTAATGCTCATTGTAAGATAATAACACTTCGCATTATTATAACATGAGCACTTATCAACAGCCCATACAGTAACACATACAATGCTGGATGGAGGAATCATCCAAACTTTTCATGGAGTCAGGCAGGACAAGGGCAAGCGGAACAACAGCAACAGCATAACCCTCCACCTTAGAGTGCACAACAACCATCATCCTCTTCATCCTCAGAACCCTCCAATAAACTCACTAGTTTGATGGCCCAATTCATCAAGAGTACAAAAACTCATTTTTTGGGTCATGAGGAAATGATAAGGAATACTAATGCTACTGTGAGGAATTTAGAGCATCAAATGGCCCAGATGTCCAAGCTACTAGAAGAAAGACTCCCAGGGACACTCCCTAGCAACATAGTGGTGAACCTGAAGGAATTCCTGAAGGGTGTTACATTAAGAAGTGGAAAACAACTCCCAAATTTTGCTGAGAAAGAACCTAAACTGAAAAATGTTGGACCCACTGTTAATATTGACCTTGAGGCCCCAACTAATTTTGAAGAGATAACAAAGGAACATAGTAAGGAAAAGAGTGCACTACTAGAGTACCAACCAAAACTTCCCTACCCTGTGAAAGTAAAGAAGGATCAGCAAGAGGAACAATACAAAAAATTCCTCGACATGTTCAAGACTTTGCATATTAATATCCCATTTGTTGAAGCTCTCGCTCAAATGCTGAGGTACACTAAGTTTTTAAAGGAAGTGTTTATGAACAAGAGGAAATTGGAAGAAGTGTCTTCAGTGACACTTAGTGAAGAATGTTCGGTATAGATTAGCAATAAACTTCCCAAGAAGGAGTAAGATCCAGGGCGATTCATTATCCAATAGGGGGTTTGGTAGATGAAAAGGCTCTTGCTGATCATGGGGAAGCATCAACCTTATGTCGTACAGGATTTTTCAAAAACTTGGGCTTGGAGAACCAAAACCCACCACCATGACTCTGCAGTTGGCAGATAGGTCCATCAGGCAACCAAGAGGTATAATTGAAGATGTCCTAGTTAAGGTGGGCAAGTTTATCTTTCCTGTGGATTTCATCATTCTCGATGTTGATGACAAGTTGAAGGTGGCATTGATCTTGTGAAGGCTATTCCTAGCAACTTCAAAAGATATCATTGATGTTAAGGATGGCCAAATGGAACTTCGAGTAGCAAAGAAGAAATCATTTTTAAGCTCTAGGATTCCATGAGACATACAATGAATTTTGATGACGATTATGTTGTCTCTGAATTTGTGCAAGAAACTTACATGAAAGATGAGCTCTCTTAATTGTTGGAGGATGATCCTCCTGATGATGATGTTGTGGAGGAGGTGATGGAGGAACTACATTGTCCAGACTTAGCGGTCGTCGAGGTTGCTACACCACCGGAACCGCCAAAGAAGAAGCCCTCCCGAGTAGCGAAGTGGTAGCGAAAGGTGTCCACCAAGAGGAAAAGGCCACCCACCTTACTATCAAGTCCTAATCTATCCAATCTTTCCAAACCCTAGACCTTTGGTGAGATTAATTTGATTAATTCTTTGTTGTCGTATTCTTATAGTTATGTTTCAGGTGACCATGAGAGGTCTCTATAACATGAGCCTCCTTGAGTTTGGAACAGGTGCGTTAAGCTGGTGACACTAAACAAGCGTTTCTTAGGAGGCAACCCAAGTCATAGTGTTTTTATGTTATTCGTGTTATTTTCTTTTCATTGGTGGTTTCTTTTGTTTTATTGGATTGTTGTAGTCTATTTTATTTGTGCTCTCTCAGCACTTTTCTTTTTATTTGGCGTGCTTACATTGTGTTGCATTTCTCGTGTATTATATATGTTTGCCTTTGAGGAGAAAGAGCCCTATCCTGGAATTTTTCAGGCAAAGCAACGGTGTGTTACGAAGAGAGCACAGTCATCAAGCACTTTGCACGACTGTGTTTCATTCCTTAACAGTTTGAAAACTTTTTCTGAGATATTTAGGGAGAGAGCACTTTGCACGATTGTGCTCATCATGGTTTGCCCTCTCGCACTCGAGCATGCACATGTTCAGGGCTTGTTCAGGCATGATCCTTCGGCTTCCACCATTTCACTTCAAAACTGAGCCATCGCTGGTCGCGTCCTTTTATTACAACTCTTCCACGAAACTCCCAACCTTTCATTCTCCCCTCTCTAGCTATAAATCTCCTAGAGGAAAGTCTTTTTCTTACCGGTTTTCATCACAAGTGCTTCTCATTCTCTACATCTTCACCCAAAATTGATAAGCCACCGTTTGTCTTTCCGTTGCTTTGTTTCGGAGTTTTTGATGAAACTTATCTTGATTTCAGGCTTAATCTATTTATTCGTGTATGATTTCTATTGATTATTGTTAAAAACTTGTGAGTCCTTGTTCTTAAATGAAAGAAAATCTCATCAGGGACAATGACTGTACGAAGCACGGTCGTGCTCCTTTGAGCACGGCCATGTTCACCCGTGATTCAGTGACATTTTCAGGTTGAGCATAATTAGGGTGCTCCTAGTATGACTGTGCTCCCCCTGTATCTTGGGCATTTAACTAATTTTCATTGTTTTAACCTTTGCAGATCATGCCAAAGAATCACACTACTGCCGGGCCTTCTAAGAGGCCTAAGGTCGACGCATCTACTACTGGTGCTTTTATTTTATGATTTCTCGAGTTTCACGTGTGTTCTCCACATGTATCAGGGATTGTGTGGTTGCTTGGAATTAAATGGCACGCACGTTGAGAGCAGCAACATCACTCTCCGTGTTTTGGAAAGTCCCATAAACCCCCTCTTTATTTGTTTTGTTCTATACTATTTGTGGTACATGTCATAGATTTTTACATTGAGGACAATGTAACATTCAAGTATGGGGAAGGGTTGCGTTGCATGCTTGTTTCTATTGGATGAGTGATTTTCTAATAATGATCTATGATTCTTTTGTTGGTAATTCTTAAACCTAGGGGACACATGTGTGTTAGTGATTATTGGAGCCAAAATTGTTAACTCACCTTTACTTTAAGGACCAAAAATTTCATCATTGTCCCTGATTGTGGAGGCACTAGTTTTAGGACGATAACCTTTCACTTAGGACCAATTCCTTTAAAATAATAAAAATAATAAAAATAAAAAATAAAAACTAGAAAGTCGAATTCCTTGGCGGATGCCTTACCGATTCTTTGTAAATATTTTGTAAAAAGATGGTAGAAAGTGATATCGCCTAGAAGAGTGAAAGCCACTCTTGAGTAGTTGAATTTTGGACATTAAAAGTGTACATTTGATGACCTACCTGGAGAAAAGGCTACCTCTAGGGTGTATGAAGCTACTACCCATAGTCTTAGTGTAATCAAGGTCGAGTTGTGTTAGGTTGACTCCTTAAGACTGTGGGGTACTCAATTTAGGGTTTTGAACACAAACAAGGTTTTTGAAGTAAAAGTGTAGCTTTTTATTGAGCATTCTTATTGTAACTAACTCCCGTTGTTCACTCTATGTTTGATAATTTGCTATTCTCATGAGATCAGAAGCAATGCACTCATCTTTCCTTTCATTGAGTATGTGAGACTGCTTGAGGACAGCCAACAATTCAAGTGTGGGGGTATTTGATGAGTGCATTTCATATCATGTTTATTTATTCTCAATTCACTCTTTTACTTGTCTTTTAAGCATACTTTATTAGGCTTGATCAATGTGGAGTGAAATCAGGGATCAAACGAGCAAAGAATGAAGATTTTGCTAAGTGTTTAATTGAAACACGGGCATAGCACGATCGTGCTCTGTCCCCCTGATTATTTCAGCCTGGAGATGACCTAGTGATAGTTCAAGCATGGGGGTGCTCTTAGGCCAAGCACGGGCTCAACACACTCATGCTCCTCCCCTTAATTATTTCAGCCTGAAGACAAGTTTTTCTCATCAAGGAAAGCAAGGTCATACAACCCTCAACACGGTCATGCACAAGAGCAGCACGGTTGTGTTTCTTCCCCTGATTATGCCAAGTATACACTTAGCCATTTCACTCAGAAATATCGAATATTAGCATTGCCTAAGCACGACCATGCTTAGACCATGTCGAGCCTGAAATCAGCCGTTTTAACTCCTGCTTTTAGTGTTTCGCTCTTATCTTTGTTCGGGGATTTTAATCTCCACTGGGAAGGCATTGATGAGAGCGAAGATCAAGCTTCACCACACCATCTAAGGGGATCAAGGACTAGTCAAAGGCACAAGAGAAATAAGGCTAGCATACGGAGCTCAACTAGGAAGAGTATTTTTGAGAAAAAGGGAGTCATGTCTTCTTTCTTTAGATCTTTGATTGTTTCTTCCATATTGTACCCATCCACAAGGTGGTAACCATCCACTGTGCGCGAAGATGTTGAACTATGATGTTTTGTATGCTTTGAACACTTGCTTTTATTGATCGACGGAGTTATTCTAGTTCTTGTGTTGTATCTTGTGTTGTATCTTGTGTTTGATTTGCACAATTGCTTAGGTAAAACTTGGTGTATAGATTGCCTTAGTTGTAGTTGCCTTATGTGATTACAAAACTTGCACAATTGCTTAGGTAGAACTTGGTGTATAGATTGCCTTAGTTGTAGTTGCCTTATGTGATTACAAAACTCGATGTGTATGACATCCATAGTTACCTTAGCAAAACTTGGTGTATTTAAGAACCATAGATGCAACATTGCTTTTGAGCACACACTAGAACCGTAGAATGTACCTGATAGGCATTAAGGGTAGGTCAGCATATAATAACTCATAGGAATTGTCCCGGGGCATTACTCTCTTGTTGTTGAAACAATCAATCCTAATCTGCCTGATAATTCTATCCATTCTTTCCTTTTCTTATTTTAATTTCTTTCCTTAAACAAACCTCAATTTATGTTTAACTAGAGATTAGAAGAAAGATTAGTACTTTAAGTCCAATCCCTGTGGTTCGACAACCCTACCCCTCACAGGGTACCACTGTGTTACTTGTGTGCGACCCGTACACTTGCGGAGAACACATCATTATTTGTAGATGTTTGGGCATAGTTGAACTCTGAGGTTTACTTTTATGACTTTGGTTGTTGGATCTTTGATGCTTTAATTGATTTCTTATTTGAAATCACATCTATTTGAATCTAATTACATGTTTGAATGCTTGGTTGCTAACAAGGCGAAAGCCCTAGCTATCATGTTTGATGTGCTACATGACGATTAGAAATACCCACCTAGTATAGACATGCCATGATTAGAGGGAATTATGAGCGACCCTAGAAGGAACTGCGGTAATAGTGGTCTTCGGGAGAGACTCCTCATTATCCAAAGACTTAGAGTTAGACCTGTGGACCACTGGGAACTGCACCCTGTGGCATGTGTCCCACCGCTCAATCATGCACATCACATGAAGAGTGGTGACCATGAGCTGCTACATGCCCTCTCCACGACGCATGCTGATAAGTGCTCGTGTTATAGTAATACGAAGTATTATTATCTTACATTGAGCATTACTTTTCTCATATTTTTATCATTAATTTGTGTGCATTTGTGTGCTTTTGTGCATTGTAGGGTTGTGGAGCCAATTTGGAGAAGAAAGAAGCAAGAATAGGTTATGTTCACCATTGTTGAGGAGTTCTCGGACCAAGCAAGGAACAAGGCACGAGTCTAGACTTATGAGTGTGTGCCAACCTCCATTCAAGGGGCACAAGGGCAGTCACATTCACAAAAGTCTAACTCGTGTAGCATTGGAGAACTTCGCCAATGAAGAGAAATGAAATAATCGACATGATCTACCATTGATTGTGTGCCCAATTCAACGGCCTCAATGAAGAAAATGAATTCGGGAGCATTTCGGCGAAATTTTGTAGCCATTACTATAGCAAAAACACTATAGTAAGTTACTATAGCACAGTCCGCCGAAAAACAACAAAACAGAGAATCCACACGCCCGTGTGGAAATTCCACAAGGCCGTGTGAAACCCCGATTTCAGCCTATAAATAGCCCGTTTTCAGATCTATTTGGTGACCCCCCTTCTATTTCTTGCCTATTTTTTGGGGGCTTTCGGCTATGGTTTGGAGGGGTTCTTGGATGTCTTTGGAGGCAATTATACGACATCGGCATCGACATTCTTTGGAAGATAGCTATTGGGGGAGCTTTCGTTGGCATCGATTCGGCGAGGTGTGCCTTAGGATTGACAAGGGATTCGTTGGGGAAGACGTGCAGCTCTACAAGACCATCGATATGATCTACAAGGGGGTTTTCGTTATGGTTTTTATGCATATATTCCTAAACGAAAAAAAAAGAAGAAGAGAAAAAAAAAAAAGAGTAGAAAAAGGAAAGAAGAATACAAAAAAAAAAAAAAAATTTCTTGATTTGGTTAGCTTTGAGTTGCCATTCTTGAATTACCAAAATTTCTTGATTTGGTTAGATTTGAATTGCCATTCTTGAATTGCCAAAATTTCTTGATTTGGTTAGATTTGAATTGCCATTCTTGAATTGCCAAAATTTCTTGATTTATTTCGGTTTGAATTGCCAATCTTGAATTGCCAAACTTTCTTGAATTTCCAAAAAAAATCCAGCCCATTTCTTGAATTGCCAAAATTTCAGCCCATTTCCAAGAAAACAAATCTTCGATCCATTTGGTTTGTTTCGGCTCGAACCCTTTGATGATGGTTTTTAATTAGTTTTGAAAGAACTCAAAGAAGAAAACGAGTGGAAAAAGGCAGCGAGGTGAGATCAATTAAGGGTAAAAGCCAAATTGAATTGAGTGATACACGAGTGGATTTGAGTGAACTATTTCTTGGAGTGAACTACGTGAGTTTTGTGGTGAGGGTAATTTTTTTTATCTAACATTGCTTTGCAAGTTTTCCATCATGTCTCAAATTCCGGAGAGAAACACAAGCGAGGAGAGTACCCCTCCAACTATTCCGAATTTGCAAGTGCAAGCTATAATTGGGGAAATGAGGAGGATGATGAGGGCGGAACTTGAGCAAATACATGAGAGGATGGATAGGGTTGAAGAGGGAGCACAACAGGGACAGCCACCGGTTGTTCCAAATCTCCCAAGGAGGAATAGGGTACCCCAAGGGGAATTGAAGGTGTGCGGGCGTTTGAAGTGGAAAATTTTGATGAAGACTTTGATAGGATGTCAACGGGCAGCCCTACGAGATATGGTCGAGATAGAGACGCTCGGAATTAGTTAGACAACAACTTGGGTAGTATCAAGATGAGGATTCTGGCATTTCAAGGAAAGAGTGATCCCGAAGCATACCTTAAATGGGAGAAGAAGATGGAGTTGGTTTTCGATTTTCACAACTAGTCCGAAATGAAGAAGGTAAAACTTGCCACTATTGAGTTTACTGATTATGCTATTGTGTGGTGGGATGAGTTGTGCATCAATAGGAGGCGAAGTGGAGATTTACCTATCGAGACTTGGGATGACATGAAGAGGGTGATGAGGCGTTGTTTTGTGCCATCTCAGTACTACCGGGATCTATACCTTAAGCTTCAAGGTCTTCAACAAGGTTACAAAAGTGTTGATGAGTATTATAAAGAGATGGAGATGGCTATGATTCGGGCCAATGTGGATGAGTATCGGGAGGCAACAATGGCAAGGTTTTTGAATGGGTTGAATAGGGAGATTGCCAACACGGTTGAGCTACATCACTATGTGGAGTTGGAAGACTTGGTGCATATGGCAATGAAGGTTGAGAAGCAACTGAAGAAGGGCAGTACAAGTGCACGTCCGAGACCCACCCCACAAAATCTTAGTGTAACACCATGGAGGACGAATTATCCAAGGAAAGATGAAAGTAACTCCAACCCCAAGACCAAAACTGAGCAAAATTCAACAACTACTTCCACGACTTCTCAAAGTAAGATACCCACAACTTTGTCTTGTTCTAGTGAAATTAAATGTTACAAATGTCAAGGAAGAGGTCACATTGCTAGCCAATACCCAAACAAGCGGGTTATGGTGATTCAGGAGAATGGGACAATAGATTCTGAAGACGAGGGTGAGCTAGATGACATTCCACCATTGGAGGATGATCTTTTGCGAGAAGAGGAGCCGAGCATGGTGAGATGCTTGGATTAGTTGCTCGGAGAGCCTTGAACTTGCACACTATGGTGGAGGAAGAAGATGTGCAACGGGAGAACATCTTTTAAACTCGTTGTCATGTGAAGGACAAGGTATGTAGTGTTATTATTGATGGTGGTAGTTGCACTAACGTTGCTAGTTCTTCCATGGTTGAGAAGCTAGGGCTCCGAACACTCAAGCACCCCCGTCCATACAAGTTGCAATGGCTGAATGATAGTGGTGAAGTGCGGGTTACTAAGCAAGTTGTGGTGCCATTTCGGATTGGGAAATATGAGGATGAAGTGTTGTGTGATGTGGTACCCATGCAAGCGGGACATCTCCTTTTAGGACGGCCTTGGCAATTTGATAGACGTGTGCAACATGATGGCTTCACCAACAAACACTCCTTCACTTTCCAACAACGAACTATCACTCTAGCTCCAATGACACCGAAACAAGTTTATGATGATCAAGTGATGATGTAAAAACTAAGTGATCAAAAGAAAATGAGAGATCAAAAGAATTTGAGTGATCACAAGAGAGTGAGTGAAGAGATGAGTAGTGGTAAGAAACAAGAGAGCAAGGCTGAATCTAGTGAGAGAGAAAAGAGAAAGATGAATTCAGCCAAAGAGGGAAAATTAGAGGGAAAAAGAAATTTCTATGCAAAAACAAGTGAGGTTAAGCGAGCTTTTCGTGCAAAACGGCCGATGATTGTACTTATGTACAAGGAGGCCCTTTTAAACACTAACCAACCTGACTCTTCATTGCCTAGTATTGTTGTTTCTATTTTGCAGGAGTTCGAGGATGTGTTTCCTGAGGAGGTACCATATGGCTTACCCCCTATCTGTGGAATAGAACACCAAATTGACTTTGTTCCCGGTGCTTCAATTCCAAACCGACCAGCCTATAGGAGAAATCTGGAGGAAACAAAGGAACTCCAAAGGCAAGTTGAAGAGTTGATGGAGAAAGAGTACGTGAGAGAAAGCATAAGTCCTTGCGCAGTTCCGGTGATTCTAGTTCCTAAGAAGGATGTAAAATGGAGGATGTGTATTGATTGCCGAGACATCAACAACATAACGGTAAAGTATCGACACCCCATCCCTCGTTTAGATGATATGTTAGATGAGTTGCATGGATCTTGTGTGTTCTCAAAAATTGATCTTAAGAGTGGGTATCATCAAATCCGAATGAAAGAAAGCGATGAATGGAAAACGGCATTTAAAACTAAACATGGTTGAGGTATTGAGGTTGAGATCAAAGCCATCCAAGAGTGGCCGACCCCATCAAGTGTGAGTCACGTTCGCAGCTTTCATGGACTTGCTAGCTTCTATAGGAGATTCGTGAAAGATTTTAGTACCATTGCGGCACCCCTTACTGAAGTTATCAAGAAGAACGTTGCATTCAAATGGGGGGCAGCACAAGAGGAAGCATTTCAGCTTATGAAACACAAACTAACTCATGCTCCCTTACTTGCTTTACCTAACTTTGCTAATACTTTTGAAATAGAATGTGATGCCTCTGGTGTAGGTATTGGTGTTGTACTCATGCAAGATGGTCTTTTTCAAGTGCCCGAGCGGATCAACGACAATGCCTACCGCCTTGATTTACCGGGTGAGTACAATGTTAGTGCTACTTTCAATGTGACTGACTTAAGTCCTTTTGATGTAGGTGACGATTTGAGGACAAATCTTTCTCAAGAAGGGGGGAATGATGTGGACATCAAGGCTAAGGATCCAATTCAAGTCCCAACTAGACCAGTGATGAGGGCTCGAGCTAGAAGATGTAAAGAGGAGCTTAGCAACTTGGCATGGAGAATTCTACAACAGGAAGAGAGTGTGATCACTACTGATGGTGAACAAAAGCTGGTCCTACTCATCCAAGCTGATTCCACTTAGACGCTTGATGAAGATTTGGTTGTCACTTGTTTTTGAGTTTAATATGTGAACCAGAGTCTTTTGTAATTGCTTAGTCTTGTTGGGCTTTGTGGGCCTTTGGGCTAAAATTGCTTTTTAGTTGGTTGTTTATTTATTTTTTTTTTTATCTTTAAGGGTAGTTTTGAACTTTTACTTCTTAGAAGTTCTCTAGGGTTTTGGGCTATATATATAGCCCCTTGTAGCAGCCAAAAAACACAACTTTTGATCTATGAGTATTTGTGAGGTTTTCTTCTTGTTTTCTTGAAGAGACTTTTTAAGAACTTATCAAGGGTTTTCCTTGTGGCGTTCAAACTGACTTATCAATAGGTTTTCATCTCCTTTTGTGGCATCATCCCCTTACCAAGGTTCGTGCTTCGCTAAGCATTAGGTCGAGGTTTTCCATCCGTTCTTCTTGAATCCTTGGCTTTTCTTCTTCTTGCCAAATTTGTTTCGGGTTTCGTCACAATCGTTGGCGGGGTTCGTATCAGGTTTGGGACCGTGTGATTAAGGATTTCCATGACTCATTAGATATCAATTAGAGGGTATAATACTAGTTTTGCACTAGAAGCATTAGTCCTAGGTGGAGCTTTGTCCGGGTACCCCATCTTTATATCGATTACCTCTCATACCTCTATTGCCCTTCTTGTATTATTTTACTTTCTTTTCTATCTATACATATTAATTTCTCTCACCATTGATTCCCTTCATAGCTAGTGATAACACTTGTTTCTAAACACTATTCCCTATGGATACGACTACCGACTCACTAGGGTATTTTATTACTTCGATAACCCGTGCACTTGCGGGGTACACACGCAAAGGGTGTGTCACATGCCGGTACAGAGGTTGATTAGCCCAAGCCCCATATAAGCTTAGTGATGTAAAGACCAAGAAATATGGTCACCAGGCAGGGATCAAGGGACTGATGTCGCATCTAACAGGCTAGCACGTGACTGATATGAATAGGTGCCCTAACCACCATGCTCCAAAATAAGAACAAATTTTGGAGGTTCACAACCCCCGTGTTGTCACCTCTCCCAATCAGTATACTCCACATTAACCAGCCCAATTTGTCACGCCACGACCCGTGGGTCCCACGCATGACATATCGCCACGACAACCCAAGGGAGGTCCAACACTGCCTAGGTAACCGTAAGGCTAACCTATTCCCTGTACATTACATCTATAATCATAATGAATAACTTAACCATAAATACCTATATTACTCATCTTACTCAAGAACATCAATTTAACACCAAGGTGAGGAGTATAAGTAAAACCATCAACCACAACAATGACAACCACAATAAGTCCCAACTCAAAATACACCATCTCCTACGTAATGTAGATCAGACTGACATACAAAGGTGCTTCAAGTATGGAAATACATGATAGGGTTCAACAATACATAGTGAATCCCTGATAATACATGCCAAGAAATAAATAACATACACAACTCAAAATGAGAAGACAATGATGACTCTAGCCAAGCACATCACGACTTCACCCGTACGCTGTGCTATCACCTGGGAGGAAGAAAGAGAGGGTGAGTAACTAGGTTACTTAGTGAGGGGTTAAACATAGGACTATAGCTCAGGCATGATCAAATGGAAATAAAACCTCATAAAAATATTTCAATTTGAATAATAATTATCACATAAGAATATAACCTTTCTCAATGAAATACAAATAGAATTTTTTTTGAAATCATCAAGAAAATACATACCATTCTGGATCTAATATTTGAATGATTCTTATTGATAGTTTCAAATATCAAGATGCTTAGAAATAATTAACTCATCAATCACAAATCAACAATAATGTCCAGAATGGCCTCGAAAACTCTCCATCACTAACCATGGCCTTGGTTATGTCTGGAGCTACCAAGATGCGCGTATCTTGGCATTGGCCGCTGGGAAGTTCATGTGGTGACTCCGAACAACCAAACTATATCCATGTCAGGAATCTACGCTCCCACCTGACATGGCATAATCGTTTTGACAGTATTAAACGCCACCTCTATATAGGTCGGCCCGTGGAAACCATCCACTTCTTACTGCAGTAAGTACTGGAGCTCGGCTCCCATGTCACCATCAAAGAATTTAAACAATAACCCAGCCCGGAGGCTCAATATATATACACATCATGATAGCATAATTCTCAATAAGAGATCATAAGTGTTCACAATGGCAAGTCTCACTCCAAGTGTGATTGATTTTATCATAACATTGGTAATGGAATCATTTTCATTAAAAGTATCATACAAAGGTGTCTTTTGAAAATACACTTCGAACATTGCATTAACACAATAAAATTCAAGTTGATTTCACATGCCTTATTGGTCATCATAATGAGAACATTAAATCTCTTGAAAATACATAGTTTGAAAAATATATTTCAAACATAGATTCCAAACCATAAGCAATATATATACTTTGCAATTATTCATGAAATAAGCCAATTCATAAATCATCATGATTCTAAACTTCAATTAAAACTTTCAATTAGATTTAGCAATAAGGAGTCTATCATTCAAACAAGCAACTCAAAATATCAAAACATCATGCATCAATCATAGTCCAACTTTGGTAATTTCCCACTCACAAACTTGGTGAGCAAAACGCCTCGGTGTCACTTCTCCACCGGCTCTTTTCCCTTACTTGAAGCCTCATCTCCTAGAAGCAGTCAAACAACCAAAACAAGCAACCATACATCAACAAACATTTGATTAACTAAAATGAAGGAAAATGCTCAAAATGGGGAATGGTTGCTTCTAGGGTTTGCTAAACACCATAACAAGAAGTTCTAGCAAGAAAAAACCTCTCACAACTCTTAAAACCAACAAGGAAAGCAAGAATGACCTAACTTTGGTTGGTGCTACAGTAATTCCGGGATCAAGGTGATGAGTGTTCAAGGATTTCATGAAGTCAAATCCATACATCTCAATACAATTAACCCTCACTAGATTTGCAATCAAAGATGAAGAAAAAGAGATAAGAACCAAGCTCTCATAAGGGCTCACAACCAACCCTAACCATCTCCATCAAGGAACAAAGAAGAAGCAAGAAAAAGATGGAAGCTTACCTTGATCCAAAGGATGAGCAACTTGATGATCCAAGATTCAAGCTCAAAAATCCCTTCTAAATCAGCCTTAAAACCACATGGAATAACGGAGGAAGAGAGGAGAAGGAAATAGAAGAGTTTGGGGAGAAGAAAGTTGAAGAAAAAGAGTTAAAATGAAGTTTATAAAGCCAGAACGGGTCGGTGTGCGGCTCATGTGCGGGCTGCACAGCTCCCGCACACCCCAGGCAGAAGGGTGTGTGGCCTCTGTGCGGCCTGCACAGAGACCGCACAGCCCCCAGGAGAGGTTGTGCGGCCTGAACACAGCCCACTCACCCTTAAAACTCCTCCAAAACACTCTCAAACACCCGGCAAACAACTCCAAAGGCTCGACAAGAAGTCTCAAAGAAAACTCAATGGGGAAACGACCACGACATCTAAGATAACCGAACAACAAACAACGGCAAAAAAGACCAAAACACCACACAATTCATATGAAAAATCCATGTAGGATACCAGATACTCCTCCCCGAACATCTTGGAACTGATAGTCTCAATGTCCGAGGATGATGATGGTATGATCAAACTCGAATGAGCTCATAACCTCCATCGTAAGCTCCCAGTAAGTCGGCTCATCAATACAAAAAACTGATCCCAGCCTTGAACAGAAATAAGGTCCCGCACCTCATCAATGAGATTTATGCGCTCAAGTGTCACCCAATCAATCTGATGTCCATCGACAAACCTCTGATCCATGAGCCTCCTATATCATGCTTATGCTCAGGATCTCCAAATCTGGGTGCTGTAAGCTGAGGAGAAGACTACCCGATCCTCTTCTTCTTCTCGGCCTCTACTTGTGGACCACCAATAGTTCTCTTCTGACCCATAACCTATAATTCCGAAAGAATGCGGAAAATCAATCAATAGAATATGGAAAATGTAATACATGAATGGACAACGGGTGCATAATAGGACATACCACGGCCATTATATGACCATAATTTTTTCAAGAAGCCAGTGACCATGGCCATGGTAACCTCTAGATGAGTACAACAGGCATATAATGGCCCGTTGTGTGATTCAGCAGCCCTATTGTGCATTATTCTAGGGCAACCACAGGTGGACAATGCTCGTTGTGAGTCTATTGTGTACTATAAATAGGGCAATGGTTCATGACAATGGCCATACCCCATTACCAAATGTTGTTAGGGCAAGATCAACAGCAAAAATATCATTACGGCCTCATAAAAGATGCATAACGCCTGTTGTGGCTCATCTGCAACTAGTTTATAATTTGAACATAACAGTCATTACAACAGCGTTGTTCATCACGGAATGTGACAAGTATCCGAATTGCGTTTGTGTACCGCAAGTGTACGGGTGTCGGAGTAATAATATACCCCTGTGAGTAGGTAGTCGTATCCACAGGGAATAGTATTTAGAGACAAGAGTTATCACTATTTAGCTTTGAAGAAAATTGATGGTAAGAGGAATTAATGTATGAATGCAAAAGAAAATAAAAGAAAGCAAGAAGAGCAATGCGAATAAGAGAGGTAATCAATAGTAAAATGGGGCACCAGGACAATGCTCGCCCTAGGACTATTGTTTCAAGTGCAAGACTAGTATTATACTTCCTAATTGATGCTTAATAAGTTGTGGAAATCCTAAAGCACACAGTCACAAACCTAAGTTCAACCGTGACTAGCCCTCTATACTATACCCTGATGGAGAGAATGCTCTCAACGCCTCACACTGCGTTGGACTGCTTGGGGTTCTAGAGATTCCAAGTGATAAACCATATTCCTAAGTATAAGTCTTATCCTTTGGTCAAGGTGAAAGAACCCTAGCCTCAATTAAGCACCAGTACTAAGATTCACTACAACCCTTCACTCTGTTGCTCACGTAACTAAGCCCTAGGGGAGTTCATCTCTTAGTACTTCGCTCTAATTTGACGGCAAAGAACTCTTGGAACACGGAGGTAGGATAAAGCACGTCAAAAAGAAAAGGGGACGTTCTGCTACCTCTCGACTCATCCTCTCAACTCTCTCTAATCTTGTGTAATATAATCCTATAAAAGTTGTCACACCTTCGAAGGATATCCTAGATGACTCTCAACCCTAGTTTCACATCTAAGGGAAAATCAATGCAATTAACATTCAAGATTGGAACTCAATTAAAAGCATCAATTAAGAAAGCATGATAAAAATCATAGAAACAATGTCATCCTAGGGTTTATGACACACCCCTTGCGAGTGCGTACCGTAAGTACATGGGCTTGTCAAAGTACTAATATTACCTTGGTGAGTGGGTAGTCGTATCCACAGGGAATAGGGATTTAAAACACGAGATTTCACTATTTAGCTAAGCGGTGTACGGTGAGTGTGAAGAGAATCAATGAGTGAGTGTAAAAGCAATTATAAAGAGCAAGAAATAGAATAGAAATATGGAAGGTAAGAGAGTGCAAGTAGGAGTAAATAAGAATGACGATCGATGAGTAAAGTTGGGTACACGGACAAGCTACCCCTAGGAGTTATGCTTCTAGTGCAAGACAATGCTATTATACTCTCCTATTGATGTTAATTGAGTCGAGGAGATCCTTAAACACACGGTCCCAAACCTAAGGTCAAACCGTGACTAACCCCGACATTATGCCCCTGCATTAGGTTTCACTACAACCCTTAACTCTTGTTGACCTATAAACTAAGCCCTAGGGGAGTTCATCTTCCTAAGCCTCACACTGTGTGGGATTGCTTTAAGTTCTAAGGATTCCTAGTGATAAACCCTGTTCCTATGTATAGCTCTAACCCTTTGGTCCAGGTGAAAGAACCCTAGTCTAAATTAAGCCCCAGCACTAAGATTCACTTCAACCCTTCACTCCGTTGCTCGCGCCACTAAGCCCCAGGGGAGTTTATCTCCTAGCACTTCACTCTATCTCGACCGCTAAGAAATCATGGAACACAGAGGTAGGGAGAATCACACCGGAGAGGAAAGGGGACGTTTCGCTACCTCATGACTCACCCTCTCGACCGTCTTCAATCCTAATTAGTCTAACCCTATAGGAGTTGTCACACCTCCAAAAGGTAACCTAGATTGTTCTCAACCCTAATGTCACGGCTAAGGGAAAACAATTACAAGATGCAATTAAGATTGAAAATTAATTTTATTCATCAATAATGGAAAAGCATAATAACAATGTCAAAGAAACATAATAATCCTAGGGTTTACAAGTCCGAATACCCACAAGGGGTTTAGCTCCTCATAGAGCTATATAAATCCATCAAAATATGAAAGTGAATACAAATTGAAAGCATAGATGAAAACCCCCTTGTGTAGAGTGTGGCCGTGGTCTTTTGCGGCAGCCGAACGTCGATGACGATGCCGATGACGCGCTCCAAACCTCCACAAAGTCCTCTCCAAAACACTAGCCGCAACCCTCTAGAAGTTGGGAGAAAAGATTGGCAAAAAGATGTTGAAAAAGTCTCCAAAATGGGCTTTTATAACGTTGAGTGGCGGCTTAAAATCGGCAGAATAGAGATTTCACACGGCCGTGTGGAAATTCCACATGCCCGTGTGAAATTTCTGGAATGCTGATTTTCGAAAAATAGCGAACAGTAACTTGCTACAGTGCTTTTGCTACACTAATTTGTTGCAGTGCTTTTGCCGAAACGCTCCCGAATACATCGTTCTTCATCGAGGTCGTTGAATTGGGTACATAATCAACGGTAGACCGTGCCGATTGCTTTAATTCTCCTTATTGGTGAAATTCTCTTATGCTAACACGAGCTAGACATATTGTGAATGTGACTGCCTTTATGCCACTCCAAAGGAGGTTGGCACACACCCACAAGTTTAGACCCATGCCTTATTCCTTGCTTAGTCCGAAAACTTCCCAACAACGGCAAACATGATCTAACTTTGTTCTTCTTCTCCAAAATAGCTCCACAAACCTATAATGTACAAAAGCACACCAATGCACACAATTTAGTGATAAAACCTAATAAAAGTAATGCTCATTGTAAAATAATAACACTTCGCATTATTATAACACAAGCACTTATTAGTGTACCGCAAGTGCACAGGTTGTCGAAGTAATAAAGTGCCCTGGTGAGTGGGTAGTCGTATCCATAGGGAATAGTGTTTAAAAACAAGTGTTATCACTTTTTAGCTATGAAGGAAGTTGATGGTGAGAGAAATATATATGTATAAATGTAAAAGAAAGTAAAAGAGTGCAAGAAGAGCAATAAGAGTAGGAGAGGTAATCGATATGAAGATGGGGTACCCGAACAAGCTACCCCTAGGATTAATGTTCTAGTGCAAGATAATGTATTATACTCTCCTATTGATGTTTACTGAGTTGTGGACATCCTAAAATACACGGTCCCAAACCTAAGGTCAACCGTGACTAATCCCAATCATTATGCCCCAGCATTAGGTTTCACTACGACCCTTAACTCTCGTTGACCTGTCAACTAAGTCCTAGGGTAGTCCATCTTCCTAAGCCTTACACTACGTGGGATTGCTTTACGTTCTAGGGATTCCAAGTAATTAGCCATGTTCCTAAGTGTAGTCCTAACCCTTTAGTCCAGGTGAAAGAACCCTAGCTAAGTTAAGCCCCAGCACTAGGATTCACTATAACCCTTCACTCTGATGCTCGTGCAACTAAGCCCCAGGGGAGTTCATCTCCTAATACTTCGCTCTAATTTGACCGCTAAGAACTCTTGGAACACGTAGGTAGGGAAAATCATACCGGAGGAGAAAGGGGACATTTCGCTACCTCACGACTCACCCTCTCGACCCTCTCCAATCTCGAGTAGTCTAACCCTATAGGAGTTGTCACACCTCCAAAGAATAACCTAGATGATTCTCAACCCTAGTGTCATGGCTAAGGGAAAATCAATACAATTAACATGCAAGATTGGAACTCAATTAAAAGCACCAATTAAGAAAGCATAAAAAAAATCATAGAAACAATATCATCCTAGGGTTTACAAGTCTGAATACCCACTAGGGTTTAGCTCTCCATGGAGCGATAAAAAGTCAATAAAGAGTTTAAGAACATATATAAAAACCATTAAGAAAGCATAAAATCGCCGCACGTCTTCCCCAACGAATCCCTTGTCAAGCCTAGGGCACACCTCGCCGAATCGATGCCGACGAAAGCTCCCCCAGTAGCTATCTTCCAAAGGATGTCGATGCCGACGCCATAGAATCACCTCCAAAGATCTCCAATAACCTCTCCAAACCCTAGCCGAAAGTCCCCCAAAAGATATGCAAGAGATAGAAGGGGGAGGGGTCCCCAAATAGATATGAAAACATGCTATTTATAGGCTGAAATCGGGGTTTCACATGCCCCTGTGGATTTTCCATATGGCCATGTGGAATTTCCACACGGATGTGTGGATTCTCTGTTTTTCTGATTTTTGGCGAACAATGAACATTAACTTGCTACATTGTGCTACAGTGTTCCAGTGAACAGTAATGAGGTTTTGAAGAAATCTTTTGACAACCAAGCTTAGGGAAAAAGGAAAGAGTTTCTCCAGATTTCCTAGCGCAATTCATCAAGGAGAGGAGATTTACCCACCTTGAATAAAAAGGATTGAAGCCGTCGATGAGCACCTTGGCAACATTTGTAGAAGAAAAGGTCTCAAGGGGCAAGATAGAAAAGAGATTTTATGCTTTCAATCATGTTCATTGTCTTTTATAAATTGCTTGATTGTTCTCCTTTGATGGGGAACTAATTTGTAGGTATTTGGGTATAGATGAACTCTGTGGTTATGTTTTGATTAACTTTGGTTGTGAATCTTTTATGCTTTTTCTTTGATTTTCAATTGCAATACTTTACTATTGCATTCAATTGAGTGTATCTATTGTCTTAAATGCTATTGAGATGAAAGCCCTAGATTTATGTTTCATGTGCTTGAGTAAAGAGTCGAGAAACCTACATAGCATAGGCAAGCTACGATTAAAGAGGAGTTGTGAGTACGCCTAGATAGGGTCCTTTGTAGTCTAGAGTTCTCCTTTCACAATCCTTTCGAGTGAATTGGCAAGTGATTCCTGATAAGTGTCTAAATGTACATATTTTATACTTATAATTCTTGTACTATTTATATTTGTTTTAAATGAATCGATATCATTTTTTGTGTTTAAATTAGTTTTATTTGTCACAGGCCTAAAAGAAGTCAAGGCAAGCTCAAGAACGCATTTGGGAAAAAATAGGCATCAAAAACAGTATTTTAAGATTTCAAACATTGTAGCAGCACTATAGCAGAGTCACTATTTGAAGTTTCAGGAGCTTGGATGTAATCCTCACGGGCTCCATGCACCCGCATGAATGCCCGTGAGGTTCACTGGAGAATTTAGCACCGGCTACTATAGATGAGATTGGTGTAGCACTTTACTCTAGCAAATTACTGTAGTAG
The DNA here is from genome assembly GCA_020875875.1 of Dioscorea alata. NCBI lineage: Eukaryota > Viridiplantae > Streptophyta > Magnoliopsida > Dioscoreales > Dioscoreaceae > Dioscorea > Dioscorea alata. The sequence goes on from CM037013.1 coordinate 14,376,985, forward strand.
GTATTGTAGTACACCCGAAATATTTTCGAGCTAAAAAGGCTTGGAGCCTCACGGGCATCGATGCGCCTTCATGGAGCCCGTAAAACTCTGGCATATGAGATTAAAAGGAGATCTAGGGCATCAAGAAGAGGGTCTTTGGCCACCCTTTCTCCACCATCATCTTCTAAGGCTTCAAGGCGGTGGGAGAAGGTAGATCCGATGGGCAAATCCAAAGGAGAAGAAGGTTACACTCAAGGGAGAACATCAAGAAGCTTGTCAGTGCGGATCCGACAAGTTCTTATCACCACCTCCTAGTCGACATGTCAAAAGGATTTTTTCTATGATTTTGGTCATTGATAAGTGCTCGTGTTATAGTAATGTGAAGCGTTATTATCTTGCAATGAGCATTAATTTAATCAGATTTTATCACTAAAAAGTGTGCATTTGTTTACTTTTGTGCATTGAAGGGTTGTGGAGAAGATCTAGAGAAAAAGAAGGAAGAATAGGTTATGTTCGCCGTTGTTGAGGAGTTCTCGGACCAAGCAAGGAACAAGGCACGAGTCTAGACTTATGGGTGTGTGCCAACCTCCATTGGAGGGGCACAAGTGAAGTCACACTCACAAAAGTCTATAACTCGTGTAGCATTGGAGAACTTCGCCAATGAAGAGAAATGAAGTAATCGACATAATCTACCGTTGATTGTGTGCCCAATTCAACGGCCTCGATGAAGAACGATGGATTCGGGAGTATTTCGGAGAAGTACTGTAGCAGGCACTGTAGCAAATACTGTAGATAAATACTGTAGTAGCTACTGTTCACATTCTGCCGAAATTCAGAAATCCAGAGAGTTCACACGGGCGTGTGGAAATTTCACACGGCCGTGTGAATTAATTTTCCAGCAAGCCAGAGAGTTCACACGGGCGTGTGGAAATTCCACACGGCCGTGTACTGTAGTAGGAATACTGTAGCAGAAACATTGTTTACAGGTGCCGAGAAATCACGATTCCAGAATTTCCACACGGCCGTGTGGAATTAACACACGGGCGTGTGGAATTTCTGGATTTTCACAGAAGTCCGATTTCAGCCCGAATTCAGCCCGATTTCAGCCTATAAATAGCCCGTTTTCATATTTATTTGGGAACCCTTCTCTTCTATCACTTGGATATCTTTTGGGGGGCTTTCGGCTAGGGTTTGGAGAGGTTCTTGGAGGTCTTTGGAGGCGATTAAACGGCATCGACATCGACATCCTTTGGAAGAAAGCTATTGGGGAAGCTCTCATCGGCATTGATTTGTCGAGGTGTGCCTTAGGCTTGACAAGGGATTCGTTGGAGAAGACACGCGACTACACAAGACCATCGATACGATCTACAAGGGGGTTTTCTTTATGGCTTTCATGCATATGTTCTTAAACTATTTATTGACTTTGTATTGTTCCATGGAGAGCTAAACCCTAGTGGGTATTCGGACTTGTAAACCCTAGGATGATATTGTTTCTATGACTTTTATTATGCTTTCTTAATTTAATGTTCTATTATTGAGTTCCAATCTTGCATGCCGATTGTATGAGATTTTCCCTTAGCCGTGACACTAGGGTTGAGAATCTATTAGGTTATCCTTTGAGGGTGTGACAACCTCTATAGGATTAGACTACACAAGGTTGGAGAGGGTTGAGAGGGAGAGTTGTGAGGTAGCGATGTACCCCTTTCCCCTCCGGTGTGGTTTCTCCCTACCTCCGTTTCCTTGATTCATTAGCGGTCGAGATAGAGTGAAGTGCTAGGTAGATAAACTCCCCTGGGGCTTAGTTACGCGAGTAACAGAGTGAAGGGCTGAAGTGAATCCTACGCACTGGGGCTTAATCTAGACTAGGGTTCTTCCACCTGGACCAAAGGGTTAGAACTACACATAGGAACAGGTTTTACCACTAGGAGTCCCTAGAACTTAATGCAATCCCACGTAGTGTGAGGCTTAGGTAGATATACTCCTCTAGGGCTTAGTTGACAGGTCAACGAGAGTCAAGAGTCGTAGTGAATCCTAATGCCGGGGCACAGTGTTGGGGTTAGTCACGGTTGACCTTAGGTTTGGGACCGTGTGTTTAAGGATATCCTCGACTCAATTAGACATCAATTAGAGGGTATAATACTAGTCTTGCACTAGAAGCATTAGTCTTAGGGGGAACTTTGTCCGGATACCCCATCTTTATATCGATTACCTCTCCTACCTATATCATTCTTTTTATATTCTTTTATTTTCTTTTATATATATATATATATCTACACATTGAATTCTCTATTCATCAATTACATCTATAGCTAAAATAGTGATAACGCTTGTTTCTGAACACTATTCCCTGTGGATACGACTACCCACTCACCAGGGTATTTTATTACTTCGACAATCCGTGCACTTGCGGGGAACACACGCAAGGGGTGTGTCAGTCATACTTGCTATGTATCTTAAGATCTCTCTTTTATTCTTGTGGACCTAGACTCCCAAGGTCACCAGCCGTCTGGTGAACCTTGGGATGAACTTGCTTGTATGAATATTGTGATTTATATTTATTGTATTTGGTTTGATTTATGGTTCAAGCTTTGTGTTCATTAATGTGTTGGATTGAGTGAGAACTCTGTGGTTTAACTTCTAGGTTGTATTTGGATGCTTGACCTACGCCCTTGTACTAGACTTACTTAGCTTGCTAGGGATTCATGTATGAATACATCGTGACCATCGAGTATTTTGTACCTCTCCAACCATTAGGATCGGACCTAGGTATTGAGTATCAGACCTAATTAGAGTTTTTCTAGCACCTAATGCAATCATAGGATTAGGGGTAATCATCGTGACCATCGGGGTTAACCTACTTTAGGATGTCTCTTAGCCCAAAACCACCATTACCTTTGTAATTCTAGCATTCTTCTAGCTTTAGTAATCCCGAGAGGATCCTCGCCCAGGGCCTCGCGCTTTCATTGTTATTTGCTTCCTTAATGTGCTTACATGATGTGCCATATTCCATTTGCTTATAGCTTTCTATTTTATTATTTTCTTACTTTGTTTTAATCCAATATTTGGTAGAATAGATAGTGTCATCTAGGGGAAAGTAATAGAAGCTCTTGGGACCCCAAGGAATATGACCCTCTCGTGCTTGTTCGAAAAGTTTATTACTTGACGACTCATGTACTTGCGGACTCATCAATTCCATCCTCTTTGCAATATAGGGAGTAGTTCCGGAGAGAGATCTCGTTGCTACTTTGTATGAGATTAGGGTCAATTACTTCAAGAGAAGAATTTTCTACATTTTGAATACTTGCCTATTATTGTTAAGAATTCATGGAGTGGATTGTGGTCGTAGAGTTATCTGTATTAGCATCGTACCAGATCAATTACTATTTATCTTGAAAAAGGAGGTAGTATATTTTAGGAATTCTCTCGGTTCCATGTAAATTGCTAAATTTATACTACCATTGTTTTGAACTTAAGAAACTTTAAAGGGAGTCTATGCCGAATGGCTTTCCCTTTGGTTGTTTAGCCATATTTTTCTAACGCTTCAATTCTTGTTTATTCTTTAATTGTTTCACATCATACCGTTTTGATTGGGCTGGTTTTATGGCCAAAGATTCGTTGTAGTAGGTCCTATTTTCCATATGGATCGATATTTTGTTTTTCAGCATACTTTATTGATACGTGTGGTCCGCAAGCGCACGGGTCATCAAGTAATACCCTGTGCGTGACATAGGACTCGTATTCCCTGGGGTCCCAAGAGCTGCTATTACTTCCCCCTAGACGGCACTGTCTAGTCTACCAACTATAGATTTAAAACAAGATAAGAAAGCAAACAAAAGCAAAGCTATAAACAAATGGACTAAGGCACACCACACAAGCACATTAAGGAAACAATTAGCAATAAAAGTGCGAGGTCCCCGAGCAAGGATCCCCTCGGGACTACTTAAGCTAGAAGGATGCTAGAGTAACAAAGGCAATGGTGGTTAGGCCAAGAGACGTCCAAAAGTAGGTCACCCCGATGGTCACGGTGATAACCCCTAATTCCAGTACGAGTATTGGAACACGGAATCTTTTCCGCCCAAATCCTCCTACGATCGCATTACGCTTAGGGAAATCTCTAATTAGGGTCAAACTCAATATCTAGGATTCTTCCCCAATGGGTGGAGGGGTACAAATACCCGATGGTCACGGCGTATTCGTACATGTATCCCTTCTAAGCCAAGCGTGTCTAGTACAAGGGCGATGGTCACGTAACCAAGTACAACCTAGAATTCAAACCACAGAGTTCTCATGCAATTTGATACAATAAAGAACACAAAGCTTAGACCACAACCAAACCAAATACCAAAAATATACTCAAAACATCCAAACAAACAAGTTCATCCCAAGTTTCACCAGATGCCCGGTGACCTTGGGAGTCTAGTTCATCATCAACAAAGGAGAATGTATACAAAACAAGAAATACAAGATAAAGCTCATAACAACTCCCCTAAGATGAAGACTAGAAGAAAATGGTGATGGGAATCCGGCGGATCGACGCCAATGAACTCCTAGATGCTTTCGCTTGGGTGTGATCTCTTTCTCCCTTTGATTTGCTCCTCAAAAATGCCTTCTCCCGCAGCCTTGATGTCCTAGATGATGATGGAGGAGAAGAGATGGCCAAAGGCCCCTTTCAAGATGCCCTAGAAACCCTTTTAAAGGTGATCTCGGGATGGCTTACGGGTGGCGTCACGGTCAATATACGGGCCGTGAGGTTGCCCAGGAAACGGGTCGAAAATCAGAATAAGTTGCTACAGTACTGGTACAGTAAAATCTCTGCATTACTTCAGCTACAGTAGATCTGCTACAATACCATTGCACTCTGATTTGCTTGCGGTTGACCTCACGGCCATGAGGTTGCCCGTGAGGGTTTCTAGACTTAGAAACTTCTTCAAGTGTTCGTGCTTCAGGCCGCTACAGTGTTGCTGCAGTGCCTGGGACCCTAAAACGAAGATTTCGGCGTAGATTTCTTCTCAAATTGCGTCGTTGAGCTCACCTAGGCATCTTTTGCACCTGAAACACATAATAAACCAATTTAGACCTAAAAGGGCATCAACTCATCAATAAAATACGGAAAGCATGCGCAAGTATATGTATAAAATACGTACATTTAGATGTTTATCAAACATCCCCACACCTAAGCGTTTGCTTATCCCCAAGCAAACAAACATGAAAAATAGGAGAAAGAAGATAAAATGGCTAAATGTATGACCTCAAGTTCAAAAGTAAAGAACTCCACAAGCACGAGTGGGTAGAAATCAAGAAGTGAGCTGTACAAAGAATAGTAAAGTAATACTAGCTCTATTTCTCCTAGAGTTCCCTGTGAGTGTGTGCTAACTCCCACCTTGACCTCCACACCCTAGATTACCCCAGGATGACCATTCACCCCACACACAATGAAAATGGCATTAAAATGTTAAAATACATCCGCAATACTCAGTTAAGATTCCTTCAATTCCTAGATAAAACTTTAGCTCTTAAGTGACTACACAGCGAGTACCAGGGGATTAAGATACTTTATTACTCTCACGTATATACAGACATACACTTTTTTTTTATCAATACTTTTTTCTGAGTCCCCAACTAACATAGACTGCACAAAAATCTTTCAGACGGATGCACATGCTGGCCAGGCACAAGAGCCACCCATCCTACTTGATTACAGTCTACATAGACTCATTCATGCTATACTAGCAGAGGAATACTGTCATAGACTCTCTTTTTTTTTTATTTACAGACTATCTCTCAAATTCCTTGGTTAAACCCACTACAATAGTTCACTTTAGGCTAAAGAAAACAATGAAGGAACTCATAAGATCTTAAAATAGTATTGAAAATAGAATTTCACAATCCAATACCAAAATTATTATGATGGGTTGGTTGGAGTGTACAAGGTAGAAGTGATCGTGTACAGGTGTAGGGGTGCACTAAAGGTGAAACAGAGCTACATGCAAGCACAGGTAAAGTACAGCTCACAACTATCATTCTACCAAGCCAGGAAGTCCTTAACAATAAAATCATAGCTATCATAGGTAATTAAGCATGCAATTGCAAAAAAAATTTCAAAGTTCACGAAAAACCAAATCCACCCCCCACTTTAAGATGCACATTGCCCTCAATGTGCCTAAACAATGAAATGCAACAATATAGACAATAAAAACATAGTAGGAGGGTTTCTTGAACTTCCCCGAGTTTCAAAGCAAGAGTCTTGAAGTCCATGAGATCGGGGTGACCACCAAAGATCATGGTAGGTAACGGAGAAGAAAGTGCACAAGATGCCCTAATTTCACCCTGCAAGGTAGAAAAGAAAATCAACTCAAGGCATCTAATCACACACCCAAAAAGAAAATACAAAAAGAAACAAGAACAAACACAAACATAAGAAAAACAATGGAACAAAACATCATCCAAGCAAATTCATGCTCATTCAATATCATGATGTTCAATTCTCTCTTATTGCAAGTGTTACCAAGGGGTAACATAGATGATACAAGATCAGTCCAACATACAAGAAAATCAAGGGCATCTCATGATGGAGTGTGAAAGAACTCAAGAAATGCTACAGTAACTCCCAAAAAAAATTTGCAAGAGCTTCCCTTGGACATGGAGCATAAAAATTTTTACAAAGCTTTTAAATTACTCCAAAAACCCATAAAAACAACAAACAACCATTCTCCCACAACATTGCCATCCATTCAACTTGAAAAGTAGGAGAAAGGAAGAAGATACATTCATGCTCAACAACTAGGGTTTAGAAAGGGGTACCTTGGTAAGTCGGTGAAGATGATGGCAAAACTCCCAATAAATCATGCAAATTAAGTCTTTGGAAGTAGGAGATTCGTGTAGAGGAAGAAGAATGGAGAAAAACAGTGAAAGAATGAGGGAAAACGGATGAGAAATGAGAAAGATATGAAGAAAATGGTGAAGAGGTACCAAACTTAAAGTGCAGCCCGAGCATCCATGCGGGTGGGCTCACGGCCGTGAGCCTACCCGTGAGGAGTCTCGGGATAGCTCACGGCCTGAGCTCAAGGCCGTGAGCCTACCCGTGAGCACTCTCTGGATGGCTCACGGGTGAGCTCACGGGCCATAAACGGCCTGAACTCAGGTTTACATCATGTTGACCTCCTCTAAACCCTAAAAACACTCGAAACAAAAGCCGAACAAAGCATGGAAACACTCAAAACATGGATCTCATGATATCTAATCATTAAATCACTCAAGGTAACATACAAACATGCATGAATGATTAAACAAAAATGACGATAAAAATGACTAACACAAGAAGAAACCTAAGAAAACTAAAACTTCAAACACACCAAGAATACGGAAAATGAATAAGACAAGCATTCAAACAACATGAAAATGAAATTGCAACAAATTTAAAAACTTGGGTTGCTTCTCAAGAAGCGCTTGTTTAACGTCATTAGCTTGATGTACCTTTTTTCTTACCTAAGGAGGCTTGAAAACGGTGTGTTCATCCCGGCAAGAGGTTGCATAGGAACTACCAAGAAATACAAAATATACCTTCCGGGATGATGCAAATTTGGAGGCAAAGCATGAGTTACCTTTTGGCCTCCATGGAAAAAGCTTGGGCAGGGAGTTGTGCAATTTAAACTTGGGCGGATCCTTAGACGGCTTGAACCTCCTCCCCGCTGCTTCTTTGGTCCCGGCTAGAATTCCCTTGAGCACCCAACCACAAAGTTGTTTGGGTCTCCAAGGAAACAAGTTTGGTTGAGAACTTGTCAATCTTTGCATAGGTGGATCAATTGGTGGCTTTAACATCTTATCCACAATTTTTTTCTCAACCCTTTTGTGATGAACTTCAATTGCCCATAAAATGTGCTTAGGCCGCCATGGAAAAATTTTTGGTTGGGAATTGTCCAAGCCCAGCATTGGTAGGTTCAAAGATAGTCTTAGCTTCCTTCCCACATCTTCAAATACAATTCCCGGAATTTTTTCTCGGCACTTGAAAATTGTAGATTGGTTTGTTGAATGATCAATGTTGAGGCAAGTAGTGTCTTCAAATGTGGTCGGTGGATCTTCTTCCACTTCCTCATATTTTTCCATGGCCATGATGTCATCCTCCTCTCTTTCTTCTTCAACTTCCCACACCTAAATATCAACTCCCACCTCAATTTCACCTTTGTTCTCTTCCAAAATAGTGTCAATCTGAGATAGGTCTTCCCTAGTGCGTGGCAACTCCGTCGATATATTGAAAGACACTCCTATCTTGTTTTCCATGCTTGGAAGAGATAGATGGGCATTAAAATTTTTGGACTTCAGGGCTTCAAGTTCAGCATCCGCATTCATCATAAATCTTTCAAGCACATCTTGTGTATTGAAAGCCCATTCATTAAGTAGCCTACTAGGAACGACTGGAGGGTGGTAGTGCCATGGTTCTTGATAGGAGGGTTCTTGTGGCAATCCTTGGTGAGGGTGCTCCCATTGTTGAGTATAATGATGTGTCAAAAAATTTTGGTGCCCTAGCCAATATGGATAGTAGTCATTATGGTGTGGATTGCACTGGCTTGCTCTCATGGCAGAAGATTCTTCCATCGCTTTCTCAAGTGCATAATTTTTGTTGGCCAACACTTTTTCTATAAGCTCCATGGCCCTATATAAGCAAACAAAATTAAAATCAATAAGATATCAAAGAAAACAAGAAAGAAGTAAAATAAATAAATACGCACAAAATGGTAAAAGACACATACAAAGAGAAATATTTACAACAAGAAAGACAAATGACTAGAACAGTGAGCTAAAGGTTTTCCTAGCATTCTTGGAATTCCCCGGCAACGGCGCCAAAAACTTGATACCCATGGTCCGCAAGCGCACGGGTCGTCAAGTAATACCCTGTGCGTGACACAAGGGTCGTATTCCCTGGGGTCCCAAGAGCTGCTATTACTTCCCCTTAGACGGCACTGTCTAGTCTACCAACTATAGATTTAAAACAAGATAAGAAAGCAAACAAAAGCAAAGCTATAAACAAATGGACTAAGGCACACCACACAAGCACATTAAGGAAACAATTAGCAATAAAAGTGCGAGGTCCCCGGGCAAGGATCCCCTCGGGACTACTTAAGCTAGAAGGATGCTAGAGTAACGAAGGCAATGGTGGTTAGGCCAAGAGACGTCCAAAAGTAGGTCACCCCGATGGTCACGGTGATAACCCCTAATCCGGTACGAGTATTGGAACACGGAATCTTTTCCGCCCAAATCCTCCTACGATCGCATTACGCTTAGGGAAATCTCTAATTAGGGTCAAACTCAATATCTAGGATTCTTCCCCAATGGGTGGAGGGGTACAAATACCCGATGGTCACGGCGTATTCGTACATGTATCCCTTCTAAGCCAAGCGTGTCTAGTACAAGGGCGATGGTCACGCAACCAAGTACAACCTAGAATTCAAACCACAGAGTTCTCATGCAATTTGATACAATAAAGAACACAAAGCTTAGACCACAACCAAACCAAATACCAAAAATATACTCAAAACATCCAAACAAACAAGTTCATCCCAAGTTTCACCGGATGCCCGGTGACCTTGGGAGTCTAGTTCATCATCAATAAAGGAGAATGTATACCAAACAAGAAATACAAGATAAAGCTCATAACAACTCCCCTAAGATGAAGACTAGAAGAAAATGGTGATGGGAATCATGCGGATCGACGCCAACGAACTCCTAGATGCTTTCTCTTGGGTGTGATCTCTTTCTCCCTTTGATTTCCTCCTCAAAAATGCCTTCTCCCACAGCCTTGATGTCCTAGATGATGATGGAGGAGAAGAGGTGGCCAAAGACCCCTTTCAAGATGCCCTAGAAACCCTTTTAAAGGTGATCTCAGGATGGCTTACGGGTGGCGTCACGGTCAATATACGGGCCGTGAGGTTGCCCAGGAAACGGGCTGAAAATCAGAATAAGTTGCTACAGTACTACTACAGTAAAATCTCTACAGTACTTCAGCTAAAGTAGATCTGCTGCAATACCAATGCGCTCTGATTTGCTTGCGGTTGACCTCACGGGCGTGAGGTTGCCCGTGAGGGTTTCCAGACTTAGAAAATTCTTCAAGTGTTCGTGCTTCAGGCCGCTACAGTGTTGCTACAGTGCCCGGGACCCTAAAACGATGATTTCGGCGTAGATTTCTTCTCAAATTGCGTCGTTGAGCTCACCTATGCATCTTTTGCACCTGAAACACAGAATAAACCAATTTAGACCTAAAAGGGCATCAACTCATCAATAAAATATGGAAAGCATGCGCAAATATATGTATAAAATACGTACATTTAGACTTTTATCATTTATTACACAATTGATACATATTCTTGCGTAACTATCAGTAATCTTTTACAATGTAGAAACTAAATGTCAAAAAAAGTAAAAAACGCTCATGATCTTCCATAATATTCGAGACAAAAACATCACACCAATCACCATCATATCCTCCGAAGACATTATCTTCTCCACACAAGTTCTACTAGGTTACCTGAAATGCAATTTCACGCATGCATGCAAGAGACTTGGACGTCTCAACAGTACTGCTAAACTCGGATAATCCAACGTGTCTGTAGGGTCCATCTCAACCACAAACTCAGTGCCACGTTGTCATCTATCTCATTGTCTTACGTGGACATCCACAACAAGATAGACTCCATCCTCCAAACGAATCTACACCCCAAATTACATTGTCAACGTGGGTTTCCTCTTCACCGCATGTTCTAATCTTTATTGTGTTCATCTTCATTGTTTCAGTGGGGTTTGATGTTTTCTTTTTCTTTTAATGATATTGAAAAGAACTTCAAAACTTTTTAGCTCTATATGCATGGGCTTGTTTTGGAAATGACATGTATGGAATTGATATGAAGGGATACATCATGTTGACAAGTTGGGGTTGGTTGTTAATGTTGCGTTATGTTAATTATTAATAGGGTAGTGTCAATTTCAATGCCAAAGATGTGGTTGGTGTTCTGTTGAGCCAGTCCTCGGAGTAATAAAGATGATGGAGGCGGTGAAGAAAAGGTAAGAGAGTTGTTTTGGGTATTATAAATTTTTCTCTAATCAATGAGCAGATTAAGAGGCCTAACAAAAAAAATATGACAATCTCAGTAATAAATAATTTGTCATAATGAAAAAGAGAGATTTAGATGGAAGAAAATAACAAGGAATAAGAACAAATAAATAAGAAAAAACTACTATTAATATTTGTAAAACGGTAAAAGAAAACTAAAAAATTAACTGATATAGAGGAGAATGAAGGAGAACATAATAATGGATGCTATATAAATAAATTAAAAAAAAAAACAAAACAAAACAAAACCACCACAACAACAACAATAATAATAATAATAATAATAAGTTGATAAAAAATTTACATGGAATTTCGATGACTTTAAAAATTTTGATTGAAAGGAAAACTAAATAAATGAGCTTTTAGTTTTATTCAAAAAGTTAGGATTTTTTTTAGAATTTGAAAATGTGTAAGTGTGTGTGTTTCAACTTAAAATATAGCTCAGTTTTGCATGACAAATAAATAACTGTTTGTATCATATGAATTGCTAGTTTGTCTCAAGCATGAAAGCATTTTTATTCTATTAATTTTATTTAAATAATTAAAAAAGGTTGGAAATTAAGGATAAGGGATATTCAGTTCAAATTTACATTATTCTTGTATATTGTAAAACATCCTTTTGATTGTACAATTGAATCATTTCTTTCTAAGTTTTAATTTAACATCTTTGAAATTTCTTTTTCCACGGTTCAATAAATAATTTGATGAACCAACGATTTTTTTTTTTTGTCAAAATATGTGTTATTTTTGTGGGGTAAATTAAACCAATAACTTTAATTATATTATTATGAAGATCATTACTAAATAAACTTCTATTAGGTATTTTTGAGTCTATAATTTAGTACTTCAATATGTTTATGTCATTAATAATTCACTAGAAAGATAATTTAATAATTAAATGAAAATTTTTAAGGTTAAAATGGAAAAAAGATCTAATGGTGGTAACGTCTTCTTGGCCTATTGGTACTTGGTCCTTTGAGTAAAATGTCCATTTTAGGGAAAATTCAAAATTGAACCCCAAAAACTCAAGCAAGGTAAAGGCGTAGGTGTTCGTTAAGCTTGAAGTTGCACTTCACATCTATGCACATCTTTGTCGGACTTTCTTTAAATAGAAGGGTGAGGGAGGCCGTTGTTGCCTATTTGTCCAAATCCTATGGTGGTATTATGAAAGTTTGCAAAATATCAAAATGACAAAAGTAATGAATGTTTAAGATCAATGAAAAAACTGAGAAAGTATTTTGTAAATTTTTCAAACTCATAAACTAAAACATTTACACCATATAAACTTTGAGGTTTTCTTTTCCATTTTTTTTAATTATTATTATATGCCTTCAGGCAATACTCTGCGTGCACAGTTGTTTATTGGGTTGGGCTGTGCTGAGGCATATTTTATTTAAAAAATAAAAAAATTAATAGATATGTTAAAAAAAAAATCTAACGATGTGTGTTGGCCAGACATTACAGTTGAAAACAAAACATCATATAAATTATTTATTTTTATATTCAAAATATTGTTAAGCTAGCTATTTACATAATTAAAAAAAAATTGTCATTAGTAAAAATTATATGTGTGTGTGACCAAAAAAAATTAGACATTCCATGCCCTCAGAGAGTGTTGTCATAGTGATTTAACTATTTATTAGTATATAAATATGCTACCATGGTTTCTATTTAATAATAATATTATAATAAATAGTTAAATCACTATGACAGCACTCTCCAAAGGCATGGAATGCCTATTATTATTATTATTATTATTATTATTATTATTAAACGCATTAAATGAAACTTTAAGAATCAAATACTTGCAAGCTCGTGTTATTAAATTTATAATGGATATAAATAAATATAATTTTTATGAAAGTATATTAACCATCATCTATTTTATACATACATGCACAAGTAATAAATATTTACCATACCCAAGAAATTATGTTCCCTCACCTATTAGTGGTTATGATAGAATTTTAAATCTAATAAATATAGAATTCAAATATAGTCTTAAATAATGTAAAATTTTAAAGTACCCATTATATACATGAGATTGTTTCTGGAATGAAAGTGCCGTTTTTATTGTTTGATGAAAATAGTTGTGGATATATATATATATATATATCCAATGTGACAAAATAAACCCTTGATTCCAGAACAAGGGAGTTGCTCTATTGAAGTAGATTTTATAGGTGAACCTTAGCCACCAAACCAATCAAATAACACTCTTTCCATGCATGCAAGAAGACCTCTTCAAAGGAAAAAAAATAGCACACTCTTGTTTAATTCATTAATTTTTTACTATTTAGTTTGCTTCTGCTAGCTAGCTCCACCAACCTCACCAAATTTAGCTCATCTCCCCTCTTGACTCCTTTAATTTTAAAAAACTTATCCTACTTAATATTACTCATAATCAATATATATATAGTACCAAAAGGAAATTGAATCATTTGCAAATAATTTAGAGATCATACTAAGGCAATAATGGCTACACTATCTCAATCATGCCTTAACTTACTGTTCATTGCTGCGGCAATGTTGGCAGTTATTTTCAGTAATTCTCAAGCACAAGATCAATCTGAACTAAGTCTTGGCTACTACTCAAAGACATGTCCGACAGCAGAAAGCATCGTAAAGACGGAGATGACATGTGCAGTGCAAAATGATCCCCGCAATGCCGCTGCCATTCTTCGTCTCCATTTTCATGATTGTTTTGTTCAAGTATGTTTAGAAAATTATATATATATAGCATTACAATTATTGTTAAATTTAATGTATGTATATATTTGTTTTAATATGCAGGGGTGTGATGGTTCAGTGTTGTTGGATGATACTTACTCGTTGCAAGGAGAGAAAGAAGCATCACAGAATGCAAACTCTTTGATAGGTTTTGACATTGTGGACAAGATTAAGAATCAGCTTGAGTCTGAGTGCCCTGGTGTTGTTTCTTGTGCTGATTTGCTTGCAATAGCAGCAAGAGATGCAGTTCTTTTGGTATGTACTCACTTATATTATTTGAAATTACTTTAATTATTTGTGATATAAATAGTTATTGATTTTTATTTGATTTAGCTAAAATACTTGCAATGACAGAAAGAAAAGCATTATATGATTACTATATGTATAATAAATATATATACATATATATATTTGTTTTGTGTAGGTTGGAGGTCCGTATTGGGATGTGCCAGTAGGAAGGAAGGATTCTACTACAGCAAGCTTCTCTGCAGCAGACACAGATCTTCCGGCTGTTAACCATGGTCTTGTCACACTCATTTCTAAGTTTCTTGCTAAAGGGCTCTCTGTGACCGATATGGTTGCTCTTGTTGGTATGTATTGTTATAAACCAAATAAATAATATAAGAGAAATATCGAACGATAGTAAATTATTAATAATGAATATTTCCTATCATGCCCATCGACTACATAAATCAAACGCTGATGTAAATCTCTTTTGAATACAACTCAAATTAAATACAAATTTTTATTATTACTGTTTATTTATGAAATATAAATCCAAGCTCATTATAACTGAAGATAAGTTACCTATATTTTACCCATGCAGTACGCATGCAAAACTATTATTAGTTACAAACTTACAATAAGATTATCATTGTGGTTTCACTTTTTATACTTTTTTCATACACATCCAATGACTTTTAATATGCATTTTGATTACTAAATTATTACAATGCTTTTAAATTTATCCCTTAATATAATACAATATCTATAACTTCATTGGCAGTGTTAACTGTAGAGATCAATTTTTTTTTTTTTTTATTTTGACAAATGTGAATAACCTACTTATCAGCAGCATGCACGTACGGCTTTTTAAATATACCATGTACCTCACCTTGCTACAAAGATTCGACCTATTAACATACATGTTTATATAATGTTTCTTTTTTGAAGGTGCACACACTATTGGCAAGGCAAGATGTGTGAGTTTCAGAGATAGAATTTACGGAGACTTTGAAACAACATCACGCATAGAATTAACTTCCGAAGCTTACTTAAGTAACTTGCAATCAACATGTCCAAGAAGTGGAGGAGATGAAAACACAAGTCCCATGGACAATATAACTCCGACTCTTTTTGACAACACTTTCTATCACATCTTGTTACATGGAGAGGGACTTCTCAACTCAGATCAAGAACTGTATTCAAGTTGGCTTGGATTTGAAACAGCATCTCTTGTCCAAAAGTATGCACTTGATCCCATTGCATTCTTCAACCAGTTCGCTGAGTCCATGGTCAAAATGGGAAATATAACTAATCCTGCAGGTGGTGAAGTTAGGAACAATTGCAGATTTGTCAACTCTTAATCAAGTTTGCAATTAGTTTTATGCACACTTTTGGTGTTCTTTATGGGTTTATTAAAGATTGATTGGCATAAAATTAAAGCATTGTTGGTTATGTTATGACGATAAGAACTTATTTTTGAAAGATGTTTCATAATATAAAATTATTGGAATATACTCATCAGTGTTGTCATTTTATGGTTTGTGATTTCTCTAACATGTTTGAAACGTTCACAAATCTTTTTCTTTTCTTAATGCGTGTTAATGATGATGGAATAAACAATACTGTAAAGCTTATTAGTATGCAATAATTTTAAACAAATATAATTAAGATTAATGGTGAATAATCATAAGCTTAGGTTTAATAAACTTTATGCATGGATCTAATTTTGTTTTGGGAATTCTAGTGGCACCCAAGTAAGGAGGAAGAAGAGACTTATTTTTATATGCTTTAAGGCCTATGAGAATAAGTGATTAATATAAAATTAATAAGATAGTCAATTTATAGAAAGCGACTCATGAATTATTTTAAAAATGAAATCAATAATGCTTGAAATATAAGTTTAAACTTTTTAAATTATAATTTTTATTATAATAATAAAATATAACATGGTTAACTTTATTTTAGTTGGTGAGAGAGAGGTGGAAAATATTTTTCTTAAGGCTGTTCTAAATTTTGACTTAATTAATGTTAATTAAAATTTAATATATCAAAATTTATTTTTTAAATAATGATAATTTTATTAATATTAATAATTTCAAATATAAATATCTGATTTAAATAATTAAAACGTGTAAAAATAATTGTAATATGTTTCTTTGTGAATAGCATTATTTTGTAAGTAAAACAAAATAATTAGTGATATTTTGTTAGGGAATTAAAAAAAATTGATAAGGGTGATAATTTAAATTTGTGGATCATAAACTATTGAGCCGACTCATATGTGCTACAATCCAAGGTCTTGGTTGGTGTGTCTTTAGGAAGGTTTAGAAGTAGATGTAATCTTCACTATGCGGATGATCTATTGGATTTGACCACGAGAGGACTCGAAGACCTTAGGATTGTGAAGCTTATTTTATATATGTTAGAGACCGATTTTTCAAAAATTTGTTTATACTCAACTAACTTGGGAAAGCTCCCAGATTTGATGGCCGCAGAAACTTTAAATTACAAGAGGGACTTGCTCTCAGTTACTTACCTAGGTATCCCGATTTCTGGTAGAAGGCCAAGAAGACAAGACTGGGAGGGGCTTATTACTAAAGTTAGAAGGAGGCTATCCTCGTGGAAAGTGTAACATCTATGCTTAATTAGGTGATCATCTATCTATGGTGAACTCGGTCCTCTCTGCACTTCCAACTTGTTGGATGTCCATTTTTAGGTTACCATGCTGGGTCATCAAGGAAATCAACAAGATTAGAAAAGACTTCTTGTGGTTAGGACCGGACATTGATCATCCGAATTGTAGTCTGGTCTGTTAGCGGAACCTATGTCGTTCTTGTGACCAAGGAGGTTGGGGAATTTTGGTTCTGCATAATTTCAACTAGGCATTGTTGGAAAAATGGTGGTGGAAATTCATGATGGAACCTACGTGGTGTGGAGCGGAAGTTGTACAATAATGGTGTGACTAGATGGAACATGTTCCCTAGGCAATCGGGTAGGATCTCTTTCTTTTGGATAGGGGTTACTAACTGTCTTCCGGCTCTAAGAGGTTGTGTCTTACAAGGAATTAATACCGGGATAGAGACACTTTTTTTAGAAAGACCGCTGGTTGAATGGAAGAGCATCTATGTATTTATGGCCAGGATTTCAGAAGGAATCAATTCCCTAATGGCACAGTTCGCAAATTGTGTTCTCTCTTAGCTGAGGCCCCCTTCTCAGAGGACATGGATGTCTCGCCTTACATAAATCGTCTGTGGGGGCTAGGGGAAATGGGGGATATAAAAAGGTGGAGGCTTACAGGAAATGAAGCATTTTTGGTCAAATCTATCTATAATTTCCTAAACGATCGTAGGTTACACTGTCCGGTTGCGAGGTTCTTTTGGTATAATACATGGCCGAAGAAAATGAACATTTTCAATTGATTTGTATGGAAAAATAAGATTCTTTCTCTTGAGAACCTAAAGAAAAGAAGATGTAATTGGCTTCCAACAGCTACTTGTTTAATGTGTAAATCTGCGATAGAATCGGTGGATCATCTTTTCATTAAGTGCTCTTTTGCTAGACAGGTGTGGGATTATTTTGTGAGATTTCTTCATCTACTGGATCCACCTATGTCTATGCGATTCATTTGGTGCGTTTAGAGATCGTTAGTGAGACCAGCATGCAGGGACATGGGGGATTTAGTTGTGAAATCGATTCAGAGGAATATTTGGCTTGCTAGAAATGATTGCATCTTTAACGCTAATATATTGCTTGCACATGCTCTTATCCTAGTTCTCTACCTTAAAGTGAAGCTGGAGGATTCCATCTCTTCCATCCGGTGTAGTCTGAAGTTTTTAGGTCCTCGAGTAGAGGAGGCTAGTGGGGCTCCATCTACAAAGGAGGCACAGGGCCTGAACACAGGCTAGTTAGTCTAGGGTGGCTTGAGGAGGCCTACTTCTTTCTCGCTTGTCTTTGTTTTTCTGTATATCTTCTTTCTTCGCCTGTCTCCTATCGGTTGTTGTGGTACCACTCCTAGTGGTCTGCTATTGTAGTTCTCTTTTGTTGTTTTGGTCTTTACATTATTGGTTAGTAGAGGGTTATTGTATGTTTTTTCTTTAATTGAAGCAGTTTATCCACCTTCTAAAAAAACCCAATTAAGTATTTGTGTAAAAACCCTAAATAAGAAAAATAATTAATAAGCACTTCATGATGCGTAGCTTATTATGGTCTATTTCATTAGCATATAAGTACAACAAAAGTAGCACATCATACTAAAAGTGGTTGATTAAAATATAATATAAGCGATTGTATTGTTTTAGTTTTCATGTTCAATGGACATCACAGTATTTTCTATAATGGTTTCTATTTGATTCACACAAGTAGTGAACAAAAAAATTATGAAATTATTATAATATCTTTCATATCTTTAAATGTTTGTTATCAAATCAAAAATTCAAAGGCAATACTTTATAAATTATTTCACCTTTTCCTTATTAGTTATTTTTTTAATGATTAATAAAATTATTGCTTCAGATTTATTTTTTTTAATGTTCAAAATATATTGATTAATAATTAATTACCAAAAAATAATATAATAAATTAGATTTTTCATAAAAAAGTTCATTTAATTTATTTATTTATAAACTATATAAATTTTTCATTCATCAATGACATTATTATAATTTTGTATTTTAACTAGGCAAAATTATGTCTTTTGGTCATAATGTACCTAAGTAAATTACACTGTAACATTAAAAGCTTGAAATCTTATTAAATAAAGCATGAGAAATGACCTCATAGGCCTAGTTCACCAAGTTCAGTAATGGTTACGATGAAGCAAGATATGACTTATCTTCACTCATTGACTTACCTCAATTTTGTGACTTTTTTTTTTTTTTTTTTATTGGAAGAGCAAAAAGCTAAATAACAAAAAAGAAATAGCTAGAAGAAAAAGTTAAAACGACGACAGAGATCATCGAGCCATCGTGGGCGATCTAAGCCCTGGAAAAAAAGGGATAGGAGAGGGTTTGATCTTCCATAATGAGCAAGCGCGTCGGCAATCGGATTATCCTCCCGGGGAATGGTCTTGACAGCAGCACAGGGTGAAAGCAAGAGCTTTGACTTGAGATTTTCAATGTCCTTTGCAAAACGCCACGCAACACAACTGTCGAAGTGCTTCAGAAGACGAGCTATACCTGGGCAATCACAAAAAATATTATCAGGGAACCAATTTTTAGAGTAACAGTGATCAAGGGCAAAGCAAATAGCTTCAATCTCAGCTGCAAAAGGAGAATTTGAGTGAGCACCCATAGATCCTGCAAGTAAAATTTGACCAGAATTTGCAACTGCAATAAAGGCTAAACCACAAACATCAATTTGGTTTTTCCAAGAAGCATCAGTATATAGATTAATAGTGGTCCAAGGGAAAGAAGAGAGAGAGTACTCCCTGATATTTTTGCTGATAGATTTAAAGTAAACCGCACAATAGGACCAAGCTCTAGAGAACAAGGAGTGAAAATTGGGAGCCCATCCTTTGAAGATTAAGTTGCAGCGTTCCTTCCAAATGATCCAAGCCAAGGTAGCAATGATGGCTTTAAAGAAATCATCAGAATTCTTGACGGTATATCTATGAGTTAACCAATTGCCATCACAGAGCTCATTTAAAATGTTTGAATCTAAGTTAAAAGCTGCAAGGAGAGCATTCCAAGAAGGCAAAATTTTACCGCAATTCCAAATGATATGAGAAGAAGATTTAGTCACAAGACCACAGAAACGACAATGAATAGAGGGACCAATTTTTAAAGCATAAAGTAAGTCACTAGTAGGAAGCTTGCCGAGAGCAAGAGTCCAAATGAAAGTTTTAATTCGCGGGGGGGGGGGGGGGGGGGGGGGGGGGGGGGGGGGGGGGGGGGGGGGGGTAGTAAGTTTCAAAATTAAATTCCAGCCCCGCTAGGGGTTAGGATCAGAGGTAATCAAGTTGTCATAAACAACAGAGGCAATAGATGATATGATAGAGTGAGGCCCCCAAACCCAAAGGTTTGGAGAATCAAAATCAAACTTGATACCTTTAATCCAATCCCAGTCCAAATTTTCACCAAAGATGCTGCGAATGAGATTAGTATTTAAACTGCCATTGATAAGAAAATCAGTTAAGTTTAAATTGCCAAAATCAGAATTCTTGTTAAGGAATGTTGGTTTGAACAAAATAGGAAGGTCCATGAAACAAGGGTCCTTCCAAAAGTCCAGACCGAGAGGATTTGCACAGAGAATTCTAAAATTTGATTTTAAGCCAAGGGCAGAACGAGAAATAGATTTGTAAAACCAAGAGGTTTTGATGGGAAGATCAGTGTGCCAGGGACTCCAGTCGAGGTATTTATGCTTGAAGATATCCACCCAAATCTTATTTTCACAATTTAAAATAGAGAAAATGTTCTTTGCCATAAGAGAATGCTTCACATGTCTAGGGTTTCTGAGACCAAGCCCCCCTCAGATTTTTTAAGTGTAGTAGTAGTCCATCCAATAGATTGGAAACGCCTACCAATGCTGCCATTACTCCAAAGAAAATTTCTAGCAAGTTTGGAGATTTGATCAAGAATTGAGTCTGGAAGCTGCATAACAGAGAGGAAATAATTAGGAATAGAGAAAATGGTGCTGTTCAGAAGGATAGCTTTGCCAGCAGTGGAGATTGGGGCATGGTTCCAAGCAGAAATGCTCGCCTGAACTTCGGTGATCATCTTGTTAAAATTTGGAACAAGGATTCTGGAAGGGGAGATGGGAATGCCTAGATAGGTAAAAGGAAAGCAATCATGTTTGATACCCAAGATATTAGAGATAGAATTTGAGAGTTTTTTGTTGCACCAGGAGGGAAAATAGATGGCTGATTTAGAGAGGTTAGGTTTTTGGCCAGAAATTGAGTGGTAAAGATTTAGACATAACAAACAATTTCAGGCAGTTTTACGGGTTGCTTTGGTGACAAGGAGAAGGTCATCAGCAAACATGAGGTGATTAAAATCACGAGAAAGGGAAGGATTAAACCCAAGGACAAGAGAGAGAGAAAGAGCTTTGTTGAGGATGGCCGAAAGGTTTTGGGTAACCAGGAGAAAAAGAAGGGGGGAGATAGGATCTCCC
The DNA here is from genome assembly GCA_020875875.1 of Dioscorea alata. Classification (NCBI taxonomy): domain Eukaryota; kingdom Viridiplantae; phylum Streptophyta; class Magnoliopsida; order Dioscoreales; family Dioscoreaceae; genus Dioscorea; species Dioscorea alata. The sequence continues at coordinate 14,398,127 of CM037013.1, forward strand.
TGCCTAATTCCTCTACTACTAGTTATCCAAGGGGAACTGCGACCATTAATAAGTAAGGAGAAAGAGGCTGAAGAAATACAGGCACGAATCCAAGAAATCCAGAGCTCAGGAAAACGTATTCTTTGGAGGGTAGCAAAGATAGCATTCCATTCTACAGTATCAAAGGCTTTCTCAATGTCTATTTTAAGAATCATCCTAGAGGGGGCAGGGTAATCAAATTCAATAGAGTGGGCAATTTCTTGGGCAACAATAACATTATCAGCAGAGCCACAACCGGAAAGGAATCCCGTTTGTTCAGGACGGATAAGTTTGTGGATAACCCTTTTGAGACGGTTTGCCAAAATTTTTGAAATAACTTTGTAACAAACGTTGCAAAGAGAGATAGGACGGAAGTCAGAAACAGAAGAAGGATTTTCTTTTTTAGGGATAAGAGCAACGAAGGTCTTCCCCCAGGAAGAAGGAAGTTTGCAGGTGAGAAAAAAATGAGAAACAGCGTTAAAGAAGTGGTCCCCCAAAACATTCCAATAAAAAATATAGAAATCTACATTAAGGCCATCGGGCCCTGGACTTTTGCCTCGAGGCATAGAATTGAGTGTTTGATAGACTTCCCGTTTCGAGATAGGTCTAATCAAATCGGCTCTATCTATATCCTCAAGGACAGTAAAGTCATCCGGGATGGCATTAAAGAAGAATTCCACATTTCAATCAGAAGGGGAGTGCCAAAGGTTTTTGTAAAAGTCCAAAAAACAGTTTTCAATACTAGTATGATCAGTGAAGATGATACCTAAGGGATTTTTAATAGCAAGGATCTTGTTTTTATGCTGACGGATTTTGACAGAGGAATGGAAAAATCTGGTGTTACGGTCACCCTCCGAAAGCCAAAGCATCTTTGCACGCTGTCCCCAATAGACAGAATTTTGTCGAAGGTGAGCCGCATGCCGATTTGAGAGAGCCTGAAGCCAGGTTTGATGCCAAGAGAGATCAATTGGGTCAAAGACCTCTTCAATCTTCTGGATTTCATCCTCAATATTTCTGATTTCTTGGTCCAACGGATGAGTACCAGAAGATTTCCACCTGAGAATATTTCGTTTAGTAAGAACAACGTTATGAGAAAAGGAATGTAAAGGAGAAGCAGAGGAAAGAGAAGTCCAAGCTCTAAGAACGCTATCGTGACAACCAGCGTAGTCGAACCAAAAATTTTCAAAACGAAAGATTTTATTTGAAGAGGGATGGTTTGAGAAAACCGAGAGAAAGATGGGAGAGTGGTCTGAGCTGGTACAGGGAAGATGTTGATTTGAAAAATTTTTAAAAAGCGAAATCCAGTTTGGATTAGCAAGAAAACGGTCCAATCTAGCCCAACGCCTGGAAAGACCCGACTGGCCATTACACCAAGTAAAGTTTGAGCCAATAAAACCCAGATCAATGAGATTATTATCAAGAATAAAAGAAGAAAAAAGAGAGGCTTTAGGACGATAATAGCGAAAAGTACCACCTCGATGCTCCTCGTCAGAGATAATAGCATTAAAATCCCCAGTCAAGAGCCAGGGTAAGTTTAGAGTGGACATACCAGATAAAATGTTCCAAGTGCGACTTTGAAAGGAAATCACTTGAGAGTTGTATATCACAGAGAGAATCCACGTCATGTTATTGAAAGAGATTACCAGATGAAGAACGGAGCGCGAGAAAGCAATCGGCGTAACCGGCCCAAGATCTCGCCTCCACAGAACAATAATACCTCCAGACAAACCAATTGAGGGGATGGCAGCCCAGTCCCAAAGTCTTGAGAGGGTATTACAGAAACGACGAATACGGTTACTGTCTGACTTGGTTTCAACTAAACAAAGTAAAGTTGGTTTGAGTCGACGAATGATATCGTGGATACGATCCCGCGTTCGTCGATTTGACAGACCCCTGCAATTCCAAGTAAATATCCTTAAATTCATAAGAACAAAGATGAGGGAGAAAAACGGAGACAAAATTGAAGGTGAAAAACAAGAAAGAGCTTAAGAAGTAGGATTTCTTCTCCCTTTTTTTGGGCGGGAAGAGGTTTTTGACGGATCTCTTCTCGCAAGGGCTTCAAGCTTAATATCTTTCTGGAAGTGGCTTAGAGTCATGTTGTCATCCGGTTCCATTGAGGCGTCGGAGAAGTCCGAGTTGGAATGAAGCGGAGAAGAAGAGATTTCCATGTTGTGATCCACAGAAGGGCCAGAGGAGAGGACGTTAACGACCTTCTCAACAACAAGGAGGTGGTTCTCAGCCGCTTCCAAATGATTATCAGAGCTAGGGAGGTTTACAGAAGAGATCAACAATGGAGAGTGAATAGAGGAAGGGATTTGAGACGAAGAAAGATCCAAAGGGATAGAGACTTCTGTTCCCAACGGCTGCTCCACACAAAGTCCAAGAGAGGGATTCTCCTTGGGATTTTGCAGGGCATAGAGAGAGGGATCACCGTTCTGAATGTCAGAGTGAACAGCAGGAGAAGCAGAGTCCCGAGGAGGAAAGTGTTCGTTGGGCAGAGAAAACGGGGCAGAGCTGTTGATCCCAGCATTAGAAAAGGGTTTTGAATTTGTTTGGCGTCCGCCTCGAATGGAACGACCGCCACGTGTAGCATGCATGCGAGAGGTCTCACCATCCGAAAACGGGAGATGGCATGCAGAAGGACACGTGTCGGACATCGGAGATGGGATCACCTGAGGAGGCGAAGGGTTTGGCTTCCCACCACCGCCACGGTTGCCGGAGTGAAAACCACCCCGACCACGACCTCCTCTGGAGCTTCTTTTACGGGGAATTAACCAGGGACCATAATCACGATCAATTTCCAAGTTTGGAGCGTTGGGAGAAAACTGGTCGGCAGGGCCAGCAACATGTTCCTTTCCAGCCCCATCGCTCGGCGAGGTAGAAGAGATGTTCGCCAACCCATGAACCATCGGTTCCGGGGGCAAACATTTCTCAACCTGCAGAGGGTTGCTGGAAAAGAGACAGTGGGCCTCACCATGGTTGATTCTCCCGCAGCTGTAACAAAAAACCGGCAACTTTTCGTAAAGGACTAGAACAAAAACAGAGTGAGATCCATAATTTACCCATGTGCCTTGTTGCAGAGGTAGGGAAAGATCCACCTCCACACAAACACGAGCAAATTTGGCCCTCGAGCGATCAAGAGTATGGTCGTCAACTTTGAGAACCCGGCCAAATTGAGAAGCAACCATTTCAAGAATGTCTCCCGTCCAGAGTTCCATGGGAAGATGAAAGATTTGGATCCAAACCGCAGCCATTGAGAGCTTCTCAAAGGCCGGCTGGAAGGATTCTTGCCAGGGAGAAAGTTGAAGGATACGACCAGCCACAGTCCATGGCCCATCCAAGAGCAGACGATTGAGCATATCCAGCGATTCACAACGGATGAAGTAGAATCCGTTGGGGAGATCCGCCACCGAGAAAGCCCCAAGACCTCTCCAAGCATCAGCAAGAGCTAGCTTAGTTTGGTCAAGAGGAAGGGATTTACCCAAAAACTTTGCATAAAGAGAAGTTTGCATTGAATCTTTGGCATTTGACCAAAGATCTTTGTCGATGGTAACAGAGTTTTTAGAGGATTTTTTGAGTTTTTCAAAGTGTTCACGCTGAAGATGAAGAGGAATTTCCAAAGAAGAGGAACCAGGTTTGGTGTTGACGATGTTCGCCCAAGAGACTCCAGGACGGGTTCCTGGAGGGGACGAGGAAGACGGAGATGGCCCCGAAGGGGCCATGGGAAAGGGAGCAAGCGAGACAAAGGAATGGGAGTTCAGGGCTCAAGGGACTTTTAGAACGAAGGGTAGCAATCTCATTGATGGATTGTGGGGGATGGGCGGTATATATATACACATCAAAATGATACAAGCACATTATAATATATATTTATATATATGGTAAAATAAATCCCATATAAATATACTTTAAATTTAACATTGTTGCACATTAATTTGGGGTTAATTAGTTATGATTTCAGCCACCATTTAGTTTGTCATAGAAAATATTTATCCAATACAAATATATTGAACACAATGTAACATTATATACAAAACAGAGTTACTGGAAAGTGAATCAAATGGTACTCACAAAAGGCAAAGGAAAACAGAAGAAAAAACAATAATTACACAAACCTCAACGGCAAAGCACTTGTAAAATGTGGTTTAGTGCTTCACAGGCAAACCTCTTCTTGAATTTAATCTTATCCCCAAACTCAACCTAACATGTCTGATTTAACAATTGACACATATAAAAGAATAAACCAAAAAAGGGGAAAACAACTTCACCAATAAATGAACAATGTAATTGATTGGATTACTGGCTATTGACAGATTAAGCCTAGAGTTTTCTCACATTCAAGACTTGCCACTAAATTGTTTAAGCCTCAAAGACATCATCCGCTTGTGTGAAGGCCCCGATTTCTGCAAAGGGCCTTCATTTCTTTTCTGATATTCTTCTTCGAGCTCCTCCAAGCGCTTCGATACCTGTTTAAAGAAAGAATAAATAAATTCAGTCTAATAAATTTATGCAGCGGACTTTTCTTCAAGGCATAATACAAGATTTTGTACTGATTACAGAAAAGAATGGCGTTTGACAATTGCTTCAGAAAAAAATGTGGATAAAAATGAAAATGACACAGTTTCAATTCACATCCATTCAAAAAGAATTGAGATTTTTGGGTTGGGTAATATGTTGATCAGCTTCTTCTCATGAAAGTATTATGAAATGGAAACCCTATTTGGGCAAAACATTATGAAGATCTCAGGGATTGTTCACTACTAAACAGCCAGCACCTCCAAGAAATGGTATACGTTCAGCTTGTAGATGTCAAAAATGGTTTTTAAAAAATAAGAATAAAATATCTTAAACAATCATCAAGTTTATTAAATCACAATTGATTTTAACAATGTATTTTCTTTCTCATTCGAGCAAGTGTAACAGAAATCAAAATGTTGACATATGAACAGTAGAAAATACCTAATGTGTCGGAAATGTCCAGGGAAAGATCATCAAATTTATGATGTAGTGTCAGCTGTGAAGAATAAGCCTAAGCAAATAGGAACATGACAAATTCAGTTAGAGTGTATGTCTTTCTATTTCATACCATCCACCCAATTTATTTGGGTTATTTATGCAGGACCAAAAACACCAGTTCTAAAACAGGTCAGACATGAAAGAAGCTGACACTTCTATCTGATGGAATACCTTGTGTGTTCCTTGTTCAAAATCTGAATTTCAACCTTGCACGTGTTTTATTATTAGCTTTGGTCTAATTTGATCAAAACTAAAATATTGTGATTATACTGGTGCATTAGTCCATCAAGGAAAGATTTTTGAGCATTGGGAAGAGATGAAGTGACCAAAAAAGCGATAATAGTGTTTTCCTTGATGGTTGTGAAATCAGCATTTGACAATTTCGACATAACACTGATGAATCTGAGGTGTCGGTACAAAGAAAGAAGAAAAGGATGGGTAAACAATTGGAGGAAAACGAGTAAGAAGAGAAAAAGAAAAAAACTGGCATATTCAGTTGGAGTATACATATAAAGCTACAACAAAAGGTTTGAAAATAAGTTTGGCTTCTAAACTGGACAGAATTTAATATGATGTTTGAGTGCAAAACTACAATTAATTGAGAAAACTCATTTCAAGAAACCATAGCTGCATTTCAGGTTTCAATTTCTGGCCACAAATTCTATTTTTCACCAAATTTCTAGCTACCACAATCCAAAAGTTTAAGCTCTGAAATAAACATTAAATTGTTAAACCTACGACTATTATGGTAAAGATGGAACTTATTGTAAAGTGTATTGGTAAAAAAAAAAAGCCACGGAATTTTCATCTTCTACTAAAAAGATTATTTGGCTATTCTTTGAACTAGTACCCTTCTATGGAGACAGCTGCAATGGATATTTTATGGAGCCAAATGTTTCTCTATTAGTGAGTTGTTCTAGGGCTTGTTATTTACAGAAGTTGCTTCAAGGGTTCTTCACAAACTGGGGCTCTTTTGGCTTTTGAAATTGGTGAGTTTTCAGCACAAATAAAACTCAATTAAAAAAGAATTAGGAAAAATATCCAACATGAATTCTGTAGAAAATATGGAAAGATTTAGATAATTGATTAGCTATCATTGATTGATTTGTGTAATTATCATTGATTGATTTGTATAGTTGTTTTAATTTTTATTACTTCCAAAACTAGGCAGGTAAATTAGGAATGTACAGCCCTATAAACAGTAGCCTTGTTCCTTGTGTTCAATATAGTTTTTGAGAAATGAAAGAAAACAATCTTCTTGTCTCCATTTTGTTTCAGTTAACAACATGAATAATATAGTTTTCTCCTAATTAATAAAGAATTAGGAAAAATATCCAACATGAATTCTTTATTATTCTTATTAATTCCATTCATTCAGATTTTCTTCTACCATGATCTCTTCTTCTGTTATTGTCCACCCTTTTTAAAAAAATATAATAAAATAAACAAACCAATCTAATGTCTAATGTTGACATGGCGCAACAATTTGGCACAATCTAGATGATAGTTCTGAGGTATTGCAAATGGTTTTTAAGTCATGGTCATATGGGAATGCTACATTAATTAAAATAAAACAAAAAAGTAGAGGCACTTGAATTGCAAGAAAATAAATAACCGAAAGTGTAAATGTACATTATCCCAGTTCTAAGCTTTATGCATTCCAACTCACTTAGGATCAACAGGAAAGCTTATTAAATCTATTACCAGTTAAAATGACTAAGAAAAAGTAGCACTGATTGTTACCTAAATAATACATAGGTTGTCCCAAACAAAGATTGTCTTCAATTGTGCATTAAATAAAGAAATAGTCAAGTCTAAACTATTTTTATATGTAAATTCTATGTGCAATTTAAACTATAAAGTAACTAATGAAGACTAAATTTCTTCATCCAACAAAACATGGAGATCAAATTGAATGTTAAACATATATTTACAGCTATCACAAAAAAAAAAGGGTAAAATATTTGTTACGGATATGAGAGCATATACAGCAGAGAATAACCTTGATTGAGAAAGCCAGAGGTAATAAAGTATCTGGATTCATTGCCTCTTCAGGAAAATTCTTCAGAGCATGTATAAGTTTCTCAAAAGGCAATTTTATCTGATAAGAGGGAAAGTCGTTGACCATTATTCTCTTAGAACAAAAAGTAAATGGCAAATTTTGGACTACTCACCAAGTCATCATGGCAGAACCTGATTAACGCAAGCCCAATTTGGAAGACAATCTTAACACCCTACGAGAACCAGTAAAGTCAGTTAAAAAATATATAGAAACATTACATGTCAAATTTAAAGTTTATTAGCCTCTAGCCTAGTTAAAACTCCACTCAAGATATAGTTAATAATTCATTAAGCATGATAAGACACACTAACAGCAAATTAGTAAATTTCATGGGCTAATATTAGTTCAGTTTTATATAAATGAAATTTATTCCATAAATTTTCCCAGGCAATAGGTTTCGATTCTCAAATATTTGACTAATCAGTGCTGTTTTGAGAATTGAATGCCAATTCCTTTTTTTTTATTTAATATAAGCAATAACAAGTAGAGACCAAATATATCCACCTCGTGCTTCCTAGGTTTTCTATTCTCTGACAAATACGTGCCAACATTTTCATGCCTTCAAGCGAAAGAAATACAAAGTTTGAGTATTGGGGAAAAATGTTGGTAAGCCTCATTAGAAATTAATTCTCAACCACAATAATGCTAATGTCTACAACTATCTCATTTAATCATGGATGAAGGAACTATTTTAGGAAAAATCAACTGTCGCAAATATGCAATCCACTTTGTGTGGCTAACATCACCAAGCTGACCAAGCTAGCAACCTCAGCTTCCTCACCACAGAGAACCCTTGCATCCACACAGCAAGGAGATGTCATAAAAGACCCAAGACCACGCTTAGGCCTACTTATATAGCTGGCCACCCTATTGGCCCATCGTTTTTTTCCCTTCTAACTTTTGTACCATATCTATGTATTAACCAGCTATCTTAATGAAATCATAGTTTATTCACTTTTATCATAAAAAAAAACACACACACACACACTCATATAGGGGGACTTCCTCATCAAGAGAAGCTTAGCCTTCACCACAGAGGAACCCTTGCATCCACACAGCAAGGAGATGTCATAAAAGACCCAAGACCACACTTAGGCCTACTTATATAGCTGGCCACCCTATAGGCCATTTTTTTTTTTTTTTTTCCCTTCTAACTTTTGTACCATATCTATGTATTAACCAGCTATCTTAATGAAATCATGGTTTATTCACTTTTACCACAAAAAAAAACACACACACACACACACTCATATAGGGCACATTCAACCATATATATAAGGTGAACCCCACAAAGGCAAACCCAGAACAATGACTTATGATCTTACAGCATGTATAATATTGTGCAATCCTTAATCACCAATTATTCCAATTTAAACAAATTATTATGAAAGCAAATATTCCTATCAAACTAGATAACTTGAAAAGATTGAATATATTACAGACCAAGATTATACACATTTGATGTTGGCTCATATAGAGAAAGCTCAGTCCTAAGCACAAAATATGCCAAAAGTTAGATGGAATTGCACATATTGAAGAAGGAATCTCTATTGTTGTAGTAGAAATAACATGATACTCAAGTAAATTATTCATGTTAATTTAAGGTTCAATATCAAAAATTAGTACTATGAGAAAGTTAGAAAAACAATTGAATCATAGAAACATTTCATTATTGGGATGCAAGTCGAAATTCATAAAGTGCATACAAGAGTAATGACTCAGTTGTTTGCCAAGGAAAAAAATAAGAATAAAGAGATCATACATGGGAAATATCTTATTTAACAACTTACACTTGTTGCTTTTGATGGTTATTTTAGGCCTAACCCTTAAAAGTTTTCACATATGCAGTTGCCATATCAAGTGTAAATTTATATATTCTCAATTTAAGCCACAAAAAGCCTGCATAGATATCTCTAACAATGACTAGCCATGTAATATACCTAAAAATTAAAGGAAAAGATGTCACTACTAACCTCATAGAGAAAAACATCCCATATTCGTAGAGCCAAAGGGAAAGGAAATGAGTAAGAGAAAACGGTTATAAACCATTGGCTTGCATACATGCTTGGGTTGATCATCTCTTGAGAAAAATGCTCCCCTAACTTGGGCATATATTCTTTCACCAGCTGTTCAAATTGAAACAGGTATTGCTGTACAAGTGGAAGACCTGCCTGCCCCACAAACATGCATAAGAAAGAAACAGAAATTTACAATTAATATTTCAAATTAAAGGAAACTAACTAGAATATACAGCTATATTGGCTTCAAAAACTAATGATTTTTATCCAACTAGGTGGTTTTGTTTTCAATAATCAGATAAAATAATTCAAGAGTCTTTCAATTTTTATAAAAGAAAGGATGCAATATTCAGAATATAATTCCAAATATGAACTTGGAACAAAGAATAAGAAAGTTTCTATAATTTAAAAACTATGATATCTTATTTCTTTCATAATCCATAACATACGCTTGACAAAATGGTAATCCCATGAAAAGATAAAATGCAACCAAACTAACTCTCAGATGAAGAGGACTGAGGTACCCAAATTACACCCATAATAACTATACTGTCTACTCCCTCATGAAGAGAAAGGAACCAGCATACTGTGAAATCAAGATGGAATAAAATTTTTTCAAAATCAAGAATGTCAATCATCATTGAAACTGAGTATTGTTGACACTCGCCCCAAAAAAAAAAACATTGGCAATCAATTCGTGCTGGAAAAAGAAGAAAAGAGAAAACTTTGTTAACTTATTTTTCTATATTAAAAGAACCTGCTGCACTCGAGCGATAACCGGTAAGAGGAAGTTTCAAATATACTTAAATTAACTCAAGTAAAACTTGAACCATGAAAAGGAAGCAAGACCATGATCCTAGCAAATATTCATGATGAAATAGAATGTTTAAAAGAAATCTAAAGATGAAACTATATGATAGGAACACTAGAAGTAAACCATCAGATTACATAGTAGGATAATTAAAACACAATTTGAGAATGTAACATCCCATAGCTTTTCAAAATTCAACTTTTATAAGAGGTGAGGATAAAGATTGAGTAGCCATTCTATATATCATAAGTCAATAAGGATAGTCCTTTTATTTACAGGGATTGCCTAGTTTTCTCTAACAACCAAATCCATATGTGGAATGGTCATCCAAAAGAATTAATAACCTTCACATGGGTTTTAGTTTATCAACATTAAAATTAGCCCACTGACTCAAAACTTTACGAATACAATGTGAATTGCATCTATTACACCAGAGACAAATATAACAACTAATAATAAAGCATGCAAAGAAGTACAAAATTACATCTAAATGATTAGCAATACCTGGTATAACCCTTCCATTGGTGCATGAACAGCACCCTTCAGTAAAGCAACCAATAACCAGAATGCATCTTCTTCACTCATATAAAGAAGCAAGAGGCCAGCAATAAAGCCCATGCCCTGCAGCTCAAAAAGATGAAACAAATATTACATATGATAAATTAATAATCACTGCACTGAAGTGGTTGTTTGTCAAAAGCAAATTGAGAAGACTAGAGAATTCATCAGGGGCTGATCCAACCTGAACATATCCAACATCCCTGTCATATACAGAGTATGCCTTCAGAACATTATAAAGTGACCTTTGACCTGGCCCATGCCTCTGCTGAAAGAAAACATGTGAAGGGAATGTTCGGGATATGTCTCGAATTATGTCCAATTCTGATGCAGACGTCTCATATAACACAAGTTGCTGCAAGAAAATGATAATGAGAGACTATGAGAATTCAACCAAACTAAGTGGAAAGTTAAGCAAGATCAAGGGTAGATGGTAAAAGAGAGATGCAAAAGACCAAAAATGTGTTCATAAGCAAAATCAAATTATAAAAGTCAAAATGAATTTCAATGGTCATGTCCAATCCAATTTATTGGGCTTAAGGTAAAAAACCTGCCTCGACAAGAAAAGGTATATCCTCTAAACTACATGCATCCTTATATGTTTGCAGTAATTTGATCAAATTCCCTTTTTTCCTTCTTCGCACCAATTCATATAAAACAAACCATTCTTGAGAAGTTTCTCATGATTTATATATTAAAAAAAAAAGGAAAGAAAGAAACAGCTGAATTGCTCTCCATACTCTTGTATACTATCTTATACCCTCAACTCAATTATTCTGTACAATTACAATAGTGCATTTCCTTATTTTTTGGTAAAGATTTTTAAATCTATTTCTTAATTAACATGTGTGTTTAAATCCTACCAGTTGGTTAAAATTTTAACCTATAGCAAATGATTTTTGAAAAAACACCTTTTCATTCATCAGGTCCCTCAAAATGCACCTCAAATGTCAGCTAGCTTGCATGCCTTATATATGTCATATTGGTTGAAAGTGAAAAGGAAAACTTGTCTATATTTATATATGTAAGAATAAAAGGCATCAGTTCAATCATTATAACTGGCAAATTGGTGCAAACTTTTACCATTTTATGAATAAAAGGAAGATTTCCAAAGTCTTACTAAAAAGGTCCAACCCCTAACTCTTTCCCATAATTCTACAACTACTAAAATAGGCAACTTAAGTTTAGCTGTTGACATCCTAATGCACTCCAACAATTTCTAGGTATCGGCAAAGGTCAACATGGATGGCTTAGGCATATTTAGGAGTGGTGATGCAAATCAAATTTTAACAACTGCCTATCAGTATTAGTAAATCTGTATTGGACGCATGCAAGATCTTTGCAGACATAGCAGGACCACAAAGCATTCCTCAGTCAATTTGAAGGCAAATTTTGGAAGTCAAACCATCTTCATAACTAGACATTTTCCTCAACATTCACTTGTGTTATAGTATTTATTTAAATGATGCTTGCATTTTGATAATTGCTACATTTCTTTTCAAATCGTTGGCCTCCTTTCCAGTAATTTTTTTCCCCTCCTATTCAACCATGCTAAATTCTGTTTTCAAATAAAACAAAACAACTTCTTCAATCACTAACATTTTCTGCATGTCAAAGGAAGACTTACATAAAGAGTGTTTAATGCACATGGAAAACAATAATAGTACAAATGTTATCTATGATTTAATCTGTAAATAGAAAATCAATATAGCATTTTATATTTTTATGTCATAAAGGCCAAAGGAGTGCTAAACCTGCACCTATTTCACAAAAAAGAAAAAAAAACAAAAGGAAATACCTCATAAACCTCAGGATTCATTAGCAACAGATCTCGACTTCCAGAAATCAGCTGCCACACAAGGCCTCTCAAGCAATCAGGAATTCCTTTCCGTATACGCCTCTTGACAACATGAGGCTTCCTTCTAACATAATGCTTCCAATCGCTCCCACCAACACCAATCATTTTCCTCCATTTTTTTAGCCTCCTTTCCTCCCTGAAAGAAATCACTACCTTAGGTTGAAAAAGGAAAAGCGGCAAGAACACAAACAGATTTGCATAACAGTGTCCCAGACAAGTAAGTTACACCAACAACCAGATTCTATACCAAAAGTTAGACAGCAACACCATAAAAGAAATACAACTACTTAAAGCAAAAAAGATACATGAAGAATAATTTTCCATCAATCATGATATTCAAAATTATTCTTCAAACTAGGGATGGCATACTTCTTTCACATGAGAATTTCCATCAGAACTAAGACCTTTCATATGAACAATTATCACTTTCTGAGTAATGAATATCGGCATCTAAAACTTTAAGAAAAGGACATGTTCATGGTGAAGAAAGATAAATCACAAGCAATAAGCAAATACAGCAGAAAATTTATACTCAAACAGAAGAATATAAGAGGTAGCTACATACAAGACAAAGTGTGAATGGTTAAAAATATCATAAAACACATCATACGCTCTTAAACAATGAAAATCAATGGTTAAAAGGAAAAAATCAAGGCTTGCTATTAACCTCTAATTTATTTCAACAAAAACAATAAATTACAATAATACAAAAAACCAGATCTGAAAATGCAACCAATACCTCTCATGTTCATTTGCAGGCCTGCTCTTAAAGCCTTCAGGAGAATTAGTCTGATCTTGCTTCACAAAGCCAAATCTGTCCACCAATCTAGGTGGGGGTGGAGCATTTGGATCTGGCTCAAATTCATCACTTGCTTTCCTTTTATCCATTAAGATTCCTCCCACAACTCATTGCTCTAAAAAAACCCAAATGGATGCCAACTCAACTCAATTTCCTAACTATCTGCCATTAATCACCATCAAAATCACAACTAATGTTTTTGAAAGCACTAACTCAGAATCAAATCAATAGAATACACCAAAAAAACTAAAAAAAATCAGAATTAAAGCCCAAAAAAACTATTAAAAAAAACCTAATGTGAAAAATTATATGGCAAAGGATCAAATAACACCTCGAATTCAACAAGAAAACAACTGAGAAATGGGATTTTTCCAGGAATATGAATTCAAATTCGATTAATTTGAAGAAATATTACCATCTCACAGCGATTCAGAGAGCGAGTGTCTTTAGGGATTGGGATCTTTTCAGGGCGGGTAATCGACCGGCAGGCAACGGTCTCGTGATAGTGGGAGACAGGGGGATTGCTAGCCTAGGTAGTGTTTTGACAATTATGCCCTTTAAGGAAATTATTTGCATTATTAAATAATAATAATAATAATAATAATAATAATAATAATAAGAAGAAGAAAAAGAAGAAGAAAGTAGGTAAAATACCCGGATTAGTTCTTAAAAGTGTCTTTTTAGTCATTCTATTATTTTTTTGTCATGTTGAGATCACTTTATTATTATTTTTGAGAAAAAAAAAACAGTCCTTTACCCTAACACTTGTGACTTTCTCTGGTGAGCGGATGTGGCTTAAAATTGGATTAAAATATTCATAAAATAACGTTAGAAATTCATAAACAAGCATAGTGTTTAATTGACATTAAGCCCAAGTATTAGCTAATCGGATCCACATCCAAAATCCGGATCCGATAACAGAGTTAAACCCCTTCTTCTCCACCTCCTTCTCCACCACTGAAGGACCATCGATGCTGCGAGCACATCCAACGTCTGTGTCCACAACCAACACCCGCCAGCCTCACTGAACGCTCCCCCGACCTTGATTTGTACGACAGACCCTTATGAAGCCATAGTTCATTCAATTCCACTCAGCCGAGGATTCTTCAAAATCTACTAAAATCCACTGTAGTGCACTGGTGCTCGCCGCCATCCACCGTCGCCCATGGCAAGCTTCGATCTCTGAATTCCATCCACCATCGCCCATCTACTCTAGTGTCGCAACAAGAAAGTTCAATGACTAGGGTACGCTAAAGCTTCATCCCTGAACTTGAGAATTGTTTTTGTTATTTTCTTTTGGTTTTAATTTATCAATTTGATGTTGTATTGTATTGAACTGTTAATCAGGAGATTAGATGCATTGCATTGGTTAAGTTATTTGTGCTTCTCACCAGATATACTACCAGATGTTGCTCAGCTTTTAGATATGTGTTATGCATGTTACAAAACTTACAACATGCAATTAAAAAAATTATCACAAACCTTACAATTTGTTTTAAAAACTGCAACAAATTAACTTGCAATATTAGAAAAGAGAAAATTGTATATATACCCCTGAAAAATTCTATAATTGCATATTTACCCTCAGAAAAAAACATAATTGCATATATACCCCTAAAAAATAAAGATAATTGCGGATATGCCCCTACCGTTATATTCCGTTAACAAAAATTAATTAACTTTCTTAACTAAAGTTATAATTTCAGTTAAGCTATACAAAATGTCTAAAATACCATTCCATTACTTTAACAATAAATCTCAACAAAAACTCTCATCTCTCCCGTTTCTCATCTCTTTCTCTCTTTCTCCATTACTCTCCCGTTCAGCCCGACGATGAGAAGATTGATGCGCTGAAATTGGCCTGGCTGCATGACATTGTTGATCTCTACCACCATCAAGCTTGAGATAACACCAAGTGAGGGATCAAGCCTGAGAAGGTTGGTGTTCTCTCTCATCTTCTCCTTTTTTTCTTTCCCAATCATAAACCCTAATCTCCTTCATCAACTTTTTAACTTGCAGTTGGTCACCCTACACACCAATCTTGGCGACATCAAGTGTGAGATTGCCTGCGATGAATTCCCCAAGGCCTCTAAGGTTTTTTAATTTTGGAAACCCATTATCTTTCTCTGTTGATTTTATTCTTCCATGTTCACTACGTTATCTTTTTCCGTTGAGATTTACTTGCGTTTTGAAACTGTGAATTTGGTTTTGGATTGATTATGTACATTGTCAGTCCACTGATTATG
This sequence comes from Dioscorea alata, assembly GCA_020875875.1. Classification (NCBI taxonomy): domain Eukaryota; kingdom Viridiplantae; phylum Streptophyta; class Magnoliopsida; order Dioscoreales; family Dioscoreaceae; genus Dioscorea; species Dioscorea alata. The sequence continues at coordinate 14,413,513 of CM037013.1, forward strand.
TACAAGGCCCACAACCCTACCAACCATGTCACAGCCAGATTAATAATGCCTTTTAATAATAATAGACTAAACTAATAGTGGTGATGGTCACTCCTCATGCTTTAATGGATGCTTGATAGAAAGCAACACGCCAGCACGATATTATGTGACTATGTCTATGTGTGAACTGTGAAGTGAAGAAGTATATGAACATGGTTTACCACTTTCTCGATCGAATAAAAAACATGAATATATTAATGAACAGTTAATCCCCCAGCCCACAAATAAATCTTGAAGAGAGAGAAACAGAGTCTACCGCCGACCATTTGAGCAGAATCCCTTGAGTATGTTTAGATATGGCTCCCTCAATTCAATGGAGACTGCATGCATTACTCATAACTCAGACTATAGTATCATATTGCTTTAATTAACCAAAAATAAACCATTTTGCATTGGAGCTTGTGTTAATGCTTCTACTTTAGTTTTGGATTGATTATGTACATTGTCAGTCCACTGATTACCAATTGAGATGCAATGTTATAAATCATTATGTTTGTACTGGATGTGAATGTACTTAGTTTGAGATCTAGTTATGGGATGATTGATAGTAGAACTCCAATCTAGATTAATTAATGTTTTGGTTTATTGGATCTTCCTTTTGAACCTATGATGGAGAGAATGCTCTGATCTCAATTTTTTTGGGTAGAAAAACTACTTTTTCCCTTTTCCTTCATTTAAAAAATAACATATCACTAGATAGATGAATCCTAGATTTCTATTTACAACAATGTGGTATCAAAATAAGATTTCTATTTTTTTTTTTTTTTTTTGCTTAAATGTTTTCCTACTTTGGTTGTAAGTTCTTTAAAAAATTCCTACAATTTCTATTTCTTGCAGTGACAGTGTGTACAAGTTGACATTCAAGTATGGTGGATACTTTAAGGAAATTAAAGGCACTACAAGATTGAGGTATCATTTCTGAAAGCAAAAATCAATTACTGTAGACGTCGATTTATACAACAAAATGACTGTGGAAGAAGATCTATCTCAATTCTACAGTTGGGGGTTGAATCAAATACCAATATTTTGGAGTGTGACAAGACAAAACAGTCAGAAGTCATTTATTGAAATTAGAAGAGAAGAAGATCTCATCAACATGTTCAATGAGTATAAGGACTCAAAGAAGTGTGAGATTTATGTAACATTAGTTGATGCAACACTATGTTCTGTATATGAGGGCGGGCAAAGGGCCACTAATTTAGAAGTGATGAACAGGAGAGAAACCCTAACGTGTGCTTCTAATGACATACCTATTCCAACTCAAGCAAGCATTGATGTAAATCATGGAAACATCAATATGGTGCATGAAAAAGATTGCTGTCAAGATGATGACTTGGTTGAGCAGATTGACAGTAAAAGTATTTATCATTCATTGTATAGCAGTGAATCAGATGATGAATCAGGTGCTAAGGAAAACCATATTCAGATTGATGGTGAAAACCCAAGTATAAAGATCGGCTCCTTGTTTGTTGATTGTTATCAATTCCGAAAGGCACTTGAACAGTACTCAATCCGTAGGGAGTTTTCCATTAAGTACATCAAAAGTGATCAGTCAAGAGTGACGGCAAGGTGTGCAGATTACAAATGCTCCTGGAGGGTCCATGGATCGATTGTTCGAGAGCAAAGTGTATTCCAAGTAAGAACAATTATTATTTACTTATTGTTACTTAATTTTTCAATACACATTAACTAGCAATTAATATGCATTAATACCTTGTAGGTAAAGATAATGCAAGATGAACACTCTTGTTGCTCAACAAACAAATGTGGAAATAAAATGGCTACCCAACATTGGATTGCAAGTAAGGTCTGTGATTGGCTTCGGCAGCAAGGTGATTTATCTACCAAGGAGTTAAGAAGAAGGCTAAATGAAAAGTATAATGTTGATCTACCATATCATCGGGTTTGGTGGGGGAAAGAAGAAGCAGTGTCTACCATACATGGCAATTAGGAGGATTCTTATATGAAGATCACAGATTTCAAGGATGAGTTGATGAGAAGGAATCATGGCAGTATAGTAAAAATTGACAAAGAGTCAAAGGAGGGGAGATTACATTTCAAGAGGATGTTCATATGTCTAGGACCATGCAGTACAGGATTTCTTTTGGGGTGTAGACCTTTCTTGGGACTTGATGGATGCCATCTCAAAGGCAAATACAAAGGAGTAATGGCAGCAGCTAGTGCTATTGATGGATGCAATCGACTCTTTCCAGTTGCTTATGGCATATTAGAGTCAGAAAACATTGATTCCTGGACATGGTTCTTAAATGGCTTATATGAGGCAATAGGTTTGCCTAATGGTTTGGTACTTGCATCTGATAGGCAGAAGGGTCTTGAAGAAGCAATTTGCAGGGTTTACCCATCTGTGGAGCATAGAACATGTGTGAGGCACATGTACAAAAATTTCAAGAAGAAATTCTATGGGGAAAGTCTATAAAGAAGCGTTTGGGCTACTGTAAGATCATACACAGTTAGAGGTTACAATACAGCTATAGAAGACATCAAATCAGTTAATATCAGAGCTTATAATTGGATAGAAGACTTGGGGAAGAAACCAAAGATATGGAGTAGATCACAATTTAGTACTGTTTGCAAATGTGATTACATCACAAATAACATATCTGAGTCATTCAATGCATGGGTTGCAGAAGCCAGAGAAAGGCCTGTTTTAGATCTTTTAGACATAATCAGACATAAGATAATGGTGACCATGGATAGAAGAAGAAGAATGGCAACAAAATGGAAGGATGATATTGTGCCATCTGTGAAGAAATATGTAAGAAACCTATCTAGAGGATTGACAGCATATGAGGTGCAACGTTGTAGTGATTCAAAGGCTGAGGTCTCTTATAAAGGACAGAGGTGTGAGGTTCTGTTGGCAGATGGAATATGCAGTTGTAGAAAGTGGCAAGTCTCTGGAATACCTTGTGTACATGCTATGGCATTCATCTTCAGTATCAGAGGTGCAAAATGGGAACACTATGTTGATTTATATTTTTCAGTGGAGAAAATTAGGGTTGCCTACAACTTGGAGATTGCTCCCATGACTGACATTAACCAATGGACTTCTAATGGTCAATTGGATGGTTTACTTCCTCCACTGTCAAGGAGACCAGCTGGAAGACCGAAGAAAAATAGGATAAGGGCTGCAGATGAGATAAAGTCAGGCAGACATAAATGTGCTAGGTGTGGTGGATTTGGTCATCAAGCAAGAACTTGTAAAGAGCCAGAACATTCAACAAATCCATCAACAAGTAGCTCCCGAGGAAGGTCTTGAAAATTATATAAATGTTCTACTTGATTGATTTAAATTGTTTTTAATTTTGTTTGAAGTTTTGTAATCTATGTTAAAGTTGCCCTCTTATTAATCAATTAGTTGTTTGTTTAGTTTCTAATCAAGTTTAATTTATAATTGTAGGGGAAGAGGCAAGCCTAGAAAAAATCCAAGAGAGAAAGAGACTCCATTTTGAGTTGCCCATTATATCAGTTAAGGCAAGCTTCTTTGCTTCTGCTTCAGTCTTTTATGCTCTCTAATTACATGGTAATAAAAGATACTCATATTCTATTTTTGTTAATTTTGCAGGTTTGGCTACAAATATTGGAGCTTTATGATTGTAATAGACTCCATTTTTGATATTTTGTTGTAAACATGTTCATGTGAACATGTAAACTTTTAATGGTTAGCAAACATTTTGTGAACATGTTGATGTGTTTGTAAACATCATTTTGTGAACATGTTGATGTATTCGTAAACATTTTATAGACATGTGGACATGGTAATGTATTTGGAAACATTTTATGATTATATGTTACAACTATAATGTGAATTTTGATTTAGTTAGATGGTTAATGGTGATGTGTTGATTTGATGATACTAGATATATGTGTTATGTATAGTAAATCATTATTGTGAATGTATACATGTAGATCAATGTATTTAATGGTGTATTTCTTATTTAGGTTTTTATAAAAATATTTGGATGTATAAATAGGATGGTATAATTGCACATAAAAAAATATTTTTTTAACTATTTTAAATTTCAGATTTTTAAAGGGGGTATTCATAAATGGTCATTTTACAATAATTTTTTTTTTCAAGGGTATATATGCAAAGGGTATTCTAAATTTCAGATTTTTAAAGGGGGTATTCGTAAATGGTCATTTTATAATAAAAATTGTTTTTCAAGGGTATATATGCAAAGGGTATAATGGTCATTTTACATATATGATGTTTGTTAACGGATGATTTTTCAGCTAGTTTGAACACCAGGGGTATATACGCAATTATATGAATTATTCAGGGGTATGTATGCAATTATCTGTTATTCAGGGGTAAATATGCAATTTTGAAATTATTCAGGGGTACACATGCAAAAAGCTCATTAGAAAATCACAGAGAAGACTAATTCATTAGCAAAAACATCCTACACAATCAGAATTCATAAACTACCACAACCATAATTCACACTCAAACAAATCATGTTGTACCAATAATTCAAAGGCACAAATAATTCCTGGATTCATAATTAATCAAGTGGACCCATAATTAATTTTAGTTTTCTAAAGACTGCTGATTTAAGTTATAAAGTGGCATATACAAAATTGCAACAGAGTTTGCTTCAAATTTGTTGCATATTACACCAATAGCAAATAAAGATCTAATTACATATCAGTTTTTGAATTTCCAAAACCAGGACAGAGCCTGCTATTCAAAAGTCAGTACTACATAAAACTTCCATAACTTCAGGTTTGTTTATGCTGTTTGCCTGCATCAGCTGGCATGCTTTCCTATGTACCTGGTATAGTACCTGCATTTTGAATTTCACCTGCTCTTTTAGCCATGATAGACCTTCTTGTCTGCACATTAAACAAACTAAAAACATTAGAATAATCCTCATGGTTGCAATTTAACACAATTAAAAGAAAAACTACCATCAATTCTTCTGTAGTGACAAAAGAACAAAAATGAAGTGCATCCCTTCCTATTATAAATCCCACTGTGTGTCTTCCCTGAACAACAGAATAAGTGATTCCATATGAGCTATAGTGTAAAGTCAGTGAAGTTATTGTTAAATTGCAGAACATAGATATTACCTTCAAAGTCTGGAAACTTCCTGCATTGTAAGAGGGTAAGGGGTTCTTTCCCTTGTGTGCAGCTGCATTCGCTTGTTGTTTCCCCTTTGGAATAGCTCCCATTTTATCAATTGTTTGGTCAGTTGTCACACTGTTAGAATGAGATACAACAGTTGCAGATTTTCTTTTTGTTATGCCTTGCCTTCATGCCCTGTTTGCATATTTCCTGCTGGTGCATGGATACTGTGATCTGCAGGATTCAGTAGTAACTTTCTCCTTCTCCTAGGTGCAGTAGTCTTTTGTTGATGACCCCTTGGTGCAGACTGTCCTCCATGCCTTTCCTGCTTAGATGAAACATTAGCAGCAAGATCCATAGAAGAAATGCCACCTTCTTGTGGGTTTTCATTGTTTTCCTACAAAGGAGATTTAAATATTAGGACTGTCAAAGATAACAAGTGCTCTAATATCAATAAAGTAAAGAATCTTATCCCTGCTCTGATTTTTTGTGGGCATGTGAATTTGTTGTGTCCTTCTTTAAGGCAGACACTACACTTGAATACCCTTCCCCTCCTTGAGAGTTTTGTTCTACTCTTGTTCTTATCTTCCAATGGTTCTCTTCTCCTTTTCTTAACAGGTTTTCCAGGCATCCTCTTAACCATAGGAGGTTACTGATAAGTGCTTGTGTTATAGTACCGCGAAGCGTTATTATCTTACATTGAGCATATCTTTTATCAGTTTTTATCACTAAATGGTGTACATTTGTGTATTCTTGTGCATTGAAGGTTTGTGGAGCTAAATTGTAAAAGAAGAACGAAATTAGGTCGTGTTCGCCGATGTTGGGAAGTTTTCAGACCAAGCACGGAACAAGGCACGAGCTTGGACTTGTGAGTGTGTGCCAACCTCCTTTGGAGGGGCACAAAGGCAGTCACATTCACAACAAATCTAACTCGTGTGGCTTAGGAAAACTTCACCAAGAAGGAGACTTAAAGCAATCGGCACGATCTACCATTGATTGTGTGCCCAATTCAATGGCCTCGATGAAGAACGACGGATTCGGGAGCGTTTCGGTGAGTTACTGTAGCAGCACTGTAGCTTGTTACTGTAGTAATTCACTGTAGCAAGTTACTGTGCATTTCTGCCAAAGATTAGGTTTCCAGAGAATTCACACGGGCGTGTGGAATTAACACACGGCCGTGTGAATTATTTTCCAGCAAGCCAGAGACTTCACACGGGCGTGTGAAAATTCCACACGGCCGTGTGAAGTAATTTTTCAGGAAGACAGAAACTTCACACGGGCGTGTGGAAATTCCACACGGCCGTGTGAAGCCCCGATAACTTCAAATTTAAAGCCGCACTCAGCCTATAAAAAGCCAGATTTTGGAGACTTTTAAAGAGATCTTTTGACCTATCTTTCTCTTCAACTTGGGGAGTGCGGCTAGGGTTTCGGAGAGGATTTCGTGGAGGTTTAGCGCGTGTCATCGGCATCGTCACCGACGTTCGACGGCCGCACAAGACCACGGCCACACCATACGCAAGGGGGTTTTCATTGATGTCCTTATTTTGTGCTTTCTTTCATACATTGATGAACATGTATAGCTCCATGAGGAGCTACACCCCTTAAGGGTATTCGGACTTGTAAACTCTAGGGCTCTTATGTTTCTTTGACATTGTTATTATGCTTTTCCATTATTGATGAATAAAATTGAGTTTCAATCTTAATTTCATCTTGTTAATGTTTTCTCTTAGATGTGACACTAGGATTGAGAACAATTTAGGTTGCCTTTTGGAGGTGTGACAACTCCTTAGGGTTAGACTACTTAAGATTGAAGAGGGTTGAGAGAGAGAGTTGTGAGGTAGCGATGTACCCCTTTCCCCTCCGACATGGTTTCTCCCTACCTCCGTTTCCTTGATTTCATAGCGGTCGAAATAGAGTGAAGTGCTAGGCAGATAAACTCCCCTGGGGCTTAGTTACGCAAGTAACAGAGTGAAGGGTTGAAGTGAATCCTATGCATTGGGGCTTAATCTAGACTAGGGTTCTTCTATCTGGACCAATGGGTTAGAACTACACATAGGAACAGGTTTCACCATTAGGAATCCCTAGAGCTTAAAGAAATCCCACGTAGTGTGAGGTTTAGGTAGATATACTCCCCTGGGGCTTAGTCGTGCGAGCGATAGAGTGAAGGGTGACGTGAATCCTAATACCGGGCATAGTGTTAGGGTTAGTCACGGTTGTCCTTAGGTTTGGGACCATGAGTCTTAGGATATCCTTGACTTGATTAAACATCAATAGAAAAGTATAATAGCATAGTCCTGCACTAGAAGCATAGACTCCAGAGGTAGCTTGTCCGGATGCCCTATTTCATTCATTACTAGTTCTCTCTATTCTCTTTTACTTGCACTCTCTCATCTTCCATCTTTCTATTTAATTTCTTTTTTTCTAGTATAATTGTTTCCATAATTCACTCATCGAATCAATTAATCACTTTTCCGTACTTCGCATAGTTTTAATAGTGAAATCTTGTATTCTAACTCCCTATTCCCTGTGGATTCGACTACCCTCTCACCGGGGTAACTTTTATTACTTCGACAAACCCGTGCACTTGCGGGATACACGCAAGGGGTCCTATCAGTAACAGTGGTCCTTCTTCACTTGATGGCCCAAATTCTCTGCCTTTGACTGGGTTCACTAGAGATTCGTAGAGCTTAATGTAATATTCCCTTGTGAAATACTCAAAGACAAATTCCATAGTGTTTGTACCATTGAAAGCAATGGAAGCCATAGTATGTTGGCAGGGAATGCCAGATTTACTCCATCCATATGAGCATACATGTTACCCTAACGTGATTACAACAGCTTCCCTAACATGTAAGGCCAAGTCATCCCAATATACTTCATGACTTGCACCCCCATTCCATTTAACTTGCCATTTACCACTCTTTTTCCTCTCCTTCTCTATCTTGGCAACTATGTTTGGTCCATAATCAATCCTCCAATTCCTCACAAACTCTCTTTTAACAGCCAATCTAGTTATTACATATTGTCTAATGTCCTCTAGCATTGTTATGATAGGCTTACTCCTAGCATCTAACACAACTCCATTGAATGTTTCACACATATCATTGTCTATAACATCACACTTAACTACATCAGAGAAAAATGCAACACACCAACCTGTGATGGGACAGTTCTCAAACAAGTCCTTCACAGGCTCCTGTCCTCTATGCATGCCAGACATCAAATCTAGGTTATTTTGCATCTCTGGCTTGCTAGTTGACCTAGCAATATTCCATAATGTAATTTGGAGGTCCTTGCCTTTGTGCTTCTTACCCCATCTTACATAGATGTGGCATGCACACATCCTATGCTCAATGTTAGGGAACAGGTCATTAGCTGCATGTATTAGACCCTGCTAAAAAAAAAAAAAAAAAATAGAGTTTCAGTTCTATCATGATACTAAGAAAATAAAAAATATACTTCATTTTTGCATGTCACTAATCAAGGACCATCCAAGACCATCTCCAATGCAGAGATCTTCCTTCAGCTGCTCAAAAAACTAGGTCCAAGCTTCAATTGTCTCCGTTTGCACCACTGCCCATGCTATTGGGAACATCTGGTTATTCCCATCCCTCCCAATAGCCACAAGCAATTAACCCTTCAACAGCCCCTTTAAGAAGCGCCCATCAACTCCTATAATCCTCCTACACCCACCAATGAACCCTTCTCTCACAGCTGTCAGACAGATGTACATCTTCTGGAATGTGGGTACCTGATCTGGCTTCAATCTTTGAGATGTCACAATGACATTGCTCCCTAGATTGGTGGCTTTCAATTCAATGGCATAACTATTCAAGACTCTAAAATCCTCCCAGAACTGTTCTTCAATTTTCCAGGTGACAAAACTCTTTACATTTTTGCAGACTTTATTTGTGACAAATACACCCTCTCCTTCCTAACAAGTGACATTAAATGTCTAGGTGTATTGAAAGGCATTGCAAACAACATCTCACCAAACCTCTTAGCAATCATTGTAGCTATTACTCTTCTATTTTTGGTAGCTCTAAGGAGGCAAGTGTGTTGAGAGACATAGTTTTTCACTATAAATGATTTCTTCCTGATAAGTGCTTGAATATACATGTTTTACCGACTTGTTTTACATACATTGAGCATCATTTTACCATTGATTATGTCTCATAAAGTGTATTTTGGTGTTCTTTTATGCAATTAGGTTGTGGAAGTATTAAAGGAGGAAAAGGAAGCAAAGATGGGTTATAAAGACGTATTGTTGGGAGCTTTTGTACAACACAAGTGTCAAGGCACAAGAGGGGATCATGCACATGAGGGTGTGTGCCAACTTCCTGAATAATTCAAGATAATTTGTGTGATGGAAGGGCACAAGGGCAGTCACACCTTCATGTCCCAACTTGTGTGAAGATAGTTCAAGCTCTCAAATGATGATTCGAAAGAGGAGAAGTCTTATAACTCACCATATGGACGTGTGCCCGACCATGTGGCCTCAAGATGAGAGAGTTTGGATCATGGTTATGAGAGTACTGTAGCAAAACACTGTTCATTTCACTGTAGCGGAATTACTGTTCACGCGACCGCGTCAAAATCCCACGCGACCGCGTGGGAATTCTGTAGCCCACGCGATCACGTGGGATCTCACGCGGTCGCGTGAAGACACGTGACTGGCGCGATTCAGACTTATAAATAGGCCGTTTCGCCGATTCTTTTGAGATCTTTTGTGTGGCTTTTGAGAGGAGAAGCGGCTAGGGTTTGAGGAGGAGGTCTTTGCCGAATTGGAGGGCCGTTCTTCACCAACTTTGATAGTTCTTTCCTCCGTCATAGCATCGAGGGAGTCATTGGCGACCTAGCTTCGGAGAAGGATCCTTCAAGACGTTGAGCGACCCATCAAGGCCATCGTCACGAATTCAAGGGGGTTTATTTCCATGGTTTACATTGCTTTTCATTGTGTTATGTTTTGCTTTGTAATAAGCCCCATGGAGGGCTAAACCCTAGTAGATACTTGGGCATGTGAACCCTAGGTTTCGATTCATGTATTGACTTTCTTTATGCTTTCTTTTAAATCCGAGTTTATTTGAGTTTCAATCTTGTTTTATCATTGCTTGCATGCCTTATTGATTCGTATGGTTGTTTGGTATGCTTGATTTGTTGCCTTGGTGAGAGAGAGGTCTCCATTAGGGTTAGAACATATGAGATTGAAGAGGGTTGAGAGGGTGAGTCATGAGATAGTGGAGTGTCCCCTTTCCCTTCCGATTAAGTGTTTCCTATCTCCGTATTCCCTAAGATCTATGCAACCATATTTGGTGTGAGGTGTGAGATTAAGAGATTTCTCCGCCGGGACCTTGTAGGGGGTTAGGAATCTTCCGCCTAGAAATAGGGTTAGGTCTAATTTTAGGAATCGGTTTCACTTTTAGGTATCTCTAAAGCTTATTGCGGTCATATGGGGTGTGAGGTGTTGAGATTGAGCGATTTCTCCGCCGGGACCTTGTAGGGGACTAGTATCGGTGGCCTGGAGGCAGGGACCGATTATTCTTGGATTACCTCGACTCATAGAACTCGGTTTAGAAGCATTTAGTTAGTCTTGCACTTCATGATAGAACCTAGGGGGAGCATTGCCCGGGTATCTCATCTTTATTGATTGAGATCTCCCTTTATTTACCTTTTGCCTATTCATCTCTAGTATTAATTTCTATGCACACTAGATCACCACAAAATCACAGTGGTCATTAGGCTAGATTGCAGAGAAGAAGTTAGTACTAGTAGCCCTGTTCCCTGTGGATTCGACTACCCTACTCACCAGGGTAATTATTACTTCGACAACCCATGCACTTGCGGTACACACACGCAAAGGGGTGTGTCACTTCCCAATGCACCATAAACAAAGAATTAGACATTTATAGTTTTTTCTAGAACAGGAAACTCTAACTCTCACTGCATCATTCTTGAGGTATGTGAATTAAAAACCTCTCCTAGTTGAGTACTCCACTAGTTCCTTCTTAAATATTTTTAGATCCTTGAAGCTGAGGTCAAGGAAAAAAATCCTCCAATAGACTGGTGGGATCAAAGATCTTCCTTGTAGATCCGTGCCTTCCTGCATCCTCTTTGTCTGACCCTTCAATTGTGTCTTCATAGCTTAATCATTTTCATAACCATTCACTTTCCCAAATTCAGAGACACTCCTGGCATTGCTCCCAACAAAGCTTTCATCTTCTGCATTTCTTGTTGGTGTATTCTCAGCCTCATTCTTAGCATTTACTTGCAAGCTCTTCTTCAGCTCAACATAATTCCTCACTTTCTCCCTGGCTTCATCTCTTTCAGCATCTTCCTCAGAGTTGCATTCTGCAAAAGGTACCTGACATAGACTTTCTTCATCATCCGTACTAGAACCATTGCAACTCTGATTGCCTTGCACCTCAACATCCCATACACTTCCTTCAACATTGGTTACCACATCAGCAACCCTCTCATTTTCTTGTGCATCAACTTCATTCTCCTGACCCTACTCCTGAAGTGGAACTTCAGTCCTGAATGCAGAATTCAACAACAGATCAAATTGCACATCTTCTTGTGCCTCAACCTCATTGTCCTGCTCCTCAAAGTCAACCACCCCTTCATTCTGTAATGCATAAGTAAGCAAAGCATCATCTTCATCTTCAACTGCGATTTCATTCCTTGGAGCAACACTTGCCTCTTTCTTGCTACACTCCTCTTCACTTTCACTCCCTAAATCTGTAACCAACACTTCTGGCAGTGTATTAGCATGTATAGTATTAGCATCACCTGTTGAATGTAAATCTACAAAGAACTTCTCCTGGACTTTAGGCTTTAGAATATCTGGAAAACCTTGAACATGGCTATCACTAGATACCTCAACATACACATCTACTATAATTTGGTTTCTAAGTTGTTCAACGAGTCCTCTAATCTCATCATCATTGGAGATGTGCTTCAATGTCCCACACCTTCCACACCCATCCATGAAAAATAAATCCATAGTTGAGTTTACATCATAGCCCAACACTTGAAGATCTCCTAACATGTCCCAGTAGTAAAGCTTGTCAGGGTCCACACTGAAGTCATTCATTTTCCCATCATTGTATTTTGGCCTCCCTTCTTTCACCAGTGTGCCTCCATGGTGGTATCTGACACGGGGTTATCCGATAATAAGAGCACCGTGCAACACTTACGTCCTACAAGTCAGCCTAACGCCCAAGAATGCCCTGAGAAACACTACAACCAAGAAGAAAACAAGAGAAAGATACCAAGTGTAAGAGAGAAAAACTAACTCTCTATATTGATGAAGGAAACTATTACAACTTAGGCCAAGAACACTCAAGGCTCACCCTAGAACCAACCTGGTTCACTAAGGCTACAAGAGAAGGGAAAGACTCTCTCTTGTGAGAACTCTTGATAGAATGAGAGGAGAAGAGAATGAGAAGAATGAGATCGGATGCTTCTCATGGAGAAATGGAGGCCCTTATATAGCCAAGTCCTTGGAATCCCATCCAAGGGCATGGAGACGAACACGAATAGAGGAATTCTCCCAACAAATGCTAGATGACGAAACTTGTTCTCATCCAACGGTAAGAAACCAATGTTGTTCCTATTTGTCGGGTCCTGCGTGCTCCCCATTAGCTACAAGGTGTCTCTCTTTTGTCCACAGCGCCTGATAATCACTGTACATTCGTCCGGGATGACTCGGCAATGTCTGATCTTGCCAAGGGACGTTCTCCGCCCGTAAACGTCTGCTCCTATGGGTTCTCCTCATGTTCTAAGTCTTGCCAAAAGTCGAGCGGGTCGCCACTCTGCTCCCTGTCATGAAACCTGCTCATGTCCATGTAAAATATCTGACCGCTCCAAAGAACTGAAACAGGTCTAAGGGGATGAAAGAACCATCCCCGGCTTTCCCAGCCTTGTTATGCCCGCGGCAAGGGCGTGACACCGAAAAGCCCTGTCACAGTATCTAACAAAATATTCCTTAGATATGCTTTGCCACCTATATAGAAAGGTAAAGTTCAGCCCTATTCTGAACATATTGAACACAATAATAGAAACAAAGTTTGTGCTACCATGAAAGCATAATAATAATAATAATAATAATAATAATAATAATAATAATAATAATAATAATAATAATAATAACCAAGTCATTTCTATTCTGAGAAAGACAAAATAAGAAAAAAATTCTAAGAGGACAAAAACATTTTTCTAGGTTGTTTGTGAAGGTATTTGCCTGTTGTAGTTGACTAGAAATTATGAGATATCAACTAAATATCATTAGGAAAGGTAAAGACTTTGTTCATCCTCTTGGATGAAGATAGATTAATGAGAACAAAGATCAATTTATTTCCTCAACAAAGATTAAAGAACATCTTAAAAAATTTATTGTTTGTTGCAACAATGTCTTTCCAAAATAGAGGGACTAAGCATCTCATTTATTTTCCTCCATATGCTTTATTGGCTTTGACATAGCGAACCCTAGTCTAAGGGACCAGCTGAACTAACAACGAATAAACAAACTAAAAACATATTGGAATTGAAGAACAAACAAAAGAATAAATAAACTAAAACCTGCTTCAATACCACATTTGATGCACAATCTCATAACAAAAGCCATATCTCACTCTACACAACTGAAGCCCTAATGTCATACCTAGACATAAAGATAAAGGAAGACCATAGATCCTAACTCAATAATGCTTACCCAGTATAAATCGGGTTGCAATTAAAGGAAAACCTGCTTCATAAGGGTCTGATGTACGTACAAATCAAGGTGGTTGACAGTGATGACGATTTCTTCAACTGATGATAGTAGTGTATGGTCTGGGGGAGCATTCACTGGGGCTGCCCAATGTTGGTTGTGGATACAACTATTGTATGTGCTCACAGCATCGTTAGTCCTTCAGTGGTGGAGAAGGAGGTGAAGGAGAAGGAGTTTAATTCTGTTATAGGATCTAGACTTTAAATGCGGATCTGATTAACTAATACTTAGGCTTAATGTCAATTAGACATTATGGCCTATTCTGAATTTTTGGCATTATTTTATGAATATTTTAATCCAATTTTAAGCCACGTTAGCTCACCAGACGGAGAAACTCATAGGCGTTAGGGTAAGGGACTGTTTTTTCCCAAAAATAATAACAGAGGGATCCCAGCATGACAAAGTTAATAAGGGGACTAAAAGGGCACTTTCACTATAATAGAAGGACTAATCCTGGTATTCTACCAAGAAAGTACTTGGGTGCTTTTACATAATGATGACATTCCGCAAGTGCACGGGGTCATCAAGTAATACCTCTCGTGCAAGCACGAGAGGGTCGTAATCTCTGTGTCCAAGTAGCTACCCTTACTTCCTCTTTACTCGTTGTCTAACCTTCCAAATCACATTCAGGAACTAAAACTACTAAAGGGACTAAAACTAAGTGAAATAGTGTCTACACGCCAAGTGAGATGGTGAAAATCAAGGGATGAGGGTTGCCACGGATGTGGATCCTCTTGGGGTTACTAAAGTTAGAGAAATGCTAGAGTTGCTAAGCAAGTAGTTGTTCAGGCCAAGAGAAATCCACAAATAGATTACCCCGATGGTCACGGTGATAACCCTAATGCCATACAAGTATTGGCTCAGAATCTCTTCCACCCAAATCCTCCTACGATTGCAATATACACAGGAAAATCTCTAATTAGGACCAATACTCAACCTAGGCCCAGCCCTAATGGTTGGAGGGGTATGAAATACCCATTGGTCACGGCGTATTCATACATGAATCCCCATTAAGCTAAGTGTGTCTAGTAAAAGGGCGTTGGTCACACAACCAAGTACAACCTAGAAGTTGAAATACAGAGTTCTCATGCAAATCAACATATTAAAGATCATCAAGCTTAAACCATGAAGCAAACCAAATGTATTAAATAACTCAAAACATTCAACTAAACAAGTTCACCCCAAGGTTCACAGGCATCCGGTGACCTTGGGGTCTAGTCGTCCATACAAGCAAATACAAGAGATATGTTCATGGAAACAACTATAAAATGCATGATAAAACTCCCTCAAATGATGGAAACAAGAAGAGGAGAAAGAACGACGCGGAGGGCTTCCACGGACACTGCTATGGGGGCGGTTTCCCTCGTCATCTCCAAGCTTCCCAAAGATAAAATCAGTGAAGATCTTGCCTAATAACGCTTCTCCCTTTGATCCCCTCTCTCTAAATCATGAGATTTGGCCTCTAAATGCCCTGGTGAAGTGGCCTCCTCCTAGGGTTTTTCGGATATCAAAAGAAAGTCCCCTCCCTTTGAGCCCTAACTTTTCCTTTAAAAAGTTCCACCTGAGCCTTACGAGCTCCTTACGGGCGCATGGAGCCCGTGAGGCTCACTGCCTTTTCTACTCTTGAAATAGTAATTCATCTATAGTACTGATCGCTAAATCTTCAGCAAGTCTCACGGACTTCATGTGGGCGCATGGAGCCCATGAGGTTTACAGCCCATTTCCTGCAACACCTGATTCCCTCGTTACAGTGCCTGCTACAATGTTATTGCTTCAAAAACAGGATTTTTGGTGCCGATTTCTTCCCAATTGCATTCTCGAGCTCTCTTTGGCCTCCCTGAGGCCTGTAACACAAATATAACTAATTTAGACATAAAACATGCATCGATTCATTCAAAAAAGCATGCTAGCATGTGTAAAATCTACGTATAAAAATATACATTTAGGCTCTTATCACATGGTAATCCTTGACATGTTAATTTATTGTTATTATATCCTTTCATGTTGTAGAATTCCATTCTGTCAGAATTCTTTTCTGTCACCAACATAATAACATACTAGAAATACTTTTTTTATTGATAATTTATTTTTTACTATCTAGTTGCTTTGGTTGAAGAATTTTAATCTCCTCACCTAGAGAAATAAATTGGGATGAATTATTTTGTTTTAGATTATTCTGGTTTTTGCTCAAAGCAAATATATGGAATAAAATTAAATTTATTTATTAAAAATTTACTTAATTAAATGATGCAATTATAATTATTGCTAAAATATATCATTAGTTATTAATCAAGTTCAATCAATATTTTAAACCTAATCAAATTTATTTTGAAAATTAAGCCACCATGGCAATAGTTGAACGGTTAAAGCACTTGTCTTTCATGCTGCCGTCAAAAGTTCAACTCTCTCCCAATGTATGGTTGAGTCATAATAATAAAAAATTTGTGTATTTGGTATAGCTTATTCACATCATAAACAAAAGTAATTCTAAAAAATTTATATCACAAAACTAACCCTATATTAGGCTATGTAATTAAAAAAATGCATTAGCAATGTAGAAATTCATTAGTAACATAATAATCAAACTCGCCATTTCAAAGAATTTATTTATTTATTTATTTCTTTAATATGAAGCATGTGATTTGATTTACAACCACTACTTTTGCAAACACTAGCTTTAGAATATTAAAAAAAAAAAATGATATTTTAAGCTTTTTTTTTCAGATTTTTATATGTTGCCCTTAAACAGCAAAATTTCTTGAAGAAGTTGAATGTTGTTATGAGCAAAGAACTTTTATTCACTTTTTGATGATCTTATTAGAACACAAAGTATGCATAAGATTATGACGAAAACTTATAATAGCTTTAGGAAACATTTATGATAATTTCTGGAGGTTCACTATTATGTTTTTTTCATAAAAATAAATAAATTATAGTTATTCATAAAAACAAAACATCAAGATCACAAAAAAATACAAAAAAGATAAAGTACATCTAAACATGGATCAAAGAGCAACAAGAAGCTTGTGACCAAACTTATTGAGAGTATGGACTGTATTAAGGACTATGGATATTAAGAAACAATATTTATTAATCCCTACTTTTTAATAATCCTAATCAGTGGCTCTAACAATTTGGTCTACTATTCATGCCCACTTTTTTAACTTTCATACCTACCATTCTCTACCATTAAGCCACACCGTGAGACATTGATAATATACATAAAATACCCAAAATACCCTTAGATGTCTTTGGAGGGAAGTTTGCCACTAGATCCTAGCAACCCATGCATGGATTATCCTTTTTTCTTATATGAAAAGGCACATTGCTTCTTTTCTCCTTTTTTGTCATTGACCCATCAGCATCTTTTAACCATCACCTCTCTTCATCTTCTTTAGGGCCTCTATCCAAGCACTTCACCAGAACAAAAGCTTTCTTTGTTTTAATGGCCAAGATCTACATCCATGTAAGAAATTATGTGGAAAGTTGAACAAGAAACCCTTATTGAAGGTTGAGCAAAAAACTTCCATTCAAGGTTGAGTGAAAAGCCTCATCAAAGATTAAGCAAGAAGCTTAATGGAAGTCTATCTTAGAAGTGATAGAAAAGTACTACTGAGAAACCCTTTCTTTAGGTGTGAGGTTTCTCTGTTTTATCATGGGTTTCTTAGTGCTTATGTTAATAACTACCTTAGTTATATGAGTGACTCTTGTTGCAGACCTTGAATGAATAACTTCTAAAGTATCACAAGATAAAAAGAAGAAGATTGTGTTTTATATTTCACTATTTTAACTGGATTAGAGTCGGTATTGCATGAAATATGCATAATTTGGGCCTTAAAACTCATTGGCTGAGAGTAAATTATTTACTAGATGATCATAAGACAATGCCTTCTATTGACTCGCAGGGTGACTTTCAATGAGTTAGTAATATTACCATGTGTTCCAAAAAAATATGGTGGCTTTGATGGTCAAGGTAGTGAAAGGAATGACAAAGAGCCCCTCCAAGTCGTTAATGCCCTTGTAAACATCGTCTCTATTTATTTCTTCACTTCTTCAAAATTCTGGACCCTCAAAATTTTGTCTCATTTTGGAAGTTAATGTTGTATATATGATGCATACATTAAGATGATGGTCCTCCAAAAAGAAAATAAAAATTAAGTTTTATTGAAAAATAATTTTTTTTCTAAACTGTCTATATGACATTAGGTCATTTTATTTATTAACTTCGATATCATTTTAAGGGGTGAAAAGACTAAAAATATTTATATACATTATCCACCTTCAAGTATCTATATTTGGTGTCATCTCACAGACTCTGTGTAGTCACCTCAATGCCCTTAGCTATCATTATTTATGGGTCAGCCACATTATCATGCTCTTTACGAACATGTATGCATCTAGCAATCGACACTCAACTGTCCAAGTGTATCTAGTTCTTCCTTATACAGTGCAAGAGATGCCCAAAGTTAGAGCTAAGTACTAGCTTATACGCTCTATTTATAAATGTCTATCAACCTATCACACTAAATAGTAGTATCGAGAAAGGTATTACTTTGACTAGTGGACATCATGTATGTTTGTATTGACCATGAATTTCAATTGCAGAAAAAGTATTAAAAAGGTTAATATTACTATTAAACATTTTGGAGATAATAAAATAAAATTGTTGGTTTAAACTATATATTCTCACCAAAGCAGTTTCCATAAATCCCTAAGAAGTGTAAATCAATAGATTTATAACTAGAGTCAAGGTGGATATATAAAGATGGATGATGCTCCAATACCAAGATATTTAATTAAGTACTTAGTGCATTTTCCCTGTGATACTCCAAACCTTGTGCCTAATGGGGTGTGTGTCTTGCTAATGAGTTGCCCAACACTCATATTCTATTTCACTTAGTTAAAGTAAGCTATCCATTGACTTGTGTTGCCCATATCTCTCTAGTCTAATAGTAGCAACTAGAATGTGTTGAATCAAACCAAATTATCTCATAATCTTATCAGCGATATGTATCTCAACAAGTTAAATACAAATAAGCAGGGCACGTCCCATCCAAATATCTTTGTCCTTGGTAGATATAAGGGCAATAGATGTATCAACTCCTTTGTATATAGGTATAGTATATCTTTCACATTGAAAAATATATATTAGTTATGGCTTGTGCATAATATGCTAGTTTCTAATAGATTAACAAGCTCATCACATCATGGTATTATATATATATATAACATTTCAATAAGTCCTAATATTCATGGTTCTTCACTGTTCACAAAAATCACGATAGGCACTCCAACTAATAACAATATAATCAAGGGTAGGTAATGAAATAATGAATAATTACATAAAGTAACAAATTGTTTAACAACACTCATAGGACTATTTTTGGTATTGCTAGACTTTGAAAATGTTCCCATATCCATATCAACAGTTTGTATAATAGGAAAATATCGCAAACAATTTTGCATGATATAATATTAAACATAGACTATGACATATATACCATATTTAATTAAATGTGGTTTACCTTGAGCAATAGGAAAAATCCTACTACGATGCATATAGCCTTGGAAATTAGAATTATTAAATAAGCTAGAACTACATCATCCATAGTCATCCTTCCCCACTTCATAAGATCTATAATTAATGATATCCACTTTAAAATTAAAGAGACCTTATTATTAGAATCAAGAGAGTATGATATTAATATATTTAGCATTATATCAAAGTATATCATGTCAATGTTGCAATAAAAAAAATTGGAAATTGTCAACTAGAATTATATGGCATGTGCTAAGTATTTAATGGCAGTGCTTCGTAGACATGATTACATTTATAACAAATTAACCTCTTTTACATCAAAAATCATTATGTAGGCATTCATCTATTAATGTCAGTGTCAATGTTGGTATCCTCGTCATTCTTACTTGGTGTCAGCTAAGATGTCCTTAAGTTGGGAAAGAGAAGGATGACTATGAAGTGAACAATGAGAGTCAAAAGATGCATGGGTTGGGGGGGATTATATATAACCCTCCCTCAACTCTCAAGTGGAGGTTCAAAACCATACCAATATCAAGACATGACAAGAAAAACTAGTAAACACATTGAAAAATAAGACACACCATGTTGATCAACCTGCAATACCGCAAGAAGAAGTAGATATGTCCCTTACCACAAAAATTCAACTCAAGGAGTAGAGGAAGAAAGATAAAAAAGCACCCTTCATCATCTATTAAGAAGTAGACAAAAGCACTTTTGGGATGATTGTTGGACCCTAAACATCAAAAGCAGCATGGGATCCTCTTCAAAAGTCATATATACAAGGGAGCACAAAAGGTAAAGAAAATTCCTATACAAAATTTAAGGTCTAAATTTGAACTCTTGTCAATGAAGAATGATGAATCTATTTTTTTATTATTGCTAAAAAAAATTATGGTGATTGTTAATCACTTGAGAAAGAATGGTGAGGAGTTCGTATAATGAAAATGATGTTACGATCTTTAAACCCAAAGTTTAACTTTGCTATTGTAACCATGGTAGAATCTAAGCACTTGAAGGAGATGTCAATTGCAAAGCTCATCTATTCACTACAAATGCATGAGCAAAAGCATGCTAAAAAGGAGAATGAGAAGCCAATTGATTAAGCTCTTCAAACAAAACTTACACTATTAGGTAGGGAAGAACAAATACAGAAAAGAGGCTTTTATGGTTGAGGCAATGACCAAGAGAAAAGGTGAAAGACTATACATGATGATGGAGAATCAAGAGCACCATATAGAGCTCTAGGCAGAGGCCATTTTTCAAGATAGCCGTATGATAAAGGAAGGTATTATAGGCCTCACATTTGGTATTTTCTTTACAATAAGTATGGGAATTATGGTTCAAATTGTTGGCGTAGGGATAGCTAGAATATATACTTTGTAGAGAAAGAACATGGTAGAGCAAACCAAATTATTATTAGCCTACAATGGAGTAGATGCAAATCAAAAGACAAATCGAAAGAAATTATATATGTGGAAGAAAATAATCTTTTTTTTTTTCTTAACAAAGAGCAAAGAACTCAAAAGAAAAATTAAAAAACAAAGTGTCTTCTAGAACAACAGTCTTCAAGCCAAGAAGGCCGATCAAGCCCCTGGTAAAAGAGAGAAAGTTGTTGATTATGTCTTCCAAAATTTGCAAGTGCATCAGCAATATCATTGTCTTCCCTTGGAATATAATCAACACTAGTGTGAGAGAAGTAATCGAAGTTCCTCTTCAATTTGGAGAATTATTCCGTGATATGCCAAGCAGTATAGATGTTGAAGTTTTTGAGAAGATCTACAACCCCTGGACAATCACAATAGATACTATTAGGAAACAACCCATTTGAGTGACAGAAATGGAGGGCAAGATTAATGGCTGTTAATTCTACCATAATGGGAGAATAAGAAGTAGCACCCTTAGCACCTGCAAGCAAAATAAGATTTGAGTTAAATATGATGATGAAGCCAAAATCAGAAGAGCTAGACTTTGAGACCCAAGAGGTATCAATGAATATTTTAATAGAGTGATTAGAATAATTTCAACAGCAAAACTCCTTGAAATGAGTATTGTTGAAGTTCAAACACAAAGACCAAGCTCGGGCAACAATGTTGTTGTAATTGATTGAACAACCTTGGAAAACTAGGTTGCATCTATTTTTCCAAATGAGACAAGCAACAACAGCAATCAGAGCTTTTGCCCGAAGATCCACATCTTTGGAATGAACAAATTTCAGTAACCAGAATCCAGAACTAAGAAGGGGAATATCATTTTGATTCCAGCCAATTAGGGCAAAAACTTCATACCAACAATGTAGAGTCTTATTGCAAGTCCAAAAAAAAATGAGCCGCAGTTTCACCTATTAGACCGCAAAGAGGGCAAGAAACTTTTTGGGGCAATATTAAGATGATAAAGGTAATCTCCAGTTGAAAGTCTCCTATGAGCAAGCTTCCAATGGAAAAATTTTATACAAGGCATCATAGGGAGCTTCCAAATAATTGTCCAACCCAACTAGCGCTCATCAAAGGACTTAAAGTCAAGAGCATGATCATAAACTGTTGAGGCAATGGACGCCCTGTGAGAATGATGTCTCCAAATCCAAAGGTTACTTTCTACCTCATTAATTTTGATTTTCTTAATCCAATTCCAATCTAAGGAGTTGCCAAACACATTCTTAAGAGCATCAGTACATAAACCATTTGAGTTTAAAAAAGCAATGAAAAACAGCTCCTCCAAATTAACAAGAGACATGTTAAGAAAAGTTGGCTTTTTAGGAATTGGAAGGTCAAAATAAACAGGGATTATACCAAATATCAACCTTCTAAAAGTTGCAAGACAACAAATTAATGTTGGGCTTGATAAAATTAGCTGTGTTGCAAATCGACTTATAAAACCAGGAAGGTTTAGAAACATGATCAGGGTTATAAAGATGCCAACCTTCATATTTAAAATTAAAAATATCGACCCATATCTTATTTTCAGAATTAAGGATGGAAAAAACATTTTTGGCCATGAGTGAGTGCTAAACTATCTGAAGATCCCGAATACCCAATCCCCCCTCGGACTTTTTAAGTGTAGTAACTATCCACCCCACTGCATGGTGCCCATGATTGCTGCCATTCTTACCTAAGAGAAAGGACCTAGCAAGTTTGGAAATATTGTCCAGAATTGAGTTGGGAATATGCATCACTGAGAGGATATAATTAGGAATTGGAAAAATGGTGATACTGAGATGAATAATTCTGCCAGCATTAGTGAGATTGCTATGGTTCCAAGAATGTAAGGCACTCTTAACTCTAATGGGAAGATAGCCAAGCTGATTCAAGAGCAACCTCTTAGGTGAAATAGGAACACCAAGATAGTTGAAAGGAAAGTTACCCAAGTTAATCCCCAGAATCCTAGTGACAGACTTGGCTAGTCTCCTATTGCACCAAGAAGGAACAAAAATGGCAGATTTATGCAAATTAGGATTTTGCCCCAAGATGTCTTGATAAATTTTAAGGCAAAGAAGGCAATTTCGGGCATTGTTCCAAGAAGATTTGGTAATAAGAAGGAGATCGTCAACAAACATAAAATGGTTGAAGTTTCTAGGCAAGTTAGAATAAAAACCTTGAATTAAATCCATAGACATAGCTTTATTAAGAATAGCCGAAAGATTTTGGGAAACCAAAAGGAAAAGTAAAGGAGATAAAGGATCCCCCTGCCTAACACCTCTGCCACTATTAATCCAGGGGGTGTGACAACCATTAATGATAAAAGAAAATGAAGCAGAGGAAAGGCAAGACTAGACCCAATTAACCCAAATGTTAAGAAAACACATTCTTTGAAGGGTATTAATGATGGTCGACCATTTAACAGTATCAAATGCTTTTTCAATATCAGTTTTGCACAGCATCCTAGGAGAAACCTGAGTTTCAGAATCTAAGCTGTGGGCAATTTCCTGGGTTGCGATAATGTTGTTGATAGCGCTCCTCCCAGGAAGAAACCCATTTTGCTCACGGTCAATAAGATAAGGAATGACAAGCTTAAGACAGTTAGCAAGAATTTTAGAAATAAATTTATAATAGACATTACAAAGTGAAATGGGACAAAAATCTTTAATAGAAACAGGTTGGGGAATTTTGGGAATCAAAGCAACATAAGTTTTCCCCCAAGAATAAGGAAGGGCACCAGTGTTAAAAAAAAATAAGAAATTGTAGAAAAAAGGTGATCCCTGACCAAGTTCTAGCAAAACAGATAGAATTCAACATTCATGCCATCAGGAGCTAGACTTTTCCCTCGAAGATAGATCTAAGAGTTCAATAGACCTCTCGCTTGGAGATTGGTTGAATGAGAGACTCTCAATCTATGTCAGAAAGGACAGGAAGATCATCTGGCAAAGCATGAATGAAGAAAATAAGGGAATGAGAGGAGAAGGGGGCCCAAAGAGATTTGTAATTAACTTAAACATGGAAGTTAATTACCAATTTATTTCAAATGTTTATTATGTTCTGGACATGAAAAGCAATATTTTGAGTTTGTGTCAATTCTTTGAAATGAGCTATACTATTCACATGAAAATTTTAGAACTCTCTATTTTTTATGTGAAGAATAGGTTGACTGTTCATGTTCACATGGCACAATATCGTTTGTTTCCTATTTTTTTCAAATTGAGAAATCTAAATGTCTTAAAGTAATAATTAGAAACAACTCCACTTTATGGCATCTTAGATTTTGTCATTTGATTTACAATGGTCAAAGTTTGTTGTGAAAGAAAAATATGGCTACAAGAATTCCAAGAATTTTTAGTTTTCATGGAAGATGTGAAAACAATATGATCGAAAAGCAACAAAGAAAGAGTTTCAAGGGAAGAACATCAAATAAAGCTACAGAACTACTTCATTTGGTGTATAAAGATGTTTAATGGACCCACCAAACCTACTTTTAATGGAAACAAGTATTATTTTACATTCACAGATGATTTCAATAGATAAATGTCAATGTATCTTTTAAAAGAAAAAAGAAGAAGCTTTCCAAAAATTTAAGAAGTTCAAAACTTGGTTGAAAAACAATATGGTTCGTTGTATTCTGAAGAAAAGCATGTGACAAAAAGGTTTTGGGGAGAAGCTATTATTTGTGTTACATACTTACTGAACAAGTTTTATATAAAATAGCTTCGCATAATGACACCAAAGGAAGCTTGGAGTTCAAGGAAGCCAAAGGTGGACTATTTGAGAATTTTTTGAAGTGCGGCTTATGCTAAGATCCCTGATGAGAAGAAATCAAAATTAGATGACAAAGGTGAGAATTAATCCTCTCATTAAAAAGTCATTTTCTCAAAAGATGTTGACTTTGATAAAGAGTTGGTTTAGATTGGAAAAAATAAAAAGAAAGTGTAGAGACAAGTGTCATGTTTGATGGTAATAATGAAATAGAAGAAGTTGAAGAAGAAACTTTTCATCCATCTCTACCTCAAGGAGAAACTCAATCTTCATCACTAATTATTCCATCTTTATCCTCAAGGGGTCATCCTCATAAAAGAGTCTCCAAGATGAAAAGCATTCAAGTATATGAAAAACTGAAATAGTACAAGATAATGCCCTTTTTTTGTCTCATTGCAGGTAGTGATCTGATAAGTGTCTAAATGTATATACTTTAGTATACATATTTTATACACTTAGCATGTATTTTATTAAGCTTTGATGCCCGTTTTATGCTTAATCGAGTATTATTTTCTTTGTAGGGCATGTAGAAGCCAGGGAGAACGCGAAGACATAATTTGGGCAGAAAAGAGAAGAAAACTAGGTCGCAGTACTATAGCGTATTTACTGTAGCTGGAGTACTGCAGCAGATGTACTGTAGCAGTAACTGTAACACCTGGGGGGTTTTTCGGGCAGGAAATTCCAGAGACTTTTGCCTAAGTCTCACGGCCCCGTCTGCTACCCCATGAGGAAATTTCAGAAAGTTTTGCCTAGCCTTCACTCCCCCGTTAACTACCCCGTGAGGCTCGGGATTTGGGGTTTCCCTTGACCTAACCTACATCCCCATCGTCCCCCTCATGGCCCGTATGCTTCGGGGGTATAAATAGGGACTTCTAGGACTTTTGGAGGGGACTTTTCTCTTGGCCTTTGAGGCCGCCGCGACCGCACCTCCTTGGGGCCTTCCGGCCATCTTCCGGCGGCGATCTTTGTGGGAAACGAGGACACATCATCACCAAGAGGGAGAGGAGCAAGGGAGAAGCAGTTTGTGTGGAGTTCTACACCACCATTCCATTATCATTCGAAGCTTCATCCATTCAAGAAGATCAAGATAGTAGAGGGTGTTTTCTTGCTTCTTTATTGTCTTTCTTTGCCTTGTATGTTGTATAAGTATCCGTTATCATGAGGAATTAACTTATCATTGTGTTTGGATTTGGATGAAACCTAGGGTTCATCTCGTGTATGAACTTTGGATGTTGTTATTAATTTAGTTTGATGGTTGTTTGAGATTCAATCTTTCATGCTTTCATATCTAGAATTACATTTGTGGAGAAATCCGTAATTCTTTTATGAGTTATATGCATAGATGTGACCTACTCACGTGTACTAGATCTAGGAGAGGTTGAAAGGGGATTCTTATGCTGACACGCAGAGAGATCGGGTGTTGGTAGCCCTCCATTGCTAGGTTTAAGCCGAAGGATAGTAGGTTTACTCCTATTAGAGACTTCACGGAGCTCAATGCGATTGTAGGTGGGTTAATACGGAGAGATTCCGATTAACACTCGTATAGGATCAGGGGTTAGTCGCTGAGAGATCGGGGCTAATCTATTCATGAGGTCTCTAGGTCTCAATTACCGTCAATGCATCTTTATATCATCCTAGTTTGGGACTTAATGACAACCCTAGGTGGATTCCTTATCCAAACACACCCTTCTCATGCTTGATACTCCCTTGTTTGTTTTCATCCGTCTGCTAGTTACCAGGCCATAGGATTAGTTTAAATTAGTTTATTTGTTTTATTTCTTTTCCACTCAAATTGAATGGTAGGCTAGAAAATAGATGAAGAGTGAGTAATAGTACTTCCTTGGCCCCAGTGGAATACGACCCCTGTGTCACTCACAGGGTATTATTTTGCGATCCCGTACACTTGCGGGGAAGCAATCAAGTTTTTGGCGCCGTTGCCAGAGAGCATTCAAGGAATATTAGGAAAGCTTGTAGTCTATTGCTCTAGCCATTTCTTTTCTTTTGTTTATACATTATACTCTTTGTAGAAATTTTTCTTCTTGTTCATATTACTTTTATTTTCTACTCTTTTATTTTAACTTTGTTCTTCATATTCTCTTTTGTGTGAGGTACAATCCAATTGGAAAATGCAAGGTGCCTGCAATTTGAATGATTCAGCCTTAGTTCCAAATAACCCAACTTACAATCTGGAGTGGAAACACCACCCAAACTGTTCATGGAATCAAGGCCAACAACAACCAAAAGTTGCCCCCCATCAAGGTCCTCAGTATCAAACACCACAATTAAAAAAATTTACTACTGAGGATGTATTGGAGAAATTCATGATTGGTACTGAAAGTAGATTTCAAGTCATCAATACCAAACTTAAAGCCATCACCACCGAACTTCGAGCCCTTGATGCCAAATATAATGCACGATTTGAGGGCATCGATGCCACCCTTTTGGCTATACAAGCCTCTATTCACAAGCTAGAATGTCGGGTTGAACAATTAATTCACGAGCGAGCAAAAGAGCCCCATTCTACGAACAACAATGAAATTGAAGAGAGATATTATCAAAGAGAGGTGGGTAAGGACTTTGGTGTCTTAATTGTTAAAATGGAAGAAAAAGTTGCATCAACATCACTTGAGCAAGCACTTAGCATAGAAGTGACTCAAAGCACTAAGCACAAAAGAGAATCATTCGGGACGACTGAAGATGTGGATAGAAGGTTGAAGCCACCCGATGACCCACCAATGTCTTCTAGACACGTCCCAACCAAAACTGTTCCCTTGGAGGCCCAAAAGATTTTTGTGGGTGATCAAAGGAAAATTGACATTGGTTGAAGAAAGAGATGTGGGTAGGAGGTTTACACCACCTAAGGGCCCACCCATGCCAAGTTTGCAAAGCCTTTAACCTTATCTTTTTCCTTGGATGCCAAAACAATTTTTTAGGAAGCTCTAAGGAAATTCAACCGGGACCAAAGTAAAAGCGGGGAGGATGCTCAAATCAACCAAGGATCCGCCCAAGTTAAAGTTGCACAATGCCCGGCCCAAGCTTTTTCCACGGAGGCCAAAAGGTGACTCATGCTTCACCTCCAAATTTGAATCATCCCGGAAGGTATGTTTCGTATTTCTTGGTAGTTCTTATGCCACTTCTAGCCGGGATGAACACACCATTTTCATGCCTCCCTAGGTAAGAAAGAGGTACATCGAGCTGATGACATTAAACAAGCGCTTCTTGGGAGGCAACCCAAGCTTCAATTTCTTCAATTTCTTCTTTTAGTGTTTTTAGTTGAGTGTGGTTTGTGTATGTTTGTGTTTCTTTCATGTCTTTATTTGTTTGAATAAGTCCATGTTTGCATGCCTTGTACATTTGTCTCATCGTCGTTTTTGTATTTTAATTGTTAACCATCTTGAGAAGCATGTTTTTGATGTTATGTCATGCATTAGATCGAGTTTTTAAGCATTTCTTTCAAGTTGGAGGTGTTCTTAATCGCTTCATGGCCTTCATTTGTTGTTTTGGGTTGCATTTGAAAGGTTTCCAGATTTTTCCAGGTCCTCACGGCCTCAAGGGGCCATTTGGTGGGCAGTCTGCCCCTTGGCCGATCGTTTTTCCTAGGGTATACGGCCCCTCACGGCCCGTAAGGGGGGCCGTATGGATACTGTAGCACATTAAGTTCTTGCCACCCTCTCTCTTTCTCTTCATTTCTCCTTCTTCCCACACGATTTTCTCTTTTCTTTCTCCACCAATTCTTGGCCAAATCTTCTCATTTATTCTCCTAGATCACCTCCTAACCACTTTGAGACTTCGATTTAATGGTTTTCTTCGAGCTTAACTCTAGTTTTCTCAAGTTTTCGTCGGTAAGCACTTTGGTGCCCTAACTTTATGTTTTTCATTTTTCTTGCATTCTTGGAGGTTTTGTGTGGATGTTTTCAAGCATTTTGCTTGATTTTGGTGGTGTGATAGTTATGGATGAGTTTTCCATTGATTTTATGTAAAAATTTTTGGATTTTCATGTTTTTGGGGAGGTTCTTTAGTAGTGAACAGTGCCCATACGGCCGTATGGTTACTATTCATCATTTTACCCAATTTTTCTCCATTTTTTGCACCACATTTTGGTTTGTCTTGGATTCCTCTATGCTTGATTAGGTTTTTCATGATTTGTAGGAATGCACAGGATGAAGGAATCGACAAGCAATCAACGACAAGGGCTAGCATGGATACTTTATTTTGTTATTTTAGACTTTATTTTCTAGCTTTTGTGTTCTTTTTGTGTTTTGTTTTAGTTCTTGCATGATTACTCCCCATCTCTCCTTTGTGAATTTTGTGGAGTGATGATGTGCCCTTTTTGCCTTGTAGGCATTAAGGGAAGTTTGGTGAGCTTCTCCGCATTCAATGGAGATTAGACCTGACATGTATAGCTCGCTGTACTCTATGTTCGGGTCACACATCGCTAGTTGCACAAGATAAACCTGGGAAGTTCATTTTCACCCTCCTCTATTGTTTTTATTGCATATATTGCCATGTTATCCATGATTAGTGTACATTGAGGGCAATGTACAACACTAGGTGTGGAGATGGGTGTATTACATGTTTTAGGGTCATTTTTACATGCTAGTGTTATCAATGATGGCTTTGTTCATTCTTGTGAAATTCTTCAAACATGAACTAATGATTGATGTGAGTTACATATTTTTTTTTGTGCTCTATTGAATCCTGTTTCATCTCTAGTATTGTCTTGTGCACTGAATTTTTTGTTGATGCCCTGGGAATAGCCAACTTGACTACTTTAACTCTCTTGTATGCTTAACACACAACCTTGAGTACTTGGCCTTAAAAGACTAAGTTCTATCCTTCAATGAACTCTTAAGAACTTCTAAACCTTGTTGAGCTAGTCCTAGTTTTGTAGCTTGTAATGCAGTCTAAAGACATGATCTGGGGTAAATGTGGAAAAAAAAGAGTCTATATCAGTATTCCTCTGCTAATGAAGCATGAATGCGTCTATGTAGACTGTAATCGAGTAGTTGGGTGGCTTTTGTGCCTAACCAGCATGTGCACCCTCCAGAAAGATTTTGGTGCAGTCTACGTTAGGCGGACTCGAAAAAAAAAAAATATTTATATAGAAAAAAAAAGGTAGAGAAAAAAAATGCATGTATATATAAATAAAAACCCTAATGATCACTTAGACTGCCTACTTGATGTTTTGAGAAGAAATGGGATTTAGTTTCAAATTTAGGAGTTAGAAGGATCTTACTTGCTCATTGAAGTAGCACTTAACATTTTAAGACCTAGTACTCTGTACATGTGGAGTGATTAGCATATAGAGCTATACTGATTGAAGTCATTAGGCTGGACCAAGTAAGGGCATATGAGACAGAAAATTCACTTACACAGCACAGACATATAAGAGGTGAGACAGGATCTTTTTTTTGTTGTACTTATTGATTGTAACTCAACATCTATATATCATCATTCATTACTTGTAGAATCTCATATTTATTCGAGCCGGAGATGGTACATTTAGCCACTTATCTGTTTCCTTGTTTTTTATGATTTGTTTGCTTGGGGACAAGCAAACGCTTAGGTGTGGGGATGTTTGATAAGTGTCTAAATGTATATACTTTAGTATACATATTTTATACACTTAACATGTATTTTATTACATTTTGATGCCCGTTTTATGCTTAATCGAGTATTATTTTCTTTGTAGGGCATGAAGAAGCCAGGGAGAACACGAAGACATAATTTGGGCAGAAAAGAGAAGAAAACCAGGTCACAGTACTATAGCGTATTTACTGTAGCTGGAGTACTGAAGCAGATGTACTGTAGCAGTAACTGTAACACCTGGGGGGTTTTTCGGGCAGGAAATTCCAAAGACTTTTGCCTAAGTCTCACGGCCCCATCTGCTATCCCGTGAGGAAATTTCAGAAAGTTTTGCCTAGCCTTCACTCCTGCATTAACTACCCAGTGAGGCTCGGGATTTAGGGTTTCCCTTGACCTAACCTATATCCCCACGGTCCCCCTCATGGCCCGTATGCTTCGGGGGTATAAATGGGGACTTCTAGGGCTTTTGGAGGGGACTTTTCTCTTGGCCTTTGAGGCCGCCGCCACCGCACCTCCTTGGGGCCTTCCGGCCATCTTCCGGCGGCGATCTTTGTGAGAAACGAG
Organism: Dioscorea alata; assembly: GCA_020875875.1. Classification (NCBI taxonomy): domain Eukaryota; kingdom Viridiplantae; phylum Streptophyta; class Magnoliopsida; order Dioscoreales; family Dioscoreaceae; genus Dioscorea; species Dioscorea alata. The sequence goes on from CM037013.1 coordinate 14,444,280, forward strand.
CACACATCATCACCAAGAGGGAGAGGAGCAAGGGAGAAGGAGTTTGTGTGGAGTTCTACACCACCATTCCATTATCATTCGAAGCTTCATCCATTCAAGAAGATCAAGATAGTAGAGGGTGTTTTCTTGCTTCTTTATTGTCTTTCTTTGCCTTGTATGTTGTATAAGTATCCCTTATCATGAGGGATTAACTTATCATTGTGTTTGGATTTGGATGAAACCTAGGGTTCATCTCTTGTATGAACTTTGGATGTTGTTATTAATTTAGTTTGATGGTTGTTTGAGATTTAATCTTTCATGCTTTCATATCTAGAATTACATTTGTGGAGAAATCCGTAATTCTTTTATGAGTTGTATGCATAGATGTGACCTACTCACGTGTACTAGATCTAGGAGAGATTGAAAGGGGATTCTTATGCCGACACGCAGAGAGATCGGGTGTTGGTAGCCCTCCATTGCTAGGTTTAAGCCGAAGGATAGTAGGTTTACTCCTATTAGAGACTTCACGGAGCTCAATGCGATCGTAGGTGGGTTAATACGGAGAGATTCCGATTAACACTCGTATAGGATCAGGGGTTAGTCACTGAGAGATCGGGGCTAATCTACTCACGAGGTCTCTAGGTCTCAATTACCGTCAATGCATCTTTATATCATCCTAGTTTGGGACTTAATGACAACCCTAGGTGGATTCCTTATCCAAACACACCCTTCTCATGCTTGATACTCCCTTGTTTGTTTTCATCCGTGTGCTAGTTACCAGGCCATAGGATTAGTTTAAATTAGTTTATTTGTTTTATTTCTTTTCCACTCAAATTGAATGGTAGGCTAGAAAATAGATGAAGAGTGAGTAATAGTACTTCCTTGGCCCCAGTGGAATACGACCCCTGTGTCACTCACAGGATATTAGTTAATGATCCCGTACACTTACGGTCAAGCAATCATGATCCAATCTCTTTTGAAAAAGCATATCGAGAAGATAAATGGTGAAAAGCTATGAATGAAGAGATGTAAGATAATAAAAGAATTGATACTTAGGGACTCACATCACTTCTCAAAGGACTAAAAGCCATTGATATCTACAAGACATAGAAAAATGCTTAAGGGAATAGAGAGAAGCACAAGGCTAGACTTGTCGTAAAAGGATCCAGCTAATAACACAAAGTTGATTACAACAATGTGTCTACTCCTGTTGCTTTTCTTGAGATGATGCTTCTATTTATTTCTCTTGCTGCTTTAATGAAGCAAAATATTTGTTTAAATAGATGTCAAATCCACTTTTTTTGAATGGTTACTTTGAAGAAGTATATGTTGAATAACCACTTGGTCTACATCCAACAGGGGAATGAAAAGAATGTTTACAAGTTAAAGAAGGCACTTTATAAGTTGAATCAACAGCCATTCTATGATCAATAAATTCAAGGTCATAATGACTCAAGAATTTAATATGGCTGATATTAGTCTCATGGCTTTTTTTGGGCATTGAAGTTAAGCAATAAGAAAATGCATTTTGATTTTTAAAGTAAGTAATGCCAAGGAGATATTGAAGAAATTCGTAATGGAAGATTATCATGCAGCCAATACTCTAGTACTCTATGGTATAAATTTAACTAAGAAAGGAGAAAGAGAAACTGTGAATCCCACATACTTCAAGAATCATGTAGAAATTTTGAGGTATTTGACATGTATGCAGCCTAATATTCTCTATGGAGTTAGGTTGATTAGGCACTATATGGCAGCCCCAAAGATGTCACACTTGAAAGTTGCAAAATGGATTCTTCATTATATTCAAGGAACATATAATTATAACCTATTTCATTAATCTTTTAGAGATTAAAAGCTTGTTGGTTTTTGTGATAGTGACTAGCTGGTGATCTTGAAGATCGTAAAAGAACTTTAGGATTTGTTTCTTCCTTAGAGATGTAGCATTTGATTAGCCCTTGATACTTCCTTGGGATCATGCCACAATCGGATCATGTCACAACACCCTTTTTATCGAGGTGAATATGGCACCCATCAGTTAAAGACCCATTTTAACTAAAAAATTGACATCCTTGTAAAACAAAATCAAACTTACAAAATACAACTAACAATTTTACACCAACTACAGGTTCAAATATACGAATATAACAAACATAATTACTCCAATTTGTGGGTACAACCACTACAAGATCACGACACCAACAAATAGAAAGAAATAGGACCTACTGAAATCCTGGACTTAACAATGACTGGCTCTATACTCGCACAGGCAATCTAGGAGAGTCCTACTCCTGCAACTATAACACATTTCAGTTGATTGATAGTGGCTCAATAATTTTAAATAATTAAATATAGCCTATATAAAGTATATAAAGATCAATTTCTCAAATAACTTCCCAGCTTTCAGAGATACCATAATTTTGGCAAAATACAAGTCTTAATAGCTTTAAAAAAACTCATCATGAATCATCATCAAATCAATTTTACAAGGAAATATAATTTTTGTGAGAGATTGCCCTCATTTGAGCGACAGCTGGGCTTCGCACCCTCATTACAATCCAAAATAACATCTTTTATATGATTGAACTGTAAAACAGTTCTCAAATCATTGGCCTAAAAACACTCTCCGACTTAGCAGCCTCACGCCTAGGTTGAGAGCCATCAAGGTCTTCACAACCTTAACGTTGGCTATTGAGATCCCCGTGTGGTGACCCAGGTTTCTCAACAGAACTAAACCCTGTCAATAGCTTTACCCACCTTTTGACAAAGGGTAAACTCAAAGTTGACAATGTCGCTTCCCATCAGGTCGGGTCGTGGAACCCCAACTACGGTGTCGGACTAAAGTCCCTAGTCACCATTAATATCCTTTGAAAGCTCAATAGCACAATACATGCATAATACCCATAAAGTCTAGATCCAAGGACATCATCCCTAAACCAGGAATGAAAACCAATTCCACAAGGATTGATTGTAAAATCATTTTAATATGCACACATGGTTTCACAAATCATTCAAAGTCAAAGCATACGTAACCATTAAAATAAATACGTTAAATGAATAATTAAATCATATATACATGTATTTTTCACATTTTGAAACTATGTATAATTAAACAAAACCAGATGTACCAATACAATTGTTATGACATAGCAAACTGCAAATAAATATATGTATCCTTTCATAATATAAATTGTTAAACATAATATAATGAAATAATTAAACAATTATATTAAAATAGTAGCAATTAGACAATTATTTCAAAATAGAAGCCACTATCAACTCACCAGGTTTTCCTTAGGTTTCCCATTAGACCTGGAACTCCCTCTCAAGCCTGAACCCCACCTAACTAGAGAACGGAATAAAATAAATAAATATGACAAACTAAAGATAGAACTGAACCCAAAAGAAATTACAATAAATAAATAACTGATTCTCTAATTAGGCTCACTCACTCTAACCTATTCAAACCCGACCTTGCATAAACAAACTAGCTTCCAGCTTACACTTAAACCATATCAATTTGTGTTAAACTCTCCATAACCAACCTTGACCAACCTCAATTTCACTTAACCAAGTTCAATTTCACCAACCAGCCTTGAACCGATTCCAATTCTTATACAAAATATCTTGAACCAAGTTGGTTCAACTAAACCCAATTCTCCTTGAATTAGTTTACCCCAAAATCATTAGCTCAAAATCTGAACCAAGCCTAAATCAATCTCAACCAACTTAACTTAGCCAAAACAATTTCAAGCATAACCATAACTCATCTTGATTTGATCAAACCTAGACTAAATCAATTCAATTGAACCCAACCATATCAACTCTCATCCAAACCCAACTCCAAATTCAACCATCTAGGTTCAAACCCACTAAAAAAAAACTTGACTAAACCAAATCAAACCCACTTCACTTGATTTGATCAAGCCCAACTAAACCAAGGTGATTAAACTCAACCAACTTACTCCCACTTGGTTTGATCCAACCAAAACATCTCATCTCAATTTGGCTAAACTCAACCAACTCTATTCCAACCATCATCATTACCATCTTAATCATCATTATCAACTTAATTAATCAAAACAAACCCTAATTCCGGTTGTTACAGTAATCTACTGTAATCCAAGAAGTCTTTCACCATTACGAGCAAGATTCATCTCAAATACAAGGGTTTTTTAAAAACAAAAGTCATCTAACAACAATACCTTCATAATTTCCATCAATACTTCTTTAAATTTCATCTTCTTCTTCATCAAACGAACCACACATACATGCATACATCCAAACATACACAAACATGAAAAACAATACTACACCAAGAAGACCAGGTCTTACCAAGCAAATGCAAATCTCCGGTGAACTCTCTCCGGAGATCTCCAAAATCCTCCTCATACCCGCCCTTTGTTTTTCTTTTTTCTTTTTTTCTCAGAACACTATTGCAGCCATTGGAGAAGAAGAAAGCCCATCTTAAAAGCCAACCATTTCTTTTTATCCTATTTAACTTAATTTCTGCCAAAATTCACTTTTAGTCCCTAAAAATAAATTTCTTATAAAAAGGTCCTTGCAAAGTCACTAATGGTCTCTGAATTATAAAATATTATTTCCAAAAGATCCCTATAAACTTACCTTTCAGTCCTTGGTCTCTTGAAATATTTCAGATCAAATCCTTTTAATTACTTGTGCAACCAAAATCTTTTATAAAGTTTCACACTTAGATCCTTGAGCTTTTCTACTTGGGTTTGTCGATAGAACTGCAATGTAGGATAGTTTCACTGCAACTATGATAATACCCTGATATAATTTCTTATAGGTATCAAAAGGTTCAGGGTATTACAGATTAGGTAGTCGAATCCATAGGGAATGGTAAAAGTTCTCAATACTCGTTTGTTTCCTAATATCTAGCCGGTTCAAAGATTGGATTTGCAATAATCAAAACTACTTAAGAAGAAAAAAAGAAGAAAGGAGAAAGAGATGGAGTTTAGGATTGAAGAGATAACAATGGGAAAGACAGTATCCCGAACTAATCCCCTTGACAAATGCATTGACTATGCTATTGATTACATGGAAATCTCCTTGGACCGTGGTAACCGCCTACAGAGGGTTTGATAATGTACGTCCTCACTTAAGGCTCAGAACAGACTTAACCCTTTTCCTAATGTTTCCCTAGCTAGACGAATAAAGCTTATCCTCTAGACAGGAGGAAATCAATCTAGGGTTAACATGCACTCTTGACTGCAATTGCAACTACGGGGGACATGCACACCACATCAATGTTCTCACAGATAGCAACAATCCCCATGTCGAGTTTTTCAACATACAAACATCAATGGCAATCAACACAAGAAAATAATCCAAATAAACAAAAGGGAGTTCACAAGGAAACTCAATAATCAAATAACACAAGTCAATACATCATAATGTCAAGGCTCATAATCCGAGACACCCAAAGACAGTTAGCCCCTCATGGTTCTACAATCAGTCATAGAAAAGCGATAAGAGAAATAAAGATGATTCATTAGACTCCCTTCTTGCTCCACAATCGCGCAGGAGAAGGCTTGACGATGATCATCGCATGCAATCCTCTTATCCCGTACTTTTCTCACTCCAAATCCAGCCCTCAATGATGTCGACGGTTACCCTAACTCGCACCTCCAGAAAGAGAGAAGAAGATTTCCCATAAATCTAACTTTAGAGCTTAAATACCCCTTTTCTCAATGCAAGCATGGTTGTGCTAACGGCCTGCTGATGACCGTGCTGGGCTCTAGATGTTGGGACGTGATCTTCGACACAAAACTAGTAAAACACACGGGGCTGAGCATACCTGTGCTTACTGCATGTGCTTGCTGAGCACGATGGTGCAAGGAGCTCCGTAGACGTGCTAATAATCCCAAGAGATTTCCTGTAGCCATGCTTACCGACTGTACTTCCTCAACACGCTAGTGTTAGAAAAGGTGAAACCATGCTTCCAAGCTTTGTGCAAACTCCAGTAAAATGCACGGGGCTCAGCACACCCGTGCTTCAGATCGTGCTTCCTAGAACGGGTGTGCTACAGACCTTGCTTGTTCTGAAAAATTGCATTCCAACACTATTTTGTGTCAAAATTCATCTCTATTCATTCTTTTTGGTCCAAAGCCCAATTATCTACAACAATTAGTAAACATACCTCAAGTAGCATCGGTTTATAACAAAAACATGCTAAAAGGACAATTAAATCACATGATAGGGTATATAGAATATCTATATAAAATGCACTTATCAGTCCTCAAAAAAGCAAACCATTTGTCACGTTATCTACTTGTGAGGTGGAATATGTGACAGCTACTTCGTGCGTTTGCCATGCCTTATGGCTTAGAAATGTTCTTAAGGAGTTTAAACTACCATAAGTACTTAAAGATACCAAGATAATGTGGATAATAAATCAGAAATTGAACTTGCAAAGTGTGGGCTCCTTTTTTTCTCACCCGGCCTTTGATTATGGTTAAACCGGTTAAAAATAATGGATCACAAATCAAATTTTATTTTTTATGACTTCAAGAGATTATGGGTTCATGACTTCCATCAAGGGCAAGCCCCTAATGTTAATTACCCTGCACATTGTCGCAGGAACCTCCGATTAAGAAATAAGTGTGAACAAAGAAACAAGTTGTGATAATCACTTTCATTAATTTCAATAAATATGAATTCATGGACTTTATTGAAATACATGAATTTGAAATCATCTTGACTTGTGAACTGGCTTGTGTCTGAAATTGTGTCTTGAACATTTTACATTTTGGATCTAATTTGCATCTTGAGTTTGATTTAAATTTTCAAGTTATGAATTCTCTATATTGATGAATCATAAACTTGATTTTGACTTTCCAAAAGCTTTGGCTTTTATACTTGTGAAACTTCCTTCACGTCTTGACTTGTGGAACTTTTTGGGTCTTTGACTTCTGGTGTCTTTAGACCGCTGAGTTCGATTGTTGATTTGTATAAATTTTCAAATCTTAATTCCTTTTATACTTTGAGTCTCTATTTGGTTACTTTGGCTTTATTATATATATATATATATATATATATATATATATATATATATATATATATATATATATATATCACATAATATATGTGTCTCGTCGCCATGTCACATACATTGTTACTGTCTCGAGGTATGTATCTCATTACCACTTGAAATTTATAAATTATCAAAGCATGCCGCTCTCTAGAGATGAACATCCTTATCATTGTTTTGGGATAAACATATATAAATATATATTTTTAAGATGTATATATATATATATATATATATATATATATATATTGAACATCCTTGCCATGTTTTGGGATGAACACATACATATATATATATATATATATATATAGAGACTTATAATATATCCATCCCCATGTGAATGGTGGGCCCGCCCTTTATTTCTTTTTATATTCCTATGTATATGATGGGCCCGTCCTTTATTTCTTTTTATATTCCCATGTATATGATGGGCCCGTCCTTTTTTTTGAAATTTTTCATGCACGTTAACTAATATGCATGCATTTAATCATTTTAATATGCCATTTCTTATATATGTATGTATTTTAAATCATGGAATTTCACATATCCAAACAACACATGCTATTTGTTTTTTTGTCTGCCACTTAAAACACACATCATGCTATTGCATGTCACCATGCATGGGCACATAACAATTCATCCTTCTTATAATGTCTAGAAGCAGCATCTATCTTGTTACACATGTCACATATAAGTGGGCCCTTTTTTTATATCACAAAGTTAACTGTCTTGATAAACCATTGCCATGATTTAATAGTCACTGGATGCAAAGATATGAAACTGAGATCTATAACAGACAGATAATTTCTATTTAAAGTATACAACAAGCATTCTTGATACGACCGCTTGCTCTTTGCATTGAAGTAGAATTTAACAACTAACAATGGAAGGGAAAATTTGGAAAAACCAGTTACAAATGATGATAACACTATCCTCTAATGAAATGTCCCTCATCAGAACCATCTCTGACATTGTTTTCCAATTCTCAACTCAACCAACTCCGTTAGTAATGGTTTGGTAAAGAGTACTTAGCTGAGTGTTCCATTTATCAATTGCAGCATATTTCTTCATTCCCTTTGGACCATCACCATAATCCAAGAGCCTGTTAACTGTGAACAACTTAATCCTGATTAGCATGTGATTAGATAAGATTAGTTATCTAGTTTTTATTTTAGTTTTATTTTATTATCTAGTTTGTTTAAAATTCAGATTTATGTTGTAAGTTAGTTTAAAATTAGTTAGTTTAAATTCAATCTTATCTTGTAGTTTTATTTTCTATAAATTAATAAAAAAAAAAAGGAGAAAATTGAGTAGTTTCAAATTAAAAAAACCCTAATCTCCCCTAGTACTAAAAAACCCTAATTCTCTTCCACAACCCTATTTTTCTTATTTTTCTTGGATCCTGGGCTAACAATTGGTACCAGAGCAAGGTTGCATGACCAAGATCTTGAAACTCGAAGCAATGTCCATCTCCAACCAGCAGGCGGCGAAGGAGAGCGGCGGAGTGTCGTTCCACTTCCCGATCTTGAATTTTTCCAACTACATGGTATGGGCAGTAAGGATGGAGGCAATTCTTGATGCCCAAGGTACGTGGGAGGCGGTGCAGCCGGCGGATGGAGCACGAGTGGATGAGAAGAAGGATAAGACAGCGTGAGCACACATCCTCCAGTGTGTCCCCGAAGACATACTACTCCAGATTGCAAAGAAGAAGACAGCGAAGGATGTTTGGGACAGTCTCAAGACAAGGTATCTTGGTGTTGATCGAGTGAAGAAGGCGCGTCTACAAACTCTGAAGAACGAATTTGATGCCATCCGAATGAGGGAGAACGAAACTATTGATGAATTCGCCGGAAAACTCAGTGCCATCTCAAGTAAGTGTTCTACACTTAGTGACACACTTGAAGATTTTGCTCTTGTCAAGAAGCTACTCGATTCCGTCCCCGACAAATTCTTTCCCATTGTTGCTGGGATCGAGCAATTTTATGATCTCGAGACCATGGCGTTTGAGGAGGCAATAGGGCGATTGAAAGCATACGAAGAGAGAGTAGTACGGTTTCGTGGCAACACCGTTAACACTGGCAGCCAACTTCTGCTCACTCAGGCCGAGTGGAAGGCAAGGCAGAAAGGGGCCGCTGGGAATAGTTCATTAGGGGGAAGAGGCCGAGGCTCCAACAATCTCGATCGTGGAAGAGGCCGTGGGCGTTGGCGCGGTCGTGGCCGGGGTGGCCGAGGTGCGCCTCGTCAAGATAATACAAGAGAAAGCTTTGGCGACACTAGTGGTGGCTCTCGCGACAAGAGTCACATAAAGTGCTTCAATTGTGAAAGAATGGGGCATTACGCGTCAGAGTGTCGCAGCAAGCGGCGCAATAATGAAGCTCATCTCACACAGGTCATCGATGAAGAGCCAGCACTGTTGATGGCTGTGTCCCAAGAAGAGATGCACACTGTACAAGAATGTCAAGAGGCGGTTTTTCTTAATGAAGAAGGAACATTGCCAAAGATGCACTACGACAAGAAGGGAGATAATGAAGATATCTGGTACCTTGACAATGGTGCTAGTAATCACATGGCTGGCCATCACGAGAAGTTTCAAGAATTGGATGAAGCTGTCACCGGGAGGGTGAGATTTGGCGATGGATCGACTGTTCAGATCATGGGCAAGGGAACAGTCGTGTTTGCTTGCAATAACGGCGAACATAAGGCTCTCTAAGAGGTATACTACATTCCAAAACTTTGTAGTAATATTATAAGTCTTGGACAGATGACAGAAGATGGGAACAAGGTGCTCATGGAAGGAGACACCATAAAAGTGTTCGACAGGAGTGGGGAGCTCCTGATATCAGTAGAGAGGATGCAGAACAGGTTATACAAGGTGAACCTGAAGATAATCAAGCCAGTTTGCTTACTAGCAAGCATCGAAGATCCAGCATGGTTTTGGCATGCAAGGCTTGGTCATGTTAACTTTCAAGACTTTCAACACCAGCTATGTGAGGCGTGTGTAATCACAAAGCACACGCGATTGCCTTTACCGCGTCAGACGAATTTTAGAGCAGAGAAGCCGCTTGATCTTCTTCATGCTGATATATGCGGACCTATCTCTCCTTGTACACTTGCTGGTAATAAGTACTTTTTATTGATTGTTGATGATTTCACACGTTGGATGTGGGTGTATGTACTGCCAGCCAAGAGTGAAGCATTCCATGCATTCAATAAGTTCAAGATGTTGATGGAAAACAAGACCGAGTACAAGATCAAAACACTCCGGACGGACAGCGGAGGTGAGTTCTTGTCTACGGAGTTCACTCGCTTATGTGAAGATGAAGGCATAGAGCAACATCTCACTACTCCCTACACACCGCAACACAACGGTGTTGTGGAGCGCAGAAATCGTACCGTGATGGCTATGGTGAGATCCCTACTCAAGGGAATGCATGTGCCAGTAAATTTTTGGGGAGAGGCGGTCAGGCATGCGGTCTATTTGTTAAATCGTCTCCCAACCAAAGCGCTAGGAGAGCGCACTCTGTTTGAAGTCTTGATGGGGAGAAAGCCAAATCTTGCACACTTGAGAGTATTTGGATGCATGGCGTATATGAAGAACAACAATCCTCACATCAAGAAGCTCGACGATAGAAGCTCCCCCATGATTTACTTGGGTGTTGAGGAAGGCTGCAAAGCACATAGGTTGTTCGACCCAAGTTTGAACAAACTCCAAGTAAGTAGAGATGTTGTCTTTCAAGAAAATCTTAAATGGAAATGGGATGCAGGTGCTTGCAATGAGGAGCTGCAGGAAGAATACTCCGGAGTTGCACCCGAGACAGCCCCGTATGCAGCAGTCTCTTCTCTGGCAGAACCTACAGCCGCAGAAGCCTCCCAGCACGCGCAGCTGTACGCACACGCTCCCCAGGGCACGCAGCCACGCGCAGGCGAGTCCCCAGGCGCCCAGGCGCGCGCAGGAGCGCCCCTACATGCGCAGCCACGCGCAGGAGTGCCCCCACACGCGCAGCTGCGTGCAAGAGCGCCCCCAAGCGCGTAGGCGCGCGCAACCGCGCGTAGGAGCGCAGCCGCACGCAGAAGCTTCCTCGCGCGCGCACAGCCCACCAGGTTCGCCCACGACGTTCTCCTGCTCGTCACCCACGTCACCAGACTCCCAAAATGAGGTAATCCGGACCAGAACTCTTGCAGACGTCTACGCCAACACAGAAGAGATTACACTTGATGAAGAAGAAGAAGAATTGATGATGGTGTTGTCTGAAGAGCCAACTTGCTACCAAGAAGCTGCGAGGGAGGCCTGCTGGGTTGAAGCAATGCAGAAGGAGTTTGAGTCCATTGAAAGAAATCACACTTGGACCCTAACAGAACTCCCATCAGGCCACAAACCCATCAGCCTAAAATGGGTGTTCAAATTGAAGAAAGATTCAGATGAACATGTCGTCAAACATAAAGTGAGGTTGGTGGCTAAAGGCTATGTACAAAAGCAAGGCATCGACTTCGAAGAAGTATTTGCGCCTGTTGCAAGACTTGACACAGTTCGAGTCATTCTTGCACTCGCTGCAAATCGGGGTTGGGAGGTACACCATCTAGATGTGAAGTCAGCATTCCTTAATGGGGAGTTGGAAGAAGAAGTTTATGTTACTCAACCAGAGGGTTTTGAGATACAAAACTAGAAGCACAAGGTGTATAAGCTATCAAAGGCTTTTTATGGCTTGCGACAGGCTCCAAGGGCTTGGAATATTCGGTTGAATAAAAGTTTAAGGAGACTTGGATTCAGTAAATGCACTCAAGAGAAGGTAGTATACACTAGAGGGGAAGGAGAAACCAATGTGATTGTTGGAGTTTATGTTGATGATCTTATTGTGACAGGAAGTATCTTGGAAGAAATCAAGAGATTCAAGGAACAAATGATGATGGAATTTGAGATGAGTGACTTGGGGTTACTTTCCTACTACTTGGGAATTGAAGTTGAGCAACAGAAGGACCGAATACAACTCAAACAGTCAGCTTATGCCATGAAGGTTTTGACTCAATTTGGGATGGCGAATTGTAATGCCACAAAGTACCCTATGGAGCCCAAGATGAAATTGCATAAGGACTTAGAAGGAACACCAACAGATTCCACAGAGTATAGGCGTATTATTGGTTGTCTAAGATATCTACTACATACACGGCCAGATCTATCATATGCAGTAGGGATAGCAAGCCGGTATATGGAAAGACCTACTATCACACATCACAAGGTGATTAAGCAAATTCTCAGGTACTTGAGAGGAACAATTCATTATGGAATTGTTTATGTGAAGGGAAATCAAGAAGTAGGCATTGTTGGGTATTCAGACAGTGATTTGGCAGGAGACCAAGATGGAAGAAGAAGCACAAGTGGTATGGTTTTCTACTTAAATGAAAGTTTAATATCATGGAATTCTCAAAAACAAAAGATAGTGGCATTATCATCATGCGAGGCAGAGTTTATGGCAGCTACTGCAGCAGCTTATCAAGGGCTTTGGTTGAGGAATCTTATTAGTGAATTAACAAGTTTAAAATTAAATCCTGTAATTTTATTTATTGATAACAAATCAGCCATAGCTCTCATGAAAAATCCTGTTTTTCATGGTCGTAGCAAGCATATATGACACGACCCCTTGCGTGTATCCCGCAAGTGCACGGGTTTGTCGAAGTAATAAATTTACCTTGGTGAGAAGGTAGTCGAATCCACAGGGAATAGTGTTTAGAAACAAGTGTTAATCGCTATTTAGCTATGATGGGAATCGATGATGAGAAAAGTATTTATATATAGATGTAAAAGAAAATAAAAGAGTACAAGAAGAATAATGAGGGTAGGAGAGGTAATCGATATAAAGATGGGGTATCCGGACAAAGTTCCCCCTATGACTAATGCTTCTAGTGCAAAACTTGTATTATGCTCTACAATTGATGCCTATTGAGTCGAGAATATCCTTAAACACACGGTCCCAAACTTAAGGTCAACCGTGACTAACCCCAACACTATGTCCCGGCATTAGGATTCACGTCAACCCTTCACTCTGTTGATTGCTCAACTAAGCCCCAGGGGAGTATTTCTACCTAAGCCTAACACTACGTGGAATTGCTTTAAGCTCTAGGGATTCCTAGTGATAAAACCTGTTCCTATGTGTAGTAGTTCCAACCCTTTGGTCCAGGTGGAAGAACCCTAGTCTAAATTAAGCCCCAGTGCATAGGATTCACGTCACCCCAAAGCTTTGGGGGAGTTTATCTACCTAGCACTTCACTCTATTTCGACCGCTAATAAATCAAGGAATCGGAGGTAGGGAGAAATCACACCGGAAGGGAAAGGGGTACATCGCTACCTCACAACTCTCCCTCTCAACCCTCTTCAATCTTAAGGAGTCTAACCCTATAGGAGTTGTCACACCTCCAAAGGATAACCTAGATTGCTCTCAACCTTAGTGTCACGGCTAAGGGAAAACAATAGCACAAGATAATTAAAATTGAAACTCAATTAAATTCATCAATAAAGAAAGCATAATAAAAGTCATAGAAACAATATCATCCTAGGGTTTACAAGTCCGAATACCCACTAGGGTTTAGCTCTCCATGGAGCAATACAAAATCAATAAAGAATTTAAGAAAATATGCATGAAAACCATAAAGAAAACCCCCTTGTAGATCGTATCGATGGTCTTGTGTAGTCGCGTGTCTTCTCCAACGAATCCCTTGTCAAGCCTAGGGCACACCTCGCCAAATCAATGCCGATGAGAGCTTCCCCAATAGCTTTCTTCCAAAGGATGTCGATGTCGATGCCGTTTAATCGCCTCCAAAGACCTCCAAGAACCTCTCCAAACCCTAGCCGAAAGCCCCCCAAAAGATATCCAAGTGATAGAAGAGAAGGGTCCTCAAATAGATATGAAAACGGGCTATTTATAGGCTGAAGTCGGGCTGAATTCGGGCTGAAATCGGACTTCTGTGAAAATCCAGAAATTCCACACGCCCGTGTGTTAATTCCACACGGCCGTGTGGAAATTCTGGAATCGTGATTTCTCGGCACATGTGAACAGTGTTTATGCTACAGTATTCCTGCTACAGTACACGGCCGTGTGGAATTTCCACACGCCCGTGTGAACTCTCTGGAATCCTGAATTTCGGCAGAATGTGAACAGTAGCAGCTACAGTATTTATCTACAGTATTTTGCTACAATGTCTGCTACAGTACTTCTCCGAAATACTCCCGAATCCATCGTTCTTCATCGAGGCCGTTGAATTGGGCACACAATCAACGGTAGATTATGTCGATTACTTCATTTCTCTTCATTGGCGAAGTTCTCCAATGCTACACGAGTTATAGACTTTTGTGAGTGTGACTGCCCTTGTGCCCCTCCAATGGAGGTTGGCACACACCCATAAGTCTAGACTCGTGCCTTGTTCCTTGCTTGGTCCGAGAACTCCTTAACAACGGCGAACATAACCTATTCTTCCTTCTTTTTTTCTAGATCTTCTCCACAACCCTTCAATGCACAAAAGTAAACAAATGCACACTTTTTAGTGATAAAATCTAATTAAATTAATGCTCATTGCAAGATAATAACGCTTCACATTACTATAACACGAGCACTTATCAATATAGACACAAGATTTCATTTTATTAGAGAGTGTGTGGAGAGGGGGCAGATTGTGGTGGATTTTGTAAACTCTGGAGAACAGCGTGCTGATGCGTTGACAAAAGCTTTGTCAGGAGTAAAGTTAGCTTCCATGCGACAACTACTTGGTGTTCGAGATTTGAATGCATATCAGGATTAGGGGGGAGTATGTGAACAACTTAATCCTGATTAGCATGTGATTAGATAAGATTAGTTATCTAGTTTTTATTTTAGTTTTATTTTATTATCTAGTTTGTTTAAAATTCAGATTTATCTTGTAAGTTAGTTTAAAATTAGTTAGTTTAAATTCAATCTTATCTTGTAGTTTTATTTTCTATAAATTAATAAGAAAAAAAAAAGGAGAAAGTTGAGTAGTTTCAAATTAAAAAAACCCTAATCTCCCCTAGTAATTAAAAACCCTAATTCTCTTCCACAACCCTATTTTTCTTATTTTTCTTGGATCCTGGGCTAACATTAACTTGATCAATATGACCATGAATACGGTTATCCAATATTAGAGAAACCAAGAGCTGCTCAACATCTTTCTTTGGCACATTAAGCTCCTTAGAAATGAAAGGAATCCGGATTCTTGTATACGGCTTTATGAGCTTGAGGAAACCTCTGGTTCTGATGTTCTTCAAGAGATCTTCAATATAGTTGCGTATAAAGAATCATGCCATAATTGTTCTTCTGTTACTCTTTAAAATTATTTCAGACTCCAAAATATCATATCGTTGGTATGCTGCTATCATATCTGTCATGGCCAGGATCTCAGGATCATTCTTATAAGGCTTTGTGAAAAAAGAATGTCAAAGAAGGTTAGTAATGTTCATAGTGTTAGTATTCAATAACTTTCCAATGAGCAATCATGGAACAAGCTAAAGCTAAGTAACAAAACAGGTTAGTATCCTCAAAGATGGTTCTGCTACGCCTTTAAACTCCTAACTTGTCTTATCTCATCATCATGCATCTTGTTCTCATGGTTAGTCTTCTCTTGGTGTAGTTAAACATTGATGAGACTATAAGCATGAACCGATGGTCATATTAAACTTTTGATTAACTGGCGGCCATAGACTAAATGTAACTCTTCGTATAAAGTTAGGCCTTCCCTTGCTTAGCATCTTTCATCTTTCCAGTGCAGCTTGATTCCAGCAATTCTTGAAATTCTTTTTTTTTTTATTTTTATTTTTATTTTTATTTTATTATTTTTAAGTTCAGTAGTTGATTGCCTCCTTTGTGAACAATATGCTCACCGTCAATCACTCCAACCTTCCCGAGTAGGTCACCTTGATCACAATATCCGAGTTTCGTTGTTCTCGGCATTATCCACAAATTGGCTGACGTTTGACATGAACAGCTCTACTTGCATTGCAGCCACACTATCTTTTCTTTCATTTATTTGAGTAAGCAACAAAATCCACAGTGCAGAGACTAACATCTTTGAGTTTTTTCCCATCAAGAGCAGCTATACCTAAAGCTTGAAGCTGTTCCACAACAAATGGCCCACGCCGCATGCCATCAACATTTTCCTACTCCTCGACCATTTCCTGGTACTTCTGTTGCTGTGCCGCCATGGCTGCCCAAACTCCGAGGAGAGAGAGACACCTTGAAAATCACCAACTTTAAGAGATTTTACGGCTTCAAAGCTGCTGACAAATATTGTTGCAGAATATGGTTTGTCATCAATACATCTTTGTTTTTTCTGCTTTAGCATGGGTGCACAGCCCTTGCCAACATCTCCATAGCCACAAACTACAGACAACTTTCTGGCAATTATCACATATGTTGCTCTCATCATACCATCACGGAGGGAATGGCAGCAGGAAAGAGGAAGGAAATAACAGCAACGCAGCCTCAATGAACCTCTTCGCATTGACCATCAGCCACTAGATACTCGACATCCCTTGCATTGACCGTCAATTACTAGCTTCATTCTTCCTTCTATTAATGGCGCGGTCAAGAGCAACAGAGCCCGCCATCACAACATCAGTGGTGTCATCGCCAATCTCGTAGTCTTAGTTTCGAGACAACTCCACCATCAGCTTCGCGATATAGTTGTCTACGTCTATTTGTTCCAATATCGTTGCTCCATCATCCGTGATGACAACATTGCTGGAGTATTTGGTCCTTGTCCCTAGAAGTGTAGGATCCGAACGATGGACAACAGAGATGTTAAGCCTTCTGCGCATCAAGGCCACGGAGGAGGGAGTTCATGCTCCTGTTCTTTGAGGATGATGAAGGCCTGGCCACCCTCATCAAAAACATCCAACGCCATGACTTCTACCTCTCCTTTGCTTTCCCATAGAATAAAGAGTGTGAAAGAGAGCTATAGGGATACGACGGCAGCAACGACAAAACTGACAACGAACAAAACTTCAATATTTTTTATTTTCGATAGCAATAATGAGCAGTGCCAACGATAACAATAGCAGTAGGGCTTTGAGTCGATGGCCAGGCGAGCGAGGGATATTCCACCCTTGCTAGCATTGGTTGCGGCGGCGGTGGGGCTTCGAGTTGACGACAGCAGCAACAGTGACGCTGGCAACGATGGCAACTGCAGTGACAGCAGTTCGGCAGCGGAAGCTCTGAGTCGATGGCCAGGCAAGGAGGGATATTCCACCCTCGCTCGCCTTGGCAGCAACCTTCTCTTCTCTTTTTTTTATTTATATATATGCACAGCCGAGAAAAGAAAAATCAGACCTCTCTTTCTTCTCCCGATTTCTCTTGCTCTTTTCCTTTTTTTTTTTGTTCTCTTTTTTTTCTTCTTCTTTCTCTGGTCTTCTTCTTCAGATCATCTTTTTCTTCTCTAGCTTCTTTGCTTGTCTTCTTTTCTCCTTCGTCTTTCTCCCCGTCTTGCTTCTTCTTGGTGGCAATCTTGGATTGGAGATGCTTCTCCTTCTTTTTCCTTCTTCTTCTCTCTTTTCAGATTTTTTTTTCTTATTTCTTTCCGAATCCTCCCCTCGTCTTGCCAAGAAAAAGACTAAGAACCTTCTCCCCGTCTCCTATTTTTTTATTTTATTTTATATATTTTGTAGAGAAACAGATCTGGAATCCTCCTGTGCTTCATCTTTTCAACGCCTTTTAAAGACCTCTAGACGATTGCATGAGTGTGGTGGGCGAACGTGAGGCGAATGAGGCCGTTACGTTGATCGTGGGGGACCACAACGCCGATTGTTTAATATATATATATATATATATATATATATATATATAATATTATATATATTACTATTATATTTATTTCGTTTTATTTTATTTGATTTATTTATTATTATTCATTTTTTATTTATTTATATTTATTTATATATTTTTATTTATTATTATTATTATTTCTTATATTATATATTTTTTTAATTATTTTATTTGATTTATTTTAATATATTATTTTTATTATTTTTTATTTGATTTATATAGATATATATATTTTTTAAATTATTATTATTATTATTTTATTTGATTTTATATTTTTATATGGTTTCATTTTTTTTTGCTTTATTTTAATTTAATTTGATTTGATTTATCTTTTTATCTGGTTTGATTTTTTATATATATTTAATTGGATTTGATTTGATTATATTTTTATCTTGTTTGATTTTAATTGATTTTTCCTTTTACTATATTTTGATTTAATTTTATATAGTTTCCTGCTGACGTACTCAGTAATTCAATCTGAGTATGTTGATTGATGGCCCTTGGATCATCAATCAACGGATGAGACCATCCAGCTGCATAGTATCACTATGCTTATAAATAGTAGCACAGTGAAAAGTGGGATGCACAGTATTTTGATCTAAATCACAAATCACACTCGTAATAGTGTCTGATTTAATCTTAACCGTTAAGCTTGATTTCTACTAGACCTACAGGGAACCAAACCTAAATTTATGTTGCACCGCAGGAACACCAGAACTATCTATGAGAAGCAAGTACACCCTTTTTGCACTGTTTGTGTTATTGTTGATGAACCACCTTGTGTCTGTGTCTCTCTTCTTCATACTCTCTCTAACTTTTTCAAATCTTGGGGACGTTGCTGTGAACGTCCCCAGATGAAGTTTGTTCATATATATATATATATATATATATTGCCTCGTGATTTGTATCCATGTTTGATCTTGGGATAGGGATCGCCTCAGGATTTAAACATTTAAATCGCCTCGAGATCTGTGTTTGTGGTTGATCTTGATATTTAGATGTTTTAGATCACCTCGAGATTTGTGCTTTTGACTGATCTTGATATTTGAATATTTTTTAGATCGCCTCGAGATCGGTGCTCTCGGCTGATCTTAAGATTCGAGTATTTTTGGATCGCCTCGAGATTTGTGCTCTTGGCTGATCTTGATATTTGAATATTTTTTAGATCGCCTCGAGATCTATGCTCTCGGCTGATCTTAAGATTTGAGTATTTTTGGATCGCCTTGAGATCGGTGCTCTCGGCTGATCTTAAGATTTGTATTTTGAGATTATCTTGAAGATATCTTCTAGACTTATCTTGCACATATCCAAATATGATGAGATTTATTTATATTAACCACTAATTTGATTATAATTAGGCTTATATGTGATTTTAAAATTTTAATTTGATTTAAATTAGGACATGTGAATTTTTTTTATAGAAACACAAAGCACTTAATTTATAATAATTGAACAAGTATATAGACACAAGATTTCATTTTTATACACTACTGCATGAATGACAAGGTGGTAGAGCTCATACACACTAGGAGAAACAAACAAGTTGCCAATATATTCACAAAACCATTGATTAATTTAGGAATTACAAGCTGAAAAGTTAGTAGTTTGGGAGTTTGGTATGTGAAAATTCTAGAGTTACATTTGGAGTTATGAGCTTTTATTTGGGAGTAAATTTGTGTTTATTATTATGAGTTCTAAGTATTTTCTTTATGCTTTGAGACATGAAAATAAAGATAAGACATCTTTCACATTATACTTCCTCTATAATACTTATTTATAATTTTTCTAATAGATTTATGTGTCTTTAAGGTTTTCTGTTTATTATATATACATCATGCAAACCAACATACAATAAGCAAGTTTGTAAATTTTATGGTTATTGTAGATTTTGTTGAAGAGTTTAGCTTTATGTAATGAGCAAAATAGCTAGGCATAACCAATGCAGAAACTTGAGTGCAGGCACATACCTCACTAGTGAATTGTTTTACTGTTTCAATCTGACTGAGAGTGCCATCTATATGTAGATTTCTTTTCTTTTTTTTTTTTTTTTGATAAATCATCAAGTGAAAAATAAAAAAAAAATGAATACAATGCTTAGGCCCAAGCTTCTCCTCTTTAGAACATTAATATGGGCCAAAAATTGTTTGTTATAAATGCAAAAACACTTGTTACTATGTATATGAGTGCAAAAATTTGAATCTATGTTGCAGTAGGATGATTGATTAGTTTGTTAAAAGTTGACCTGCTAGCTATGGTTGGGTGGAATTTGATTCTTCCTAAACCTATTGAAGCTCCTCTTGCTTGATTAACTAGTTGAGGGCTAGCAAGTGCACTAGTCACATAAGTAATACAGTGAATAAATACCGTTATCAATATCATGAGAACTGGAAGTATTAGTGCTAACTATTTTTCTATTTTTAGCCAATCAATGAGAATGAAGGTAAACGAAAACTAAATTAAGGATTAAAGAAATCAATGCGTACTGGCAAGAAGGTAATTAATCATAAAAAGAAAATGTTTGGATATGAATCTCCTAGGATTACAATTACAAGTAAAGTTCAATATTGGTTTAATTCCAATAGTGTATTGGACCACAGAGACTCCTAGATTATGCCAATACTTTTCTCAAGACTATTAGCACCTAATCCTATATGAAGCTAGGTCGAAACCTCTTCCTAATCTAATTCTACCCATGTTTGCATTAAACGCTTTATATATCTTTCTATTGGGTTTTACCTTAATCTAGAGAATTGGAGGCACTCATCTCTAGCCTTCTCACCTATGGTAAATCTATATGCAATCAGATTTTCAATCTCAATCACACAAATCAAAACATGAAATTAGAGCTCTCACTTTGATTAATTCATGACATTAAAGAATATATAGATGAATCATCAATAAAAACTCTGCAATAAACTGGAAACAAAGAAGTTGAACTATAAGTTCATCCTATGGTTCATCAATCCGAATACTCTCAGATGTTTAGTTCCTCGTCCTCTGAGAATTCCAAATGCTTCTCTTAGCTGATGGAACCCTTTCCAAGGAGACATGATCCCTCCTTTCAGTCTTCATACCATATTGCCGATATCTCCTCACAATAGCCGCCAAAGATCTCTCCTCTAGACGGATCCCAAAGCCCTCAAGAAGATCCGCCGAAAAACCTTGTGCAAAAACATTTGTGAAAAATCCTCAAAAAATATCCTAAATAACCCTTTTACAAAAGGCAGAATAAGGCTAAACACGGGGGTGTGTTCCTCTTAAAGCAAAACCCTAAAAATGCCCTAATGAAACACGAACTTTGTAAAGCTCAACATGGATGTGTTGACTAGCACGACCCAAATATATGGGCGTGTTTATTGTGGTGTTGTTCTATGAATTCTCCATTCTTCACATACAATCAACACCAGGCCATGCACAACCCATTTTTTTCTCCTAAAGCTTCAACTCTTGATCAAATTTTGCTCGAAATTGCTCCAAAGTCAAGCATACCATTTGTGATTAAAATACGGAAAAGAAATAAAGTAAATACAAAAACACTCAAGTTACTCAAATGGACAAGCAAAATGCATCAATTTATGATATAAAAATGTGTATATTCATGCACTTATGACTTATGCAGTACTACAGTAATAAACTATTATGAAAAAGTTGTTTTTGAAAAAGAATTGCCATTCTAGGGTATATTAAATTCCTAGGACCTTAGATCTTAAACATAAGCAAACCAATCAAATAGACAAAAATCATCATAACAATTTGAGATGTGAAAACTAAAGGCCAAACACCTTATCTTAATACTTAAGGCCATCGAAACTAAACATGCCCTCCAAATAATAATTTTCTTATTTTCACAAAAAATCCTACATTGAGCACAGGGGGGAGTTTTTTGGTGTTCCAATTAAATTGAGCGAAGTATTCAATATTTCAAACTGTCATTATATATATATATAAATCCCACCCCTTCCCCTTGATGGTCATTTATCAATTTTTGATTGGTTTTTTTTTGCTTGGCACCAGCTAAGCGTACAAAAGATTATGTTTTTGCGCCCCACTACCACCAGTGTATGGTTTATTATTATTGTTGCTGCTATTATTATTATTATTATTATTATTATTATTATTATTATTATTATTTGCATACATATCAATATTAATTTACTTTTTTTTTTAGTAGTTTGTTAGGGTCCGCAGAATTGCAGCCAATTAACTAGTTAAGTGTATTTATATCCAAAAATGTATAACTATTGGAATAATGTTGATATTAATATGGAATGATTTACTTTTTATATATACATAATGTTAATTTCATCCCATTGTGGCCTCATAAGCTGACACATGGCACATTCTTTGTAAAGGGTCTAGTGTTCTATAGGCACATTCTTTGTAAAAAGTCATTCATTAGTTACTTAATAATTAAGCTCATTCTCTCCATATGCTCTCACAATTTTTTTTTATTATTAAATGTTATTAAGGGCCGCATGTCACTCATTATTAAGGGCCACATGCCACTTTTTGTGTATATATATACACAAAGAGTAATGCTATATCAACCGAACCAGTCACACGAACCAGCCACACAACTGACGTGGCTGGTTCTTTTTTTTTTTTATATAAAATTAAAAAAAAAAGTGAAAGAACCCGTGACTTATCTCTCACTCTCTCTTCTCTCTCCTGTGGATCTCTCTGTGTCTTGGCTGCTGTTTCCCTTCGCCGCCCGTGGTCCCCGTTCCGGCAGCCGCTTCCCTCCTTCGCCCCTGACTTAATGCCTCACAATCCCTTGAGCTTGCCTTCATCCTCGCTGAACGGCTCTGGAAGAAGAGAATCCGATCACCCCCAGCCAACGGTGTTGGTTATCTGCCCCCATTGGAATTCTAAGCCACTATCTGTTTTTGCATCCTTATTAAAATTCTATGGACTTGTTCTTTTGGTTTATTTGAAAATTTCTCTCCTGGGCTTGTGAAGTTTGTATGTAATCATGGAGTGTGTTGTAAGCCAATACAACTTGTTTAGCTGGGAAGAAGAATAAGGAAGTTCAGCCTTTGGGCATTCAACTTGACTTTTCTGGTTGGCAGGTTAAAGCTCTCAAACGAATTTCAATTTTTAAGAAAATTAAATTGAATACTGATAAGTTAAAAAGACAGATTTGTTATTACAATTTTCTTGCCAGAAGGGGATTTTGTATACTTTGTAGTTACACGCAAGAAGCTTATGGGATTTGTCCTCATCTTGAAAATGAGAATGAGCGTGCAACAAGTGCTGGGTTTGGGAGATTTGGAGCCGTGGGATGTTAAACTCAAGCACTCACTGGTATGAACGACTACCGGAACGGGGACCACGGGCGGCGAAGGGAAGCAGCGGCCAAGACACAGAGAGATCCACGGAAGAGAGAAAAGAGAGTGAGAGAGAGAAAGAAGAGAGAGTGAGAGATAAGTCACAGGTTCTTTCACTTTTTGTTTTTTTTATTTTTTATAAAGAGAAAAGAAAAAGAGCCAGCCACGTCACCAGCCACATCAGTCGTGTGACTGGTTCGTGTGACTGGTTCGCTTGATATAGCATTACTCATACACAAAACATATTAGCTATATATAGCATACTCATCTGATTTAAAGACATGACATACTAGCTATATATGGTATGCTCATCTAAGGACATTACACATTAGCTATCTATCATAGTACTCATCCAAAGACATGAAACGATATGTGGAGCCACTTCTATGACTTTAGCAAATAAATGAAGAACCTGCTTTTCCATTCATTCACATGTGACTATGCAGTAATCACATGCGTCTATGCTAAATCAATGAAGAACCTACCCACACATTGCTATATAATACTTAATTAAATCAATGATAATTCATCTAAGCTGTAAGTTTCTTTACTGCCCTTCATTACTTCAAACCATTAATCACAAGGTATATATATATAGTATAAGTCTGTAAAGTTGCGTATATTGTTGTAATTATACATCTTGATGTATTAAATAAAAAATAATCAAATTAAGTATTTATTAAAGTATCTCTTAGTGAGTTCTGCAAATATATAACCAGACCTATCCTACCTAATATCGCATGTTCCCCTTTTTTGTGAGAATAGGCAGTAATTTTTAACAAAATTTTAAAAAAATGGCTTATAATGTAAAATTAATTTGGTATAGTAGTTATTTCCCCTTTGCCACAACTATATTTATTTTAACTCATAGCAAGAATATGTTAAATTTTTTTAATATTTTAATATATTCTAGAGTTATTCAATAAAGTTATCACTTTTAGAAGTTAAATTAAACCATGCCGTAATAAAAAATAATTTTACAGAGAATTTATTTAAAAAACCAACCACTTGTATAAGTAGTTGATACAGGCATAAAAAAACTTATTGAACGTATGGATTTTAAAATGTTTGTTTGAAACTAATTTAAGTCCACCGATCAAATTATAAAAAAAAAATAATATTTTTTTGTTTGTAATTTGAAAAGAAAAATATCAATGTTTTTTACTTAATTGTCTAAGTCATGGAGAAGATAATTGAAAGCTGAATATATTACATTTTCTACAAATAAGAAATTTTTTTTAATATTTTAATATATTCAAGAGTTATTCAATAAATATATCACTTTTAAAAGTCAAATTAAAATTTGCCATAGTCAACAAATAATTTTATAGAAAATTTATATTAAAAAAACCATTTTTATAAATAATTGATACAGATATAAAAAACTTTATTGATTGCATGGATTTTAGTTTGAAACTAATTTAAGTTTATCAACCAAATTATAACAAACAATTAATATTTTTTTATTTGTAATTTTAAAAAAATATCAATGTTTTTACTTAATTGTCTAATTTATGGAAAAGATAATTGCAAGTTGAATATATTACCTTTTTTCATATAATAAGTATTTATTTTCTTTAGATAATAAATTAACGTGTGTAATTCCAAACCTTCCTAAAACAAGCCCAAAATTTTAATTAAAACCCCCCACATATAAAAAATATTAAATTATTTTTTTAAAAGTAATAATTTGAATTTACAGAGAAACAATTTCTTTTGAGATAGGAAAACTGCCACCACAAATATGGACCTTTATGAACAGAAAAAACTGGTGACACTTGATCCATACTATTTTCTAAAATAATTATTCTCTCTCTCTCTCTCTCTCTCTCTCTCTCTCTCTCTCTCTCTCTCTCTATATATATATATATATATATATATATATATACCGTCCCATATATTGCATCAAAATAGTGAATATAGTACAATATGTAACCATTTTTCCAACCTAAAGTGGCGTTTGGTTCGCCGAATGTGAATGGGAAAAGGAAGGAGAATAAAACTGTAGGAATAGAATTGGGAATAAAAACTGTATTTGGTTGGAAGTAGTGTCATTGGGAATGAAAAGAGATAAAATTTAAAAATGTGACAAAATTACCTTAATACTTTTAATACAAATAAATAATTTTTATATGTAAAATAATGAATAATATTCAATGATAATTTTTTTAATTTATAAAATATTTAAATATCATTGTTAAAAATAATTATTATGATTAAATATTTAAATTAAATATCTCTATGATCATTATTACCAATATCTCTTTCATGATTATTATAATTATTTAATAATTTTTATTTAATTAAATATGTCTCAAGCGTAAAAGTGTCATTTCTCTTTAATTATAATAATTAAATACGTAAATTAATTATTTTATTTGATTAGATATCCATTAAGGGCAAAAATGTCATTTCACTTGAATGACTATATTACATAATTCATATAACTTATTATGTTTTAATTGTTCTAACTAAATACTTAAATTAGTCCATCTTGTTAAATATTATTTATTTTAATTATTATAATTAGTTATTGAATTAATAATTTTTATTTAATTAAATCTAATCAAGGGTAAAAATGTCATTTCATCATGAATAATGTTCACTACTCCACATTCCTCCCAATTTTGGGGGTAATACAACTCCTTAACGGTAGATATTATCTACAATGCCCATTATCATTCTAATAGTTGGTTGCCCAAATAAGGGATTATGTTACTGTAGATAATGAATCCCATTCTAATAATGTCCAATCCTTGCATCCAAACGCCCCCTAAAATCAAATGAACGAGAAGGTTTTTGTCCATGCTAGCGGGATTATTTTCACACTCATACATACAAATATATCTATCTATATAGAAATATACACATTTAAATTTGCATCTAGTGAAAAAGGTTAGATTACATGAGCCTAGGATAAGTTAGGGTGGCTATATATATATGGATTATGTTACTGTAGATAATGAATCCCATTCTAATAATGTCCAATCCTTGCATCCAAACGCCCCCTAAAATCAAATGAACGAGAAGGTTTCTGTCCATGCTAGCGGGATTATTTTCACACTCATACATACAAATATATCTATCTATATAGAAATATACACATTTAAATTTGCATCTAGTGAAAAAGGTTAGATTACATGAGCCTAGGATAAGTTAGGGTGGCTATATACATATATATACATATATATATATATATCAAGAGTTAAGCTATTCATCCCGACTTTAAATCCCGAATGATGTGGCAATGCACGTGATGAGCTTTTCTCTCTCCTAATCAGCTCATTTTTCTCATTTCAATGTAAAAAAAAAAAAAAAAAAACAAACAAAAAAAAGAAAACAAAAGAGCTGGTCAAAGCTCCCATCTCCATCCCCTTGTTCTCATATCCATCTTCTTGCTCTCATCTTTCCCTCATCCTTCACCTCAGTTTGCAAACATTTAGTTTTCATATTTCACCTTCCTCTCTAGAAATCCGGCGACTTCCGGTGACTTACGGCGATTTTCGGCAACTATCACAAACTTCCGGCAACTTCTAGAGAGATCATTTGGTGATCGTCTTTTCAAAGCTGGTGATCGTCTTCCCCGATGCCAGCTTTATCGTCCCAAGGCGGCCATGGGAATCTTCGAGAATCTCAGCGTTAACCAACTCGACTCGTTCAACTTGGAAAGTATCTCCATATCAACTCAACTCAGTGAATTCAACTCAAGTACTGGAGATTCTATTCTATCAATCACCATTAATCTCTTTAGGATTTCTTGTTCTCGATTCCTTCGCGAGCCCTGAGGAGATTCAGGAGATGAGGGCGTGGATGGATGATCTTCTTCACCAATTCGATGGCTCTTCGTCTTCCATCTTCTCCACTAGAAACTAGGTACGCTATCGTTGCTAATCTATACTCGCTTCAAGGCATTCGTTGTTTGATTTGTTCTGAACTTCCTATTTTGCAGCAACAATCTACAGATGACTACTTCTTTGAGAGTGCCGAGAAGATCTCATTTTTCTTTGAGGGTTTGTGTTGCCTCTCATGTTTGTTTTCTTTGATTTATGAGCAGCATTGATGAGTGCATGTTTATTTGTAGAGAAGGCGTTTGGTGATGATGGTTTGTTGAAACAGCAGAAGGAGCTCTCCATCAATAAAGTTGGGCATGGTTTGTTTCACTGTTACAGAGTCTATGGTTTAAATGGATTTTCTAAGAGTGTAGCTGTTCATACTTTCTTGGTTGCTTCATTGTTTGTGGAGTTCCTATATTGTTTTTTCTTTTCTTACCCTTTATATGTGTTCCTTTGTTTTGTTCAGATTTGCATGAAATTGATCCCGTGTTCAAGAAGTTCTCACATTCAGACAAAATTTCCGGCTTGCTCTTGTCGCTAGGTTATAAGAGGCTGGTGATTATTCAGTCCATGTATATTTTTAAGGTACCTTGACTAGTCCATGTAGATTTGTTAGTTTGGCAGTCTTATAGTTTGTAGTTAATCCATTTAAACCATAGACTCTGTAACAGTCCATGTAGAGTTCACAAAGGTAGTAGTGAGGATGGGTTGCATCTACCCTTCACCCTGCAGTCGTCCTTCTCATAAATCTTTCTTACCGTTGTCCTGAACCTTTATAATATGTTAGTGTATCCTATCATAAGCTTCTTCAGTTTCACTGCCCTTTACCATACAGATGTCAATTGTAGGACGTTTTGGATGTAGCGGAGTTGGTGTTTGTTTTCAACTTGATGTAATGTAATTATTAGTGAAACTTATTGAATATTTCCGTGAATATTATGCTCTTGTTTAATAACAGGATCTGATGTTCCTTTTTCACTGAGATTGGCTTTTGTTTAGCCATGCAACTATCAAGTGAATGTTGTCGGTTTTTCAATTATACATTTATTATCTTGTTTATGGAAACATAACATAACTGAGCATTTACTTGTTCCACTTGCAGGTCATGGTTCATGCATCTTTGCAGGCAGGTGAGTGTCAAGATCTTCTTAAAAATCTCAATCTGCAAATTCCACTACTTGATAGAAAAAACAAAAACTTTTATAAAATGATGATCAATGTTTCTTTGGACAGTACGGGATAGAATAAAAGCTCTGGCGGTAGTTTTCCACCACCAACTTTAGCTTTTAGTCCAATCAGCCCTGGAAATGGTGGTTCAACGGCTCAACCTACTGAATTCATTTCCCCTGTTCTTCTGTCAGCATTGCTTTTCTTCTTCAGCTTGTAAAATACTTCACACCATTAAAATACCAATTTTGCAAAGCGACTGAAGCATCCCGAGGAATCCGCCATTGGTTTTTTGATTGCTTGAATGTAACACCATTGTTAAATCAGTTGAAGTCAAAAGTGTATTTTCGCTTCATCCGTAACTTTTTGGATTAAATGGCTTCACCAGTGGATTGACTTGTAAACTACATTGAACACCAATCTAAACTTGTATTAATTTTGTGTAAATTGTGTTGTAAACTGCTCAATATCAATTGATGTTTTTTTTGTATAAATTGTGTCGTAAACTACTCAATATCAATCCAATGATGAATGCTGATGATGAACTGTACATTGTTTCTTTATATTGTGTTCTAGATTTCTAGGAACAACAGATCACATACAAATAAATATTCCTGACATTAGCTTAATATAAATAAATGAATTGACGATGATGAACTGCTCAATATAAATTGTGTTATAGATTTCTAGGAACAACAGATCATCTGAGCCATCATCTAAGAGCAAGTAATAAATCAAATTCACACAATAGTTATAATAAACTGAATGCACATTCTTCTTGCTGATCAAATTCACACCACAGTAACAAATCAAATTCACACCATCATCTAAGAGCACATTCTTCTTGTTGATCAAAATTAACACCACAATTATAATAAAGATTTTAACACCACACTTATAATAAACTCATTTCAAGCTTACAAAATACATGAAAACATATAATATGGAAACAAACACATTGAACACCATAAACCCCATCACAAAAACCATCCTTTTGGACCTGCTTTTACAAAGCTTTTGAAACCCTATGCCACAATCTTCCCTTAAATCATAAACCTGTTGCATCATGAAATTAGTAGGATAAGTAAAAACGATTATAAGAACTATTAAAACAAGTGAAAGAACTAACTAAGTCACATTCTTTAATTAATACCCAAACAAGTGAAAGAACTCCTAAAACAAAAATCCCAAGTGTTAACAAAAATGCGCACAAAGTTAAAAGTTACACTTTATTAGAAAGAAGAAAAGTACCTCAACTACAAGTTCATCGATTGTGAATGTGATCCTAATTCATTGTCAACATTCATGAACCGCCTTAAACCCTAATGGTTAAACAAGCCAAATCTATCAAAACAAGCAAATTATGATACACAAAAAAAAAAAAAAAAGAGCAACACCATAATAGAACTTGGGGTCACCTGAAATAGAATTTGATGCACTTGTGTTATTATAAGTAGGCATACTCACTACATGTGGAAGAGAATTTGAATTCACCTAAGAAGAAGAAAAGATGATTCAAAATATTTAAAATATTTCATGCAATAACATTAAATGGCATGACAAATATAAATTAAATAACATAACATTACCACACTTTCTTGAGTACAAATTTCAACTTGTGTGTTGTCTTGAGCTTGTGGTTGACCTTTCATTTGAGTTTTCTAAAAGCAAATACATTAGTTTTAGATTACAAACATGATCATGAAATAAAAAAAAAAAAATAGAATGATGTAAAATATA
The DNA here is from genome assembly GCA_020875875.1 of Dioscorea alata. Classification (NCBI taxonomy): domain Eukaryota; kingdom Viridiplantae; phylum Streptophyta; class Magnoliopsida; order Dioscoreales; family Dioscoreaceae; genus Dioscorea; species Dioscorea alata. The sequence continues at coordinate 14,474,200 of CM037013.1, forward strand.
AGCACTTTTTTTTTATTTCTACTAATTACTTCTTCAACTTTTGAATTTTTTCTCTTTGATGGTGGCCGGCCCTTACTCCTCACTTTTAAAGGAGTTAGAAACTTTGTGGTTGAAAATTTTGCTTGATTGTGCTCAGGATCTTCCTCCAACATCATTGGTGAAATAAATTGATTTGAATGACTTTGCCAACCATGTGTATTATCCATGAGCTTCTCCATTGCGTTTTCCACACATTTCATTAAGAAATTATATTTTTCATTGGATTCAACTCCAATTTCAGCGGCTTTAGAGAAATGAGTACATAATTTATTGTATCGAACTTTTTGCTCAATAGTTTGTGTCTCATCATAACAATTCTTTACATAAGTATGTCGGTGTTTAACATCCTTTCTCCAACGGGTCAAAATATAATGAGACGGGATCTCCTTCACATTCTTCTCAACAAGAACTTTGTAAATATGTCTGCAAATAATACCTTTAAACTCAAATAAATGGCATTAGCATTTGATGTCAAATTCAAGGTCATTGTGTTGGACATTAAACACCACTTGTTTTCTGAGTACACTTTCCTTTCCTCTGAGCATGTCTGTCACTTGAAATGTGCATATTGGCCCATCTGAGTTGATAAAATCAAGATTATAATATATCATTCCTCTTAACTCATCTTGAAACAACTTAAAAATTTCATTTGTGTATGCTTGTTATAGTTGCTTCTCAAAATGGCAATCAGTTAGCGTCGAAAAATTGGAGTTAAAAGAAGAAAAATCAGCTTTATTTTCCTTCTCAATTTTACTTTTCAATGCATTATCATATTGCTCCACAAATTGTTTTAGGGATGTTGTTGGACCGGCATAACCATCAAAAAAAGCATTTATGCTTTCACTCTTTTGAGTAGTAGACATTCCAGTCCAAAAAACTTCTTTAACATATACAGGAGCATAACGATGACGACTTATGTATAAAGAATTCAACCATCCGTTTTTTTCAAGGTTATAGTCCTCGATCATCTTCAGCCAATTGTCTTCAAATTCTTGAATATTCATTGACTCATAAACTATACTCTTCAAAATCTTCTTTACTGCTTTGTAATGAACTAGTCCACCAAGCTTCTCTGGAATCTTCTTCATAATATGCCAAAGGCAAAGACGGTGATGAGAATTTGGGAAGACGGTCCTAACAGCACCTTGAATAGCCATGCACTGATCTGTAATTATAGCATTAGGGGCCTTGCCTGACATGCATTCCAACCAAGTTCTGAATAACCAAATGTAGGTTTCTGTATCTTCATTTGATAGAAGACCACATCCAAATAATACCGTTTGTCCATGATGATTTACCCCAACAAACGTAGCAAATGGCATATCATACTTATTTGTTAAGTATGTTGTGTCGAAAGATATGACATCACCAAAAGCTTCATAAGCAGCTATAGATCTTGCATCTGCCCAGAATACATTTTTTAGTCGGCCTTCCTCATCCATATCAATCAAATAGAAAAAATTTGGATTTCTCCTTTGCATGAGAGAAAAATAATTCCCAAGTGCTTCAGCATCTCCAACTCCAAGCCTGAATTGCCTTGCTTTTGCAATATAATTTCGACAATCTTTTTCTGTATATGTCAAATTTTCATATCCACCGTTTTCAATAGCTAAGGAATGAAAGTTCTTGCTCAAACCTATACCTTCTTGGTCATTTAGTTCAAGCCTCCTTTTAACATATGTATCCATTTTTTTGTTACATTTTTGAAAACGAGATTTTTGTGGACTAAGTGCATGATTATGCTCAAAATGGATACGGGATATCATAAAATGCCCATCATTATCAACAATGACATTAACCCTAGCTTGACAGTTTGTTTTGGTAGATAGCCTAGGTTTAAAAGAGTCTTTTGCAGTAGATGTTATTTTGCCACCTCGTACACATGCAAGTGTGTAATATTTTAATTTTCCATCATCTCCTGATTTTGTAGTTCTTTTTGTAATACCAAACCCTTCTTGTTGTACATACTTAACGTAGAAATCATAGACTTCTTCTTCAGAATTGAAAACCATACCCGCCTTTGGAGTAATTCTCTCACATATTGAATCTTCCACAACCACCATTTTTTCTTTATCTTTGTTTAACATTTCCAAATTAGAAAACCCGGCTTCTATCTCATTTTGCCTCTTTTCAAAAGACCCAATTTCTAATTATGCCATCTGGTTTAATAGCATCAACTTATATCAATTAATATTATTTTAGATATTAAAAAAAAAGATGATGAAATGAAGAATTTATTCTAGATAAATAGCAAGCATGCATGAAGCATTAGCTTTATATTAGACACATACATATATATTAGACACATACTTTGATTAAATTTATTGCATTAAAAAAAATTTAGCCAAATATAAGGAGAATTTGCATATAGAATAAACATTAAATTTGGCAAAGTAACTTATTCCATGTCACAAAATTATTATGTTTGGATAGAAAACATGAATGATATAAAACATTTAATAAAAGAGAACTAACATAATCAACAATAAATTCAAAATAAAGACAAATGTTATGCATACAACCTGCAGTTCTAATACTGAATTGGTGGTTTATCTTTTCTTTTGGTTTAATTAGTTGTTTTGATTCATTTGATGTTCATTTCTATGTTATGATGTTGTTATTGTTGTTGTGCAGGTGAATTAGTTTAGGGTTAATTTGATCTTTGTCCACTATTCTTTAGCCTAAGTTACATTTATTTTGAGGAAAGTGGGAATGTACATTGTTGTGCAGAGAGTAGACAAAAACATAATGAATGTTTGAATTTCCATTTGTTCTTACACATTTACATCTCCTTATGTTAATCTAATCATACAAATGATTCAATTTCATGTTCTAGTTTCAATTTCATCATATATATATATATTCAAAGTGCTAATCCAAGGATAGTTTCAGACATGAACTATATGATTATTTCTGCTTGAAAAGCAAGGCACAAACATATTTTGATCATTTGATGTTTGGAAGTGGGAACCAGCTGAACCAAAGATATTTATCACCCTGTCCATTCATAATGAAGAAATGAAGAACTAAAGAGGAAATGAATCAATACCATGGAGAGAGACAGAGCCGATTGATGCTTGGAAGTGGGAACCTGCTGAACGAATCAGTACCAAACGAGCTCTCTGGAAGTCGCCGGAAATCGCCGAAAGTCGCCGAAAGTCGCCGGATTTCTAGAGAGGAGGGTGAAATATGAAAACTAACTGTTGAATGAGTCAAGTTGGTTAACATTGAGATTCTCGAAGATTCCTATCGCCACCTTGGGGCGATAAAGCTGGCGTCGGGGAAGACGATCACCAGCTTCGGAAAGACGATCACCAAACGATCTCTCTAGAAGTCGCCGGAAGTCCGTGATAGTTGCCGAAAATCACTGAAAGTCACCGGATTTCTAGAGAGGAGGGTGAAATATGAAAACTAATTGTTTGCAAACTAAGGTGAAGGATGAGGGAAAGATGAGAGCAAGAAGATGGAGATGAGAACAAGGGGATGGAGATGGGAGCTTTGACCAGCTCTTTTGTTTTCTTTTTTTTTACATTGAAATGAGAAAATTGAGCTGATTAGGAGAGAGAAAATCTCATCACGTGCATTGCCACATCATTCGGGATTTCAATTCGGGATTTAAAGTCGGGATGAATAGCTTAACTCATATATCAATCTTTATCTAATGAAAAGGACAACATTTCTAAAAAAACAAGTCACTCATGTTTGCATGCGAGGCCACGGATTTGTTTGTATATGGAAAGTTTTAATATGTAAATTAGTTCCTTCCATACAATATTATCAATAGTTACACAAAAATCAAATACTATAACAAACACTTTATATATATGGTTTTTTTAGTTATAAAAAATTCCTGATAGGCTCATATGGACGCATGCTAAAAACACAAGAATGAAGTTATTTAATCATCATAGTCCAAAACTATGAGATATTGAATTTGGACATTTAAAATTTTGTATTTAATGTGCAAAACATGTGCGTCATCTTTGTGTATATATATATTTGGTTTGCCTAACTAATGCAAACATGGATGTATTGCTTTTTAACTTAATAAAAAAATTGAGCTCTCTTTACTCATTCATCTACGTTTGAATTTGATATATATACTTATGATAACATGTTTTGTTTAAGATATTAAATATTCATAAATAATACTAACTATGTAATATTATCAAATTTATATAATATATACGATATAATTTGAATATTAAATAATTAATTATAATCACAAATAAAAATACAAATATGCCCTGTTAATTATTTACAAAATATCTTTTTTCTTTTTTTAATTTCCCTTTTTCTTTTTTTATTTGATTTAAAATTTGGAAAAAAAAGTCCCTATAAACAATCTCAACCAAAGTTGAGTTAAAATCCACTAGATTGGTTGACACTACAAGAAACTTGGTTATTCTCTATGTTATTTTTCACTACATACTACATTTCATAGATAAATATGTTCCATTCTCTCCAATTTCTAGATTTTGTAGGGCAAAATAAATATTATGAGCCAAATATTTTCCATCCATGGGAAGATCATGGCCTACGTATGATTTTTAATAGCTACAATTAGTTTTTGTAGGCAAAGCAAAACATTTATTTCTACGAAATATAGCGCAACGCAAAGAATTCCTAATTTTGGCTACGAATTTTAAAATGTAGGTAATAGTTTGTTTTCAACTACACAAGAAACCATAGGTGCAAGTATGTTCCATTATCTACAATTTCTATATTTCGTAGGGCAAAATAAACATTATAAGGCGCCAAATATTTCCCATCAGCGGGAAGTTCATGGTCTACAAATAATTTTTAGTAGCTAGAATTAGATTTTGTAGGTAAAGCAAAACATTTTTCTTTCTACAAAATATATCGTAGCGCAAAGAAATTCTAAATTTTCCCACGAATTTTAAAACATAGGTAATAGTTATGTTCCATTATCTACAGTATATATATTTCGTAGGGCAAACTAATATTACGAGGCACCAAATGTTTCCCATTCACGGGAAGATCATGACCTACGAATGATATTTACTAACTACAATTAGTTTTTGTAAGTAATGAAAAACATTTGTTTCTACGAAATATATCGTAGCGAAAAGTTATTCTTATTTTGGCCACGAATTGTAAAACGTAGGTAATAGTTTTGTTTTCATCTATTTCCATTATCTATGATGTATAGAGTTCGTAGGGCAAAATAAACGTTATGAGGTGGCAAATATTTCGCATTCGCAGGAAAATCATGGCCTACGAATGATTTTTAGGGGCTACGATTAGTTTTTGTAAGTAAAGAAAAACATTTGTTTCTACGAAATATATTGTAGATAAAAGGTATTCTAATTTGATGTGCAATTAATTTTAATTGATTTTTCTATACATATTTACTTCTAAAAATAAATCAACATTAAATCAATTTGACAACCAAGATGGCTAGCTAAATATAGAAACATTTAACGAATAATCGAATTAACAACTTGACTTTCACCATTAAGATATATAGTGCGGAAAAGTTAAGATAATAATGATTAAATCAAAGTTTATTGCAACCTTAAATGATAATAATAAATTATAAGAACTATTAATATCAAATCCAACATTAATTTAATTTGCTTAAACATAAATATAAAAAACAAAAATGCTAATTGGGATGAGTTGGATGTATATATGAAGTCATCTGGGACCAACACAAATCAGTCGGACATTATTATTATTATTATTATTATTATTATTATTATTATTACTACTACTACTACTACTACTACTACTACTACTAACATTATAATGAAAAGATGATTGAATAACCTCACAGTCTATTAACATTATAAATAGAGTCAACATTAATATATTTTTATCGTTTCAAAATTTTGTTTCTCATAGCTCTTTTATTTCTAACACCCTAATTCTTTGTAAATTTTCACAATTGTTTTTGTAGTTCAAAGAATATGCTTAAATTAAATTAAATATAATTATATCAGTCAATAATTTAAAACCAACAAATAACAAAATTAAATATATAAACTATTTATCAAATGTGCTATGCTCTTCAACATAATATAAAAATTCTTATTTCACTTAAAATATATTTTTATATATAAAAAGTTAAAATAAATATATTTCCTTTTTTTAAATTTTGGCCCTCTTTCAATATTTGCTCTCCTCTTGCTCATTGCTCTCCAAGATCTAGGGTTTTCAATCTCTCATCCCCATTGTGTTGCTTTTGCTAGAGGATCTCTTTAATAGTCTTCTCTTTTTCAATTTTGTTTTGAAGTTTACCTGAGAAATTGTCAACCCTTCAGGTAATTTTTTGAACTTTTTTTTTAATTTTCGCCCTAATTATTTCATGCCTTCGATGCCTTGCCACTTTCAAATTCTTGTTCAAGGGCTCTTAAGAAGCATATCAGAGGCCACCTCAGCTCAACCAAACATTGCTTGAAACATTGTTGAGCCAGAGTGGACCTGACTACAAAAAGAGTACTAATTTTATTGAGATTAGATGGAATACATGAAAGCATTTGAATATCTAGACATGGTAATATATTATTAAGATTGCATTATATATATAATTTGTTTTTGTTCATTGTACATGATTAATTTAAGTGGATAGACTGACAAACTTCAACTGGCTTTTTCTCCATATGTATATGACTTCCAGGAAAATCCAAAGCCAGTGGCAAATTAACAGGGTAAGTGGGGGTACTAGCATAGATTTACATGGGTTACTTGGTGAAATCAGAATTCCCAGCATGTTAATAATATAGTAATAGTACAGCAACAACCCTTGAGGTAATTTTCAGATTATTGTTCATGAGATGCCATTATATGGTTAAAATTAAACTATTGATGTTAGAGTTTTCTATTTTGTTAATGGCTCCATTGATTCTATTTTTTCAATGCTTTAGAATGTTTTGTAACAGTATGCCTACCAAGTGTTTGCTTAAATGCCAACATTGCTAACCTTCCTACACTCACTACACAAACATTGTCTGGTTTGAGTCACTATTTTGTCTTCATGCTCTTAGATTTTAGTTTGTTGTGCTACATTCCAAAACCAATCTAGTGATCCTTATATAATAATGTTAATGTTTGTGGGCCAAAGTCATATAATAATGTTAATGTTTGTGGTCTAAAAATAGTTTCATACCATGTCTGTAGAAGAAATAAGCATTTCATTTATGAGTTAAGTACTAGAAGTACGTGTGTTGGTCTTCATCTATAAATGAATGAATGAATGCATGCGTGAGTGGTATATAAGAAGAAGAAAATGATGAAGATAAGCATGAGAGTCATGCTAAATCCATTAAAGATCATGAAGAAGAAAAAAATATGTGGAAAGAAAGGTATGAAGCTGAAGCTCATGAAAATCAAAGGAATCGAGCTCAGTTGTCAAAACATGACAAAATGTTAAGGCAAATAATAGAAGCTAAATATGATGAGTATGACGAAAATAGTCAAAGGTATTATTATGTAATTACATTTATTACATTGTGTTGTAACTTAGTAAAGGTTTTTGACATTCATTTTCCTTATTATGTAGTTAAGATGAACAAGGAGATCATTCAGCTTGAGTATTATATGGTTGTTACATTCTTTCAGGTTTGTCATATTTGATATTTATCAATTTATTTGTGCATAACATAATTGTTTTGAAAGTAACATTTGAATAGAGACTTAAGGCTTGAATTATCTAACTTAAATATCTAATATGGTTGGTAACCTTTTTTTAATTTCTAATTTATTGCAGGAAGTTAGGCGTTATTAATGAAGAAGTGGTTCACAAATTGGCATGGGTTATTCTCTTTTATGATGCAACTGATGGAGATCTAGTTTGACATTGATACTTTTGTTTTTGACACTTGGCATTAATGATTTTGCAAATGATTTTTGTGGAGAAGTGGTTTGGTTGATATTGTTCAATTAAATATTTGTAAACAAATGGTTGAATGAAATATTAAATATTTCAATTGAGTATTAGTAGGTATTTGTATGGATTGGAACTTTTTGAAATGAATATTTATAGGCACACATTTGGGTCCAATGTTGCTATGATTTTTTATATTGTAGAGAAAAATAAAGAAAAGTTAAATCTTTTACTACGCAAATAATCGTGGCTAAAAAGTTAAAACAAAAGAACAAAATCACCATGACATTGAAAATTGTAGACAAAGATCACTATTTTCTATGTCAAAAGTGGTAGCTAAATTTCAAATTCGCAATGTTTTGAATGTCGTAGGCAATGATCACCTATTTGCTACAATTAAATAATCATAGAGAAAATATCATTCATTATCTACAATGAAATAATCATAGGAACAAATCATTCTTTACCTACGATTCGTTAATCGTAGGCGACAATCATTCATTATCTACGATTACACTAATCGTCGGGGAAGACAAGAACCATAGGCTACAATTTTATTCGTAGCCAAAATGTTTTTTCCTCTGCAATTTCTCTACTTTAACAACGAAATTTCATGCATTTTTCTACGAAAACAAATGTCGAGAAAGAATTTACTTTAGGCGAAGAAAACATAAATTCATAGAAAAAGACTTTTACCTACAAGACGTTCTCTATGATTTGGTCTATGAGTTAGTTTCGTAGAAAATAAATTTTCTCTACGATTAAATTATATTTCTCTACAAATTTCTTTTGTAGATATTGGTCACATTTCTTGTAGTGTGATATAAATGCGTGATGGATATAATTATAAAATAATTGTGAAGTTTCATGCTTTAATGAGGTGACAGGTTGCTTGCAATCGATTAAGATTGGGTTTGGGTGTGATTTGATAGTGTGGTCCGGTGTAGCCATGTGGGTTGATGCATATGTTTGTTTGGATGGTTGGAAGTCAATCAGAGTTGGCATCACACTGTCTTCCATCTTTTCTCAACGCATGGAATTGCTAAAAAAGGAATTTGTTTTCTTCTGGGCTTAAGGGTTATCAATGTTTTCTTATATGCTATTTTTATAAATATGTTAAAAACAATTATAGAGAATGGCCCATTGGCCAGTCTTTAATTATTATTATTAATAAAAAAGTAATTATTTAGGGTAATTTGCTATATTATAATTATTTTAGTAAAACCAACCCCTGTATACAAATGTGTGTGATACTCTTGTATACTCAAAAGGTTTCCTTTCAAAATTATGCAAATAATGAAGAGATTTGCATAATCACCTTTTCAGAGCCTCACTTTTTGTGTGTCAAGATTTGACCTCGAATCAAAAGAGGCAAGGGGCCTAGAGCTGTGTTTGTGTGGTCTTATTACAAGGTTCTTATTGTACTTTGATTAAAAACTAGCAGAATTATCGTACTTAAATAGACCCAAAGCATTGTCTATTACTGATGGCTATGACAACAGCCTCGCCCTTTCCCTATTCATAGGATGAGTTGGCATCAACTCATCCAGGAATCGATGCTGTTTAATCCAAGTCATACACATTTTAATTGGATGAATTTAGGGTTATATAGAGTTATTGTATTTGTTGTGCTCTTTTTTGGAAAAATTTCTAATTTTTAAAAATCTACAGACATATAGACTAGGTGAGAAGGAATTTGAGACAGATTGTGCGGACTCAATGATTGCTTAGCCGCTGAAGATAATAGCAATGTGATATGTAGTGATGGTTGTTTCTGTGTTTTCTGGGAATTTGGGTTTGAATAGCAAGTGGAAGGGTGTGGTAGTTTGATGAAGATGAAGACATGATGATTATGTTGCTATGAACATGTGATAGTGTTATTTTGAAGACGCTGTAAAGATGTGTTTGTTTGTCATAGAATGAAGGCTGAAGGGTTATTTGAATGTTAGTTGGTAGTTATAGATGAGTAAGCAACCAATTGCCTACATGGCTTTAGTGTATTGGATATAATGGTTGAGTTGGATCATTGTTAACTGACTCAACTCTTACTTTGTTTTCTAGCAGATTGAACTATAAATAACTGCTCAGATGAGGAGGGAAGTAGGACATATGTGTTGGATGTGGGCCATGGGACCCACATGCTTTTCCACTCAAACCTGTCTCCCTTCTATCCGTTAATGCAACGGATAGATTTCAACGGATAGAAATCTATCCATTGATCAAATCTCTCTCTATATATAGGATTGTGAGAGTGTTAGAATTCATCAATTCATAAAATCATTAATTCTCCTGATCTTAGTCTTCTTTCCACTAAAACTTCTGATCCTCCGTCATCCTTTTATTCATTGCTTTCTTCTCCATTTGATAACTTTGATCAAGTATTGTGCCGAGTTTTCACTATTGTATTTTCATTCATTTCTTGAACTTGGTGTTGTTGCACTTTGAAATCTCATCGCCGAACGTGCTAGGCGAAGAGTTGATCCTTCCTGGGTTAGTGTATCCTGGCGCTTGGAGTGAGGCCGGTAAATCTTGCACGAGGGAGGCTAATTCAGCGTTAGGGAAGTGCTTACGCATGCCTACCCCAGGCTGAGAATTTCTTGCTATTATTTCTATATTATTTCAGATTTTATTGTTGATTTTATATACTTACTGAATTTATATGTTTGATCTCTACAGTAATAGTTTGTAGTATTTGCATGCTATACAGACAGCATTTCTCACAATCTAACGCTGAATTGTTGTCTTATACATAATCTGTTTAGCTACAAATATAATTCTGTATTCTGTAAGCATATCCTGCAATACTATATTTTGCACATAGAACACTATAGAATACCATATTTCCATACATATAATACTGTACACTATATTCTTGTACGCAGAAATCTTGTATACTGTATTTTATTCAAAAAATTCTTGCATACTATATTCATACATATAATATTGTATATTGTATTTCTATATGTATATTTCTACAGTAGTGTATTTTTGCAAGTTTAAATCCTGCAAGATAATTTCTGTAATTTATTTCGGTTATTTAAATTCTAAAACCCTAAACTTGCTTGTGTCACATTAGTAGACCTTGGACCTGATTAACGTACATTACACACACATGGATGTACAATCTGATACTTCATGTAAACCTGTCAAGTTTGACGGTAAGGTGAACTTTAGGAGGTGGAAACATCAAGCTGAATTTTGGTTGTACACCTTAGGAGTATCCACAGCCCTTACACTATCCCCTAATTCTGATTCCTCTGATCTTGATCCTAGTGGATTTCGTCGATTATCCATCTCAACTATAAATCAAACCTTTAGCTCCTTAGCTCCTAGTAAAACTCCTGAAGAGATCGATTTCCACTACTGCCATAGAATTCTTAGCATTCTTTTTTATCGTCTTTATGATAAATACTTTGATTATAAGACAACTAAGAATATATGGAGTGCCCTAGAAAAGGAGTATGGCCCTAATAATGCTACTAGGATTAGCCACCTGAGTATAGAGTCTGAGAACTACAAGATGGTAGATGGGGAAGAGATGGGAGATCAGATTCATACCTTTCAAGACTACCTTAGTGCCATAGAGAAGTGTGGTACCGTGTATAATGAGAGCCACATTGTGTTCATTCTCCTGAACAAGCTACCACCTTCTTGGTCAGGCTTTGCAAATGGACTTAGACACAAGATTGATTCCCTGGACCTTATAGAAGTTTACAACACCATTAGAATTGAGGAAGCCAACCAAATCTTCTCTAAGGGTGTAGATTCTCATAAGGGCCGGGTTTATCTAGCTGAACATAGTGGTAACCCTAACCGTTCTAAAAACTCTAGGAGTTCCCACTCTTTTGATAGAGGTCGCTAGTTTTCCCCTAAAGAAAAACCCTTTAAGGCCAAGGGCAAGCCAACCCATTCTCATTCTCAAAACTCTCAACAACCCAAATCTTCTGCTCCTAGACCTCCTGAGGAAAGTCCTAAACACTGCTTTGTTTGTGGTAGGACAAATCATGTTGCTCGTGATTGCTTCTTCCGCAAAACTGAACTTGTCAACAAAAATTCCAGTCCACTCAAACCACAAGTAAATGTGCTTGAGATGGGTGAACCTTCCTCTGGGACTTTCTTTAGGTCAGTTTCCTCCATTCCTTCTGTCAATTTGACTTGTCAAAACCTAGAGTGGTTTCTTGATTCTGGTGCTAACGTCCACGTTTGTGCTGAACGTTTCTGGTTCTCCACTTATCAGGCCTCAAGTAAAGGATGTGTGACTCTTGGAAATGGCTCAGTAGCACACATGTTAGGGAGAGGACAAATTGATTTGAAGATGACCTCTGGAAAAGTTCTCACCCTATTAGACGTTCAGCATGAACCCAACATTAGAAAAAATCTAATCAGTGGTTCCCTTTTGATTCAGTCTGGTTATAAAATTGTACTTGAGTCAAACCGTCTTGTAATCTCTAGAAGTAATTTTTTTTTTTTTGGTAAATGTTTTGTATCTGGTGGTCTGTTAAGCTCAATGTTTGTGAACCTTCTGATTTATCTGTTAGTGAAGTTCTGATTATCCTTCTTTTCCTTCTGTCACCTTGAATATTGAGTTTTGTGATCTTTGGCATGGAAGATTGGATCATGTAAACTTTGGATCCATTAGAAGGATGATGAACCTTGAACTGATTCCTAAATTCAAGATTGATCAAAGTTCTAAATGTCAAATATGTGTTCAAGCCAAATTACCCAAGAAACCTTTTCCTCGCATTCACCATAATTCTAAAGTTCTTGATTTGATTCACAGTGACATTTGTGATTTTTGTAGACCTCCTACCAGAGCGGAAAACCTCTATTTCATTACCTTTATCGATGACTATTCTCGATTCTGTTATACCTACCTGATCAAATCCAAAGATGAGGCTCTTAACAAGTTCATGATTTTCAAAACCGAAGTTGAGAACCAGCTAGGCAAGACTAATAAGGTTTTTAGGTCTGATAAAGGAGGAGAGTACACTTCCAATCCTATGTCTTTATTCTTTGAACAAAATGGGATTGTGCATGAGCTTACTGCTCCTTACACTCCTGAGTCCAATGGGGTTGCTGAAAGAAAAAATAGGACATTGATGGACATGGTAAATGTCATGCTATTAAGTTCTGGTGTACCCGAGAACTTATGGGGAAGGCTTTGCTCTCCACTTGCTTTATCCTAAATAGGATTCTTTTTAAGGACCGTAGCACAACACCCTATGAACTTTGGAAAGAAAGAGCCCCACAGCTCAACTACTTCAAAGTGTGGGGATGTCTAGCTAAGGTCAAGATCCCTGATCTTAGAACCCAGAAGATAGGCCCTAAAACCCAAGATGCAGTGTTTGTAGGGTATGCTCTAGATAGCAATGCTGGGAGATTCCTAATTATTAACTCAGAGGTGAGTGAAATAGCTAGAAACACGATCATTGAAGCTAGAGATGCTATCTACTTTGAGAACATCTTCCCTCTAAGATCAGCCTCTAGTCCTACTCCTTCTGTACCTTTGACCTCTAGCTCCACTTCTAGATTAGTTCCTATTCCTGTTCAGGAACTTAGAAGAAACAAAAGAGGTAGAGTGGAAAGGAACCTAGATGATGATTTTGTCACCTTCATGATTGAGGATACTCCTACCACTTATCAGGAGGCTATGGCTTCTGCTGATTCAGTTTTCTGGAAAGAAGCTATAGATGATGAGTACCACTCAATCATGAGTAACCACACCTGGATACTTACTTTCCTACCTACTGGGAGTAAACCTTTGGGCTGTAAATGGGTCCTCAGGAAGAAGTTGCGACCTGATGGATCCATTAAAAAATTCAAGGCCAGGTTAGTTGCAAAAGGGTTCAAACAAAAAGAGGAACTTGATTACTTTGACACCTACTCACCAGTTGCTCGTACCACCACCATTAGGATTCTTGTAGCACTTGTCTCTGTTTTCAGTCTTGAAATCCATCAGATGGATGTAAAGACTGCTTTCATGAATGGTGATTTAGAGGAAGAAATTTACATGGAGCAACCTAAAGGCTTTGTTTTCCCTGGAAAAGAGCACAAGGTCTACAAACTTGTAAAATCTCTTTATGGACTGAAGCAAGCCCTTAAGCAGTGGCACGCCAAGTTTGACTCTACAATCATCTCTTATGGATTTGTTGTAAGCAACTATGACAGGTGTATTTACAGTAAATTAGTAGATTGCAAATGTGTTATTGTATGCTTGTATATTGATGATTTGCTTATCTTTGCTTCTGATCTTGATCTTGTCTGTGATGTCAAGAACTTTCTGAGAAGTAAGTTTGATATGAAAGATCTAGGAGAAGCTGATGTTATCCTAGAAATCAAGTTTACGAGATCAGTATAAGGCATTACTTTATCCCAATCTCATTACAATGAGAAAGTGTTGGAGAAATATGGATATCTGGATTGTAAATCTGTTGCTACACCTTTTGATCCCAATGTACACCTTAAGAAGAACAAAGATGAACCTACGAATCGGGATCTCTATGCTCAGATCATAGGATCCCCGATGTATCTGTCGAATAAAACTAGACCTGACATTGCGTATTCTGTATCTAGACTGAGTAGATATACCAGTAACCCAAATCAAGAACACCGGTTTGCTCTTAAGAGGGTTCTCAGATTCCTAAAAGGCCTATGTCTTTTTGACTGAGGTATTCTGGATTCCCTAGTGTGGTAGAGGGTTATACAGATGCCAACTGGATATCTGACTCAGTGGATCTTAAATCAACCTCAGGCCAAGTATTCTTACTTGATGGAGGAGCTGTCCAAAGGAAATCTGCTAAGCAGAAGCTCAATGCTAGGAGCACCATGGAAGCTGAATTGATTGTACTTGATTCTACATGTACAGAGGCTGAGTGGATTAGAAATTTACTTTTCTGAGATTCCTGTTATGTCTTCTCCTATGCCTCCTATTGCTATACATTGTGATTCTAAATCTGCTATTGAATTGTACAAGCGTGAAAGTACTAACGATAAAATGAACAGGCATATGTGGATCCGCCACAAGTCAGTATGGAGACATTTGACGCACAACGTTGTGAGCATTGATTACATAAAATCAGAGCTAAATCTATCAGATTGCCTAACTAAAGCCTTATCGAGACAAATAATAGCCGACGCGTCGAGGAGAATGGGGCTAAGCCCATAAAAATCTATGACAATAGTGACCCTACTTTTTTGAATGGAGATCTCAGGATAAAAGTTCAAGGGGAAGCTATTGATTGGTTGACTGGGAGAGCACCCTATACATATTTGAGATATGTACATTATTACCCATTCTTATGACGTGTGCTCTCATGTAGTGGTGTAAAGGTTGAGCATAGCTCTTAATGAGATCAAAGGCTAGTTAAGCGAGATATTAAACTACAAATATCTCTGGAGATCTCACCTATGTGGAGATAGCTGTCATGCCGCAGCTATGAGAGTCAGCGGGCTAACTCTCTAATAATCTCCATGAATTGATATCGAGCGCATGGCCAATAACGTACCAAGGCTGTTTATCTAAGTGCAATCACGAGATCATCATTAAAGTTGAATTCTAATTCAAGGAGTTGTAGTTCAAGAACTCAATTCACTACTATCTCTATTAATTGGAAACTCTAATGAAAGTTTAAGGTTCAAGTCTTCAATGACACCTTAGCTTGATCAAGTGAAAACCCAAGGCTCAGGCTATTCATTCCTTCATTATTCTTCTGTTCATTTCCTTTTGATTAATTATCTTCTGAGAATCCTTGTTACATTTGTTATTGTTGATCGGTCGTTCACAGGTTATGAGTGTAGTGGGGGATTGTTGGATGTGGGCCATAGGACAAACATACTTTTCCACTCAAACTTGTCTCCCTTCTGTCCGTTGATGCAACGGATAGATTTCAACGGATAGAAATATGTCCGTTGATCAAATCTCTCTCTATATATAGGGTTGTGAGAGTGTTAGAATTCATCAATTCATAAAATCATTAATTCTCCTGATCTTAGTCTTCTTTCCACTAAAACTTCTGATCCTCCGTCATCCTTTTATTCATTGTTTTCTTCTCCATTTGATAACTTTGATCAAGTATTGTGCCGAGTTTTCACTATTGTATTTTCATTCATTGCTTGAACTTGGTGTTGTTGCACTTTGAAATCTCATCGTCGAACGTGCTAGGCGAAGAGTTGATCCTTCCGGGGTTAGTGTATCCTGGCGCTTGGAGTGAGGACGGTAAATCCTGCACGAGGGAGGCCAATTCAACGTTAGGGCAATGCTTACACACGTCTACCCCAGGCTGAGAATTTCTTGCTATTATTTCTATATTATTTCATATTTTATTGTTGATTTTATATACTTACTAAATTTATATGTTTGATCTCTACAGTAATAGTTTGTAGTATTTGCATACTATGCGGACAGTATTTCTCACAATATGAACTTTAAGCTTTTCTTGCTTTTCTTGCTCTTCTTGTTTTTCTCCTTCTCTCTCTTTTTCTTCTTCTTCTTCTTCTTCTTCTTCTTCTCATTGTTAAATTGCTACATATCATTTACTTCATATCACAATGAAAAACTGCTGGGTTGGGTACTAGCTCCTGGTCTACTATGGATCAAATCGGTTGAATGGGCGCCACCATTAATATGATGGACTGTTGGAGGATGGGTTGGAAATGGAGACAAATCTGATATTTACAATACCTAGCTGCTTAATCCAAGTCATGCGCGCTTTAATTGAAATTTTAAGATTATATGGATTTGTTCTATTTTTTGTGGGTTTTTTTAGATAAACTTCTAATTTTTAAAAAATCCATGGGCAAACATACTAGCGAGAAGGAATTGGAGGCATATTATATAGATGACGGCACGGTCACTGATGATACTGGCAATGAAAAAATCGCTGGACATTATTTAAGGTGAAAGAACTTGGCATTTTTCACTTTCATCCTTGTTTTCTTTATAATTATTAAAGTGGCTTTTTTTGTTTTTTAACCTAACTTTTTTAAATAAATATATTATTGTTTTTTAAACTTACTAATTTAAAAAAACATATTTATTTTAAATCTATTATTATTATTAAAATATAAAGTTAATTTTTAAATCAACTTTGTTGTAACTTTCTTAATTTCACTTTCTACTTCTTAAAAGGGTCAACTTGAAAACATATAAGTTTAAGTTTCGCCAAGTTTATACGATTTGATCAAGAGTCTGATTGTGCGTCTACCTGATCAAATGACATAGTGGTGGCATCGTGTGATGGTGGTATCCAAGCCAAAGGCCCTCCTCGACCTCACTTAGCATCACATGAAATCTCATGGGTCAAATTTCATCGAGTTTGCATACTTGGATCAAGAGTTTGATTTGGGACGCACTCTAATGATCAACTGATTAAAAGGCAGCACTAGGTGTGCTACCATGGTGACAATAACAACCTCGCCCGAGACCCAGCAGGCTGACTTGGCATTACATGAAACCCTATGGGTCATGTTTCATGTCACATGCACTCATGCTTGAATAGCAACTATGAGTGAGAAATTGGAACATCACAATTTTCTTGAGATTTATGATTTAAATATTATTTTTTTATTAATTAATATATAAGCTTTTATTTATATAAGTTTTTATAATATTAATATTATTATTATAGATATAGATAAGTATTTTGTTTGGATTAATTCAATTTTTGGAAGGCAATTATTAAATTAAATTTTTTTTGTGACAAATAATGGAATTTTACTGTCCAATAACATTTCATTGAGTATAATTTATAGTATTATGATATTATATATTTTTTTTATTACATAAATATGTATAATTATTACAATAATTTGCATATTATTTTTTTCCCAACTAAATTTAGATTTTATATATATATATATATATATATATATATATATATATATATATATATATATATATATATATAATTATTTTATCTCAAACTCTAATATAGTACTATATTATTTTTTCCCAACATAATATATAAAGGATCATTTGATTTAGCATATCTACTCCATTAAGCAAGAAGGAAAAAGTAGTAAACATATATTTAATGATTGAACTTCTTTAAAGTATTAAAGTATTGTAAATATGCATATGTATTCATAAAATGATATATAAACATTTTTTTAAAGATGAAAAATTACATAATCAAAGAAATAATTTAATTAAAGATCATTAAATATCAATTGTTGTTAGTGTGATAGATCGCATGACCTTACGCCATAGTAAATTGTTAGTTAATTAATTATTATAAATTTCATATTCAAAACAAAGCTTTATTAATTCTATATATACATATTATAAGTATTAAATAGTTATGAGGCAACTGTAATTCATTCTTGTCAACTTAGCATAAATGCCTATGGCATACTTCTTTGTAATTGTTTCTTTTTTTTCTCTACATGACCTTAGATTAAAAATTTTGTAATGAAATAGATAGAGAAAAATAGTGCTGGAGCAAACCTTGAGGTTTGTATCGTCATTATAGTAAGAGGACTAATAGAGGTGACCCTGATGATGGTCGTGGGTAAAAAAAATTGCTATATTAGCTATGTGGCTAAAAGATTGCTACAAGGCTTAGGGATAAAAGTATCCATTTGTGCGATCAATGGACAAAAACCGGATGATGTGTTTGCGGGGATAAATAACCAAAAATACAAATAATGATAGCCTTTGACATTTGTGCATAAATTAATTTTTACAAAATACAATAATGGAAAACCTGCTCACACTTTCTATATAATACTTAGTTGAGTCCATGATTCATCTCACCTAACTTCTTTGCAACCAACTCAAAACATTAATCAAGGTATGCAAATATGTGTAAACATAAAAATAGATATTTTTTTATAAATTAAGGTCACTAAATTAAGATAGATTTTAATAAAAATATAATATAGTAAAGCTAGTATCTTAAAATATGTACACATATAAAGTTTTTACAAAAAGAGAAGTGATTAGATTTGATAAATGCTAGAAGTATCTAATATGGTAAGATTCATACATAATAATAAATATTCTTTATGTGGGAAAAAATATTCTAAATTAAAATATCTTCATTGTAATTAAATTAACTCATTGCTAACACAAAATTTCTTTTAAAAAATGAACTTTCTTCTTATTTCAATGAATCCCTATTTATATGTATGTTTTAGTCCTTGAGAAATTGCATATATAAATGTTGATTGTGTAGGGAGGAGTAGGGGATTGCTTGGCATGTGCTGGGCTCTAAGACCACCAAGGAACCTCTTTTGCCCAAAGAACACATCAAGTCCTATGTTTAACTTATGTTGTATACAAGCAGGGGCGGAACCAAGGGGGGGCTAGCAGGGGCTGAAGCCCCCCCTCAGCGCCGGAGAGAATACTCTTCAAATAGTATAAGATTGATGATTTTCGATTTTCTTATACTTAAATTAATGTAAAATATAATATTTGAACATTTATAAGTGTGAAATGTAGGTGGGTTTGAGTGGTTAGTGGGTATACTCATAAAGTGTATGACTTTTTCTACAACTCACCCAAGTTCAAATCCCCACTTGAAGCATTTTTTCCCAATTTTATTTTTTAATTTAAAAATTACTAGGATTTCAAAATTTTAATAAAAAAAATCTTATATACAAATTTTAGTAATTTAACAAAAGTTTTGTATAAACAATTGTTTGTAGTGAGAGGGATCAATTTTACCATATTTTAAAAAAAATACAAACTCAAAATGTATTTTTATAAGTTAAATTATTAAAAATCTCATATATTTGTATAGGTAATAATAAAAATTTAAATTATACTTTATATTTTTTTAATATATGTATTCAAATTTCTGTTATATTAGCATATTATTTTTCATTTAAAATAATTATTTTATTGGATTTTTTTTTTGTATTGCTTTTAGGCTTCAGCCCCCCCTACCATCGAGTTCTGGTTCCGTCCCTGTATACAAGCACTTTTTTCACTCCCAGAATTAAGACCAACTCCTACATTTCATATATAATTTTGTTCAAAAATAAGACATAGCAAAGTAATATTTGATATCTCTCTAGATGCATGATCTACTTCAACTAAACATACATATATAAAGTGATAATATATACTAGTAGGATGTACCGTGCTTACGCTACTGATATCTGTAAATATATAAATAGTTGTTTTTTTTATAAATTAAAAGAATTAAATATAAATAAGGTCTAATAATACTAAAATGTATTTAATTTTAAAATAAACACACATACAAAATTTTTACATAAATAGGAGTGATTAAATATTATAAAATTTGTCAATAATATAATACAATAAAATTCACAAAAAAGTATTTTTAATATTAGTTCCCCCTGACTAAAAATACATCTTCTCTTTGCCCCTACAAACAAATGTAATGCATTATTATTTTCTCAACAATATTAAAAAAATTTGTGAAATGATTTGTTCATTAATCTTTTAGGACATTTGCTTGCTTTTAAAGTTTTTGGTTGGAGGTTCTTTAGGGGAAAGCTCTATTGGAACTTGATGTTGTGATGCAGAAGGTGAAACATCATCTTCTACTTTTAGTTGTTTAGCATTATAAACCATGTTAAGGATTATTTTCTTGTATTGCTTTCTTTGAGAGGCCTACAATAAGAATAAATCTCTCTAAAGAGACTTTGGCTTAGATGATATATATATATATATATATATATATATATATATATATATATATATTGAAGCCATCTACATCTGATGTTCTTTATTTTTATTGTTACTATTTTAGACAGATGTACTCCACCAAAATAAATCATTAGTTATTTGCATATGTAAATTAAAATAAAATATCATCATCCATTAGGAAATAAAGCCTTGATGGAGGAGAAAAGGAAAAATAAATAAATCAAATTAATATATGTAAATAATGGATATATATTTAGTAAATGTATTACACCAATATTTGTAGTTACTAAGAATAATTTATGTCTTGACTTTTCAGCTTCCAAAACACATGCCAATAAGAACAGTATTATGTGAAGGGGGCTCTTCCCTATCCCTTTCAAAATACAGGAAAAGTATTGGAAGAAGAAAGCTAAAAAAAAAATTAAATTGATAAGATAAATTATAATAATTAGTTACATTAATTTGAATCTTGAAATGACAAGAATGGCCAATGGGAAGAAAAGGAAAGTAATTAAATGAATATATATATATATATATATATATAAATGAAACATATAATCAATAATAATAATATAATTATTATAACCTATATATTTATATATATTTATAATAAAAAACAGATAGAACATTTTAATTATTTATTTTTTAAAAGTAAAAAATATATATATATATGAATTGTTGACAAAAAAAAAAAAATGATGTTAGCAATCAGCCACTTGATCTGAAGCAAAAGATTTTATCATTATTAGCTTTATAAGCATTTGTGGTGCTATATCAATTATTCCTTTTATTAAAAGGGTGAGATGATTTGCCAACTTTACTTTGTACTTCTTTGTATTTGATATAATATAATATAATATTATAAACGCTTTATTTTTCCATAACAAATTTTAAATTCTTTCACCAATGAAGCAATAATGTGAAGCAATGATATAAATTTTCATTGAAGAATTTTTTTTTGAAGAGTCACCCAACTTTAGGTAAGTATCACTTCAGTACCCCAATTTAATTTTGTATCAAACCGGTGTCCAAACTTTCCTTTAACTACATCCGATAGTCACCCGAAGGATTCCGGGGTGGTTTTGCTGATGTGGCAACCAAAAAATCACACTCAGCATCACCGGTCCACATCATCATTCCTACATGGCAATGCCAACTCACCTTAAGTTGCCACGTCAACTAAAATGGTCCACATCATCATCATCTTCTTCATTCCCCTTTGTTAACACCTCTCTTCCCCACCTCCATCGCCAGTCACTGCAGATGTTAGAGGAGGTATCGCCAGTGTAGAGGATGACAGAGTGAAGAGGATGAAGATGGGGAAGGCTGGTCCAAGGGAGAGGATGTTTTTTTTTTAGTCAGGGCAAAGTGGGAAACCAGGGTTAATTCACGGGGATAAGTGTTTGTGCCATTGAGGAAGGGGAAGGCTGAAGGAACTGTTAAAATTACAGTCTCAGTGTTTTACGAAGCTGTGCATTGTTAGGTGATTATCTTTTGTATGAAAATCTGAATGGTAAACTTGTTATAATTATCAACAAAATTGAGCAAGAAGAAAGTCTACAGTTGCTGTAATAATTAACATAATTAATAAAAAAAAGTCTGTGATAATGATTAATATAAATAATTATTGAATTAATTAAGAAGAAGATCTTGCAATAGCTGCAATTAATCAAAATCTATTGTAATCAGTTACAACTGCAACTGCAACATAATTAGCATAATTAATAAAAAAAATCTGTGAAATGATTAACATAAATAATTACTGAAATAATCAAGAAAGTCCTGCACTAGCTGTAATTAATCAAAATCAATTATAATCAGTTACAACTGCAACATAATTAGCATAATTAATAAAAAAATAGTCTTTGAAATGATTAACATAAATAATTACTGAATTAATCAAGAAGAAGGTCCTGCACTAGCTATAATTAATCAAAATCAATTTGAGTCAGTTACAAATGCAACATAATTAACATACTTAATATGCAAAAAAGTCAATGCAAGTTGTTACAACTGTTAATGCAAAAAAATTTACAACAACACAACTGCAACACTTAGAAGTTACTTCAATCCAACACCTAGGGAACCCATCTTTTCTTCTTTCTCAAATCACATCTTTCTTTGTTCTTTTTTTCTTCATCCTTGTCTCTCATATGTGTTTTTTTCACAGTGGGTCCAGGTAGTTCCTTGCCTTTAGCCTGATTTCTTGTCACAGTCTCATGTGGGTCAATGACAATGTGTTGTTCAGATGTCATTGTCACCTGTGAAATTTTCTCCTTTGTGTTATGCATATGAGATGCAATTTGGGGAGGATTTCCATTGCCTTTTGTTAAGGAGTCAACCTGGATTCAAGTAAGGAATTAATCATACAAAGTTAAATTCATGAGTAAATAATCAAATGTAGGTCACTATAGTATTATACATGTGGCATTTGTTCCTGTCTGTCTTGCATATGTGATGTATTTGGGGGAGGATTTTCATTTCCTGCTATTAAGGAGTCAACCTGGATTCAAGTAATGAATTAATTATTCAACAATAAAAACTGAAGGCATTTGGAAATTAGTTGGGCAGAAATACATATGCAAAGTGATCCTCCAAAATTTGAGCATCAATTGTATCTGCAGGGTTATTTTTGTCAGCAACATTTCCTTCTGATGGTTGTTGATTAGTTCCAGTTCCTGCCTCTTTCTTTCCCTACAATACATGCAAAGTTTTTGGCTCATTACACTTTATAAACCTCAGCAATATCGGGGGAAAAAAAATAATGAGCAATTCAATTGCCTTAGGTGCATGATGCCTCCTGTTGTGCCCTGAGATGCCACAGATGCCACAAGTCATGGACATTCCTTTCTTGGTAACTTTGCCATTTTTGAATCATGTGTTTTGCTCCTCTTCCTCCCTCCTCCTTAGCAATTGCTTTCTGCCTCTTTTCCTATGTATTGGCTCAGGTGGTAACATGGGTGATTAGTTACTTTTTGGCCAACAGTCACTATGATGGGTGGGGTTCAATGTGTGGCAGTAGATGGCCAAAAAAATTTCAATTGTGTAACATTCATGACGGTAACCTTCAGGCTTCTCTTTGTTATAGTATAACACAGAAACTGCATGACTACAAGGTATTCCTGTCATCTGCCACCTTCTACAAGAACATGTTTGACCATCTTTGTCTACTACAAATTGCCCATCTGGGCCCAACACCTGATAGGTATTACCCCCTGACCAAATTGTGTGGTATAGGGAACTTAATTCCTTGAATTTCTCTAATTTTTTAAGAATTCTGGGGCAATTGATAAGTGCTCGTGTTATAGTAATGCGAAGTGTTCTTATCTTGCAATGAGCATTAATTTAATCAGATTTTATCACTAAAAAGTGTGCAATTGTTTACTTTTGTGCATTGTAGGGTTGTGAAGATAAAATGAAGGAAAGGAACGAAGTTAGGTCGTGTTTGGCATTGTTGGGAAGATTTTCGGACCAAGCAAGGAGCAAGGCGTGAGCATAGACTTGTGAGTGTGTGCCAATCTCCTTTGGAGGGGCACAAAGGCAGTCACATTCACAATAAGTCTAACTCATGCCAACAATGAGAACTTCACCAATTAGGCGATTCGAAGCAATCGGCACGATCTACCGTTGATTGTGTGCCCAATTCAACGGCCTCGATGAAGAACGACGAATCCGGGAGCGTTTCGGCACAATACTGCAGCAAAATACTGTAGTAAAAACACTGTAGCAAGTTACTGTTTACAGTCGGCCGAAAATCAGAATTCCAGAAACTTCACACGGGAGTGTGGAAATTCCACACGGCCGTGTGAAATCCCGTTTTCAGCAAATTTAAAGCCGCGACTCCACATTATAAAAGCCCGATTTGGAGACTTTTTGAGACATCTTTTGACCTATTCTTCTCCCAAACTTCTGGGAGTGCGGCTAGGGTTTTGGAGAGGACTTCGTGGAGGTTTAGAGCGCGTCATAGGCATCGTCACCGACGTCCGGCGACCGCACAAGACCACGGCCACACCATACGCAAGGGGGGTTTCATCTATGTCTTTACTTTGTGTTTTATTTCATACATTGATGAACATGTATAGCTCCATGAGGAGCTAAACCCCTTGTGGGTATTCGGACTTGTAAATTCTAGGGTTATCATGTTTCTTTGACATTGTTATTATGTTTTTCCATTATTGATGAATAAGAATTGAGTTTCAATCTTTATTTTATTTTGCTATTGTTTTCCTTTAGATGTGACACTAGGGTTGAGAGCAATCTAGATTTTCCTTTGGAGGTGTGACAACTCCTATAGGATTAGACTATTCAAAATTGAAGAGGGTTGAGAGGGAGAGTTGTGAGGTAGCAATGTACCCCTTTCCCTTCCGGTGTGATTTCTCCCTACCTCCGTTTCCTTGATTTATTAGCGGTCAAGATAGAGTGAAGTGCTAGGTAGATAAACTCCCCTGGGGCTTAGTTACGCAAGTAACAGAGTGAAGGGTTGAAGTGAATCCTATGCACTGGGGCTTAATCTAGACTAGGGTTCTTCCTCCTGGACCAAAGGGTTAGAACTACACATAGGAACATGTTTAATCACTAGGAATCCCTAGAGCTTAATGCAATCCCACGTAGTGTGAGGTTTAGGTAGATGTACTCCCCTAGGACTTAATCGTGCGAGCGATAGAGTGAAGGGTCGATGTGAATCCTAATACCGGGGCATAATGTTGGGGTTAGTCACGGTTGACCTTAGGTTTGGGACCGTGAGTCCAAGGATTTCCTCGACTCAATTAGCATCAATAGGAAGGTATAATAGCATAGTCTTGCACTAGAAGCATAGATCCTAGAGGTAACTTGTCCGGATACCCCACTTCATTCATTGTTAAATCCTCCTTAATCTCTTTTTCTTGCACTCTCTAATCTTTCACCTCTCTCTATTTAATTTCTTGTCTTTTAGTATAGTTGTTCTCACAATTCACACACGAATCGATTATTACTTTTCCGTACTTCGCATAGTTTTAATAGTGAAATCTCATACTCTAACTCCCTATTCCCTGTGGATTCGACTACCCTCTCACCGGCGTAACTTTTATTACTTCGACAAACCCGTGCACTTGCGGGATACACGCAAGGGGTCGTGTCAAGTTTTTGGCGCCGCTGCCGGGGAATAGGCGTTTTAGATATTTGTTTTTCACTATTTTAGCTATTCACTTCACTTTCTATTCCATATTTTCTTTATCTATCATAGTTCTTACTTTTCTTTCCTTTGCTTTGGTCTCAGGTTATGACTCGTGGGAACCCTTCGATTCTTGTTGAAGGAGACCCGGACATTGGAAAAAGAGCACATCGCAAGGGAAAAGAACCCATGCAAGAAGCTTCGAATCAAGCCGATATTGAAACAGAAGGGTCAGAAGCAATGACAGAACAGAACGAACAGCAGAGGACCTTGTCCGACTATGCTAGACCCGCAGTAATGGGGACCCAATCGAGCATTGTGAGGCCCCCAATTACGGCAAACAACTTTGAGTTGAAGCCGTCGTTCATTCAGATGTTGCAACAGTCCGCACAATTCAATGGGTTGGCCGATGAAGATCCCAACAGTCATATAGAGAATTTCCTTGAAGTGTGCGACATGTTGAAGATTAATGGAGTGACGGACGACGCGATTCGTTTGAGAGCCTTCCCATTTTCATTGAAGGGAAAAGCAAGACATTGGCTTCACTCATTACCGAGAGCATCCATTACTACGTGGGAGGAGATGGCCGAGGCATTCTTGGCTAGATACTTTCCGCCAGGAAAGTCAGCAAGGCTCCGGAATGTGATATCATCCTTTGTGCAAATGGAATTGGAGTCTCTATTCGAGACATGGGATAGGTTCAAGGAGCTCCTTCGTAAGTGCCCGCAACATGGATTCCCCGAGTGGATGATCATTCACACCTTCTATAACGGGTTGAATCCGAGTACCAAACAACTCCTAGATGCGGCGGCCGGAGGAACTCTAGGAAGCAAGACCCCCGGTGAAGCTCGGCACCATGTAGAGGAGATGGCTATGAATAGCTATCAATGGAACTCAAGGGATAGGAAAAAGGTTGCCGGAATTCATGAGGTTGATGCGGTTACGACGTTGGCGGCACAAGTGGAATCGTTGAGTAAGAAGCTAGATGCTCTAGCTTCGCCAAGAGTTGCGGCCATCACTACTTGTAACGGTTGTGGGGGAGGACATGCTTCAAGCGATTGTCCTATTGCTATTGGAGGCACTAGTGCGGTAGAGCAGGCCGATTTTGTCGGAAATTCATATAGAGGACAAGGCCAAGGCAACCCGTACAGTGGAACATATAATCCGGGGTGGAAGAACCATCCGAATTTTTCTTGGAGCAATCAAGGACAGTCACAACAGAAAAATAGTGCACCACCGGGATTTCAAAGCCAACAAGCTCCGAATTTAGAAAGCCGAGTGACCGGGCTAGAAGGAAAGATGACCGATCTTGAGAGAGCGCTCACACGGTTCGTTTCTTCATCGGATGCTAGATTTCAGTCGGTGGAGGCTACTCTTCGCAATTACACCGCCTCCCTACATAATTTGGAAAATCAAGTAGGGCAAATTGCGAAGACATTGGCGGAAAGGCCTCAAGGAAGTTTGCCTAGCAATACGGAGACTAACCCAAGGGAACAACTTAAGGCAATTACCTTGAGGAGTGGGAAAGAGGTCGAGAGAACTCTCCCTCTAGAGAAGACAAATGAAGCAACCGGAGTAGAAGAAGTAGGGAAAGAAGCTCCAAAAGAGAAGGAGATGGCACCACCCCTTACAAACCAAGGATCCCCTACCCTTCGAGGTTGAAGAATGACCAAGACAACGAACAATACAAGAAATTTCTGGGTATCTTCAAGCAATTGCACATTAACATACCATTCGCGGAAGCATTAGCCCAAATGCCCAAGTACGCGAAGTTCCTAAAGGACCTCTTAAACAATAAGAGGAAGTTGGAGGAGAGTGCAGCTGTAGTACTTGATGCAAATTGCTCGGCCGTCTTGCAAAAGAACATGCCGAGTAAGAGAAAAGATCCCGGGAGTTTTATCATACCTTGCAACATTGGCAATCTGGGTGAGGAGATGGCATTGGCCGATTCGGGGGCAAGCATCAATGTCATGCCCTATACCTTCTTCCAAAAGTTAGGCTTGGGCGAGCCTAGACCCACTCGGATGACACTTCAACTTGCGGATCGATCGGTGAGGCATCCGAGGGGAATTGTGGAAGATGTTTTGGTAAAAGTGGACAAGTATATCTTTCCGGTGGACTTTGTCGTGCTTGATGTGGATGAGGATGTCGAAGTACCATTGATTCTTGGGAGGCCTTTCTTGCGCACTTCCAAGGCTTTGATAGACATGGACGGTGGAGAGCTCACGCTTAGAGTCGGAGATGATAAGCTTACCTATCGCCTCGCCGAAGCCATGAGGCATTCTCTTGATTTTGATGACACTCTATATTATCTTGATGCTACTGATGAGTGTATTGATGAATATGTGCAGGAAATGTTAAACCCGGATCCATATGAAGGATGGCCGGACCAAGATGTGGAGATCGAAGAAGAAGAGGTACTTATGCTTGGTCCAGTTCAAACAGACGTCAAGATGGAGAAGGGATGTATGAAGAAGATGCTTCAGAGGTTGAAGAGGTCGAGAAGACGCCACAAGAAGAACCCCAACAAGAAAGGGGATGAACATTCACGTAGTAAGGGTGTTTCACCCGTCTGTGGTAACAAACTCGACAACTCTCCCTCTACTTTACAAAGATTATGTAATGCATGCTTTCAGGTTGTAGAGAAGAGGGCAACTTCTATTCATGAACCTCCGTAAGGTAAGATCAGGTACGTCAAGCTAAGTGATGTTAAACAAGCGCTTCTTGGGAGGCAACCCAAGGTTTTAAAGTTTTCCTAGGATCTAGTTTAGTTAGATTGAATAAGGATCTTAGTTTTGGTGTCTTGAAGTTTTAATGCATGTGCTGCGATTTCGATTGTGGATTATTGATATTTTCGTGTGCCTTAATGATAATTGACAAAGTTTGAGTCGGTTGAGTGTGTTTTCTATGGTCTCTGGTCATGTTTTTATGGTTTATACAGGCTCTAAGTGTTTTAAAAAGAGTTTCTGAATTTTTGGAAGAGTCTGTGAATTTTTCTGAGTAACCAGAGAAAACACACGGCCGTGTGGAAATTCCACACGGCCGTGTGTTACCAAATCAGAGCTCAACCAGTGAGGGCACAGGGGCGTGTGTGTGCCCCTGTGAACAACCTCAGAAGGGGCACACGGCCGTGTGCAATCTCGCAGAACTTCAACTCTTTTCCAGAGAGTCCACAGGGGTGTGTGGATGCCACTGTGAGTGCCACTGTGCCAAGGCACACGGCCGTGTGAAACTCTGCAGAGATAACCCCTTCTTCCCGAGAATACAAAGGGGCGTGTATGTGCCCCTGTGGGAGAACTTGTGAAAGGCACACGGCCGTGTGGATTATTCACACGGTCGTGTGGAATACTTAGCGTTTCTCGGGCAAGTCAGAGAGGCCACAGGGGCGTGTGAGTGCCCCTGTGGCCGGCCTTGTGTTCTTGGCCAGGATGGGCACACGGCCGTGTGGAAATTCCACACGGCCGTGTGAAATTTTTCGGAGACCTTCTGTGTTTTCCCGAGAATCCACAGGACCGTGCGGGTACCCCTGTGGATCCCCCTATGAAGGCACACGGCCGTGTGGGATGCTCACACGGCCGTGTAGGGTAGTTCAGAGAGCAACCAGAGTGCACACAGGGGCGTGTGTTGGTCCCTCTAAACCCTAATTTTAGAGGCACACGACCGTGTGGAATTTCCACACGGCCGTGTGAATTCCCAGAACTTCAAAAGCCGCGCGTTTTCATTTAGAGTTCACTCGTGCCTCTTGATTCTTCCACTCTAAACTCTTCTCCTACCTGCTCTACTCCTTCCCCGACGTTCTCCGAGCTTTTGGAAGGATTTTTACGAGTTTTTCCTGCCGATTTCCTTAATTTTCACTTCACACCGTCGGTAAGCTCTCCCTTCCTCTTTTCTTCGTCAATTCTCAATTTAATTCGTTCTTTTGATGATTTCGCCTATATTGAATGATTAATGAGTATGCGAGTATGTTTAGGAAAGAATTAGAACGAATTAGATTGTAAATTTTGGATTTTGAGACCCACGGCCGTGATGCTCTGTCCGCTAGAAGCTCCACACGGGCGTGAGGAAATTCCACACGGCCGTGTGGATTTCTGCAGAGTGAGTTTTTGAACTGATCTTTGAAAATTTTCTTTTGCAACTTTGCAGATATGGCTTCTAGGTCTAAGAAGTCGGCTGGGAAGCGTCAGCGTGAGCCTACCCTACCTCCTGAAGAGATAGATTTCCCATCACCTGAGCATCGGGAACGGTTCAAGCGATTATCAGACCTCCGCTTTGGACAGAGCCGTTTCCCCGATTTGAGCATTCTACGGGACATTCAGGGGGGAGAAGAGATGGTAGGTGAGGTCGAGGAGCTCCTCTCAGTGGGGAACTGGAGCATACTCCTTTCCATTCGAGAGCCAGCGATCAGATCACTTACGCTGGAGGTGCTCTCCTCATTCGTGTTCGACCGGGGGTACGACAGTTTTACCGATGTTGATACCATTCAGTTCCAGGCCCTCAGTCGACACTTCGCTTTGAGCATGACTGAGTTTTCAGTACGGATGGGACTGTATGATCAGGCACACACCGAGACAGAGGAGTACGCATTGCTACCCACAGACTACCCGGGTACTTTGACCCCGCAGCGTGCGTACAGTAGGTTATGTGGCCAGGGACAATACGAGCCAGGAGTGTCCAAGGCCACATATTTGACCAGGGCCTCGTACAAGTACCTCCATGCTATTCTCAGCCGATCAGTAAGCGGCAGGGGAGACAGTACGGGGGTTCTGAGCCGTCAGGAGCTCCTGTACCTATATTCGATGGTAGAGGGATAGGCACTCCACCTGGGGCATATTGTAGCAGAGTACATCCGCCATCAGGGCCAGTACCCCAGGGTGGGAGTGATCTTCTCAGGCCCGTATATCACGCGACTGATTATGGGGTTAGAGCTTCGAGACGGAGTACGTGGCGCTGAGAGGACTTCTACACCAGCTCCGTTAGGCATGGAGACCCTGAGGATGATGGGGATGGTCCGCAGATCAGGACCAGGAGTTTACACTTTGATCATTCCTCGTACAGATCAGGCCGAGGGGTCACAGGCAGCATTAGAGCCACCCCCAGCGGACATAGAGAACGAGGTACCACCCACCGCGCCGGAGCCACCTCCGGTGCGCATCTTCTCGCCTTCCCGAGGCCAGGATCGACTGGAGCGCCTTGAGAGCGCAGTGGGGGTGCTACAGACAGAGGTGGCTGAGGTCAGGGCCACACAGGTAGCGCAGCACACAGAGGTCATGGCTCGATTTCACAGCATACATCAGTTACTCGAGCGAGCCATGACTTCACCATTCGTGGTCCGACCCCGACCTTCCACTCCTCCACTACCAGCATCACCAGCACCAGTAGCAGCAGACCCACCATCACCGACAGAGCCTTCAGCAGCACCAGAGGCTTCTATTCAGGACACTGACGCTGAGGCGTCTTAGATTTTATTTTTATTTGATTTTCATTCTTGTATTTTCTATTTTATTTTGGACTAGTAGTACTCAGAAAGGACTCTCCTTCTGAGTTTATCTTTTATTTAGCTTTTCTTTCATCTCGAGTTGTATTTCATTTTCATATTTTATATACTCGAGTTTTTATTGAGCTATACTGAACCCTTGTGTATGTGTGTGCAGATGGTCTTGGATGAAAGGAATCTAAGGAATAGTCATAAACACGGTCATGGGACCGTGTGTGTTTCACAACCCATTGAGACTCAACTCTCAATGCACCTAGCTCCATCAAATGCAGCACTTGGAGTTCAGGGGAGTAATGTTTCAATTGCCTACTTCCACACTAATTATTTTAAAATTCTTATTCTTTTTAATTGTGCTTGCATGCGTACATTGAGGACAATGTACATCTTAAGTGTGGGGGGGGAGTTCACATTGCACACACTTTTACTTGTGCGTTCAATTGCTTATGCTCATGTAGCCTATGGCGGTTCACCTTAGTTGCAACGGTTGTATTCTTATAGTTTAGGAGAATTTTTAAACAAAGTATCTTATCATGCTCCAGTTTCTACTTGAATTTTTAGGGAATTTTTGCTCGATTATCTTATATTGCACAACTTACTCTTGGAATCTTTTGGAAACTCAATTTTGAAGTTTTTAAGGACAAGTTTATCATCGTTCTTAGTTTTACTTTGGAAAATGCATAAAAAAAAATTGGAAAAGAGAAAAAGTACAAAAAGTATTATCAGTTTGTAAATATTAGCTTTGTTTTAATTATGCATTTGGGGTGGAAAGAGCTACCGCCTATGAAGTATGTAGATACTCTCATAAGTCGGATACAAGTTATGCCCTAATGAGTGAAAGAGCTATCTCATGGGATGCGTGAAAGCTACTACCCCGGTAGAAAGAGCTACCTCCTCGAAAGAGTGAAAGCCACCTTTGGCGGCCGCCTAGGAGAGGGCTACCTTCAAGGATGTGTGAAGCTACTACTTCCTCCCTCATTTTTGTTATTGTATATAAACAAGTCCTTTCTAACCAAAGTTTGAGGAGTACTCGTTGGTTCTCTTGAGTGAAATCGCACACACTAACACATTTTCGAGTTTTTTATCTTTTTTTTTTATTCGAGTTTTTAGCTAGAGCAATGATAACCTTATGCAATGTTTTGATTTCCCCTTACTTGTAGAATGCTTCTTTTGCATATTTTTGGTGAACCTAAGGCCGAGCACTTTCAATTGTTCTTCCCAAGTACTTTCACGTTCTATTTTTGCTTGAGGACAAGCAAAAGCTTAAGTGTGGGGGGATTTGATAAGTGCTCGTGTTATAGTAATGCGAAGTGTTCTTATCTTGCAATGAGCATTAATTTAATCAGATTTTATCACTAAAAAGTGTGCAATTGTTTACTTTTGTGCATTGTAGGGTTGTGAAAATAAAATGAAGGAAAGGAACGAAGTTAGGTCGTGTTTGGCATTGTTGGGAAGATTTTTGGACCAAGCAAGGAGCAAGGCGTGAGCGTAGACTTGTGAGTGTGTGCCAACCTCCTTTGGAGGGGCACAAAGGCAGTCACATTCACAATAAGTCTAACTCATGCCAACAATGAGAACTTCACCAATTAGGCGATTCAAAGCAATCGGCACGATCTACCGTTGATTGTGTGCCCAATTCAACGGCCTCGATGAAGAACGACGAATCCGGGAGCGTTTCGGCACTATACTGCAGCAAAATACTGTAGCAAAAACACTGTAGCAAGTTACTGTTTACAGTCGGCCGAAAATCAGAATTCCAGAAACTTCACACGGGCGTGTGGAAATTCCACACGGCCGTGTGAAATCCCGTTTTCAGCAAATTTAAAGCCGCGACACCACATTATAAAAGCCCGATTTGGAGACTTTTTGAGACATCTTTTGACCTATTCTTCTCCCAAACTTCTGGGAGTGCGGCTAGGGTTTTGGAGAGGACTTCGTGGAGGTTTAGAGCGCGTCATAGGCATCATCACCGACGTCCGGCGACCGCACAAGACCACGGCCACACCATACGCAAGGGGGTTTTCATCTATGTCTTTACTTTGTGTTTTATTTCATACATTGATGAACATGTATAGCTCCATGAGGAGCTAAACTTAACCCCTTGTGGGTATTCGGACTTGTAAATTCTAGGGTTATCATGTTTGTTTGACATTGTTATTATGCTTTTCCATTATTGATGAATAAGAATTGAGTTTCAATCTTGATTTTATTTTGCTATTGTTTTCCCTTAGATGTGACACTACTGTTGAGAGCAATCTAGGTTTTCCTTTGGAGATGTGACAACTCCTATAGGATTAGACTATTCAAAATTGAAGAGGGTTGAGAGGGAGAGTTGTGAGGTAGCAATGTACCCCTTTCCCTTCCGGTGTGATTTCTCCCTACCTCCGTTTCCTTGATTTATTAGCGGTCAAGATAGAGTGAAGTGCTAGGTAGATAAACTCCCCTGGGGCTTAGTTACGCAAGTAACAGAGTGAAGGGTTGAAGTGAATCCTATGCACTGGGGCTTAATCTAGACTAGGGTTCTTCCTCCTGGACCAAAGGGTTAGAACTACACATAGGAACAGGTTTAATCACTAGGAATCCCTAGAGCTTAATGCAATCCCATGTAGTGTGAGGTTTAGGTAGATGTACTCCCCTGGGACTTAATCGTGCGAGCGATAGAGTGAAGGGTCGATGTGAATCCTAATACCGGGGCATAATGTTGGGGTTAGTCACGGTTGACCTTAGGTTTGGCACCGTGAGTCCAAGGATTTCCTCGACTCAATTAGCATCAATAGGAAGGTATAATAGCATAGTCTTGCACTAGAAGCATAGATCCTAGAGGTAACTTGTCCGGATACCCCACTTCATTCATTATTAAATCCTCCTTAATCTCTTTTTCTTGCACTCTCTAATTTTTCACCTCTCTCTATTTAATTTCCTGTCTTTTAGTATAGTTGTGCTCACAATTCACACACGAATCGATTATTACTTTTCCGTACTTCGCATAGTTTTAATAGTGAAATCTCATACTCTAACTCCCTATTCCCTGTGGATTTGACTACCCTCTCACCGGGGTAACTTTTATTACTTCGACAAACCCGTGCACTTGCGGGATACACGCAAGGGGTCGTGTCAGCAATGCAAAGATGTACAGTTTTTCATTCCATCTCTTCTTTTTTGTATCCTAACCATCAATTGTGTTCTTATAATCTCATTCATTGTAATTACCCCCTTGGTTCTTGCTTCTAGAATTTGGCCATTAAAGCTTTCACATAAATTATTTAGGAGGATGTCACACTTAAATTGGGACTTAAAATGTGATCTTCATGTAGGCATGAGCTTCTTGAGACATACCCTTCAAAATCTCCATTTCTTTCTCAAATGCAGGAACATATGATGCCCTAGCACAATTCCAAAGTTGGTCTTTAAGTGCTTTTCCCTTAAATTTTTTCTTAAAATTTGTGTGAATATGCCTAACACAAAATTTGTGCTCACTATGGGGAAACAATTGCTCTATGGCAGGTATTAACCCCTAGTTTTTTAGTTTTGATTTTTGAATTGGCCAACAGGTATAGGTAAAGGCAGCAAGATGGATGAAAACAAGCAAGTTGAAAACATGTCAGTCAGTAAGTTAGTCATGCCTTTGAAAGCAACATAGAATCATAGGTAAAGGAATGCTCACCTTTTGCCTGTCGGTCATGAAGCTCCAATGGTAGCTGTTGATTATTTCTAGATCCTCAGCCAACAATTGCAAAAACCAGATCCAGTTGTCCCTGTTCTCCCTGTTCACGATTGCCCAAGCTATTGGGTAAAGGCCATCATTTGCATCAATGCCAACAGCTGTTAATAGTTGGCCCCCATATAACCCTTTGAGGAAGCAGCCATCTAATGAGATCACCCTCCTACAACCTGCCAGAAATCCAGCCCTAAGTGGAGACAGGCAGACGTACATGGCTTCAAATACCCCAACATTGCATCTGAACTTGATAGATGAACCAGGATGGGTTTGCAGAAGCTCTAGTCTGTAGTCATAGAGTCTTTTGAACTGTGTTTCTTCATCACCGTCAATTAACCTTGCAAGAAGCAAACACGAATATTTGAGAACAATGGCAATAAACCCTAGATAACATGAATACCTAAAATTTATCAATGTGAAAATTTTACCTCATGGCAATGCCCTTAGCCCTGTAAGTTGTGAGCCTACTGATCTCAACTTGTTGGTTTGTTCTCACAGCTTGTATCACCCCAGATATCTTCCATGATGGGTCTGCCCTAAATTGCTCTAGGTAGTGGTGTGCAACCCATGAAGCATTGACATGCTTGTTTTTATGGTCTATAGCACATTCATGATTCAAGCACCCTGTCTTTATCTGGATTGTGTTCCTATCCTTAATCATGGGTGCAACCCAAAGATAAAAGGGACACCCTCTTCTGCATATAGCCTTGCATTTCTTCTTATTGTTTGGCTTGAAATTCATCACATACCTATTTTTTATCCTATAATTCTTAACAGTATCCTTGAATTGTTTCATACTTCTGAATTTCATCCCTATTTTGAATTGAGGGTTTCTCATATCAACGGCTTCATTAAATTCAGAATATCTTGGCCTATCAGTCATTAAATTATCTTCATCTGTGGAAGAACAAGAGTACAACTTATCCGAACATTCATTATCAGTCTCAATTTCAACATTGTTAGAAACTCAATCATGAGTTTGTTCAACAACTGGCTCTGTTCTGTTGTGCGCAACACTTTCCCTATGAAATTCATCTGCTTCACTACCAAAACTGTAGTCTGAGTCATGTATTTCATCGTCATTGTTTCTCCCCTCACCTTGGCCCCCAATCAATGCATCTTCCAAATCATCATTTTCATTATATGTTTCATCTTCAATATGTTGTTCATTCTCATTAACACCACTAGCAAGCTTAATGCAAATATACATCTCTCTGTCAGGGCCAACAGATAAAGCCATTTGCAAGGCATCCATATCTGATTTTATTTCTTTTAATTCTTTTTTATGACCATCCAACCACCAAATTGTACAATCATCTACTTGTAAATTTAAATCCCTTGCCATAGATATGATTTCTAACTTGGACATTTGGTCTGCACAACAAAAGTCCACATACCCAGCCATCCCTTCTATATTTCCCACCATGTAGTGCATCCTTATTGTGAATAATTCAGCATCAGGCACTAACAATAAAGGTGTGGGGGACATGATTAGTTTATTGTTCTATATGTGTACATCACAGGCATCTAAAACTCAACAAATATTACTCCACACAACTTCAATGTTCCATAACAACAACAAATATCGAATTGCAATAATGTACCAAACAAGTAAGTTACAACTAAATTGGTTTGTTAACAAATTGGTCAGATCCTCTATCATGTTACAACAAATATAACTAAATTGGGTTCTACTGACAAATATAACAAATATAACAAATATCATATATATTGGCAGATTATGTATGAAGGCATTATTTAGAAATTTCACATAGCAATATATATTGATCATGAGGGAAAAAGGCCTTTACAAATGCATATGGGGTTTCCACATAAAATTGTAAATTATTATTTCTTTTCTTTTACTTACTGTTGTTCATTATTTTATTTTTTTCAAATTGATTTTCAGAAAAATAACAATAAAATGTTTTCTTATAAGCTATTTTGGTGCTTTTGGAGATAACAAAAGCAGTTTTATGCCAGATCTCACAAACCAATCAATTGCAATGACTCAAGACCATGTTTTCAGTTTTCTGCGCTAAAAATTGCTAGAAATCAGCTTAGGGTCCACAAAGTATTATTTTGTCTTCAATTGTGAATGTATTTCTAAGAGAAAGCTAGCAAAATAAAAACAATAGCCAAGATGTGCAGAATCTGTGTAAAGTCATGGGCCATAGTTCTAATTGATTGCTAAAAAACAAATGAGAAGAATCTTCACATTTCCTGCACTACTTCTCATATGGATCATTGACTACTAAACTAAAGCAAAACAAATATACAGAAACCAAATACATCATTTCTCCCACTTATGTTGAGATATGCTAATTAAAAGTAATGAGTACTTGGCCCCTCCATATTACTGACTTTCGTCTTCAGTAGTTTAGGATAAACAAAATTAGAACATCATTAGTAATTAAACAAACAAGATTGATTGAACTTCTACCATTAAAAATCCAAAAATCCAGTCAACAGACTGACCACTTACTCAAAAATCCAAATTTGGTAAGAAAAACCCAGTTCCAAAAATACACACACACAAAAGATTTTCTATCAAAGAAACAGAAACCAATCCCAAAATATCTCTACTAAATTTCTCACACTTTGCAAAATTTAACTGCTATTTTCTTATCTAATATAACAAAAGGCCAAACCTATGTTGGTCTCCTGCACTCTTGTCAATATCTCCATATTGCAATCATGAATATGGAAAAAAAAAACCCAAAACAAAACCCCAATAAAGAGAACACTTGCAGTGTTTATCCATCTAAACCCCTAATTAATATTAAATTTACTCTACATTGCTAGCTTAAGAAGGTAGTATATGAGAACTGAAATGGGTTTTACAACGTGATCTTACTGTACGGCGGTGAACTCTCTCCATCCGGTCTTATCTCCCAGTTGATGGCCATCAGGTCCCTTGTGGCTTTTCTCTGACCTCTCTTGTGCAGCCCAACAGCCAAGCGGCTCCCTTCCTCATCCTCCTACCTTGCTTTGCAAGGTTTCAGGGTTGTAGGGTTTCTTGAAAGAGGAGATGGACACAATGAAGACATTGGGAACGATGGGAACGAAAGAGAAGAGGGTTTAAGGGTTGCACATTAAACGATGAAGAAACCGTGCGGTTGTAGGTTTCCTTCTCAAAATAGAATTGTTTTTTTTTTTTTTTTTGAGATGATGAACAAGATGATGATGACGTGGACCATTTTAGTTGACGTAGCAACTTCAGGTGAGTTGGCATCGCCATGTAGGAATGATGATGTGGACCAGTGATGCTAAGTGTGATTTTTTGGTTGCCACATCAGTAAAACCACCCCGGAATCCTTCGGGTGACTGCCGAATGTAGTTAAAAGAAAGTTTGGACACCGGTTTGATACAAAATTAAATTGGGGTACTGAAGTGATACTTACCTAAAGTTGGGTGACTCCTCAAAAAAATTCTTCAATTTTCATTACACTAAAATCTTTATTAATATTATTTTTTTATTGCTATTTTCAAAGTAGTATTTTGAGTGCACAAGAAGAATTCAAATTTATCGAGTAATAGAGGAAATCAAATTTTTCTACGAAAGTTAAAAATATAGATTAATAAGAAATTAAGCATAATAATATGTGTATATTATGATTGTTTATAATTAATAAAATATATTTTCTTAACTCATATTAATATATTGATATATACTATAAAAATTATGTTTATTATAAACTTTACTTATTAATGGGAAAAAAATATACCACTGGAGCCAAAGAGCAACAGTAGATTTTAAGATGGATACAAGTTCACCAAAAATATGAATGGTTATAAGGCGATCTAGACCCCCAACCAGTGGCAGACCCAGAAATTTGGTCTAGCCCAGGCTTAAATAAAAGTCAATGTTTGATATTAATTACAAAAGATATAGACAAATTTAAAGGACAATACAAACTAAGTCGATATTCAATATAAATAATAAATATACGAACAAAGTTCAAATACAATACATAATAAGTGAAATAACAATGAAAAATACAAATACAAACTACATACCAACACTTGAGCCACTCTTTTACTACTACAATCAAGAGGTGCCAATTGAATACTACGAGTTCGCATATTTTGAAAATAATGTAAAATATCTTCATTATCAATTTCATTAAATATGTCTTTCTCAATATAGCAAACCAAGCTATCAGTCAAAAAATCATCCTCCATTTTGTTACGTAAATTGGCCTTGATGATATTCATTGCTAAAAAACTCTTTCAACTGAAGCAGTTGAAACAGGTAAGATCAACGCTAATTCAATCAACCGATAAACTAGAGGATATCTGATATGTTTTTCTATTTCAACCAACTTTATAGCAAGTTATCCAATGCTTCTAAGTGAAGAAAAATCAACATTTTTCCCATGTCATATATGTACATCTCTAATTGATCTACCAATGCCATTCAATCCAATTCTGAGAAATCTTCTGGATAAAATTCGGCAATACGAACTAATTTTACAGCATCAAATCTTGAAAATGATTGTTTTGGATCAAGGCAACTTATGCAAGAAAGCAATTCAATAGTAGATTCTGAAAAATGACTATTCATATCTTGCATAATCATATCACCTGACATAACAAATAAATAAAACAAACATTAATCAATAAAAATGTAAAGTTTAATAAAAAAAAAGTGAAAGTGATATGAAAAATACTAACCGAGTAAAAAACCTCAACACGATAATCGTGCAAATATGTAGTG
Source organism: Dioscorea alata (assembly GCA_020875875.1). Taxonomy (NCBI): domain Eukaryota; kingdom Viridiplantae; phylum Streptophyta; class Magnoliopsida; order Dioscoreales; family Dioscoreaceae; genus Dioscorea; species Dioscorea alata. The sequence continues at coordinate 14,513,788 of CM037013.1, forward strand.
GTTTGCTTCTCATGTCTTGAATAACCGCGGACCAACAATCTTTCTTCCATATTATTTGGCATCTCAATATCATTTTCAACACAAAACTTTGAAACATTAGCCAACAATTCATCCCATCCATCATCTCTCAATGATTGCAACTTAAACTTGACACCTTCAACCATGTCTAAAGCATTCACCATATTTTGATTTTTTTTTTTCTCTCTTGCAAGGCTTGTGACAAACCATTTGTTATACCTAACAACTTTTTCATCAAAAATAATATGAACAAAAATTCAAATCTTTCCATATGATCAATCAAACCCAAAGCTACACCTTGTTGGTCAGGATTAGTTCCATCATCATGAACATTTCCAACAACATCTGTTACCGCTAGCCACATCATTAGAAGATGAAGTATTGTATAATAATGAGATCCCCAACGTGTGTCTCCAGGTCCTGCAAGGCTTGTCTCTTGATTACAGCCTCTGCCAGTAGAAATTACACCTTTCTCTATGCTTGTAACTATATTTTCATGTTGGCTTTGTCGAGGTGCATCTTTCCTTTTACATGATGCTCTAATCAAATTGACAATCTTGATCATATAACTAAAGAAGTCATTGATAATAGATATTTTTTTCCCAAGACCAACAATAACTAATTGAAGTTAATGTGCAAAGAAATGAACATGCCTTGCATATGGATTATCCTTCAATATAAGTGACTTTAGGCCATTAAATTCTCCTCGCATATTAGAAGCTCCATCATAACCTTGACCTCATAACCTTAATAAAGGCAATCCATATTTTGCAAACAAATTATCAATGGCTTCTTTCAAAGTGTGGGATGAAGTTTCTATCACATGCTCTACCCAAAGAAATCTCTCAATCACTTGTCCACGAGAATCAACATATCTCAAAACAATAGCCATTTGTTCCTACACTGAAATGTCTCTAGCTTCATTAACCATAAGTGAGAAAATCCGATCACTAATGTCTTCAATAATGAGTGATCTCACTTTTTCAACACAAGAATGCACCAAGTCCTTTTGAATTTTTGGAGCAGACATTTGGTTATTTCGAGGAGCATTTGCTTTTAATGTCTTAGCAATCTTTTCAACACGTGCACCATACCAATAGAGTAACTCCAAAAAGTTACCTTTATTCTTGGAACTTGAAGATTCATCATGCCCCTGAAAAAGCTAAACCTTGTCTTAACAAAAATCGCACAATATCTAGAACCACCGTCAATCTAACAAGATAAGAAACTTCCATTTCTGAACAATGTTGTGAGATCTTTTGTGTGACACTTTGTCGTGGGTTCTTGAACAATTCCAATTTATCAGTTGCAAAATTATGAATGCAAGTAACATTTCCATCAGGATTTCTAAAAGTAGAAATAGCATTCTTCCAATTATTATACCCCATTTTGGAAAACACATCCCTCCCGCTTTACAATCCATAAGTTGTTGGTTTAAACAAATAACACCACAAGCAAACTGCAGAATCCTTCTCCACACTATATTCCAACTATGGAAAAGAATCAAACCATGAAGGATTGAAACACCTATACTGATTCCCATATTTCTTCTTAGGAAAGTTGTGAGTCCTTGGTTGACATGGGCCTTTTGCTACATAAGATCGTCTCACCTCTTCTTTAATGTTGGCATCATATTTCTCAATCGGCATTCAAAGCCCGGGATCCGCAACTAGATTATTTGGATCAAACTCAACCCTTGCTCGTTTCATACTTGTAGATGTGGTCACGTTATCATCTTTAAGGCTCGACTCAGTGCTTCTTGGTCTTTTAGTCAAAAACTTATCCACATTAAATAACCTATATTAAACAAAAAATCTCAACACATTAACAATTTTAAAAATCAATGTTAATCAATTGGAATTCATGAGTGGATGACAATAGATAAAAAAAAAATGCTCATATTCAATGTGAATCAATTATCAATAGCTATAGCTAGTGTACACATTTTAGAATTCATGATCAAGATAAATTAATAAACTAAAAGCACCCAAACTTCTTCTTGACTCATTCAACCAATTAGTTAAAAATGGCACAAATAATTTCAATATAATAATGTGAGTAAGTGGTTAATCCACCATCACCCAAGACCTCTATTTATGACAAAAAGATGAAGGTGATCATCACTGGAAAAAGACGAAGCTCTCTTCTCTCATCCGGTCAAAAGACTTGCAAAATTCCTTTTATTTCTTCTATTTCTCGCCTCAATCCAAAAAAAAAACCTAATGTCATTAAAAAGCAACTACAATCTTAACAAATAACATCACATAAATGTTAATATATAAAAAAAAAAATAGAAACACCACTCACTTCACTGTTGATGTGATGAGCGATCATGCGAAGGTTAGGAGAGAGCTGGTAGCAACAATTCACAGATCTAAAGCAGACTGGTAGAGCCACAGAGGAAACTTAGGAAAGGGATGTGGATTTTAATTTTAGAGAAAAACAATGAAAAGGGCTCCTCAATTTTGGGGGAAAAACAAAAATATAAAACTAATAAACTAGTAAAGGACTAGACTATCCTTAACTTAACACACAACTCAACTCAACAAACACAACACCACCTTGCCTAGAACTTGAAACAAAATGCATGATGAACTCATCCTGGCCCTCCATTTGTCCCGCTAGTCATCTAGTAATTTAAAACTTAAGTTATCATTCAACAAACACAAAACTTTGCCTAGAACTTGAATAAAAAATAAGATAAACTTATCCTGACCCTCCACTTGTCCCATTACTAGTCATCTACTAATTTAAAACATAACTTCACTCACAAGACTGAAACACATTAGAAATAAAAGAGAACACTCATTCAGCCTAGGCTATCCTCTCCATCAGCCAGGGCTTAAACTTCGATGGACTCGTGTCTTCCAAAGATTCCCGGCAGACCAGCCCTGGCTTCAGCTCGAGCTGCCAATATAGTGGGTCCGCCACTTCCCCCAACAAATTTACCCCTAATGAACAATATTGGAAACAATGGTGCAACTAGAGTCATATCATCTTCATAGAGAATCTTTGCAATCTTATCCATTAATGTCATTTTCTATGTCAAACCTTCGCTAATTTCACACATTGTTGGATTTGCTCTCAACTCTTGCAACAACCTCTGAGCAACATAGCTCATACAACAACCTTTTCCCCCAACGATAACCATCATACTTCCCTCCGTAATTTGTCTCACCCCTGTTCTCCTCCACTGCTACCATTAGATCCTTCACCAGTTCACCTAGCCAAGTGTGTCATAAGAGTTTCTCCATCGCTATCTCTCTCTAAAAAAGAGTGAATTGTAACACGGGTTATCTTCCCTGTCTTATTCATTATATAATATAATCTTTTATTTAAAGAAAGTGATTTATATATTATTAGCATGTATAGTAGTTTTTGATGTGGTGCATTATTTAATCTTTTAACGTATTAAACTATTTGACATGTAGAAAATGATTAAATTAAACAAATTTTTCAAATGTAGAGATAATTTACATATTTAAATTTTTCATATTCATATGCTTTTTTAAAGATAATCACATGTTTTAAAAATGCTTTAAAATGTTCAAATTATAATGCCATATCCCATCGTGCCACTAGTTATTTTATGAAATACAATTTATATTTAAAGTTATATCTGCCTTTCTTTGGGTTTTAAATCATGAAAATATTCAAACTTCAAAATTTTAATAATTTAAATTATATTAACTTTATTTACATTTTTATATAATGTGTTTATTTAAAAAAAAAATGTAATAAATTGTTGTATTGTTAAAATAACTATTCCATAATTTAAAATTATTTAAAATTGATACTAACACCCTTTTCCCCTTCAATGGTCTTTACGAGGACAATAATTATATGAAGCATATCTTTAAAAATCTTTATGGTAACTTACACTATTTTTCTCTCTTACTAATGTCGTTATCTATTTTTTTTAATGACACTATTTAAAAAATCATATATAACTATATATTAAAGATATCCCACACTAATAGTAGTGCATTCAACCTTCTCCACACGATATTTGGCGCATTGTCATTTGTTTGAGCTCTTCATAATAATGCTAATCTTGATTAACCGATTGGTTTAATTAAATAATAACAAGAAACACATCCCACCTCAAAGAAACACAAAATATTCAAAGCATTATTATAACTATAACAAATGTCACATCTCCTATGGGTTATTTCTAAGTTTTTGGTATCATAACCAACTTCTATCGTTAATTGGATTTTAAAAAAAAAATCAATAATTACAATTAATGATTAATTGATTACCTTTCCTTCTCCCACTCCATCCTCTCCTCTTCTCAGTGGTGGCCAAAACACTAATCCTGCTGCAGTGGTGGAAGGGGAGAGGATCAGAGAACCCTACCTCGCTCTCTGCCTATCTCTCTGTCTCTCTTTCGCTCTCTCCCATTCTTTCTCAGTGGTGGTTGAAACATTAATCTTCTTACGGTGCCAAAAGTCAAGAGGATTAGAGAACTCTAATCTTCATGGTGACCCCTAATCTCGGGGTTGAGCTCAAACATAATCATGTAATAGGTAAAATTCATTTTATCCCTTAATCCTTCATACATTAAGTATTATTATTATTTTTTTTTTGTTAATCATTGGGGTTTGTAACTATCCTTTCTCACTCAGTAACTATCGAAACCCTAATTTCCCTATGGATCCGGAATGAAAGATAATCAGAACTGACTGGTGAGATTCCTCTTCTCCCTTAATCCCTCAATTATTAAATATTTTTTATTAATTATATTGTATTTGGGTGATATTTATGTTTATTTGATACCTTGGTCAGTTATGGTTTTCCCTTTTTAGGCCTTTGGCCGAACATTTGATGAAATTTTTGTATTTTACTTTGTCTCATAACTTTGTTTTTTACAGGTTGGCAACCAAATCTGCCAATAAAATCACTCCAAATAAAGCGACTCACAAATCCCAAAATCAATCCAAAAAAAGTGACACACAAATCCAAAAACAACTCACAAGAACAAGAGAAAGAAAAAGAGATCCAAACATTGACGCTGGAAATTTTCAAATGTAAAGATAGGAGAAACGACTGTGGTTTTGTACACCATGAATTTTGTGGGAAAAAAAGTAATCTTTCTCTTACATATGTCTTGCCAGTGTTTTTTTTACAGTGATGATATTTCTTAGGGGCCATTTGGTTCCTGATAATGTAAAAACATTACCTCTTGTTACATAGTAATCTTTTCAGATTACCACGTTTGGATTGGTGGTGGTTGATGAGTGTCCGCAAGCGCACGAGTCGTCAAGTAATACCCCTCGCGCAAGCACGAGGGGGTCGTATTCCCTGGGGTCCCAAGAGCTGCTATTACTTCCCCCTAGACGGCAATGTCTAGTCTAACAAATATAGGTTTAAAACAAAATAAGAAAACTACAAAGAGAGATAACTATAGACAAGTTGGACTAAGGCACACCACATGAACAGATTAAAGAAGCAAATAGCAATGAAAGTGCGAGGCCCAGGCAAGGATCCCCTCGGGACTACTAAAGCTAGGCGAATGCTGGAATTACACAGGCAATGGTGGTTTGGGCCAAGAGACGTCCAAAAATAGATTACCCCGATGGTCACGGCGATAACCCCTAATCCCATACAAATATTGGCTCAGAATCTCTTCCGGCCAAATCCGCCTACGATTGTAATGCACACAGAGAAATCTCTAACTAAGGCCGACACTCAACCTAGGTCCAACCCTAGTGGTTGGAGAGGTATGAAGCACCCGATGGTCACGGTGTGTTCATACATGAATCCCCATTAAGCTAGATGTGTCTAGTACAAGGGCAATGGTCACGCACCAAGTACAACCTAACAGTTGAAATACATAGTTCTCATGCAAACCAACATATCAAAGTTCACCAAGCTTAAACCACAAACAAAACCAAAATACCATAAATGTAAATCACAACATCCATACAAGCAAGTTCATCCCAAGGTTCACCGGATGCCCGGTGACCTTGGGAGTCTAGTTCAACATGAATAAAAGAGAGATCTCAAGATACACATGAAGCATAAACAAAACCAAAGAAACCCCCTTGAAATGTTGACTAGAAGGTGGTGATGAGAGCTTGTTGAATCCGCGCCGGCAAGCTCCTTCATGTTCTCCTTGATAGCACTCATCTTCTCCTCTTGGATTTGATCCTTAGATCTGCCTCTCCAACCCCTTGAAGCTCTAGAGAATGATGGTGGAGAGATGGTGGCCAAAAGACCCCTTCAATGATGCCCTAAATGTGCCTTTAAAGACTTCTACACTGAGTTGCGTGGGTGGTGTGCGGGCGCGCAGTAGCCCACGCAGTTCACTGTCTTTTTGTTCACAAAAAACAGGCTCGTGCTACAGTGAATGCTACACTTCGTTGCTGCAGTACTTTTGCTTCGGTCTGTCTACAGTACTCATTCTGAATTCTTCAGTAGGTTGCGCGGGCCGGTGCACGACCATGCAGTAGCCCACGCAATTCACAGCTTTGCTCATATAAGACCCGGCTTCTTTGCTACAGTACAGCTATAGTGTTCTTGCTCCAAAAACGCGATTTTTGGTGCAAATTTCACTCCAATTGCGTTCTCGAGCTCAGTCTAGCTTCTCTGGGGCCTACAATAAGGAAGTAACCAATTTAGACGAAAAACGGGCATCGATTCATCTAAAATAGCATGCAAACATATACAAAACCAACGTATAAATATATACATTTAGGCTCTTATAAGTGGTGGTAATATTGATCGTAATCTTTAATTACCAACCTTGAAAGATTACCAAGAAATTTGGTAATCCCATTATCACCAAAATAGGTGGCTGTGTTGGATTACCAACTGGGTGGTAATCTGAAACATTTTTGGGACAAATATGCCCTTTGTTTAAAAATAATAATTTTCATTCTTTATTTGTTGGAAAAAAAAATTAAATTTGAATAACATTATTTTGGGAATATGTTCAACTTTGAAAATTTATTGTTTTTATTATTTTACTTTAAATTTAAACTTGCACAAAATGGTAGACACAAGGGCATTTTGGAAAATTTAGAATATTACCAAATTGATTACTATGTAATGAGTTTCCAACCAAACATAGTTATCATAAAATTACCATGACATTTCTGGGCATATAATATTCCCGATTTTATTACCACAGTAATCTCATTACGTGGTAATATATCATTACCGCGAATCAAACGGCCCCTAGAGCCATCTCCATGACCATGGTGATCTCTAATCTCCAACGACTCTCCACTATTCATTAATGGTGATAGCTATGCATCTCTTAAACCATAATGTTTCAGTCGCAACTGACCAAGGTGTCATTTTCACGGTGGAAGTGAAGACATTGTAGTTGATGGGTGTCCATGCAAGCGAGGAAGAAGATCACATTTTCCTAGGTTTTTTTCACCAGCAAAGTGCAAAAAGGATGAAAATGGTTGAGGCCATGGTTACCAAAAATAGGGGATTTTTTTATATATAAATTTATGTTAGGGCTCTGGATTTTTAGATCACGAGTTATAGGAATTCAATCAAAAAGTCAGCACCTTTATGTTAATTTCCATTATGTGATTTAAGTTATTCCAATTTGATATATATATCATGTTTACTATCCAATTGATTGATTATGGTTTTTAATGGTTAAAATTTTTTGAACTATGGACACAAGAAAGGATTATTATTATTATTATTATTATTATTATTATTATTATTATTATTATTATTATTATTATTATTATTATTATTATTATTATTATTGTTATTATTATTATTATTATTATTGCCTATCTTTTCATAGAAAATTAAATTAATTTCTAAGATGGCTTTAATTAGACATAAATAATTTTATGTTTATTTAAATTTTACATTTTTGGTGCTAAAACAATGTTAGCATATCATTTAAAATATATATAATTGTCGGATTTGATGATGATGGCCACCAAATTTACCATTTATTTTTTTACCGATTGTTTATAGAACCTTTTGATATTTCTGTTTTTATAAACTTTATATTCTTTTCCAAGATGGGTTTGATTAGGTTTAATATCAAATTAATCTATTTAAAAAACTAACATATACTATTTGGTGAACTGTTCTAGAACAATGTATCACATAGTATTTTTGAAAAAAAAATAGTTACTGGATAATATTTCGTTATTTGTGCCACAACAATTCTAAATTGAGCAATGCTATATCTCCACGAATCAATTGCATGAACCACGTGGACGCCACTTTCTCTCTCCTATTCAGCTTTACTTTTAAAAAAATTAAAACAAATACATGATAAAGTAAATCCTAAAAACTAGGGCTTTCCTCTCATTCTCCCGAAGAGGCCGCTTTAACCCTAATTTTGGTCGCCTCGTCTCCCACTCGGGTGTCTCCCTATCCCTTCGGCGATTTCTCTTCTCGTTTGTTCCTCTATCGCCGAGATCTCTGCCTCTCCTCCTCTCATCACCTACTCCGCCGATGTCGCTTGCAGTCAATCATCCTTGCATTCTCCGGCCATCAGCGTCGCCCACAAACGGTCATCGTCCTCAGGCTAATCTCTATTTGCACGCTGGCTTAACCCTAATTTCAGTCGCCTCGTCTCCCACTCTCGGTGTCTCCTATATCCCTCTTCGAGTGCCGCTTTAGCCCTAATTCTCTTGCTCTCCTCCCCTCTCATCATCTAACTGTCCCTTCAGCAGATATAGCATTACTCTATATCTCTTCGGCTCATATAGCATTTCTCTTCTTATGCTCCCATCTTATTTGCTTCTCTTTTGTCTGTGTAGTGGTGGTGTAGTGGCTTGGATGGCCTGCTCCTCAGTAGGCAACCGCTGCTCATATACTACCGCAGGGAGTTGGTGTTGTGGGAGAGAGGATGTTAGCTGTGTGGGATGGAGTAGCGGTGATGATGTGCAACCTTAAATCGACTGCGTGGCAGCTACTGCTGCAACCATCGACTCAGTGTTCGTCCCTGATAGAGATTATGCATATCTGAGCCATGCTACTAGTGTGTTCTTCTTCTTTTGAATGGGTAATATGTTGTGATTGAAAATATACATGCTTATAATTTATTTGTTGTTGTGTCCTTGTTGGTAAATTGATTATGCTGAGAAACACACAAGGAATTCCCCTCTTCTTTGTTTCTCTTTTGTCTCTGTAGTGATTATGTAGTGGCTTGGATGGCCTGCTCCTTAGTAGGCAACCGCCACTCATATGCTGCTGCAGGGAGTTGCTATTGTGTAGTGGCTATGATGATGTGCAACCTAACATCGACTGGCGTGGCAGTTACTGTTGTAGCCATCGATTCAGTGTTCATCCCTGATAGAGATTATGCATATCTGAGTCATGTTAATTTTTACAGCTGCTTTAGGTGTGTTCTTTTTCTTGTGTTGTTGTTGTTTCTTTGTTGGTAGCCTAATTATGCTGAGAAACACAAAATGGAACCCTTCCTGAAGGTTGTAGCATTGTTGAGAAAGACCAAAGTGGCCGAATTGAGTATGTAACTCTTTAAATTATGAATTTACATTGAGCTTGTAATATTGATTTGAGTCTGTATTATTGAGTCTGTAATATTAAAATGAATCTTTTTTTGCAGTTTGGGTAAGCTTATTCAAACAGAGTTGATATCTTTACTCTCTCTTATTGATTTCATATCTGTCAACGTTACCTGCTTAATCTCCATTTTTCTTTACTTCAGATTCATGTGACTGCCATTGAGAATCCAGTTGATGCATCAATCTTTGGACACAACCTAGTAGGTAATAAGGATCTAGGTTGACTGCTCTACAAGTTGGACACAACCTAGTAAGGAATAACATGTGCTTTTATTTGAAGTGGTTTACCTGCTTGACTTAATATAAATTTAGTTTTCTATTCTTGTTCCGATTTGATTTTTTCTGTTGTTAAGTCCTGCAGGCTTTAGAATCTTTCTATGAGAAATTTGATCCAGATTTTATTGATATAAGATCAAAAGCTCGTGAGGTGCTGCAGAGAGAGGATGATCTGAATGAAGCTTTAAAATCAAAATATCAACTTTATGAATTTGTATTGAGTCTGTAATATTCAATTGAGTTTGTAGCACTGATTTGAGTATGTATTATCGAATATGTAACATTGAAATGAATCTGTAGTATTGAATATGTAAAATATTGAATCTGTATCTAAGATGAACAAAATTCAGAATGCAGCTTTAAAATCAAAATATCAGCTTTATGAATTTGTATTGAGTCTGTAATATTCAATTGAGTTTGTAGCACTGATTTGAGTATGTATTATTGAATATGTAACATTGAAATGAATCTGTATTATTGAATATGTATCTAAGATGAACAATACCAGCTGCACACTTGAAAACATAAATCAATATCAGTTGCACACTTGAAACAAAATCAATAGCTGCACACTTGAAAAATCAATATCAGTTGCATAAAGTTAAGAACTCAATACAACTGCACACTTGAAAACAAAATCAACAGCTGCACACTTGAAAACTCAATCTCAACTGCACAATTCAAAATATCAGCTGCACATTACCAACACACTTTAAATTAAGAAAACCACACAACACCACACAACACCTACATAGAACTCATCCATTAAGCTTGACAATACCATACAACACTTAAAGTTAACAATTCACAACAATATTTGTTTCATAACACAAAGATGTTACACTAATGTGGAACTCATCCATTAATTTGTTTTTCTTTAATTTTTTGGCCTCTCCACCTCATTCTCACACATTGTTGAGCTTTGGTCACCTGGGGTCTCTATTGCCCTATTGATAAATCCATAAGAATTAGACAATCAACAAGATTAAGAAAAATTCATGTCATAGTTAAATAAATCAATAGAAATGAATAATTGGAATACCATGAAGAAGACATTGGATTCTTGTGTAAATGATTGAATTTATCGAATGTTGAAAGAGAATTTGAATTTACCTAAACAGAAAAATTATGCATCAATATGTTTAAAAAAATATAAAACACAATACTAGATATAAATTTCAAATATATAGTCATTACCATGCTTTCTTGTGTGCAAATTTCAGCTTGTTTGTCATTACCATCCTTTGATTGAGCTTTCTGAAAGAATTAATAGCAAAGTTAAGGGAAACAATAATTGTGATATCAAGAAATTTTTTACAAAATATAACTACCTTTTTCTTATTTCTACTAATCATTTCTTCTACTTTAGATATCTTCCTCTTTGATGGTGGTCGGCCTTTACTTTGTACCTTTAGAGGGCTTCTAAATTTCACGTTTGTACTTGTGGTTTGGCGTTGCTCATTATCTTCTTCTAAAAACATTGGATGTAGAACTTCATTAGAATGACTCCCATGATAATATGCATTGTCCATCAACTTTTCCATTGCTTCATCCATGTGTTTCATTAGAAAATTATATTTCTCCACAGAGCCGGCCCTATTTTCAACAACTTTAGAAAAATGATAAAATAATTTATTGTATCGGCCCTTTTCCTCACTAGTTTGCGGGTCATTATAACAATTCACCACACATGTATGCCTTCATTTTATATCCTTTCTCCACCGAGGTAAGATATATCGGTTTTGGATTTCTTTTACATTCTTCTCAATCAAAACCTTGCAAATGTGTCTGCAAAGAATTCCTCTAAACTCGAACAAATTACATAAGCATTTAATATCAAGTTCCCCTGAATTGTGGTACACATTGAATGCCACTTGCTTTCTAACATTGCCTTCTTTTCCCCTGAAAATGTCTGTAACTTGGAATGTACTTATTTGCCCATCTAATCTGATAAGTGAAAGATTACAATACAACATTCCTAGCAACTCATCTTGAAACAACTTAAAGATTTCATTTGTATAGGCTTCTCGTAGTTGCTTCTCAAAGTAACAATCAGTTAACATTGGAAAACTAGAGTTAAAAGATGCAAAATCAGCCTTTGCTTCTTTTTCAATCTTACTTTTCAACGCATTATCATATTGCTCCACAAATTGTTTCAATGATGTTGTTGGACCAACATAGCCATCAAAAAAGCATTGATGCTTTCACTTCTTTGAGTTGTGGACATCCCTGACAAAAAATGCCTTTCACATATACAGGAGCCCATCGATGCTGAATTTTGTACAAAGAACTCAGCCATTCATTTTTTTTAACATTATAGTCCTTTACCATCATCAACCAAATATCTTCAAATTCTTGAATGTCAACTGCTTCATATATGATCTTTTTCAAAATTCTCTTTATCGCTTTGTATTCACTCAGTCCACCAAGCTTCTCAGGAACTTTCTTCATAATGTGCCAAAGACAGAGATGATGATGAGAATTTGGAAAGACCGCTCTAATTGCACCTTGGATGGCCATGCATTGGTCTGTAATGATTGCTTTGGGGGCTTTACTCGTCATGCATTCTAGCCAAGTTTTAAACAACCATATGTAAGTTTCAGTATTTTCCTTCGATAATAAACCGCATCCAAACAAGATCGTTTGCCCGTGATGATTTACACCAACAAATGGAGCAAAAGGTATATCATACTTATTCGTTAAGTATGTCGTGTCAAAAGAGATAACATCGTTGAATACTTCATAAGCCGATCTTAACCTTGCATCTGCCCAAAACACGTTTCTTAAATGGCCTTCCTCATCCATATCAATGAGATGAAAAAAATTAGAATTTCTCTGTTGCATGCGTAAGAAATACTTTGCAAGTGCCACAGCATCCCCAACTCCTAGTCTGAACTGCCTTGCTTTTGGAATGTAATTTCGACATTCCTTCTCAGTGTATGTCAGATTTTCATACCCCCACCTTCAACAGCTACTGAATGAAAATTTTTGCTTAAAGTTATACCTGCTTGATCATTTACTTCAAGCCTTTTCCTGACATGTGCATCTATTTTTTTATTGCACTTTTGGAAACGAGATTTATGCGGACTAAGTGTATGATTATGCTCCAAAATGACACTAGAAATAGTAAAGCATCCATCATTGTCAACAATCACATTAATCTTCGCTTGACAATTTGTTTTCGTGGATAACCTTGGATTGAAATAATTTTTTGCTGTTGATATCCTTTTCCAACTTTTTACACATGCAAGTGTATAATACTTCAACTTTCCATCATCATCTAACCTTTTACTCTTTTTTGTAATACCAAACCCTTCCTGACGAGCATACTCAATATAGAAATTATAAACTTCCTCTTCGGAGTTAAGCACCATACCGGCTATTGGCACATCATTCTTAAACAATGAATCCTCTGGTTGTATCAATTGCTCTTTCTCTTTGTTCAATGCTTCTGCACTAGAAGATCCAACCATGGTTTCCTTCATGGCACATTCAGAATAACCAACTTCTAAATCTACCATATTTTCCTTGGTTTGAATCTATAATACACATAAACAATGAAATACGTTAACAATTTATTTTTGCTCAATACACACAATAGGCCAATACATTAACAATGAAACCTTATAATTCACACAATAGCCCAATAATCATTGATTAAACCTAAATGAAATTTACAAGAATACACATAAACAATGAAATATGTTGACAATTTATTTTTAGGGACTTACGTTTGTGGGCGATGCCGGTGATGAGGTAGAGAATGTGATGATGGTGGTCGGAGAATGCTTCGACGAAAGGTTGCAATTAACCCAGTCTAATGGAAGGTGCGATGAAGGCAGATGGAAATGCGATGACGATCAGCTGTAGTCGACACCGGTGGCTGAAGAATGTGACGATGATCGGCTGCAGGCGACACCGATGAAGTACAGTAGAAGTGGCAGAGTTCTCGGTGATAGAGAAGCAGAGGAGGGAAGCAGATGGGATGGGGGGAGAAGAGCCCTAACTTTGTTGCTGTAGCACTTTAGTGTTTTGTTTACTTTAGTGATTTGTTTTTAGCTTTTAGGTCTTTCTCTATCATGTATTTGTTTTAATTTTTTTTTAAAAGTAAAGCTGAATATGAGAGAGAAAGTGGCATCCACGTGGTTCGTGCAATTGATTCGTGAAGCATTTTCGGGAGATATAGCATTGCTCTTCTAAATTTGTGGCCAGCTCATAGAAATGATATTAGACATGAAAACATGGATACCTAACTTTATTTGTAAATTCTTATTTATTGTAATTAAATACTTTTTCCAGACCCATACAATTTCATGTTTTAGTTTGGGTATATACTATGATTGCCTCTTATGTTTTAATGACCAAATCCAACACTCAAGAATAAAATTATGTGCAATTAAATTTACAATTGTTGGTGCTAAAGCATAACATTAAAATATATATAATAAATTTATGTGTATTCAAATTTTTAAATGTTGTCGTGAAGTGGTTTGTATTTATGTTTATTTAATTATCTTTTTTGTTTTAATAAACTTATGCTATTAGAAATATTTTTTAGTTGTCATTCATTGGTTTTTTTTTTTTAACTCTCTAAAACCTTGCATTGATCTTCATCATCCTTAATTCCATGCTCTACTACATCTTAATTGGCTGCCATAATTTATTTCTATAGTTTTTAACAATATGATGTTTCTTATGCAATGATCTTAACATCCCAAAGTAGTAGAGAAAAATAAAATAGAATTTGACAAATTAGAAATACTAGGGAGTTGTTTTAAAGTTTTTTTTTTTTTACTAATTATTTGAATAAATCTTCAATGCACAATTGTAATTTTCTTTATTTCCACTATACAAACAACTAATAGACCAATAACTACCACAATTTTCTTCAACAACTTACTTATTAGTTCTATTCAATAAAGCTACAAATGCCAAAGAAAAATAAAATTATCATTATTTTTCCCTCCCTGTTCATTATTACCATGCCTCACCTTTTGTCCTACAAATAGGAAAAAAAATGTTTTTTATGGTTTATGAAAAGCAAGATCCACATACTTTTTAAAAGAATTTCATATTTAATTCAAATTTAATTTAATTCAATTACAAATTATATCACAATTTGCTTTTATTTTCCTTTTTACTTCCTCCTTTTCTTATTTGTTTTAATAATTTTTATTGTTGCCCATACATATATAAACAATTTTACTTTTAAAAATGATATATATATATATATATATATATATATATATATATATATATATATATATATATATATATATATATATATATATATATAATGCTCATCTGACCTTACAATATTAAGTTACTAAATTAACATTTTTATTATATTTTCCTTCCTAACATAATACTCTAATTGAAAATTATACAACTTATTGCCTGTTTATTTTAAAAATACAATTGTCATATATGATTTATTTAAAAAAAAAAAACTAAAGACAAAACCATATCCATACTTTTAAAATAATTGTAAAAAAATGTTGGGAAAACAAAAACGGCCCTATCAAATCATATCAAATAGAAATAATATTTGTAAACTATGCACATCAAATCATATGTGATATCTCTTTGACTAATTTGCATACATCTACACATCTAATACTTGTCATAACTCACAGTCTTCACTTGATCTCAATTTACATTTAAAAAAAACTTACAAAATACTAAATTCATGACTACCAGTAGTAATTAAACCGGGGGAAAAAACACAATTGAAATTGAATACATACATATATATATATATATATATACTATTTGAATTGAAGAAAATACAAGATAAATACAATCAAAAATTGGTTTTTACAAATATGAACAGAGTAATAAGCTGGGAAAAGGGTATATAATTCTCTTTAAAAACTATTCAAACAATTGAGGAGCAATCAATACAATAAGAAGCGGAACAATTCTATAAAATTTTTGCAAGACAAAAAACAAAAAAAATATTTAATTCTACCAAATAGAAAATCAAATATAATAAAAAATATATAATATAAAAAATCTTCTCTTTTTTTTAAGAAAATCTACTCTTCTTTTGGATTTTTATCATAATTTTAACATTGTAAATTACTTTTTTTTTTGTTAAAAATTGTATGAATTTAAAACAAATATACTCTTCTTTTAAGAAAATACGAAAAAACATGATGAATATCTTTGACTAAACATACAAAAATTTAGTTTAAAACTTAACCAAAGAAGAACAAGACAAGGCACCTCTCTCTCTCTCTCTCTCTCTCTCTCTCTCTCTCTCTCTCTCTATATATATATATATATATATATATATATATATAACACGCCAACAAAAAATACATATCATCAGCCTAATTTCCCTCAGTTCCAAGATCCTCTTATGCTCATCCTTCCTTATTATTATTGTTCAATTGTCAACCAGTTTGTTTTTTTTATAGCAATAAAAAAACATATCATACTTGCAACTAGAATTTATCTTTCCTTATTATGATTTCATGCAATTTACAGTGTAAAAAAAATGAGTACAACCAAATTCAAGACAATTTGTGTTTTTTGCGGTAGTAACCTAAGAAAAAAAAAGAGTTACCAAGATGCTGCCATTGATCTTGGCTAAGAACTGGTTTGGCATCTTCCTTTTACTTAATTTTAATTGCTCTTTTCATCACTTTGTCTTACTTTCCATCGTTTTTTTCTCTATTATTATTCTTATAATCATATAGCGTACTCATTTGTGTATGCTCAACTACAAATATGTGAAATAACCTAGCAAATCCAGATCCCTTCAAGTGATGAAAAACATTAATTTAGTATATGGAGGAGGCAATATTGGATTAATGGGCTTGATATCTCAAAATATCTTTGATGGTTGAAGACATGTTCTTAGGTATGGTTTTTTTTTTTTTTTAATAAAAAATATTGAAAGCCCATTCGTTTTAAAAAAAAAAAAAAATTAAGATGTTAACATTTTTTTTTCCCATATACTCAATATCATTCCCAAAGCTCTACTGGATAAAGAGGTATGAAAAAACTTATTGAATTTTTTGACAAACTATTTAAAAACAAAAACTCAATCCACAAATACTAATGCCTATTCAATAATATATTGTATTTTGAATTTGTCAGATCACTAGCATCATTATAGGAGAAGTAAAACTAGTTGCAGATATGCACCAAAGAGAAACAAAGATGACTTGCAATTCTAATGCCTTTATTGCTATGCCTGGTTAGTATATAACCTACATTTCATATTTATGATATGCCCACTAACATTGTTTTATTTTGTTATCATTTTTTTTTATCACTTATTATGCACAAAAACACAAATCCTCTCACAAGTCATTTTATTTTTATTTTTTTGAAATAAATAACCAAAAATATAAAAAAAAAATAGACTAAGTAATCTCAATTGGATTTGTTAAAGTGATTACTTGGGCACAATTAGGTATACATAACAAGCCGATAATTCAATGGCAATTGTACACATACACAATGGAAATTATGAACAAAACATGACTAACTTATTCTTTGTTTTAGGTCGGATTACTGAATATTGATGGCTACTCCAACTCATTGCTTTCTTTCATTAACCAAGCTATAGAATAAGGTTTCATCAACCCAAGTGCACGACATATCATTGTCTCCACTTCAAATGCAAAGGAGCTAATTGAAAAACTCGAAGTAATGTTTAAATGCTAAAAAATAATATTTACTAAATGTTACTTTCTTAACAATTATTATTGATTATTAAGAATTGTATTGCAATTACAGGACTACACAAATTCCATTGAAACTAAATTGGAACTCTGAGCAGCACAGCCACTCCCAAGATAATGAAATTTCTACTTAATTAGAAAGATATAATGAAAAACAACATTTTCATCAAATTTTTCCAGTTAAGAAAGCCAAACTATGTTTGTAACATCATGTTATAAGAAATGCTGGCTTGCTAGCAAACGGCTAATGTGTTTGTTTAGCATGCTTAAAAAAATGCATGTAAATAAAAAAAATATATATATGTCAACAAACCTTACAACTAAACCTTCTTTACCATATTGACATAACACAACAGGAAAACCTTTAGAATACAAAATTTACTACAAATGCAAAACTAATCTAATACTAAATTATTATATGCATGAATTAATAGACAATATTTTTTACAAAAAACTCTTTCACTAATACATTCTTTTTTTATAAGTCAAAAATACACTACAGATGAAAATTGAGACACAAAAAAAAAAAAAAAACTTACAAACAATGCTAAAAAAAAAGAGGAACATCTCTACATGAATATAAACAATACAAAACTACATATGACAAGAACATAAGTTACAGATAGAAACATAACTCTTCCAAACTCAACTTTGGCACCATGAAAAAAAAAAACAAATTGTGACTGTATTCATACTAAATATATGTATTTTTTCTAAAATTATAATATGTCTTCTATCCAATATAAAACGAAGGAATTTTATATATAAATCCGTAGCGTAAGCACATGTCTCCCACACTAGTTCTGATTACTTGTATACAATAAAATATTTTTTTATCCCTAAGGTGACATTTGTCCCTCCCTTATTGCTTGGGATTTTTCCTTTTATTCATTTAATTTCCAATTTATATTTTTTGCTTCATGGTGATTTTCTTTCTTTTTTTTTTTTCTTGGTGTGTGTCAATGTTGTAAAAACCGGACCGGACCGGCCGGTTCAACCGGTTCAACCAGGAACCGGCCATTAAACCGGTCCGGTTAGGCACATGAAACATTAAAAAACCGGACCGGCCAATTTTTTTATTTATTTTAAATGTTTAAAATCAAATCTATTCCAAAAAACAAAAGCAAGATATTATATACTTATATTTTATTTTATTCCTTATTTTTTATTGTTGTTTTTGTTGTTGTTGATGATGTATACTTATATTTTATTTAATTATTTATTTTTGAATATTTGTTGTATGGTTATATTCTTGTATATTTGTATTTTAAACAATTCATTTTTATGTAGAGTTGATATTTTGTGACCTTATATAGGTAATATATAATTTTGTATTTTTTTAATTGTTTAATTAATTTTATAAATTATTTTTTATTTATTTATTAATTTTTTAATTTATGAAAATTTATTTATATAAAAAATATTAAATCCGGTTGAACCGGTCGGTTCAACCGGTTGGACCGTGAACCGGTTGCCTAACCGGGTCGATAACCAGTCCAGTTTTT
Organism: Dioscorea alata; assembly: GCA_020875875.1. Lineage (NCBI taxonomy): Eukaryota > Viridiplantae > Streptophyta > Magnoliopsida > Dioscoreales > Dioscoreaceae > Dioscorea > Dioscorea alata. The sequence goes on from CM037013.1 coordinate 14,532,805, forward strand.
AAAACATTGGTGTGTGTCCCACTCTCCACAACTTTTCTCTCTCATATATTGGTATTTGTTTATTTTTTTATTTTAAGGTTTTGTGAATATTCACACGATCTCACGATCTCAATACATACATACATACACACACACACACAGATATATATATATATATATATATATATATATATATATATATATATATATATATATATATATATATATATATATATATATATATAGGTGTTTGTTTGTGTACAATAATATATATACATTGGTGTTTAGTTTTTTTTTTTTTTTTTAAGGGTTTTTTTAGTGACATAATATACATAGTATACATGTCTATTATATTTTTAAGATATATTATTTATATTATTATTTTTGGGTTTTAAAGTTTTCTTGAGTTTTTAATATAAGATATACTATTTGTATATAATAATATAGATACAATATTTATATACATATTATTGGTTTTTGGTAAATTTTTTTCTTTAAAGTGATTTTTTCTTTAAAAAACAATTTACATCATTACTTGAACCCACTAGTAGGCCTCCATGCTTGTATATATTATTACAAATGCATCACGTGGTTCTCTAGATAATTAAAAAAAATTGGACTACCGTGAAAAAATTACCTTAAATTTTGTTCTAATAAACATCACTTCTAGTTTTTTTTTTCCAATTTAGAAATTTTTAAAGTATTAAATATAATTTTTTATAATTTATTTTTTATAATTAATATAATTATACAACTTTCAATAAATTATATTTGACTAAGTATATTTTAAATAAAAGTAATTTTAAAAAATTAATGTAATTTTTATGAATTTTAGATTACCAACTAATAACTAACTTTTTTTAATCCATATACTTTTAGTTAAAACGGATAAGTATAAAACCTGAAAAAAGTATATGACATACATAGTAATTATTTATGGGCTATTTGGTTCGCGGTAATATGGCACATTTGGCATTGCACTTATTAACTGAATAGTTACCGATCTGAGAACATTACCAACATGAGAATATTAGCAAGAGGTTGGTAATCCTATTACCACTAAATTTAGTATCTATCTTGGATTACTATAGTAATTTCACAACTTTTTATATTTTACCAAATTGATTACCATGAACCAAAAAAACAAGTTTTTCATTATTGTTTTGCATAATGGCAGGCAAAAACTTCTACAATCAATCATCCTCTTTTGACCCTCAACTCAATCTTCCAATATTCCCTTCAACCTCATCTCCTCATCTTTGAAATTCCGTACACAAGCCAATCTAAACTTGCCACAACAAATTATTCTTGATAACCTTTAGGCCAATAAACAAGACCCAAAAAGCCTCATCCCACTCTTTCACTCCCTTGCAAAATATTTTCATCAGTCAAATGAAAAAATCCAAAGTCCACTACAAAATCTACAACACCTACCACTACCAGCAAGTCCCAATGTAAAGTTTTCCTTGAAGCCTCAAACACTTGATTACATGGTTGATCAAGAAAAAAGAATCAAAAGTCTTGAAACAGAAATAGTCCAAAAAATTGAAGAAATAAAGAAAATCCAACAGCTTCAAGAGATTTTTATTGAAGCAGAAAAAATGAAAGAAATTTTGATTGAAGAAAAAAGACAAAGAATGGAAAAGCTTGAACTGTTCCTTGAGCACATTGAAGAAGTAAAGCAACTGGTGTTCAAGAAAATAATGTCAAATCAATACAATCAGTTCATCTCGGAGCAAGAAATTTTCAGAAAGTTAGCTAAAGGAGAAATTCTTCCTGCAGGATTTGCTATAGCAGGAAATGTGTTCAGAGAATTAGCACATAAGGACACAGGATGTCAATGTGAAGAAGGCTTTACGGTTCTCAAATGCTCACTAGATATGTCCTAGTGGAGAGACCAAGAAATCAATGGCGTCCAGATAAAAGCATTAAATCTTTTCAGGCATGGCTACCTATCAAGAATCATGCTGACAAGTCCTGAGCAAGCAAACTTTTTAAACAATTATTGGCAACTGATACATCTTCTACATAAATTCTTCAAAGCTATTGGACCTCAAGTTGATGGGTACGTAAATCTTGAATTAAATTCAATACCACCTTGTTATGATGAAGGGTATCCAGATGAAGCAAAACACCACATAAAAATTACTCTTCTTTGACATCATAAGCCTGGTGAAGAAAGGATAACTCCTGTTAGATTGGAAGACATGACTGTTCCAGGAGATATCAAGAAACAAATGAAGCTATGGCGTGCTTGTGCCATTTCAACTGATTGGAAAAGAACTTGCCCAATATTATTGATAATCAAAGGTGTCAGATGGTGCTGGAGACAAAAGTGATGAAAGTGTATGTTGACCAGTACATGTTCCCTATGTACTGTCCTTTTCCAAACTTGATCTCTCAAATGCCAACTACCGAATATCACATGAAAAAGATTTATGCATGGGCAAGGGAATACAGATTTAGAGATTACTCAATACTCAGTATCCTCTCTGCAGTCTTAATGCTACCAAGTCCAAACACAGAAGAATCTCCGCAAGGCTTAGATGATATTGCTGAGTTCAACCTTGAAAATATGATGGAGGCATAAAAGACAACTTGGTGGACTGAAGCAGTATTTGTTTTTTAGTATGTAAAATAAGCGGTGTTTGTTTTTTTTTATTGTGTAAAATAAGAATGTTAGCTTGTAACAGTAGAATCACTGTAGAAACAGTGATTAAGTACTAAGAATGATAGCTAAGAGTGTTAGCTTATAATTAGTGGAGAATATTAGTCTCACTAAGGTCTTATCAAGTCTTATCTTTGTCTAGTAGTTAGGTAAACCTAACGATGGTTAGCATATTAACCAAAGTTAAGGTTACTTAATGGTTAAGTCTTGGAGCCTATATAAAGCCCCTTAGTGTTTGTAAGAAGATATCCCTAGTGAAATATAAGAAAACAATCTTCTTATTAATATCTTGATCTCTTATGAGAAAACAATCTTCTTATCAGTATCTTCATCCCATGTGAAACATAAGAAAATACTTGTTCTCCTTCTCTATGCTTTAGCCCTTAGCCTGAGGCTTGGAGAAGAAGGCTTCCGCCCCAACCTTTACCTCACCCGAGCTGGCGCCGGAGTAGGTTGTAAGGCATACCGAGATCTACAGTAATCCAGACTCCCACCATAGTAAGAACGCGAATGAACCTGTTGGTTTCTGCAGCCATAGTCTCACTATACGGATGGATAAGTCTTTTGTTTATTTGGGACTTTAGTTACATAGTTCCCACAATTAAAGAAAACGCTTATGAACCTACTGGTTTTGTAGTCACAGTTTTTTCTAATGCAAATGGACAAACTATGGGTTAATTCAAAATTTTTCATATTTTATTTTTTCTTCTTTTTCTTTCTCATTTCTTTTTATGTTTCCCACAAAGGAAAAAGAAAGGGAAATTCTTTTTGTTGAGTATTTTTTGAATTTAAAGTAAAAGATTAACATAATTGTAAATCTTCTATTCCTAAATTAAGAGTAGGGTTTGGAGAAAGGGATGAAAAGAATTATGAATCTTCTATTCCTAAAGAAGAGGAACACCCTAATGAAAGATTATTTTCAGTTTCAATCTGCTTTAACTTTTCTTGAATTTTTCTTATTTCATTTTCCATTATAGTAATTTTTTGTTTCATTGTTAATTTCTTTTCTTTCATTCCTATTATATTTCCGGTAATTATTTTTTTTTTTGAAATTAGATCTATCGAATTTTGTAATCCTTCTACTGTTTTACTTCTAGAACGAGAGATATGATATTTTAAAATTATTTTATCTTTACATTCTTTTAAGTCTTTTATTATATTTTCTAGTTCTATAGGATTTTCCTTATGATCTTGCTTCTTTTTCTTTTTAACCATTATTTTCTTGACTATTATTTCCCTGAATGTTTTCTTGGATTACTATACCTTTTGTCTTATTTATTTTATTTTCTTGTATGTTATTTTCTAGTATATTTTTTCCTTTAATATTTTTTCTTAAATTGTTTAATTCTTCTTTAAAATTTTATCCTGCTATATTTTCTTTGGTTCTCATTTTTTCTAAGTTTTTTCTTAACTTTTCATTTTCTTCTTCCAGATTTTTTATTCTTTTTAATAGTTGTTCTATTATATCTCTTATTTATTATATTTGTTTTATTTTTAAATTTTTCTGTTTTTTGTTCTTCAAAACTAAATTTATATAATTCTAGGACACATTTTCTGCATAAAGATAATTCACATTTTTGACATGTTGCCCTATGTTTTGTAATATGAAATCTATAACATTTGTCACATTTTTGTTTATAATTAATTTTATATGGTTCAAATTCATGATTACAGTTTTCAAAATTTTCTACCTGATTATATTGTTCTAATAAATATTTTGGATTATTATCTAGATTATATGTTTGTTTGTTCATTTTATTATTCATATCTTATTTCTATTTCATCATATTCATTTATTAATCTTTGTCTGATATGCCATAATCTATTTTGATTTCTAAGATATTCATCTTGATAAAAAATTTTATGTTTTATTTTTGTTGGTTTCCATATTGATTTTCCTTTTTCATCTTTTCTTTTGTTTTGGTTTTTACTTCATTGATAATTTATTTGATCTCTTAAAATTATGATTTTAATGATTTTTTTCTTTTAATGATTTTTTCCATTTTCTTAACATATTTTGTCTATGTTGGTGTTCTAAATGATGTAATTCTTTTCTTGGTATAAATTTTGTTTTCCATTTCCAATTTCCTAGATTATCATATTCTACTGAATTTACTTCAATTATTGTTTCTGATTGTTGTTGATATATATTTTTTATTGTTATATAATCTCTTACACATATTAACCAGATTGCTTTTCTTTGTTTTATTTGTTCTTTTAGATTTATATTTATTTGATTCAAATATTTCCTTAAAAGCTTTAATTCTTTTTCAATTAATTCTGGATCTTTTACTTCTATTAGGTCCATTTTTTCAGATTTATTCTTGGAGTTCTTCTATTACTACACCCTTATTTTTATAATCTATCATTCTTACACTAATACTGCCATCTGTATTTTCATAAAACTCTGCATTACTAGGTATTTTTGTTGTTTCAATTTCTATGGGTTGTATATTCCATTCACTTTCTTCTAAGATTTCTGATGAATAATATTTTCTTCTATTCCTTTTAATCCTTGATTTTCTAAAAAAGATTTTACTGTTTTGGGTGTTAAAATATATTTTATTCTACAGCTATTTGTTAATTGTCCTGTAAAAAATTTTGTTATACAAATATTTGCTACATTTGTAATCATGTTATATCCTTTTGAATTTATTACTATTTTTATATATTTATAGAACGTTTCCAGAGGGATTAAGAAGTTTGGTGTCATATAAATTACTTCTGGATGATTGCAATTCATATCTACCTCAATTGATTCTATTGTTGCTTTGGTCATATTTTTTATTTGTCTTTTGTCAACTATACTTACTAAAACTTTTGTTCCTAATCCTTTTCTGTGTAAACCAATTACTCCTAGCATTATTAAGTCTAAATGGATTAAAGTAAAGCCTAATAATATTAATATGTCATATGATTCTTCTGTGATTAAATCTAAGATTATTTGCTTATCATTACTTGTACAACAAATTTCCATTTCATCATAATGTTCATATATTTTTGTTTTTAATTCAAATATTCCAAATTTATATAATTCTTCTCCATGTATTAATTTGATTTTTATGTTTCTTATTTTATCTTGTTGTTCTTCAATAGTGTGTGTTACTTCTTTTCGTTTTTAATGTTTATTGATTTGATTAATATATTTTATATGATTTAATAAAGAAAATCTTCTTATATTATCCATATTTTTTATTATTTTCTTTTATGAATTTTCTTTAGACATATTTTGTTTCTATTTCCTTTAATTGTTGAAATAATTTTATTTTCCAATTTTTTAAAATTTCTTTTTCTTCTTTTGATTTATTTTTACCTATTCTTATTTTTTTCTGTTAAATATTCTTCTACTTCATTTAACCATTGATATTTTTGATATTTTATTTTATCTTTTATATTTTGTTGGTTTAATTCTTCTAGAGGATAATATCTTATTCTTATTAATTCTATTTTATAAAATTCTTTGGCTTTAAGTAGATGTTTCATTTCTTGGAAATCTTAACCTATATTCTGGTGGTTTTAATAATTCTTCTTTAGTCCAAATTTTAAAAGGTGTAATTTGTTTTCTAATTTTTTTGACTCGTTCCTATTTTGATATTTTTTACTTGGTTGCATAACTTATCTATTTCAATTTTACTATTTTCTTTTTCTTTTATACTGTTTTTTACATAATCTAGGTTTGATAATATAGTTTCTAATTTTAGTAGTTGTGTTTCTAAATTATTTAATTATTTAATAATTAATTCTAATTTTGCATCCATTTTGAATATCTTCTGTTATTTGTATCTGTAATTATTTTTAATTCTTTCTTGATATTTTTCATTTTTTATTTTAAGATTGCAATGGTTATTATATAGCTGTAATTATAAATATTACTTGTATTCTATTATTTCTTTTTCGTTCATTAATTTTTTAACTTTATCTGGATTTTTTATTTTTGTTATACTTAAATTGATTTTGTTTTTATTTGATTTAATATTTGTACTTGTTTTTATATTTTTACTGATATTTATATTTAATTTTAGATTAATTTTTAATGTACTACTTATAGTAGTAATTTTAGATTGTTTTTGATTTGTTGTTTAATTTTGATTTATATATATATATATTTATAATATTTTTGCTTTTTGCTTTTTAATTTGTAATTTCTTTTTGGTTTTTTTATTTTTTATTTGTTTTTCTGATATTCTTGCTGAAATAAAAGTATTGAAATAAAATAAACTGTGCAAAACTTAAAGTTGTGGAAAGTAAAATACTGAAAATAAACTTACAGGAATTAAAAGACTGAAAGTAAAAATGCTAAAATTAAAAATTTCACAAAGAAAGGTAAGTAAGAAATCTTATGCTCAAACAAGATCACCCACATGTAATACTATAGAAGTTAAACTTAGTCAAATAACTTATATTGATCCTAATTATTGTAAATAAAATTGCATGTTTTTTGGTTTTTTCAAATTTTTTCTTTTCTTTTTTAGTTGGCTTATATTCATTTATCTTAGTACAAACCAAGCATTATGATTTTATCCTTCATATTGAGAGTTAACCCTTCTTTTTTAATATCTTATGTTCACTTTTCTTAATATGATACAAATGCCCATAATTAAGAATTATGATTCTATCCTCCATATTGAGGCCCTGTTTGGGTAACCCAAAAATCCTACATAATCCGTACATTATGTAGGAATATAATATTTTCACGGATTTATGCCATAATGGCTGTTTGGATACCTAACTTACAGTAAAAAAATATGCTATAATGTGCCCATTCTGCCATAAAAAAATATTCCAATCCAAGTGGAATATTTTTTTATTACGATTTGCGTGGCTTCTCTCATTCACCCGCTCTCTCTCTCTCTCTTTTCTCAAAAGCTTCATCTCTACATCGGAAGAGTCGTCCGCAGACTGAGCTCCCGGCTGCTGCGTTGCCGGCCGCCGATCGCAAACACCGACTCCGGCTGCTGCGTTGCCGGCCGCCGATCCCAAACACCAACTCCGACCGCCGATCCCAAACACCGACTCCGGCTGCTGCGTTGCCGGCCGTCGATCCCAAACACCAACGCCTGAAGCCGACGACGACACCGCTCTTGGAGTGAAGAGCCTTTGCGGAATTGTGAAGGCCGCCGGCTCTCTTGGTTGGGAGGAGTTGTTGGTCTCTGATTCGCTTCTTTTTAATCGTAAGTTCCTTAAAATCGATTCCTTTATTGAGTTTTTGTGTGGATTGATGTGTTTGGAGTGGTGGCATGGTGTAAAGATCGGAACTTTCTGTGTTGGTTGTCGGGATTTGATCGGAATTTGGTGCTTTCTTGGTGGATGAACTGGGATCACTGTCGATTGTTTCTCTTTTGTGCTGTTTTGGTTGTTGTTGAATGGGTTTGATCCATGGATACTTGAAATTGTTTTCTAAAAAATGTTGTTTTTTGTTGCTTGGATCGGAGCTTTGGTAGATGAGAGATGGATTTGTGAGAGAATTTTGGGATTTTGTGGCTTTCTGGATCTGGTTTCTATTTTCTTTGAATTTGTTGAACCATGTTGACCTTTAATTTATTTACCTTAGATTTGTGTGTTAAAACCGAGCAACTGATGTTCCATCAAATTATACTTCTTGCCAAAATGATCTCACTGATGGATCAGAAATTAGAGCCAAACTCATACTTTGTTCTATTTGATCTTTTTTTTTTAATTAAATTTATGAAGACAACATGTGTGAACAAATGGAGAATTAATATTTGAGATCATTTTATACAGCAGTTATTTCTATATAATGATCTATGTATTTGATCTATGTGTTTGAGATCATTTTATACAGCAGTTATGAAGACAACATGTATTTTCATTTTATACAGCAGTTATTTCTATACTTTGTTCTATTTGATCATTTTATAATGGAGAATTAATGTTTGAGATCATTTCATACTATGTATTTCTATATAATGTTTGAGAATTAACATGTGTGAACAAATGGAGAATTAAGTTTGCTTGCTATTGCCAAATATTGATGATTCTTAATTACTGCAAAGCACTCATATACACATACAGAAATGATCAAGAGTGTAACACTTAACGTTATGATCCCTCTCTGATGATGTGTTCCATTGGTCCTTTTTTTTAATATTATTAATTTTATTTTATAGAAAATAGTAGTTTTGAATTTAATTAAACATTGGTTAGAATTCAAATGAGACTTGGTAAAACGATAGTGATGTCAGTGCTTAGTTTGATGGAATCAGTCAATTGTTGAAGTCTCAAACATGAGACATGTTTGTTGTTATATGTAAGTAGTCAATAAATGAAAATTTGAAGTCTTTCAAGTAATACAAATATACATATTGACTCTTGAGTCTTCAAGTTTGATTTCTTTTGGCTGTCATTTGTTTCTGAGTGACTAGCTAATTGGACAGAAACATCTCTTTTAAAACAGTCAAATAATATGTATATATATATAAATTAGTTAATGAATGAATCAATGATACATATTTAAAAATGACCTAAAATATCTCATTTAATGATTTCATTTTGAATGCTTTCAGTCAGTCAAGCTTCTGAATTATGGTGAAATTACATAATGTGCTTCATCCCTTCTTCATAATTGAAAAGTTAGAAAACAAACAGGTCCTTCCCTAAAGTCCTTGGACTTCAAAGTCCTAGTTTTTATTTCTTGAGAAAGACTAATAGACTCATGAGAAGCATGCATTTCGTCTAGCCATGCTGTTTATTTGAGCTTAGATAGGGATAATTGAGGGTATTTGTAATTGAGTGTGTTAATTAGAGAGTACAAAGAAAGATACGCTTATGAAAGATCTATATATATTATAAAATAGGAAAGACATGCATGGGCTTCAAATATATTTATAACTACATATATTTTGTATTATAAAATATTTATCTCTAGCTATTTTTTCATTTATATATTTATATTATACATAGACAAACATGTTTTAGTCCTATAGGTGTTGATTTTTTTAAATACTTTGTACTGTAAATATTTTATTTACTGAATTAAATAATCAGATTGAGAGGTTAAAGAAAAGCAAAATAAAGGTCAAGAAGTCTTATATTATTGACAATATTGTTATGGCTTTTGAGAACAAGCACAAGATACTAACAGTTTCTCATGTGTTTGTTGACCTAGACAGTAGTGAAGTGCATACAATGTTTTTTTTTATTTGAATTGATTGCAATAGCTAGTTGACACATGTTTTTTTTCATAAGTAGAGGCATGAATTAGTGTTGTAAACATGATGACATTAGATGGACCAAGACTAGCTATGATCATCTCAATGAATCAGTTCTGTTGAGTGCTAACCATTATTGCATTTTATTATTACATTTGCCAGTGCTTGATCAATTATGGCAAGTGAAGGCGTGGCAAGTGACGGTAGACATGAAATTAGGGCAAAGTGGAATGAAATTCACAAGGCTCACCTAGTAAAGTTATTGGGTGAGTATAATACTCCTGCTTACCGTTCACAAAATGGATGGACCAAAGAAGCATGGAACAAGATGGTACGGGACATGATAACCAAGTTTTCCAATCCAAGCATCACCACAACCCAAGTCAAAGCATTAGAACAAGAGCTGAAAAAAACCTACAAGCTTCTAAAAGGATTTTCTGAATTAAGTGGATTTGGATGGGACTACGAAAGACACATTGTATCGGCTCCCAATGATGTTTGGGCACCACTACTAGAGGTATGTACATAAATATTGAATTATTTCAGTAATTACAACCATCTAATTTTGAGCAATTCAAACAGAGAAATAAAGATGCAAGGAAGTGGCATACTAGACCGTTTCCATATTTTACCGCATTACAGGAGGTTTATGAGGGTAAGCAAATATTTTCATATAGCATTAGTTTTATAAAGTTTTAGTTTACTAGCAAATTATACATTTGTGATGTAGGGAGATATGCTGAAGGTAAACAATCTCGTGGTATAGAAGATTATGAAGATATTTCTCAATCTCCAGTGCACAGTCCAAGTGTTTTTACTCCAAACCATTCAAGACAAGCATCACCTACACACGAGATAGAGGATGATGAAGAAATGCAAATGGAACCTCCTTCTTCTCAACCACGGAATCCTCAGACTCAAAGTTCAAGCAATGATATTCTTCGGGAAATACGAGATCAAGATGGACAAAGAAGAAAAAGGGAGCGAAAAGGGAAAAGGCCCCAAGAATCATCATTTAACATGGATAAATACATTGCATTTCGAGAGCGCGAGAGTAAAGAATATCTGGATGCTGTCAAGGCCAATCAAGTTGTGGAAAAACATACGATAGAAGATTGCATGAAGGTGTTCAACCAAATGAGTGGCATTTTCACAGAAGAAGAAATGTTCAAAGCTACCCAAATTTTCATTAAAGATAAGAGTTACCGTGAACTCTTCCTATGTCTTCAAGAAGACCATAGAGTGCCATGGCTCAGAATGATGCTCAACAAAATTGAGTAACAGATGATGAGTGTGACATTGTTATGTGTTATTTTGAATGTGTTGACCTTGAACTTGTTATGGGAATGTTTTGATTATGTGTATTTTTTTTTTTTGTATCATTGTTGTATGAATGATATATATTTATGGGTGTATCTTTATCAAAAACTTGCTAGATATCTCTTTGTCTTATACTTGTTATGAGAATGTTTTGATTTGAGGTATCTTTATAAAAAAACTTGATATGTATTTTTTTTTTTTTTTTGTCATATGAGAATGTTTGTTTATGGGTTGTCATATAGCATTCTACAATGCTATTCAGGAACTTGCAAATTTTAGAAACTTTCAGATTCAACATTAAATTAACATAGGCAACGACTTTTTAACAAGAACCAACAATTTTCAACCAGAAGACCAAACGAAACAATTTCATGACTGTAACAAACCTATGCTCTAGCTTGGCGATAACTACAATAATCATTCCACATCTGCATTGCTATTTCATTTCTTTTGCGAGCACCTGCATTTCGCTCAGAGTTCATGGTTGCAACATCCTCTCCATATGACTCATCTCCATTAGGGACAATAGTTTCTTGGGCTTCACCAATATAATTATCAGCAACATCTACACCGTTATGTATACGGATGAAGTTATGCAACATACAAGCAGCAACGACTATATCAGTCTGAGAGTCGATTAGGTGAAAAGTTGCTACTTTAAGTATCGAAAATCTCATTTTCAAAATACCAATGATGCGTTCAATATGATTCCGTAATGAAGCATGTCGCAAATTAAACAGTTCTTTGTAATTGCTTGGTCTACATTGCGCTCGACCTTGCTCCTGCAAATGATAGCGGACACCTCTATATGGAGCAATAAAATTCGGGGTATTGGCATATCCTGCATCTACAAGATAATATTTACCCCTTGGGACTTCAAAACCTTGCTCAATCGAACGTTGGAGAATCCTAGCATCAGAAGCTGAACCTTCCCAACCAGCTCGGACATATACAAAACGAAGATCAAAATCACATGCGACCATAACATTTTGTGATAGCGTTTGTTTCCTGTTTCTGTAAAGATCTTGTTTATCCAAAGAAATGGTGATAGGAATATGTGTTCCATCGATAGCACCAACACAATCCTAAGAAAATAAACAAACGTATAAAAATTACAATGACAAAAAAAAATATTCACAAAGAAATTCACAATATATAGCTTTACCTACCTTGAAATAGGGGAAAAATTTTCTGTTATTCTGAATAACCGGCGATGTTATTGTTAATGGAGGTTCTATGTATTCACGAGCAAGTCGATTTATAGCTTTAATTACTTTACTAAAATAGCGACTAACCGTTTCTGCAGAATGTTGAAATCGCTCTTGCACATCACGGTTACTAGCATTATGAGCAAGAATGTACATAAACATTGCTAGTTGCTCCTCGACTGTTGTCCGTTTTGAGTTGCAGAGGAGAGATTTTTCTCTTAAACGATCAACCAATGCTTGAAATATATAAGGCTCCATACGAAATTCTCTTTTGCAACGTTCTTCATGACCTTCGAGAATTTCTTGTACATATGCAGCACCTGTAAGAATGGATGTGTGATGTTCTACACTTCTTGAAGTCGTTGGACATTGTCTCGACCAATAGTTTAGCATTACTAGATCATCTTCTTCAATTTTTTTCTTCCAAAGAGTCAAGGGATCCATAGTGAAAACAATGGCTATGAAGTTTTTGAACAAAAAAGTGTGTATAATGCAAAGAAATCATGTTGTGTATAAATAGGGGAAAATGACAACGGCTATAATTATAACCGTTATATGTACAACGGCTATTTTCCAACGGCTAGTTTTCAAATTAATTTCCAATGGTTATAATCCAACGGCTATTTTTATTATGTAATAATTATTTATTATGCAAAACAAACACTCATTCTGTAAGAAAAAAATATGTAATAATTTATGTAATAAATTTTTATTTTGTTACCCAAACACCCATTCTGTAGGAATAAAATGTAGCATAATTTCTGTAATAATCAGTTGCACTTCCTGCATAATAGAATTATGCCATTTTTTTTTTATTTTGCATCCAAACAGGCCCTGAGAGTCAATCTTTCTAATTTTAAGAGTAGTTAAGACTTACCTCCACACTCTATCAGACCTTTTTTTAACGGCTCTCCCTCGCCTCTTTGGGTACTACTTGGTGCTCTCCAATTCATCTTACTTGTAATGAATTATTCCTGATAATAAGAGTTCCCCAACCAAACATAATTATATCAAATTACTACAATATACCCAACCATATAATATTCCCACTCATATTACCATGATAATCTCGTCACGTGGTTATATATTATTACCACGAACCAAACGGCACGTCGGCATCTAAATATGTGGTAATCTCATAACACGTTAATAAGAGTTTTCAACCAAACATCCTATAATTAGCACATACCAAACGCCCTAATAAAAATTAGGATTAATAGGGAAAAAAATTCAGATAAAAATCAACCATCTCTCAATCCTCATTCTCTTCCATTCCTCGGACGCCATTAATGGAACCGAGAACGAGAAGGAGAAGAAGCTCTGCTTCGCGCTCGCCACTCTCAATGGCTCCCTGATCCTCTCTCTGCACCACCGACAATGGCGCCTCCTGCTTCCCCTCCTCTTCTCACCCATGCATGCTCTTCACCGCCTTCAATCCTCTGTTCTACTTCTTCTTCTTCTTCAAAATCAAGGAATTCATACAAAGTTCTCTCCTCCTCCTTCACCTCTCTCTCTTGCTCCACTCCTATATTGTTCCCTTATCTCCAGCTCAGTCATTGTAGCAAGCCTCCCGTTCTGGGAATCCATGGAAAGCTCAATCCGAGAAGGAGGTTTTCCCTGAGATTGCGCCCTAGATTACGGTTGCTTTCATCAAGATTGAAACGGACGTCGCTGCGGGATTTGGTGGAGGATTTGGGCGTGGCTCTGCGAAGGAATTCGAGGATAATCACGCTTTCTGCTTCGATGTCTGCCGTTCTAGGGTTTTGCTTCTTGTTCCTTAAGCTGACGGCAGTGCCTGCGTCGAAGGTTGTGCCGTATTCGGAGCTGGTGACTGAGCTGCAGAGCGGGCATGTGACCGCGGTGATGTTCGAAGAGGGCTCTCGTCGCATTTTCTACAACACACGCGGTGATGGCAGGGAGAATGGGGAGACGGTGGTGGATGGTGAGGCTTTGGCTATGGAGGGAAGGAAGGAGAAGGAAAAGAGTGGGTTTGTTCTGAAATGGAAGTATTCGACAAGAAAGATTGATCATGATGAGAATTATCTGCTTAGTTTAATGAGAGAGAAGGGAGTTGCTTATAGTTCTGCTCCTCAGTCCGTGATAATGACTTTGAGGAGTTTGTTGATCACTGTGATTTCTCTTTGGATCCCTTTGACTCCTTTGATGTGGTTGCTTTATCGACAGCTTTCTGCAGCCAATGGCCCTGCTAAGAAACGGCGGCCGAGTAATCAAAAGGTCCGTTTTGATGATGTTGAGGGTGTGGATGCTGCAAAGGAGGAGCTCATGGAGGTGAGTTCTGCTTTGAATGTCTTATATTTTGATAATAACTTTTGCTGACATCAAATACAAACGTAGAATTGTTTGTATTGGCTGCTGGTAGATAGTGACAGTAGCTTTTGTGAATATTGTTTTCGATTGGGTTGAACATGATTAAGAATAATTCATGTGTTTATTGCAGTCTTGAAAACTGGAATGTGAAAGATATTTATCATCTCAATCGTAGCACTAATAGTAATAGGTTTAACACTGCTTCAAATGATATTAGGCATTTGACACCTTTGACACACTAAAATAGTGGAGCCATTAATTATCAAGCAGTGAGTTTTCTCATTATTCAACGGCTCATATCCTCTATTTATTTTCAATGCAAACACCCAAGTCCTTTAGAAGATTGTGGACATTTGACACCCCCACTTATTTGCTATTTTAGTTATGTGTTCTTGTGTTTGTCACTAGTGTTGTTTGTCATTTGATGTAACTTTGTTATTTAATTTTTATTCATTTTATTTGGTAACTGATTTTGCTTTTGTCATATATGGGTAATTTTTATTCATGTATAGGAAATGGTTGAATATTTTCCCAGGACTTCACCAAAAGTGGTGATTATTTGTCTGCATAAGTTGTAATTGTTGTTCTTGTTCGACTTCCTATCATTAGTTTCGCCCTTGTTGGATCTTTTTGTTTTCCAACTATTATTGCTTAATGCATATGCTTCTCCTCCTAGCCACCATGTTTCTTTTTAATTGATAGTATATCTGAGCTTCAGTCATTTTTCACTGTCTGAGTTTCATATTGATATAAAATGTCAATAAGCAACTAGTCATGGCTCCAAATTCCCAAGAATTCTATATTGATTCTATAGTTGAAATCCCCTTGTAAAATTAAAGGTGGACTTTTGTTACACAAACTTAGGAATGATATTCAAAGCAAAGTTTATTTTGCACCCATGCCTTTTCATCATCATGTAGTTCTTCAAGCTTGATATATTTTTTGGACAAGATTTTATTCACTTCTTCAAGATTTCCTTACAACTTTTGTTTGCGCATTACAAATTTCTCACTTGATTTTTTTTTTTCCATCATTTTGATGTTTGAGCAAGCACACACCATGCTTTCTATCATAAGTGAAAGGTTGACAGACCTTTTTCCAATCAATAGAAAGTGTGAGTGTGCTATAACATGATCAAGTGATGCGGTAAGTCACATCCCTTGAATGTTGAAATATTGAAGCATATGACCTTTGAACTCTGGTTTGTCATGCATTCTCAAGATTGTGCATATGGGTGAAAAAGATATCAATTCCTTATAAGGGAAATAATGAGTGCATGTGTACTATCTTAAACCACCCTTGATTTAGAATGTCATCTCATGTATCTCTTTAGGAACTTATCCTTTGAACCTTGTTTTATTTTGAAGATCTAACTGAACTTTCCATCTTGTCCATGCATTACATTGCACTTTCTCCTTTTGCATATCTATTCACATATATAATACTTAGTAACTATTCACATCATTTAATTTATTCCGCTTGATGTAGATACAGAGATTTATCAGGGTGAGGAATCAAACATGGGTTGGTTCATTGTATTCAATGTAATAGTAACTACTCTTTAGAGCTTTCATCCTCCCATGTGTTATGTTAGTGCACTTTTAATAACTTGTTCTTTTCTATGTTTCAAAAGTTTTCTGATCAACTGCGGTTATTCATGCCATTCAAGTTATTGACTCTGGGTAGCTAATCCTAGAATTTGTAGGCTTTCATTTTCAATGTGTACTTGAACCTTGGCCATATTTTTCTTTACACTGTCATTTCATAAGATAGTTTTAATACTGTGTGCTTCATCGAATTTGCTATAGAAGTCCAATACCTCTTCTTTCAGCTATTATTTTTAAAATAAAAACATGCTTGTGATCTGTATACTGCAATGTTTGCACCACCTATGTGGAAGGCATTGGTTCATTACAAATCTTGTTCATTTTTTAAGATTTTCAAAAACCCAGCTCATCCCATTAATTAGACTCTGAATTATTACTAGCATATATTTTGAGACATCAAGGATCTTAACCTTCAAAATCCTTTATATTTTTTTATCAGTAGTGTGATTCTCAATTCTGAAGTTTATTGAAGATTAAATTTTACATAATGTACACAATGGTAGTAAATCCCTCAGTATGTAGTACATTCTGATGCAGGAAGTTTGCTTTTATTAACTTAGATTATAAAGCATTTTTTGCAGTGTATCATTGTCATAGATATGAAAATGATAAATGTCCAACCAATATAGAGAATTCACATTGAAGCCGGAACATTAAATTTTAATTTTGTTTGTAGTAATTGCAAATCGTGTTTCATTGTTTGCTACCTTCAAAGGAATGGTCTATTTATCTCTTGATAACCTATTCATTTCTCAGACATCTTCTGATTGAGAAAACTTGCTGCTTTTTCTTAGATAGTCTCATGCTTACAAGGCTCAATAAACTATAAGAAGTTGGGAGCAAAGTTACCTAGAGGGGTGCTGCTTGTGGGCCCTCCTGGAACTGGAAAGACCTTACTAGCACGTTCTGTGGCTGGAGAAGCTGGAGTTCCTTTCTTCTCAGTTTCTGCCAGTGAATTTGTAGAGTTATTTGTTGGAAGAGGTGCAGCGCGCATAAGAGACCTTTTTAGTGTAGCAAAGAAGTGTTCGCCATCTATTGTATTTATTGATGAACTTGATGCTGTGGGAGGGAAACGTGGCCGAAGTTTTAATGATGAGCGAGATCAAACCCTAAATCAGGCATGATTTCAACTCATGCATTTCATTTTTAGTAAATTTTTCATTCTTATTGTAATTCCTTTCGTTCTTCCAAAATATGACTTGTTAGATTCCTTTTGTTCTTTCAGTTGCTGACAGAAATGGATGGATTTGAGTCAGACACGAAAGTAATAGTTATTGCCGCTACCAATAGGCCAGAAGCATTGGATCCTGCACTTTGTCGGCCCGGTCGCTTCTCAAGAAAAGTGCTTGTTGGAGAACCAGATTTGGATGGGCGGAAAAGGATTTTGGCAGTGCATTTAAGAGGAGTTCCATTAGAAGAGAATCCCGAGATTATTTGCAATCTTGTTGCATCTCTAACCCCAGGTTTTGTTGGTGCTGATCTAGCTAACATTGTCAATGAAGCTGCTTTGCTAGCTGCTCGAAGGGGTAAGTTACAAAGGGCATCAAATCAAGTATTTTCCACTTATCATTTACTGCTGGAGATAAATTTCCTTTAGTTCATTTCAATGAGAAAAATCATTAGTTTTACTGCCATAGGTGGTGAGACTGTGATTCGAGAAGATGTAATGGAGGCGATAGAACGAGCTAAGTTTGGAATCAATGACAGACAATTTACTCGTAATGTCGTTCGCAAAGGGCTTGACAAATTGTTTCCATGGATTCCTTCTCTAATAAAGAGGGATGGCACAACAGAAGATGGTCTCGGATTTTTGGGTTATCAAACATTAAGTTGATTCAAATGGTACTGAGGTATGTTGCTGTTTCTGCATCATGGTTAAATTTAGTTTGAATTGTGATTCAATGGGAAAAGTACCGGTAACAAAAGTTTGAATGTTTATAAAGCAAACTGACATACCTCATTCTTTCGTCGCACCGTATGCCCTAGATGGACAACTTGAGATCTCAAAGTCTAGATGGCATTCGACCAGTATTTACATGCTCTTCCGGGTACACTATTTTTGTTTAATCTATTATTATTTATAGATGCAAGTAGGAATTATGTCCTAGAGTGAAAATGTCAGAAAAATGTGTGTCAGATAGTCTTAAATATGATGTTCTCTTTATCATGAAAACACTTATTTATTGAAAGCAATATTATGCTGCTATTTAGAAGATGATGTTGTGACAGAAGGAAATAGGCCTCTTGTTATGAGTGATGATTGTGGGATCAACTGAAAATGATGGTGGTGCCTTTGAAGCTTTGAATACCAAAATTCAAATACACTGAGCAAGCTTCTTCAAAGCAGAAAAACTCAACTGAAACTTGTTTATTTGAAGACAAGAAATTTCAAAGATTGTAATATGGAAAATTGGGAACTCAAAATTTCATGATAATGTTTGGTTTTATTAAACCATTGTTGATGAACAAACGTGTTTTTTTTTTTTTTTTTTTTTTTTGAGTCATTGACAATAATTCTTGCATTGATTATATGGAGACCTGGACTCAGGGATTTCTGGGTTGTTCAAATGTTGTGAAATCCTGGAATAACAATAATAATCCACCTGGATTTTTTCTTCAGTGCTTTAATCCTTGGCGAAATGAGTTATCTGTAATAATCATAACATTTTTTTTTATTTATATTTTTGCATTTAAGCCTCTGATGACAAGCTATTATCACATTAATTAGGGTTACAATCAGACAATAGCATTAAGCAATACAAGTTCAGGGAAGAAAGGAAATTGTTTGGTTGTAGAATAACTTGGAATAATTTTTTATTCTTCTTATACAATTTACTACAAATTTATCAGCCCAATGCGAATGGACTACCTTGAAGTGCAAATATTTTCATAAAAAATAAAAATGATTATGGTTTAACATTTTAAATTATTTAACTTTAGATATATATCAATCATTAATTTAAATAATAAAATTTTATCTTAAAAGTCTATGTTGTTGATCAAAGTTACATCAGCTAGATTTTCGTTCCCCACAAGAATTCATGCTAAAACTCGAAATCAAATACAAAAAGAGCCGTCGCAGTTGCACCAAATTTATTTTAGTTAATATTAAAAGCAAGACTTATAATTAAAATAAAATAAATAAATAAATAAATAAATAAATAAATAAAACAAACAATTTGATTAGTATGGCTAATGGTCCCTCTAAGAGCACAGTTTGATTCACTCCAATTATGAATACAATAAATAATACACTCAATTATCTATTGCATCCAGTTTGATCATAAATTTCCCATATTTTGTTTTAGAAAAATTTTACTAAACTACCGTATTATTTACCTCTTTATCAATTCAAGACTTATGATTTAAATTGTAATACTTTAATACCCTAAAATTTAAACAGTTTGTAAAAAAAAAATGCCAAAACACTTGATTCTTACTAAAAGGACTTAAAAATGGAACTAAATTTATCTTTTTACCGTTATTTACATTATTAAAACATGTACTAATAAAAACTATTTAGGTCTATTTGCATAGTATTTAAAAGCCGTTCAAATTATAATTGAAAGTAAATTTGAAAAGTTCTTAATTAATACGTGTTTTAGTGGTGCAAATAAAGGCAAAAAGATAAATTCAGATTTAAATTACCAAAGTTAGACGTTTTTTCTACAAACAATTTAAACTACATGGTGCGAATGGGCTGTTTGGTTAAATGTAAGTAGGTGTGATGTAAAAAGTTTTACATGTAAAACTTGCTTTGGGTGTTTAGTTTGATGTAAAAGTCACTTTTACCTGTGAAAAGTTTTATATGATAACCCCATTTTATAGCATTTTAACTCACAGCTTTACAGTCACCTCACTTCCTTTTCAACTCCAAAAGCAAACACTTGTTCAAACTCTCCATCACCAATGACGAGCTCTACCACCGGTGACGAGCTCTAGCACCGACAACGACCTCCAGCACCAACGAGTTCCTCCACCATCGGCGACTAGCAAGTAGGCAAGATCTCTCTCTCTCTCTCTCTCTCTCTCTCTCTCTCTCTCAATCAATTGATTTTGTTTGTTTGTTTGTTTGGAATCGTGTTTTAATGATGTTTTGGTTGATGACAATGTGTGCAAATCTTGTGAGGAGAGAGAAAGAGAAGAGATTGAAGGTCAAGGGACCCGTGAGGATTCCCACCAATGTTTTTTACATCACCACCAGAAAATCTCCTTGTGGAGAAGATATCTCTTTATTTTTAATAATTTTTATCTGGTTGTTGCTTTGTTGGTGGGTCTATTCTTTTGGTTTATGCAATCGGTTTGTTCTGTGAATTTTGAGGTCTTACTATTGTGATTATGATCTGAGTTATTTGTTAATTCATATGGTTGTTAGCTCTTTGTTGTGAGGAATAGGATTTTGTTAGTGTGGTATTGAGGCATTATGGAAGTTTGGTGTGCTTAATTATGTTTGAACATTGATCACGATTTGTAGATAATTTTCATCATAGCATTGTTGTTGGTCGTATGTGACACTGAGGTTTGTTTCTTTGCACTTGTTTCAGATTTTGCATTATTTTTGGTGCATTTGGATGGATGACTTTTTTGATCATTTGAGTGATGATCATCAAGCATGAGTTAAATTGAGCAAATATTAGGTTGTGCTTTGTTTGTTTTTTGGACAATATCATGTGGTATTATATTTTGTCATTTGGACAAGTATTGTTGTATTTTATTTTGTTATTTGGATAAATGTATTGTTGTCTTTTAGTTTGTTGTTTAGACAAGTATTATATCATATTGTATTTTATTTTGTTGTTTGTGAGACAAGTACCATGTTGTGTTTTTATTTGTTATTTAGATGAATGTCATGTTATATTTTATTTTGTTATTAAGAAAAACATTGTGTTAAATTTTATTTTATTGTTTGGTATTTTATTTTTTTACTTCGATGAATTTTAGATGATACAATTTTAAACAATAATTTTTTATTAGAGTATCTTTAATGATCTTATATTTTGATTTAAATATTTTGTAATGTAATTTTATATTAAAAAAATATTTTTTGTTAATTAAATTTAATGCTAATTTTAAAAAATATATATATTAAATATTTTTATATTTTAAATTAATTAATTATTTTAGTTTAAATTAATTTATATGACAAGTATTAAATAATTAGTAATAAAAACTAACGGAGGTAATCTCAACATACCACTTACATGGTAACCATATCCCTCACACGTACATCAAATCAAATACATAAAATGTAAATACAATATTTTCACTTACATGAAACCAAATAACAATGATATAAATTGAAATACAGCATTTTCACTTACATGTAATTTGACTTACTGCCAACCAAACAACCCCTAAAGTGTTAATAACCTAAACCACAAACCCCAAATTGATAAAAAAGCAAATCACATAATAGTTTAGCAAAATTTCCCCTTTGTTTTAATAGCAATCTCAAGCTAATATCAAAATAAACCTAAACATAAACAACTTCGAATAAATACAAAAACACAAAAGATAAAATTCAGTACAAAAAAAAATTTGGGTAGGCCGTAGGATAATTCCATCAATTAATTAGAAATTCAGATTATTTATATAACTTCATTGACTATGCAAATCAAGCGAGAATCAATATTCAGATAATAACAGTTATTAAACGCACTTAACATTAACCATTGCACAAAGTTTGGGTTTGATGGAAACTTTCTAAATCACTATCTAAACAAATAACATCATAAACAAAATACCAAAGAATAAACAGAGAAAAAAACCGGTTTACCGAAAAATTTGACACAAAACCAACCAGACTAAATTTTAGAACCAAACCACCATAGAAACCTCCGTTAAATCTATTGATTAATGTATTTGAGTTTGCGCTCTCGATAGAACACATCAAGCAAAGAAAACAAGAGTTATTTTATCATTAGTTTGCAATAACCAAATCTACCAGTAAAATTTAGAAGGAAAAAAATTGAAGTAAAAAGCAAGGCAATTCCCAAATGCTTTGAGCGGCCAATTAGCATCTCCTACTCACCAGCAATGAGAATTGGCAGACCCCTGAAAAAAGGAAAAGGCATGATTTAGTTAAACTTTTAGTCCATGCTTCAAGCAATCAGTACTGGCACTATTGCCACAATCAATTAAAAATCAACTAAATAATAGAGCATCTTTTGTGGGTACACCAAATCATTCAGTCAGTCATGATTATAATGCTTTTTATAAGTTTTCAGAGAGTTGCGTCAAATTCAAGCGCTAATTTTTGTCAATGACAACCTAAAATCTTAATCCAAAGAATTGAAATATTAACTGCTCATACAAAACAATTTCTATGCCCAGCTCAAAATATCACGCAGCTTACCTCTCCACTGGGAAATAGGAAAACAGGATGTGCTTCTTAGCATGCAAGCAATAATGAACTGCAAATAATACGAAATAAGATAACTAGGCTCACCAGCCGCCGCCCCTGGAGAAATAGTCAGTGTCTAGAGACACAGCAAGAGCAACAGTCACAGCTCTTTCAGTCAAAGACAAAGGGCGGGCAACTTCTAATTCCGGGATCTAAAAGAAGAATCAAGAACATTGTTTCAGAAATGATATCTAATATAACAAGGTTAAAACTATATTTTGAGAGTAAAATTGAAAGCACTTACCACTGAGGTCTGGCCAAATGGAGGACTTGAACCTGGGTTGCCAAAGCGGATCACATACTGTCCAGCATCAGTGAAAAGCTGCACATGAAATCAAAACAAATTATTGGTTTTTAATGTTTTCACTTTTCAAGGAACGATTAATCTATCAAAAGTAGACGTAACAAGACCGAGTTCTAGAGAAGCCATTATAAGAAAATTACAATTTGCATCTGCTAAAGGTTGTCATGCCCAAAAAGAAGCTTTACAATATGCAAAAAAATGAGACACTTTTGTTTCACAACTAGAGATGCCCATGCTGATTGCTAGATAAAGCAACTCATTAGCAAATTCAACTCCGGTGCATATTTTTCAAATATTTTCAAAAGCATATTACTCAGCTAAAAGATTTTGAATTACTCCTGTGTCTCCAAAAGTATGTAGGAAAAAGAATCAGCACAAAATTGAATTATTATACTCACACTTTTGAAGTTTTAACCTGAAACATATTAACAGAAGTTAAATATAAACTTTTGGAAACCACAAAGTTTCTTTTGCAGCAAGCCAACTAGTAATGAAACAGTGTCATAACTCAGAAAATAGATAAAACTGGTAACCTAAACACTTGTCAGTTATTTATGTTCAACCAAATTTAGTATCAACATCACATTCTAAAAGCTTGACAAAGCATGTCCACCTCCATAATTAATTGGGGAAAAAGATATAATGGAGTGTGGTCAATATATTTTTAAATAAATATAGTTCTAATTTTCTTGTGGGTTTGTTGATTGATATCAACAACGAGAGAGAGAAACAGAGACAGAGGTCAGAGAGACAGAGAGATCACCTCAAGACCAAGACCCCTCCAATCACGATCTATCTGAGCCAGAACATTTTCTTCATCATCCTTCAAAGTAAATGTCCAATTCCAAAAGCCAGGATTTTCAACCATAGCAAACTGCTTGTTCCTGTACATCAGATACTGAAAAATCAGACTCTTGCTAAAGCATTGACTTTTCACCACCCAACATTAAGTTCATATATACCTAACCACAAGAACCTTATTATCTGGAATACTTGCAATCTTACAAATTTCCAGTGAACACATTCAATCCATGAATGGATCAGAAAAAATAAAACATAATATGTTCACAGTATTATGGTTTAGACATCCAAGAACTCCTGTGGATGTATTTTATATTATTTGTTACAGTGAATCAATTGGAGTGTCAGTCTGCTATCTACTACTAGCAGTAAAGTTTATTCATAATTTCATTGTTATATTCGCAATATATGCCATTCATAGAATCAAGTCAGTTGATAAAACAGAATATTACCCCAGATACAAATCATAAATTCGCCTCCAAACATGCCAGCGTCTGTGAACCACACCAACCACCTACGAACAAACAAAGGGACATGCAATCATTGGTCATCCAGTATAAAGGTACCATGCAACTAATTCTAAGATTAGAATCCATAACATCAACATTATTACTTGTCTGCAAAAGGTAAACACGCATACCTTATCACCTACTTCTGCATAAATTGTGCTGTTCACCAACCAAAATGGCCTGCGAATCTAAGCCTCAAGTAAATGATATGAAGAATGAATTGCATAAAGTTATTCTTTACATCTTCACCCATCAGATTTAGTTTCTTACCCTAAATATCTCATTACCAATGGAGTCAGTTATAGAAGCAATGAATGGGCGTCTTGTACGAAGCAACTGCAACATTTCAAATCAAAGTCACCATATATTAGAAAGAATAATAGGATGAAGAGTATACTCCTACAATCATCATAAAACACAGAACTTGCACAATTTTAATTTGCACATATTATGGAAAATTTTAAATCAAATGTATCACAATGAAAAATGTCACTTCACAATGAGAATAAAAGAATTTTCATTCAAAATATAGATTTGGCATTGGTTCTACCACCAGAAATGACTCATGAAGAAGCATTTTATGGAGGATATACCAAAGAGTACTAGTTACATATAGCTCAACAAAAGGAGCATGATCAACATACTCAGAGACCATCAACCAGCATATATTGAAATATACCATCTGCATAATCAACATGAAATAGACCATCAACATGATCAACAAAAGGAGTATGAAGTACTAGCTACATTGTGACAGAACTTGCACATGTTAAAAAGAGAGTAAATTATAAAGTGAAAAATAAATGTTAATCTCAAAACATATTCACATGCCCCAAATATATTTCCAAGTATATATTGCAACAAATTCAGCCTACTAGCAAGTATTATTAACAAAGAATCCTGCTGTATAATGTCCACCCAGATTGTCTCCTCATGCCCAGTCCATGAAGGCATAGCCAGCAGACATAACATTTGTAAGAAGACTACACTTGTGTCCATGGACGAATGCATCCTGCAACTAGTACATGTTCCATCTGTTTGTGTAATCAGATTGACCACAATGAAATCTAGGAACTGCACCTAAAATATTTTTTTAGATATTAGTTGATTCTGAAATATGAATATTTGAAGCGACAGCAGCTCACACAGTCAAAATGTTCCACTACATTTTTGAGTGCATATAATCTTAAAATGGCAAGATCTAACATCAACATCTGAACGAAGTTCATGTTAACTAAAATAAAACGTTGCTAACATTAGTTTGAACATTGTGAGGTGAAATTTAATGGTTGCCTTGCACCTAGAAAACTTCAGGAAAACAACAATCACGATCAGACAAATAAATAGAAGAACCAAGGTCAATAATTTGATAGAAAAATATAAGAGGTGAGTGAGGTACCTGTCTGTAGAGGACATTACTTTGTTCACGTATATAACCTACAGGCTGGGAATAAATGAATGATTACACCAAAAGCCGTGCAGTGGAAATTTGAATTCAGTACCATCATTGAAAAGGCATTAACAACTCCAGTGGTGAAGACTAGATACATACAGAATGAGGATAATTTGGGTCCACTATTATGTACCGGCTTTCCTGTAGTTAAAGAACACTCGTAACAGTCACCATAAACAATGGATGCAACTGGAGATTATCAAACCATGAATGCAACTTCAAATAATAACCAAAAAGATAAAGAAAGACAAAAGCACATCACATTCTGATTAAATAGGATGTTACTCATCAAAAAAATTGGCTTTTAAGGTGGTCAGTGACCTTAGAAAGCTCAAAAGGCATCATAATGCAATAACCCAAAAAGGCAAAGCGACAATGTTAAATAATAATGTCGAAAATCCTGGATGGAAATCACATATGAACATCCAATGTCATACTCTATGTGAACTCCATAATCAACATTATCATTATAATGTCCTATTCAGCAAGACTAGCTGGCACGTGCATCACTTAACATCAACATGAAGATAGGGATCAGTGTCTGTTTGCAGAATGGCATCAAGTTTTTCATATATTAAAAGAGATCCTATGCATGCATAGATATTACAAGTTTATCTTAAGGTTTGGCATAGGAACGTTACAAAATCTAAAGTGAATGATACACCAAAGTAGGAAATGTTGGACCTGAGATATCCAAGTCAACTCAAGCCCAACAACCTAGTTGGAAATCTATGGAAAAATTGATGAATGTTCTTCAAGTGTTCTTCAAATATTCTTCAAATGAGTAATAACAGTTTTTTCATCATGCAATAGTCCTCTTTGCTAAAGGTCAAAAACTAATATGCAGTATCCTAACAACTTCATATGATATAGACACTAATAATGGGCAGTCATAATCAACACTTACTGAAACAAATTAAAAAAGCATGATAATATTCTCAGAGGTAAATGACAAAAATATATACCTGCTCAATTGCAAACATAATATTAGCCCATTCTATATCTCTGGTTATAAGTAAATTGGGTCTTGCTAGAAGTGGCGCCAATTGGACCTGTATAACATTAAAGGAGACATGAAATCTCTATCTTTTCCACTATAATTAAAAACTATGAGACTAAAAGGTTGAAACAACTAAGTGTGTCATAAAGATGCGTGCCTGAGCAGATGTATACACCAAAACATTCAACTGGCATGTTAATGATATATTCTATATTATGCTTACAATTCCTGATTCAAACATAGAAGACATTTGAAATACCTATACACTTCAACTACATCTATAGCTGTATTTTGATATATCCAAAACATTGCATATTCTTTTATGGTTACTCATGTGTTTTATGACCACAGATTGAGCCGAAAATGAACGTTGGCAAAAAACATGTCAACCATGGTAGTTTAGCGATATTAGAACATATTGAATGAAACACTATATACAATAAATCATGAGTTAGATACAAAGGATGTTGGCTGAGCATTCATAAGCACATAACTACACAAGCAAATTAATTAAAATAATAAATAATTAGAATAAATAAAATAGTTAAAGTTAACAAATTAAATTCAATATTTTATTTAAGATATTCTATAAATATCTATTTGATTATTATATATTTTATATATTATAGTCTACTACCAATTTTAGCAAAGCAGCAGTTTGCACATTCAAGGAAAAGAACTCAGTAAGATAGGATCAATAGCAAACTAGATGACACTTCTTGCCTCTTCTGAAGAACTCGGTGATGGAAAACCTTCATCAAATTGTGTTAGGGGTGGCCGGTTGATAGTCCTGTTAATTTGCCTTTGATGTTCCAATGGCTCTGGTCTCTTTAGAACTGATTTCAGACTTGGCAGTTGAAAAGAAGATAAAGTATCAAATATAGTGTTCTCCCCAAGGGCAGGTTTGTCAATCCTATGTTTTCTTTTCCCTCTTTGTAACTTTTCTTCTTTCTCTGCAGCCCAAAGCTTTACTGACCAACTCCTAGTTAAAGAATGTGTCATCCGAATGGATTGCCCAAATTTACTTTGAAAAGAAGTTGAAGGATTCAACAGTTGAAAGCTTGAACTTGTCCTGTTACTTTGTAGCGGGTAAAGACTGAGTGCTGAAATTGGTCTATAAGTGTGATGAAAGGCCTGCAAGAGAGAGGAAAAAACTCTGAAAATGATTGCATGAGAAATCAAATGCAAGGGAAGATTTTAAAACATTTCTGTGAAATCTGCTCATATATAAATTAACGATAAAAGCGCTCAAGTTTAGGGATTATGATGCTATGCGTTCATAAAGGAAGATTTAAAATCTAAAATAGATAATGATGCTACAACTCAATCAAGTTAGTGTGTCATTAATTTCACCAGATAACTGAGATTGGATTTTACTCTATATACCCCAACCCCAAATATATGGAGTTATTGAAACAAGTGTAACTTTCATGATCCAAAGAATCCGGTGTTCATGCCAGAGAAAAGACCAACCCAAAGTGATAAGTGTCCTGTGAGATAAACAGCAGTATCTTGTAAAGGCTTAAAGCACATATGTTATTTGCAGAACCAGCATACTTGCTTTTGGCCCAAAATCAAGTACCTAACCTTTACCATGTCTATCAGATCTGGTTCATTGTTGGTGAAAGCATCCACCAAAGATGAGGTGGGGGTAAACAAGAAGTCAAGCTTGTGAGCTGCTCAAGTTAGCACTTTAAGCTTGAGCTCAACTCGATTATATAAGACTGCATAACATTCTATACAAAAATATTATGTATAATCATGATTCCTACTATTTTAAAGATAAATTCATTAATTTTATAATCAAGTTTATTGAATGAAGATGATAACACGTTATCTTTTATTTTAACATAAATTTATTAATTTCCAACACAAATGTAACAAATTTTCTTTCTTTAAAAGGAGTAAACATGGGATTACTTAATCCCAGGGGATAGGATAAAGCTAATACCATATTTCATTGGGATCAACTTAGTCTGGATTAAGGCTACTTAGTACCAACAATTGGTATTAAGGGGTCAAATCTTTTCCAAAGAGAGGTCAATTCTTAATCCAAGATTAAGGGGCTTAATCCACCCACCTTAATTCCTATCCAAACACTATCTATCTATAAGAACACTAATAATGTTCAGAACAAGACAGATTACAAATAAAACCTCCACAGCTAATACCCTTCTTTTTTTTCTTTTTTTTTTTGAGCTACAACGCATTCTTCAATTCTGGGAGATTTAATTACTTCTCATTCTATCAAGATTACATTATATTATTCAAATGCCTATTAATATTAGCCACCTCAGACAATATAGAAGAATGGCCACATAGCTAAACATAATCCATGGCAAGACCCATTGTGGTCCACATTTGATAATGTACTGAGGGTCAAGCAAAAAAAATTCAAAATAAATAAATAAATAACCAACTGCATAAAAAGCAAAAAACTGCTATGGGGTGCCACATCAAGAATTCAAGGTGAGGGGGGGAGATGACCAAAATTCATAAAGATTTATGGTGAACAACAATCATCAGGTTCATCTAAAGAGCAAGAAAGCAAACAAAGAACTGACTTACAAGCAGATTAAGGTACTGACAGCTAAGGGATGGTCACCACTACTAACTAATAAGTCGAGAAAATTAGGAAACTGCTAGAGATTATACACCTAATCAAGTTGAATAACCAAAAGTACCAACTAGTACTAAACCAAAAGAATCATATAGTTCAATTGAAAAACAATCCACAGTTCTAAATTCAGGGACAACCTATTATCTTGAATAGTTACGACCAGTTCAGATCTTAATTTGTTTGAGCTAAGGTTCCAATTTCTATGAGTACCTCGTTCCTGCAAGGATATACAAAATCCGTGCTCAGCTTCATTACCCCAGCTGGCCATCCTTTAACTCCAGACATCGTGCTTCCTCTTGCCCAATCCTGCAAATAATCTAAAACAATCCAACAATCCAAAAATACAGACCAATAGCGTCCAATTTCCAAAAACAGAAAACATAAAATAGAAATTAACAAACAGATCACGATCAAGAGGCAAGAAAGAAGATTCACCGAAGATGCCCGAGATGACGCTGCGCCCATCGGAACCCTGGACAACACCGATCTTCATAGTCTTATTCAACTCAGCCAAGGGCTGACCAAAGAGTTTCGGAATCAACCTCATAATCTTATCTGAAAAAAAAATTCAGAAAAACAAGACAATCAACCACAACAACACATCAAAACCTCAGATCCATCCTCAATCAACAACCGGACGAACAGATCTAGAAGAACATACACGGATTCCCAGCGGCTGAGCTCGAGTGGCCATTGACGATCCTGAGTGGGTGATTGAGACGGCTGGTCTGCAGCTTTCTGTAGATGGCGGCGAGGAGGCCGGGGCCGGCGGCCTTCCCACCATTGACGCCGGCGGAGGAGCTCATGAAGAAGGATGGAGAAAGCGAGCGGAAAGCACAGGATGGCACGGACACTGAATTTTCATTTTTAAAATGTTTTAATGAATGTGTGATTTTATTTTAAAAAGAAAATTACTATTCACGCCCGCGAATTGCAAAACTTCCCAGACAGCCTCTGCAAGTTTGTAATACCCCAAAAAACCCTTCCGTTAGTGTTTGAATTCATTTTTCCCCTCTGTCGTTCATTTGTACAAGGGTTATGCTGTGAAATTCTGTGTGTACCCTTGGAAATGATGGGAAAAAAACCGTCTAGTCACATCATGTTAAACATTTTTATTTGACTTTTGTCAATCTTTTTCATTCCTTCTTGCGTTGATTTTTTTGAAACAAAGTTTGGAAGACTCATCGTTTACATTCTTTTGAACTCCGCTGGTTGGGCGATAAGGTGAGAATGTCTTCCTTTCCATCACTTTGATCATCCTTTAAAGGAGAGTACAAATTTATATTTATTTATATGCAGGTTTTTAATGGAGAGTTTTTGTGCAATTGCAAGATACAACGGTGAGGGACGAGTGCTAGTGTTCACGGCACAGACTTGTTGGGATTCAATCTTAGCGGAGATATGTGACCGATGGGGTCTTGATGTTTCCCATGTTAGGGTGAAGTTTATCACACCCGATGGACATAAAATGATTTGTCCAATAGAAAATGAGGTTGACTTCCAGCGCATGTGTCATGTATACTCACTCTTCAAATGCGCTGCAGTCGATCTTGTTGTTGAGACAGATGATGTGCCATTGTCGCATCATAGTCAAAACGAATTCTTGTCATTGTAAAGTTCTTATCCTTTATCTTTACTCTTAAAGTCATATGTGTTCGTGTAATTATTATAGTTACCGTTTAATTAATATACTTTTACGTTAAGTATTCCATTTTCCGTTTAAAACAATAAGTTCCCCTTTTAAACCAATAAGTTATGCTTTGTTAACCGGCCTCATCCCAGTTCCCGTTTAAACATATATTTTATCGTTTAACTAATTGTGTCTGTGTTTAACTTACTATGTTTTAGTTTAAATATACATGTTTCAAGTGAACTTATTTTGTTTCCGATTAAGTTACTGATGTTTTCCGCTTAACTGAAGTGTTAGCAGGAATTCTGATTCTGCCAGCGCACCTGTTCCATCTCATGGCGACCCGGACGGTTCAGCATGCCTTCCGTCGTCCTCGGATCATCCTGAAGTGTTGTCGTTGGATATCGGACAACGTTTCATAGACGTTCAACATTTCAGAGACGCGCTTCGGAATTTTGCAATCAAGAGGAATTTCGACTTCAAATTCATAAAGAATGAGAAACATAGGGTGACTGTAGAATGCGCTGCCGTTGGTTGTGGCTGGCGCTTTCATGCATCAAAGGAATACAATAAAAATATGTTCAGAATAAAGACAATGCACCCGTCACACACTTGCGGTGATTGAATTGGCTCGGTGTCACATCCGAAAGCGTCGAAAAAATGGGTAAGCGCACGAGTGATTGATAAGCTTAAAAGCCAGCCAGTGTACAGGGTTACTGGAACACGGTGTCCACATTCCATACAAGCAAGCTTGGTTGGGTAAAGAGCGTGCCCGGGTGATCCTCGACGGCAGCGACGTCTCCAGCTATGATCTGCTGCTCTGGTACGTGGATAAGGTGGCTGAGACAAATCCCGGCAGCATTGCGATTGTAGAAAGACAGCGAGCATTTTAAACGTGCATTCTTCTCATTCCGTGCTTGTATCATGGGATTCAAGCGGGGTTGCAGGCCGCTGCTGTTTGTCGACGGTACCCATCTTCTTGGAAAATATTGTGGTACGTTGCTGGGCGCTACAGGCAAAGATGGAAACAATGGGTTTTTCCACTTGGCCTTCGGTATCGTCGACAACGAGACATATGCGAATTGGACGTGGTTCATTTCCAAGTTAGGTGATGCGTTATACGATGACGGCGATTATGAAGAGATTATTACATTTGTGTCGGACAGGTCTAAGGGGCTTGTGAACGCCATTGCAAGGGTCTCCCCTCTTCCCCACATGCCTATTGCCTTTAACACTTGGAGGCCAATTTTATGAAAGCCAATGGCGGACTTGGGAAGCATTGAAGGACGAGTGCTGGTCCATATGCTTTTGTATTGCGTGGGCATCATTGGCTAAAGAATTTGATGATACGGTGAATGAATTGCGGGCCACATCACCAGAAGCGCATCGCTGGTTGCTTCAGAAGTCAGATTTGTCACATTGGTGTAATTATTTGTTTAAAGGTCAACGTTGGGGCAATATGTATTCAAATGTCGCAGAGTCCTTCAATGCGTGGACAAAAGAAGCTCGCCATTTACCCGTGACGAGAATGGTCGACTCCATACGGTATTTGAATGTTTGATTTTCAATCTGATTAAAAATCTTCGTCACTCTTTAACTTCGTTTACTTTACGTTTTCCTATAATGGTTTCCTTTTAATTATGTTTGTTCGTGTTTAATTATAATTGTTTTCGTTTAACTATCTACTTTTATGTTTAACTATTCTTGGCTTACCTTAACAATCAATTATAATTTGTTATGGTACAGGTTCAAATTAATGCGGATGTTATGCACCCGTCGTGAGCAAGCAAACAAATGGGGCACCTACTTATGCCCCGATATACATAAGACGGTAGACGAACTGGTTGCGGAAAGCCGAAATCTTTATGTTGGTCGTTGTGTTGATGATCGTTATGAAGTCCTTGACCATTGCAGCAACTCCGTCGATCTATCGGGTAGAACATGCTCATGTCGCAGGTGTCAAATTTATGGTATCCTGTGCACACACGCTTGCGCTGCAATAATGCAAACAGACACTAACGTTCATCAATTTATTAGCGCCTACTTCACCGTGGAGACATACAAACTTGCGTATAGGGAAGCTATTTTCCCTATACCAGACGATGACAAGCCTACAGATGACAATCGAGAACTCCATCTACGTCCGCCTGTTACGAGAAGGCCACCTGGGCGACCCAGACGGAAGAGGATCGAGTCGCAAGCATCTGAGGTCCGTGAGTTACGGTGCAGCCGCTGCCACTCGTCCGGCCACAATCGTAGATCTTGTAATGAACCTGTCGCCGACTAGGCATCGTAAATTAACTCATAATAAGCATATTTATGTCTATGTGTTTGATATTTACATAGTCAGTTTAAACATAAATATATTATTTTAATGAGTAACAATGTTTGTTAAATGGAGACGTCAATATTTCAATGGTTTAAGTCTTATTTAAATGGCGAACGTATAATACCAAAGCGTAGTTGTCCGGTCAAAATTGATCGACCCTTGGAATTCGCATTCAAAGACATTCAATGTATCTCCTGAATTCAAGTAGCCAAGTTGAACGACCCTTCCATTTCCCGTCTACTCTATAAAGTGCCTTCGCGTGGAGTGATTAGATCATAAAGTTACAAAAACAATTGATGCGACATCTGCTCGACCAGGGGATCGCCTGGACACATCATGGCAATGTAATCGGAGTATCCTTCGAGATCAGAGAATCTACAGGTTGTTGTTCAAATTGTAAAAATGGTATTTGGTTAGCAATTTGAACAACCCCATGGGAAGCCTCTGATTTGCAAGATGCCAATGATTACATTACTGAGATGCATCCAGGACATCCCCTGTTCGATCAGATATCCCATCAATTGTTTTAACACTT
This sequence comes from Dioscorea alata, assembly GCA_020875875.1. NCBI lineage: Eukaryota > Viridiplantae > Streptophyta > Magnoliopsida > Dioscoreales > Dioscoreaceae > Dioscorea > Dioscorea alata. The sequence goes on from CM037013.1 coordinate 14,566,668, forward strand.
TATAAAGGTTTCTAGATATAACAGGTTTTGGATGCAGTTGGATGATGTTTGCAGGCGAAGATTTTGCAGGCAAAGATGAACTTTCCAGCTTGAAATGATTCCAATAAAAGTGCTGCTCAAATTCCCTGAAGGTTCATCTTCGATTGGAATCATTTCAAGCTGGAAGGTTCATCGTCGTCGGTTTCATTTCAAGTTCATTGTGTAAATGCACACTTGTTATGTAATCATTTATTCTCGTAATTGCAATAAACATATTTCATTTCAAGTGTAAAACTGCCTCTACGTTTAATATTTAAACAAAAACGGTTGGTTTTAACCATTCATATAATATTGTTAAAGGACTGAAATGCAGATAGTCCGATGACCAGGTTGAAGTTTAAATCGAACCAGTTAAAATTAAATATACATACTTATAGTTATACAGAAATAGGGTTCGTTAAACATTAACATATATAGTTAAACTGAATATTTCAAAACAATAACTCAAGTCGGTTTCCCCTCCCCAGTCGAAGACTCGCCTCTTTCTATGATTCCGGTTCTTTGACCTTGAATAAGCATGCGGGCAACATACTTTAATCGGAAATATGGTACATCCTTTTGAGGAAGGCGTAGCTTCTCACCTTCGAGTATTTGCTCGATAAATCGCATCACATAAACGGCGCAGTCGACACTTCCTCGTCTGTGTCGCGGGGTATGACCGACGTGAATTAGCGGGTACATCATAGTCACCGCCTCGTAGAACTCCATATCCACACAATAGTCAAATAGTTTCTTCTGTTGAGATATACAACCTGATGTTATTAAAATACTGTTCATTAAACGGTGAATGACTGAGGAACTTACCATTTCAGACGCGTCTGTGGTGTACTCATCGCTTTGGCATGACGAATAATGCATGTATTCCTGTTTGTCATTGTCAAGCACCACGAAATGGAAACGGCCATTCATGATTATTGGAAAGATAACAATGTCAACTTCATGCAGGTTTCGCGTGGTGTCTCCGATCATAGCGAGCGACGACTCGCACGCGTCAGGTTGTTTGCACATAAACAGTGCCAGTGGACGTGTGATGGAGGCGCGCTTCTTATAAGGGTATGGTACCCTCTTCATGGACGTTTGAATTATGCATACGAACGCGTCCATCAACTCGTCGCCCACCATTTCCTTCCCTTCAAGCAGAGTGAAGAGTTGTCTTCGTGTAGTGCTGACAAAGGCATTAGTCCAGACGACAGTGCTGAGGTTAAACAGTAACAGATATAGTCAGACAAAGAAACAAATAATTAAATGTTGAAAGACTTAGTTAAACATTAAAGTATAATCGCAAAGGGTAATGTCAATGTCTAAAGGATGTAGTTAATATTTAAACATCCCATGCAAAAACTACATACATACTCGTCAATTATGCAGTTGGCGAAGATCGTTATTAACTCTTGCTCAAATATGTCGAGTCGCGAGTACCCGGGGTATTTCAAATGCAGCGGAATGAAGTCGTGTTGTACCTGTTTGTATGGTTCATCATTGCTATTCTCTGTATGCGATGCGGTGACTACGACATCGTTCCCCGGATTTCTGTCTGTCTGCGTTGCTTCCATAGTCTCCTCGGCAGCCTGCGGAGAGAGATGCGTTGTTCTTCTTGTTTTTTTCGCACGTCTCTTCAAACGTGACCGTCTTCACATGGCGACCCCAATGACCTCGTCCGAGACAAATTCCGAGCTGTGACTGTCCTTCGAACCGGGAACTTCATTTGTTTGTATGGACGGCGCATTCGATTGTGACTGCCCTTCCATTGCTGCAACCCGAGCAACAAGCTGAGGGAACTCGGTTGTCAGTAACTGGCACGCCTGCAGCAAACGTGCAGTGACATCGTCGCTTTGTGCCGTTGGGGTGGCTGCCGAAGTCGGTGGGGCAGTCGACATCAAGGGGGGTGTTCCCGTCTGTCGGCTTCCGCGCTCGGAAGAGATTGGCGTTTCATCTTGCATTGTCTGGCAGGCCGCCCCAACAATTATATCTTCATTCGCATTCGCGGTAACCAGCTCACGAAACTAACATACGTAAGATACAGTTTTGGTGACCATGTCTTTTTAAACGAAGAAGTACAAATGTAAACGTTAAACGTAATAGTCAAATAGTAATCCCTATAGTTAAACAGAGACTTCGATATATGTACCTCATTCCCTGCGAGGGATGGCAAAATGGTTTGTATCGACCCTTGGTTGTCATAGCACAGCATCCTCGGTGTCTTGCTAAAGTTCACTTTGTTTCCGTAACCGGTTACCTCGTAAAACCATATGTTCAATGCGAGCGAGCAACCCTTCACGAACCCCGTCTGGATCTTCTCCCTAGGGCATCTTGCTCGAACTCTCGCGGCAGCTAGTGGGACGTCATCCATAAGCCACTTGTGAGTCGCCTGCGCCCAAGCGTAACTGCCCATGGCCGGTAGATCATCGACGTAATCAATGACCCAATTTGGCACCGAGCATAACGTATTTAGGAAGAGGACTGTACCCATGAGGTACACCATTAGGAGTTTGACAAAATTTTCCTCTTCTCCACTCTGCCGAACAAGTTGCTGAAGAGTGCTCTTGATAGAGTCGCTGTGCCTCTCGTAGCTTTTCGAGAAATATCTCTCTTGGAAAGATGAGCGTGATTTCTTCTTCTGAAAGACGACTTCCTGTCCATCGCAGCGCAGACCAAGAACGAGGGCGACATCTTCAGGCCTGAAACTTAGCATGCTTGCCCCGATCCTGAATTTACTAGTGCGGTCATCGTACCTTTGCAACAGGAAATCAAGAAGGGCCCTATCTTGGAATACCGCTCCCACCGCAGTAAATACTTCGAACGGTGTCAATCGTATAAGTTCCCAGTGCTGTTCATTCATGTAAACCTTCAATTCAGCCATCGTGTCCGCCACCGCTGTCATGGAGCATCGGCCATTAACTAGGGTTGCCGCCATAAGCCCTCCGTCGAGACAATGATCGGAAGGTTAATTCCGGTCGTACAGAAGCTGGTACATAATGTATTTCAAAATCCCTGACCTCCTCCCAAGACGGAGAAATTATTGCAGTGGCCGTTACGATTAAACCACGTCGCACGTCCACGATTTCCCATGCAAAGTTCAAAGCAAAAACTTTTCTGTTTGTCACTCAGTGTTTATGAAACAGAAGCCTTCTCACTTACAAGAAGACATTGATATTTAAAACGAGACCGTTTTATTTAAACATAGACACTGATATTCAAACGTATTTTTCTATAGTTAAACACTAATACAAAAAATTTACATATGTTTTTGGAAAAAACTGCCTACGATACGGACAACCGTTGTTTGTTATGTTAGGAAGATTACATTGTAATTAACAAACTAAGTTATACTTGTGCATCGGATGCGGTGCTCTTCTCGCATTTGTCGCTTACACCGGCTGGACTCCCATTGATAAGTATGCGTGCGACATACTCCAGTCGTAGGTAAGGGATATCCGCTTGCGGTAGGCGTAGCTTTTCACCATTTAGAATTTGCTCAATAAACCGCATCACGTACACTGCGTAGTCGACACTTCCTTTTTTTGTCGTGGAGCACTCCTATCGTGAATCATGGGGTACGAGGCCGTCGCCGACAAGCCCAATTCCATCTCGACGCAATTTTCGAATAGTTTTCGCTGTAAAGAAATAAACTTTAAAGTTAATACTGACAAATACGAAGCCCGATGCGTGTTACCTGTAACTTACCATATCGATCGCGTCTCTGTCGTATTCCTCACTCTCGCTAGAAGAATAATGCCTGTACTCTCGTTTGACGTTGTCCACAACGACGACGTGGAAATGGCCATTTAAAATTATTGGCATTATTACGATGTCAAGATCATGGACGTTCCGCGCAGCATCGTCGATCATGTCGATAACGATTTCCGCCGTGTCCTCTTGTTTGGACAGGCATAGTGCTAGTGGCCGGGTGATGGCAACCCGCTTTTTATAAGGAGACCGCGATCTCTTCAGATCCTTCTGGATGATGCAGACGAGAACGTCGACGACGTCATCTGTCACCATTTCCTTCCCGTCCAATAACGTGAACACGTTGGCTCGTGTTGTGTAAACATAGTTATTCCTCTATACGACAGTCCTGATATTTAAACGAAAAATAAAACTATTTAAATGCTAACTAACATACTTAAACTGAGAAATAATATAGTTAAAGAATAAGTCGGATAGTTAAATAGAAAAGTAAAATACTTAATTGATAACATATATAGTTAAACGAAACTTACGAGTCCATATAGCAGTTCAAGAATATTAATATGATTTCCTGTTCGAATTGCACGAGACGTGGTAACCCGGCATATTTTTTCTTCTTCGGAAGAAAGTTCTTCTGCACGTCATTGAACTGTTGATTTGTAATGAGTGTCCTCTCAGCTTGAGTTAGTGTTCTTAGCTCGTTGACGACTCCTTGGCCTTCAGTGGCAGCCTCTTTATTTCCGGTAGCTGCGGCAACGTCTTTATTAGAATGCGGTACTGCCACAGAGTCTTTCTTCGGTGTCAGTGCCGGTAACGCAGCAGCGTCTTTGTTCGATTCCAGGGATACTGTCACCTGGATTGTATCATCCTTCGTTGCCGGTGCCGCTACTGGTAACAAGCTAGCGTCTTTCTCTGTTTCCACGGAAATCACCGCCTGGATGGTGTTCTCCTTCGTTGCCGGTGCCAGTGCCTCCAACGAAGGGACTTCACTGGCAAGAGATTTTATTATCCTGTCGACATCGCCAGCGGCATCGACGAGCGAGCCCACAGCCAGTGCAGCCCGCGCGTCCAGTACTTGCCCCTTTTCCAATGGCGCGCTCGGAGTTAAAGTTGGCTGAGGCTCAGCCATTATTGGTTCAACATCAATTGGTGCTTCCGTTGCGACGACGTCCGCCGGCGAAGGCAGCGACATTGTTGGTTCCTTCCACGCAAGCCTCTTTCGACGCCGGCCTCGCGGGACTATTTTCGCAATGACGTCGTCGTCGGAGATGGTAGCACAGTCACCCGGCGGATGGAGGGGGGCTCTTGCATCAACATCGGGCTGCGAACGTGCCTCCAGAGCCGCCACGCTAGCAACAAGCCTGGGGAACTCTACAGTGAATATCTCACACGCATGTAATAAACGTGCGGTCAGGTCATCGGATGTTACTATCGGGTGGGGGTGGAGGGGGGCTTGCCCATCGCCGAGCAGTCCGTGCTCGGGGTGGGCTCCGGGAAGGTGTTCGGCGTCGGACGCGCTTCGAGGATGTTGGCCGATCATCTCTCCTTGACGCCAACGGAACGGGAGCGGGAATATCACCTCCGTGTGTAGTTGTATCAACCCGACGGCTGGCCCCAACAAATATTTCTTCGTCCTGGTTCGCGGCGACCAATTCGGGAAACTAACAGTTGTAAACAACAATACTGTTAAACACTAAATACTATGTTTGTAACAAAAACACGTAAGGTAAACAATACCCAATATAGTTAAACGTTAAATCATATGTTTAAACACTAATATATTTTGTTAAACGACAAATACGGTACTTAAATCGATTTATTACCTCTTTTCCTTCAAAAGATGAAAATAAAGTTCCTGTGGACACTTACTTTTGGTAGCTGTTCTCACCGTAGCACAGGATCCTTGGGGTCTTGCCAAAACGAATCTTCTTGCCGGTGCCGGTGAGCTCATAGAACCAAGTCGTTAGCGCAACCAAGCAACCTTTGACGTACCCCATGTTGGTCTTGTTCCCAGCGCACCTCGCTTGCACTCAAGCGGCCGCTTGTGGAACGTCCTCCATCATCCACTTGTAGGTCGCTTGCGCCCATGCATATCGTCCCATGCCCGCTAGGTCGTCGACGTAGTCAACGATCCAGATTGGAACAGAGCACGAGGTGTTTGGGAAGAGGATAGTACCCATGAGGTACACCATGAGGAGTTTTACAAAATTCTCCTCTTCCCCCCTCTACCGAACTAGCTGCTCAAGTTTCTTCTTTTGGAACACGACGGCGTCGCCAACACACCGTAGCCCCAGGATGAGAGCCACATCTTGAGGCCTTAAACTAACCAGGCTGGCCCCGATCCTGAATTTGTTGCTGCGGTCATCAAACCTCTGCAGCAGAGAATCAAGAAGGGTTCTCTCTTGGAGGATGGCTTCAATCTCGGTCAAAGCCGCGAACGGTGTCCTTATGATGATCTCCCAGTGACGTCTACTCATGTGAGCTTTCAATTCACTCAGAGTCTGGACAACAGGTGTCAAGTAGCATCGGCCGTTAACTAGGTTGACCGCCATAACCAAAACCCTATATAAAGAAAAATACATCTGTTTAGACTCGTATAGTTAAACAGAAACCAAAATAGTCAAACAGTAAACTCAATACTTAAACGGAGACATGCATTGTTAAACGGAGACAACATTATAAAACACGAAAATCAGATTTATCACACAGAAAACTAAACCATCAGATTCATTAACGGCCTCCTTACCTTAGTGTGAAAACTGATGAAATTCCGAAGACTTGAGCGGGAGTTCTCCTTCCAGACAATGGTGAAGAGGCGATGATAGCGTGATGCCCAGCCAATGACAACTTCGGAAATGGAAAACGTGAAGAGGCGATGGTAGCAAGATGCCCAACCAATGATAACTTCGGAAACAGAAAGGTGAAGAGGCGATGATCGCAGTTAACCGGCGTCAGAAATGGTGTTCTTTCGGTAATAAACAAAGAAAAATAAACCGCTTCCTCTATAAGCGGTAACATCATTCCACGTAAGGGCATTACCGTCAAACCAAGTCGCGATTTCACAACTTCCCACGTAAGGGCAATTTCGTCCAATAAATTCAAATTTAACTCCGTCAATCTCCATTACAGCCCTGGGAGGTTTGAAATTCATTCTATAGAAAAGGAGGGGTTTTTTAGGGATATCAAAATTCGTGGGTTTTTTGTGAATATTGCAAACTTTGGGGGTTTATTTGGTAATTACCTGTATTTTAAATTGTATAAAGAAATTTATTTGGTTTTTTTAAAAAAAAATTAATAATCAGTCAACTATTCAGTTACTCCTATTTGAGTCACATAATTAAAAAAAAAAAATCAATTGAGCATCCTAACTGTATATTTACTTTTTCAATTGAGTCACCTGAACTAACTCCGTTAATAGCATGTTGATGTAATATATCATGTCATGCTCACTTGCTACATCAACATGACAGCCGAATAAAAACTCTTTTTACCTTAGAGATAATCAATTCATATAACTGATTTTTCATATCAAATAAACAAAAAATAATTTGATTTTTCAATTTTCTTTTAGTGGGATAGGTTGTAACAATGTGTCTTAACAAATTTGATTCTTGATCCACGTAGCATGCTGATATGGCATGCCATGTCAATACCCTATTAACGAAGTTAGCCCGAGTGACCCAATTGAACTTGAATCTAAACTTAAGAGTACCCTAAAATTTTTTATAATTTCGTGACTCAAATAGAAGTGAACTAATAGTTGGGTGGCTATATAAATAATTTACCTTTTTTTTAATGGTTCATGTTTATTTTATTTGTCAATTTATATAGATTTTTATAAATAAAAAGTTTAAAAAAACATATTATATAATTTTAAAAAATTAGATTCAAATTTTAAAATTTTAAAATATTTAAAATTAAAAAATATAATAAAAATAAAAATAAAATGAAAAGAAAAAAATCATAATACCAGATAAACACCAATAATAAGCGTGAACAAGAGAGAATCCAAAGCACTGATGTGGTTAGGAAAAACATGTTGTTGTAACGCATTAACCTAAAACCAGGCACATGGTAACTAGCGCATTATCTTGAAGTGGATGATAAACCAATGCACCATCTCAAAATATCACTAAGCTACTAATAACCCATAAACAACTTTTCCTAAAAGTAATAATATATATATATAATGATTTCTTCCAATACAAAAATGAAGCAAGACAAAAAAGGGATAGCATCACATGACTCTGAGGGCCCATTTTGAACTTTGCAGAGAAAGTAATTACATGCAAAGTTTTTACAGGGAAAGATTTTGCATGTAATTACTTTCCGTGAAAAATAACATTACAATGTTTTGTGCATTCAATAAAAATTGTAATTGAATTGCATGCAAACTTAATTTCCTTGTTTAGTATGAATGTGTTTTCAATGTAAAGCTAAATTTATCTCATTCTTGCCCTTAGTTTTTAAAAACTTTGATTCAGTACAAACACAAGGAACAATTTTTTGTGGGAATTCAAAAAACAATTATGGACGAGAAGAAGCAAAGGAAATATATATGTCTCAAGTCTCTCACTCTCTCTTTCTCATCTTATCTATTAGATTATTATATCAACATAGATTTGATTTAATCAAAACAAAGATCCTCCTACAAAAATATTATCCAAACAAAATAGAAATTTATTTGCCTAACTTTCATTCAATTAAAACATAAACTTCACACTAAAAAAACATAATCAAAATTCAACACAAAGATAATAAAAAAAGTATGAGGAAAAAAATTATCATAATTGCTCGATTCGGAAGTAGCGTCAACTTTCTGCCGAATTGGGAAATAAACTTGTGTTAGGGTTTTTACAAAGAAAAAAGAAACAAAGAAGAGCTTTTATGTAATAAAAGGGTAGTGTAGTAATTACCAAACTTTCCCACTTAATGATGCAATCTCTTTCACGCCACCCCTCTTCTAAATCACTTTTTCTGGTCAAAAGAAAAGTGATTATAAGGAGACCATCTTTTTTTTAGGAACTAGATGAGGGAAATTAATTCGTCCATTTTACTTTGCAAGGAAAGTTGTTATTTTACATCGTACCAAACGGGCCCTAAGGGTATGCAGAGAAATTAGCCATAACCTAATCTTAGCCGATGTTAAGTCAAGGCCCACCAAGGCTACCACCCTTGGCATTACCCACTGAGACCGCACATGTGAATCATAGTGTCTCAATTTTACTAGAGGTTTCCCACCACTTTTACCATTAGGTTTTCTCCGCGCCTTCTACATGGGTTAAGATATGCTGGTCACCTACACCACCTCTTGATAGACAGGATCATAAGTACCCTTCTTATAGTAAGTGGAGCTCTAGGCTCCTCATCACCATAAATTTTTATCACGCGGAAATACAAACAACTTATGCAAGGGAAATATTATACAAACATGGTTCAAATTACCATACACCCATGACTATATTGAATGCACAACATAAAAATAACAGATAAATGATAATTAATCCAAGATGCAAACAGAACAAGCTAACCAAGTCTATATCATGTTTGAATAATGAACAATATACTAAAGTCTAACCAACAAAAAGTGTTTACCATGAACCAAAATAGCATCTCAATCATTCTATGCAAAAGAATGTGTGCATAGACCTATGTATATGGATGTGTGTGTGCATATATATAACCAAATCACATTAACCTTTCTTTAGCAAGTAGTATATAACACAAATCCACTCAAATTTCAAGGATGGTTTGCACTTAATTCGCTTACTGAACGAATTAAATTGCATAGGTATCCCTTTTAGAGCTAGAGGAATCAAAGCCGATGTAATTCTTTTGCAAACACAGATATAACCATTTACGGCAGTTACTAAACCATGATTGGGTAAAATACTCTCTCAATGCTAGAGTGGCTTTTTAGAATAACTGCTACAACATCTTGCATAGTAATTCAATAATAGGTCAAAGAAAGCTACAATATTAACTATAAATTTATGAGTATTACCATGTACTCAACATTTCGTCAGACCATTCTCAACTCACATCCTCAGCAACCTTCGTGAGGCTCTTGGAATTCTGACTCAAGATTCTTACTATGGTTACCTAACTACATACATGCACACAAGCAAAAGCCTAGCAAAATGAGCAATAACAACATGTAGGAGTTGCACCATCTCCATGAATTCAAGAGCGCCATCATGTCTATCACAATAGTGTTGAGTGTTAATAGAATCAAATTATGGGGATTGGCTGTAACCTCTCACCTCTGACGCTTAGCTCTCTTCTTCATCCTTCCCTCTTTCTTTCCTCTTTTCCTGTTTTTTATTTCCTCTTTCAAGACCAAAATCTTTACCTAATCTAACCTTCACATGGGACAAAATAGCATTTCTCAATGCTTCCACCAACATTGCCCGATAATCTTTCACATAAGGGAGTTTACTGCTATAATGATTTGAGTGCTACAATACTATATATTATAATGCTGCATGTGAATCCAATGTTTTAGCATAGAACACAACATCATTCATAGGCAAACTACTACAACATTGCATGAACAGCCTGGACCAAACCTACAACGTAAACCACTGTACTTACCTATAGAGTAAGAATACTTGTAAACTACAGTTGCGATTTGAAAACCTATATGGAGTCATATACCCATTTTCTAAATACTAATATATATATATATATATATATATCTACAAACTCATACTTTATTTCTAAGAAAATAAAAGGGTAAGCTCTCTCAAATTAAGCAGACACTTTCCTTATTCAAAATACAGCCCTTGCATGTACGCGTTATACTTAAACATTAGCTTTCCTTCCAAGTCAAATATACAAATACACACATATGCTTTGATAGTTCAAAGTACATACTAATATTCACAAACTCATCAGCATTCTTAAGTTTCAAAGTTATAGTTCTCGATGCCCTTACACAACCTCTCAGTGTTTTAGTCTGACAATATATAAGAATATTTAATATTCTAACTAAGGAGACTTAACATGCATAGATACAACATATAAATCACTAGGGTCAATAACAATAATAATCTTAACAATGCATCAAACTAACATCAAGATGGTGATCGCTTCCCACATACTTTAAGGATTCTCTGCTAGGTTCACCTTGTTAGTAAGCACATTTTGAGGTAACAACTTCCCGCTTAAGTAGGAGTTCAATCCTTGGTGCCCGAAAGTTACACTGCCCCTCCAAGCTCCCAATCGGTCTCCATTTCTTCTGTCTCTCACTCCTATATTCTCTCTCATATCTCATTCTCTTCCTTTTCTTCACATTCCCAAGACGCCCTTGACAAAAAAAAAATTAAATTAAAAAGAAAAAGGGGTAGAACTTTCCTGCTGCTATAGTAAATATATAGTAATATTAAGTTGAATTTAGCATATAACTATTATCAAATTATCAAACTACTCATGATTACATCTCATATCAATACTCGCAACCAACCCCAATAACAAAACAATTTCCTTTTAACACTCGCTCACAAGAATAACCATATATCCTACCTAACATAAAACATATACATACATAAACCACTTTATACATGTATGCCAACATATATATTGTCACATATGCTTATGCAAGCTAAGCATCTTCCACTTCTCCCTTTAAGTTCTCAAAATGCCTACAACGGGATTTACATTCTTTAAGCAGGTACATGTGTATGCTCAAATAATATCTGAATTTCAAGACCTCTATGTAGGGTAAATTTTTTGATTGGGTACCAAACTATGGCCAGTTTTCATTTTGGGATCCAGACTTCAATTTGAATCAAAATGGTTACCCAATTTTAATTTTATTTTATTGGATGGTCACTCGAGAGATTTTGGCCTATTTTTTATAATCTGATGTTATAAATTTCTATCAACATCTAAAATGAAATTGTCAATTTGGCGGATAGTGTGCCATGCATAAGTTGACAGAGAATTTTCAGCATTTATATCATTAAAAAAATAGATCGGAATCTCTTGAGTAACCACTCTATAAAACAAAATTGAAATTGGGTAATCATTTTGATTCAAATTGAAGTTCGAACCCTATAATAAAAATTGACCATAGTTTGATACCCTGCTAAAAAATTAACCTCTTCTATGTACCATTTCCTCTATATCTTTCACCACACTTAACCAAATCACATAATTCCTTCTTCTAAGAAAGCTAGACTCAAAGAGCCACCACACATTAAAATTTTATAATATTCAAAGTAGCCCTCAAATTATTGCATCCATTCAAACTTTGCCTAAATTGTTGCATATTTGATGCTCAGACATCACTTGTTCAAGCATGAATATATTTGTAGGTACATCCCCAAATAAAATGAAATTTTGCAAGTGGGTATTTAGGATAATCATGTGTAATTTTCTTGTTTAATACTTCCCCATATTCCATCTCCAAGTGCAAAAAAAAAAAAAAAAAAAAATCCTACTAATCTTGAAGATTCTACACAAAGACATCATCCTACACAAGTCCATTAAATGAATCATAACTCATAATCCACAAATCCAATAGACTTGAAATTTTACAGGTTGAAATTTAAGATGATAAAGACTATCTTCTATATTGAGCACTTTGTCTAATTCCACTTAGTGAATACTGAATTTGCCTCACAATCTGCATGTCTGCACACTAATGTCTCTAGACATGCCAAATAAAAAGGATCATTTCTTCTAGGATACATGGCCAATAAATATGAAATTTTGCAGGTAGCTATATTAAACAACTTACTACAACTTTTCAGTTTAAACCACCTACAAATTCTGCCTCTATAATCTCCAAATTTTGGACAAAACAGCTCATCAATCATTAAAACTTGAAAATTCACTCCCTAACAATTCCATGTATGGCAGTGTCTGATTCCAGTTCATTTACTCATTCAACCACGACTCTTGCAATGTCCTACATCATATCCTCTCTTACACTTAGTAGCCACACTCAAAGAGAAATAAATAACACACCTTCCAACTTCTCATTCCTCCACTATAATCCACATCCGTCACAACATAGAGAAAGCCACAACATACCTATAATATACACCACACTTATGTGATGATGAGAAGAACAAAAATAAATAAATAAATAAATAAAATAATAATAATAATAATAATAATAATAATAATAATAATAATAATAATAATAATAATAATAATAATAATAATAATAATAATAATAGATGGACTTATTTACACATGCCATGCTTTGACCATCCATGACAACCTCCAAATTTTCCTGTTGGAGTTAGAGTAACTCCAACCAAGGATGTCGATAAAGTAATGACCTCTTGCTAGCATTGCACAACCAATTCAAACATGAAGTATAAAGAATTCAAAGAAAACTCTTAGCCACAATCAACACCTTCAAATTCTTATGATTTAAACCAAAATATGGAAAAATTCAAGCAAAATACACCAACTCACAGATTTTTGAAAAAAATAAAAACCAAACAAAATCTTCGACTTCTACTTCTTCTTTCTTATCTCCTTACTTTCCCATTTCTCATTCCATCCTCTTTTCCTTCTTTTTTTCTTATTTACTTTCTTTTCCGTTTCTCATTCTATCCTCTTTTCTTCAAACATTTCTTCACCTTCTGAAGATTTTCCAGCCCTAGTTTACCCTTTTTCCCTTCTCTCCAATTAGAAGTTCAAAGAATTAAAAAAAAACTCATGTAGCTATAGTAATAGGCTACGGTATATAGTATAGTTGCCACAGTAACATGCTTCATTATCAACAGTAATGGCCTGCATAAGTGGGGTTATCATATTGTATGGAAGGAAGTGATACAATCATGCTTGAATATACATCTAGGCATATGCATCTAAGGTTTACAAAAGCTTAAAGCAACTAGACTTGGCAAGCTAATGGAGAAAACATAGTACATCTGCAAGGTTGCAACCAAGATGAAGGCAATAGCAATCAAACTAAGCAATAATTCCTGCCACTTAAGCTAAGAGGTAAGGAAAGCAATATGAGGGAAATTGCATCGACATCATCAAGTGTCAAGGCATGCTTAGCAATAAAATCTCAAGAAGACATTTTAGCAAGCACCTTATATGCATGACCCAAGACTAATTGGTTGCATCACTTGATAACTAAACATGCTAAGAATGATACAACCATTTTATATTACAAATAAGGAAAAGATCCTAGCCAAGCAAGGAATTTCCAAGGTATAGCACATCTACAACCAACACTAGTTCAACAACCTAGGACAAGATCATCTCATAGTGACACAACAAAAAGACACGAGAGGTCAAGACTCAGCTCAAATCAAGGTGAGAAGCTTGCTTACTGACACACCCCTTGCGTGAGTGTTCCACAAGTGCACGGGTCATCGTAGTAATAAAATTTTACCCTGGTGAGTCGTATCCACAGGGAATAGTGTTTAGAAACAAGAGTTATCACTATTTAGCTATGAAGAAAATCGATGATGAGAGAAATCAATGTAAGAATGCAAAAGAAAATAAAAGAACGCAAGAAGAGCAATGAGAGTAAAAAGATGTAATCGATATGAAGATGGGGCACCCGGACAATGCTCACCCTAGGATTATTATTTCACGTGCAAGACTAATATTATACCTTCTAATTGATGTTTTAATGAGTCTTGGGAATCCAAAAAAGCACACTGTCCCAAACTTAAGGTCAACCGTGACTAGCCCTCTACACTATACCGCGGTGGAAAGTGATACTCTCGACGCCTCACACTGTGTGGGACTACATGGGGTTCTAGGGACTCTAGGTGATAAACCCTATTCTTGAATATAGTTCTAACCCTTTGGTCCAGGCGAAAGAACCCTAGTCACAATTAAGCCCCAGCACTAAGATTCACTATAACATTTAACTCTGTTGCTCTCGCAACTAAGCCCCAGTGGAGTTCATCTCTTAGTACTTCACTATATTATGACCACAAAGAACTCTTGGAATATGGAGGTAGGATAAATTACATCGGAAGGGAAAAGGGACGTTCGCTACCTCTCGACTCACCCTCTTAACCCCCTTAAATCTTGCTTATTCTAACCCTAATGAAGTTGTCACACCTTCAAAGGATTACCTAGATGGATTCTCAACCCTAGTGTCACATCTAAGGGAAAATCATGCAATTAACATTCAAGATTGAAACTCAAATAAAATCATCAATTAAGGAAGCATAATAAAAGTCAATGAAACAAATTCATCCTAGGGTTTAGAAGTCCAAGCACCCACTAAGGGTTTAGCTCTCCATGGAGTAATACAAAATCAATGAAGAGTTTGAAAACATATGCATATAAACCATAAATAAAAACCCCTTGTGGTCCGTATCGATGATCTTGTGGAGCCGCCTCGTCTTCTTCAAAGGTTCCCTTATCAAACCTAGGGCACACCTCACCGAATCGATGTCGAAGAAAGTTCCCCCAATAGTTCTCCTCCAAAGGAACTTGATGTTGATGCCGTAGAACCGCTCCAAAGGCTTGCAAAAACCTCTTCAAACCCTAGCCACGCTCTTCCCGAAAGTTGGGCGAAAGATGAAAAAAAGATCCCCAATTAATTCTCAAATCGCTGTATTTACAGGACTAAAATCGGGCATCCATAGGCCCATGTGGATTCTCTGGAATTCTGAATTTCGGCATGTTGTGAACAGTAAGTTGCTACAGTATTTTGCTACATTAACTGCTGTAGTACTTGCGCTAAAGTTGCTCATGACTTCATTTCTTCATCGAGGCCGCTAAGTTGGGTACACAACACACGGTAGATCATGTCGTCTCTTGCTTTCAACACATTGATGAAGCTCTTCGATGTTACACAAATTGAATTACATGAGTGTGACTACCATCGTGCCCCTCTAACTTATATAATTACTTGAACACTTTGGAGGTTGGCACACACTTAGAACTGTCAAAACGGGCCGGCGGGGCGGGCCAGCCCGCGGGCCGCCAAAACCCGCCATTTGGTGGGGCGAGGCGGGCCGGCCCGCCATTTGGCGGGTTGGCAAAATGCCAACCCGACCCAACCCACCTTGGGTTGGCGGGTTGAGCGGACTAGCCCGCTAACAAATTTAACCAAATCCCAGAAAGCCCGCTAAAGAGATTTACAAAATGGCAGTAATTCAAAATGGCGGAGTCCATTGAATCAAGGTTCACTAATTTAATAGCATGCTCATTTTCCAAATCCTAGAAAGTCCAATCAAACTCAATCCTTGAACAAATGGGATAAATAATTCAACAACCAATCAGACCTTATATATATATATATATATATATATATATATATATATATATATATATATATATATATATATATATATATATATATATATATTTAGGAAGCAATCAAAGATGTTATAAAGATTTTCTGTTCTAAAAATAAAGAATCAACAAACAAATTTAAAATAATTTTATCAAACTCATCAGTCATCAAACAAGATGGCATGAACATTATTCTAATATTTTATTCCCCCAAACCACTTTTCCCATCACATTCAATCCGGCAGAAATTTATCCATAAATGTGCACTAATAAATACAACAAAAGCATATAACTAATTGGGACACCAACCTTATGTTCACATTTACTGATTTTAAAATATGGAAAAAATTTCAAACTTGTTCACAAATATGACCAACAACCATAAAAATAATATAGAACTAATGAACCATAGATTCAAATGGAGAAAGCAGAGAAAAAATCATCAGTATTCACAAATATATAATCTAATACTTAAAGTACAAACATTGAACAAAATCAAGCAGATCAAAACATGAAAAAACAAATCAAAATCAAAACCCTAAATGAATGAGGGGAGACGATGCCGAACCTCGGTGATAGCACTGATGGGCTTGATGTTGATGAAGGGTGAAGACGATGCCGAACCGGCGAACCCCGATGATGGCACTGATGGCTTGATGGTGTTAAAGGGTGGAGACGTGGCGCGGTGGCGGACCTTGCTGGCGGTGGCCTGGTGGGTGAATTGAAAGGCTGATAACTGATGAGTGATGAGTTAGGGTGAGATAAGATTTATGAGAATCGAGAAAGAGGAGTAGTTGTTGGCTGAATTTCAATTCATTTATTATTTTTATTTTTTTTAATAAATTAAATGGGCGGGCTGGCCCGCCCAAAGCCCACCCCGCCCCACCTAGAACCCTAACCCAAATAGGTTGGCCCGTTTCGGCCCGCTTCCAAACGGGCCTACAAAAGACCAACCCAACCCGCCAATTTTTGTTGGCGGGGCGGGCCGGCCCGACGGGTCAAGCCCGGTTTGACAACTCTACACACACTCACATGTCTACAACTTATGCCTTGATCCTTGCTTAGTCCAAGAGTCTTCTCAACTACTGCGTCCATGACCTATTTTTGCTTTTTTCCTTTCAATTCTTCTCCACAACCCTAAATACACAAAAGAACACAAATACACACGAATCAATGATAAAACTTGAGAAAAATAATGCTTAATGTAAGAAAAGTATACTTCGTATTACTAATACACGAGCACTTATCACTTACCAGTTTAGCTGCAAGGATTAAGCTAACACCACCCTTGAGCTCTCTCTCTCTCTCTCTCTCTCTCTCTCTCCAACCTCCAACAAAGGCAAACTCTTCCAAGGTTGTAGCAAGAATGCAAGAAAGAGAAGACTTCTCTTTTGAAGCGCAAGTTTATGACATTTCCTTGTTGCGGCATGGCCGACGATGTGCCCATCGAAGAGGCAGGGATGCATGGTTGGCAGAGTGAGGAGCCATGGAAGGTCACTTTTGCAGGAGAAAATAGCACCACACTTCATATGAAGTTAGAGAAAAAATAAGGACAAGAAAATGAAACAAGGTTGACTTGTTTGACTAGTGTGGGGCTCACACATGTGCTCGTACTACTCATTGAACCATGTTATCGTATTCTAAGCATGCTACATTTGTTGTGCTTCTATCTTGTGCCATGCTTTGATAATGTCTTCTTGGTCCCATGTATTATTATTATTATTATTATTATTATTATTATTATTATTATTATTATGTAAGTCCAGGGAATCTGAATGCCTTGTAGTGATTCGAGAATAGGGTGTTGCTCATCTTTCTTTGGGTAGTTGCAGTGGTTGTTGCGAACCTATCTTGCAAGTCAATGCGTGACAGTTTGGGTCGAGAAACTCCATGCCACTATTCCTGAACAACTTAAATCCCGGCATTCTTTTCACATTACTGCTAAAGCAATTATTAATGAAAATATAATTAAAGTTATGTTTATAATTATTCTTAATCATTGACATCATTTTAACATTGATTTTAATTTCGATGCCTCACATGTTTTTCATTACAATCAATTAAAAAAAGTTCATCTTGACTTTAAATATTATTTTAAATTATAATTTTTAGTTTTTATAAGAGAATGTTCAATAAATTTTAATAAAAATTTAATCCTTATCATAATCAATTTTTTCTTTTAATCCAAAATATTAATTTCCAACAACATTTCTTGTTTTCATTTTTGATTGTTCTAAGCTTTTCTTCATAAATATATTTATGCAAACTCAAGAGATGGATGAATCCTATAATCACTAGTTAATTGACCAACTTAAACATGAGTTTTTTTTTTAAATTTGAATGTATTCATAATATTTAAATAAAATCTTAAAGAGAACCAAGTGGCCTACAAAACTTGAATATTGAATATTAGAATAACTTTACAATGACTACACTTACAAATGGAAGTGATGTACAATAGTTGTGCTCTCATTGAGATTTTTTGAATTCAGTGGAAATGCGAGATTATAACACGGAGCATTGCAGTTGCCAGTGACAGTGAGATATAACCACACACTAGCAATTGCTACTACATTATGCATCTTCTTATTGTAACACACACACACATGCATAAAATTTATTGATTGAATTAATGTTATATAGGGGCAAGTCCATAAATATATCAAACATAACAACCAAATAAAGTAGAACAACACTTACTTTTAAAATTCAAAACTAAGCAAGCAATATATATATATATATATATATATATATATATATATATATATATATATATATATATATATATATATATATATATATATATAGATATATATTAGATGCCACAAAAAAAGGATAACAAGGATTAAACAAGATCAAATAAATGATCAAACAAGCAAAATAAATCAAATTTGGAATAACCTCACAATCCTCTTTGTTTATAATGAATGAGGATGAGAAGATAAGAAAACAAAAAAGTTGTTTTTGAATAATAAAATCTCCATACGAAAAACTATATACATTTAAATCTAAGACCAAAGGTAAAATAGAAGAGATGAAGAATTATTCCATAAAACTTATTTTTTTGTTGGAGCCTCCTAAGTTACATCAGCAACACACAAGCATGATAGGAAGGTAAAAAACTGATGCCATATCATTATATTCAATTAGGTGTTATGGGAGAAAAATAGAAAGGGTTTGTTGATTCCAATAAATGAACAAGCTTCACCAAAAAAGAATTTCCAAAAGAAAGAAAATTTAACAAGACGAAGCTATGGACTTTTAGCGAGTAAAAATTTGAAAAGGTCACTATATTATGTCCTTTTTCCACTTTGACTATTGAATTTCAATTTGTTTTTTTTTTAGTCACTCTACACAGATTCTCTTTTTACTAGGAGGTCACTCATAAGAATCTGATTAATTTTAGCTGAGCTGGTTATCGGAATTATATGTCATCTATTAAACTAAAGTTATTTAATCCAGACTGGCTTGGAAATGTCACCAAGGGACCATATCAGAATTAATATTAGCCATGTCACCATCCAGCTAATCACTAGCAATTCATCTCAGCTGCCTACTTTCCCTTCTCTTGAGAGATCCTACACCCATTCCTGATCCTTGCATATGAAATTAGTTATTCTTCACCGGAAGGCCCTTTTTTTACTAGCGAGATCTTCCTTCCTCAGTGGGGAAGGGATCACGGAAGGATGGAAGGAGGAAGCGACCAAGGCACTAAAGCAATCGAGATCCACCCAATCGAGCGTGGGAGAGAGAGGAGAGTGCTTGCTGATCAACATCAGTAGCATCATTCGACCAAAGAAGCTAGATGAGAGAAGATCATCTCACGCCCGTTGGAGTTTTTGGCTAAGGACAAGGGCAAAAGCAAGCTTTTCTGAAGCTTGTGCACCATGTATGGGAGTTGTCACATTAAATGTGAAAATGATGAAGGGTCAGGGTATTGTAAGCCTTGTTGTGATCTCATTCCTACATTTTTTATATTAGATTCATTTTAGGGGTTACATGCACGAAAAGATCAGGTCAATGTTAAAATTAGGGTTTCATTGACTATAGAAATAATCAAATTGTGTTTAATTGGAACTGATAACTACTAATCTTGTGTGCTTAGTGTTTAGATTTTTTTTGTGAGAGAAAGGTTATTGTCATGTATGCTCTCTTATCTGTGTATTAGGATTTTATTGACTGTAGAAAGAATCAACTTGCATTTAATTAGAATTGATAACTACTAATCTTGTGTGCTTAGTGTTTAGAATTTTTTGTGAGAGGGAGGTTATTGTCATGTATGCTATCTTATCTGTATATTTAGTTTTATATATATATATATATATGACTTGTTTAGAACCTGTGAAGATGTTTAAATTACATGATGTAATATACTGCCATGGTTTGAAACTTGTGAGTATGGATTGAAAGTGAATGTTAATACTTGGATAAACAATTATATCATGTATGTAACTGACATCATGATAGGCAATAATTTTAATTATGATGTCTTCAAGAACAAATCATGGGTTGTTTGAGAATTGATTTTGGTTGACAACATCCACTAATTTAATTTATGCTATGTTTAAGTAACAGAAAAAATGCTAAGTTCACAATTTTTTTTTTTAACTTCTTGGTTGAGATTAAATTGTAAAAGATGTAAAAGGTTTGTAAGTGTTGATTTCATACATGTCTTTATTTGTCATGTCTGACCATGTTTTGTTTTTTTTAAGTGTTTTTTTTCCAAGTTTTCAATGTTTATACTTTTCCCCATGTTGTATTTTAATTTTTGTAGGAAACCCAATAAAATGTTTGTCTTGCATATATATTGCATTCGTATAGATTGTATGTCCTGCAACAAATCTAATTTATTCATAACTTCCATTTTCACAGCACCTATTGTTGAGTAGTTCACAATACAGATGTATTATGATTTAGGTGATGCTAAGAATTGGAATGACATGAAATTTGGAGGATATGTAGACTTCTGTGATGTTGACTTTATATCCAGATTAGAACTTATACATATGGCTAACAAGATGAAATTACATGTGGAATGATGCGGTTTTTGGTGGAGGGAAACAAAGAATGAAGGGGTAAGGATGGTAGAAATAAAAAATGATTTAGATGTGATTACAATGGCAAAAAGTGTGGGCACCAATAGGAGTGTAAATGTGTATGTGAAGGTGACTAATCTAGATGGTCCTAGTTGTGGGGCTAGCTTAGAAAATGTTGTCAATGTGGGTGTGATAAGTGCTCGTAAATAAGTACTACAAAGTATTCATTTCTTACATTGAGCATTACTTTTCTCAAGTTTAATCATTAATTCGTGTGTATTTGTGTTCTTTTGTGCATATAGGGTTGTGGAGAAGAGTTAGAGGAAAATGAGCAAAATTAGGTCATGTCCGCGTTTGTTGAGGAGTTTCTTGGACCACGCAAGGATCAAGGCACGGGTTTTAGATTTGTGGGTGTGTACCAACATCCAATGTGCTCAAATTGTTCTATAATTTGGAGGGGCACAAAGGCAGTCACACTCATAAAGTCTAACTCGTGTAACATTGAAGAACTTCATCAATGCGGGGAAAAGAAGAAATGACATGATCTACTGCATAGTTGTATGCCCAACCGAGCGGCCTCAATGAAGAAAATAAAGTCAAAAGCAACTTTGGTGCGAGTACTGTAGCAGTTACTGTTCACAGCGCGCCGAAAATCATATTTCCAGAAAATCCATATGGGCATGTGGAAATTCCATATGGTCGTGTGGATGCCCGATTTCAGCCCTTTAAATACTGCTACTTCAGATTTATTTGGACTTTTGACCTATCTTTTGCCGAACTTCAGAGGAACTTGCCGCTAGGGTTCGGAGAGGATTTTACGAGGCTTTTGGAGCAAGTCTATGGCATCAACATCGACATCCTTTGGAAGATAGCTATTGGGTGAGCTTTTGTCGACATCGATTCGGTGAGGTGTGCCCTAGGCTTGACAAGGGATTCATTGGAGAAGACGAAGCAACTTCACAAGACCATTGACACGGGTCATAAGGGGGTTTTATTCATGTTTTCTATGCTTATTGATACAAACACATTGTTAATTTTGCATAGCTTCATGGAGAGCTAAACCTCTAGTGGGTATTCGAACTTGTAAACCCTAGGATGACATTGTTTCTGTGACTTTTATTATGCTTTCTTAATTGATGCTTTTAATTAAGTTCCAATCTTGATTGTTAATTGCATTAATTTTCCCTTAGATGTGACACTAGGGTTGAGAGTCATCTAGGTAATCCTTTGAAGGTGTGACAACTTCTATAGGATTAGACTACACAAGATTAGAGAGAGTTGAGAGGATGAGTCGAGAGGTAGAGGAATGCCCCCTTTCTTTTTCGACGTGATTTATCCTACCTCCGCATTCTAAGAGTTCTTTACGGTCGAAGTAGAGTGAAGTGCTAAGAGATGAACTCGCCTAGGGCTTAGTTGCGCGAGCAACAGAGTGAAGGGTTGTAGTAATCTTAGTGCTGGGGCTTAATTGAGGTTAGAGTTCTTTCGCTTGGATCAAAGGGTTAGAACTATATTTAGGAATAGGGTTTATCACTTGGAATCCTTAGAACCCCAAGCAGTCCAACATAGTGTGAGGCGTCGAGAGCATCCTCTCTGGTGGGGCATAGTATAGAGGAGTAGTCACGGTTGACCTTAGATTTGGGACCGTGTGCTTTAGGATGTCCACGACTCATTAAACATCAATTAGAAGGTATAATATTAGTCTTGCACTAGAAACATTAATCCTAGGGTGAGCATTGTCTGGGTGCCCTATTATCTCATCAATTGTTATCTCCTTTACTCTTGCTTACATTCTTCTCTTTCTTTCTTTTACTCTTCTTTGCACTCATTCATACATTGATTTGTCTCATCATCGATTTCATTCATAGCTAAATAGTGATAACTTTTGTCTCTAAATACTATTCCCTGTGGATACAACTATCCACTCACCGGGATATATTATTACTTTGACACCCGTACACTTGCGGTACACGCACGCAATTCCGACACGTGTCAGGGTGTATGTGTAACCATGTGAAGGTTATATATGTAATAGTGTTGACGAAGTTATAGAGGAGGATATAGGAGATTTACCATAAAAACTAGGACAAAATGAAAAAGTGCATGTAGATGAAGGACAGGAAGATGTTGGCTTAGGAGATGAAGTAGATAATCAAAGGTACAAGGAACATGGTAGAGATTATGTTAGTGACATCCATGACTATAAGTATAGGTTCCACAGTAAAGGGGATGATCTTGAAGTTGCTATGAATGAAAATGAAATACCTAAAACAAGTACAGGCCACATGTAAGAAATTAGTAGAGAGGTAAATGATGATGATGAGGATGTCCACTCTGAATATGCTGCATCCGATGAGTTACAGTCATGTTTATCCACAAATGAAGATGAAATGGAGCCAACCAAGCCTATATATAGTGAATTCAAAGAAGACATAGACATGAAGGACCCACAATTCAAGATTAGCATGAAATTTGCAAGTTTCAATAGTTCAAAGAAACAATAAAGAAATACGAAATAAAGAATAAGTGTGTGATGAATTTTAGGCCAAACAGTAAAATCAAATGCAAAGCTTACTGTAAAAAAATTGTCCCTTTTACTTGTGGGCATTACTAATGCATAAGGACAAAAATACCATACAAATTAAGGTAAGAGACCTGAAGCATGAATCTACCAGAGATCACAATATTAGGTATGTTAGTGCTCAATGGATAGTACTGCATTACATAGATCAGTTCAAGCTAGATCCAAGTTGTAAACTTCCTGGTATCATGCAAGTTGTAAGGACCAACCAAGAGGTTGACATCAGCAGGTTGAAAGCATGGAGGGAAAAAAATATTGTTGCAAGGTCTATTGCTTGTCTTTTTTAATGGAAGATTAGTTACTCATCAATTTCATTGTTGTGAATGGCATACAGTATAAGCACACACAACTTGGGTCTTCTTTTTCAATGATAGATTAGTTACTTATAAATTGTTTTTGTCTAATCTTAGTTGTTTTTTTTTTTTTTTTTTTTGCTTATGCATTTCTGCTGGGAATTAGAATGTTGATGGGGATGAGCACGCATAAATGTGTAGCTTATATAACTATAGATTAGAGTTGCTTAGAACACATCTTGGCTTAGTAGTGAAGTTCAGATGCAATAAGGGTGTGCTCCAGGCTATGTATGTGTGCATGTCTCCACTTAGGGTAGGATTCCTAGCATGTTCTATCTATTGATGGCTACTTTCTGAAAGGGCATAATGGGAGGCAGTTGCTGACAGTAGCTGGCATAGATGCAAATGATTGTATCTATCCAACGGCCTGGGCAGTGGTCAACAAGAAGAACTACCATAACTGGATTTGTTTTTTTGGAGCTATTGGCTAAAGACCTGGAAATATCTAACTCTCACCATTGGGCATTTATGAGTGATCGACAACAAGTAAAAATAACCGTTCCCATATAGTGAATATAGGTTCTATGTGAGGCATTTGCATACAAAATTTTAGGAAAAAAAAAATAGAGGCAAAGCCCTTAAGGATCAATTGTAGTCTTGTGCTAGGTCCAGTTTCGTACCTATATTTAACCTAGCTATGGACCCTCTTAAAAATATGTCAGTAGATGCACACAGGTTTATAAAAAACATTAATCCTATTCATTGGAGTAGGCCACACTTTAAGGCATAATTTTAAGTGTGATATGTTACTAAATTGATCTTGTTCATTGGAGTAGGTCACACTTTAAGGCACAATTTAAATGTGATATGTTACTAAACAACCTATGTGAGTACTTCAACAGCATAATTCTTTCTGCTAGAACTAAGGGCATAGTTAGCATGAATAAAATGATAAGAACACAACTTATAACCAGAATCCAAAAAAGAACTAATAAGTGCTTAAAATTGCTTATTTTTCATATCATTTATATTGCATTTAGTATAAGATTGGATATGTTTAGCACCAAACTAGTGCATAATTTCATTTTTTATTCACCACAAGCTTTTCTTCTATTTTAGGGCCAAAGAAGCGAATACAGGGGGAGTTTAGAAGCAAAATAAACTAACTTGCTGAATCAAAGCATCACCACGTCACAACGGCCGTTGTGACATCTCACCACGGCCGTTGTCTACTCCCATTAATGTCGTTATCAAACCATGGTAATGTGGAATCACCAAGAATAACACAAAAGTCACAACATCCTTTCACAACAACCGTTGTGTGATCATCACGATCGTGGTCCATCCACACAATGCCCAGAGAAGACCATGCTAGGACGCGACTTGGAGCCCAAGCAACAACTTACTCACCACGGGCATCACAGCACGCGTGCTAAGGTCATGGCGGACCCACCTGATATTATAAAAACCCTAGGGTTTGCAATCAGAGGGGTGATTCTTTTGCTGAATTTGAGTGAGGCGGCCAAATTTATAGAGACCCCCTGTGGTTGGAGACGATTTCCATTGAGATTTCAGCGGATTCCAATGAGTTTTCTAAGGAAGATTCTGTTGAATAATATCGCAAAAATCAAATAACATCATCAAATGCATGCGGAATCAATAATAAATTTGCTATATGTTCTAATTGTTTTAATGAACGACGTAATTTAATTAAAAGGCCTAAAAAATTATCTCTTAATATTTGAAAGCTTTTTTTAGATGTGTTGAATTTGTCTCTTGGATTGTCGTAGATCTCCTAGCGCCGAACGAAAGTCCCACACCTCTATATCACACGCCGGAATTAAAAAACAATCTCCTCATCTTCTCCAATTACCGGCTAGGGTTAGAGACGAAGAGAGAAAGTTTGGGGAGTTTTCTCACTAGAGAATTGATTGATTAATTCTAGGGTTAAAGAGGAGTCATATTTATATAGTCTTCATAAAACGTGATAAACATTATTCAATTATGAGTTCTATTCAAAATATGAACTTTCAAAATACGATAAACATTATTTAATTATGAGTTTTATTCAAAATATGAACTTTTATAATACGATAAACATTATTCAATTATGAAGTCCTATTCAAAATATGAACTTTTATTATACGATAAACATTATTCAATTATGAGTTCTATTCAAAATATGAACTTTCATTATACGATAAACATTATTCAATTATGAGTTCTATTCAAAATATGAACTTTTATAATACGATAAACATTATTCAATTATGAAGTCCTATTCAAAATATGAATCTTCAAAATATAATAAACATTATCATAGAAGTTCTATTAGAAATATGAGTCCTGATGTAACTAAAATCATTTTTGTCTTTAAGTCCTTATAATTTTGATTATATATTTGACTCCATCAAATTTAAATCAAAATTTAAACTTAAGACAAAAACCCTAGACTAATTTACAATTTCACTTATCCCATGAAGTAAAATTGTAAATTGACAATTTTACCCCTGCACTCAAAACGAGACTGATTCTTTATTCCTTTAAGCATAACTCCCTAGGTTCGTTCCATTGGCAATGGAAGGATACCAAAAGACATGGGTGACACCTAGTCAGCCTTGTCACCTCACGTCATAACCCAATTGAATACAAATGAGTAGATCATTATGAACCTTTCCGATCACTATGTGTGTAAACTCTTCATTCTTGTATCCCAACCGAGTGAGAGTCATGGTAATTGTCAAACTCACTGAAATCGATCATATACAAATAACTATAGTAGAGTGAGATTACCAAACTACCTTCATGTCCCACACAATTAGTTTGATTGCCTTGGCCAAGGTATTCTAATCTCATATATTTATAATCATATAGGATACTAACTCGTTTACTTTTGAGAGAATAAATTCCTTCTTGGTGATCACTTACAATTGCTACTTACCCGACATAGTCGCACTTCGAGGTCGGCCCTACTAAAAGATAAACTGAGCCTAACGACTCTAGTAACAGACTAGACGTCATAGGTACATTGTGATCATGGCACCTCAGGTCAAAGGTCCACTCATATGATCATAACTAATAATCCCAATCATTGACTGTCAAGGAGTAAAACCTATGTGATTGAATTGTTGTGAGTCATGTTCGAATAAACCAATTTCAATGATGTATCTATGACATATGCTCCCACTATTCTATAGTGTTCAACTAGCACTCTTCGTCAAAGTATATATCATAAAAATCCTTATGAATTTTTAACGCCCAATTAAAAGTTCTCCAATGTGCAAACTATTTAAGTGTATAAGTACCAAACCCTTCTAGTACTCTCCTCTTTATCCCACAAAGAATAGAAGGTTTAACTTAATATACATAGACTCTGGTATTCAAAACTAATTACAATGCCATCATAAGATTTATATTAACATCAAAATAAATACCTATTTAATAATAATAAGAATGTATAATACAAATGAAATGCCATAATACAAGTATCCATGTTAGCATTCAAGGGCATAATGTTAACAATCTCCCACTTGTACTCAATGCCAACCATTATGGTATCTTATACCCATCTGCTAAAGATGTCGATCTAGCACGGCTTGTGATAGTGGCTTGGTGAGCGGATCAGCTAAGTTATCTGTTGAGGCTATTTTCTGCATGGCTATGTCGCCTCTTCCAACGATCTCTCGAATGATGTGGTATCACTGCTCAATATGTTTAGATTTGCTCTGAGATCTTGGCTCCTTGGCCTGTGTTATCGCTCCATTGTTATCACAATAAAGTGATAACGGAAGCTCCACACTTGGAACAACCTAAAGTTCTATCAAGAACTTCTTAATCTAAACAACTTCTTTCGCAGCCTCCGAAGCAACCAAATATTCAACCTCAGTAGTGGAATCTGCAATGGTACCTTGCTTAGAACTCCTCCAGCTTACTGCTCACCCATTGAGAGTAAATATAAACACTGAAGTGGATTTTTGGTCATTAACATCAGATTGGAAGTCTGAATCTGTGTAACCATCCACTCTTAACTCTCCATTTCCATTGATAAAAAACATATCTTTAGTCCATCTCAAGTACTGCAGAATACGCTTCACAGCTATCTAATGCTCCTTCCCTGGGTTAGCCTAGAACTAACTCACAACGCTGACAGTGCACGCAATATCCAGTCTTGTACACAGCATGGCATACATCAGACTACCAACTGCAGAGGTATAGGGTATCATACTCATCTCTTTTTTGTCCTCCTTATCCTGAGGACTCATGGACTTGGAGAGATGGACTCTATGCCTCACAAGTAGAAGCCCTTTCTTAGAGTTTTCCATCCCGAATCGCTTCAAGACTTTCTCTAAGTAAAGGGCTTAGGAAAGCCCCATCTTTTTATTCACTCTATCTCGATAGATGTGAATTCCAAGGATATATGTGGCTTCTCCCAAGTCTTTCATGGAGAATGTGCTTGAAAGCCAAGATTCGACCGAAGTTAACATGCCTATATCATTCCTGATAAGCAGAATATCATCTACATACAACACCAAGAATGATATCTTACTCCCACTAACATTCTTATAGACACATGGTTTATCTTCATTCTTTATGAAACCAAATGTTTTAACAACTTCATCAAAACAAAGATTCCAACTGTGAGAAGTCTGCTTAAGTCTGTAAATAAACCTATAAAGCTTACACACTGATAAGTGCCTAAATGTATATACTTTAGTATACATATTTTATTCACTTAGCATGTATTTTTGTACTAATTGATACCCGTTTTGTGCTTAATCGAGTATTATTTGCTTTGTAGGGCAGGTAGAAGCCATGGAGATCACGAGCACATATTCTCGGCAGAAAAGAGAAGAAAAACCCGGTCGTGGTACTGTAGTAGATCACTGTAGCATATGCACTGTAGCAGGTACTGTAGCACATGGGGGTCTTCGGGCAAGAAAATCCTGAGATTTTTGCCTAAGCCTCACGGCCCCGTCTGCTACCCCGTGAGGAACTCATGGCCTAATCTGCGACCCAGTGAAGACTTTTCAGAATGTTTTGCCTAACCTTCACTACCCAGTTAACTACCCCGTGAGGCTCAGGATTTGGGGCTATAAAAGATCATCTCTAGGGCTTTTGAAGGTACTTTTCTCTTGGCCTTTGAGGCTGCTGCCACCACACCTTCTTGAGGCCTTCCGGCCACCTTTTGGCTGCGATCTTTGTGGAAAACGAGCACACATCATCACCAAGAGGGAGAGGAGCAAGGGAGAAGGAGTTTGTGTGAAGTTCTACGCCACCATTGTATCATCATTCGAAGCTTCATTCATTCAAGGAGATCACAACCTAGAGGGGGTTTTCATTGCTTCTTTTATGTTTTTGTCTTCCTTGTATGTTGTTTAAGTGTCCCTTGTAATGAGGGATTAACTTATTGTTGTGTTTGGATTTGGATGAACCCTAGGGTTAATCTTTTGTATGAACTTTGGATGTTGTTATTAATCTAGTTTGTTGGTTGTTTTGAGATTCAATCTTTCATGCTTTCATGTCTAGAATTACATATGTGGAGAAATCCGTGATTCTTTTATGAGTTGTACACGTAGACGTGACCTACTCACGTGTACTAGATCTAGGAGAGATTGAAAGGGGATTCTTGTGCCGACACGCTGAGAAATTGGGTGTCGGTAGCCCTCCATTGCTAGGTTTAGCCGAAGGATAGTAGGTTTACTCCTATTAGAGACTTCACGGAGTTTAATGCGATCATAGGTGGGTTCATACGGAGAGATTCCGATTAACACTCGTATGGGATTAGGGGTTAGTCGCCGAGAGATCGGGGCTAATCTACTCACGAGGTCTCTAGGTCTCAACTATCATCAATGCATCTTTATATCATCCTAGTTTTGGACTAAATGACAACCCTAGGTGGATTCCTTGTCCAAACACACCCTTCTCATGCTTGATACTCCCTTGATTGTTTACATCCGTGTGTTAGTTACCAGGTCATAGGATTAGTTTAAATTAGTTTGTTTGCTTTATTTCTTCCCCACTTATATTGAATTATAGGCTAGAAAATAGATGAAGAGTGAGTAAAAGTACTTCCTTGGCCCCAGTGGAATACGACCCCTGTGTCACTCACAGGGTATTATTTGGCGATCCCGTACACTTGCGGGGAAGCTATCACACACCTTATGAGAGCCAGCCTTAGACACAAAACCCTTGGGTTGTTCCATGTAGACTTCCTCCTAGAGGTATCCATTTAGGAACGCATTCTTGACATCCATCTGCCAAATCTCATAATCTAGGTATGTGGCTATCGCAAGCAAAATTCTGATGGATTTGATCATAGCTACAGGAGAAAAGGTTTCCTCATAGCCAATGCCCTCCTTCTAACTATACCCTTTCTCCACTAGTCTGGCCTTATAGGTATCCACTTTGCCATCAGAACCAATCTTTCTCTTATAGATTCACTTGCACCCAATAGGAACTATCCCTTTGGGGCAATCTATTAGAGTCCAAACTTGATTTAAATACATCGAATCCATCTCTGCTTGTATAGCAAGTTGCCACATTGTAGAGTCTGCATCCATCATTGCTTGATCATAAGTAGAGGGATCATCACCCTAGTTCCCTTCTGCTACAACATACAAATTATGCTTTCTTTGTAGTAGATAACCATATCTCTCTTGCGGTCGAGATACTCTAGTAGATCATCGCAATAGTGGTTGTGTCATAATAGGTTTGGTTCGTTGTTCTTGAATAATAGATTCCTCAAGTGTTTCTTTTTATTCACTCAGAACAATCAATCTACCCACTCCACCTTCTCGAATAAACTCGTCTTCCAAGAAGTGGGCTTGTAAAGCTACAATAATTCGTTGATCATCATGCAAGTAGAAGAGGTATCCCATTGAATCATCTCGGTAACCAACAAAACATCCTTTTAAGGATCTAACCTCCAACTTTTCAACCTTAGTCTTCTTGACATAGGCTGGACATCCTCAAATTTTAATGTGTTTAAAACTTGGTTTCCTTTCCTTCCACATCTCATACAAGGTTTGAGGGATGGGCTTAGAGGGACATTTGTTCAAGATGTGTACAACAGTGAGAATCGCATGACCCCACAAAGAATAGGCAAGTCCGTATAGCTAAGCATACAACGAACCATGTCCTACAAGGTTTGATTCCTACGCTCAGCTACCCTATTAAACTAAGGAGTCGTTGGTGGTGTTAATTGTGAAACTACCCCATGTTCCTTTAAGAACAAGTCAAACTTGGTATTCATACACTCACTGCCACAATCCGATCGCAGTGTCTTTATACGATGACCAGTTTGATTTTCCACTAGTCAAACGCTTCTGACTTGTCCTTCATTAAGTATACATAATCATACCTAGAATGGCCATCGGTAAAAGTTATGAAATAGTGGAAACATCCGCTAGCCATCTCATTGATCGGCCCACAAACATTGGTATGCACTAAATCTAAAACTTGTGATGCCCTCTCAGGATGCCCAATGGAAGGAGATTTGGTCATCTTGCCAAAAAGACAAGACTCACATGTCGGATATGGATTTAATCCCAATGGACCTATGAGGCCATCTTTCTCCAACTCATGAATCTTTTGTTCTCCAGCATGACCTAATCTTAAATGCCATACAAGTTTTTGATTTATCTCATGCCTACCATGTCTTTTAGTGATAGCATTCAGAACACATTTATTCTGATCATTTAGATAATACAATCCATTTACTAAAGAGGCATTGCCAACTAATTTATTTCCAAAATAAATATCACAATTAGTTTCACCAAATTTAAAAACATATCCTTTTCTAACTAAAACTGGAACAAAAACAATGTTCTTTAACCCATTTGGTAATACTAAACAATCCTCTAAAATTAAAACATGTCTAGAATATAAAAGAATAGAAGTAGATCCTATGTGAGTTGCTGTGACACTATTTCCACTTCCCACGTTGGTCATCACCTCTCGTTCACCCAGCTTCCTTCTTCTTTCCAGATCCTGATTCATAATACAAATATGAGCACTAGCTCCTAAATCAAGAATCCAAGAAGTAGAAAATACAGAAATTGAACAATTTGTTTGGAAACCAAATCTTTTCATACTTGTAGTGCCACTTGCTCTAAGTTGTGGACAATCCCTCTTCCAATGACCGGCATCGCCATAATAGAAACACTTGCCCGCTTGCTTGGAGCTCTCACTCGCATGAACCGCAGGAGCCTTACCTTTTTTCTTACCCACTCCTCCCACAGCTTTATTACTTGTGAGTCTTTATTGGTAATTCATTATTCTTTCAAGTCTTTTGTGAATCACTATATGTTTACTAAATGATATACTGCCGATATGGATGAGGAAGATATGCCCACACATTAGAAGACTTATGCTCTGTTTGATTTATGCATGCGCCAGAGGTTAGGTATTGCTAGATCTCTGGATTATGGTTTGATTAGATTTCTGGATTAGGATTTAATTAGCCCATTTAGTGGAGTTCTTGAACTTAGGACGAGACATAGGAGGCTTGGTTGGAATAGATTCCATCTTAAGTTATTAGTGTTTAGACTTGATTGCCAAGAGATTAGGACTAGTAGGCCGTTGAATTCCCAGGGTACAATACTAGATTGAATCGTCACACCTTAACGCTATTTCACAAGTAATCATTAAGAGAATTTTGTTATAATCTCCCAGACTTCTTCTAATTGCACTTAACGATCCTTAATCGTATTGTTTAATAAATTTTGTAGAAGTAAACTTATGAAACACCATAGAAGTTTAGACTATTAATTAAGAAAAAAATAAGTAATAGGAGCCTCTTGCCGTTTTCTGAGCAATATGACCCTCATGCTCACCCATAAGATACTACTTGATAACTAGTATACTTGCGGTACTCATAGACTTAACCTTATTTATCTACACACACACTGTATACTACTTGACAGGTATCCTATGTCTTCATGCAATATCATCTCTATATTACACAAAAAAAAAATGAGGACTACTTAGATGATTATTTTAGGGTTAGTAAATTCTTAGCAACTTATGACCACATCCTACACTCAACCCAAAGCTCCAATTGTTGGCCCAAGAATCCACAAGGTCCTATGATACCACATGAGCTAGCAAATATAAACAGGGGCAGGAAACCATTGCTCAGAAGAAATGATCCAATTAAAGAAGACATTGGCTTGACAAAGGGGAAAGTCAGTAGAAAAGGGACCACAATCAAATGCAGCAATTGTGGGGTTTTAGGCCACAACAGGAGATTCCATGAAGTGTAGGTAATTAATGGTTTTTAGTGTAACAATAATTTTGATTAAATCTTACTTTTTGTGAATTTACCTAAATATGCATTATGTATGTGGATAGAATCGGAGTCATATTGGGGGACACAGACGGCTGTGAACACATTTAAAAAACTCAAACTTGTTATATTAAAGTGTTTCTCACGTGTCAATGCATGAATTATGATATATTTTTTTTAATTCGGCAGGAAGTTAGCACCGAAGAGGACCCCTATGGAGAACATTGATCCCCAGGTCCTACAGGAGCATTTCATTGAGGTATGTACATGATATGATCTAGAGCCACTATTACAATTTATTATGTTCTAATTCATTGTTAATGACAAGGCTAATCAAATGAGGAACAACAGTGAAACTGGGGTTTCATATGGTAGGCCAAGTGCTTCTTAGGAACCACTTTCATAGATAATTTTTTAGTGTGACTATTTTAACATGATATATATGGTGGTATGTAATTTACATTTACTTTGTCTATGTAAAGGTAATTGACATACCTGTCAACATCCATGGAAGAGTACCACCTGTAACATCAATGCCACATGTATACTGCTAAAATTAATTTCATTGAGTTGTTGCCGCCACTTTCACTGATGAAGCTAATTTTTCTTTTTGTTGTGCCATGGCATATTGAAGTTCTTTGGTGTGCCTGTGCATATTGAAATTTATCAACTCTAGAAAATTCAAAGGTGTGTGACAATCTCTTCACAAAACAATGCTTCAATGAAAATTAAAAGTATGTACCTTTTTTTTAACACAACCCAGGGTTACATACCTATTCACAACCTCTCAAAGCTACCAACCTTAGACCAGAATCCTGCTGAAGATGGAACTAAGACAACTTCATCAGTATCACAAGTATGCATCAATTCAATTCAAAAAATTCAGAATCCTCAAGCACATACAAGCAAAGTATAAGAACCAATGGCCCAGGTAAAATTACTGACGTCATATTCATCCAATGTTGTTCAGCAGAACACTAACTAACTAATGCCTCTTTGAACATTGTAGATCAATAGTAAAGTGTGATCAACCTACCTCCACACCTTCAACTCCAGCTAGATTGTCAATTGTAGCGGGAGTGTCATAAGCAGTTGGGGCTATCTCAAATATGCAAAGAATGACTACAAGAGGAAAGAAAAGATAATAACTATCCAAAAGTCAGGCAAGGAAGCAGTTTCCAACAATACCTCTTGTGTTACAAGGATCATTATTGCAGAAAATTTCTCAAGATAACAACAAAGCTATGACCAGTTACCATCGCAAAAACTGAAATGGTGTCGCAAAAGGTTTTTTGCGACGGCATTTGGCCGTCGCATGTCGTCGTATCTGCTTCCATCACAAAAGATATTTTTTGTAACCCACCGTCGCAAATACTAGTTTTTGCGACAACATGAAGCCGTGGCAAAAAATTTAAAATCTAGTCACAAAAACATTAATAATGCAACGAATTAAAGCGATGAAATGTTTTTGCGACGGCACCTAGTTATCGCAATTAGTGTTAATTGCGATGACATATCGTCTGTCGCAAAAGATATTATTTGCAACAAAAAGTATGTCGTCGCAAAAGGTATTATTTGCAACAAAGATTAAGCCGTCGTAACAACTTATTATTTGCGACTAACTTTTTTATCGTCGCAAATAACTGTTATTTGTGACCATCCAAATAAATCTTTTTGTGACGAAGTCGTCGCAAATGCTATATGGAAAAATGGATAGCATACACCTAATTAATTCAAATCCTATATTACAAAATAATTTAAATTATATAACAACAAGCTCATACAAAACAAACTCATTTACCACAACATTGACTCAATTTAATATATGAACCTAATAATAGGTTAATAACGATTCATGTCTAACAAAAGTAAGTATTATAAACTTGTACAAAACAATGACACAATAAAAGTTCAAAACATGAAACAAAATAAGTGTAAGGAATTAAATGTTATAAACTTTTACAAAACATTAAAGCGATAAAAGTTTGAAAAATGAAATCCAATAAGAGTTTGAAACATTCAAAATATTTAAATCTTCAATCATCGTCATCATCGTCGTCATCATCGTCATCTTCACAACTATCTTCATTTTCATTGGCATCATCATATTTTTCGGAATCTTCCTCCAAGCTATTCTCATTGCCATCTTTTTCATTAGCATTGCCGTGAGGGGCATCTCCTATATTTTCTTGAGAATTAGCTATTACATCCCTAAGATCATTATCACCTCCCTACACACAAACATAATACATGAAAACAATTTAAAATTCAATAGTACACTATTAAAAGGAAAATTTTGCATTAAAGCCAAAGATGCATATATATATTTGGTACAAGTATTACATAATATTAGTGATGAGATAGTTCATTATAGGATTTTGTATATACTATGAACATAATAGTATTAAAGGAAGATGAATAAGATAACATAAGTGGAAAAAGAATGGGAGAGAATAAATTAATATAACATATAAATAATACTTTAATATGAAATGCTCATGTTTCCAAAGGGATTGAATCCATCTGTAGCTAAACCAAGCCTTACATTTCGAGGCTCCAATGCAAATTCATTATAAATATTATCAAAAACTTCTCCAAGACTCTGCATCTGCTGGATGACGTAGGACCCCATCATTTATACGTTTTTCACTATGCCATCTCAT
Source organism: Dioscorea alata (assembly GCA_020875875.1). Lineage (NCBI taxonomy): Eukaryota > Viridiplantae > Streptophyta > Magnoliopsida > Dioscoreales > Dioscoreaceae > Dioscorea > Dioscorea alata. The sequence continues at coordinate 14,602,484 of CM037013.1, forward strand.
ATCTTTAGCCATTTTTTAAGACATAAAAATTCTTTGTAATCTTGGTGTAATTGGAAAATACCTTAATACTTTATTGGCAATTCTTTTTTCTTTGGGTGCATCGCCTTTATCTGGTTTCCATGTTGAAAGACCACAAATTGGACACTGGATTGCATCTGAATACTCCTTGTAGTAGATAATACAATCATTCTGGCATGCATCTATTTTCTCATAATGTAAACTAAGATCACTTATCATTTTCTTTGCTTCATAGTTCGAATTTGGCATTGTTTTACACATGGGAAATGCAACCTTAAGCAACGATAGCTACATGTCAAACGAATTATTGCTCCAAGAATTCATGCACTTGATATGCATTAATTTCACCACAAAAGACAAGATGGAATACTTATCACAACCAGGAAATAAAGGTTGTTTAGCATCATCTAATAATTTGAAAAAAAAATTCGCATCTTCATTTGACTCTTGGGGTTCATTATTGTTTTGTTCTATGCTATCTGCTACATGGGGATAGACTTCATGTATCATATTAATCATATCGTCAACTTTTCCATTTCCATTTCACATAATTCCTCATCACAAGGCACTCTATCACTATCTTCATCTTCACTATCTTCGTCACCATGTAAATACCAAAAAGTATAACTCCGCATGATTCCTCTGTATAATAAATGGATGTGTACTTCTTCTTTAGTTAATCGATATCTATTGCAACAATCCACACAAGGACAATTAATTTTCATGTCTTCATCTTTCACATGATGAAATGCATACTCAAGGAAATTTTCCACCCCATTATAATATTCTATACATGATCTTGTAGAAAGACTCATCCAAGACTTATCAATAGGCATTTTGATTTCTACAAAATTCAAAAACATTAAAAAAAAATTAGCATATGATTAACATATAACATATTTAGTTGGTTCAATTTTTATGCATTGAAAATAATAATATAAAGAAATACATTTAAATATTAATGCTATATGTATCTTTATTGTATAAATAAAATAAAAAAATTTGTTACCATTATAATGGCATCATTCATAAATTAGAATAATATGGAGGTCTAAAAAATGAATACGTAGCGTTTGTTTCAATTAAAAAAGACATAAAATAAACTAACCTTATAAATGATAAATCCCTGCAAGCTCCAATGAAGTGAAGTGCTTAACAATCAACAATTAACAATTGTGATGTGTTCCTGCAACAGAAAAACAAATATGGATATTCAAACCAGTTGTTATGTGAAAGACAATGTGAAAGACAGAATGACAACTAAAACACTACAATTTGAAATATTATACTAAGTTGCTACTTCCGTCGATATATTTTTTTAAAATGGCTATAGTTGTTTGAAGATTGACATTTATTATTAGTCTCGAAGACAACATTAAAATTATTTAACTCATATTTCAAGGTTAATGAGAAAAGAAATAATAAAAAATAACTAGCTAAAAAAATGACTAGTGATGGTTGGATGAAGACTACATTAGATCCCAGTGAAGCCAGTGTTGTACTTATCTAAAAAATGAAAAAAAAAAATGACTAAATTGCCGAGAAGGGTAACTTTGTTATGTTACTTCCAGAATAGGTTATAGTACTCAACTAGGTTTGATGAAGTTTTGAAAAGAACAATGCTTAGATCTAGTCTCTGTTTTTATCTCTGTTTCTTTAGTTTCTTGTTTTCTAGTGTTTTTTTTAGAACTGGTTGCTATTACTGTGTTTTCATGGTGTGATTCATGTCTAGAAGTTATGCATCTGCAGTCTGCACAGCTATCTTACCATTCCTTATTGGTTCACACAAATTGAGTATTTGTCTTATGTCATGGCATTCCAATTTTATTTGTTTTTTAGAATTTAGGATAAAAATAATGCAGGTCATGTCTTGAAAGAACTTAAAGAGAAATTCCATTTTCACCCAGAGGAAATTGAGCCTTGTAAAGGTTGCAATGTAACATAATTAATACGTGTATTATATTTTTATATAGGGGTGTGTGTGTAATAAAACAAATATTTTGACAATGCACCATATATCCATTGAATGAGGTAATATATGAAGAGAAAAGTAAATAAAAATTTAAAATTATAAATAAATGAATAAAATCATGAATAATAAAACTTTTGAGTGCTAATACAAATTTTACTGAGATTTAGATCAAAATAAAGAGAAATATTTTTATGAGTGATCCTAGGTTGTGATCAAGGGCATATATAAAAAATCCCAAAATTAACTTGTCCAAACATTTGTGTCCCAAATTTTTCTTAAGAAATATATTTAGAATTTTTTTTTAAAAAAGAAAGGTCACAAATAGAATAAGTAAACCCATAATAAAATGAAAAATGTTATAATAGAAACTATATTGGATGTTTTTTATTTTTGATATTTTAGATAAAACTATTATAACATTAAACTAACTACTAACTAGCATTAAGGCAGATGATTTGGTTGACTTTAACTAGTAGTAGCTCATTTTGCTTTTGTTCCCCATTCCCACCACCAGGTCCACCACCAACAACATGGATGTCATTGATCACAGATCTAAAATAGAACGTGACCAGAATGATTTGGTTGACTTTAACTAATACTAGCTCATTTTGCTTTTTTTAGAAATACATTAGTGTGACTTACTGCATATGGCGTTTTGATTTCATTGTTTTCTCATTCAAGCGCTAAACTATGTTTTTGTTAAACCCTCTAGGCACAATCAATAACACCTGGGGTTCTCGAGTCCTTAAGCAAAAAAGGTTGGATGGTCAATCATTCTTATATATATGTTGGAAATAGTGGGAGATAATTGGAGAATAAGAGTATTGGAAGGAAAAAGGAAATAATCATAATGAGTGAAGAAGTGATAATGTTTTAACAGCTAGTTCATGTTCATAGTGACAAGGATTAGCTTGATGAAAGCATGGGTGACATCATTAAGCAATAACCTAATGGTAAATATTCCATGCCGCAAGAATCATAAAGAGTTTGTGAGATTTGACATCAAGTATGATTTGAATGAAACACAAATGACCACATTAATTAGTTAACACAACAAAAAAAAAAAAAACTAAGGTGTGAAAAAGAACAAATACCAACCCACCAGGAGAGTGCCATTCGATTTCTCCGGATTCGATTTTTCTTTCGAGTCTAAAGTCGTAGGTTCGAATCTCGCCTAATTCAATGATTAAAGTTTCATGACTTGTTCACATTTATCAAAAAAAAAAAAAAAGGCGGAATACTTGACTTAAAGAGATTATGCAGCTAAAAAATCATGTATTTTTCTATAAAGCAATGGGCCGGGATAAAAGTAAGCTCAAAAGCACTAAAATGCAAAAGGCAAACCCTTGCAATAAAAATGATATTAAGACTATAAATTCAGGAGTTTTTTCCCTTTCAACAAGAAGATTGCTTAAAGTACTAATATTCTTTTCCAAGTCCCAAGTACAAAAACAAGCAAAGAAGCCATGAGCAACAGTGAGCAAGTTACTATGACAACCACATTGGAAGCCAATTCAGCTATTAAAAAAATAAAAGAAAAAGAAAACACTAGTTTCCTATCAAAAGGAAGAAAAAATAGGTGTAACATAAATTACAAAAAGAAGAGAAATCAAAGTGATTCAATTCTTTCTTGTTTCATGGACGTTAACATTTTTTTGGTTCATGAACAATATCGGCCACTTTAAGTGAACAAAAATGCTTAATGGATAGACCAATATTGTACACACACCTGAATAGCAGAAAACAATATTTATGTTGACCTTGCTCTTCTCAAGTTAAGCCATCATTTTGCAGCTTATAACACTCAGCAGTCTACAACAAATCCTCTGTGTAGTGAATCACATCACAAAGCTCCAAATTTGCTGCAATTCCCAAACATTTCACGAAAGTACACACATTAAACAAGAGTAGTGAAAAACATGAGAAAACAAAACAAGACCCAGAATTCAAATAAAAAAAAGGGTCAATCTGACACTGAGCACACTATTATCTTAGTTCATCATATTAATAATTTGAGAGTATATAAACAAGTTTGAGAGTGTATAAGAATGAGGCACTAATCCCTATGTTCTACATTAATAAGAGAAATGTAATTTTGACTGTTTAACTATAGTATTATATTCTTTTTGGTCATAAGCAAGTTAGGAAAAGACTACATGTCAATGACATTTTCTCGTAAAGCTTGAACAACTAGTTAATTATTTCCAATAAAAATTGGAACACTCAAATTATAAACCTATATGCTAGATGAAGAGGCTACAAAATGGCCAAAGTTTGGTTTGTAAGAAGAGGCCCACAAGTAACAGTTTCACCCTTGGATATACTTGCATCTGATCCGATGCATTTAAAATAGAAAAATAAAAGTGGTCTATAAGGAAGAACAAAACCTGTCATAAAATTGATGGAGTAAATGAATGGTAACAAGCAAAACCAAACCAGCCAAGGAAAAGGCTAACTAAGAACATATAAACCAAAGCTTCCACTTGACATTGATAAGGCTACAAAATAATATGCCAGGTTTGAATAAGGTAAGAGAGAAGAAATTAACTTTGAGCATTGATATGAAAATATGGTTCTTATACTTGCAAATGATATTCCCGTATGTCAAAAAGGTTAATAACTTCTCCAACATACATACACATATGAGATAACTTACACATTAAGGTTGGTACTTGTGGTTTTAATTGTTTTAAAACATTAAATAAATATTTTTATAATTTTTTAGATACGTTAATATAGTACTTGAAGTGAATAAATTGGAGTCCAAAAATCAAACCGATTCAGTCGTTTAGTTTTATTAGAATCCTTTACACAGGAAAACACCACTAGCATGAAAGTAGTGTAACATGTAGCATGGTGTCCCTGGAAAACACTCTGAGCCATGACAAGGTTGAGCATTGATAAGTGCTTGTGTTATAGTACCACGAAGCGTTATTATCTTACAATGAGCATATCTTTTATCAGATTTTATCACTAAATTGTGTGCATTTGTGTGCTATTGTGCATTGTAGGTTTGTGGAGCTAATTTGGAGAAAAGTAACGAAGTTAGATCGTGTTCGCCGTTGTTGGGGAGTTTTTGAACCAAGCAAGGAACAAGGCACGAGCCTAGACTTGTGAGTGTGTGCCAACCTCCTATGGAGGGGCACAAAGGTAGTCACATTCGCAATAAGTCTAACTCATGTAGCTTAGAAGAACTTTACCAAGAAGGAGATTTGAAGCAATCGGCACGATCTACCATTGATTGTGTGCCCAATTCAATGGCCTCGATGAAGAACAACGAATTCGGGAGCGTTTCGGCGAGTTACTGTAGCAAACAATGTAGCAAGCTACTATTCATTTTCAACCAAAATTCAGAAAACCAGAGAGTTCACATGGGCGTGTGGAAATTCCACACGGCCGTGTGAAATCCCGATAAGTCCAATTTTAAAGCCGTGACTCAACATTATAAAAGCCCGATTTTGAGACTTTTTACGCATCTTTTGACCTAACTTTCTCCCCAACTTCTGGAGAGTGCGGCTAAGGTTTCGGAGAGGACTTTGTGGAGGTTCAGAGCGCGTCATCGGCATCGTCACCGATGTCCGGCGGCCGCACAAGACCATGGCCACATCATACGCAAGGGGGTTTTCATCAATGCCTTTAGTTTGTGCTTTCTTTTATATTTTGATAAACATGTATAGCTCCATTAGGAGCTAAACCTCTCGTGGGTATTCGGACTTGTAAACCCTAGGATTATTATATTTCTATGACATTGCTATTATGCTTTTCCATTATTGATGAATAAATTCGAGTTTCAATTTTAATTATCTCTTGCAATTGTTTCCCTTAGCCGTGACACTAGGGTTGAGAACAATCTAGGTTGTCCTTTGGAGATGTGACAACTCATATAGGATTAGACTACTTAAGATTGAAGAGGGTTGAGAGGGTGAGTCGTGAGGTAGCGAAGCGTTCCCTTTCCCCTCCGGTGTGATTTCTCCCTACCTCCGTATTCCTTGATTTCTTAGCGGTCGAGATAGAGTGAAGTGCTAGGTAGATAAACTCCCCTGGGGCTTAGTTGATAGGTCAACGAGAGTCAAGGGTTGTAGTGAATCCTAAGCACTGGGACTTAATCTAGACTAGGGTTCTTCCACTTGGACCAAAGGGTTAGAACTATACATAAGAACATGTTTTATCACTAGGAATCCCTAGAGCTTAAAGCAATCCTATATAGTGTGAGGCTTAAGTAGATATACTCCCCTGGGGCTTAGTTACGTGAGCAACAGAGTGAAGGGTTGACGTGAATCCTAATGCCGGGGCATAGTGTTGGGATTAGTCACGGCTGATCTTAGGTTTGGGACCGTGAGTTAAGGATATCCTTAACTCAATTAACATCAATAGGAAAGTATAATAGCATAGTCTTGCACTAGAAGCATAAGTCCTAGAAGTAGCTTGTCCGGATACCCTATTTCATCCATTGCTAGTCCTTCTCTATTCACTTCTACTTGCACCTTCTTGTCTTTCATCTCTCTATTTAATTTCTTGCCTTTTATTATATTTGCTTCCATATTCACTCATCGATTCTATTATCACTTTTCGTACACCGCATAGCTAAATAGTGAAATCTCGTGTCTTAAATCATTATTCTCTGTGGATTCAACTGCCCACTCACTAGGGAAAATTTATTACTTCGACAAACCCGTCCACTTGCGGGATACATGCAAGGGGTCGTGTCAAGCATCATAATGTATTAATACACCATAAACTTCCTCAATTTTCTTAACTCAATCTTTAAAGTGCATAGATAAGTAGAAAACAATTGAAATGCTAAAAGAACCAACACAGAAAACATCATTTCATATATGTATAGTAGCCTCTAGGAGAAAGAACAGCAAATACTTTCACCAAAATGTAATTCTATTCAAGGATTTTCTTTCTTTAACCATTACTTACTCCAAGGCCACATTATTCACAAGTTCCCACTTTGAACCTCTAAATTTTTGCTATATTTTCATCAAACAACAAAACCCCCACAGAAATCAAACAACCAAAGAGAAAACGCTAGACATTGGGAGAAGAAACAAGTATTACCTTGGTGAGCTAGGGTTTAGGAGGTGGCGGTTGAAGGAATCGGCGGCGAGACAAGCTTGCTCGGTTGGAGGAGAGGATAATTCCTTGGTGAGCTAGGGTTTGGGAGGTGGCAGTGGTGGAGGAGATGAGTACGATAAGATGAAGAAGACCTAGGATAAGATGAATGAGATGTGATAAGGAGGAGAGGATAATTCCTTGGTGACCGTTGTGAGATAATTAATGGACCGTTGTGAGTGCTAAGCTTTCATAAAATCTTAATGAAAAGTAATCTATGATTATCAAAGCAGGAACAATTTGAGTGCAGTGTGAATTAATCAATGATAATTTTTTATCATTGATTAATTGATAAAAAATTATTGTGAATTATTGTTATTTAATTTCTCTAGTTGTTGGAAGTTAACCTATATAATTCTATATGAAATTATATACTATTTTTTATTTATTATTCAATTATGATGGGTAGGTAATTGTAATGATGTATTTTCATGTATTAAAAAATTAAAAAAAAAACAAAAAGCTTTTTGTTTTTGGTGAAATTAGTATGGAATGAAACTCTTTCATAATCAAATTAATTGTATTATTTTTTGTTGAAATAATTGGCGATTAATTTTTTCATAAAAATAAGGAAATAAGATGGATATTTTATGAAGTCCTTTATACACACAAAATGCAATTTGGTCGAAAAAACCAATAATATTTCATGGCATAAAAGTTTATGTTAAGAGTATATTTTGGTCATAAAAGTTTACAGTGTTTGCGACGAGTATCCATATTGGTAGCAAATAGTTAAAGTTTTTTGCAATATTATTTGGGTTCGTAGGAAAAGCTAATAGTTTTTGCGACGAATTACATCTAGTTGTCGCAAACCCCATAGTTTTAGCAACGAATATATATGTTGGTCACAAAAACTTATAGATTTTGCGACGACAGCATTTGGTCATCGCAAAAGCACATAGTTTTAGCAACGAGTATATATGTTGGTTACAAAAGGTTATAGTTTTTGCGACAACTGAATGTGGTCATCGCAAAATCATATAGTTTTAGCAACGAGTATATATGTTGGTCACAAAAGCTTATAGTTTTAGCTACGACAGCATTTGATCATCGCAAATTCACATAGTTTTAGCAACGAGTTTGCATGTTGGTCACAAAAGTTTATAGTTGTTGCGACGGTTATTTGAGTTGGTTGCAAAAAATTAAACATTTGTGACGAGCATTTTTTAGGGTCGCAAAAACCTTATTTTGTGACGCAATTTTACGCCGTCGCAAAAACATTTGTCGCAAAAACATGTTTTCATGTAGTATAAAGGTGTCAGATCAGGAGAAGGAATTGAAGTTGAGATATATTATGGCAGGTAAAATATACCATCCTATAACTACTCATGAGTAAATTGTTGATTTAATGCTTTTATGGCCTAAATTATTTTCTAGGATTTGCAAAATATCTTGTTATAGTTTTGTAACTTCTATCATTTAGACATCTTAATGTATGACATTATTTTTTCACATATATACAGAATTATAACACCAAAAACCATTAGTGAAATACATGTTCTCTTCCATCAAAAAATTAATGGTCCATGGACATCTTATTCTAAATATCTAAAATCAGAGCTAGATACTCTTTTTCCTCGATATTTGGCAGTGGGGTTCTTACATAATCAACCAGAAGAAGAAGAAGAAGTGAAGAAAGCATTTAAGAATTCAGTTAAGTGTCGATATTCTGATTGGATGTTACGTATAAAGAAACCAATTTTCGAGAAGCATGAAACCCGAGAAGATTGTTACAAACACTCACCTTCTTTCATTCCTTCTAATGTGTGGAAAGAAATGGTAGACAAATGGATGGATGGGAGATAATTTGCAGGTTTAATATATATATTAAGAGTAAGTGAAATTCTAATATTGTTGGTATGTATGCATCACAAAAGTGATAAGAATAAAGTTAATCGATCACAATCTCAAATCATTCATACTACTAGTAGAGTTTCGATGGCCAAGCATAGGAGTGACATGGTAACTAATATTTGTGTTTAACTATTTAATATTTTATAATGGATGCATATTTTATGTCTTTCAAATTGATCATCTTTTTATTACCTTAGGTTAAAGAGACAAGTTCAGAGCTAGGCCCAATTGATTGCTTTAAAAAATTCCACACTAAAAAGGATGGAGAGAGTTGGGCTACTGAGAAAGCAAAAGATATATTGGTATAAATGCTTTTTTTTTTTATCATTTAAGTATTAATATTGTAATGAGTATTTATAATTATTTTTTCAATGTCAGGATCAAATGGATAATATTAGGTCAACTGCAACATCTGAGGGTTCAATAGTAAATGAATGAGAAATATATCGCAATGTTACAAGAGAACCTAGTCATGGTTGTGTTCTTGGATTAGGTATGGGTATTCAAGGAAAAGATGTGTACGGTAGTAGTTCCTCTCAAACATGTAGCAAAAGATGCAAAGAAACTCAAAAGATGAAGGAAAAAGAATGGGAGGACCGTTTCAAGCAAATGGAGTCTACAATTGATAAATTGCAACAACAAGTACCCGTTTATGGTTCAAGCGGTGTTGCAAAGTTTGGGATTATCTAATATACAATTAGCTGCACAGGTATAATAATATAATTTAATGTTTTTAATAATTGTGTTTATATGATTTTTAGATTGTTGCTAATTTTAAAGTATTATTTATATGTTATATTAATTTATTATCTCCCATTCTTTTTCCACTTATGTTATCTTATTCATTTTCCTTTAATACTATTATGTTTATAGTATATACAAAATCCTATAATGAACTATCTCATCACTAATATTATGTAATACTTGTACCAAATATATATACATCTTTGGCTTTAATGCAAAATTTTCTTTTTAATAGTGTACTATTGAATTTTAAATTGTTTGCATGTATTATGTATGTGTGTAGGGAGGTGATAATGATTTTAGAGATGTGATAGCTAATTCTCAAGAAAATATAAGAGATGCCCCTCATGGTAATGCTAATGAAAAAGATGGCAATGAGAATAGCTTGGAGGAAGATTTCGAAAAATATGATGATGCCAATGAAAATGAAGATAGTTGTGAAGATGACGATGATGATAATGATGACGATGATTGAAGATTTAAATTTTTGAATGTTTCAAACTCTTATTGGATTTCATTTTTCAAACTTTTATCGGTTTAATGTTTTGTAAAAGTTTATAACACTTAATTCTTTACACTTATTTTGTTTCATGTTTTGAACTTTTATTGTGTCATTGTTTTGTACAAGTTTATAATACTTAATTTTGTTAGACATGAATCGTTATTAACCTATTATTAGGTTCATATATTAAATTGAGTCAATGTTGTGGTAAATGACTTTGTTGTGTATAAGCTTGTTGTTATATAATTTAAATTATATTGTAATATAGGATTCGAATTAATTAGGTGTATGCTACCTATTTTTCCATATAGAATTTGCGACGACTTGGTCACAAAAAGATTTATTTGGATGGTCACAAATAACACTTATTTGCGACGATAAAAAAGTTAGTCGCAAATAATAAGTTGTTACGACGGCTTAATCTTTGTTGCAAATAATACCTTTTGCGACAACATACTTTCTGTTGCAAATAATATCTTTAACGATGGATGATATGTCATCCCAAATAACACTAATTGCGACAACTAGTTGCCATTGCAAAAACATTTCGTCACCTTAATTCATTGCATTATTAATGTTTTTGTGACTAGATTTTAAATTTTTTGCGACGGCTTCATGTTGTCGCAAAAACTAGTATTTGCGACGGTGGGTTGCAAAAAATATCTTTTGCGATGGAAGCAGATATGACGACATGCGACGGCCAAATGTCGTCACAAAAAACCTTTTGCGACGGTAACTGGTCATAGTAAAAAGTAGTTTTTGTTTTTGTTTTTACTCCCGATGCATCATTTTTGTTTTTGCTTTTGTGTTTGGGGGGTTTTTTTTTTTTCGGTAGCAGTGGATCTTGTTGGAAGTTGAATCCATGAGACCTCCTTCCTTGCCTTAGACAAAAAATCCTATGGGTGTGAGATGATCTTTTCTCCTCCCACTCCTTTCGGTCAACTAATGTTGCTGATGATGTTGGGCAGGCATTCTCCTCTCTCTCCCACGCTCGATTTGGTGGATCTCAGGTACTGTAGTGCCCTGGTCTCTTCCTCTTTCCACCCTTCCATGCTCACTCCCCCGCCGGTAAATGAGGGATCCGCTGGTGAAGAATATCTAATTTTGGATGCAAGGAACATGAGTGGGGTGTGGTGTCTCTCAAGAGAAGGGAAAGTAGCTGGTTGAGATGGATTGCTAGTGATTAGATGGATGGTGACATGGCTAATATTATTAACTCTGACATCGTCCCTTAGTGACGTGTCTAAGTCAACCTGAATTAAATAACTTTAGTTTAATAGATGACGTGTAATTCCGGTGACTAGCTTAGCTACAGTTGATTAGATTCTTATTGGTGACCTCCTAGTGAAAGAGAATCAGTGTAGAGTGACTGAAAAGAAACAAATTGAAATTTAGTGATCAAAATGGAAAAAAGACATAATACAATGATCTCCTACAACATGGCCTCATACATCATGCGAAGAGGAGTGTGACGGATATGTTATTTAGGGGAAAATAAGGAGAGGGATAGAGAATGAGAGGAAACAAAGCATTCTTATAATAAGTGAATCATGATAACATCTTTTGGGAGGATGTTTTCCTTCGTTGTTGTAGTTCATGTTTTTTTGTCAAAATGAGTGCCTAGGCCGTTAAGAAAGGTAGGGGTCTCACCGGAGCAAGTGAGAGCAGGATCCGCACACACGTGGTGCTAGAACAACCCGTAATTTTACAGATGTTATGGACTTTTTTAATAGAAGTGAAAAACAGTGAAAATGGTCATTATAGCAATCCCACTTCTCATTTTTATAATCACTTCCATGAAATAAATGTGGAACTTCCATGAAATAAAACATCCCCTCACAAAACGAGGGACTAAATAGGTGTAGCAAAAATTTGGGTTTTTTTTTTATTGTCTCCAACTTGGCGAAAAAATTTTGAGATGTTTTTCACTAAAATAATTATTTTTAGACTTAAATATAAAAACTAATTCTTCAAACCATTTAAAAAATTATTCCTAAAATAAAAAATTAAAATGCAATTTTTATTTTTGAGAAAGCAATAAAAATCAAACCAAACCAAAGTAAAAAAAATTCAAATCTAACTAAAAACAAACAGAATAAAGCACAACAATAACAACCTTTATCATCATTTCTTCCATCCATTTTTCACCCAAAAACATCACAGCCGTCCATAAGCCCATTTTCAGATCAACGGTGACGGGTGAACAATAACTTGTTTCAAGCCGACTCAGCACCACCGCCAATAAAACTCGCATCGCGTCTCTCTCTTCTCTCGCCCTTCTCCCTGTTTCACTGGTTTTCGAAACCCTACGCTTCTCCGATCATTCTCCGATCATCGATCGAAGCTTGAAGGCGATCATGCCGCTCTTCCTTTCCGAGGAAGAGTTTCGGCTCTGCTCTCACGATGCGTCGCTTGTGGCGGAGCGCGCCGATGCTTTCATCATCGAGCTCCGGAGGCAGCTCGACACCGTGCGCGCCGAGGCGGACGCCGCCTCCATTGCTGCCGAGCAGACATGCGCGCTTCTTGAGCAGAAGTACGCAGCTCTGTCCTCGGACCTGTGTCGCCTCCAGGCAGAGAACGCGCAGCTTGCTGCTTCGGCCGAGGGGCATCTCTCAGAGGTCGCCGAGGCTAGGGCGGAAAAGCATCAGCTTCATCTTAAGGCTGTGAGTTATCGATCTTCCCTTCTGCTTGTTGATTTTGGATTTTATGTTTATTGGGCTTGGTTCGCAGATCGGAAAAGATGGTGAAATAGAAAGGATGAATGTGGAAGTATCGGAGTTACACAAGTCGAAGCGGCAGTTGCTCGAACTAGTTGCTCAGAAGGATGTGGAGATTAGCGAGAGAAACGCTACCATACAAAGCTACCTTGAAAAGATTGTGAGTTTGTTCTTTCTTAATCCAAGATGGTTTCTTTGTTTTTCCTGCTGATACTTTATGGTTTTATGAAATTTTGCTTAATGTGCTGAGCTGCTTTCTACTGAAGGTTCTTTTTTTTTTTTTCTTTCTTTTTTAAGCATGGTTCTGTATTTTGTTTTGGCAGAAACTACTAAGGCAAATAGTGGGAAAATATGGAGGAAATGAAAGTAATCTTTCATATATGTAGATACCTTAGCTTCCCTACTTTATTCATTCGAGTGAAGTGTAATGAACAGTTTCCCTTTTTCTTTGAAATTTCTTTTTCTCAATGCCCTGTAAAATTTACTGTCTCACATTGCAGTTTGTATAAGAAGGTTACTATAGAGTGAAATTTGTTGTTTCAGACCTTGTTGTTAGGAAGCATGTAGCAACATGGATGCCCTCAGTATGAATCTGAGTAGTCTGTTTTGAAGTTGCAGTGAGGGTGGTCACTCGTTTGGGTGATCATATTGGGATTATTTTCTGACTCTTTGAAGGAAAGCACATTTAATTTGAATGTGAACTTAAATATTATTTCGAGATGAGGATACTCACCATTCTAATGGTGTAAATTATTACATATAATGAAACTAAGTAGATAAATGGGACAAAGATCAACACTATTTTGACTGTGGACTCTTGCCCATTGGCTACTTCTCTAAACTTTTCAAATAGCATTACATAACCAATTGGATGCCAGATGGCATATATGTGCTTCTGTCTATATAAATCTATGTATCCTAAAATCTTTCCTCTTTCATAATTTATGAGGAAGGTTGATTTGACTGAGAATACAACATCAAAGGCAGCTATTATACATGAGAATGAAGCAGAGCTGTCACGATGTCGTGCGACATGTGAACGTCTTTCACAGGTGAATATTCATTTACTCACAGCTTTTAACTTAGGCAGCTGTTAATCTTGTATCTTCTAGTAGTTCTAATAATTACCTTTTCTGCTTTGTGGCATGGTAGTACTCATTCTTCTCCATGTCTAAAGGACTCTATTTGCTTGCTCTCCTTTTGCTGATTAAGGAAATTGCACACAAACCAAATTTATTTATTTGTGTATTTGTTTTACTTAAAATCTTTTAATTTGAAAAGTGTGTCTTATATGCAACCTGAATTTGTTTATAGTCATCTTCAAAATATCTTGTGGACTCAACATGTAAATGTTTGTGTAGAAGAAATGTTTTATAAACCATAAATTCTGTGTGCTATTGTTAAAAACTGTGATGGTTAACATCTAATTGTTTATTCTTGGTGTCTTAGTGTCTTATTAATTGTGATTTCTTCAGTTCGCGTCATCTATTCCATGTGAACATATAGTAGGCCACAGTAGTTGATGTTTCAGTGTAATTATTTGACTTTTGAGAGGGAAGTCAGTGGGGTTTTTTTTTTTTTTTTTTTGTTAATTTCTGTTACAATTTCCTGTTGTATAAACTATATGCTTTTCATTTCCTAATAAATGTGTTCCTTTTTTTGGTACTTAATGATGATGTTAGTTCATATTTATTGAATGTTTCCTTTGTTTTTTCTCTGCTTCATCTGACCTGTGAATTTTCCAAAATTTTTTTTTTTGATATCTTACAATAGGAGAAAGAGTTGATTGAAAAGCATAACGCTTGGCTTAATGAAGAATTAAATACTAAGGTTAATAGCCTCATTGAGCTCCGGAAAAAACATATGGAGGTTGAGGTTGATATGTCTGCTAAGATTGCTGATGTAAGTTACACTAATTGGAATATGTTGTAGAACTATTATATAATAGATTCCCAGAGTTTTTGATTAACTAGTGTCTATTACATTTTTCAGCTTGAAAAACAATTGGATGATTCTTCTAATTTGTACAAGCGGAGCAAAGATAGAGTCCATGAACAGGAGGGGAAACTGACATCTCTGGAAGAAGTAAATTCCCATTTCAGTTTGGATATGTTTTTCATATTCTGCTTTTATGACTCCTTAAGGCTTTTATATTTCAATTAAAGGACTTACACTTATCAAAGGATGCTGCTGCTGCTAATGAGGAGAGGTTGGCTACTGAGCTTTCAACTGTGAGTATTATAAAAATCTTTTGAAATGCCTGTGCGAATGAGTTCAATAATTCAGTGTTTTTCATTCAGCTTTTCAATTATCTCCCATTACCAATCTGATGTTTCCTGGTACTTCCAAGGTTACTCGACTAGTTGAACTACACAAAGCAAGCTCTGAGGAATGGTCCAAGAAAGCCGGAGAGCTTGAGGGTGTGATTAAAGCACTGGAAGTTAGTGGATTTACTTTATTAGTAATGTAATATAGCTGTAGTATTTTGCTTTTATGCTATCATCTTATCTTCGGTTTTTATTTTTCATTGACACAGACTCATCTTAACCAAGTTGAAAATGACTTCAAAGAAAAACTTGAAAAGGAAGTATCCATCAGGAAAGATTGTGAAAAGGTTTGCATTATTATTAGCTGTTCTTTGTTGGTTTTAGGTCAGAAGTGTTCAACCAAGTGCCAGTAATGGAATTGATATAAGAGCTCTATTATTCCTATACTCAATTTCGTTTTAATTCTATTTTCTAAAAAAATATTGCCTTCGAATGGTGTATCATGCATGAGTGCATGTTTCATTGATGACATATGGTCAGTTCATTTAATTCAGTGGAAAATTGTGACAAAACAACGGAAGTTCTCTTGTTTGAGAAAAATCCTCTGTATTGCAATCAATGATAAATGAGCTGGCAAATATTTATGTAGAAAGTAGAACCCAAATTTGTAATTTGTAGTGCTGCTGCAGGGCGGATAATAATTGTACAACAAATTATTATTATTTTTTAAATATTCAATTAATACATATGTAGGATCTGATGAGAAAAAAAACTGTATTAAATGAAAAATAAGATATATTAATCTTATATTGCCTCTTGCTTGCGCATATTGTTAGTTAAAATGAGAAACAGGAATTGTACGTCTGGTAATGTTAAATTTTGCCCTTTTCATAAATTTGAACGTTTCTTGAATTTCATATGAATAACTTCACAAGAATCGTGTATAACTATGTGGCAATCCTGCATGAATGTGAGAATAATTTTCTTGTTTGAATGTGCTTGGAGAGTATAATATTATTATTTGCCTGATGCACCTTCCAACTTGTGTCTTCATTGATTGTTGGCTACAGGAGACTGCTTCCTTAAAAGACAAGCTGGAGAAATGTGAAGTTGAGATTGAGAATGCAAGGAAGGGCAGTGAACTAAGCCTTCTTCCAATTTCCAGCTATCAAGTTGACTATGTTGAAGAGCTGTATGTCCCACAACAATCTATATATATATTTATATATTTTATTCCCTTTTTTAGCTTAAATTGAAGAAAATGGATTTCTTTATTTTCTTATTTAGGCTCTGAATTATAAGCTTTTCACAAGTAACTTCTATGCATGAAAAATTCTCTGAGGCTCTACAATCACAAATTGTTTGTAACACCAAAGTTTTTTCTATGATTATTTCCTTTTCTTTTTTTTTTTAAGTAATGTATTTAAGCGGGATCCTGTTTTTATTAACATTAAAGAAGAAATGGAAGGCGTTGCATAGAAGTTGGCAAGAAACTCATTCTTAGGTTGTTTGGTTAAATAGATAACCCTCATTCTGTACTTATTATAAAGGTGTAGTGGCGCAAGTTAGTTTTCATATGCCTGGTTAGTTTATCAACTAAATCCATGAAAGGAGGCTTGTAAATCGAACTTGATAAAGAGTGAAATGTGATGGTAAGCAACATTTATATAGACATTTGCATCATATCTATTATCATATAGGGCATTCTATCAGTAAAAACTCGACATTATGAATAGAATGTATGTGACATGCTGAATTGAATTTAGAAGCACCATTTGACTTCAATGATAGGCTCTTTCTTTTTTACTCATTCCTGTTAATTGCTACCTCTTTTACTTATAAGGATTCATTTTGAAACACAAAGCATGACAAATTTGGTAAAGTAACTAATGGTCCCATATAAGTTAATTTGGTAAATTTGGATTGTAAAAATATATAATTTTGTTTCTGATCCTATTAGCTTAAGCTTTTAGGATTTAATTGGCCCATATAATATGTTCTATTTGCATCTAACGGAGGATTCTTATTTAAATAATGGACGTAATGCATTTGATGATCATTTCTAACTGTGTTGGCTGTCTATATTTACTTGTGACTTAGATGCTTTTATGTGCTTCTAAATTTTGCTGTGTATCAATTTTGTTACTGGTTGACCTAAGCTTTGAGATTGTAGGGCATGCTTAACTTGGAAAAATTTGAGATAACCCAAGTTATTCTTGAATTGAGAACCAAACAGAATGAAGTGGAAACAGATTAAATCTTCTATTACAACATTAGACTAATACAACCAATAGCTAGAATTATCTAAGTCATTAGCCTATAATTAATATTAGTGATTAATTAGATCAATTTATCTTGAGTTGAATATACTTGTTTTAGTTAGTATTAATCAAGACTAGAGCTCATACTAACTTAGGAATAACTTGGAAGAAGAGTTTCTCAACTTTCTCTCCAATACAATTTCAAATTCTAAACTCTTTGTTCCAACTTCATGATAGGGTTTTTATTTTGGGATAATTCCAATCTATTATTCAGGCATTTTTTATTTGATTGTTTATGACAATATCATGCAGAAAATATATGCTGGACGAACTTTCGCCCTATATGGATAAAGTGCTCTCACCCATTACAGCTATGAAAGAATTACATGCTTTTGAAAGGAATGCCATAAATATTATTCTTTATTGTTCTTTTGATACTGCATGCTGGTGACTACCATTTTGAATGGGATCTTTTAATTTCATACTTGTAGATTTGAAGCTTATGCTTAAAGTTTGCTTTAATTTGTTTATGTGTCATATAGTTCTTATGATGCCGTTATTAACTTACAGAGTGAATGATAAAGATGAGGTCGATGATGATAATCAGCGTATGATTGTCCCCAGGATACCCACTGGTATTTCAGGAACTGCCTTAGCTGCTTCACTTCTTAGGGATGGTTGGAGTGTAAGTGGTATCTTTGAGCTTATTTTACTGATTTGCTTTCCGTTATCTGTTTATTTCATTTAATATCCATTTCTCCATAAACTTTTTCTTCTTGTGCTAGCTTGCAAAAATGTATGAGAAATACCAAGAAACCGCTGATGCTTTGCGGCATGAGAAATGGGGGCGAAAGCACTCGGAGGCCATATTAGAACGAGTAAATGATCAACACTAATCTCTGTTAGTTAATATTTTCCAGCATGTATTGAGCTTGATGCTTTGTATATGTATTTAATTCAGCTACAGATCATCATTTTTGCTTCCTGTGAACTCTTGCCTATATGCATAATAAATGGTTTAAATATTTCCTATTCCTTATTGTCAGTTTAACCAACTTTAGTTCAGTGGGCAGTCTTTTGAAGTAAGCATGACATAAGGATGAAAGTTAAAATGTGTTGACACTTTAAAATGCACCAAGGTCATTAAGATTAGATTGGTTCCAGAGAGCTTAGTTGTATGTAAATTGGTTCATCGAGTTGATTAATTTAGGCTGAGTATTGCCTAAAGCATCTAAACTCTACCAACTTTGCTTTGCTTTATATCAGGATAAGGTAGACTTTTGGTTATTTGATGGTGTTACTGCTGAGTTTATAATCTTCTTCTTCTTCTTTTAACGTTGTTACAAGGTAAAAGAATTGGCTATTGTGCATTTCTGATTTGCAGCTTACATGATCAAAACTCTAATATACATAGAACATTACCTGATATGGAATCAGCCACAGATTTTTTTTTTTCTAATTATTGAGCAAGTTATATATGAAGAAGGAAACATAAGAACAGTAAGCAGCATGTGTAGCTTGGAGTTATTTAGATTGGTAAAAACTTCCTCCCACAGTGCCCAAACTCTTGTTGCTAAAACGTTAGTTTTGATGTATGTATGCCTCACGCGTCCATAGTTTCATTTAGATTGGTGATGTTTCAATTTCTAAGTTATTTTAATTGATGTTATTTGTGTTTTATTTATTTATTTATTTTTAAAATTTTCCAATGCAGGTTCTTCATGAAATAGAGGAGAAGGCTGAATTAATTCTCGAAGAACGAGGTGACTTGACATGTTTTAGTTTCCTCTCACTTGCACCTACACATTCAATATATATGTAAATGTAATAATGTTGTCTTGGCTTTATTTCCTATTTATTATTTAATAGTTCCTATTCTATGAGTAATTAGTGTCAATGTTCTTTGGTCCTTAAACTTGGTTGATAGAGGGTCCTTTGATTTTTTTTTTTGGTCATAGTTGCTTCCAGTTCTCGTTTTACCTTGTGTTACTTGATACGCGAGCGTGTGGTCTTGTGAATTTTCAGGGTTTTTTTTTTTTGTTACTAGTTGCCTTACCAATTGAGCACTTAACTTTCTCTTATAGAAAGCAATAAGATTGACTTCTATTATAATGATGTTGTCTTTTTTGTCTGCCTTGACATCATTATATAATCTTTGGAACTTCAAGTTGTTTTGATGTGCAATGTTTGAATTTTCTAGTTCTTATGGTGTTTGGACTGTACCCTTTTTTTTTGGTTCATTCAAGTGATAGTTTATTGACATGAATGATACCCTATGCCAGCATGCTCATCAAAACTCTTTCATCATGAATAATACCTTGTGGGATTAACATGTCTTTCCACATTTATTGCACTGGAGATAAAAATATGAAATTGACTTCATCATTTGATGTACTTCAGTAGTATGCAATGCTGACTCGACTCAATTTGTCTTTTGGATGAAAGTTTAATATTTTGCTAGTTTTGTAAACTAATATTCTGATTAAGCATAATCAAATTATGGTGTTAGACAGAAACAGTTGTTAGATCTAGTATTTTTGATTTGTTTTCATTCATTATTTCAAAAAATGTCTATGACAAAATTTAGTTCCTGGTATATATTTTTATTTATATGTTCATGATGTCATGCACAACGTTTTAGTTTTTCCTTAGTTTTTTTTCTTCATTTTCTTTGGTTAAGTTAGAAATAATGAATATTCAGAATCAATATATAACACATGAAGCATTACAAATAAAATAGCTGTTCTTTTCTATTTTGTTTAATGATTGTTTTTATTGATGAAGTCAATACTAAATTCTTGTCACTTGACCAAAATTTCCAAATCATACTAAAGAGGAAAGCGTAGAAGGGGTGGATCGGTATGGTTTGGATCTTCTAAACATTAACCTTTTCGTCTTAAACCTATGCAGTATGGTGTGCCTCCATCTCACTATTTAAATCCTTCCCTCCAATCATGTGTCAGACCATACCAAAATATCTTATAATTATATTTTTCCTATATGTATTTGCTTTTATTGCCTTTTTCGATATTAGGCCTGGGTAAGATTTATAATTGACCTCTGAAGAGTTTTATAGCTCATGCAACTATCTCTTTAAATGGTTTCTGTACTGTTGCAGAAATACTTATAAAAATGACTTATACAGTTTGGTTCTTGGTTTGAAAATTTTCCTAAACAGGGAAATCTGATTATTACTATAAAAAATTATTATGGTTAAATTGTAACTTCATTAAAGAATAATTTGTCTTGGTTGCCTACTAGTGCCATTGTTTCATTCTACTACTCATGATGATATGATGCTCAAACCATTAGGAATACCCTGAGAAATGGATGGGGCCTTGTAATTTATGTGGTCTAAGGATGCGTTTGATACGCTAAAAATGAGGGATAACACATCACAAATTGTCTCATCTCTTGTTTGATTTGCAAGTAGACTTCAAGTATAGCACAGGAAGTTATTTGAGTAAGTACAAGTTTCTAAAAATCTTGCCCCACCAAAACCACAGTACAACTTTCTAACTGTCAGATATCACAACCAAAAGACAATTTTGCCCTCAATTAAATTAAAAAATTACACTACTAGATAAGTGACCACAACCCAATAAAAAAATTTCAGAAATTAAAAAAATATAATTATTTTTGGTAAATATTTATTAATTAATATATTTTGTAAACTAAAAAAAAATAATTATGTACTAATAATTTTACTGATTATATAAAAAAAAAAATTTAAGTGGTCACTATTAAAAATGGGAGAACTTTAAAAGATTGTTTTGTGAAATTTTTTTATTCCACACCAACATAAGACTATACAAAAGGGTACTATAGTAATTTTATAGTATTTTGTCCAGTATTTATGTGAATGAAATAGAGAACAACACAAATTTTTTTTTTGTGCTCTCCATTAATTATCAAACAAATAATAGTAGTATAAGCACTTATACTGTACCACAACCACTTGTATTGTGATGTACTCCTTGTGCTACACACATGTGAGAATTAAATGGACCCTAAATAAATGGTCAACTATGTGGTGTTTAAGACAATGTCAATGTTAACTTGTCTCTTAGGCTATACCACTCTACTATGGTTTTTCTTAGATCTTTGCTTCTGTAACTTTGTGGGTGTTGCGATTAATGAACCATTATAATATATCCTTTCATGTTTGCTTGTAACAGCTCCTGATAATTTTGTTTTAGTAAACATTTTGGTATATGCGCTGCTCTGATGATAAAAAAATCAGAAATTACATTCACTTTTGGAATTTTGTGGTCCAGTGTCATATGAATGGGTTATTCTCCCTTTCCTTGTCTTTCCCTTGGTTGCCTTTGGCAATTCCTCTTTCAAGGCCTCTGTGGTGCCAAATCTTCTAAGCTTGTGATTTATATGTATCAATATCATAAATCTAGAATACCTAGGTTGAATAATGGGAAATACCCCTCAATTTATCTTGAGAGGCTTCTCTTTTTCTTTTGTCTTAGCTGAGCATGAGAGAATGCTGGAGGCTTATTCGCTGATGGATCAGAGATTGCAGCAGGCTCTTCTGGAGAAAGATAATTTTGTGAATACAATTAGGAAGTTGAAGGTATTTGCTCTTTTTGTATGTTGCATTTTCTGTTCTCTTGAACTCATCTAACAAGGTGATCCCACAGGCTGACTTGAAGAGGTGTGATCGAGATTATACCATCGCAGAAAAGGATATCAGTGATCTGCAAAAGCAGGTTTTTCTTTTATTTATTTACTTACTTATTAATTGTTGTGTGATTGTGTGTGCATTGACTTGGTGCAAACCATGATCTCAAAGATGTTGTAGATCATGGTTTTTCCTTTATTTATTTATTTACTTATTAATTGTGGTGTGATTGCGTGTGCATTGACTTGGTGCAAACCATGATCTAATTTGTGTAACCCATATATTTATAACATGCTTTAGTTTCTTCCTAATTTGTGTAAACCCTGTTGCTTTTCACACTTATCTTGATCGGTTCAATTATGATTTTTGATGTCTCAACAGGCTCTTTTGTCAATTTATTGATCATTATCAGTTGTGCTTGCTTCTAGATATTGCATATTGTCTCTGAAAATAAATTACTCTTGAACATGGCTAAATATCATATCCTTCCACTCTAAATTTTAGTTGAACGTAGGTATTTTGATCATTCTGCTTAAGGAATGCATCTTCTTTCTGATTCGGTACTATTGCAAAATTTAACACACTTTTTTAAATTTTGTTAATTTAGGTTACAGTCCTCTTGAAGGAATGCCAAGATGTACAACTTCGTGGAGCTACCACTCAATCTCGTGCCAACAATTCTATTAGTACAATTTCACTTGATATTGATGCCGGCTTGGATGTCGAAAGAGTTATTTCAGAACATCTTGTTTGTGGCTTTAACTTCAAAATCTTCTTTTTGGGAACACCTTTTTTTTCTTCTTATTTGTACTAAATTTCTCCCAAATCTTCTTGCAGTTGACATTTAGAGATATAAATGAGTTAGTTGAGCAAAATGTCAAGCTTCGAAGTACCGTTCGTAGTCTTTCTAGCCAAGTGGAAAATAAAGATTCAGAATTAAAGGTGAATGTTAGATTAGTGCAAGTTCTAGTGACAATGGAAATCGCAGTTTGGGTGATATCATAATGTTATTAGTATTAATATTTATTCATTTATTTTTTTGGTGGAAATTGTCATTGCTGATCTTCATCATCTGCACTACCGTCACCACTACAACATAAGTTAGTTTGTAGATTCATGAAGTTATGAGATATTTAATGTGGATGTTTAGGAGGGTTTACAAATGGAGCTCCAAAAAGTTATTGATGATGCTTCAGCAAAGGTTGAGGCTGTTTTGAGAAGATCTGAGGAACAAGGGCGCATGATTGAATCTCTTCACAGTTCTGTAAGCATTTATTCCTATTAGTTTCAATCCTTGGATTAGTTGTTAGCTTATTTGAGTTCTACACTGATGATTTGATGCGCTGATTTTGGGGTTTTAATTCTATTTTCTTAAAAATGTGCAACATTTTCTTTCAGGTTGCTATGTACAAGAGATTATATGAAGAGGAGCGGAAAATGCGAGTTTCCGGTCACCCATCTCTTGTATCTGTTCATGGTAAAAAAATTCCTATGCTAAGTTTGTAATTTCAAGAATTTGTATGTTGATTGCCCTTTGCTTAGGTAAAATTATCTGTACTTTTTTTTCGGTGTAACTTAAATTCTTAGGTTTAGTTTGGACAGATTCGTTCAAAACATTTTTTTTTTCTTTCTTAATCAGGGACTATACTTGAATTTTAGTACTTACAGTATAATAAGATCTGGATAATGGCAATAATTAGTACTTTTAGTGCTTATATTTTTAGTGGAATGTAATCTATGACTCCTTGGTATTATCTTTTACAAAAAGCAGAATGATCCTTTTTTCAGAAGTTTTTGCAAACAAGGAGGTCTGAAGTCTGGAGTGAATCACTTTAATGTTGTATCTATTTTCTTTTGCGTTGTGGTTGATATCAATCTTAAAGCAATGGCTCTGATGCGTTACATCTAGCTTTCTATTTTCTTTTTAGTTTCTAGTGTTGGGTACTCAATCATGAACCTCTTTGTGGTTAACATCAATCTCAAACTCTAATGCACTTCCTTTAACTCTTCTTTGAAATATGTTTTCTAGTTTAAGCTATGAGCTTGTGAGGGCATCACCTTTTGTTTAATTTACTTGATGTTTTGTTCTGATCAGAAGATGGGAAAAAGGATCTTGTACAACTTTTGGAAGGCTCTCAGGTAATTTTGATCTTTTTTTAATCTTGAAGTGGTTATAACTATATTTATTTCCATTTGCTTTTGCATTTACTTCAGGAAGTGTCCAAGAAAGCTCATGAGGAACTTGCAGACCGTGCTAGAGTTCTTGAAGAGGAATTGACTAAAATGAGGTAGCATTTGTCTCCATGCTTGAATTGAAAAGCTTTGCACCAGTTCGCACTTGAGTATATGATATCTTACCTCTCTACATATGGATAGCTGTTCTTTTGGTTTTTCTATTTATTCTTAGTTCAATATGTATATATATTTATATGAGTGTCACGCAAAAGAGATAATGTTATAATATCTAGTTTGAAAATTCCAGTGATGTGGATGTGATGACACATGTGGTATGTAAATAGAGCAGCCGAATAGGTTCTCTAATCTTTTAATTCCTTATTAGAAAGGGGAATATTTGCTAATAAAAATTCTGGTAATCATCAAGGAAGACCGAGGAAAATTTTCTAGTTTGTCATTGCAGTTGATGATCTGAATGAAGATACCCAGAATCTGGTTTCTTTCCTAGACAACTATGTTTGCATTCTAATATTTGCAAATGTTACCATATGTAATAATGCATAACTATTTATGTTTATTCGTGCATATGGTTGCAGTTAAGGAGTTCAAAAGAATTGCCTGAAGTATATGTCCTTACAACTAGATGAACTGAGTTTTATACATGAGTATAAATTCATAATGTTTCATGAAGGATACTAATAGTCAGTCCATCATCATGTGTTGACATTGGTAGAAAAAGTTTTCTTTGCTAAATGCTAGGCTTGATGATATATCGTGTTTTATGATAACTATGTGCTCATTACAGTACTTTCTGTGTGACAGACTAAGTTATATGATAGCTTGTGACATTATCTGGCCTTGTGAAGTATTAATCTACATATGATGGTTGTAAATGTGCACAAATTTAACCTGTAAATCATCAGAAAGTCATGCATGTAAACTATTATAGGAACATACCAACTTGTTTGCCTCAAGAATTAAACATCTTTTGGCTTTTCAAATTAAAGATAGGATGTAGAATCTCCTTTTGGTTTGATTATTTTATGTTGGTTTCTTTTTACCTTGTCAAAGACTCTGAAGTCTAGAGACTTTAAATGGAAGCAAAATTGAATGAAAGTAGTTGGCCTCATTTTTGTTGAAAATTATCAGCTTTGTTTAACTGTGTCCTTTTTTTCATGTACACAACTAGTATGTGAAAAAAATTTAACTTAAGTTGGCACCTGGCATTTTCTTTTTATTTGGTTGTTAATTATTATTATATTTGTTCTGTTCTACATCATGGTGCAACCATTCAAACTTTCATGTGTATTTTGGGTCCTTTGGATAGGAATGATGTTACATCATTACGTTTAGAGCGTGACAGAATGTCTTTGGAAGCAAATTTCGCAAGAGAACGACTCGATTGCCTCCTCAAAGATACTGAACTTCAGGTATTATTATTGTTATTATTTGTTTTGGTCATATTACATTGTAGTGAGTGAACCTTCTCCATTTTACATCAAATGTATCTTTGCGAACACAACTTCTTGCTTAGTTTCCCTTGCATGGTACATATTCTTGACATTGCTGAGTCATATTTTCAGTTGCATCCACATTATTCTCATTTATCGCATCTGCTTAATGTCAACATGTGTGCAGAGTTAGTTACTAGTATTAGAAAATTGTTTATATGTTTTTAATAATTTTTTCAATGTTCCTTCTTTCCTTTTCACCCTGTTTTGCAGAAACAGGAAGCGAATGCAGTTTCTGCCCGTAATGTGGAGCTGACGCACCTCCTTGTTGAGTACCAAAAGAGGGTTAGAGAAAGTTCTGATGCTTTAAATGCTGCTGAAGATAATGCACGGAAGCTGTCTATGGAGGTTTGTACGGATTATAATCATGAGAAACTTGGAAATTTATATTTTGTTAACATTGTTGATATATGTGAGCAGATTTCTATTCTAAAACATGAAAAAGAAATTCTGAGCAGTTCAGAAGAAAGAGCTTCTGCTGAAGTCCGTAGTCTATCAGAGAGAGTACACCGTCTTCAGGTTGTAATTGTTTGGCTTTGCTCATATATTCTTACTTTTTCTTCGTTGCTTGTTCTTCATTCTTTATATGTAAGATTTCTTTGTCCTCATATTAACATCCTTAATTCTGCCATTCGTTTCTTTCAGTGTCCGGCATCTATAAAATTTGTCAGTAATGTACTAATATTATTTGAACTATTAATACCTTTTGTTATTGTGCGTCATTTGTAAAATTTTCTTCCCTCAAATTCAACATTTCTGGTTTCCTTTTTGTATTTTCAGTTGCCAGCATCTTTGTTCTGTGCGCCAACTTGTTTAATTAATTGTAGATTCTAAATTACATGAGGTGAATGTTTTAGATTGTGGGATGTTTGAATTTAACTTTTCTTTCACAAGAGTGGATAAATTTTGCACAATTGCTATATTGCACATAATAGTGCTTCTTGAACACATTTCTGGTGGGATTATGTTGTTGCAGAAATTCTTATTCTATTTATATTGGTGGTTGCTTTAGACTTGTTTGAGGTTATTAGGCAAAAGTAGTATTTATTTGCTGTAATAGGAGACTGTTATATAGTCATTTTTTACTGGCTTGGTTATCCATTTCATGAATGCAGTTTGTGCGAGTGTATCTTTCTTGTTATCTAACTTAACTGTATGTCTTTTTTTTTTTTTTTAATGCAGTCCAGCCTAGACACTATCCAAAGCAGTGAGGAGATTCGAGAGGTGCATTTGTAGCCATCTTTGTGATTTATAGACCTACCAGTTGTCATTTTAAATTGTGCATACTGAGCTTTTTCTTGTTGATTTTTCATGATTCCTTCAGAATGCAAGAGGTATGGAGAAGAGAAAGCTTGAAGAGTATTTAAAACGAAGTGAAGTATGCCCTTCTTTTTGACTTTTTATTTTTCATGAAATATGTGCTGTCTGAACTTTTTTTTTTCTTTGAGCTTTTTGTTTACTTCTTATTTGGGTAATGTAACTGTTCTTCCTGTCAGCATTTTTATAATCAAGTATTGTATTAGTGCGTTTGAAGTTCAAATTCCGATAAACCATCTTTTATTTGCGCTTGTATGACGGTACTTTCTCCCTCTGGTTGAATGGATTATATTCAAAGTTCAATATGAGACCACGCTGTAATCGACATCTATTTTCTTCTAGGTGTCTGCATTCACTCTGTTCAGTTATTAAATTTTGTATCACCTAAAAATTCCTAATATTTAAAACTCAAATCCAAACCCCTTGATCTTCCTTCAAAGCCATGGATAGTATATGATAAATGCATTTTGAAGGGAAATTTTTTGGCTAGGGTGCTAAATTTTAATTATCATTGTTTTTATGAAATTTGTGGAAATTAAAATTTTCTTCGGTCAGGATTTTTGTAGATGGACTCCTCATTCCCATCTTGTCTCTCTCTGAAACCGCATTTCCTTACTTTATGTTTCCTTTGTTAGTCTTTGCTTTGATATTGGTAAAATTTAGAGTTTAGCCAAATGGCAATGGATCTTTAAATGGCATATTGCCTAAGGAAGTAGTTTGGAATGGAGACAATTAATAGGATCATGGATAAAGAATGAGTGGGGATTGTTTTTATGTGTAAACTGAGGCTATTGATGATTGTTGGTGGCAGAACAATTGTTAACTTCTGAATGGGGGCGTTTCTAAAATAAAAATATAATAAAACTAGGAGCATTTTGGGAGTTAACATGCGGTGGGTAGTTATATATTATTTAAAATATTTGTTCATGCTTCCCTCTGAAGGGGGCTGGGGTTCTATTTGTATCTTTCTGTTTAACTTTGGAATTTTTAAGTAATGTCAATGGACAAGCATGCTTCTTGGGGATAATATTGAAGGTAATTTATGGAATATATAATAAAAGGTATTGTTGCAATATTTGTTCATGCTTCCTTAAGGAGTGTCTGAACTGGGGTTCGGTTGGATTTGCTTTTATTTTGGGGTATAATCTTTGGGTTTCTAAATAAAGTCAACATGGATGAGCACGCTGATTAGGGATAGTATATAGTGATATTGAATGTGTAATTTTGGTGAAATGAGATGCATGGAATTTGCTTAGAATGTGATTAATTATTGGAAAAAGGCAGATTTCTAACAATATTTGAGAGGATTTGAAGATGATCTCTATCAGCCATTTTCAATATCATTTGAACTGTTGAAAATGTGTATTACGAGAGCACGTCACATTCATTTCTAATTGACATGATTGATGGTAAAGATAGAAGTGTTGTTTAGCATCATATAATAAAAGTTGTGGTGCATAGATATTGGTCCAAGTGATCTTCAATCTGTATGTGTTTGAGTATGTCTAAAATAAGAACTGTCAAGTATGTTATTTTGTGACACTATTGCTGTTAATAGACTTGCAAAACTTGTAATATGTTGTACTTATTTGTCTATGAATAATGTTGGTTGCTTAAACTGATGTAGAATTTCAACTTGAAGTTGAAGTACCAACATTAAGAACAAACCATAGGAGCCAGGTTTGAATTGTATCCATAGTTATACATCCATGCAGTTCATTGACATCCACACAATTTAATATGCATTGTGAGCATTCTTTGCTCTTTTTGACGGGTGCTAATCTCATCTATTTATTTCTTGGGTTTTATTAAAAGCAGCTTTTGACTTGGATAATAAGTTACGCGAGACTCTGTATGTTAGTTTTATTATGCTATCATTACTTTTATTTTCGGTATTACATATCCTGAATTTGTTTCCTTGTACAGTTTTCTATGTTAGTATTTTTGGATAGTTCACTTTATCTTCTGGCCAAATGGCCACACACTATCATGGTCACTGATGCTATTATAGAACCCTGTTGATTTGGTTCCTTTTTCTTCTTTTCAGAGAGACTGGGCTGATGCTAAAAGGGAGCTGCAGGAGGAACGGGATCATGTTCGTTCTCTAACACATGATAAAGAGAGAGCTCTGGAGAAATCCATGGCACAAGTGGAAGAAATGCAAAAAGAGTTGGCTGATGCTTGGCGTGCTGTTGCTTCTGCAGAATCAAGGGCTGCCGTTGCTGAGGTTTTTCTTTTCAGTTAGACATATATATAACAAAAAAAAATGTTCATTTCTATTGTTTTTTTCTAATTTATCTTCATCATTTTTAGGCCCGTTGCTCTAATATGGAAGCAAAAGTTACATCTAGTAAAAAGGTAGCATTCTACATTTTGAGTTCATATGATGAAAGGTTACTGTTTTATTGATTATTTGTTCAAAATTTATTCTTCTGATGGGGATTGTTTGGCCCTCAAACTTACATATGGTTCTTGCGTCCTGTTTCATTTATTCTACTAATGGAAATTGTTTGGTCCTCAAATATTGATCTTCATATCATTTGCTATATCTTGTAGTTGTTAATATTCTTTTCTTATAAATGCTTGACATATGCAAAGAAGTTATGGGAGTGAAAGTTTTAATCATTGCCTTTATACTTCTCTATCAATTCTGCTAAACAGCCATTTTTTACAGTGGATACATCTCTTTATTTAAGTGTTATTGTTACACAAGACAGTTTGTTCATTATAATGCTTTTGAAGGTCTTCTTTCAAACAAGATTGGTGTATCTTTACACTAAGGGGGCGTTTGGTTCGCGGTAATGTAAAAACATTACCGCCTGTTACGTGGTAATCTTTTCAGATTACCACGTTTGGATGGACGGTGGTGGTAATATTGATGGTAATGTGTGATTACCAACTTTGGAAGATTACCAAGAAACTTGGTAATCCTATTACCACCAAAATAGGTGGCTATGTTGGATTACCAAGTGAGTGGTAATCTTAAATATTTTTTGGACAAATATACCCTTTGATTAAAAATAATAATTTTCATATTTTATTTGTTGGATAAATAAATTAAATTTAAATAACATTAATTTGGAAATATGTTTAGCTTTGAAATTTTAATTTTTTATCAAAAATTTTATTTTACTTTAATAAATTTAAATTTGCATAAAACGGTAGACATAAGGGTATTTTGGGAAATTTAGAACATTACCAAGTTGATTACCATTTAATATGAGTTTCCAACCAAACATGGTTATCATAAATTACCACAACATTCCTAGGCATATAACATTACCGTTCTTATTACCACGGTAATCTTATTACGTGGTAATATATCATTAACGCGAACCAAACGTCCCCTAATTGGCATCTTTGGCCATGAAAATATAGATTTCTAATCAACATTGGATATTTGGATAGGTAAGACTTATCTAGGTTTTCTTTGCTGATGCTCGAATATCAGTTTGATGGAGTCCATGCTATATCAGATAAATATAAGGCTGGGGAATAACATTTTCTTCCAATTTTTCTGAGGATCACAAAAAATTAATTCTTTTGTTCAGTATCAGATTTTAAAATTGTTTGTCCATGGTCTCCGTTGGATGGTTGTTGCAAGGCCAGAAATTGGAACACATTGATTCCGCTCGTTCCTGTCCTTCACATTCTCGAAGTTATTGCTGAACATCTAAGTATTTAATTTTAGTTTGAAATATATGTTGATTGGCACTACTTTATCTGATTTAGCATTTACTGAAAATATTGGAGCATTAGAAGGATGGTTTATATGAACATTTTAGATGTTACCAAATACTTGAAATAAAAGGAATTTTAGGTTTTTTTTAATTTATTTTTTTAAGTTATAGCATGTAAGAAACAGGGTTGAAGGTTTATGAGTGTAGCAATGATACTCAAGATTGGTAATTTTACTGTGTTTTGACCCGGCATTAAAAAGGGAGTAATGATTCTACACATGGTGGAATAGTTTTCTATTCTTGAGTAAAGGAAATCATAAAGTGGAAGGGTACCATACATAAAGAAAATAAATCACTGAACTAGACGGGGGAAAATTTTTTTTTTCTGAGTATTTGCCTAAATTTAGTATTTAGTGGCTCTTATTGGAAGATCTATTCCCATCAAACAAGGAAAAAAAAAATTATTACTTATATTTCTAGTTTCCTATCTCCCAAATCTGAGCTGAATACAAAGAGATATGGAAGTCAAAATAAACCCTTGCTCTGCCTATTCTGCATAATAAGAATGCTCTACTACATGGAACCCTGGCGATTGCTCTTGCTGCTATCATCTGGAGCTCTTACTAAGTGTTTGTACAAAAGATGCTAATTCTTTGATGCGCTGCTTGGAGAGTTACAAAACTATAAATACAACTGCGTGACTTGTGACTTGATGCATAGAGTGACACCACTTTTCTAGAGTTTTTTTTTCTTTTTTGACCAGCGTTTTTTTTAATGGATTATCAAGTTCAACTTGTACGCCACACTTGTAGCACTGTAATGGTCTCTATCTATGTATCTTTCGTTTAGAATATTTATCCTATTATATGTATTACGTAGGCAATTATAGGATCAGATGCAGCTGAAGATGCGGAGAAGCTTAAAGAAGAAGCACAAGCTAACAAGAATTACATGCTACAGGTGCCTTTAATTGTTTACATATTACTTATATTTTGCTTTATCTTAATGCTGTTTCATTTTCCCCAGTACAAGGAAATTGCACAAACAAATGAAAATGCGTTGAAGCAGATTGAATTAGCACATGAGGAATACAAAACAGAAGTATGTGTTTGAACATTTGTTCATGTTTGTTTTCTATGTTTTCAAACTTGTTAGTAATGTTAAAGCAAAATTAATTTCAGGCAGAGAGGCTGAAGAAAGCGCTTGAAGCTGAAGTTCTGTCTCTAAAGAACAAAATTGCTGAAATTGAAAGTTTTTATGCATCCAAGTCAGAAGAAGCAAACAGGGCAATGGAAGATAAAGAGAAAGCACTTTCTTCTGCAATGGATGAGAAGTCAAGCCTTAAGAAGGAACTTGCTGAAAAGTTGTAAGTCCCACTTTGCTGAGTCTGCTAACTTTTCTTTAGCAGTCAAGAGTTAGTCTATTTGTGGATGACTGTGGGGGCTTCGATAATTTTACAGGGTGCGAATAGGCTATTTGGAAATACAGGTGTCTTCTTTAAGTGATGACCTTGAGAAAGAGCACAAGCGTTGGCGAACTGCTCAGGATAACTATGAAAGACAGGTCAGATTTTCTGCAGCTTTGCTCCTATCAGATTTTATAACTTCCTTAATCTTATTTTCTTCACTATTAATTTTGGTAAATGTTGAAGTTTTAAACCTTAAAGCATAAGATACTTCCTTTTAATCCAACACCGGATCGAGAAGCTCTTTCAACCCACTTTCTAGGGGACGACATGATCTGGCTGTGGATAAGAGATTATCAACATAAATGAGTGGTTTTAAATTTATTTCAGAGTCAAAATTCATTGCTTGCGTGTGGAGTTCTAATTAAATGGGCTGTTTTCTTAAGGTATGCCAATGACACTAGAGGGTCCATATGTGCGGGGAAAAGGCTATATGCATATATTAAATTGGATCTTTGCTAAACATTCACCCAAAAAAAAGTTGGGTAGGTGGGGCGGTATGTATTGCCAAACCTGTTACTGATGGTATAATAGTTTTGTCTTGGGAGTGGAATTACTATTGCCATCTTTTTGGTCCCAAATGCATTATTATGGGCCAGCGTATTGTTTCTAACTTCACTGGTTTTCTTTTTATATTTTACCATATACGATCTTAACATTTGCTCCAAGTATACGGACCTTAACTAGAAAATATTTTGGGTAGTAACTAAGAGAAGAATAAGACAAAACACTGCAGGATTAGCTAATCTTTGAATAAAGGGTATATTTTAAAATAAGGTAATGCCGTGTTTTGATTTATTACCATATTTCTGGAGTAAGAGTTGAATATATGGAGTACCAATTAAATTTTTTTTCCATAATCTTCATCCACCTTTAATGCCCATCCAAACAATGTCCTTAGGCTTCAGTAAAACCATAAAAAATTGATGGAATACTTTGTAGAAGTAGAATAGATAGTATTTCATTGTTTTATGATTATTTTACCATCATATGTTACTTCCAATTGGAAATGGCTTTAGGGGTAATTTTGTCCTTTACAGAATAATTAATGGTCCCACGTCTGCTAAGTCAATAAATATGGATATTAATATATTGGTTTGGGTTTATCATCCCATTTAGCTTTTAGCTTGAATCAGAGCCAGGTAATGTGTTGGTTGGCATCTAACATAATATCATAGCTGTGATTAGTGGCTTTTAGGTTAAATCCGACCCAGGCAATACTTGTTGGCTGGGATCTAACGTTATGTCAAGGTTTGAATAATGGTTTGCTTTCAATGATGGTAGCTAAAATAGAGTGGCATGTAGCAAGGAAGCAGGATTGAGTAACTAATAGTTCATCAATGGGTTAAGTGAATAAATATGGATGTGGGGATATATGTCTTGTGCCTTATCCTGTTGGTGTAAGCTTTTGGATTGAATCATGCCAAGGTAATATTTTTTTGGTTCAAAATTGTTCTGAGACTAACAGTGATACTGTTAGCGTAGGCCTTACAGTTGATTAATCATGTGTTTGGCGTAGTATAAGCACTAAGACATTCGCAAATTCAAGATCAAATGAGCTTCAAATTTTGCGTTGCAGGTTCTGTGATATTGACTAATTTGCTTGGTCATGCTGCATTAAATTACTAACGATTAGTTGTGGCCATTTATAATTCTTTTGCCCTATATTTTCTAACTATTTGAATGCCGTAATGATCTCTACCGTCCCATTTCATGCTTATAAATGACCAATGGTTTCATTAAATTTAGGGGGCGTTTGGTTGTAAGGAATGGAATGGAGAGTATTGGAGGAGGAATGAAAATGAGGGGAATAGAAAAGACATGGGAATGGAAACTATGTTTGGTTGTAAATGATTGGAAAGGTAGTGCATTGGCACGAGAAAAGAAAAAAAAATGATGAAAATGACTTTTACACCTTTGATGAAGTAATAATATTATATGTTAGGTTAAATGATAACTATTTTTTAATTATAA
Organism: Dioscorea alata; assembly: GCA_020875875.1. Lineage (NCBI taxonomy): Eukaryota > Viridiplantae > Streptophyta > Magnoliopsida > Dioscoreales > Dioscoreaceae > Dioscorea > Dioscorea alata. Next base: position 14,636,692 of record CM037013.1, read on the forward strand.
ATTTTTTTGAGTATTATTATTTTTTATATTATAATTAAATATTATAATTATTTTTTTATTTTAAAAATAAATAAAATTATTTATTTAATTATTATTTGAATTAGGTTATTGTTTTAGCTATTATTAATTATCATTTCATTTTAATTATTACTTTAATAATAATATTATTTTAATTATTATTTATTATATTAAACATTCAAACATTCACAATAATTATTTATTAATATTGGTGGTAATTTTGCCATTTCAACCGCAAGAAATAGATAATCCTCCCGTATTTAATTTAAAATAATTCATATTAATTATTTTTTATTTTAAATATTATTATCTTTAATTAAATAATTAAATCAATTAATTTAAATTAATAAAATTTATAATTAAAGGCTAAATAGGTAATTTAGCCTTCATTCCTTCCCATCCCCTCTCATTAAGCCCAATTTTGGGGGGGGCATGAGGATGCCTCCTCGAAACCCATTCCTATTGCTTTGGTGGTGTATCCAAACATGGGCATGCCACTATTAAGGCAACATTCAATTGCCGTTCCCCTCCCAATCTGGATACCAAATGCCCCTTAACTAAGAGAGAGTGTGTGAATAGTAGCACAATGAAAAGTGGGATGTACCGTGTTTTGATCTGAACCGTTCAATCAAATATGCACAGTAACTCAATCAATCACACCCATCCAATTTCATTTCTACTAGACCTACAGTGTAACTAAAACAAAACCGAAGAACACCATACCAACCCATTGAGTTGAGGAACACTGGTTATTGTTGCTAACACTATTCATCAACCCATCTCTCTTTTCCTCAACATCTCTATAACTTTTTAAACTCGTGTGTTGAATGCTTTGTTTAGACTTTTGTTGCACAACCGCAAGCGCACGGTTTTGCCAAGTAGTAAAAAGTTATCGATCCCACGAGGACCAAGTGTGATTACCAATCTAATGCAATGATAGGCTATCTAGACAATTAAAATTTGAGAGAATGACAATAACAAAGTGATAGAAATACTTAAATAAGAAACACAAGCAGGCAGGAATGTGGAGTGGGATTCAAGTTTGGATGAACTTAGGTTTGGAACTCACCACAAAGAGCAGTGAATGAAGTGTTTGGATCAAAACTTAGATTGGACAGATTACTTGAAGGGTGATAATCCTAGAATACTTGCCATTCTCTTTCAAGAGATAACAAATTGGTCTTAATTAGGTTGTCTCCTACTTTCGTGGTAGACGAACCCTTTCAAAACCTAAATAAGAACAATAATTATAAGAAGAACCCTCAAGAACTACCTTTCAGTAGATTCAGGGTGACTTAGGAGGTTCAAAGATCTTGGTTAACCTTGATCTCTAGGATAAAACAAGTAAGGCTTTCACACTTACAAGTCAAGTTACTCAAATCCAAAGTCAACTCAAGAAATCTGCCATTAAATATAAAAGATCCATACAAAAGTAACACACATCAAACAACTACTGCCTTGGGTTAATCCCAAACCTAAATGAAAGTTTACAACTCCATGTCTCAGTTACAAAGAAGAATAGGAGGAACAAAATCTAACACAGCACAACAGAACACAACAAGGTTGAGAAAACTCCCTATGATGTCCACAGAATATGTTCTTCAACTCTCCAGCCTTGTTGTCCTCCTTCAGCCCCTTTCAGAGCTTCAGAACTTTCTTCTTTTCTTTTCTCTAGCCGCCTCCACTCTCCTTCTGTCTCTCTACCTTCAAAAGAACCCTAAGACTGCCTTTTTAAAGCCACAGACAAAAGCTGGGCCCCATTCCTGCTTTTCAGACCACAGGTACTTTTCACTGGCCACAGGCGAGTTGTGTTTTCTCCAGAAATTGATCCTCAACCTCCAGCTATCTCCCAGTCAGCTCCAGCTTTCTACAAAAACAACTAAAAAGAAGTAGATTGTGCAGAAGGAAGGGAAATAGTTAAGAAAACTATGAAATATGCAACAACTTTGTTCTTATTTCATTAGTTATGGACATCTGTGGTATCAATTTAGGAATATTGGCTGTTTATGTTATATGCTGGTTAATGTCAGTTTATGGTTTCCATACTTCATTGTGGTCTTCCAATCAATATATTGTGAATGTCAGTTGGGAAAAAGGGACCATTATTTTTAGTTTTCTTTGGCACTGATATTATGTCCTATCTTATTTATTTGTTTGTCCTTGAATTCTTTATAGAACTTCTTTCTTGTGGATTGTTTGATTATTTGCTCAAATAATTACAACCATGGGTGCTTTTGGTTGGGGATTAGACCTTTAGACAGTGTAATTGAAATCATTTTGGAGGGTAAATTTTTAAATGGAATTTGCCTAAGTTAGACTTAATACTACGCAAAATAAATATTTGAAGGTTAATATTTTAATTTTTAATTAATAATAGTTGTTTGTTAATACGGATAATTCTTTTGAAATGAATTATTTAATATGTTTATTTAAATAATTAAACTTGTCAGCAAAGATTAGTGGTAAGTGTTCAGTTGAAACTTTGACCTAACGAGTGACCCAATAATTTACATAGCCTATGGCGAGTTATGTTTTTTTTTTAAATTAAATTTTTATTTTTTTATAAATAATTTTAATCAGATTTGATTAATTCGTTATTGTTTTTCGCAGGTTATTCTCCAATCCGAAACAATCCAAGAATTGACTAATACGTCCAAGGAATTATCTCGGTTGCAAGAGGAAGTATCTAAATTACGAGAGATTTCAGAAGCTCAAAAGATTGAAAATGTGATTCATTTTCCCCCTTTATATTAGTTTATTTTACTACCTTATTTTTAATTTGTTTGGGCACCTATTCAGTTGTTTCTGTTATGTGTTTAGTTCTTTCTATAATTGCATGCTCCTTTTGATCAGCCTTTTTAGAAATTTTTCTTATGTTGGTTGATGATATACATCAAGGCATCTGCAAAAATTCCATTTGCATATTTCACTTCAATGTTGCTTTCATGGCTTCAACTTTATTTTGTTCAACTAGTTCATGTTTGAACTAGTGAACTGCTTGCAGATTTTGATAAGATTCATTCTACTGATTTGAGCTTACAAAGTATGCTATGTAATTCTTCCATCCATGGTCTCTCTTCAGGATTGATCAATTTACTCTGCGAGGGATTAAATTTCTCACATCTATCCCTGCATGTGGCAAAATGAAAGTAACCACAGACACTACTCTTGTTTCTATGTGCACATGTATAATGTGTGTGGGGTGCTTTATATGGATAATGTGAATCTTTTTCTATTTAGTTTGAAAACTGTATATTTCTGTTAAAATTGTCAATTAAGGTCATTGTGTCCTTAATCTTTCTATAACTAGTTTGTTGAATATTTGCTTTCAATTTTTGCTATCTTCTCATAGCAAAGTCATACTGTTCAGGTCCCTCTTAATTGTGGCCAGATTATTATTTTGGCAAATAAAATTGTATACTGGATGGAATCTGGAAAATTGGCACACTGCTGAAAACCTGCAAAAGTGGACACTATAAGAATATATTGAGTATTCTAACAATCATGAACTATACAAATGTTCTGTCTTCAAGAGTCAATGCCCAATCCACTTTTTATTTTTGCTAACTTGTCTTGTCACATTATTGGTCTACTCAGTACTCAAATTTCCTCGGCAGTTTTTGTTTAGTTCACTCTTAATTAAGTTGAAATAAATCCATTTTAATTTTTTTTCTTGAAAGACCCACTTTGAGTTCAAATTGGATCCTATTTTGGCATACCATACTAATTTTTAGTTGCTCATTTTCATGGGTTTGTGCAATGCCTTTTATGAATTTTGAAGTTAATGTATCTGTTGAGTTAATTATGCTGCTTTTATCATGAATTTGTTCTGCAGTTGTTCTAGAATAACTAGTTGCCGAATAAAGAAAGTGCTTTATACAATGTGAACCATATCCTTTTTACATGTTACTTTGTAATCATGGGTTTTAAATTTGGTGATACCAGTTCATTTTTATCCAAAGCAGAAATGAAACATGATTTCATTTCCTTATTGTTCGGTTTAGCATCTGAACCATTTTTTCCCTTCAAAGTTTGCATTTGCTTGTAAATGGGACTAAAATTTGGTTGTTGTCGGTTCCAATTAATTTTTAGTCTGCCATACTAGTTCAGTGGCTATGATTTGCTTTGAAAGATCAAGAAGTTGAGTAAAGCCGTTTGTTCACATTCAAAATGTTTTCACATTTTCTATTAGGTGATTAATCTATTACCTGATATGCTGATTATTGTCTTTTAGCTGTATGATTTAGGATTGATTACAAAGAATACCTGATGTATTTGCTGTTTTATTTTTATTTATATGGTCTTCTCTCATGTCTCATTTGGTTCTAAGTTTTCCCATTTGCAATCTGTTTGCAGGATATACTAAAGTCTTCAGGCGAAAAAGAAAAACTAGTACTTCAGGAATTGAAGGATGAAGCTGAGAGGAAGTATAATGATCTGAATGAGCAAGTGAGTATATTCTGGATCATGTTTATATGCTACTTATCTACGTGCCATGGAATTTATTTTCCAGTTTTGGTCATTGTAGGTGCCATTACTGGTAGCTGTAGGGACATTATTCTGTCTAGGTTTGGTATGTCTAACTTACTAGAAGTTCAAGCTTGAGTCAATCTAGAGCCTTAATGTTTGAATGTTTCCTTGATAAAAATAAGCAATGCTGAAGTTTTTTTTTTTTTTTTTGTGCTTGGCAGCCTTGGCTTGGCTTGTTTATGTAGTAAACTAGTTTATATCAAGCGAAGCTTCATGAAATTGTTTGATTTACCATGAGTTTTCTCTAGCCAAGCTCAATGAGAGTGTCTCATTTAAAATTTGAGATTGTTTCAAGTGAAACAAATTTCGAGCAAGGCTTGTGTAGACTTTTTTTTTTTTTTTAAATAATATCTATTGGGCTAATCTCACATTTGCTCATGGCTTATTTCCTACTTAATGAAATTGAAATATTGTTTTTGGTAGATATTTTAACATGCTATAAACTTTATCTTATGGAAATAGCCTTTCATGATTATACATGGATCACATCCATGTAGCTTCTTGGCAATAATAAAAAAAAAGTGTAGTAAGGTAAGCAAAAAAATACAATAAATACGTGATTAAATTCTGTATCAACATAGACCTTGTTAGACATTTGTAAAATATATAAGTATGTATCTCATTTGTAATTTGAAATGTTTTTATTTATTTGATTTAGACATAATATATATTATTTTGTTGAGCATAGTCTATTGGCAGACTAATGTATGGGATTTTTCATGACCCTTCTATGTTTATTGTGCGGTACTCTATAAATGATCATATGATATTAGTCATAAGCTCCTATAGGCATGCCCACAAGCTCCTTAACATGCCTCCCTACAAGCACATAACAAACCTACTGCTGTGTACTTTAACAAACTGTTCTTGAGCTTTCTAATAAGCTTTGTTCACATATACATGACAATCATGTTCTCAACTCCTTAACTAGCATGCTGATGAGCCCATGACATGCTATTTACAATTCCGACAAGTTCTTGCCCCTATTCAATCATGGCTTTTTTACTAAATGAATTTAGAAATAGAGCTTGCATTTGTTCAATAATCTTAGTGAAAAGACATAAGTTATATCTTTCCGATTTGAACTTGAAAGAGTTCATGATTGGAGACAATAGTAAAGCATTTGATTTATGAAAGCAATTATTTGGAAGAAATTGGGGATTTATTCCATTTGCTGACAATTCTACCAAGTGAAGGGCATTGAATGTTGTTTATGAGATCTCCATTTCTGAAGGGTTTCTAGAGAAAGTTTTAATATTAGAATCTATGCTTTACCTCTCCTTGACATAATGGTGGTATTTGATATGGATGAAGTAAGTGCAAGTACAAGTTGTATTTTGAATTTTCTTGGAGGATATCGCTATCTATTGTAAACTTATTGATATTTAGAATTGGTTAGTGCTCACTATATTGACTAGTTTTTAATTCAAATGACGAGGCTACTTGTCTTTTACATTAGGGGCATTGTAGCAATTCATTTCAACCCAATTAATTGTACAATATGGATGACTGATTATATTTGTGTTACTTATTGAAGAATAGTTACCTCTTTTCCGGTTTATTCTGTTTGGCTCTATTTTCCTGATTAATGGCTATAACCTGGTTTATTCCATGTTATTCCACAATTAAACCATCCATAGATCAAATGGGTGTTAACCTTTAAAACTCTTACCATTTTTAATTTTAATAGAGATTGAGGTTGGCTGTGTTCCTGAAACAACAAATGAGTGGGGTTTTTGTGGATTTGCTGTGTGAGAATTAAGAGCTTTGTTGCATGGATTGGTTTTACTGTTCAATCAATCAATGAGAATGGGATGTCACGAGGATTAGTTAGATTTAATCTAATTTGCTGGATTGGCGATAGACATTATTGAGATGCAACTAATAGAAGGTGGAAGATTGGGGAATGGTGACACAGTGGCTATTGTGAGACATGTAACTTTTTGGGGTTTTTTCTATAGTGGGAAAATACTCAGATATGCAAAGTGCCTGTAGTTGGAGTACAGGATTGTGAATGGGGGCATTGTGATAAGGGAGCTACCTGTTTGAAGGTGACGATACCTCATCAGTTAAAAAAAAAAAAATAAAAAAAAAAATTGGGGCCATGCAGATAAGATCCACAAATTGGTGAGCTTATTATTTTTCCCTGTTCTCATTAATCGGGAAAACAGCTTTAGCTGATCACAGCACATCAGTGTCTAACACTTTCAAGGACAATAGAATTGAGCAAATGCTAGAAATAAAAAATGATTCAAAATTAATTGTTCTGCAAATTGATCTTAATTCCAAACCATATGATGCTCTCATTTTCATAAATTTACTCATTGATTTGGGGAACTGCCACAAACTCAGGCCATCAGTGTCCACATTTGAGCACAATTTAGTATGGCTATGCAAGGCAAAATATCTAATTGTTCTTCTATCTAAGTTGAACCTTGGTGTTCATTAAAATTGTAGGATTTATCTGAACCATTTTCTCTTATTTTCTTATCAGTGGATGGTTGATGTTTATGATTGGAATATTATGCTTTTACATACCCTTTTTATTGTGATAAGGTGCACTAACTCGGTGGATGCGTCTTCATGGGAATAATGCTAAGAGATGACTTTTGATATTTTCAACCTCTTTTGTTGTTTCAGAATAAAATTCTGCATAATCGCTTAGAGTCATTACATGTGAGGTTGGCAGAGAGGGAGCAAAATGTTTCTGCTTTTGCTACGCAAAATATTGATTCACAAACAGATAGTGATGTCCAAACTGTCATCAATTATCTTCGTCGATCAAAGGAAATAGTAAGTATTTTCTCTTGGGCTACTAGATGGTACTTTTAATGACTTGCATGATAATGTATGTGTCATGTATATGGAACAGGCAGAAACTGAAATTTCCTTGTTGAAGCAAGAAAAATTTCGCCTACAATCACAGGTGCATATGATTCTGCAACTTTCATGTTTCAATTGACTCTGTTAGTTTGTTAATGACATTTACCTCACACAATCACCATTTGGCCAATGAGTTGATTTTACATTAACATTATAAGTTGCTGTCATTCTAGATGTTCTTGGCTACGTATTTGTATGGGTATTGATTGTATTTTTTGCAATTCTATGAGTAGAAAGTGCATCTTCAAGGAATTGTAACTAAACATGCTTGCAAGATTCTCTATTTTTTTTTTCTATTTGTTTTTTGCTTGAGCTTGCTAGAAAAATTAGCTCTCCATAGCATTAGAATTGAAGGGCAAAACCTAGGTGGTTATAATAGTTTTGCAGTTCCCACATTCAATCCTTACTTGTTTGCTTTAGTTATGGATTAACTGGCTAAGCATAACCAAGATTAGATCTCTTAGTGTATACATTTTGCTATTGATGAGGTTTTAGTTGATGAAAGTAAGAAAGGTGTCAACTTAAAGCTCCAGAAGCGGAGAAACACTTTAGAAGTAAATGGTTTCGAGTTAAGTAGGTAAAGATGGAATATATGAAATATAATTTCAGTAAAAAGACCAGTAGAAATGAGGGAGGGGTTACGATGGATGATACTGAGATTGTAAGTGAAGTTTTCGGTACCTAAGCTTTATAATCCAAGATGATAGGCTACTTATAAAAGATATCACGATAGGTTGGGTAAAATGGAGGGGAGCTTTTGAGTTTTTGTTGATTGTAGAATACCTTTTAGATTGAAAGGTAAGTTTTATAGAACGGTTGCTAGGCCAATTATAATGTACAAGTCAAAATGTTTGGTTCAAAAACAACATGCTCAAAGGATAGGGGTAGCTAAGATTGATTTCAGGCGTTACTTGAGAGGACCAATATTAAGAAATGAATTTAGTTGAAATAGATTGGGAGTAGCACCTATGACTGATAAGTTAAGAGGGAATTGATTAAGATGATAGGTACATTTTCTTAGATAGATGCCCCTATAAAAAAGATGGAAACTCTTTAGATGGAGGTTGTAGATGATGATGATGAGGTAGACCTAAAAAGTGTTTAGCATAAAGTTTACAAAATGATATGTTTGAGCTTGGTATGTCTAGTCTTTTGGTCTTGGACAGCGCATTGTGGAAAGGAAGGATTTATGTAGCGGTAATGACTTTTTGTTGCTGTTGTTGTATGAGATTGTCACGAAAATTTTGTTAACTCCAAATGCACAAGATAATTTTGTGGTCTAATACCAAATCTTACGAACTGGTTTTCGAGTTGATTATTAATTTTGTTTTGCTTTTGTTTTATTTTTGCTTTGTTTTTGTTTTGTTGTCAATTTTTTGAAAACAAAAGTATATTTGGATACACTAACTGCTGTGTATCGTAAAAAACTGAAAACAAAAACACTTTTGGTTAGCACAAAATTATTATGTCGCTTTTTTATTATTTTTTTCAAATTCGTATTTTTTGTATTTTTTATAAAAGTTTATTTTTGATATTAGTTTACTTTATTGTCTTATTAAATAAAATTAATAACTCAGTTGCAATTTCATCTTTAATAAAATTAATAACATAGACTGGTATTTTATGGGTAAAAAACATCTCATAAAAATGGCACCATTTGAAACTAAAAAATTCATACATGTTGATAATCTTCCAATAACTCAGTTGCAATTTCATCTTTAACACGAGCCATTTGTTGTAGTTTATTTGGTGTTTTGGTGTCAGTGGTGGAACCGGACGGAAGACATAGGGTTTGTTGACTCTAAGAATTAAAAACAGATATTGAAGGTTCACCTTAATATATATATATATATATATATATATATACCTATTCAAATTGGACCCATCTGATTTTTAAATAAATAAAGGGGGACGAGGGGCTATAGAGACGTAGTCAAAATTTTTTTTTTGGGAGATCAAGTAAAAAGTCAATAGCTCAAACAATAGATTTTTACAAATATTTTTACAAATATATATTTTTTTTACATGTTATATCCTAGTTTATAAAAATCAAGGGTCAAATAATTTTTTTTTACAAATACTTTCTAAAAATATAATTTTTTCTATTGTATAAACCAATTTGTAAAATATCAACATGCCAAATAATAAATTTTATAAATATTTTTTTAAAATATTATTTTTTTAGACTATTGGTATTAATTTGTAAAAAAAATTTATATTTTTTAAAAATAAAAATAAAAATTTAAAAAGAGAGAGAAAGAGAGAGAAGTAGAAGAGGGGGGGGGGTTTTGAGAGCGGTTTCGAAAAAGTAGAAAACATAAAATAATGTTGTCAAATTTTTTGGAAACATGAGGATTGTTGTCAAAATTAAAAAAAAAAAAAGTGCTAGACATGTTCTTAGTTTTGTACCAAAACATGTAATTGTAACAAAAAAAAGGAATTGACAACAGTGTCTAACGATCCCTGAGTTATATGGTTTCTGATGTTAACTAACGACATTTGCATGGACTCTTTTAGGGACCTGCATTGACTCTTTTAGGTCAGAAAATCTGCTAAGCATAGTTTAATGCCTCTAGTTCTCCTGTCTAACATCATTATTTGATATTCTTCCTTTATCTATTATGTTTAACTGTGCCTATTAATATTGTCCAATTAGTAAGTTTCACTTTCTTTTTTTCAATATCTGAGCTTTGAAGATGTTTAGAAGCTAATGGATTCTCTCCATAAGCTGCAATTACTGCTTGCTTCAAATTTAGATGGTGTTCTGCAGAACCTCCATGAGGATATAATGGTGACCTTAATTAGTCTAGCTATGTAAGCTTGCTTCAAGATTTTTGGGTGGAAATGCATTTTTATTTCTCAGTGGCCTTAAATTTTGAATATCTGATCATTCTTTTGTTTTGATTTTGGAGAACCACAATTATCTCCATTAGACATTGGCATCCACTATCAATAGCTTGCTGGTGACTTAGTTATTACATGTTTGTCATCATTGATATAATGAATTTGGGAAATTCAAGGTTTAGATGGACATTTTGATATATTTGCATTATATTTTTCTGATGTCCCCTTCAAAGATTGTCTGCATGCTGTCCTGTTGTTCTATACTGTTTATAGCTCTAAAATGAATATGTTGCATCAATTATTTTGTTGATGAACTGGGTGTATTTAACCTGTTGATCCAACAAACTTCTGTATATTGTTCAGTGAATGGCACACACTTACATTTTATTTAAATAAGTGCCATACAGATGGGATATCCCAAGCTTCATAGCTGTTGGCAACATAATATTTTAAAAATATCGTGCATGGTCGTTATGCATTGGGGTAAACTTGGTGGTTGTGAGGAATTTAGTTAATTTGACTGTGTGCCAAGTGCAGTTTTGGTGCCACTGAGAAATACTTACCTGATTTTGTGGATCCTTTCATAATTTATGTTTCCTGAGTATTGTAATCATAGTAACAGTAGTCATGCAGGTAATATTGTGGGTGTGTACAAAGTAATTTCATGTTAGCCTGTAATTTCAGTGTCTTTTTCCATGTGCATCTTCAGATTTTGTTTCATTTTTTCATTGCAGAACAGACATAAATATTTTCTAGTCATTTATACTAAGATGATGCATTATACTTGTCTAAATAAACATAGTGACTTGAAAAATATGTTCCTTCTATCGAGAAATATTCCATATTACCAACCATTCTTGTATGGTATAATTCTCTAAATAGTCCCTCTAATTTTTCAAACTTACCTTTGTAGTTCTTCACTTTAAATTGTAACATTTTAGTCCTTCTACTGTGTTTAAATGAGTCATGTCAGTCATTGTTTTTGATGGTTTAGGGTTAGAGTATAGGGTCTAGGGAAAAGTTAAAACTGAAGAGGGACCAAAAGGTTATAGTTCAAAGTAAAGGGACTAAAAGGGTAAGTTTAGAAAAGTATAAGGAATTTTACCTTCTTTTATTTATAAAACAAGATAATTATTCTTTATTTATTTGTAAAAGAGAATAATCCTTTTGTCATGCATTTTTATACATTCAGTTATAATTTCAACCTATATGGAGTTCTCTGCTGACTGAGATGCTGCTATATCATGTTGTGCATGCAGCTTGAAAGCGCACTGAAAGCCTCAGAAACAGCACAAGCTTTACTAAAGTCACAGCATGAAAATTCAAGAGCAGCTTTGTTGAAAGAAGAGGAGTTCAAGTCTCTTCAGTTTCAGGTATTTTATTTTATTTGAATTTTATTTTCTCTAATGTAAAATGCTATTTGATGGTATCCTTAAGCTAAACAAACTTTCCAGTGAAGTGTTGCCCTTGGAAGATATATTGATAGATGTGTATGTGCCTTCTTTCTCATTCTTCTCTCTCCAATAAATGATTCAGGTAAGGGAAATTAATTTGCTTCGTGAAAGCAATTTGCAGCTGCGAGAGGAGAATAAACACAATTTTGAAGAAAGCCAGGCATGCTTTAAGTTATTGGAATTACAATGGTGTATGGAATTTTCGCTTATCAGTTACAAAGTTTCTCATAAAAATTTTATTTTTCTCCCAGAAATTCCGTGACGAATGTCAGAAATTAAAAATGGAGACTGAGAAGATCACTAATCTGTTAAAAGAAAAAGAAATTGAACTTGATTCTTGTCAAAAAGTGGTTGCTATGCGGAATGTTGAGATAGGGCACCTTCAGAGTAGAATAGCTGAGGTATTTTCTTCTGAGGCAACATTTTTTTTTTTTCCAGTTTTTGAAGTAGTTAATTTCTAGCTTTTGTGCAGTTACTTGAAAATTGTAAAAACGTTGATGCTGGGGAGTATGAGAGAATGAAGGATGATCTTCATCAGCTAAAGGTGACTAAGTTTTGCCTTGCTATTTTTACTATATATATATATATATATATATTAAAGATTGAACTGTAAATGGTGTCATTTGCTTTGCTTTCTTTTTAGCATTGATGGCCCTTTGTTTCTTGCAGTTCATGTTCTACTATTTGCTAGTTTCTTGGAGTTGTTTGTGGCAGCATTAATTTTACGTTATGTTTTGTGATGTGTAGTGCCTTTTCTGCTTTCTGACCCTCGCTCAGCCTTCTCTCTCAGTAGGCTGTATCTTATAAATGATAAATTTATTTTATTGGCTTGCATTGGTTGCTTTACATACACTTTACTTTTCTCCTATTTTGGACTGTTATGCAGACCCAACTAAATGGCAGGTGCATATTATTTTGGTAGTGTTATATTTATATATTTCTTGCTTTATGGATGATGAGAGCGCAGGTCCTTGACTGTAATGTTGTTTTGGAAATCTACATTTGCTGGAACCTCAAATTTTCTTTAGTTCTATTGTCACTCATGGGAAAAGAATAGGATTATCAGTTTCAGATAAATATAGATTTGCACAATTGATCTTTGGCATTCAAAATAATGGATTGAAGCCATGTTATTATATATGTTAAATTTAGTATCTGGCACATCTTTTGTCCATTCTTATGACAAGGAGCTGGTTGTTGGTAAAGATGTGCTTCAGCATTAATTGGTTGGCCGCTTAACTATGAATAAGCCACCTTGATCATTATGTAGGCCCCCTTGGCAATGGTTCATTGATTCATGCCTACCTAATGTTCCATATGGTCAATCAGTTGTAAATACCACATTCCAGCTCAGTCTGTTGCTGTAAACCTGATCAGTATCATGTTTTATTCGAGATGATGACCATCTTGATCAGTGGGCAATACTTACACATCTACTATTTGTTGGAGTGAAACATAGTCCCACATCGGATGGGAAGAAAGAAGGGAAGGCATTTAAATTGCAAAAGGGGTCCACACACCATTAACCTAAGATTTTTTTGGTGTGATATGGACTCCACATTTGCCCAAACCCACTTGCAAAGTTACTGGCCCATGCATGCAAAAACTAACACTATTCACACTTCCTAACTGCGCTAGTGACTTGGCGCAACTTTTATGTTAGGGGAACTAGGATTTATGATAAGAGGCTGCAGTTATTAAGGGGAGAATGAAGGCATTCGTTTTTGTTTTTTCCTGAGTTCTATTTATGGTTTTGCAGTGTCTTTGCTGTCAATACTTTTTGTGATAAATTTTTTTCTTTAACCTCTACTGTTTTACAAAGAACTCGTAGGTTTGCCAATAGGATCGGCTTTTCACTTTCACTTTCACTTTCATGTACTTGTCTGAATTCTTGATTTTATTTTACAATTTGGAAAACTTCTCATTGTGGCTCAGATACTTCTAGGAGAGAGTGACACACAGCTTCATTTAACAAAGAATCTTGTTTCTGAGAAGCAAGAACTTGTTTCAAGCTTAGAAGAAAATTTAACCAAGTGTCAGTCAGAATTAGCTGAACAAGAGAAGAAGCTAAATGATATTTTGCAAGTTGAGGTGCATTATGCTTCATCCTGTCCTGGTTTATTTAACCTTCCATATTTGGTTCAAGTTTTTTTTTTAAATGTAACATCTCATCTTTTGCAGGCAAACATTAGGCAGGAAAATGAGAAAGTAAAGAAGTCGAGCACTTTTTTGAAGGTTTTAATCTGAATATAATTTTATATGTTTTTCGTTTTTTGAAGTTAATTCATGCTGTAGTTTACATTTTTCATGAGCATATTAGTAATCGTATATCGTGTATTTATCAATTCATCATCTGTTCTCCTTGAAGCAGAAGAAAACTGAAACCTTGTCAAAGGAGAAGGAAGAGCTGACTAAGGAGAACCAGGCTCTTCTGAAACAATTGGATGAGTTAAAATCAAGTATGCAGTGCTAACATGTCACAATGGCAATATGGTTTTTTTTTTTTTTATCTCTACTTGCTTGACTTTGTCAAGTTTGACAGGTAGAAGGACCATTGGTGACAATATTGCAAGTGAACAAGCAATGAAGGAAAAGGAGGAGAAGGAGAAGGAGAAGGATACTAGAATACAAGTATGTACCAATATTGGTTATGGCTCCTTTTATTTTCTTCCTTTTTCTAATATTTTACTGAAAATGCAACCAGACATTGGAGAGAACTCTGGAGAGAGAGAGGGAAGAGAACAAGAAAGAGAAGTTGAGAAGGCTAAAGATAGAGAAAACAGTGATGGATGTTGTTGGGAATGTCAACAAGGTTTGCCCTCTCAGAGTTCTGTTACTAGTATCTTGGTGTCTGAATCTAAATACTCTGTAAATATCTGAGTTCTGCTTGTACTGTTCAAATGAATAGCTACTTATCCTATGGCTTATCTGTATGTATCTCACCTAGTATACAGGCACTTTTACTGGGTTAGGTTTAGAGTTCTTACATGTTTGGATGTTATTATAATTAGGATAATAAACTTAGCTGTAGCTCTGAAATTTACAATCTCAGTACTCTGTCAGTATTAACCTATTCTCAATTGGTATAGGGTAGATGCCTCTTTTGCCAAGCACATTTCCATCACTCAAACCATATACTTTTCTGGGTACCATATTCTATGTCAAGCCTGTGCTTTGTGATCATATGATATTATTGATTCTTGTAAATTGGTTATGACCTTATCAGTTTCATATTGAGGTTCGCAATGATGCTTAAAATAATAGGAAGGCCATCCTTTCTACACCCTACAGCATGTGACGATTAGCCCGGGATGCCCTTGCATGGGAATATGGGTTTAAAGGTTGCCCAAATCATACGCTGGAGTCATTGAAAGGGGTAGGATCTTGATTCAAACTATCCTTTGCTTTAGCTGCCCCACATGAAGTTCAAGCTGCTCCTTCACATTCCTTTTTTGTGGAGTTGGACTTTGGAGACCTTATCGACCTTTTAGGGATCTGAGAACCCATACAAGTTTCACTTGCTTCCTGTCATATGCTGTGGGCGTGATATGGTCTAGTTATATTCTTTTAGTTTTTACTTTTGGTTCCCATTACAAGTCTGCATAATGTTTGTCTAAGCTTTTATCAACAGAGTAAGGAAACACACTGATTAAGTACATAGACGAGCTAATTACGTATTTTTTAAATTAGAAGTTGGACTAGCTACAGGTAGTCAATCAAACCTGGAAAAGCCAAAGCCGAACTTTACTGGCAGTTTCGGTTCAATTTTTATTATTATTTATTTATCTGTCTGTATTTGGTTTAGATATTAAAAAAATGGGCCAAACCGAAATGAAGTCCCTTTTATATAGGCTTGAACCATTGCCATGTTTCTGGTTCGAATCGAATTGACCAGATGGTATAGTCTGTAGATTTTATAGGACGGAAGTAATAACATATAAAAACCTTTAACAAGAGGATGTGATCCTATGAACAACGAAGTTAGCACTTTTCTCTTAACCAATGCAAGCAAGGTTGGTGAATTTTTAAAACTAGTTTTATACAACTGTAAATTAAGGTAACATATCAATCCAAAAACTGCAAAACAAGGTGATGCTACAAAAATGAACAAAAACCCCAACAGAATCAAGATTTGGTTTGGAGCTTTTGTGACAATTGGTTAGGTTTGGGTTAATTAGTTTAAAAATTGATTAATGTGATTTGGTTTGTAAATATGCTTCAAAACAAACCAAACTGAGCTGAACCATGCATGCTACTTGTCTTTAATGCAAACCAAATGTATTATCTAGGCTAGTTTAACCCAAAAGCCTAGCTGAAAGAACCAAACTTATATATTCAGATCCATATTTATCAAATTAACCGATATAGGACTATTAGGTCCTCTATTACCTTGGACAGATTATATGTCCATGTATATTGTGAGTTATTTGTGATTTGTTAATAAAACTACATCTTGAGAAAATAGATGTGCATAATTGACTATTATTTCAGCCTTCTTTTATTTACTATCTAAAAATATATATGAAAATTAATTGAAATCATTCGTGGTAGAGACATATGGAATGTTTGATTTAACCATTGACCTAAACATAAATTGCCTAAATTGAGAATGAATTTAAAACCAGAAAGCGAATGGAATTAATGGTATCCTTTGTTTTGTAAATCTCATAATTTTTTCACCATTACGCATTAAGCCTTTGGGGGCGTGAGATTTTTAAGCCTTTGGTGTCAGACATTAATATTCATCATGTGGTACAATGCATTTGACTTGGTCATATTATGATGCTGCATGTTCACCAGGAAAAAAAAATCAAACAAAAAGCAGGAGAAAGGAAATTGGAGATCTTTTTCCTTGTTTGTTCAATTGTTCTGTGAACTTGTCATTATAATTGATTTTACTTGGGATTATTTGTGCCTAGATTTTACCAGTAGAAGAAAGTGATGGGTAATGTCCGGTTTATCTTTCTTTCAGGAAAAGAAGAAAGTGGAAGATGAACTTGCAAAACAAAGAAATGCTATTGCCAAAGTGTTGGAGGTAAGCCTGCTTAGTTTTTAATGTATTTCGTCTTTCTCTTTCTGAGTTTTGCATAACCAAATCTTAAATTTGAAGCTTTTGTTTAACCCTCTTGATGTTGTCATCTGCAAAATGCTTAATATTGTCTGTGTGAAATGTGTGTATTATCACACGTTTCAAATGTGTTGGGTTTCTGCAATGGAGGTTAGTGCTTAATGGTGGAATATGCTGTGAGATAAGTATCAATATCTGGAGAAAGCCTTGGGGAATTCAAACTAGTCTCATCACATCTGTTTTGGGAAAGGAATTCTCTTCAATAGCTACTTTTGTGCTCATTTCCAACTTTGATTGTCTCTTAGGTCTCTTGATGGAACAGAAACACTATAGGAATATGGTTTGCAAGGTCCTTAATCTTATTCTCATCTAATAAACTGGTGGAAAATCTCGGCTGCTATCACTTGTTACAATGCATTATACCTTTATTGATAGCATTCTCTTAGGATATTCAACGCTACTAGAAATACGAGCACCTTGTGTGACAACTAGTCATACCAAGGATCTTCTTGCTTCAGATCCTGATCCTGCATCCACCAAGAACATTTCTTGTCTTATGCAAGCAAAAAGCTGAAGAGCATGAGGCTTTTGACTGTTGTTTTTTCTATTTCAAGAGTTCATGTCTACTTTAATAATCTTTCGATCAAAGTGTGTCTTAACTCTCAAGTCTGCCTAAAGTTTTTACTTGATCCTAACCAACAGCTAGCTATTTTATAACATTGCTGGTTCAGCAATGGTTAAGTGTTGGTATGCCATAATTGGCTTAAATTTGCGCACAATTTTGTAACTGTCTTTGATCTAATTGAAAGTAATTTTGTAGTGTTTCAATAAGACCATTTTGTGTATCAAGGCCATTTTGCTTTTTCTATAGTTTTATCAAGTTTACACACCAACAAGATTTATCATGCAATAATGCAAAAAGTTTGGTAGTTGGCAATGGTAAAATCACATATTAAAGCTTCAATCATTTCACTTGGAACATTTCTGGAGGAGTTTTTGCTCTTTGGGATTTAAAGAAGATTTTTGGCGAATTGTCATGTTGGTTTATCCTAGAAATTTGTCATAGTTGGTTTCTGGAAATCTATGATGGTCTGGACGTTTTGGCAGATTTGATTATGGATGTGTAAAGTCTAGAAAAGCAAATTGCATAGATGGGTAATTATTGGAGTATGAGTAAGTAGGATCCTGAGGCATGATAACTGATAACTGATAACATGATAACATGATAACAATTGTGATTTCACATGTTCCTGCAATTTGGATCAAGACGTCACTTTGTTTCTACATGAAAAAAGATTCTAGATAATCTCAAACGTCTGGTAGACTTTGGACTGTTAAATCATAAGATCGTACGATCAAGTTCACAATTTTATTAGCCATAGTCCTTATTCCCTTGGCCATTTGCTCTCCTATAACTTTTCAATGCAAACCCTACTGCTGAAGCAATTGGTAGTTAAACTCCAATGTACAAGCTTTTTGATTTGCGGTCTTCAATTGTAATGCATGCAGAGCGGAGCGGGCACTTCTGCTATAAAAAAGCTGTAGAACACAACTATCAGGCTCAGATGGCTGATGGCAGTGTTATTATCCTTGGCCTAACCTTCTCTAACACTGCAAGTTATTTATGAACAGGAAAGCTAATCCAGAATATGTTGGAGATAGGCACAGGAAAAGTCTTTCATGTTTCTTCATGCACTATTTGGTCAACTAACGGGACAATGACTTAATCTGCTGGAAAGTCTTGATGATATGCAACCTGGATCTTTTATTTTTATTTTATTTTATTTTATTTTTGTCTCTTGTCATCTTATATAATTCTCAATTGATAGATTTTGATGAACAGTTTGGAACACATACTTGCCTGGTGGTGCACTGCACCCACACCTCATAGCCAAATTTGTTAAATTAGATTTTTTAACCTTTAGTTGCTTGTATAAATGGGATGCCCTTTAGAATAAGTGGTTTCTTTCATTATCCTATCTTCATTACGTGAACAATTTGAGGTTTTTGAATAGTTTGTTTGAAAGGAGTTTGAGCACTGAAAATATTTCGAAGAAAGATGTTGTATTAGTTGAATTTTTTGCTCTTTACTAGTAGGGTCACTGTTCATGTTGATATCCAACGCAGAAATCTTGGTTTCCTCTCCATTGCTTTTAAAAAATGTTGGATATCGAACACCTTACATGATAGTGACTGTTCATGTGGACGGAACCTAGATTGTTTATATTAATGTGTTTAATCTTCTAAGATAGCATTTGTGTTTTCTTTTTATGATTAATTTCTGTGTTCTGGCTTTCATGTCATTCATTATAATTTGTTCATGATCCTATCCGTTGATCTGCTGAAATGATAAATAACTTGGACTTTGAACACCTTACAAGATGATACGACTTGTTAATTAAACGTAGATGGTTTCTATCAAGGTGTTTATACTCATTCTGATTTAGTTCTGGTCGGATTTTTTATGTTACTCCTTGCAAATTGTTTGTCTCTACATTGGTTGGCAGAAATGTTAGATTTTGAAAATGTTGCAAGATTGTGAACCTTCTAAATGAATTGCATATTGTTTATTTCAAGTTGTTGAATTCTCTAAGATAAGAGTTTAAGATAATGCCTTCTCTCATTGTTGTAATTTCTATGATCTAGCTTTTGTGCCACTGAAAACTATTTGTCCATGAGCCTTTCCATTGATCTGCTGAAATCTTAGATTTTGAACGTTTTATGGGGCCATTAAAAATTTAAAACTCATCAGAGGATGGAGCCATGGAGGGTAAGATATTAATCTTACAAAGAAAAGTAATGGCTGCTGCCATCTCACACGTGGAATTTGGAATTATGCAAGCTGGTATCAAATTGTGTAATATGGAGCATAGGGATACTGTGGAACCTATCTTTAATCTTGGTTACCATGGAGTCTTTAATCTACTACACTGATGAGGGAAAACCTCAAGTTAAAATTATATGAACTTTTATGTTTTAATTACAGCACTTCGTATCGTATACTCTGAACACTGACCCTAATCTGACGATTTGCTTGTTTTACAAGGTGATACATTCACACCTAAATCATCTTAAGTGTTGGGCTCAATTAACTTTTTTGTTCAATTCGAATATGTCAAATCCAAGTTATTATACCTCAAGCAGTTATTGTCAACAGTAAATATCAATATCTTTAAGATATTTTTGCTGGGTTAAAAGTTTGGCATGTTAGTGTTTTGTGTATTATTGATAGAACAGTATTCTACAGATTGATTACTGCAATTCACTTCTACTGGTGCTTATTGCTGTTTGCAAATTATTTTACGTACTTATTAATCTAGTTACAACAATCAAATATTTCAGTCTCATAAAGAATCCCATTTTTGGTTCATTTAGCTTATTGAATGTGAGATTTAGTTTTGTCTTTTGGATGGCCATTAGGTTTTTATCTGCATGATGTCATTGAGCTTTCTATTTGTTTAATGTCTTTTATCCTCTTGTATTTATGATCTTCTCCTCTGTGAACTGCTAGGGTTTAGGAATCACAGCATCTCAACTTCCTGATACTAGTGCCTTGGATGAACAAACCACTGCATTCTTTCTAGCAGCAGACTCTGTTGAACCTTCTGTCAAGTCTGTTTCCAATGATGGGCAGGGGACCCAATCGATTGCCATGGAGACTTCTCCAATGGACATCTCTATCACTGCTGCAGGTTCACCTATAAAAGGTTTAGCTTTAATTGAGTAAAATGTACTTGAGTTTTGGGATCTAAGATCTTTGTTCTCTGTTTCATGCTTTGCAGGACCCTTTGTCACTCATCAATTGAGGTCAACTACTCAAGAGGTGGCAGAAGAAAGAGATAAGCGTATTGTGACTAAACCAATTATTGAAGTTCGCAAGGCTGGTAGAAAGATTGTGCGGCCTCGGCTTGAATGGTCTGCAGAGACTTCAACAGATGTTGATATGGCTGGTGCCGAAGGCAGCGCAACCGAGGAAGGAAGAGCTCTTTTATCTCATGAACCTGAACCTTCAGGTGTTTCTTCTGCACCAACTCAACCATCTTTAAGCCGTAAACGCCCTGCCTCATCATCAGCATCAGACCTAAGAGAATCTAGTGCTCCAGATGAGGCATCTGATGTCGTTAATCAACTCAAGAGGTCTAGGGAATCAGAACCCACACAAGAAGCTGGTGAAGAGCCACCATCAGGGGAAGCTTCTGATACTTTACATCTGTTGTCTCCTTTAGTTGTTGATATCTCAGATACACAACTACCTGTTGATGGCATTGATGCTGATCCAGCCTTAGCATCCCTAACTGAGGCTGAAACTGCAGATGCAGGAAAACCGGAGGAGTTGGAGGTTAGTACTAAAGTAGAAATAGAAGCCCAAGGGACGACCCTGGATAATGCCAGCCAAGATGTGCCTCAAGATGAAGGTGATGCTGCTATTGAAGATACGGAAAAGCAAAGAGTAGCAACCGATTCACTTGATGATGCACCAAAGCTTGAAGGAAATGATGTGCTGCAGCCTGCAGTTGACAGTGATGAGGGAAGGGAAGAGGGTGAACTGGTATCGGACGAGTCTGATCAACTACAGCAACAAGAAGAGCCCAGTCCTGTTGAAGTCGCCCATGATTCTATACCCAGTGATGGAGGTGCCAATGGAGATGAAACTGGGGAAATATCTGACCTTGCTGAGGTTTCAATGGAAAAGTCTGAGAGTACTGAGATCGTAGAAGATTTGGCTGAAGCTTCTGACAAGCCTACTGGTAACAACAATGATCCCAGTGCTTCTGATCTTGAACGAAGTCCTCAAACATCAAGCAAGACACGTGAAGAATCGCCAACCAATATCACAGTTTCTGCTGTTACTGATCCCCAGACTTCTGTTACTACTGCTGAGAGTGAAGAACAAAGGAGCGGACAAACTATATCCATCAGAGAGAGAGCTAGACGAAATGCTGCGTTGAGACAAGCGGGAATAGCCACTCCACCACCCTCTGCTACACGAGGAAGAGGTGCTACCAGGGTATGTAAATATTAGCCTAATTGCTTGGCCTTTTCTTTTATGTTTTCTTGTTTCAGCGCCAGAGCATGTCATTGTATTGCTGCATAATGAAATGTTTTGGTACATACAGGGTTTCCGGGGAGCTCGAGGGCGACGAGGGTCGGCTTTTGGGGATAGAAAACAAAGTTGAAACTGGCAGTTTAGAAGAAAACATGGAAACCTAGATAGGTTGTCCATTATGTTTTGTGAGGCTGAGGCATGGTTCGGTAAAATGCTAGGTGAGATGGAAGGATGGTTTGAGACAAGGCTGATGCAGCAGGAAGCCCATTCATGAAATGTTGAACTCTTCTCAAGGATGTGCTGGTGGATTAATTGTTTGAGTCCTTTCACTCCTATATTTTTTGAAACTTTGAAAACTAGTGCTATATGTACAAACTCAGTGTCGGAACTCTGAAAAGTAACGGTATTTGTTCATAATCATTGGTGGCTTTGGAATTCTCGTGCAAAATCTTGAAAACCATTCTTTAATAATATCTTCTCATAAAACCCATGTAAAATTGATTTTTTTTTATTTTTATTTTTTTATATGTATGGCTGTGTCTGGAATGTTTTTCTTTTCCTTTATGGCCATAATTTTCGCCAACTAATTAGCCTTGTCCAAAGGTTCTCTTGTCCCTTTTTTCTATCATTCTGTCGTAGGTTTATGGTATATTACCTAAAATAGCCTATTTTTCTTTCTTTTTTTTGTTTGGTTTCTCTACTTGAAAAAGGGTCCCAACTGTTTCTACTTTTAAAAATGGGCAAAAGCAGTCTGTGGTGGCGGTTGATGTTGCCGTTTAAAGTTGCTGAAGTGGATTTTTTCCTCTTGAAATATGATTGAAACAATATTTAAAAAAAAAATGGGAACATTAAACTAATACCCAAAATCTTGGTTTTGGATCCGAAATCAGCCCCTCCATTTTTTCCCCTTTTTTCTCGCTACATCCTTCCCCGTGTTCCTCTGCAGGCTGGCAAACAAAATATTCTCAGGTTGAAATCTTCTGGTACTCATCCGCTGGACCAAGAAATTAGAAATATCGAGGATGAAATCCAGAAGATTGAAGTGGTTTTCGACCCAATTGATTTCTCTTGGCATCAAACCTGGCTTCAGGCTCTCTCAAATCGGCACACGACTCTCCTTCGACAAAATTCTGTCTATTGGGGACAGCGTGCAAAGATGCTTTGGCTCTCGGAGGGTGATCGTAACACCAGATTTTTCCATTCCTCTGTCAAAATCTGTCAGCATAAAAACAAGGTCCTTGCTATAAAAAATCCCTCAGGTTTCATCTTCACTGATCATTCTAGTATTGAAAACTGTTTTTTGGACTTTTACAAAAACCTTTGGCACTCCCCTTCTGATTGCAATGTGGAATTCTTCTTTAATGCCATCACGGATGACTTTACTGTCCTTGAGGATATAGATAGAGCTGATTTGATTAGACCTATCTCGAAACGGGAAGTCTATCAAACACTCAATTCTATGCCTCGAGGCAAAAGTCCAGGGCCGGATGGCCTTAATGTAGATTTCTATATTTTTTATTGGAATGTTTTGGGGGACCACTTCTTTAACGCTGTTTCTCATTTTTTTCTTACCTGCAAACTTCCTTCTTCCTGGGGGAAGACTGTTGTACATAAATATAGTACTATATCATCAATGCATTTAGTTAGTAACTCATCACCAAGCATGCATATTTCATAGTTTTCTTAACTATTTCCCTTCCTTCTGCACAATCTACTTCTTTTTAGTTGTTTTTGTAGGAAAGCTGGAGCTGACTGGAAGATAGCTGGAGACTGAGGATCATTCTGGAGAAAACACAACTCGCTTGTGGCCAGTGAAAAGTGCATGTGGTCTGTAAAGCAGGAATGGGGCCCAGCTTCTGTCTGTGACTTTAAAATGGCAACTTTAGGGTTCTTTTGGAGCAGAGAGGGAGAGAGACAGAGGAAAGGGAGTGGCGGCCAGAGAAAAGAAGAGAAGAAAGTTCTGAAGCTCTGAAAGGGGCTGAATTAAGACAACAAGGCTGGAGAGTTGTAGATCAGATCCTGTGGCCATCACAGGGAGTTTTCTCAGCTAGTTGTGTTGTGCTGTGTTTGCTTTTATTCCTCCCATTTTCTTTGTAACTAAGACATGGAGTTGTAAACTTTCATTTAGGTTTGGGATTAACCCAAGGCAGTAGTTGTTTGTTGTGTGTTACTTTTGTATGGATCTTTTATATTTAATGGCAGGTTTCTTGAGTTGATTTTGGATTTGAGTAATTTGACTTGTAAGTGTGAAAGCCTTATTTGTTTTATCCTAGAGATCAAGGTTAACTGAAAGGTTAGCCAAGATCTTTGAACCTCCTAAATCACCCTGAATCTACTGAAAGGTAGTTCTTGAGGGCTTTTCATATAATCACTGTTCTTATTTAGGTTTTGAAAGGGTTTTGTCTACCACGAAAGTAGGAGACAACCTAATTAAGACAAACTTGTTATCTAGAGAGTGGCAAGTATTCTAGGATTATCACCCTTCAAGTAACCTGCCCAAATTTAGGTTTTGATCCAAACACTTCATTCACTGCTCCTTGTGGTAAGTTCCAAACCTAAGTCCACCTAACTTGAATCCCAGTCCACATTTCTGCCTGCTTGTGTTTCTTATTTTAGTATTTTCTATCACTTTGTTATTTCCATTCTCTCAAATTTTAATTGTCTAGATAGCCTATCATTGCATTAGATTGGTAATCGCACTTGGTCCTCGTGGGATCGATAACTTAATACTACTTGGCAAAACCGTGCGCTTGCGGTTATGCAACAAAGACCTTCGTTGCTCTTATCCTTAAAAAAGAAAATCCTTCTTCTGTTTCTGACTTCCGTCCTATTTCTCTTTGCAATGTTTGTTACAAAGTTATTTCAAAAATTTTGGCAAACCGTCTCAAACGGGATTCCTTTCCGGTTGTGGCTCTGCTGATAATGTTATTGCTGCCCAAGAAATTGCCCACTCTATTGAATTTGATTACCCTGCCCCCCTAGGATGATTCTTAAAATAGACATTGAGAAAGCCTTTGATACTGTAGAATGGAATGCTATCTTTGCTACCCTAAAAAAAATGCGTTTTCCGGAGCTCTGGATTTCTTGGATTCGTGCCTGTATTTCTTCAGCCTCTTTCTCCTTACTTATTAATGGTCGCAGTTCCCCTTGGATAACTAGTAGTAGAGGAATTAGGCAGGGAGATCCTATCTTCCCCCCTTCTTTTTCTCCTGGTTACCCAAAACCTTTCGGTCATCCTCAACAAAGCTCTTTCTCTCTCTCTCTCTCTCTCTTGTTCCTGGTTTTAATCCATCCCTTTCTCGTGATTTTAATCACCTCATGTTTGCCGATGACCTTCTCCTTGTCACCAAAGCAACCCGTAAAACTGCCCGAAATTGTTTGTTGTGTCTAAATCTTTACCACTCAATTTCTGGCCAAAAACCCAACCTCTCTAAATCAGCTATCTATTTTCCCTCCTGGTGCAACAAAAAGCTCTCAAATTCTATCTCTAATATCTTGGGTATCAAACACGATTGCTTTCCTTTTACCTATCTTGGTATTCCCATCTCCCCTACCAGAATCCTTGTTCCAAATTTTAACAAGATGATCACCAAAGTTCAGCCCAGCATTTCTGCTTGGAACCATGCCCCAATCTTCTTTGCTGGCAAAGCTATCCTTCTGAACAACACCATTTTCTCTATTCCTAATTATTTCCTCTCTGTTATGCATCTTCCAGACTCAATTCTTGATCAAATCTCCAAACTTGCTAGGAATTTTCTTTGGAGTAATGGCAGCATTGGTAGGCGTTTCCATTCTATTGTATGGACTACTACTACACTAAAAAAATCTGAGGGGGGGCTTGGTCTCAGAAACCCTAGACATGTAAAGCATTCTCTAATGGCAAAGAACATTTTCTCTATTTTAAATTGTGAAAATAAGATTTGGGTGGATATCTTTAAACATAAATACCTTGACTAGAGTCCCTGGCACACAGATCTTCCCCTCAAAACCTCTTGGTTTTACAAATCTATTTCTCGTTCTGCCCTTTGCTTAAAATCAAATTTTAGAATTCTTTGTGCAAATCCTCTCTGTCTGGACTTTTGGAAGGACCCTTGTTTCATGGATCTTCCTATTTTGTTCAAACCAACATTCCTTAACATGAATTCTGATTTTGGCAATTTGAACTTAACTGATTTTCTCATCAATGGCAGTTTAAATACAAATCTCATTCACAGCATCTTTGGTGAAAATTTGGACTGGGATTGGATTAAAGGTATCAGGTTTGATTTTGATTCTCCAAACCTTTGTGTTTGGGGGCCTCGCTCTATCAGATCATCTATTGCCTCTGCTGTTTATGACAACTTGATTACCTCTGATCCTAACCCCTGGCGGGGCTGGAATTTAATTTGGAAACTTACCCCCCCCCCCCCCCCCCCCCCCCCCCCCGCATCAAAACTTTCATTTGGACTCTTGCTCTCGGCAAGCTTCCTACTAGTGACTATCTTTATGCTTTAAATATTGGTCCCTCTACTCATTGTCGTTTCTGTGGTCTTGTGACTGAATCTTCTTCTCATATCATTTGGAATTGCTGTAAAATTATGCCTTCTTGGAATGCTCTCCTTGCAGCTTTTAACTTAGATTCAAACTTTTTAAATGAGCTTTGTGATGGCAATTGGTTAACTCGAAGATATACCGCCAAGAATTCTGATGATTTCTTTAAAGCCATCATTGCTACCTTGGCATGGATCATTTGGAAGGAACGCTGCAACTTAATCTTCAAAGGATGGGCTCCCAATTTTCATTCCTTGTTCTCTAGAGCTTGGTCCTATTGTGCGGTTTACTTTAAATCTATCAGCAAAAATATCAGGGAGTACTCTTTATCTTCTTTCCCTTGGTCCACTATTAATCTATATACTGATGCTTCTTGGAAAAACCAACATGATGTTTGTGGTTTAGCCTTTATTGCAGTTGCAAATTCTGGTCAAATTTTACTTGCAGGATCTTTGGGTTCTCACTCAAACTCTCCTTTTGCAGCTGAGATTGAAGCTATTTGCTTTGCCCTTGATCACTGTTACTCTAAAAATTGGTTCCCTGATAATATTTTTTGTGATTGCCCAGGTATAGCTCGTCTTCTGAAGCACTTTGACAGTTGTGTTGCGTGGCGTTTTGCAAAAGACATTGAAAATCTCAAGTTAAAGCTCTTGCACTCTCCCTGTGCTGCAGTCAAGACCATTCCCCGGGAGGATAATCTGATTGCCGACGCGCTTGCTCATTACGGAAGATTAAACCCTCTTCTTTCCCTTTTTTTCCAGGGCTTGGATTGCCCGCGATGGCTCGATGATCTCTGTCGTCGTTTTAACTTTTTCTTCTAGCTGTTTGTTTTTTGTTATTTAGCTTTTTGCTCTTCCAATAAAAAAAAAACAAACCTCTCTACCTTTGTTCCTCCTCCTCGGGCAGGTAAATACTTCCTTATGCTTCCTTTCTACCTTTGCTCCTACTCTTCAGACCGGCCAACACAACACTTGCTGAACTCTCCTGCCTTCAACCATCGATATCTTGCTCCACTGCTCGCAACAAGTGCAGACCTGAACAAAAACCAAAACCCCGATTTTGCCCTTTTTTTTTTTGCCTTCATCACTGAGTTCGAGAGCCCATCATCAACCTCATGCAGAGCCGTCCACAACAATCGCGACCACCTCCGCTGCTGGTATCTTGCACCACTAAATAAGGTTGATCACCACCGTTGAGTGATCCTTTGTTCAATTGGTTAGGCAACAAGAAGTTTGCATGTGGATGAATGACAAGTAAGTGTCTCAAGCTCGGCATTCAAAACTGTTTGGGTGCTTATACATTTCCAAGTATGTAGAGTAATGTTTATCATCAATTGATCTTCATGCTTTGAAAGATATAGGGCCTTAAGGGCATTGAAGAGCATTGCAAATAACCTAGCTGTGTTTTATGTTGTAATTGCTTACAATTAGTGTGAATGAATCAGAATTATGCTAGAATAGTTCTCACCTCTGGTGGGTTGACTTGAATTAATTGATATAGGGCCTTAGGATTTTTTTTTGTTCTATGCCTATCATTCACTGCACAAATTTTTTTTCTATCAAAGCACTGCATGCATTTGTCTTCATACTTGCAAATAACCTAGATGTGTTTTATGTTGTAGTTGCTTATAATAAGTGTGAATGTATCAACTAGAATAATTCCCACCTCTAGCAGGTTGACTTGAATTAATTGATATAGGGCTTTAGGGATTTTTATTTTTTTATTTTTTTGTTTTGGTGCCTATTA
The DNA here is from genome assembly GCA_020875875.1 of Dioscorea alata. NCBI lineage: Eukaryota > Viridiplantae > Streptophyta > Magnoliopsida > Dioscoreales > Dioscoreaceae > Dioscorea > Dioscorea alata. The sequence goes on from CM037013.1 coordinate 14,664,812, forward strand.
TTCACTGCACAGATTTTTTTTCTTGTTCTGTCAAAGCACTGCATGCATTGGTCATCATGCTTGCAAATAACCTAGTTGTGTTTTATGTTGTAGTTGTTTACAATTAATGTGAATGTATCATGATTATGCTAGAATAATTCTCATCTCTAGTCGGTTGATTTGAGTTAATTGATATAGGGCCTTAGGTTTGTTTGTTTGTTGGTTTTTTTTTTTTTTTTCTGGTGCCTATCAGTCACTGCACAGATGATTTTTTTTTTTGTTTTGTCAAAGCACTGCATGTATTGGTTTTCATGCCTGTAAATAACCTAGATGTGTTTTATGTTGTAGTTGCTTATAATTAGTTTGAATGTATCAGGATTATGCTAGAATAATTCTCACCTCTAGTGGGTTGACTTGAATTAATTGATAAAGAGCCTTAGGATTTTCATTTTTTTTTGGTGCCTTTCATTCACTGCACAATTTTATTTTTTGTTCTGTCTAAGCACTTCATGATTGGTCTTCATGCTTGCAAATAACCTAGCTGTTTTTTTTTTTTTTTTTTTTTTTTTTTTTTTTGTAGTTTCCTACAATTACTGTGAATATATCAGGATTATGCTAGAATAATTCTCACCTTTATATGTTTGTGTTTATTGCCAATTGATCTTGCTTGGCATAGCATGAACATTGAGGGGTAGTACACCATTAACTATCGCCATGGAGGGACATTGTAAAAAAAAAGAAGTAAGATATGTCAATGGGGCAGTGGTTCAGTTTTTGGTTGATCCTGACAAACTTTCTTACTGGGATTTGCTAAGGGATGTTAAAGAATTAGGCTATGACATTAAGAAGGATGTAAGTTTGTCGTATACAGATAGTATGGGAGTATTAAGAAGTATCTGCACAGATTAAGATATTATAGGCTTAAATGAGAAAATCAGTCCACAATACACATCAGATATTTATATTGAATATTTAGAAGTCTGTCATGGTAAGAAGTTGCCAGGATTCCTATTATCTGTGGCTGATAGTAATGCTGAGAGGGATGTCCTAAATCATGTTGCCATTAGTAGTGGTAGTGAATGTAGTATAGATGCTGAAAGGGATGTCCTAAATCATGTTGCCATTAGTAGTGGTAGTGAATGTAGTATAGATGATGAAGAGAGGCTAGAATTTGTCCCATTTGTAAATGGCAGTTCAGATGTTGATGATGAAATACAACAAGCAATGGAAAGGGTCAAGAGATATGTTCAAGTGAAGAAGAAGAAGACAATTGAAGATAATAGTGGTGGAGGTGATGATGTGCAGGCTAGAGATGAAGGACAAGACAGTGAGAATAGAGAGTTCCCCGATTCAATTATTGTGAAACCATATATTGGTGATTGTGAGAAAATTAGTTGCTATGAGAGTGATTGCTTTGATTCATCAGACCTAGGGAACTATGAAGGCACAAGTGAGGACTCTGATGCAGATGATGTTCAAAGGCACAAGTCCAAAGAAATTTTCTATGACCCCAATAAACCATGAAAGGATTTCTACCTAGATCTTAGATTTGAGACTCTGAAATTGTTCAAAAGTGAGCTTTTTGCATTCTTAATCAGTAAAGGGTTTGAGTTCTAATATATGAAAAATGATGCAAAGAGGATTAGAGCAAAGTGGTCTACCAAAGGTTGCAAGTGAATTATATTATGCTTATGGTGAAGTGGTAAAAGGACTTTTGTTTTGAAAAAAATTATATTTCAGAACACACTTGCCTTGTTTGGACATCCAAGAATAAAAGGGTGGCAGGAAGTGTAATTGAAAAAAGGTTTGGAGATGTCATAAGTGGCGTGCCTTTCATTAGGCCCAAACACTTGAGGGTGATGGTCAGAAGGGAGTTAGGTATCTTCATATAAAGTAAGGTTTACAGACATGCAAGGGTTTTGGTACTTAAAAAATTGGAGAAACAATTGAAGGAAGACTTCATGGTCCTAAATAACTATGTCTTAGAATTGAAGGATCAAAATTCTGGGAGCAATTTGAAGATTATATCTTAAAAGAAAGATGGGCATGAGTTCCCAGTAAAGAATGTACATTTATCCATCAACTATTAGAGATGGATTCATAGCTGGATGAAGGAAAATTATTGGATTTGATGGCTGCTTTCTTAAAGGGTTCTTGAAAGGACAATTATTGGTGGCTGTGGAGAGGCATGTGAACGACCAAAATGTCCTCTGCTACTTGGGCAGTTGTTGAGAATGAAACAAGAGATAGCTTGGAGTGGTTTATTAAAGAATTACAGTCTAATCTTTGTATTGGTGAAGGCTTTGGATGGTCATTGATTAGTGACATCCAGAAGGTATGGCCAGCATCAACATATGATTCATTTATAAGTTTTTTTTTTGGTTTTGAATGTTTTTTAATTTATCTGTGATATTATTGCAGGGTCTCCTCTAGGCTGTGAAGAATATGTTGCTATTCATAGAACACAAAATGTGTGAAAGGCATATATATGCAAGATGGGGAAAAGACACCCAGGGAAATAAATTCAGTTACAATTCTGGAATGCCGCAAGGTCTACTAACTAGGCTAAGATGTCTATGCATATAGACAACGTGGGAAAGTTAAAAGGTGGAGCTACTGCTGTAGAAGATCTACTAGAGAACTGGCCTATTTCAGGTTGGTGTGCTGTTTTCTTTAATGATGCAGTAAAATGTGAAGTCATTGACAATAATATGTGTGAGACTTTTAATGGGGTTATATTAGAAGCTAGGCATACGTCCATTAGTAGTATGCTTGAAGATATTAGACAATATGTTATGAATAGAATGGTTGTCAAAAGAGGGCATGCTGTGAAGTGAAAAGGATTTTTCGGGCCTAATATTGTTGCAAAGATTGAAAAAGGAATGATCAAAAGTTCAAAATGGTAGGTTGAATAGAATGGAGGTATAACAAGCTGCGTTGTCCACAGAGAACCAAAACTGTAAGTAAATTTAAGTGAGATGATCTTGTCTTTATTTCTTCCCATGGTGTGTTAAAAATTATCTTCTTGCAGGATGCCAACCCCTAAGCTGACTTAGCTTCCGAGGGACATGTTGCCAATTAAGTGGGACAAGAAGTAAAGCACAACGAAAATCAACTCCTCATACACATGCTGTTCGTTCAAGTGAGAACAAAAGAACTAAAGCACAAGTTGCTGCCAATTATGGGAACTTGACAATTTTGAGGGTGAGACATCAAAAGAAAAAAATATATTACGATTTTGGTTCTATGTTATGCTACAAATGCAAATGTAACCATTCATCATATGTTTTTTTAGGGTGCTCATATTGGTGAGCTTATTGTTGGGAGGGAAAGGATGTATTTAACTACATTTATTACTGCAAATGATTTACTTGTTATTCCTTCTCACATGAAAAACTTTTGACACTTTTATGATTAATGACATGTAACTAGTATATGTTCTTTTGATGGTTTTAATTACCAGGAAAGAAGAAATAAGTGGAGTGCTGAAAGAGCAGGTCATAGTAAAGAAGCAAATCAACAAACTTCTGCAACCATGGAATTCCCAGACATTCCATCCCAAAGCAGTGTAATAGATATTGCAACCACAACCAATCCCTCATCTTGAAATGATGCTTTACGAAATTTACTTTCTTTTGGATACACTTTTGTAAGATGTGTGTTATAAATGCTTGCTTGTCTTATATACTCCACAAGTTATATATGAAAGCCATGGCATGTAGGGCTAGGTTTTTTTTTTTTTTTTTGTTTACTAGATGTCATGTGGACAACAGGTGTACCAATTTTACTGAGTTAAATGCCCAGGAGGTCACTTACCTTTGCTTTTGTTTCATTTCCGTTACCAACCTTTAATTTGCATCAAAACAGTTACTCATCTTTGATTTTGTATCAACAGAGTCACCCGCGAGTAACCAAATTCAAATCACAAGTGGTCTTATCATGTCCATGCACCATTATTCCATGTTTACATGTTTTTTTCCATGAAAGGATGGTGCATGGACATGATAAGACCACTTGTGATTTGAATCTGGTTACCCGCGGGTGACTCCATTGATACAAAATCAAAGATAAGTAACTGTTTTGATGCAAATTAAAGGTTGGTAACCGAAATGAAACAAAGACAAAGGTAAGTGACCTCCTAGGCATTTAACCCAATTTTACTTAACTCAGGTATGAATAAAATTAAGTTCTACAAAAGTCTTTTGTTGGTTGTGCTTAGATCATCAATGAATGACAGATCAATTTTCCTTCAGAATTTTCAATAGAGGTTTTTACATATATTTTTAGCAGATGATCAATGTTATCTGCAAAATTTCCAACAGCTGTTTGCTTGTGTACCTACATATTCAGCAGTGACTCAGTAAGCACTGCTTGTACATTTTCAGAGCAAAATTTTTAGAGCATGTAGGAAAGGTATATGTAAAGAAAATTTTTAGTAAATGATGAATATGTTTATTTAGATACTTTTACTTTTCTGTGGGAAAGGTATATTACACAAAATATTCTCTCTACTTTTCTCCCTCTTCCCTTTTGGTCCCTCTACTCAACAAGGGTCCCAATTGGTCCTCTGATTTTGGATTCGGGTTTCAGATCCAAAACCAAGATTTTGGGTATTAATTTAATGTTCCCACCTTTTTTTTTAAAGTATTTTTAATCATATTTTAAAGGGGAAAAAATCCACCTCAACAACTTTAAATGGCAGCATCAACGACCATCACTCTGTGGAGCGATTTTGCTCATTTTTAAGAGTAGGAGGACTAGTTGGGATCCTTTCTAAGTGGAGGGACCAAAAGGGAAGAGAGAGAAAAATAAAGGGACTATTTTGGGTAATATAGCTAGGTTTGTCCAGACCAAAGAAATAGTCCATACCAAAGTGCTTTTAGAACTTAATGCATGGTTGAGCGGGTGAAGCAACTTGAGAAGTCAGTGCCGTCATCCTCCTCTAGCTAACAACAAATAATCATGCTCGAGAGTGAGTTGTTTAGGTTAGCTTAGCACAAGGTTGGTTGGATAGTGTTAAAATTTGGGCCAACATGAGTGCCAAGATATCATTTGGTACTTGGGCCTCTACAAGAATGCTCTCCAAGTGGCGAATGCTTTATTTATATATAAGAGAACATTTCTGGAAGTGTGAATAGTACTTGTATGTGGGTGGTCCTAAAGCTCACAGGTGCAGGGATCTTGCTCCCACTTGTTCGTTGCGGATTGTGCATGCTTTTGATTTTTTTAATGGTAGAGCTCATCTTGTAGGGAGGGGGCGGGGGATAATAATAATAATAATAACTAAAAAATACAACAACAAAAATAACAATAGTGTTTTGTGCAACAAAAAAGATTATACAAACCCACTTCAACAATGCTCTTAGCACCCAACAAGTTAAAGTTGTACTTTTTTGTGCTATAATGGTGAAAGAGATCCCACTAATTGGTTGCACAAAGCTGAAGCATTTTTTAGTCTTCATAATACTCCTAGTTTGGATGGGTTTAGACGAAAAGGCAACTTTGTATCAAATCTAGAAGAAAAAGATTGCAATTGTCTCTTGAGTAGAATTTAAACATAGACTCCGTACACATGTGAAAAATGTTTCTTGATTAGTTTGGAAAATTTACTAAACTACGCTAATCTTGATTGGTACGAGAATCAAGCAAAATTTGAGAAACTATAACCTTGGTAAATATTCTTACACTCCAACTACATTCTATGAGGGCTTTGCAAGATGGCCGAGTTATTCATTCAAAAGTGTAGTAGCTCATGAAAAGCCACAAAAGTTGCTTACTAAACTTTTTAGGCTACCGGCCACCGGCCACCTAGATGATTCTAAAACTGTAAAATTCCTTTGCAAGCTAGGTATGTGCCTATTTTGGTTAAATCATATAATTATCTACTTTTTTAGAAAATTGACAGAGATAAATTGGTGCAGACATTGTTTTTAGGTGTAGTTCATCCAAGCAACAACCCCTATTCATCCCCCACGATAGAAGGATGGTGTGGATTATCATCAAAGATAAATTTCTAATCCACTGATTAACGAGTTTTTGGATGAATAGAATTGTGCACAAATGAAAAGGAGGAAGAATTCAGAATTCAAAAGCTTCTAGGATTAGGGTTCCACTGCAATGATAAATAAAAGTCTTATATGGGTCTCTTTATTAAGCTTACTTGTTTGAAGGTGGTTTATCCTTAAGTACTCACTATTTTTTTTTCAGGATATAGTGTGGTACCTAACTTAGATCAACTCCTACTTTTGTGGTATTGAATCTAATTAAACACTTTAAGTTCCATGATAACCATTGATTCTCAAGAAATCCAAATCTATGGGTTCAAGCTTAATCCTAGGGTTTCTAACACCGTAGTTCACCTTTCAATGATTCCTTTGGTGTCTTAGATCATGCAACTACCACTGTAGAAGGGTTGGGGCTCTCTTACAATATGAGGTTGTGAGAGTTATCAAAGTAAAGCAAAGGAAGCAAGGAAAGAAGGTTAGGGAGATGGAGAAGATGATGAGAACAAGAACACAAGAGCTATTTACTCAAAGCTTATCCCTTTCATTCATGTCTTCAATGGTTACAAGGGGTCTCTTTTTATAGAAGGAGAGAATACTATGCTACATGTGACAAGCTATGCCACTAAGTCATTAAATATGAGATCTATCACATTCATAAGCATTAAGTATCAAAGGATTAAATCAAATAGAATTTAAGTATGAAAGTAGAAAGAAAAGTCAATACAAAGAATCTTTGTTCATTAAGGGCTAATCCCCAACCCTAGAAAGATAGATCTAATCACTCAAGTTCAAATTACAACCCATGATGTTCAAACTAAGCATCAATAAATAAAGAAAAAAATGGTTTGATCAATGAGTTCCATGCTTGAAAGTCGATAAATCTTCAATTAATTCTTAATCTCCTCCAACTTTTGGTGTGTGCTTTGGTCTTCTGATGCTTCTCAATCTCCAACTCTAACCACGTCAGCCAAGGATCCCCTTCTAAAAACCATCCTTGGTCTTATATAGGATGAAGTAAGCTAGTTTTTTTTTTTTTTTTTTTTTTTTTTTGGCGGCCTTGCGCTATTGGTATAGTGTGCACTATGGCTGGGTCATGGTCCTATCTGAATTAAGATCCTGTATTGTGCTCCATACCCATGGTAATTGATACTGCCTGCCATGTTTCTTGATGTCTTCTTGTTTTGTACTCTTTTATCTCCACAACTTCTTTTCGTCTCTTTTCTTCTAGAATACTTCAAATAATTATATAATTGATGATGAATTCTAAACATCTGGATATAAAGGACCAAAAAGCAGTATCCCCCAACCAAAATGATAATATTCAAGTACAAATATTATGATTAATGAACAAATTAGGTCTAATCCAATGTTAAAAATAATATTCTATTTCAAATTTATTTTTAGTATTAATAAATAAACTGCAAGTCATAGGTGATTGATATAATAATCATCACTAGCTAGCTGTGAGTCCTAAGTGGTGAAGTGTGAGCGATGAAGGATTATGGCTTTAAATTGCATAATTATATAATGACCTAACGCATAATTTGGTAGTCATGGATCTCTGCATTATGTCATGAGGGAGCCAAAAAGTTTAATAGTAGATAATAAAAATCACATGAAATTAGATATTAAGTAGATAACAAAGAAAAAAATTCACATACTCTAAAATTGCGAGCTGTGTTCTTTTACCATCACAAAATCCTCAAGAATTGAATCTGCACTAAATCTCTCTGCAATTTCTCTTTCGATGCTAACCACTAAATTATCTACAAGAAAGTCATCTTCAATCTTCTTTTTTTATAGACTTGTTTTGATGATTTTCATAGCCAAAAATGCTCACTCACTAGTTGTTGTAGAAATTGGAAGATTTAAAATAAGTCGTATCAATTTGTAAAGAAGATAGTTGCCTCCAATTTTCCTCTCTTTCAAAATGGTGCATAACTGTGGCAAGAAAGATAGGTTTGCAGCTTCTCATCATTTTTCACAACATATTAAAAATGCTTCAATTGAAACTTCAAGTTCAACATTTCTTGCTCACTAAAATCAAGAGGGTACTAAGACCTTTGAAGAAGCCTCTGACATAATTTTAGGAAATACATTAATAAGATTAGATTTTAAGGATTACGGTGTTAAATAACAAGTAAAATATTTAAAAATTTTGGAAGAAATTAGGACTTTTTATGAATAAAAATGGCTTTAAAAATTGTAAGAGTTTTCCACTTGTTTCCATATTTTAAATGTTAGTTCATCATGGTGAAAGCGCGTTTGAATCGCTCACCCGCAAGTGCACGGGGTCGCCAAGTAATACCCCTCGCGCGAACACGAGGGGGTCGTATCCCCAAGGGCCCGAGAAGCTATTCTTACTTCCTTATCACATTGTTGTTTGACCTAATCGATCACTTGGAATAAGAACTACCAATAATCTACTAAAACAAAGAGCATGCAAATAGCAAGAATAAAAACGGAGGGGGAAAATCAAGGTGAGGGAATGGCCACGGATGAGGATTCCCTCGGGGGCTACTAAAGTGCTAAGGATGCCCTAACTAGCATGCACGTGGGTGGTTTGGACCGGGACACCCAAGATTAGACCAACCGGATGGTCACGGCGTTGGTCCCTAATCCAATACAAGTATTGGAATACGGAATTGCTTCCGCCCAAATCCTTGTACGATTGCAAAGGGTTTAGTGGATTTCCCAAAGCTAGGGTTGAAACACAATCAAAGACAACCCTAACAATTGGAGGGGGTACAAATACCCGATGGTCACGGCGTATTCGTACATGTATTCCCTTCCAAGCTTGGTGAGCCTAATACTAGGGCAATGGTCATGCAACCTAGCATTGTCTAGGAATTGACATATAGAGTTCTCATACATATCAAGGCATTCAAGAACCACCAAACAAGGATCACAAACCAAACCAAGTACATAAACTAGAAAGTAGCATCCAAAATACACAAGTTCACCCCCAAGGTTCACCTACATCCGGTGACCTTGGGGTTAGTTGTTCATGATCACAAAGTAAGCAAGCAAATACATGAAAACAACCAAAAGCATAATGAAAACACCCCCTGAAAAGATCAAGGCCGAATGACGCTTCCAAGGACGCCACCCAAGGAGTGGCTTCCTTTGTCAAACTTCCTCTCAAATGCAAATCGAAGGCGTGGATTCGTCGTCTCGTGCTCTCCCCGTCGTCTCCTCCTCAAGAATTGCCTCCAAAAGCCGGCCTCAAGCTCCCAAAGAAGATGGTGAAGTCTAGTGTATCTCTAGACCTCGCCCCCCTCTCTCCAAATGAACTCAAAACCCTTAAAAACCTTTTCCAGTCGGTTATGCGGCCCCCTATGCGGCCCCGCATGCGGGGAGAGAAAATTCCCGAGAAAATCCCGAAATCGCGTAAGTTGTTACAGTGCCGCTACAGTAGAACTGCTACAGTGCCGTATGCGGCCTCTGCAGTGCCCGCATGACAGCCCGCATGAGCCTCCAAACTTAGCCATTTTCACCAAAGGATTCGTGCTACAGGATCTGCTACAGTGGTCGCTACAGTACCCCCCTATGAAATAGTGTTTTCGTTGCCGATTTCTTCTCAAATTCTATCAATGAGCTCAAAGGGGTCACATCAGTACCTGTAACACGAAAGAAACTAATTCAGACCAAAAACGGGCGCCAACTCATAAAAAAATACGTAATACATGCACCCGAATACATGGAAAATACGTATGTTTAGGCGTTTATCACATCAACATTTTATTCACCGATAACCCAGTTGTTTCCACTTGTTTATAAGTTTTCCACTTCTATCTCTCTAAGTGATGGACTCTAAGGTTGTTGTGCTTAAGACCAATGATATTCAACTAGTTCTAGTATTTCCAAATAGGGTTGTCATTTTCTTGTAATTTTTCTTGAAAAAGATTTACTTCTTTTGTATTATTGTACAATATTAAGTTGTAAAAGATGTTTATGTTTTTTACGTTATCATCTTACTTAACATTGATTTATGAGTACTTTGGAGATTATTTTGAGGATAGTATACCGAGAAATCTTGTAGTGCTTTGGGGTTAAGAGGACCTGTGTCCCCTACTTCAAAGTACTAAGGTGGTTGTTGCATGCTCTATCCTTAGTCGGGGCATGACAGAATGGGTTAACAAAAACCTGAGCAATAGTCACCAACCTAAGTAGTTCGAGGTGACTCCTTTTAATGCCTAGTATGGTACAAGACCAAATGTAATTCATTTACAAACATTTGGTTGCATTGCATATGTTTTTATAAGAGGTAAATAAAAGGAACAAAATTGTTAATAAGAGTGGTAAATGTATCTTTATTGGGTATAGTAATAGAACCAAAGGGTACAGGTTGCTTGATCCTGTAACTGACAAGGAAGTGGATCTTGGAAATGGAAATCATAAGAAGAAATGACCTATGATGAAAATTTTGTATCACAGAAAACTTGAAATCTTGTAGAGATTAATTCTTCATTAGAACAAGCTTGTGTTGCTTTAGAGCCTATGTGTTTTGAAGATGCAATAGCAAGGAAAACATGGGTATAAGCCATAGAAGAAGAAATTACAACCATCAAGAAAAACAAGTCATGGAGTTCAGAGGATATGCCAACTGAAAGGGAGGTAATTCAACTCAAATGGATTTATAAATCCAAATTCAACTCAGATAGACCCTTATAACGGAATAAAGCTCGACTAGTTGCAAAAGGTTACCCTCAAGAATCAAATATATACTTTACTGAATCTTTTGCACCAGTTGTTCTTCATGATACTATAAGAACAGTTTTGGCCTTAGCTACTCACAATGGTATATTGAAGTTTGCATTCCTTAATGGTATACTTTTAGAAGATGTGTATGTGGAACATCTACAAGAGTTCTTTTATCAAGAGTGTTGAACAAAAGGTGTACAACCTACATAAAGCCTTATATGGCTTAAAGCAAGCCTTGAGGGCATGGTACAACAAGATGGACTCCTATTTTACTCAATATAATTTTCAAAAAAGTTCAAATGAGATAACTCTTTGAGTGAAGAATCATGGTGCTAATTTTCTAATTATTTGTTTGTGTGTTGATGACATAATTTATATATGGAACTTAACTCAAATGATATAGGCATTCAAGGAATAATGATTCCAGCCGTTGCAATATCTAACTTGGGTTTATTACATCATTTTCTAAATATTGAGTTGCCACAAGAGGATTCAAATGGTATTTTTATCTCAAAGGAAGTATGCAAGTGAATTGTTAAAAGAGTTGCCATAGATAATTACAAGCATAGTTATAAGAATTAAACTAGACCACCAGCCCGATTGGTTAGACTGGTGAATTGATCATGGATCCAATTTGATTATGCAAATAACTCAGACTTGTAATTAATCCAGTAGAAACTGAATTGAACTATTGGTTTATTTAATAACCCATTGAACTATCTATTTTTTTAATTAATTAGTCAAGTTTTGTAAAGAGTCTTCAAATGATTTTATTGCCATTAATGGCTTCTTTTTATTTGAAAACATGGTTTTTTTTTATCAATTCAAGCAAAACTATTTTATTCTATAACTTTGATAATCAAAGTAAAAATTAAATTAAAGTAAACTATCTAAAAAATCCAAATTAAAGTAAAAGAAAACTAAAATAAGAAACTTAGAAAGCACAACACTGTAGCTATAGCATCCTTTTTTTTTTTTTTTTTTTTTTTCTTTTTACTTTGTCACCTCACTCTTCTATGACTCGAAAAAAAAAAAAAAAAACCATAGCTTGCACACAGCGACAAACCAAATTTCTTCCATGCTTTCTCATTTTTTTCATTTTAATCTCTCTCTTCTTAAATCACTTTAGAAGACACAACACATTGAAGTATCTAGAGTTTGGTTTTGAATTTAAAGGTATTTCATTACTATTTACTTGCATTTTATGTTTACTCTCTTTTTCTTAGAATAATTTCATCTTAATTTATGTTGTTAAAATCATCATGCAGTATGCCTCTATTTCTCCCGTCTCTTTCTTTAAGTTCTTTAACCTCTAAGTGATTAGAGTCATCAAACCATAGATACTATAGCCAAAGATGCCCAAAAGAATCACTTGGCAGCCGTTTATAATGAGAAATCACTTTAGGGTTTCTGAAGTTGGCCAAGATCAAAGAGTCCGCTTGGTGGTGCCCTTCTGAATTCTCTAGTATTCTCATCCAACAAGAAGATGGGCAGGACTTACGCCCATAAGCTGGACCGTAAGGACCAGCCAGAGGTATTTACAAGGAGCAACATACGCTCGTAAGGACGGTTGCAAGCGCAATTCAGAGAAGATTATGGTCTAGCGCTTGCAGTCGTAAGCTGAATAATAACATCAAGACAAAATACCTTACAGGTAGGACTTAAGGTTGTAAGTCTATCCATAAGGCATGCTACTTAGCATCTCCAGCTCCTTACAGCCTTATTCTTACACCCTTAAGGTGCCTGTAAGTGACTAGGTATAAAAGATTCTAATGAGGTTTTGGAGTTATCTTTTGATGACCAAGCTTAGGGAAAAGAGCAAGAAACTTCTCTAGGCTTTCAGGAGCAATCCATTGTGGAGAGGAGACTCACCCACCTTCGAGGAATACCATTGAAGTCATTGAGGAGCACCTTGGCATCATTTATGGAAGCTAAGGGGGTGAATCCATTGGCAATCTTAAGGGGCAAGATTAGAAAAGGGGTTTTTATGCTTTCAATCATGTTTATTGTCCCTTGTGAATTGCTTGATTGTTCTCCTTTGATGGAGAACTAATTTGTATGTGTTTAGGAATAGATGAACTTTAGGGTTTATGATTTGATTGACTTTGGTTATGGATCTTTAATGTTTTTACATTTGTTATTAATTGCAATACTTCATTATTGAATTCAATTGAGTGCATCTATTGCCTTGAATTCTATCGAGGTGAGAGCCCTAGATTCCTGTTTGATGTGCTTGTATGACTAGCCAAGAAACCCACCTAGTATAGGCAAGCCACGATTGAAAGGGGTTATGAGTATGCCTAGAGATATGGTACTTTGGAATCGAGAGGTCTCTTCCCATAATCCTTCCGAGTGAATTAACAAGCAATTCCATTCATACTGTAATCATAGGGAGGATTTTTGGAGAGAGATCTTGATTCTACTTTGTATAGGATTAGAAACAATTACTTCACTAGGAAAATTGTTTATATTTTGAATGCTTGTTTATTATTGTTAAGAGTTCATAAAGTACATTGTGGTCATAGGGTTGTTTTTATTAGCATTGTATGGGACTAGTCATTACTCACCTTGAGAAAAAGGTATTATAATTTAGGAATTCTCTCAGTTTAATTTGGATTGCTAGACTTATATAACCATTGTCCAAGACCTAACAAACCCTAGAGAAATTTATGCCCGGACACCCCCTTTTACGCTGGGTTAATTGTACTTTCTTCCACGCTTTAGATTCTTATTTTTAGTTTACTTTCACATCTCACTAATTGGATTAGGTTAATTTTCAATTTGGAATCAGTACTAGTAGTCTCTAGTTCCTTGTGGACCGATACCCTGCTTCTTTGCAAACTTTATCACTCTATCCGTACGTACACTTGCATTTTGTAGGTGACTATGATTCATCCCTATCAATATATAACCAAAAATATAGTTATATATATATATATATATATATATATATATATATATATATATATATATATACATGTGGATTTTCTTAGTTGGAATAGCTCCCACTCTAACTAACTCCCAAAAGTGAAGACAATCCTTCTTCAAAATCCTATAAATAGCATAACCAAATTTAATTTCTCAATACTAAATTAAAATCCAACTAAGTGTTTGACAAACACCAACAATGGCATAAGCTAGTGAGATGATCCCTAGCATTAACTTTCTCAAGGCAAGACAACTAAGCTAGTGGAAAGACATATTTCCATAGTAAAAAAGTAATACCATCATACTTAAATATACATCTAAGCACATGTATCTAAAATTTACAAAAAGTTCAAAGCAACTAGACTTGGCAAGCCAAGGAGAAAACATAGCATGATTATCAAAAGTCAAGGCGTTCCTAGCGACAAAGTCTCAAAGGACATTTCGACAAGCACCTTGTATGCATGATTATAGACTAAGTATATACATCACTTTGGCAAATAATCATGCTAAGAATGATACGAGCATTCCAAATAATAAATAAGGAAAAGGTCTTGGACAAGCAAAGAATTCCAAAGTCTAACACTTATACAACCAACACTAGATCAACTACCAAGACAAGGATCATCCCATAGCAACACAATGAAAGGCATGAGAGACCAAGACTTAGTTGAACATCAAGGTGAGAAGCTTGTTCGCTGGATTAGGTAGAGGAGACAAGCCACACCACCTAGAACTTCCTCCAAGCTCCAAACAAAAAGCAACATCCTACCAAGGTTGTAGCAAGAATGCAAGAAAGGAAAAGCTTGGCTCTTTTAAAGATCAGATCCCTGATAGATCCTTGCAGTGGTAGGGCAGACAATATGGCCACCGGAGAGGGAAGGCATGGCCGGTGAAGTGGGAGAATCGGATTCGGTCCAGGTTGCAGGAGAAATAGGTACTTTACTTCACATGGAGGCAGGACAAAGGGTAGGGAGAAGGAAATAAACATTGTTAACTAAACTTTGACTGTTGTGGGGCTCATAACAACCTTCTATTATGTCAAATCTTCTCCAAAGGATCTTGCTTCTTTTATTGATGATTAAAGATGCCTTTGAAAAGAATCTAACATTGATTCAGAGGGTTTTATGTTTAAGTTCTTAAACTCTAGATGAAAACCTTACAACTTCACTTGCTTAGACTTATTTTCTCCTTGATACACTTTTTGAAGTCAAGCCTCCTTTGGGGTTTTTTTTTTTTTTTTTTGCATTTATAATCTTAGAAAACATATTTTCATTTATGGATTATTGGATAAAGGAAAGAGCCTTAGAATCTTTTCTTCCTTTTTTCTCAAACCATTCTGTTGTGTTGTTGTCAACCTCATGCCTTCCTTTCCTTTTGGAGTTTCATATCCATTGTCCATCAAGTCCCATAGTTTATGAGAAACGAATATTGTCCTCACCTTGATTCACTAAAACTAGTAGCTTAGACCCATAAACACAAGCAAATTTTGAGTTGAATATGCAACTGCAATGGTAGTTATCCTGGCTCTGATCTGACAATATCGTTATATATTAGGGAAAAACTATAGTAAAATAAAATAGGGGAAAAAATTCAAAGTAAGTTTGGTGAATGATGAATTCATTGATCATATTGAAATCAATTGAAAATCTATCCTTTTATAGCTGAAAGAGACTTTGTTGGTTACAAAATTAAGCAATACTGGATAGCTATCGTTGATTTTCTTGATATGCATTTTACCAAATGACTCATAGGTATTTTGTTGAACAAAATAATAGACTCCAAGATACTCTCAACTAATCCACTTGATAAATTCAAACCATTATAATATCAATTTTTGAATTATCCAAAAGAGCAGTGGAACCCTGAATATATCAAGAACAAACTCTTTGAGCAAAGGAAAGAATTTATTTGGAAGAAGACTATAGTTTGCTCATGGGAAATTCTATAATTGCACTCATGAGCTTTTTTTTTTAACCCTCTAAAGAATTCTATCTTTCTTTCTTTTTCTTTTTTTTTTATTGTGGGGAAGGGAAGGTGATAATTATTAGCATTCAAAATTTGAGAAAAGATTGTGATGTTTGTCAAAGGCACAAGGCAAAGCAAACCAAAGCCACTAAACTTCTTCATCCCCTAGTAATTCCAAACAAGATATTTGAGGATATTTCAATTCATTTCATTAAATTTGTCTAATATGACTGTTATATTTATTATGGTAGATAGGTTGTCAAAGTATGGTCATTTTCTAACATTTCACATTCATGTACAATTGCAAATGTTTGAAAATATTTTTTGCTTACATGCAATGCCTGAAGCTATTATTTCTCATAGATATTTATCTTTTATCAATTTTTTGGAAGAAAAGTGTTGTACCCTATCCTGATTTTAGACCTCGTGCCTTCTTTAGATTTTTGTGCATGCATTAGGGGTAAAATGGTCATTTAGCACTAATGGCACCCTTGCATAATTGCATAGTAGCTGTAGTGTGAAGTTAGACAAAAACCAAGGGCAATTTGGTTTTTTGGACCCATTTTAATTTAAGTTTCCTGCTAAGAGGGCAATTAGGTCATTTCCTATATTTTTTTTAAAAAAAAGAGAGAGTAACAAACCTGGCTTCCTTTCTTTCCTTCCTTCTTTTTTCTTCTTCATTTGCTTCTTCATTCGGCCAACCACCAACCTTGGAAATAAAACTTTTCTGGCGAAAAATCCCGACGAACCAAGCATCCCCTCCTCCTCCTCCTTCACTTATAAGCCAGGTAAGCCCTTGATCCAAGCTTTTCATCCCATATATTCATCGTATTTTCCTGTTTTAGATTTTTTTAAAAAAAACCTAGATTTCTTCATGGATTTTGATGTTTATAGGCTCAAATTGAAGCCAATGAGTTGTTATTCATGCATGTGAGTATTTGTAAAGGAATTCCTTGATTTAGTGTTGTAAATTGGGAGAATATCCATGTATTGGGGCCTGTTTTACTGTAGCAAAATTGAAGTTACTATAGCACCGAACACTTTTGACATGTTCTTGTATTTCCTTGGTCTAAATCGAAGCCCTTATTGCTTAGAATTCATTAGAATTTGGGTCCAAAATGACGTCGTTTTGCTCTAAAACCCTAAAGTTTCATGTCCGGCATGTATAATTGCATTCACATGCATTTTTGCTCTCATTCTTGTGTTCATTAGTTCTTAGACTCCCTGCTTATATCTAGGTGGCGAAGCATCCTCTAAGGGGAAGGAAATCGCCGACCAAGGAGCACGTCTCGAGGCGAAACTACTGGTTCAGTGAGTAATTTAATTTATAATTGCATAGATTTAATATGAGTATTACAGTATTTTTTATGTGTTTTATTACATAAATTTGATAATAATTCAGACTTCATTTGATATGTTTATACATATATATCGAGCATGAATGGTATTTATTTTGAAAGGAACATATTTACATGTGTAAGTATTTTATATGCAAATGGAATATGGTTGACTTACATTCCCGTATTTAAACATTGTATGATGTCATTCCTGAGCTGGGAATTTGAAATAATTCTATTATTGCATTTGATTTTGATTGTGACTACGGACTTTAGTCCGACACTGCAGTGGGGGTCTCACAGTCTGGCCTGATGTGAGGCGCCGTGGTTAACCCTGGTCAAGAGATGCGTAGAGCCATTGACAAGGGTTCTTTTATGTGAGAAACCTGGGGTCACCACACGGGGAATCTCAGCGGCCAATACCAAGGAAGGCAACATTTTACATTTTAAAAGGTTTTAAAAACACCTTGGTGGTCCTGTAGCTAGTCGCGGCCACAATTAGCTTGGGAATTGTTTGAGGACAGCCTGTATTTTTAAACTATGCTCAATGTGTTGGAAAAAGGTTACTTGTTATTCTATTGACAATCATTATGTTAATTGTTAATCTGTTGAATACTTGAATACCTGAAACTACTTTTATATGTTATTACCATTATGATAATTTAGAAATTTACAATACTTTATTACTCTATTATATCTATGTTGTCACCACTCACTGGGAACACTTGTTACTCACCATTCTCTTTTTCTCCTTTCTCAGATTGCGACATTGGACTAGGTTGTGCTGGGCAGGCAGTAGAGTGACTTGTCGGTTCTCCTTGTCTAGGTTATTTCGTGGTGTGCATGTGAACCTTTTGGATCCACTAGACTTGATCTTTTATATATTGTTCTGGTATTAGTACTTTCTGGTTGTATTTGGAACCCTAGCTTATATGGTTGTTGAGATTCTACTGTATTTAGAGTCCCTAGTGTAAGGGAACCATATTATGACTTTATTGTTGATATTGTCTCCTTCTTTAGTAAGTTGTGTTATCAGGTTTGTGTTGAGCCTTATGGCGACCTGAAGGTGGGGGCCGTTGTGGGACCCACTTCTCGTTGTCGTGGCGATTGCCACGTGCTCGGCTAGGTTCGGGGCGTGACAAAAAGTTTTCAATTACGTGGCACTCAACTCAATTTCAACTTAGCATGCTACACAAACCGATGGCCAAATGAGTGATAAATCACATATTTGAGATAAATTTAAGTTGTTTTACAACTTCTAGTTTTGTTTTCCTAAAAAACACATTGAAGCCCAAGTTACTATGTTGACCAAGCTACTAGCAATAGGTGATGACAATACGTTATCAATCCATAGCCAATTACTATATTGGACAGCCTTAAACGAAAGAATAAAAAGGAAGGTCTAGTTTAGTGGTCGGGGGTGCTACCATCAAAAACCATGTGGAAAGATTTCAAGATATGAAGACAATTTACTGATACTGCTCTTGAGAATAAGAGCAAAATTTAATGGGGGAGGGTGGGGACTTGGATGGGGAGGATAGAGCATAAATCAATTCCTATTTCTATAGTTTGTTAGTTGAATACATCTAATTATTGTTAGAAGGTTAACTGATTTATTTCTTTGTTAGCAAGGAGTAGCTCCTACTTGTCAGTATTTATTTCTTATTAAATTGCTATTTTATTGGATGTAAAAATCTATTTTAAAAAATTCACTAAAGACAAATATTATTTAAATTTTCAATCAACGAACTATTGTTATTCGAGAATTTGGTATTCTTCATCAAACCATATTCTCTTGTCTTTACTTCTCTTTGCATGCTAGGTTTACCTAAACTAGAGAAGCTATTTGTATCAATATACTATGCATATAATTGGTATATTAAAAATGTCTTATCACCTTGACAGTCAGCATGAAACTATAAAGAGAAAGTAATGTATATGAAAACTTGCATACACAACATTGCAAATCATTAAGATTAAAATCTTCAAGGTTAAATAAAATTTTAAATTATAATTGAACCTTCAAGCTTTTACAAAACTCAACTACAGTTACATAAATTTGAATTAAGGCTCATGTCTGCGAGAGACTATTTAGCTTAGTTAATTACAATTTTGACTATTTAAGGTTCATAATGAGAAAAATTCTAAATATTTGCAAACTTAAGTTAATTGTTAAATAAATCATATATATATATATATATATCTTAATTGTGGGCTCTCAAGTGCTGCATTTATAGACATTTCTTTATATTTTATACCATTATTGCAAAGGCAAATGTGAATAATTTTTATTTTATATTTGATCCTAGTGTATTGCTTAGATAAGATACAAAGAGTACTATAAAAAGAAAGGAAAATGCCAAAAAAAAAAAAAAAACCTTGTGGTTTTTGACTTTTGCAAAATAATAACATAGGTTTTTTTCTTGATTGTATGACATTTGGTTTTTCAAATTTACAAAAAAAGAAAATTCATCAATGGTGTTAACTTTTTCTTCTTTAGCAGGGGCAAAATCATTCATTTATGTAAAAAACTGCCACATGGCATAAGAAAACATTATTTTTTAACATGATTTTATTTTATTTTTGGAATTTAAGTGTTTTTGTTTAGTGAAATTTTGGGAGAGATTAATAAAATTTTAAAAATATATTTTTATGTCATATAAGTTGTTTTTTAAATAAAATAACGACTTTGCCCATGTGAGTTAACACCTTTACTGCCCGTTTGGATTGTAAAATATGAATAGAAAGGGGTAGAGGAAAAGAAGAAGAGAGGAATGTGAATGAGAATAAGGGGAAAGTGAGGATAATAATGAAGGTGTTTGGTTGGAGGGAATGAGAGTTAGAAATAGAAACAAGTAAGAGAGAAAAATATAGTAAAATTACACTTATGCCCTTTTATGTAAATAGGATGACATTTTACATAACAGTAGTTTATATTTAATAGTAAATAATTAACATGATTATTATTAAATATTTGTAATATATTTAATTATTTATTTTAATTTATTTTTATTAAATATTTCATCCAATTAATATAACTTAAGAAAATTTTGATATATTAAATAATAAATAATTAGCATAATATAATTATGTAATTCAATTTATTATAATTATATATTTCTTTCAAGGATTGTAAATTTAATGTCATTAACCAATTAGATAGAAGATATTCTAATTATTTCTTGATTTGATTCAATTTAATTATCATGGTCAAAGTGAACAAAGTTACTTTGAACAACTTTAATTTTCCTAATTTCCCTTCCACAAGGAGATAGTCAATTCCTATGCAAGCTTGCCCATAACAAGATCCCCATTTTCCTCCACCACTCTATTAATGACTACCCAATGTTCAGGAAAAAAAACAACAATAACAACAACAACAACAACAATAATTAAAACGAATGTTTGCAAAGCAACTACAATTAAAAAAAAAAAAAAAACAGCAGCTACAAGGAAGCATGCATGTAAAAGCAGAAATTAATATAAACAAGAAACAAAAATTAATAAAAGAGAATCAATAATGGCAAGACATTTCCCTCCAAGTTCAAGAGAAATTGGTGTCAAATGCTTTACAGCAACAGACATAACAATGCGTCCAACTCTACTGCTACCTGCTTAGTTTTTTTGTATCAAATTATACATGGCAATTCAAGACATCTATTTTCAATCAATCATATACACAAATTTTACCAGTAAAGAAGATTTTATCCCATTTATATTGCAAGAGTTGTGCTCCAACTTTTTGGTAACCCTCGAGCATGGGTGTCGCGGCTTCTACTACATTGTGTCTCTTCCTAGAAGTAGATAGAATATACCACCAAAATATTAAATGTGCTAAATAATAATGAACTAATAACAAATTAATGAGCAAATATCCAGATCAAGCCAAAGTGATAAATAACAGGAGGAACTCGTGCCTCAATGAAGTAGGCAACAAAAACGTAGCTTTATGTCATCCAGCAAATACCAAAACATGTTAAGTTTCTCTTCATCTTTTCTTAAGGATTTCATTAACCCTTCGTTGCGATTCTTGATCCATTCTAGAAGAAAAAAGTCAATAAAACATAATTTATGCAAAAAGAGTAAATAATTATAATGATCATAATATTCATAACAAAAACAATACATGCATAGATCATGTAAAGTACGTGCTCTGCTTGAATATCGTCTATACTTTGATTCTCTATATCTAAAATAACAAATAAAACACTTTCTTAAAAATATTATTTAAATCATTATAAATAATTATGATAACACAAGTTGCATGGGCCATGTAATATTAATTATGGTTCAAATCTTTGCTAATTAAAATTGATCAAGGCTTCATCTATTTTCAAATTAGACATGAACAACTGACTGAAATTAAAACTAATTCAGTCAATTTTATTTGAATGATCAAAGGATAAAAGGAATGAAGAAAAAGTTATGCTCTCGTAAATACACAATTAATGTGCAATCTTATATAAAAACAATTAGGTGTTTTCAAATTTAGGTAAGGTAGTTTTATATGTCTATTGAAGTTCCCATCTTGGGGAGGATTATCTTTGGTAAACAGTAGTAATTCTAAGTTTTAGGTTCCTATACATGATTTCCTACAGACGTGAATCATTTGAGGTTTTCTAATATGAAACAAATAAAATTCTGAAAATGTGTGGGTGTTCACTTCTCTTCATCCTCCATCCGTTACTTTTCTTTTTATACTATATTGTTTCCATCTTTTCAATAAAAGGAGCACAAGCACTTGCATTTGATTGAGACTCCAAAAACTCTTCTCTTTTCTTGGCCATGAACTCAAAAACTTAATGCAATGCTTGACTCCATTTGGACATCATGCGTCAAACAATATTTTAAAAGAATTTATTTGTAACATATAACAAAGGCAAAATTGTTTTGAGAAATCATAATTCATGATCAAATGCTTATTCCTTCATATCTTATAATTATGACCTTATAAAGTTCTATTCCAACTTGGTTGGTGCATCTATTCCTATGTCCATTTTCTCATATCAGTTTATCTCCAAGAAATGTCTTTATGAAGTACAATATCTTTTTAAGAAAGTCTATTTTCTCTTATCAAGTTCTATTGGCAGGAGCTTTTGACTGAGAATATGAAAATATATGCATAATAGCTGATAAGTGCTTGTGTTATAGTATCGCGAAGCGCTATTATCTTACATTAAGCATACCTTTTATCAGGTTTTATCACTAAATGTGTGCATTTGTGTTCTCTTGTGCATTGAAGGTATTGTGGAGCCTAATTGGAGAAGAAGAATGAAATTAGGTCGCGTTCGCCAATGTTGGGATGTTCTCGGACCAAGCAAGGAACGAAGCACGTATTTGGACTTGTGGATGTGTGCCAACCTCCTTTGGAGGGGCACAAAGGCAGTCACATTCACAACAAGTCCAATCTGTGTTACTTAGGAGAATTTCGCGAAAGAAGAAGACTTGAAGCAATCGGCGCGACCTACCGTTGCTTGTGTGCCCAAGTAATGGCCTCGATGAAGAACAATGAACCCGGGAGGTGTTTCGGCAAGTTATGTTCAGCTGAAGATTAGAGTTCCAGAGAAGTCACACGGGCGTGTGGAAATTCCACACGGCCGTGTGAACCAGTTTCCAGCCAGACAGAGAAGTCACACGGGCGTGTGGAAATTCCACACGGCCGTGTGTTTGTGCAATTTCAGCCATCCAGTGAAGACACACGGGCGTGTGGAAATTCCACATGGCCGTGTGAAATTAATTTTTCAGCCGAGACAGAAGCTTCACACGGGCGTGTGGAAATCCCACACGGCCGTGTGAAGCCCCCGATAAGTCTAATTTTAAAGCCGCGATTCAACATTATAAAAGGGGATTTTTGCAACCTTTTGAGGCATCTTTTGACCTATCTTTTCCCCAACTTTCTGGAGTGCGGCTAGGGTTTCGGAGAGGATTTCGTGGAGGTTCTAGCGCGTCGTCGGCATCGATTTCGAGGTTCGACGTTTGCACAAGACCACGGCCACACCAATTCGAGGGGGTTTTTCATTGATGTCTATGTTTTATGCTTTATTTCTCACATTGATGAACATGTATAGCTCTATGAGGAGCTAAACCCCTCGTGGGGTATTCGGACTTGTAAACTTTAGGGTTTCTTATGTTTCTTTGACATTGATTATTATGCTTTCCATCGTTGATGAATAAAATTGAGTTTTTAATCTTGATTATCCTTTCATATTGTTTTCCCTTAAACGTGACATTAGGGTTGAGAGCAATCTAGGCTTTCCTTTGGAGGTGTGACAACTCCTATAGGATTAGACTACTCAAGATTAAAGAGGGTTGAGAGGGAGAGTTGTGAGGTAGCAATGTACCCCTTTCCCCTTCGATGTGATTTCTCCCTACCTCCGATTCCTTGATTTAATAGCGGTCGAAATAGAGTGAAGAAATAGGTAGATAAACTCCCCTAGGGCTTAGTTACGCAAGTAATAGAGTGGAGGGTTGTAGTGAATCCTATTTGCTGGGGCTCAATCTAGACTAGGGTTCTTCCACCTGGACCAAAGGGTTAGAATTACGTATAGGAACAGGTTTAATCACTAGGAATTCCTAGAGCATAATGCAACTCCACATAGTGTGAGGTTTAGGCAGATGGACTCCCCTGGGGCTTAGTCATCTAGGTGACAGAGTGAAGGGTGTTGTGAATCCTAATACCGGGGCATAGTGTTGGAGTTAGTCACGGTTGTCCTTAGGTTTGGGACCGTGAGTCTTAGGATATCCTCGACTCAATTGACATCAATAGGAGAGTATAATATCATAGTCTTGCACTTGAAACATAGACCCTAGAGGTAGCTTGTCCGGATACCCCTCCCCCCCCCCCCCCCCCCCCCCCCTTTTTATTCATTGTTAGTCCTTCTCGATTTTCCTACTTGCACTTCTTTCTTCCATCTCTCTATTTAGTTTATTGCTTTGCATTATTTTCACTCATCAATCTTATTATCGATCTCCGTATTTTGCATAGCTTAATTAGTGAAACCTTATATTCTATCTCCCTATTCCCTGTGGATTCGACTACCTTCTCACCAAGGTAAATTTATTACTTCGACAAACCCGTGCACTTGCGGGATACACGCAAGGGGTCGTGTCAATAGCAAAAAAAAAAAAAAAAAAAAAATCAAAATCAACAATTTGGTGTGAGGCCTAACCTCGCCAGAGATGGAGACTGACTGCCGGGGATTGTTGGGGATTGCTGGACACTGGCGGAATGTAGGGATGATGTTTTTTTTTTTTTTAAGGGAAGAGCCAGTAGACTGATTTTATTAGAAATCAAAAAGAGTTTTACAGACACAGGAAACATTAAATAGATACAGACTACCTTACAAATAAAAGCTAAGAAATAGAAGAGAAAGAATAAAACAGGAAACTAGAACTATAAACAAAACCCAGTAGTAGAGAAGCGCTTCATAATCCATCTAGGAAAGTCATTGCCGGAGTGATATAATGATAAAGAGTGAAGATTTGTTGCAAAAGAAGCCATGCAGGATGCTGGACTCAACCAGGCTTTCGGAATGACATGAAGGTGTGGCTGATTGACAAACGAAAGCAGATGAAGGATAGTATTGAGCCAGCGCCGATGAAGCCATCCACAGCCAGCGATATCGTTTGAATTAGATAGAAGATCAATAATGTCTGAATTTGAAATGAAGACGTTTCACACAGGGATTTGACGCAAAAGACAGAGTCTTAAAGCAAAAACAAGTGCAAGGTTGTCGGCGTCCAGGAGAGATGTAGCGTTTGAAGGACTGCAACCAACAAGAGACAATTTGTAGTTAGCGTTAGAGAAAAAACAACCAGCAGAGGATACCTTTGATTTACCATTCCAGTAAGCAGCAGTGAACAGGAAGATCCCATCAGAGTTGGAAAAATTATTTAATAGTATTTTCCTGCCAATCAAAGAGAAACTGGAATAGAAATAATTTTTCGCAAATTGAAAAGCTCGGACAGAGATTAATTTGGCGTTAAAGCTGATATCCTAGAAAATAACATCGCAACGAGCTTTCCAAATATGCCAAGCCATAGCAGCGATGACGGTCTTGGTAAAAGAAGAATTGGAAGAATTAGTAACCCAACTACCATAGTAAAGTTGCCATGAAAATGAATATGAGAACCCAGCAGAGTGGCAGCTAAATTCCAAACGAGACGAGCTTTGGTACAAGTATTCAGCAAATGTTCAGCGGACTCAAGCTCCAGACCACAAAGAACACACATACTAGAAGGACCCAATTTAAACATGTGAAGCAAATCAGTGGTAGACAATCGACCATGAAAAATAAGCCACAAGAAATGCTTCACACGAGGGGCTGTTTTAATTTTCCAAATTTTAGTCCAACCATCCCAGGTGGCATTTGAAAACCTCTTACCATTCAGAAAGTGATACGCATTGGAGGACAATTTAGTAGTGTTGGACTTAGGAACCCAGATCCAGCGATTAAGGCCAGTAGAATCAATGATTCCGAGACCCTTGATGATATCAACATAAAAGCTACCAAATAGAGAATTGAGCAAAGCAAAATCCAAATGATTGTTAACAATGAAATCAGAAAGAGACAACTCATTAAAATCAAAATCAATGTTAACAAAAGTGGTTTTAAACGCTAGAGGAATATCAAAGCACCAAGGGTCAAAGAACAAGGATGTGCTACCAGGGTTAAGGGATTTGATCCAACAGTTGGGCTTTAAGAGATTAGCAGTATTACAAAGCCCTCTGAAGAAAACAGAGCAGTTAGGAGGAATAGAATTGCGCCAGAAATTCAAATAGCCATATTTAAAAATCAGAATATCAACCCAAAAACAATCATCACGATTTAAAAACTTGAAGACATGTTTAGCAAAAAGAGAATGCTTAGCAGTCGATAAATTGCGAATCGCAAGACCCCCCTCACGTTTACAATCAGTAATGGAACTCCAATCAACCAAATGGATGCCCTTTCCATTGCCACCCTTATGCCAAAGAAAATCCCTAATAATTCTATTAATATTATTGATAAAAGAATCAGGGATTGGATATACAGACAAATAGTAATTAGGGATGGAAAGGAGGGAAGAGTTAATCAGTAAGACCTTAGTAGCCATAGACAGTTTAGAGGACTTCCAACGAATACAAGTACTATGAATTTTCTCAGCCATATGGTTAAAAACAGAAGTGGCAAGCCTCCTAGGAGAAATAAAGACACCTAGATATTTGAAAGGAAACAGACTTAATTTTCAAGATATTACAAATACTAGTTTGAACTCTTTTATTGAACCAAGTAGGATAGTAAATGGTAGATTTATTAGCATTGAGACCTTGACCAATAAGAAACTCATAATCATCCAGACACCTGATAATATGATGGGCAACACATCTAGAAGCACGAGATATAATAACAAGATTGTCAACAAACATGATATGGTTTAAGTTATTAGGGAGGTTACCATGGAAACCTGGAATACCACCAATTTGAAGAGCAGAATTAAGCTTAGTGGTCAAAATTTGAGACACTAAAATGAAAAGGTAAGAAGAGATGGGATCACCTTAACGGACACCCCTGGAAGAAGAGATCCATCTAGTAGGACAACCATTAATCAGAAGAGAAAAAGAGGTGGACATAAGACACACTCTGATCCAAGAAAGCCAACAACTAGGGAAATTCATTTTAGCTAGGGTGGCAAGAATTGCACTCCAACTAAGGGTATCATACGCTTTCTCAATATCAATCTTGATAATCATCCTAGAGGGGTCATTGATGTCTCTTTCGATAGAATGCACCACTTATTGCAAAGTGATGATGTTATCAAAAGGACATCTCCCTGCTACGAAGCCTGACTGTTCTCGACCAATAAGCTTTGGGAGAACAAAGTAGAGCATATTAGCAAGGATTTTAGAAATAATTTTAAAATAGACATTACAAAGAGAAATAGGATGATAATCGGAAACAAAATGAGGGTTGTCAATTTTAGGAATGAGAGAAATAAAAATCTGACGCCACAAGGCAGGCATGACAACATTAGTGAAGAAATAAGTAATGGCAGAAGTTACCTGATCACCAATGTCGTTCCAAAAAAACTAGAAAAACTCATAATTGATACCATCTGGGCCGGGACTTTTACCAGAAGGGAGGTTAATTATAGCAAAATAAATTTCATCACGAGAGACCTCACGCATGAGAAGATCACCTTCCTCAACAGAAATGCAAGGAAGACCCTCAGGAAGATCAAGAGCAATTTCCAGTGGGTTCTTGTCAAAAGACTCAGCCCAGAGGTTAGCATAAAACCCAGTAAAAGTGTTCTCAATATCTAAAGGGGTGGTGCAGAGAGTGCCATTAGAATCGACAACCTGATTAATATTATTAAAGTGCTTGCGGATACAAACTAAATTATGAAAGAAAGCAGTATTGAGATCACCATTAAGAAGCCAATTGAGATGAGCACACTGAGCCCATCTAATAGTGTTCGAGCGCTGAAGAATAGTATACTTACTATAAAGGTCAGATAGATCTGGAAAGGCATCCAAACCAAGAGAGTCATCGTACTCAAGATTAAGAATTTGAGCTTCAACATTGTGAATATCAGTATCCAGATTAGAAAGCCTAACCTTCTTCCAAAGATTAATTTTAAAACTAGTATGAGAAAATAAATGAGTAAGGGCATGCATAGGGTTACCATTGGGAGTGAAGTTCCAAGCATCCTTAACAGCTTTGATACAATCAATATAGTTGAACTAATGGTTCTGAAAATGAAAGATCTTCCTAGAGAAGCTCGGGTTAATATTAACAGTAAGGGACAGGGGAGCATGATCAGAGAAGATTCTAGGAAGGGCTTTAAGGGTGTAAGAGTGAAACTTATCCTGCCAGATGCTATTAACCAGACACCAATCTAGCTTGGCCCACCGGCGGGCCACTCCAGATTGGTTATTGCACCAAGTGTACCTTGGACCAGAGATTTGCAAAGCAAAGAGATTGTTAGAATCCAAAAAATTAGTAAAAAATTGAGACTTCCGAGAATAATAAGCAAAAAGACTGCCTCTATAGTCCTCACGGGAGGTAATACAGTTGAAATCTCCCAGAAGAAGCCAGGGGAGATTCAAACAAGCTAACCTGTTAAGTTCCTGCCATAAGGAAATTTGATTATTAAGATTATGGGAGTTATAAATAATAGAGACAATATGACTAAAATTAAAAGGGGGAAAAATAATGAGATGAAGAGCGTGAAGAGAGACGGCCAGCGGGGTTACATAACCAAGATTTTTCCTCCAGATAACAATAATACCACCGGACAAACCGTCAGCGAGGATTGCAGCCCACTCCCACGAATTAGGGAGTTTGGAACAGAATCGATCAAGTCTGCTAGCATCAGTTCTAGACTCCACTAAACAAGCGATCATGGGTTTGTATTTTCTAAGAAGCTTCAGGAAGTGATTGAACATCTCACCAGAAGAAATACCCCTGCAATTCCAACAAAGTATGTTAAGGGATATCATCATCATAGAATAAAAGGAGAAAAGAACGAAAAATAAAAGAATGGAACAGTAGAGAAGATTAAGAGCTGGATTCCCCAGCCTCAATCCTTCCTTTCTTCTGGGAAGGAAACCCAGCGTGAAAACCCTTCCGGACTAGCGTGTCACGACAAAGTCCATCTTGATATTGATCTAAAATCATAAGATCGTCAGGCTCTTCTTCATCTAGCATAGCATAATTGTCTCCCTTCGAAAAGCTAGCATCACCATCACTTTCCTCTGCCGACGGGTCACCGTCAAGGACAGTAGAGACTTTGTCCACGGCCATGGCATTAGCGCAAGGAGTGTTAGGAGCTTCAAGAGGTTGAGTGGAGAAGATAGAGGATCTAATCACAACGGGCGCGGAGCTCGAGGGGGCAAGGACAAGAGCCTTAGAGGTGGAGATCTCTTGGGATTAGACGGGTGCAGGGTTGAGGTTTCGAAGTGCTTTGGGGGAATAGAATTAATATTTAATTTGCTAGGAAGTGCCTTGGGAGTGACAGAACTCTGGAGATGAAAGGAGTCATCAGGGACAAGGGATGGTGGAGTCAAATCAGGTATAGCAAGTGAAGAATGGTTAGATTGAGAAGCACGAAGACCTCCTCTGCCGCCACCTCGAGCTCCACCGCGAACATTACGCATAGGGATGCAAGTGGGGCGGGGAATCCCCGTTCCCCATGGGGCCCGCCCCGACGGGGCGGGGATTCCCCGAAACACCACCCCCGCGGAGCGGAGAGCGGGGAAAAATTCCTCCCCGCCTAGCGGGGCGGGGGCGGGGGCGGGGAATGCTCTCCCCGCCCCGCTCCCCGCACGGGGATTCCTTGTGCCCTGCGGGATTCCCCAACAAATATATATATATATATATAGTGTATTTATTAAAAATTATTTCAAGATTAATATAATATTATATATATAACTAATAAGTTTTTTAGTTATTAATATATATATTTGATAATATTTTTTAGTTATTAAGATAATTTTTTTTAGTTATTAATAAGATTTATATTATTTATTTAGTGATAAATATTATTTTTTCAACCCATTAAACATTTAAACTCTTGCTCATTAATTTATCTTTATATTATAAAATGGGACTCACAAGTCACAAATATTTCATACAACTTATTGGCTATTATAAAATATGAGCAACGGAATAGTTATAAAATTAATATTTTCCTAAGAATTTTTCATTTTACTCAATTAAATTACATTTAATTATTATTACTATAGATTTATAATACATTAATTTATCGATTTGCATTATGAATTTTAGTTAATGGATTTGTAATTTTAATTTGGTTTTAAACTTTATGTTATTTGTATTACTTAATTTGTACCTCAATGTTGTTGTTTCATCATATATTATATTATGACTTGTTAGGAGAAATATTTCGTGTGAATTTTTATTTTATATATGATGTGTATGTTGTAAAAAAAACTTTGGTTGAGAATTTTTATTTTATTTCATCATACATTATATTTTTTATTTTCAATTGTATATAGCATTTTTAGCATATGTGTAACATAAATGCATTAGAAATATTATAGTTATTTACAAGCCAAATAAAAATTTTTGATGGTTTTTAATTACAATTTTTGGATCAATATTTTGGGCGGGGTGGGGATTCCCTGACCCCGCAGGATTACCGCGGGGGAGTGAGTGGGGGGAATTTCTCCCCCGCGGGGAATTTTGAGGCGGGGAATCCCCGCCCCGTAGAGAGCGGGGATGGGGACGGGGATCCCATTCCCCGCCCCGCCCCACTTCCATTCCTAATTACGCACAATAACAGAACGAGAGCCGTTGGATCCATTAGATCTGTCTCTCGGATCGGCTGCCACGTCAGCTACTGCGTGACTAGCACGTGCGAACTCGGTTTCGCCGAGAGAATCAAGATTAACGGGGGAAACCTCGGACTGAACAACAACTGGACGGGTAAGAGCTAATTCTTTTTCCAGACCCCCGATCCCCCGGAGAACAGCCTGAGCTTACCCCCAACCTTTGTGGATCACAAAGGGGTGGAGATGCTTTACCGTTCCTAGGTTTCGTGGTCTGAACACAAGAATTCGTTCCATGCCCAATAACTCCACTATTATAGCAGAAAAGTAGGGAGTCTCTCATACATAACAATAACAAAGACTTTTTTGTCTATCGTCGCCAACCTAAAAGCCACGACTGAGTGGTTTTGAGAGATCGATTTTGATGCACACACGGGCAAACTTGGACAGGGGGTGAGGGAGGTGGTGAGTTCATCAACCTTTAAGAGCTGTCCCAGATGGGCTGTAAGAGTTTCAAGAGTATCATCGGACTAGAACTCCACCGGCAAGTTGTGGAGCTGGACCCAAATTGCTGCTGTGTTTAGCTTAGCAAACGATGGTTCGAAGAACGGCTGCCAAGAAGAGAGCTGAAGGATCATTCCATTGATGGACCACGGACCGTCAAGAAGAAGCTTCTGAACGGTGTCTTGTGAAGAACAACGGATAAGGAGAAAGCCATTAGGGAGATCCGAAATGGAAATCTCACCTAGATCGGTCCACTTAACCAGAAGATAAGCTTTCACTTGTTCAAATGGTGGAGGCTTTCCAAAAAGTTTTCCATACAAGGAGTTTTGAAACCTGAGTCGAGCACGAGAGATAGTATCACCATCAATCCTGACAAACTCGGTGGAGGATTCCTTGATTTTGGCTAAAATTTGAGGATTGTGAATAGGTGAGTTATGAGAGTTATGATAGGTAGAAGAAGCGACTTGCACCTAGGAAGAAGCTCCTGGGGGGGGGGGGGGGGGGGGGGGGGGGGGGGGGGGAAGGAAGGATGGGGGGATTTTGACCCCCACTTGCCATAGTAAGGGGGCGAACACGAGTATGGAAGGGGGAGAGCAACGAAGATGAACAGTAGTCACGCGAGCTGAGAGGACCTCTTTTACCCTCAGGATGTGTGTTGAGATAGAGATGAAGGGAGAGAAAAACCTAATCGGAGGGCAAATTTGTAATTTTATTCTATTGGAATCATAAGCCTCCCGATTTTGGTTGGAGTGAAACTCCTTTGTTGACCAAACAATCACTCCTTAGACTTTTTACTAAGACGCATTGTGATTCCATTGATGGTTGCCAAAACTGGGTGAACAATGATGAAGACATGTGAAAACCAATACTTGGGAAGCACTCCCATCATCCAAACGTGACTTTAATGGCTTGGTAACCTATGTGAAACCAACGTTATAGAATCGGAAAAAAAAAACTATTTTTATTTAAAAAAAAGTTTTTTTTTTTTTTTTTTTTTACATTTCCCTAAAAACAATAGACTTCTCCGGGTAAGTAACCAAGCCTGTTTTTACTAGAATCAATCACCAATCCAAGTCGGTTACATTCGTCCATTATTACTACTATATTTAGTAATAAAGACGTATCTGAACCGTGGTGATTTAGTCTTCCAAACCAGATGGCGCATATCCAACGGCAGTTGGTGCAAATAAGAATTTTTACAACAAATACAAAGAATTTGTGACTCAAATCGTATCAATTCCTGCCCCTTCTCGTTTCCGAGCCTTCTCTCAAGAGCTTGCTCGCAAAGCCTCGAAGATATCTTCCCCATCTCTTCCAATTTGGATCGAACGTTCGAAGAATCCCTGTAAGGTTGATCCCTAACCCTAATTCTTCTTGTAATTCTACGTGTCTAGGGTTCTGAAATGTGAGGTTTTGGTTTTGTTTGTTTTCATATTCCCTTCCTATTGTGATTTTCTCCTTGAAATTTTGATTCTTTTTTGTGTTTTGATCTGTGGATTGTTGGCGAAGTACTAGTTGTGAAATTTCTGATTTTGTTAATTCTTTTTGTTTTTTGTTTTCTTTTTTTTTGGAAGTTTGAATTCGTAGTTCATGTGGTCTGCTGAGTGTTGCTTCTATTTCTGGAGGATTAAAGAATATATCTATGTTTATTATCGAATTTGATAATGTTAGCATGCATGCTTTGTAGAATTGTGATTTTATCCGTGCAAATCTATCTTTTGCGTTGCTGCTGGGAATCATCTGTTCCTTGCCCCTGATTTTTTTGCCTTTTAACTGGTTGGATGGTTTGTTTCATGGTATGAGTTTGGATGGTTTGTTTCATGGTATTAGTTTGTAGGTCGTGTGGCCTGCTGAGTGTTGGCTTTTTGTTCTGGAAGATTAAGGAATAAAATTAATCTGTGGTGTGCTCTTTGTTTAGATTTCTATTTGAACATGATAATGGTAGTATGCACGTTTTATAGAATTGTGATTTTTCTATTTTTATTCTTCTTTTGTTGATCTTTGAATCTTTGGCATAGTGCTAACAGTAAAATTTCTAGATGCTGTGAGAACAATGTTATTGATTCTGCTGAGAATTGTATGCTCTTTCTGCCTCTTTTTTTTTTTTCTATCTTTTTAATTGGTTTGATGCTTTGTTTGGAACTTTAAGCTATAGATCATGTGTTTTGTTGTGTCTCAACTTTGCCTGCTAGATGATTAAACAATCGATATAATCATTGGTTACCTGTTATTTTATTGGAATTGATTATAGTAGCATGCACATTTTCTAAACTTCTGTTGGTTAAAGAGTTATGCCTGCCATGGAAATTTTCCTTTCTGACTCTGATTAGCCATTTTATTTGCCATTTAATGCCCTGTGGTAAAGTATATCTATGTAGCTGTGAGAACAATGTTACCTTGCTAAATTTAAAACTATCTGGACTAACCTAAAGTGAAAATTTGATTGCTGTGTTCTGGATAGTGTTGGATTCTTTAGGTTGGGTTCAGTTAGTGTAGATTGACATTCAATAGCAGCAGATGAACATAACACGTTAACTCTGTGCTTATTTATCAGCTTTCTGTGCCAAATACAACTTCTCCTTACCATGGCTCATATACTAAGTAAATTTGGCTACCTGAATTTTGACCTGTACTATGAACCTGGTTTAGCTGTTGCCTTAACTTATTTGTTTGTTCTGTTGTTTAGATTTTAAATTTTCCAGCAACAGGAGGCTACTTTTTCACATGGCTCATGAATAGTTGTTAATTGGTTTCAATATGATAGGTTTGCCCATTCTAATGGGAAGCAAAGGCCGAGTACCACCTCATTTAAGGCGGCCTCTTCCTGGTCCTGGTATGCTGCACCCTGATCCTTTTGGTGCTGCAGTTCGTCCTCCTCCTGGTGCATTTCCTTTGGAAATGCTGCCCCCTCCAGAAGTTTTGGAGCAAAAGCTTGCTGCACAACATATAGAGATGGAGAGGCTTGCAACAGAGAATCAAAGAATTGCAGCTACCCATTCAACTTTAAGGCAGGAATTAGCTGCAGCCCAACAAGAATTGCAGAGGTTGCAGTCCCACATGGGCGCTATTAAGGCTGAACAAGAACAGCAGATGAGAGCTCTTCTAGAAAAAAATGGAAGGATGGAAGCTGAGTTGCAGGCCTCTGAGCCTTTTAAGGCAGACTTGCAACAAGCACATGCAGAGGTTCAAAATTTGGTTGCAGCTAGACAGGAGCTGATTTTGAAAATTCAACAATTGAATCAGGATTTGCAGAGGAGCCATGGAGATGCCCAGCAAATTCCTGCATTGCTATCTGAACTTGATGCTCTCAGGCAAGAATATGAGCATTGCAGGTATTTGGCTATTTATTATTTACATCCTTTGAAATACCAGATTTGAAATGCTGAAAATTGACTATTATATCTCTTACTGCAGGGCCACATATGAATATGAGCGAAAAATATTCACTGATCATTATGAATCACTTCAGTTGATGGAGAAGAATTACATATCAATGGTTAGGGAGGTGGAAAAACTGCGTGCTGAGTTGGCTAATGCTGCTAACACTGCTGCTAACCCAGGAAGAAGTGGTATGTGTTGCCACTTGTTTACTAAAGATTGAGACAAAACATTAAAAAAATAATAATAAAAAAGAAAATCCAGTTAAATAAGTTCTTTATGCTGATATTCTCTTAGATTTTGATTCAGGTGGGACTTTTGGAAGCAATGCTAGTCACAAAGAAACTGATGCATCTAATCATCATTCTGTTGGTCAAACCACATATGAAGATGGTTATGGAGTTTCCCAGGTGAATATTGTTTCTCCTGTTCTGTTTTGTTCCAAAAGGTTGGCTGTCCTGGTCAAGTTGATCCATGACTTGATTGGGTCAAGCGGTTCTAGACTCTAATTTATCAGCTTAAATGGGAAGTGTGGGGATGGAGTTTGACAACCAAAATAAACATTTGACAATAGTATGGGGACCAAAACTAGCTTGAACAAAAATTTAAAGCATGTTTTCCTTTTCAAAATTTATTTACATTTTAGAATAAGTATTATTTAGCATAAAGCTGTTCTCGTTGTATTTAATATGTTGCACCTTCAGGTATTTATCATAGGAGGAATTTTTGTTCATTATTGTATTCCTTCACTATTTTTCTACTTTCAGCACCATGTCGATCCACACAATAGTGTCATGGTTGCATAAGAAGTTTCAAGTGTTGATTTTAATGTAAAAAGTTTTTCTAAGAAACTTGGTCTTCAGGATTAGGGTCAATTGCATGTTCAAATTTGTGATTTTGTTAGTTTGACTGTTGTGGGATTTAATTTAATGGATAAACAAATATCAAATAGATTATACGGACACGTACTCATATCATATGGAACAGTGTGTAGATTATAAAATAAAATTTTCTGTACAAATAGTACTTGACCATTTCTTACTGCAACTTCTAGACTTATAGTTATAGTTTAATTGTATAGAAGGTATAACTAAACCTTTTTTAGATTCAAAACAATTTGATATTTTAAGTTCATTAGAGATATTGTTGTTTTTATATGGCACTATCATTTATACAAAAGAATAGTTAAATCTTAATTAGCACATGTGGTTATGGTAGATATAAATGTATATGATACACAAATGTCTAAGCACAACCTTATCATTTGTTCACCATATATAAATTACCATTGTTAGATGTATAAATATTTCAGTAAATGTTTAACAAATACAAAGTCAAATTGATCTCAAACAACTTTTATTGGTATAAATAAATTATACAAAAGAATCCATTTACAAAATATAAACAATTTAGACAATGATCATAAAACGATGCCTACAATCCAAAATGGATGAAGTAATACATTTTTGGATTTGTAGAAGATTAGTCAATGTGATGTCCAAAATGAGGGCCATGTAGTGCTATAGATCATGGTTTCCACCCTCTTCTTACTTCTATTTTAGCTTGTTCATCAGTACTGAATCTATCAAAGTAACTAGCAGACTGAAAAACTCCTACTTCTCCCAAATCCATCTTCTGTTATCGCCACCAAAATCTCAAGTTTGAATAATTATTGTCATAAATGCATTATAAACAACCTAAACAATGATCGTAAAAAACGATGCCTACATTCCAAAATGGATGAATTAATACATTTTTTGATTTATAGAAGATTAGTCAATGTGATGTGCAAAATGAGGGCCATGAAGTCACGGTTTCCACCCTTTTCTTCTATTTTAGTTTGTTTTCTCCCGATCCACCTTCTATTATCACCACTAAAGTCTCAAGTTTGAATAAATTATTTTCATAAATGCATCCATTTTGGTACATTTTGTTTAGAGCATATTAAGTTTTTTTTTTTTAATTTAAAATAAGAAATAAGTACAGAAAAACATAATTGTAATAAATACTATCATGCTTATTCATGAAAAAAAAGCAAGATATAGCATTACTTAGATGTTTGTCATCTGGAGAAAAACTACATATGTCAACAAGTAAGGTTGTTAAAAAAATAAGAAAAACAAATAAAGTTTTTATGGTGCATTGGTGAGCTTAATCTAAACTCAACATTATAAACCAAAACCTCAAGGATAATGACAGAATCTAATTCTCTAGTGCATATATGAATTTACAGTAATTTTTTTTAATTTAATTTAATTTTTTATGGAATTAACATTATCGAAGGTTAGTTATAGCCAGAGACCAGAAGACTTGGAAAACTCTGTGAAATGAAAAATAAAGATGTAAGGACAAAAAATATAAATAAATAATGGTTAAATTAGTAATAGTCTCGTCACATCTGATGTTGAAGAAGGGAATTCCATAACTTTGAATGGCTTCCTCCATGAAAATGGCATTGCACAGTAACTTATTTTCATTTGAGATGAGAAGCTCATTAGCTGACATATGACCACCTCCCTTGTGGAGGTTACTGGAGCTTCTGTTGTAACAAGATAGCAGCACTTAAACAAGGAAGCTGGCCAAAGTCTCTAGTCTCAGTTGGACATCTTCATCCAGTCATTATTCACTTGCTTTAAAACCAGCCTGGTTGTGTCATTGAGTCAGATGAAGGGTCACATAATTCAAATCTGATTCATTTTACAAATTGAAACTTGGTTGAATTAATTTTGATTGGATGCATATTGCATCCCTATTTTTATTTTCATTCTTTTAGGTCAATTGCATTAGACCAGGAATATTTATAATAACCAGGGCTACTAAAGATTTAATGTGAAATCTATCTTCTTATTTGTCATTGTTTTCATTTCATCTTTAATTTTCTTTGCTATAAGCTAGAGTTACTTGTTATGAACAAGCATGTGAGTCTTCATAATGACTGATGAAATGGTTTTAGGAATGAAACTTGATGCGTATCACTAGCGCAAGGGTCGTCAAGGAGTAAATAAGATATTGTTCCCACGAGGACTATGATGTCAATTACTAATTTTTTGCAACTAAAGGTTATCTAGACAAATCCAAATAAGAATAAAGAAGATGGATAGAACTAATTGTAATTGAAGTTAAAACTATTAAAGTATGTTAGTGGCAAGGAGGGAGAATTTAGAATTCAAAGGCTTCTAGGATTAGGGTTTCACCGCAATGATAAACAAAAAGATCTTATATGACATTCTCTATTAAGCTTAAATGTTTGAAGGTGGTTTATCCTTAAGTATTCATTATTTTCTTGCAGAATATAGCGAGGTATCTAATGTAGATCAACTTCTATTTTTGTGGTAATTGAATCTAATTTGACCTTTTAAATTCCGTGATAACCATTGATTCTCAAGAAATCCAAATCTATGGTTTCAGGCTTAAACCTGCAGTTTCTAACACCGCAATGCACTTTTTGGTCCTTCCTTTGGTGTCTAAAATCATACAAATATGGGATCCATCACATTAACAAACTTTAAGTATTAAAGAATCAAATCAAACATAATATAAGCATTAAAGAAAAGTCAATATAAAGAATCTTGATCAAGGGGCTAATCCCCAACCCAAGAAAGATAGATTTACTCACTTATGTTCGAATTACAACCCATGATGTTCAAATTAAGCATCAATAATTAAAATAAAAAGAAATAAAGAAAAACTCGGTTTGATTGATGAGTTCCACGGTTGAAGTCGGTACATCGTCAATTAATTCTTGATCTCCTTCGTCTTTTGATATATGCTTTGGTCTTTTGATGCTTCTCAACCTCACACTATAACCACGGCAACCCAAGATCTCTCATTCTAAAAATCCTCAATGGTCTTATATTTGGTGAAATAAGCTAGGGTTTTCTTTGAAGTCCATGCACCATGGTTGTGGTGTGCACCACGGGTTGGCCATGGACCTTTCTGAATTAAGATTCGGTATTGTGCTCCATGCCCATGGTGGTTGACGTGGGCGGATCATGTTTCTTGATGTCTTTTTGCTTTGTACTCTGTTATCTCCACAACTTCTCTTTATCCCTTTTCTTCTAGAATGCTTGAAATAATTACATAATTGATGACGAATTCCTACCATCTGCATATAAAGCACCAAAAAGCAGTAGCTCGAACCAAAAAGATAATATCCAAGAAAAAATATTATGATTAATGAATGAATTAGACCTAATTCTAGGTTAAAATGTTATAAGATTTTTCACTTAACAAAACTCTATATATATAAAAAAAATTCATCACTTAGAAGATGCAATATGCCCTTGATTTTGAATGACCTGGCCTACTTGGGTTTTAAATTTGCTCACTTTAGAATGTTGTTTAATTTGACATGCGTGTAGCCCTAGGATTACAGAGAATTTTTCTATCTAATACCACTTAGAATGCTGAAACTACCCACGACATCCTCTTTTAATTTTTATTTACCTTTAACTGCTTGGTACAACTTTTTATGCATGAATTTTGGTTAAAACTTTTATCATGGATTTGCATCAGTCATATGCAATGCATTTTTACATTTTCACCCATCTGCATATGCTGTATCCTCTTAACTTCTAAGGATATTAGGAGAATATTCTAACC
Source organism: Dioscorea alata (assembly GCA_020875875.1). NCBI lineage: Eukaryota > Viridiplantae > Streptophyta > Magnoliopsida > Dioscoreales > Dioscoreaceae > Dioscorea > Dioscorea alata. The sequence goes on from CM037013.1 coordinate 14,703,487, forward strand.
TAGTTGTCTCTTAAGTTTCATAATTACGTTATTTCCAGCGGTGATCAAGTAAAAATCACTTGAATAAAGGAATGCTATCATTTTTGGAATACCTTCCTGTGAGTTATGATGTCATTGAAGACCTGTGAGTTATTATGTTATTTCGCAATATGTTCTTTGCTATCCTATAACCTTCTTATTATGAATGTACTGCAGATGCGTGGTTCTTCTTCTGCCGCTGTTCCATATGGTGTAGGTCCACCTGGTCCACCACCACCTGCATGGGTTGGACATGATGCAAGAGGCTCTGGTTTTGACGCTTCTAGAAATGCAATCTATGATACATCAAGGGGTGCTGGAGGATTTGATACTTCTGGTGGCACCAGCGGCTACGATCCTTCCATGATCAGCGGATATGGGATTCCCCGAGGTGCTAATGCTTTTGAGGCTCAACGAGGGGGTTCTGGATATGATGCCCCCAAAGGACCTGCCAGTGCTCCAACAACAGGTCCAATTGGAAACAGTGGCCCTCCATATGGAGCTCCACTTGCAATGAATCCATATGGATCAGCACCACAGCCGCCTCCTCATATGGGTAGTGCTTATGATGTACCTCGTGCTGGGAATGTTGGGCGTAGATGAGCATTCTTGCTCAGGTTCTTTTTGCTCAACTAACCGGCATACAAATCCCTAATCTCTTTTATACTTTTGGTCGTATTTCATCTCTCTTTGCTGAATTGCGTTACGCCAAACTCTGCTTCGGACATTGTGATCAGAAACGCACAGGCCTGCTAATTTTCCAATTGAGAGGAAGATTAAGAGCAACTTATCAAGGCTTTCATGCAATGGATTTGGACCATATGCTTCTTTAATCTTCTTGCCCTTTCTCAGCTTGTGTTTGCTTTCAATTTTCAGTAATGGATTAAATATAACATCGTATTTCACTTCATTTACCAGATTATAAGAAGTATCTTGTTGACAGACTGACAGTGGTGTTACCCAATTTGGGAATAATTGTGTACTTGTTATCTGCCTGCATTTTGAAGGTCTGAAGTATTAATGAATGGTGGCACAATTTTGGAAATGATCTCTTGAGAGATGATATTCATATTTGTTTGTTGAATTTGTTAAATTGTCTTCAGTTTTTTCAAGTTGTTTTCGAGTGGTTTTTGTGGTTTATTTTGCTGATGCATCTCATTACGAAATTGATAAGCTTATAGTAGAAGTAAAATAGCAATTGCAGACGGCTACTATTTTTGATGGAGGCTTTATGAGTTCTATGTAATCCCATTAACACAGATTTGAAAATGTATGTTTTGGTAATTTTGTGACGGTTTTATGTTTGGTTAAGTAGTTATAAATGTAGAAATTCTATGTTTGGTTGAAAGCTGTTATAAATTTGAATTCAGAAAATGAAGGAATACGAAATGTAAACAGAGAAGTCTGCAATGTTGAATGCAATAAAGATACACTGCTTCATGAGCTTATGTCAATTGATAAAAGACAAGGGAAAGCGAAATGTCGGTGCCATTAAACCCGGGTGATAAATGAAAGAAAGAAATCTTCAAATCAATTCAAGTCTAAGAAGAGCTGTATTCTGCAAATAGCTACTTCTTCTGGCGGCGGCATGGAAATCCTCACTATGTACATTGTGTGAAGTGAAGATCATCTCTGTACTGTTACATGCCGAATTTCAATTCTTCTATTTTTGTAGAAAACCAAAACCATCAGAATACGGAGTTTTCCCGACCAAAGGATGATCCGAAGAAATGCTTATTCGATGCATTGCACTTTCTCTCAACGAAAGTTCCAGAGCTTTTTCTAATTTTTTCATGACCTGTTCCATTGATGGTCTCTGCTGTTTGTATGATGTGCATGACAGGGCTAACTTGAGAACCATCTCAAATGCATCCTTTGAGTACTCACCATTCAATTTTGGGTCTGCAAATTCAGCAATATTTCCACCTTCTACAATATGCTTTGCCTGAAACAAGTCTAGAAAATCTTGTTACTACGGTGGAATTCATTTTCAGATTTAATCGAGTTCAAAATCAACTAGTAGTTGTCTCACCGTTTTCTCTAATGGCATTGGCTTCATCACATTCAAATTTAGTACTCTCATTCCTGAAAGAATCTGAAGTAGGACTATTCCGAAGCTGTATACATCCCCGGCAGCATTTACGTGTCGGTTCTGTCTGTATTCGGGATCGACATAGCCGAATGTACCTCTTACTTCAGAGCTAACATGTGATAAACCTTGGTCAATGACTTTCGACAACCCGAAGTCTGATAGTTTAGCTTCAAAATCTGGTCCTAGTAGAATGTTTGTTGGCTAAAGAATGTACAGAAATTCCACAATGTCAGAACGCTGAAGAATGATTTTAATCAAAATTTCTTTTTTATTCAAAGAAGGGTTAGTTTATTCCTGCCTTGATTCATAAGAATCTTTTTGTGTTATTTATTCAATAAAATTGCATGAAGTTTTATGTAAAACTATTTCACACCTTCGATTAAAATAAAGAATCTAATGTCTATGCATTTTCGTTGAGAGAAAATAGCTAATTTTCGATCCTGAAAGACAGAAAAAAGGTAGAAATAAGCTATTGTTTTCCTTCATACGTATTGATGTTTTCAAGTACTAGAAGAACAAATAGTCTCATATCGATTAATTTAGTGTACTAGGATCATGGTTTCGATACTTTAGCACAAGACCAATGAAATTGTTGGACAAGCATAACATAAAATTGATGTCTTTTGATCAGAACAAAAAGAATGCCTGACCTTGATGTCCCGATGAACAATGCAGCCTTCACGATATGTGTGAAGAAAATGAAGACCACGAGCGCAATCGATAGCGATATCAAGTCTTTGAACCCATGAAAGAAATTTATCCTTTCCTATTATACCATAAATAAGCATCAAGTTACTGAGTACCTCTGAAAAGTCAAAGTAAGGAAAATTGAAAAAAAAAAAAAAATACCAAATAGCCACTCGGATAGATTTCCATTAGGGCAAAGCTCATAAACAAGAAAACATTCTTCTGCTTCTTCACAATAGCCTCGCAAACTCACAAGGTTTCGGTGTCTAACATGTGATAAGCTAGTCACTTCTCTCACAAATGTTTCGACATATCCGTCCTTAATTATGTGCTTAACGGCAATGTGCCAACCGTTCGAAAGAACTCCTTTGTATACCTTTCCTGATATCTGAATAAGTCAGAAAAAAAATCCAAGCATTCTACAAAATTCTAGTCAAAATTCTTATAATGTCTCTCTGTTGTTATGCTGAAGCTGTTGCAGAAATGTTTAATGCATAAACATATTGTAAGAACAATCATAATACTTGCATTGACAAATTTTTCACCTGCAATTCCCTGCCCGATGAAGTTCAAAGCATTCAAATTATTTGTTGCAGAATAAATCTCCTTTACTGGGATTTTTTTACAAGTATGATCATCAAGTATCAATTCTTTGGACTCTGTAATAGTGTCAAATTGTTAAGTTAATAAATATGAATATGAATTCATATGTCTCTCTCATCTTATCAGCTTAAACTTTTAGGTTGAATCGACTTACTATTTTTCTTCTTGTCCTCTTCCGAGGAATTTGATTTGAACCTTGACCTCCATAGGTTCCATGAAACAATGAGTATCGCAATTGAGAGAGCAATGCCGGCTCCAATTATCATCCATTTACCTGTTTAGGAAAAGCAAGACCAAAAACTAATAAAGGAGAATTGAAACTCGGCAAGTTTATATATTATTTATACCAGCATCGACATGTAAGACTATTTTAACCTGAGGAAATCATAGTTTGTCAGAAAACATTCAGCTTTTTCTTCCCCTGAAAATAAAAAGAGAGAAATTAATCTTTGAAAAGATTAAAAACTTGTTTTCATGATGAACTAAAATAGATAATTTCTGAAGTATTAATGTATAGTTATATAACTCAAACTCATACTGCATTACAAAGTAATGTGTACCAAATTACATTTAATGAAATTTGATATAAACATAACTGAAATTGTTAAGATTAATTATAACCTGGTCCTTTAAAGCTAACAAACTATAAATGGAATTAAGCAGAAAAAAAAAAGATCTTGTGTTCATCATTATTATACCAAGGCTTATAACCATTGTACATTGTGATTCTTCAATTTTTGAGAATCTAATATTTATACAATCAACTTGTATTATTAACATACATAATGATATAAACATCTTTCAATTCTTTCCATACAAACAGAAAATATCTTAACATTTCACCACATAAAAGCAAGCATTAATTTGTTAACAAGGATTTAACAAACATAATGCTACAAACATCATTTATAATTCATGCCATAAAAACACTCATAAACCAAAATCATAAAGTCCTTCACAAATCACAAACATTGAGCATTCAAGAACAGAACGAACAACCATATTCAGAAAATACAAAAAGAAAACAAAAACTCAAAATTATGAAGCAAAAGGGAAATGAGACTACCCAAAACTGAAGAAACATTGTTTTTGGGGATAACAATAATTTGATCGGTTAATGAAGTTGAGGAAAGAAAGGTGTGTGAGGCTGTGCCGGCCAAATTGATGAAGAAATGGTGAATGTTGGTATTATTGTAATGGCATCACTTTCTTGATTCCGTCGTTCAACTTTTGGCTCATTCTTGGTTTTGGACCAACCCAAGAAATTAATGATGGGAAGACAAATGGGTGAGTTAAGCACACTCGGTGCAACTTCAAATACTTCAAACAACCACACTTACCAACACACACACTCTCTCTCTCTCTGTCTCTGTCTCTGTATATGTATGTATATTTATTTGTTTTCAATAATAATAATAATAATTATACCTTCATGAAGCCTTTTGAGAAATACATATATATATATAATTCTAGCCTTTGATAGTGCACAGTAGTCCACTTATAGAATCTTAAGAGCTAAACCAACTTAATAAAATTGAAGCAATTAATGATTCTAAAAGCAAAAAATTTACAAAGGTATTTGTTAAAAATAATTAGTGATAATAACAAAATCAAACAACCAACGACCAAGTGGTCTATTGGTAGCTGGGTTCCCAATAAAACCCTTCACAAGTGGTGAGAGTTTGAATCTTGGATGAGGGCATATTTCGGGGAGTGTGAGTAGTGGTTGTGTGCGGGTGATCCCTGCGCCCATGTGTGCGCGGGCCCCACTCCCACTTGCTCCGTCGAGGCTTGTGCACGCCCCTGTCTTAGTGGTTAGGCGGCTCATCTTGGCAAAAAAAAAAAAAAAAACAAAATCAAACAAGAAGACAGATTTACAAAAAAAAAAAAAAAAAAAAAAAAAACCACAACCAGAGAAGGATGAATGATTTTGGTATGTTGAAAATTGAATACAAGACCGTGACTCATATTTTATTAAAATTATTTTTAAATAATAATAAAACCCTAAAATATGTTTAAATAGATCCAAAATTCTTTGAGTTTGAGTTCTAAGCCAGAATTTGGGTTCAATCTTTTAAAAAACTTCTCATAATTAAAAAATTACATAAATATCACCACAAGTCTTTGAAGTAAGATTAACTAAAATCCAAGTCACAAACTCCAATATTTATTTTGATTGTTATTTTGGTTAAATACTCCTTTCGGTTCTTTTTACTTGTTTATTTTAACTAAATCACATGAATTAAAAAAGTTAGTTAAAATTAGTTAGTTTTTTAAAACTTATAAAAATTATATTAATTTTTCAATATTATTTTTTTAAAAAAATATTTTAAAATTGTACAGTTGAATATAATTTATTGAAAGTTGTAAAAGTACCTTAAATATAAAAAAAAAATTTGAAAAAAAAATTAATGCTTCACAAATTTCTTAAATAAACAGATAAACAAGATCAAAGTGAACATCTAAAATATGATAAGTAAAAAAAAAAAAAAAATCAAAAGTCAATTTTTAAGGGTATTATACTTTATGTTAATTTAAAAATCCTCACGCATCAGGTGTCGAACCCAAAAGCGAGAATAATTTAAATTTAGTTTGATTAATAACTTCAAAGGAGTAGCTTTATAATAAGAGGAGTTCAAAAGTTCCATGAGATTTGAGAGATAAAAAGATGAGTTTACTCCGAGACCTCTGGGGCGGCGCGGGCGGCGGTTCGGGAGGTGACACGGAAGGAGGAACAGGCGGGGGCAGTAAAGAAGGAGGTAGTCGGGTTGGTGATTTGGTCCTAGGACGAGACGAAGGTGTTCCAACGTATTCTGGTCCACAGGGAGGGTCTTCCACTATGTCGAATGCTCAGGTTGTTAACTCTCCTCTGGCTGAGGGTGGTGCAGCTGTGAAATTGATCTCGGCTCCTCGAGCTTCACCTCCAAACCTTAGGCAGAAGCTCGCAGGTTCCAAGCGGCCAAGATCTCCAAAAGACAAGTCTTGTGGCCGATGTTTTAGGGATACCCATAAAACGGCAGAATGTAGGCATCAAGTGGTCTGTCTTCGTTGTTTCGACGTTGGTCACTTGGCGGCGAGGTGTTCGGTAGATTTGCAGCGGAGTCCTCGCAGAAAAAGACATGTCTGTTCCAAGCTCACGGGTCCTATTAAGGAGTCGAAGGAGATGGCAAGCTCTAGGGTTTCTTCGGAGGAGTTGCATCGCCCTCTGGATGAGTCGAGATCTTCTCCGCGTCCGGTGAAGCAATGCCGGGTTGCGATCTATTTTCCGTTATCCCCGGATGTGTTGGCAAATCGGGAAGATCTTGAGAAGGTGGCTGTACTTTCGTTGCTCGACGGACACATCAATGAGGGGAGTATTCTGGACATCATCCCCTTCGGTTGTTAACCTAAATCTCTCCGGTCCAGTTACACCGTTGAACGACTGCAACTTCCTTAATCCTTTTGCTAACCGATCGGAAGTGAAGGAGGTCTGCAAGCTTGGCACGTTCTCAGTCAACACTAAGGATGGCCCCTGCACTTTAAAGTTGGCTCCTTGGTTGGCTGAGTTGGGGGCGGAGGGGCGTGCCTCGGGTGAGGGCCAGTGGGTTACTCTCTGGAACCTTCCTCTCCATGCTTGGTCTTGGAACATTATTGTTGAGATTCTCCATCCGGTTGGAGAGATTGTGGCGCTGTCTCAAGCTACCCTACCGCATAAGAACTTCTGCTCAGCTCTGGTGAGGAGGCGATTTGGTGTTTCGCTTATGATGGAGATCGATCTCAGTCTTGGCATGAGACGGTATTTGGTTATCATCGTTGGCGAACGTGACGTCTTGCCGATCTACTGTCGGGATCTTGGTAGGTTCTCTCTGCCAGTGCAGGTTAAGGCCAATGCTGACAAGCCGACGGAGAGACGCCTGGACAATGAAGCTAGGATGAAGGAGACCGACAAGGCATCAACTGAAGAAATGAGGCCCGAAGTTACTGCTGCTCAGATTGAAAGACGATCGACCCATTACATTCCGGCGAGGGAGAAAGGAAAAGGAGTGGCTGGGGATGGTGCTGGTTTCGCAGGCAGAAATGAAGGGGGAGTGGTTGAGCGTGGCTCCCGCCCCTACAACAATGACCGGATGACCGTGGCTACGGCGCGCGGGGAGATGGTTGAGCTTTGCTCCCAGACCGGAGCTAGCGAGAGGGACCGACGGGATCTGTCGGTCGTGCATATATCCACTGGTCACAGTGCTCCATTTTGACGGGCGGATGGGAGAGAGGTGGCTCGGTCTTCAGAGAGGGACTATGACGTGAGACGAGACAAAATGGGTGCTTGGGACTCAAGGCACCGACGTGTCGAGATCTGGAGGGTTCGGCAGGCGCAGGCTTTGTCAGACTCGAGGGAGGCTCGCAATGTAAGGGGGATCATCTCGCTCAAGACATTTGAGGTTGGTACGAAGAATGTTGCCTTTGATGATGAAGTGTAATGCGGACACGTGGAGACTAACCTTCGGGGTTGTGAGGCTGTGCAAGTGGGCCAAGTTTTAAGCCCACAAATAACTACGACATTGGGTGATCAGCAGCAATTTGGAGATGGGCTTGACCAGTTTCTGGGTCAAGATAACAGCCCAAGTAATCTTGATGTGTTGCATGGAGACCCTGTCTTGATTTGTGAGGTGGGTCGTGACTTGCGGGATAAGCCTTCATTCAGGTGCTGGACCGGGTAGATATGGATCGGGTAGATATGGATCGCGGGCCTTCCATGCTATCTGAGTTTATCAGTGGGCCTGGCTTGAATTTGGGACAGCTTCAACAAGATGCTAAACAGAACAGTGGGCCTGGGTCTTTCTCCAATTTTGGGGCCTTAGCTGTTGCTGAGAAGGTTATTGGACCCACTGAGTGCGGGGATGGGCCCGTTGAGTGTGGGGATGGGCCCGATCCTTACCTGAATTTCAAGGATGGGCCCGATCTATCAAAAGTTAATTTTGGGGATGGTCTTATCACACCAAGCTAGGCATCTCCACAGGGTTTTAAGTGGCAATTCCTTTCGGGGACTTGGGCTTTGGTGCCATTTGTTGATTCTGGTTCTTTATCAGTGGTGAAGGATTTGTCGAGTAACAGCGTTGTGTCTGACGAGTCAGAATATGAATTTGAGCGAAAAATCAGAGAACTTCTACCAGGATTTTCCGAGGGCTCAGACAAGAACCAGAAAGACCAAGTTAAGGGCACCAGAAGAAGTGAGAGATCGAAGAAGCCTTCCACTAGATTCAATGCTGAAGCGGGATTTGTAGTTGAGCCGCTGCGTTCAGCTAAGAAGAAAATTCAACAGAGCGACTCGACTGAAGATACATCTTCCAAACATCTCCTTGTTTTCAGATTGGTTTGATGTGAAACTTTCTAATTATTGCGATGCATGTGGCATTTCTTTTTCTGAATCTGTGTCTGATTGTTACAAGCACATTCGCTCTTTAGAGCAGGCTCGCTCTGTTACGAGCTCGAGCCCGGCGGTGACCTCTACCGAGGTTCGCGAGAATTGAAGGTTTTAATGAATATTGTTTCTTGGAATGTTAGGGGACTAGGGAGACTGGCGAAGCGGTTCCTAGTGAAAGATTTTTTGAATTTGCATTTTGTTGATATCTGTTTTTTGCAAGAATCGAAATTAGAAATTATCACAGAGGCCATATGGCGCGATATTGGCAGGGCACGTTTAGACCAATTTGAGTCTCTTCCTGCGAAAGGTTCTGCGGGAGGGATCATTATGGGCTGGAATAGTGGCGCCCATTCGGGTAAACTGATTAAGGTTGGAACCTTCAGTCTAACAGTGGAGTTCCACTCCAAAAGAGATAACTTCTCTTGGCGTTGTACTTCCGTGTACGGGCCAAATGGACGTTCCCTTAAGCCGACCTTCTGGGAGGAACTTCGGGACTGTGGTGGTGATCAGGCTTTTCCGTGGGTCATCTGCGGGGATTTCAACGCAATTTTCGCTTTGGAAGACAAAAATTCGAGTAACCTTAATTTTGACGACATTCGATGGGCTAATGAGTTCATAAACGACCTGGGCCTCTTGGAACCTCTATCTTCTGGCAGAAAATTCACTTGGACTAATGGACAAGCGGACCCGATCTGGGTTAAACTAGATTATTTTGTAGTTAACCAAGCGTGGGCTGCCCGTTTTCCTAAGTTGATGCAGAACACCCTTCCTCGTCTTGGGTCGGACCATGTCCCTATCCGTCTCGAAGTGGGGTGCCATATTTCTAGGCCAAGGCCTTTCCGCTTTGAACTGGCTTGGACGACTGTGGAGGGTTTTCATGAGCTAATTGGCGAATGGTGGTCGATTCCTTCGTTTTCCGGCTGTGGGGCGTTTATTCTAGCGAAAAAGTTAACATGTTTATGCAACTGCTTATGCATCTGGGCGAAATCTAGTTTTGGCTTAATTAAACTCAAGAAGTTGGCCTTGTTGCAGGAACTCGATGAGGTAGACATCTCTAAGGAATCTCGTTGCCTCTCGACGACGAATGTGAGTGACGAATTGGCCCTTTTAGATAAGATGAAGGAGATTCTACACCAATAAGAAATTTACTGGAAACAAAGATCGAGGCTTCAATGGTTGAAGGAAGGCGACGAAAACACTAAATTCTTTCACGCGGTGGCCAATGGGAGGAAAAATAGAAACTTTATCTCCTCTATTAGACATAATGGAGTTCAAGTTGAGGACCCTTGTAGCATTGGAAACGCCTTCAGGGACTGTTTCCAACGGCAGTTTGGTATTCGTAGACCATCAAGATTCAAAGTGGATCTTCAGAGGCTGTTCGCCCATAAGAGTCATACTGACCTTTCGCACTTAGATGATCCTTTCTCCCTTGAGGAAATCAAGACTGCTGTCTTTGATCTAAGTGGAGATAAAGCCCCAGGATCGGATGGTTTCCCAATTGAATTTTTTAAAAGGTACTGGGAGTTGCTTCAAGCTGATGTTCACCAACTGTGCGAAGACTTTTACTGGGGGCGTGCTAACTTAGAAAAGATAAACTGGGCTAACATTGCGTTGATCCCTAAGATGAGTTCGCCTTCGACGACTGCAGACTACCGACCTATTAGTCTCATTAACTCTTCCTTAAAGATCCTGTTAAAAATTCTGGCCTTTCGTCTGAAGAAGATCCTTAACTCCATGGTGGACAATGACCAATCGGCTTTTATGAAAGGCAGATGTATTTTGGATAATATTGTAACCGCGGAGGAGCTCATTTTCAGCATGCACAAACATAGACTCCCTAGTCTCATCCTCAAAGTTGACTTTACCAAAGCTTTCGATCTCGTGGATTGGGACTTTCTTTTGGACTTGCTTCGGGGCAGGGGGTTTGGGCCTAAATGGATGGGCTGGATCCAGAACCTTCTTTCTTCCTTGAAAGCTAACATCCTGGTAAATGGCTCTCCCAACAGATATGTCCGTTACCACAAAGGTTTGCGTCAAGGTGACCCGCTTTCACCTTTGCTATTTGTTCTAGTCACGGATGCACTTAGCGTTATGTTTACGCATGCACTGAGATCTAGAGTGCTTGTTGGGGTGCCTCTGGGAGAATTTGGAAGTCGATGCAACCTCCATTATGGGAATGATCTCCTTATTCTGACTACTGGTGGATTGGAAGATCTGAGGATTGTTAAGCTCATCCTCTATATCTTTGAAGGTATGTCAGGTTTGGAAACCAATTTTGCGAAGACTTGTCTCTACTCGACAGAGACTGGGAGGCTCCCACATCCAGGGGAGGCGGCGACGCTACATTGTCAATCTGGTCTTCTTCCGGTCACATATCTCGGGATCCCTATCTCTGGGAAAAGACCCCGTAAACAGGACTGGGAAGGGCTCATTCAGAAAGTGAGAGTGCGTCTCTCGACGTGGAAAGCTCAACATCTATCTCTTGGAGGGCGTCTCACTCTAGTTAACTCGGTTCTATCTGCTCAGCCAACATTCTGGATGTCGATTTTCAGGCTGCCTGCTTGGGTTATCAAGACCCTTGATCGTATTCGGCGAGACTTCTTGTGGTCTGGCCCAGACATTGACCACCCGAAATGTCGGCTTGTGGGTTGGAAATCTTTATGTCGACCCCGTAACCAAGGAAGGTGGGGCATCCTGGACCTGAACAATTTCAACATGGCCCTTCTCAGTAAGTGGTGGTGGAAATTTGAAAAGGACCCGGACTGGGATGGGCAAAGATTGTGCAATTCAACTATGGTTTGAATAGATGGAAT